>OX421360.1:5360000-7760000 GCA_949126925.1 Cheilosia vernalis | reverse complement strand
ATGATCGGCCGGCTTCCATTTTTAGTAGTTTCTACTTGTCAAATGTCAAAGAATAAAAGCTTCAAAAGTGACAGCTACGGAAAAAGCGGGTCATTCACAATAACACCTCATATTGGAAAACCCTTTATATGAACTTTATACAACATTCCTTCTATCTAAATAAAATTGATTCAACTTTACCTTAATAAAAAAACGAGATTTAAATTGTAGAGCTTTTGCTCTCGCATTTCTGGGTCCTAAACGTAATGTTGTCGGTATCGGATTCAGCTGTGAGGTGAGGTAGCTACAACTGTTCCCCAAGTCCCATTTACCCAAATTCCGTTATTTTCAATCTGCCTATAAACAAAAGTACTCGGAGCATATTTCTGTCTGCTGCTGTCGCATAGCGTACACGCAGAAAAATCGCTTATTTAAAATCAACCAACTTTCGGTAAAAACTAACAAGTGATATTGTTAATATAGCTCTTACAGAGTTAGTGGATTAAAAATAACAGAGTCATTTTTTTTAACGAAACTCGGTTAAAAATAATCAGTTTATAAATTTCCTCTCCAAATTTTCTCGCTCGTAAATAACAAACCAACTAATAACAACAGAGTAACATGGTTGATACCAACTGATAAAGTGTGTTATTTTCAACAGTATGATTTAGGCCCATTTTATTCACTCGAAGTCGAACACTCGAACTCGAAGTTGAATACAACTTGGAAGTTTTCCATATAAAAATTCCCAAGTTGTGTTCGACTTTGAGTGAATAAAATGGGCATTAACCTTTTTAACTCGCTAGTTTTCAACAACAAATACTCGTTTGTTTTTTACATTTTAACCCATTTTTTTTTAACCGAGCAAAAATTTCACTCGGTTAAGTTTAAAATTTCTGCGTGTATTATGCAAAACAACAGTTGCCTTTATAATGCTGTCTACTGTATTTGGCTCAGCTATGTCCGATGGTATTGGTATATCCTTCATTGAGAACAAATATCCCCAACACATTTTCGACCGCACGACGTGCTCTGGATAGTCTTCTATTGAAATAAAATTAGCTGTCTTCTAAGTACCTGCCACTAAATGGCGTGAGCAAATACGATTTAAGGGGAAATGCTTCGGCTCCTACCATTAAAAGTTATATCTGAATATTGGTTTAAGAATATGGCAGTATATTATGTAAACAGCTGCTTTTATTTTTTGATTTGATGTCCAAGCGTGAAGAGCATAATGCGATAGTATTTTACTATGGATATACGAGTAGGTATATATGTATCTATGTTATTGTGTAAATTACCAGTTATGGGATGTGATATATACTAGTGACACAATAGATAAGGTTACATCAATGTAACTTTTAATTTTACATTATTTGACCTCCATGTAAGGGAGCTGCTTATGGGAAATTCATTAGAGCTGTTTCCAAAAGCAATCTCAGTATGCTATTGGTGAAAGTTCCAGCATCACTCTGAATAACGAAACGCTCCAATCATTGCAGTTTAAAAAATTTTAAAAATAGCATGTATTTCATTAAATTTAGGCTTTTTTATTATTAACAAGTTACAATAATCGTGCATTTTTTTAGTTTTGATCTCAGCAAAGCAAAATAAAGTAGGATTTTTGGCACGCAATTTTTGCATAACAATAATTCAAATAATTCATAAGATACCTATTTATTTTACGTTAGTAGGTTTTTCAGAACTCAATTACAACAACTACGCTATACTTGGCACTTCGAAACTAGCTATAGTTGTTTTAATTGAGCTCTGAAAAACCTACTAACGTAAAACAAGTATCTTATGAATTATTTGAATTATTGGTATGCAAAAAAACTTTATCTCGGTTGGACAAAAGTTTGAACCGCAAACTGTGTTGCACGATCTCGGTTTTTCCGCAGAAGAAAATGAATGCATTCAAATATTTTGAATGATATTTCTAAGAAAGAAAATATTTCATCGATCGTAGGTTGACTAATTTTTTTAATTCTCAATGAAACTAGCATTTTAGGAACAAAAATTGACCAAAAAGTAAAATCCCTTTGTACTATGAGGTTTCAAAAATCCTTTTGACCCTTTTAGCTTACTTTAAGTGAGAAAATCTCACAAAAAGGGATAAATCACTCGATCTGGCATCACTGCTCCAATGTCCGCAACTCCCAGTAATGCGATGCTATAACTTTTTTTGTAATTAAAATATAACGATCCGCTTTTTCATGGCGCTGGAATTGTAATAAGTTTCCCGTCAATTGCCCCAAACAATGCGGTTAATTCCAGGTTTCGTAGAAATCATTTGTATCCTGTAGCCAATGGCTGGGCGTTTTTGATGGCATCGGCTGTAAAACATTCCATAGAATGTTACAAACTTCCGGGATAATTCTCTGAATTGTGGATTTGCCTATACGTAACGCAAATGCCAATGAGCTATAGCTGTCTCCATGCAAGATACATATAGACATAAGGAATATTATAACGTACAAAATATACAATATGATTTTCTGATACCTATGGTTTGCAAAATTTACCTCAGCCGCAATGCCTCTGGCAGTCCTTTCCTATTATACTAAATTTCGGCTTGACTTGCGGAACTTGTGTAATGGTAAAATTTTTTCTTCGTCGTATTCTAATATCTTTTTAACCAAACTGTCGAAGTCACCTTGATTGCTGCAATTTTGATTTCTGGGATGTACCCACCACCTTCGTTTGTACTTGCATCAAAGGCGTCGAAAACTTGCAAACTATTTGTGATTCGGGCAGCCGCATCTTACCAGATTACTATTTGAATATGTAATCTGGAAATTTCAAAAAGTTCTCCTACAATTTTCGCGTCAAGGCTATTGGAAAGCATTTTTGTTGATGCGACGTTATCAAATAATGTAATTCTATCATATACATACATTTGAATTTGAAATTTTGAAATTTCATTTAAATTTTACAATTTTATGTTTTAAATTCACTCTAACAATTTTTTTATTTTATTTTTTTAATTCCCGGAAATTTTAAAATGTCAATCGAAAAGCTTGTGAGCATTTTTAGTTCAGATTTTAATCATAGATGTCATATGAATATGCGTGTGATTTCGATTTTCACTTTTTCGCACTTTTGTTTCGATGTAGTTCAGGCTTAACGATACGAACTATACGACAAAACAATCAAGCCGAATCACTGCCTATTGAAAATTTGAGATGGTTTGGGAGCATTTTAAACGATTAAACATCAATACCCCCGGCTCACAGATTGTTCGATTCTAACTGAAGGCATTAGAGAAAGACCTTATCTACGGTGGTGCGTCCACGTAGGTATCGAAAAAGACTTCAACCAGTGCCTGAACTTAATGCAGTTAACTAAAAGGAGAAGCTTGAGGAATTGAATCAAACCAAACAGCAACATAAGTTAGTAAAAAAGCAAGCATCTGCCCGCAAGCTCCTCGGTGAGCTGCTAAGGTGTTGTAGCTATTAACAGTATTGAGGATAGGTATTTTGGTAAAAAGCTTAGTTAAAAGTCAAACTAGACGTATGTTTGAAACAGCAACATTTACCTAGCTATAAACCTACTCACTGCAGTCTTGCACCTAAGGAAGGGACCCTTTGCAAAGATAGGACCAATTTACTGTCACACAAGTTTAGCACAAATCTAGTAATTCCTGGATAAACAACTTGAATAGGATAAAAGCGTAACCTAAGGCACCAAATCTTCGACAGATGTGTCTGTTCTTTAAATATAAATTGTAAATTTCTCACATATCAATATCCCTTAAACAAGTCGTCGATCTAGCTATATAAGCGATGCCCCCAAACTTTCCACCTATTTGATTGTGTCGACTAGCTCCAAGCGCTGTATGATACCTACGTGCTACGTATATACCTAGGTTCCATTGTACTAGTACTCTTTATAAAATAAACTTATAAACCTACCTACATATTTCATAACAAAACCAGGGTAGAAACGGCGAATAATTGCGACAACCAGACGAGTTAGTCACCAGTGATGTAAAATATTTATGTAAATCGAACCCCATGTGATCTATAAAATGTCAAGTTGATTGGAGAGCTTGATTTACTCATATTTTGTTCGTAAAAATCTTTGCTTTCCCATTGTTAACCCAACACCTACCTCAGCTGGCGATTTATTTTAATCAGACGAGTGTAATTGTCCATCCTTACATGATACTGTGCAGTTGATGCCGACGTAATTAGTTCTCAAATGCGTTGCGGACATGCACAAAAGTTAATCTAATCTAATCTACACAAATTGCTACAACTTTTTTTTTTCTTTCTGTACGCCTTCCATCTCCCTGGGCGCTCTTGTTACTGATCTTGCATGAGTATCGGTGCTGCTGCTTATTAACTGCGCAAAAGTCCAAAAAAATTTATTATTCCCAACAAACAGTTTAAAGTTATTGGAGATCTCAGCGACTTCAAAGGGAAACGTGAAAGTCGAACAAGAGAATTCAAGTATCGAATTCCGTTGCTAATTAAAGATATAATTAAATATATAAATAAATGAATAGATAGGTTCAGCTTTTTCCCCATTCCATTCAATTTGCATTCATAATCATCCGTGTAATTCATCATTCGACGAGATGAGAAAGAACGCGAAAAAGGATCCAATCCAACTTCAAAGTTGATTGGAATGCGAGCTGTGGGGTGCTGAGAATGACACAAGGTACCTACAAAAATTATTCTAAAAGCGATATACTTTTGTGCGATTCTTTCATTCTCTCTGGTGTTTCGGTTCTTCTTTCCCGGGGCAAAATATTGTGACGCGTGAACTATGTTTGAACCTACGCTCGATCGCTCTTTCATTTAAAATCGATCAACTCTAACCAACACTTGGAAAGCGAACCTACCGGAATGTTTTTGTGGTGGTGCGGCGAGGCTGTAGTTGTGAGAGATGAATTTGTTTCTCTTTAGTCAAGTGACGGCGGTCGTCGGCGATCTAGTATTTGAAAAGTGTTACCGAGTGGTTGAAATTATTGAATTTTCTAGAACTTAAGGATTTATAGTAGTACTATATTTCTTGCATATTTTTGAATCGCCATATTGATTTTCTGTCCGTTTTATGTTAATTAGAATCCGTGTAAAGTGTACAAAAATAAAAAAAAAAAATATAGAAATAATGACTGTTTATATATTTCTGTAACCATTCTGGAATACATAATTTTAATCTCAACGGATAATATTTTAGAACGCTTTATACGCAGTGAAACGGCAACGATTGGGTTCGAGAGTGTTGGTAGGAGACATTTCGTCGGCTGGAGCTATCTTTTTTAATGTTCATATTTCGAAATGTTGGGAAATCAATTTTTAAAGTTCAGAATGAAAATTTCTGTTTATATCAGAAAATTTGTGATTGGTATTGATTTATTTTTGATGTTTATAAAAACAAGTCACAGAAATTGTTTTTCTTTTATTTTGAATTAGTTAAAGACTAAAATCAACGTGGAA
Source organism: Cheilosia vernalis (assembly GCA_949126925.1). Classification (NCBI taxonomy): domain Eukaryota; kingdom Metazoa; phylum Arthropoda; class Insecta; order Diptera; family Syrphidae; genus Cheilosia; species Cheilosia vernalis. The sequence goes on along the minus strand of OX421360.1, from coordinate 7,754,574 downwards.
GTCATTTTGGATATTCAACAAATTTGTATGGAATGACAAGTTCGTAAAAATTTTCGATATTGAACAGAAAAACTCAACGTTGAAACAACATAGAAAAAAAAACCAAGAAGAGAAGAAACTAAAGTTGATATGTTATTTTTAACAAAAATGACATAGCAAATCTTTGAAAAAGTGTCCTAAAACAGTTCTCTGTAAATTGAAAACTAACAGAGATAGAACAAAATGGTTTGCACCAAACGAAAGAGTGTGAAGACTACATTCCTAGCTCAATTTCGGGAGAAAATGGCCTTTCGAAGAAGATAGCATCCAGCCGACGTTTGTCAATACCAATCCCTGTGGACCAATACTAGTGCACCTAATCGTTGTGGCTGCGTAAAAATAAAGCTAATAGGCAAGTAGCCGAAGTTGGGGAGGTCTCAATGAGGTTTGTTGATGGATTATCGAAGCTTTTAGAATATTCTTCATACTTTTTTTTTCAGAAATTTGTTTGTTTCAATTTGAATTCAAATTGACAGCTATCTGTTAAAGATAAGCATGTAGGTATATATAAGCTGTAGGTATATGAGACTGCATGATTGCAAATGGTCATATTCGATTTGCAAACATATTTTACAAACTTAATTTCACAGCAGAAAATAAAAAAGTTTATTTAAAAAGAAGATTTAAAAAGAAGACAAAATATGACATACGAAAATGTTTGTTTGAAATTTTCTGCGGAAAAATTGTTATTTTTATTTAGTTCTCAAATGCGTTGCAACTTTCCTTTCAAAAGTGCAACATATAGTTGATCGTGTGTAAAACTATTCCTCCTCAATAATAAATAATATTTAATTCATTCAATCATTTCTTGAAAATCTATGAAATTTGTCACTGTTTGAAGAGGTTTTTTTGTGAGGGAAAACTTTAGACCTGCACAAGGCTCTCTTGTTTATACAATTAAGAGCCAAAATCATATGGCAGGTCCTAAATTATATAAGACCTACTTCATTTTAATATTTTAGCTCCATGTGCCTAACAGTTATGTTCTTATGTTAAATCTTTGGTGGTCGTTTTTAGTAAATTGTTGTATTAAGTAATCTAGCGAGAACAATATAATTATGTACTCATTTGATTAAAATAAACAAATGAATTCTAAAACAGTCCCTCCGACCCACGAGGCCAAATTGGTTTTAATCATACAGCGGATTCCGTACGATGGAAATAAATATTTCCTACAAAGGAATTAATATTTGTTTGTTAAATTTACAGAAAAGTAATAAAAAGTCATGCAAATAAGTGAACGTACAATAGCATTGTCCTAAATTTATCTCTGTCTAGGCATACTTCAAGATATTTAGAGGCTCCATCATTTCAGCCGTATTTAATTCCGTTAAGGTTTTGAGAAAGGAAATTGAGATCTAGCAATCGCATATACAGGACCGTATTATTGAACACCTCTCTCAGAAAAGTAAGCCAAATCAAAGTAAATTAAACGAATGCGCAATAAAATAGTTCCAGCAGCTTTGGCATCGACTTGTAGTTTGACGAACCGTTCTCCTAGTTCCTTCTCGCTGAAAGTAGTTTACTAAACATTTTATGAAAACAACATCAGGAGGTTTCTAACATGAATTATTTCTGTCGAGTCATTTCTAAGCTTATTACGCTGCCATACAAAGTTCTCTCCAAGATTTAGCTGACGTAAGCTTAAGCGAATCGAGTGGTACGCAGCTCTGGCTAAAAAATCAAACTTGTGTTTCAGAATGAGCTTCATGTATCTGTCAAAATTTAGAGCGCCCTCTAAATGGGTCTGCACATTTTATCAATCAAAATTGTGACAAAACGTTGTGTTCTATTGTTCTAGTGTATTTTTGTGTTGCGAAAAAGTAAAACGGGATGACATTTTGTAAAGAGCTCCTCGACGAAAAATACCTATTTTTTTCAAATAACAGCTGCTTTCTGTAACACTTTACACAGCGTACTCTATGTCAAATTTTAGCTAGGTTTTTAATTAATGCTTGGAGGGAAAAGTTGGAGAGCATCTGCTAAAATGTAGTTTGGGTCGATCAGCGTACTAGGCTATACTTGGAATAATATACCTTTTGCGTGTTTAAATTGTTTGATGAAGACTTTACTTTGCTTTGTTGAGATTGATGTTCAAAAAAACACCGACTGAAAGTAGTTGTGGGAGTAATTATTAAATTTTAAACGAACGGTACGGACGCCTATAAGCAAAAGCATTCAATTATCGACAGATATTTGCTCAAACATTTTTTTACAAAATAAGTGGATTTAAGTTCTATTATAGCAATATTTATTATTTTATCGATATATTCTGTTGCACTACTCTTTTCCCAACTGGTTTGTCAAAAGAGATGGTGGAATTCTGATTTATATAATAACAAATTGGCCTTGTTTCCAGTACCCATAGAGCTTAACTAAAAATTTGGTTTAATTTCGCATTGGACACCGAAATAATGTAAAATTTTGCGAATTTGGCCATATTTTGTTTTGACTTACTTCACGTCATCGAATACACAAAAATTGACGATTGTCACATGAACAAAATTAGTCCTTTTAATCGTAAAACCTTTTCCAAACGTCTTTTTATAAACTTGTATATTTGGTTTCAGAATGAGGATAACTACACAATTTCCCATTGGTAGTATTGTCCGATAAAAGAAGTGTTAATCGACTCGTAGTTTCGTATTACAGAAATTCGATTTACGTACATCAAGTAGGTACCTACCTCTAGTATGGTCTTACAGTCCCCTAGGCAACTGAGTGAGATGTCTCAAATTACCTTCCGCGAAGATCTGACTGAAATCCAAATGAATAATTTTCCCGAAGAAGCTTCTCCATCTAGCCGACCGAACTCGGAATCAAAATGGTAGGTAGTTAATGAAAAGTGGCAGCTTAAATCAAATATCCAATTATTGAAAATTACGTGCACGAAAATAAGGTTTCTTTCAATTGGCAGGTTTTCCATTTTATTTGGTCTGCGTTGCATAGATCTTTTCGTCGTATGACTTTTTTCTAACCAAGTTTGTTTTTCCGCTAATATACTTGACAGCGAACCGAATTGCAAGGGGGCATAACAGGGTGCTTTCTAGAGGAATATAAAGAATGCCACAATATAAACAAATTCATTAAATTTTGTAGTAATTAATTAAATTAGTATTAGCGCAGTGTTCCCAGACTTTGATCAGAGTTTTCCCTTTTTCATGACACCCGTCGATTTTCCGTAGGTATAGAGAAAATACAAAATTAAAGCCGTTGAAATATAATACCTACTAGTTCCAACTTTAGAGCGGGCGCGACGCAAATTTTTGTCAAACAGACCGAAAAATGTACAGTTTGAGAAACTAAACACAGTTTGGGGAATTCTCCTAAAGCAATTTTATATGAAATGACAGCAAAAGAGAAAAAAACACAAAAAAATTAAAAATTCAGGAATGGAATGAAAAAAATTGTATTGAATCTGTAGCTAAAAGGCAATCTTCCTAATCAAAATCTTAAAAAGGATTTGCTCAGGTTTTATTTAGCTTTTCTTAGAAACACAAAATATTTAAACATTTCGAAATCTTAAAAACTATAAATATCCTGGGAACATTTCTTTCAAAATTTTGCAAAAAAAAAAAATTCAAATTACAATTTTTCAATAGAAATGACAGATGGGAGAGGATTGAGAGTCTATACTAAGGGATAATATGTACTTTTGTTGGTTTTAAACTTATTACCAGGTTATAACTATAAAGTGGGTATTTTGTCGACTATAATTAGAAAAATACTAATACGGACAATGTCACGTACTAAAATAATCATAAAGTGGGCTTTATCCGACTATAATTTTGCGCCATTGCTTTTAAAATTTAAAATATTTTTTTTTTTGTATTTGAAACTACTCGATTTCTATCCAGTTTATATTTTTTTCAAAGTGCATTTCCCCATGAAAAACGAAATATGTGCCTATAACGCCAACTGTTGAGAATTTTCCGACTTTTCTTTTTTCATAAACCATCCCTGATTTAAGACGAACAAAACAAAATAAAAATCATTCAAATCGGTTGAGCCGTTCTGGAGTTATATCGTCAGGAAGGAAAACCCGACTTATTTTTATATAGTAGACTAGCAAACCCGACGAACTCCGTTTCGCCACCAGATGGCTTCGTTTTTTGTAACATTTCGTTTGAGGATTAAAAGATGAAGAAAAATTATTATTTTTTTCTTGTATTTATTTCATTTCACATCACGATTACAAAAATGAAGTGTAATTTAGTTGAACTTCTCTAAGTAAAAAATGAAAGTGAATCCAAAGTAAATACTGAATCGAAGCGTTATACGTGTCCGCAAATTATCCGTTTCGTTGAAGTGCTCTTTGGTAAACCACATTTTTTGTTTTTTGGTCTGACGTTAACACAAATAAAGCGGATGGTTTCCCAACTCGTGAATACGCTGCCCATGTGAAAAATAATGATTTTCTAAATGAAAAATTGCTTGCAACTGTTCAATAATTCGTCTCTTTAACTGTTGTGTTCCCTGTATATTGCACCGCACATTCAGCTGATCCACCATCGACGAAATGAAATATATTTGCAGAAATTGATGCGGTTCATCTGGTGTTGGCTGACCTGGTGAACTTCGTACCACCTAATTTTTATCTATTTGAAGCTTTTTTTTCGATTTAAATTTAGTTTGGTGATTAAATAAAATTTGTCAGTAATTCAAATTAATTCAATGCCTTTTAGTTTCCTGTAAAATAGATGATATTAACATTCAATGCAAAGATTTGTAGTAAAAAATTGCAGTCGTTTGAATTCGAATGGTAAGTCCGTTGGAATCATCGGGATGCGTGGAATCAACACATCTTCTCCTCTATATTCTGCGGTATGCCCGGAAAAACACTTCGAATGAGCTCTTCCTTAGAATCGGTCATGTGGCAGAAATCAGTGGGCAAAGTGATAAGTCCGGTCGAGATATCAACTGCAATCTTTTCATTACCAATGTCCAACAATTGCTTCGAAAACACATCTGCAGTTTGATCTCGTCAATCGGAGTGTCTTGACATGAAGCCACAAATTTGATGCTTTCAAGCACGCATTTAGTTCGTCAGCTGCAATTGATCGTGGGAAAACTGGAAGAGTCTCCCGAAAATCACCGGATAATACAACCATGGCTATTCAAAAAATGTTTTGATTGACACGAAGATCTTTCAACGTCCTGTCCACCGCCACCATTGACCTTTTTGGCCATCGTACATTCGACCCAATCGATCAATTTGCATCATTGTAAAATCTTCGCATTTTTTCTTCGATTTTTCAAGAATGTGTCTGGTTGATTTGCATGTTCAGTGGCAATATCAATGCTGAATGTGCAGTTCGGTAGCCTTCTAACAAAGTTGCTGTTATTCCAGATGAAGCCAATGCCACGGCAACTCATGCTGCGATCAAATCCGTGCCAAAAGCAATGAAATTAAGAACGTTTTGGCAGTACCTCCGGGAACACCCAGAAAGTAAATGCTACCAGTTCTTTTGTTCACAGCTTCCATCAAAGAGTCATACGCAATCATTTGTTGTCGATTCAATTGCAGAACATCTTTACGAACTGCTTCGGCTATTGCTGCAGTATCGTATTGTTTTGTTGTTCTCTTTGCAATTCGTGGTTGAATGCATCGTGTATTGGACGATTAGGTGATATCATGCCCAACTGCGCACTTTATTCGCTATCAATAAACACTAACTCTAAAAGAAATATTTGTAACTTTAACAGCCTAGAAGAAAACTAACCACACCTATCAACTTGGTCGGTAAGACTTCTCCCTTCACTCTCCACACCTGACAACAACAATATTGCTTTTAAAATTTAAAATATTTTTTTTTTTGTATTTGAAACTACTCGATTTCTATCCAGTTTATATTTTTTTCAAAGTGCATTTCCCCATGAAAAACGAAATATGTGCCTACAACGCCAACTGTTGAGAATTTTCCGACTTTTCTTTTTTCATAAACCATCCCTGATTTAAGACGAACAAAACAAAATAAAAATCATTCAAATCGGTTGAGCCGTTCTGGAGTTATATCGTCAGGAAGGAAAACCCGACTTATTTTTATATAGTAGATAACATAAAAACGACAATGATTTCCTTTTATTTTGTACATAATATGAAAACAATTGAATACATTCGGACACACAAAAACTCTTACGTTAATGTTCGATGGGCTGTTTTCTTTCATATTTATTAAGAACATTTCATTCTGAATAAACTTTGTGTTGGTTTGTAATGAAAATGCGTTTAGATTTTACTTTTAGGCAGTCTAATGTCGTTTTCGATTTGGCAAAAAATAATTTTTTTTTATCGAGATTGCTTTTTATGTTCGATTTGGCATCTCTCTCTTTATGACATACAGCTGGGGTCGAATTATTTATCGTTGGAAGGATTGCTTTTTTTAGCTGAATTATTTATTTTACTCGTAGGATCGAGTTTTTATATCAAACCATTTGGAAATCCATTATTATAAATGTGTGAAAATCAATTGATATGGATTTCCAGTGCTAGTGAAAAAGTTTTTTTTTGCTGCCAACTAATACACAAAAGAAACAATAAAATTCTGATTTCATGTTCGATTTGGCAGCAGGAATCTGAAATCTCAGATCAAAATCTGGAAAGCCAAATCGAAAACGACATGAGTTTCACGGAGATTTTCGTTTTTTCGCCTTTTTAAGCTTGTCCCTCCTTTTCCAATATACGCTCAAAATATGAAGTATAATGATGAATGGCGGTCTAGTTATTAGCCATACGTAAAATGCAACCGAAAAAGCTTGAACATTATGGAAATGGGTCTTTTTTAGTCTCAACGGTCATAGCAAAAATTCTGTCAAAAAAAGCAACCACCACTGACTGGATTCCATCAGAAAAAAAATTCCTGACAGATGGAACAGTAAAGAAATGAAATATTTCATTGGGATGGTTGGTTTTTTTTTTGTGGTTGAACTGAATACCTACTTCTCAGTGGCTAGGAAAAGGTTTTTTTGTACGGAATTATTAATGAATCATTTTTCTAGAAAATTTGATGATTATTTGTATTTTTTTTTTTTTATAAACACACTTTATAATAATTCATAAGCAACATTTCAAGACAAAGATTCAACCATTTGGTTCAAGTGATCATAAAATGCCAAAGGACATTTTTACGTTTTTGTTTTACTGTTTTGTTTCCAATAAAAATAAAAAAAGAATAAAAAACTCCGGATTAACGTAAGTTTACAAAAATTCACCAGGAAAATCCCTGGCGAATTCGGCCCCCACGCTACATTTTCAACCAGTTGGGGGGCAACACTGGTGGTAATCTTGTTGTTCCTCTTCTGCTTGCTAACATCAAGCAGCGGCCTCTTCGCCTTGTGTCCCCTCCAAAGAGAACAATACAATACAGAAAACAGAATACACTAATCTCTTACCACTCAGCAGATTCAATTCAAGTCTCTCATAGAAAAAAAATTATGACAGAGAGAACCACGACCACGTTACCCAATGCTGTGGAATTTTCACAATTTTCATTACGAATTTGTTCGCATTTCCCGCCACGGAAGCCACCGAAATCTTACATAAATTTGATGGCCAACATTTATATTTCCTGTTTTGATAAAACTTTCGTCGGAAAATTGCCACCTGTGGTGAAAACTTTCCATTTGAAAAAAATACCAAATGCTGGCCGGTTGGGTTTGCAATCAAAGAGAAACCAGCCCAACAATTGAAAAGAGCTACTTGGGCTTTTGTGTGCGTGCACCCAAGATAGTGTGTGGTGTCATGAAATATGAAGAAGAAAACAAAAAAAAAAAAAACTGAAAATAAACGCGAAATTTTATAGATTGAAAATCGAAAAAAAAAATCTAAAAGGAACTTCAAATCAACAAGGTACAAATGCGAGATGCAAATGCATCCAGAGGAAACCAAATGCGAAGGGAAATCCACCGAAAAGGACACCAAAAAGAGTCCAAGAACAGCGAGCCAAACGCGAATTTAGCTCCTATTAATGGCGTCCTGATAATTGTCAAGTATTTTTTTTGTCTCTAGATACTTGTGGACGCCATGTTTTATTTTCTGTTTCTGACAAAAAAATCTGTTGAGTCATTTTTTGTGCATAGTTGTGCGTCTTTCGCTGGTTTTTAGGACACAATGACACGAATTTGACTTTTGGCTGCACAAAGGGACTCGATTCCATTTAGGGGATCAACTTATCGATGAGATGCACATCTTTGGATGCAAATTCGTCGTAGATAATTTGCAATGGAGTATGGAGCGAGCAGCGAGGTCGTAGGCTCGTTTCGCCGCTGTGTAGCTCCGTAAGCGAAACCATCAAATTGGATGGCAAGAAGAAACGGTTTCTCTTGGGTGTTGCTCGGTCTCGATTTTGGTGTTTCTAGCCGCTGCTGCACAGCACGTTGAGCGTTGTTGGTCGGTTAGCTTAGGTTAGGTTAGACAGAGGGATGGCGGACACAGAGGGGGTTCTTGAGGTTCGGTTCGAGCGAGGAGAGAAAATCGGAACGAGGCCGTGTCGGTGGCGTGTGTTGTTGGATTTATTTTTATCGTCATCTTCCTCCACACGAAATGTGAATGCGAGTGAGTGTATTCCTTTCTCGCTTGCACCGCTTCGTGTTTTCAGTTAGAGTTAGTTGCTTGCCTTGTGAGCGTGGTAACTGCTGTGCAGTTTTGTGTGTCGTTTCGTTACGTTGTTCGTTGATTCCTTGGATACAAGGATTTCAGGTAGGTAATTTTTTATGGCAACTATTGCGACTATTTTGGTGGGAGTGCGTTTGGGGTGAGTCATCCGGTCATGCCTACGCGCTTTTCCGGCACAATGGCTACGTCATACACAGCTCTTCGCATTTGCGTAGGGGTTTTTTCGGTTCGGGGTGAACAGTGATGGCGACGCGTCTGTCGCTGCCCGTGTCGTTCGTCATCAAGACAGAGTGAATGGCGCTTTTTGCGTGTTGGCTTTTGTTTTGGTGTTCTTCTTTGGCGAGGGGCTGATGAAGCTGAATCGATGAAAACCGCAATGCGAGCCACTGAGACACAGACACGGGGAGGGAGATTTACGTGTGCAGTTTCGGGTTTTTCAATTCTTTTGTTTATTTTTATAAATTTCAGCCCCGAGGGGGTTGATTTGCGTTGCATTTCTTGCATGCCGTTGTGTGGGGAGCGATACGACTGAGCCCCCTTCTTCAATTGATAGGCAGGTAGGTAGGTATGTTTTCATGTGGCTTTGTTTTTGTTATCGCGGTTCGCAGCTATGGTTTTGGGGGATAGAATCATTGCAGTTGTTTGTACGTCTAAATTGAGATGGAAAGGTATGGAAATGTGTAGGGAATGATGGAATGATTGATGCTTTAAATTGTAGGTATCGGATGCTTCTTCTTACATTAGCGTCTCTGTGATCCCATTTGCTGTCTCTTTTACCTACTCTTAGCATGGTTGATGATCATAGGTTCCAGGTATTTGGTGCGTTTTACCTATGATCAACTGATCTTTAAATGATTCATCAACGCATGACGTTGGTACCTACCTATAGGTAACTAAAGCTAGGTTAATGGAATTCTCTGCAGTTGGGGGGAGTCGGTGCGTGAAACCAACGAATTGATTGACTTTTCAAAGATCAATGACGTAGGTAAGACTTCGTACCTATTTCCTGGCTCGGCCTGTACCCTACATACCTACCTACCTACCTTCTTTGTAGGCACTTTCTTCTGGTGCAGGGAAATAAGTCCACGGGAACTAAGTCCACTGAGGGACTTAGTTCTTAGTACCCACCAAGGGGGAAATAAAACCATTTTCGTACCCTACTTACATACCTTCCTACCTTCTTTGTAAGCACTTTCTTCTTACTGTGTCAGGCCACTGTAGGAGACTCTAGTCCTAGCTTCTTACAGTCATTTGTTTGTGTAAGTTCTTCTTTGGGTCAAGATACTTTTCCATGGTTCGAGTGTGAAAACCTAGGTATCTACCTCATTCGTAAATTAACTGATCTTCTAGGCATTGTTCCATCAGGCACAGAGATTCTTAGGTATACCTAATGGAGTCTTCTGAATGAAAAGTCGTGTTCATCATTTAATAAAACGCGCTTATGTGACAGTTTATGCCATACAAAAAGTAGCACATAAGGTACCTAGGTACCGATTTCTGTAGTACTTAAATCCTTATGGGTTTTATCAGCAAATGGGCCTTAAAAGTAGACCAACACCCTATGGTCCTTAAACATAGGATGTAACATTGGTCGAACCCTTTGGCAAGGGGCCAGGTCTGAGCGAAAAAAAAGAACAAAGAGTCACTGTTTTGACATAAGTACGCCAATTATAAAAAATGCGATTGGTTCCAAAACGTTATAAAATTAGTTTTACTAATGACGGGCAAATCTACAAAGTAACCCAATGGTTCTTTGGGCGATGTTGCTTTATTGGTGGAAAGAGACCGAGTCAAGTTTGCGTAAACGCACGAAGCCTATTTTCCAAACCAAACCATTACTATTTTTTCGCTATTTAGCCTTGTGGTCATCTTCTTATCTTCGAATTATTTGTTCATACTGGGTTAGAGGCTTAAAATACCTACCAGATTGCGCAACCAGAAATACCCATAAATGCAACAAAGTTTTTTGACAAAAGCAACATCGAAAAGCTAAATGAACCATAGGGTACGTGTACAAATAGATATGTTATTAATAAATTTAAGTATTTATTTAGGTATAATAATAATAATATAATAAATGAACATGTAAATAATTAATTAAGAAAATCTGCACAAATGAAAATGGAATTTATGACAGGAGCTTTGAATTCAATAAAAACCTCCTATGAATTTTCATATTTATTTTCACTTAATAATTGCTGCACATTCCACTTTCCACACTGTCCTGACATTCAGAAAATAGGTCATATTCTATAAGATCATATCGTCCTTTTATGTGTCGGTTTTTGACGGTAGTTATTTTAATCTAAACCATTCCAGGCCTAGGGCCCTCTACCTATTGCGCCAACTATTAATTTATTTATTCCACTCCTAAGTTTAGCGAAGAATAATCATGCCAGACGCACTGCGGACTCTTAATTCAATGACAAAGACAGACCAAGTTACCATATGTCAGCAGGTATTGGTCCAAAGCAGGGTCTTACCATCGTCGGCTCTTTGTCAAATATATATACTGTTGACGGCACAGAAATCAGTAAAAAAAATTACCGTAAAAAATCAGAAACCAATTTTAATACTCTGTCTTTTTAGCACATATTTTGCAATCTATTTGCATGTTTTACATAATATACTCCATTAAAATTAGCTTGATACGAAAAATAAATCAAATTTCCTTAATTTATATATAACCAGCTGCTCACTAAACCGGCTTTGGCCGTGCTAAGGAACTTTGTTGATAAAATATCTTGTCTAAAGTCACGCTCACATTTATCAAAAGTACCTTTTTTGACTTAGCTCTTAGACTCGAGGATACGTTGAAACAATGTCTTGTTGTCTAATACTTTTTGCATACCAGAGATATCAAAAATAAATAATCAAAGTTTTACAAATTACCGAGAATACAATACCAATTAAGACAAAAGCTGTACCCATGTCATTCGTATTAAGTCAGGCCCACAAAGTTCTGTTCTATGACAATGTCCAATAATACATAATTGTATTTAAACAACTTTTTAAATAGCGCTTCATTTTTATATATTTTTTAATGGGACGTGCAATGGGATGTTTCGCAAAGTCCAAAACTGTCCTATCTTTAAAACTGGAACCAACAATACCCATCCATAAATTGTCATTGAAATTTGGTTGAGTGGTTTTGGAGATCGGAAACAGTGCCACCTATCGGGTTCAAAAGTATCCTATCTTTTAAGTCTTGCTAAACCTGGAATACAGAAATACGAACGAAAGAAAAAAGAATCATGAAAATTAGGCCAGCGGTTATCGAGTAAAGTCATCGAGTTTCACACCGAACGAATTATGTTTGTTTTATTGTTTTGTTATATTATAGAAGATAATTTAATTTAACTGAAAAACGACATTTTTCGACCATCCCTGATTCAAGACGAACAAAAGAAAACAAAAAGCATTCAAATCGGTCGAGCCGTTTTCGAGTTTTTACCCGACTGGACACAGGGATGGTTATTATTATTATTATATACTGTGGCAACAAGGAAAAACAGCAGAAGTCATTTTTAGCCATTTTTCAGGAGCGCAGGATAAAATTTTGCCTGTATATGGGGAGAACGACTTATGGTTTTTTTTTTTCCTGATCCATAACACAGCAACCGTAAGAGACATTGGAATGAACAAAATATGACATATAGAGCAGGGTACGGTGCATCCGATTATAACATTAACTCAATTTTGACATAAGTCGACTTTTTTTTGTCGTTTTTCCTTGCTGCCACAGTTTTAGCTAATGGCTACAAAGATATCTATCGGCGATTATAGTAAATTATACAGCTTTGTTCCAGAAATCGAGTGAAATGAAATCGGAATCGAAATTGTAAATCGAGTGAATTTATTTTCAGTGTTCTGCATTTCGACCGATTTGGTTACTCCAAATTTTTTTCGAAATCACTTTTCGTGAAATTGAAAACAGCTCTCAACTGTCATTTGGGATAAATTGTATAGATGAAATTGTCCGTTTGGTAAACATTGTTGTTGTTCTCGCGTTTTAGAAGATTTATTTTATTATAAAAGATAGAGGAATCGTTATAATGAGTGTTGTGCTAATTGCTGCGGTATTGCAAACAGAAAGGTGTAAAAAAGACGAAGGTTGAGAGTTTCATCAAATCCCTTGGAAGTGGATAATGGATATGTTAAGCGAAATCGGACAGTTATATTTTTGTTAATTTTGTCATGAAATATTGGTTAATTTCAAACTACCGTCTTAATAAAAGTGCATTCCAAATGGTGCTGCAAATTGCCTCCTGGGTATTTTTATGTTTTAAAGTTTATTTTTAGTGAAATGAACTATCATTGCTAATGTTGACTCTTCAACATCTCAACTCAGAATTGCTCAGAATACCCCACCATTGCCCCATTCCCATATTCGCATATCGTCTTGTAAGTATAATCCTGTGCAAATGTCTATTTCACATCGAATGAATAGGTCGATTTGAAATCACTTTGAAATCGGCAAAATCGAATTGTGGAACACAACAATTTCACTTCGCTCGATTCCGAAAAATTTTAAATCGAAATCGATTACAGTGAAATGTAGAACACAAAAATCTATTTTCGATCGATTTCAATTTCATTTCGAGTGAATGTGAAATGTGGAACCTAGCTGTAAGTCTTCATAAAAAGGAGATTTGCCTTAAGCAAAAAGTTCTATTACCAACAAAATAATCATAAAAATTACTTTGTGGGAAAAATAAAGAGAGAATGCTAGGAACACTGACTGAGATTATTATTTCTATAAGCTGATGGGTGCGTTCTGAGAGTTTTAATTCGTTGTTTTATTTCACCAAGAAAACATGCATTCTACAAAATATATAGGTAAGCCGCTTTTTATTGAGCTTCGATCTCAACAAAGCAAAGTAAAGTAGGATTTTCAGCACGCAATCAGGTACAACAACTATTGCGAGTCTCGAAGTGTCATGTATAGCGTGGTTGTTGTAATTATCGTGCTGAAAATCCTACTTTACTTTGCTTTGCTGAGATCGAAGCTCAAAAAAACACGGCTATAATAGGTAGCATATAAAATTAACATAAATAATAAAAGGAACAAACTGTGAAAAATTCATTCGTGGAAATTCATTTTGTTCCTACAATTATTATGTTTTCGTTTATTGTTCTTGGCGAAAAATCATTTCGCTGGGAATGTCCGAAAAAAATTATTTAAAGAGAAGAATTGATTACGAATATGAAGATTTGAAATAGGATGTTAAGTTATAATCGACTCAATTTTAGAACGAAAAAAAAACACATCATTAGTAATCAGACATTTTATATTAGCAAGCTTCTTGTTTTTTGCTACAAAAAAAAACCCAACTGAAAAGTTTTCGGTAGATAATGTTATTTCATGTATCTTTACAGATGGTAATTTAAGCGAAAAGTAAAAAAAAGATACCACCGTCTGTGTAGAAAATAAGTATCCAAAGTTTTGCAGCAAAATTATGACTGCATATTGTTTCTTACACCTTTTAAGCGACAGTATACAGCTTGCGAATATCGATAGAAATTTTAATGTGAAAGGAGAAATAGTTTGCGAAACTTAAAAGACATTCTATGGCGAACATGCGAATAATTTTTTGATCTTACAAATTGTGTCTACGTATCGAAAATTCATTTTGAAAGGATTTAAAAAAGTATTCCTTTTCTGTATATCGCACAAATTGAACATTCAATGCACTTAAATTACATAATTAGTTTCGGCTTGATACCAAAAAATAAGAAAATCAAACAACAATTTCTATAAAAATGTAGCGAATAATTTCAACCTGGAACTAAGAAAAACTGTTATTTACAACACAGCCCCACACCCTATACTGAAATGTCATCAGAAACCACATCAGGCTACTGATATCCCTTTTAAAACGGAAGTGTAGGCTTTTTTTTTTTTTTTCAAGTATGCGTGTGCCCTTTGATTAACATGGCACAAACACATGAATTCAAACTAGGCTACATCCAAGGTCAAATTCAGCTTGTAGGCAATCCCTCTTTTTTGGCTGAAGCTGTCAGTCTATTTCATACTTAGTTTATGCGAAGAACACTTCGTCCTGTGAGAACTGACTGCCATATTGGTGTCTCGTGTTTCCAATACCTATATTGTTAAAATATTCATGCAACATTCCCATTCTAATTCTAATGCTCTTCTTTCCACCTTGACATATTATGTTTTATATAAAGTAAAGCTCAAATTAAACTTAATATGTCAAACTTTCAACCAACCACATGTAATTCGTAGATACATAATTTGGTGAAAAAAAAAAAAAAATATTTTCAAATCTGTTTATTTCTTGATTAACAAAACAATTTGCATACATTTTTTATAGATCATGCTCGTAGCTTTATAATGTGGCAAAGACTGTTTTGTGGAAAAGTTGATATTTTAAAGATATTTACAAAAAAACTGTCAATCACTATAAGGTACGCTACGCTCCATTTTTCTTTCGTTATTGGTGTGCTCTTAATCGATTCCATTTCGAATTTTCAATGAATACTCAACTCTAC
The DNA here is from genome assembly GCA_949126925.1 of Cheilosia vernalis. NCBI lineage: Eukaryota > Metazoa > Arthropoda > Insecta > Diptera > Syrphidae > Cheilosia > Cheilosia vernalis. Next base: position 7,739,405 of record OX421360.1, on the reverse strand, counting down.
TCATTCTTATTCACACACCGAACCGACACCAGATTCCAACCAGATACCAGAACCCCAATTCTGAAAAATTCTCGCATACGTTTATCTGTCAAAATCTCCGATGCTATTCGAAAAACTGAAATTTGCAATTCTCGAAATCCGCATACGAACATTTTTTTTCGAATGTTACTCGTCTGTGATCGTATATGAATAATTATGTTATGCGGAATTTGAGAAAGGTCCACATCCTGAGCTACACTAGTTTTTGTGCTTTCGGTCATCTCCATTCCCTAATTCTCCATTCATTAAACCGTGTTTTCTTAATCGTTTTCCTTCCATTATAACTTTTCCAATGGATACTCATTCGGAATCCCGGCAAAACTGATTCATTTGTGTCGCGTGACACTAGAAAACACGCTCTGCAACGTGCAATTTGGAATTGGCTCCTCCGAACTATTCGAACAATGCACGGTATTTTGGCGAGGGGACGCGCTATCATTCTTCAATCTCGTACTGGAACAGATAGTGCGCAGGGCAGGTGTCAACACGGAAGGCACTACCTTAAACAGGTCCGTTCAGCGGCTGGGATATGCGGATATTTGGCAAAACAATTGGGTTCAAAACTCCTAACTAGAGGGACAAAATGTATGCTTTACAAAACCCTTATTCTCCCAGTTCTGCTTGACGCCTCCGAGTGCTGGACGATAAGCAGGAAGGGAGAGCTAATACTGGGTTCCTTCGAAAGGAAAATTATTGGTCCTGCGAGAACTCTTTAGGGCCCGTTAAGTAAGTAAGTAACTCATTCTCATCCACACTTAACACCGCGTCTCCACGAGACTGAATTATGTCAGACTTTTAAGTCTTGTCCGCCATATTTGCATTATTTTGGTTGGGCAAATTGTGTTATGACATTTCATTCCACAAGATGCCGTAAACGATGAAACAAGTGAAGGTGGCCCTCGCTTCTTCAGACTCGCTCTCAGATTTTCGTGTGTCTATTCCAATATAAAAACATCACTTCCTCTTTTTTTTATTGATATTCGTGCGAATGCAATATGGGTAGCCTTCGACACCCAAATCGATTTCCAAACATTTGTACATAAAGATAACAATTAACAGAAATAGATGCACCCTATGCAATGCGTTTGTTTACAGTTGAAAAATTTCAAGAAAACGTAAACAAAATCCACTAATTGTTGTCAAACTAAAACGTACTTGCATTGGTCTGAAGTAACTTTGAGAAAAAAAAATCGTTTAAAAAGGCAATTACTATATTTTATATTTTCGCCAATATCTACATAAATAAATAAACGGACTTTGCACATCGGGGGAATATTAACAGGAGATTCTTAACTGCTGCGGATGTATGTTCGGTACTTTATCGGTATCGCTTTGCGAAAGTCGAAACTCGGATAATGGCGCACTTCTTTCACCGAGAATAACCAAAACAAAATAAATTTTTGCTGTCAAATGCTGGTCTTGACTTCAAATGTCAAATTTCAGTCAGAAGATCTGTCTGCAGAGATGGCAGGACAAAAAGTCTGACTGAAAAGTCTAAATTTCTGTCATGTCCGAAAAATCGCGGTCTACACGAGACAGATTGTTGTCTTGACTGAAATTATGTCTCGTGGAGACTGGGTGTAATGTTGATTGTTGTGCACAAACATCCTCTTAAAGTGTGTTCTCTACTCTTATGCTTACATTCATGTACGAGGGGAGTTCAATATATTCGCGGTATCGACATGAAGGAAAACACGAATTAAATTAAAAATATTTTTATTTTTCAATATAATATCCTCATACATTAATGCATTTATTATATCTTGAAATTAACTTTTCTATACCTTCAAAAAAATAGTTTTCATCCTTCTCTCCAAAATGTTCATTTATTGCAGTTTTGAGCTCCACATCATCGGTAAATCGCTTACCACGAAGGTTTTTTTTTAAATCTGGAGACAAAAAATAATCACTAGGGGCAAGGTCCGGACTATAGGGTGGATGTTGAATCTCTTCGAAACCACAATCCCGTACAGTAGCCTTAGAAATCCGTGATGTGTGCACCGAAGCATTGTGAAGGAAGTGAGCATTCGAGGCAAACATCTTGCACTGACTTTTGAAAGATTTAGACGGTCATAAAGAATGGTGTGTATGGTACCAATAGAAAGGTTAATCTTCGCAGCTATCGTTTTAACCTTTACGCGGGCATCCTCAAGTACAAGTTTCTCGACTAGTGTAATGTTTTCTCCGGTGCAGTCAGTTAGTGGGCAGCCTGAGCGAGGGTCGTCTTCAATGCTCTCCCTGCCCCTTTGAAATAAACTTGATCACTTTTGAACAGTTGATAACGAAGGTGCAGAATCTCGAAAAACAGCCACCATCTCTTCGTGAATATTTTTTTTACTTTTTCCTTGTTTAGTAAGAAATTTTATCACAGCGCGGTTCTCAATTTTAGTGATCATCGTGACAACAGCCATTTTACCTTCGTTCAACGCAAAATACAAAGCAAACTTATAATCACAGCCAAATGAAATTTTACAGTAAAACACTTGAATAACGGGGCTACTAAAATCACAAAATATTTTTTTCACATCTTTGGAGTATCTGCCCCATACCGCGAATATATTGAACTCCCCTCATAGTTTACCTCATCTGCAAAAAATCTTCGCAATTTTCAAATCGAAAGAAGTATACGGAACCTTCGGTGCGCGAGTGACACTCGCACTTGGCCGGTTTTTTTTTATTTTTAATTGGCCTAAGTCTTAACGTCATCTCAGGCATCAGTTTCGTCCTTCAAATGAGTTTAAAATTATATGAGGTTAGTTTATTAGGCCTGAAATCTTTTGCAGTGGGTTTTTTTGTCTCGGGACAGACGTTTGCTTTTCTCCTCACCTCAGCCATCCTCGAGCGCTCACCCGCATAAAGAGTCAAATGGCAAGTTCAAATACATTTGTCTAGTTTGAGGTTTTGCAATACTTTGTATACATTTTTTATATTATCTGCCGACGGGGTTGAAAGTAGGTTGGTGTAGGATTTATTGTATAGTTTCTCAAAAAGTTGTTTAATTTTGCTGCATTTGGAAGTTTGGTGTTTTATAGAAATAGTAGAGTTGGTCTGGCAGATGGGACAGGTAGGAGGCAGTTCGTTCTTTCGTAAGTGGCTGTTTGTTATCCAGGTTTGAAGTCTCAAACGTATGAAGCATCTGCTCCTTATGGGTGTAGTATTTGTGCGAAAAAGTGGTGGGATCCCTTCTGGATTGAGGATACAGGAAGAACCGTTTTTCTTTTTGACACCAATATAAGTTTATGATTTTATCTAGGTCTTTTTTGAGGCGACGATGTATACTTTTATTTGTGTAGGTACATATGGAGACGGATTTTGCTTCTCGATCTGCTGATTCGTTGCCTTTAATCCTAACATATCCTGCGATCCATATCAATTGTAACTTTGCTCCTTGTGATCAATTTTTAGCATTTTTTAAAGCGGTTAGTGTTAAGATACTATCAGTAAAGATGACGGTTCGTCTTTTCATTGTTAAAGCTATGTTTGTTGCTTCGAGTATAGCTAAAGCTTCTGTAGAGAAGATGGAGAAATGTGATGGGAGTTTAACAGCAGAAAAAAGTTGATCGTTTACGTCGACAATTGCGAAACCGGTTCCTTCACGGCTTTTGGAGCCGTCGGTGTAAAGGATGTTCCAGAGGTTTTTGGGATACCTGCTCAGAAGTTAGGTGTATATTCCTTGGGTGTCGTATCTTTGAGATAATTTGATAAACCGATGTTTATTATTATTATTATTTTTGAGGAAGTGCCCAAGGAGGATGTTTTTAAACAGGTATGCTTTTTACAGTATGGTCGACACCGATAACTTCCCTATAGGATAGAGTGAGGTATAGTGTTGACGGTTGTTTAGGGATCTTCTTGCGCCTTAAAATATTGGCTGTCTTTTTGGATTGAAGAACAGTAAGATTCGGAAATTTTTGGAAGAAGCCGGGATGTCAAAAGTTCAGATCTGCTTTCAGTTGAGTAATATCCGCCTTCAGCCATCATATTTTTGATTGAAGTAGTTCGAAACGCTATTTGGATTGGCCTTACTTATAGCTGCATTATAGGTCGGGTGTAAGGTTTTTAATTTGTAATTTGAGACTTTTTTTGTCAAAAAATCCGCCACATTTTAATGTTTTCGGAATTTTTCTTTACGGAAACATTTTTTTGTGCTAGTTTGAAATCGGATTTTCGTTGATTTGTAAAAAACAGTTTTTCACAATAAAGATATATATTCAAGTCTTTCCTGCTTCGTCTATCAGTGTTGTATCGTTGGATTTTTTAGGTGTCAGCATAGTTTCAGTGATTCCGGTGAGTTTATTGGAAACATCAATCCATCGACATGTTAGTAGTTATTAAAATGCATAGTCCGTAATCGATCACAAAAGCTAGACGCTCGAAATGATTTACATGAAAAAAAATATTTTGGGCGGGACGAAGTTTGCCTGTATTTGTGTATATTGTGTACAAAATGGGATAAACATCAACAAATAAAATCAACTTGGTTTCAATTAATACTTTTGGAAGGAAAGGGAAGCTATAAACAGAAAGTTAGGTACCTACTACGTAATAAGTTTGATTTAGTAATTAGTATTTTTTTTATATATGTACATATTCGTAAATAGGCGCAGATAAAACAGAAGATGCCGATGCACATTGGTTTTAAATGTCTATAAATCTAGCTACCCCTTGTAACTGCTGTCCTAGACTTGAAACCATCCACTTGATACCTGTTGCAAAACAAAATGAAACTGCTGTTCTAGATTCACGTTGTCCAAATAATCCGCAATTCAGTTCATCCAAAAAGTAACTGTTGGAACTTGAAAGCCTCAATTTGTTGTTTTGATGGTTTCAAGGTGGCGAACAGAGTCTATTACTTCAACGTCCCTTTTCAAAGTCTGCAGTATTTGTTATTCAGTATGCCCTTCCATAAATATATGTACAAATCTATTCCAAGGTTCGATCATAATTTAAAATGTCTCTTCGCTCACCTTTGGCCATAGTTCTTTCGTGTGTCTGCATTTATTGAGGTAGCTCATGTATAGGTTTGTTTTACCCAAGGATTCAATATCAATTTTCCCTGCAATCGTACTCAGCTGTGTTTTAAGAAACTTTAATGCTAAAAATGTGTGCATATTCGAGATCCTTAGGATCACCTTTGATTTGACTTGTCTTTACCACGACTGACTCCATCGCTTTTATGGTCACTTCGCTGTAAGGGTTAATACAGTGATGTGAGATAGTCGACTCTTAGCAGCTTTTTCTAGAAACTCTTACAGTTTATCAGCTCGTTAAGAAGGTTGAGTTCATCTGAATAAAGTACAACGAATAGTTGTTCTTCAAAAAGAAAGATCTGTAACACCCGTCCAGCTCCCTCTGTGGATTTATTTAGGGGAATAAAAATACTTCCAGTTCAACATTTGTTTTGTTTCTTAAAGCATTAAAAGCATTTTTTTGTGCGCAAACGGGCTATTTGCAGAGACCTCCCTCTTTTGAGAGTATGAAACAAGCTCTGGTTGTCTTACCATATCTTCGCACTTTACATTTCAAAAATTTCTTATACCGCGATAATAATATAATCATAATAGTGTCCATGCTAGATTTCACGGACTCACAATGGCGACATTTTCCACACACAATTACCCATTGTGACTTACAAAGTATTTAGTTTGAAGGTTAAAAATGATTATTAGTGAGGTCCATACAGAGTTGTTTCTCGTATATTGTTTATTTGACTTCCGAAACTCTCCATCATCTTCCGTCAACGACTAAAAATCAGTAAATGCAATCGCTATAGGTTAGGGAAGGGTGGTGCACAAGCAGCATTACCACTCGGAGACTCTAAGGCCCATTGTGATTCCCTTCGTAAATTAAACAAACATCAAAACAATCTGTTCCTACTCTTCATCTTTCTGAATTGTTTAAGCCAGTTGGTGCTCTTTGTGAATTTGAGAAGATCCGGTATCTCTGTTCCGGCCAATTCCGAGAAATTTTCAAAGAACCTGGACTCCAGGGATCGGAGTCGTCGTTCCTTGAGATCGGGACATTGGCACAGGAAATGTTGGATTGTCTCCGTTTCCTCCTGTCTCCACAGCTTCTGCATAGGTTGTTGGTTTCTCGATTCCATTTCCAGAGCGTGGATTTGGTTGCACAGTGACCAGTGATTATACCTGTGAGCATGTGAATTGAGTTTTTGTCTAGGGAAATTAGATATTTTGTTCATTTTTCGTTCAGTTCTGGCCATAGGGTTCGTGCAGTTTTGCAGTCTATTTTTGTAGACCAGGTGTTGTTGGTCTCTTTTTTGATTGTATATTTTATAACGGCGGATAGTATACCAATCGGTGGCTGTAGTTGTATTGAGATGTCTGCCTCGTTTGCGTTTATCGCTGACCCCAACCTTGTGAGCTCATCCGCTTCTTCGTTCCCTTCGATATTACTATGTCCAGGAACACAGCCGAGCTTGATATTGTTGTTCTTGATGCTGCTTAATGAGCTTCCACAGTTCTTTACAACCGTTGATTTTACTGTGTTGGATATAATCGATTTAAGGGCGGCTTGACTGTCTACGAAAATAGTTATGTTCGAGGATGGAATGTTGCTGTTACGTATATGTGTCCAGCTGCCTTGTGTATGGCTATAGTATCTCTGCTTGAAAAACGCTGCAAAAGTCGGGTAGTCTCCAGGACTCCTTGTCCATGATTCGCCCGTTCCAGCAGGGAGGACTCTCTTAGTCTGAGAGCTCCCTTTGCTGCAGTGCGCTTAATGAACATGTCAAGGGAAAAAAAATTAAGTAGCATTTCTGGTGCCGACTGTGGTGCGCTTTGTACAGCTCCTGCAGAAACAAGTGAGTAATGCAATCGCTATAAGTGTAGAGGACAGTTCTCTGACCTGATGGCGAATGCAGCTTTTTTTGAAGTCTTTTCGATCTGTAAGCCTCTTTGGAACAGTATTCGTGTAACCCTTATTAGGTAGATTACACTAAACGGGCTAGCAGGAAGAACCTGTTTTTGATGACTGAGGTACTATTTGGACAACATCAGTTGGGGATGGAGGTTATAGCTGACATTTTAGCTCCTTTGAAGACGCGCGAAGATCACAAACCATTCTTTAAAAACATGACACAAAGTAGCATAATTAAATCGATCACGGGTTCCTGCTGAAGACTTTGATCATATGTCCTTACGGAACCAAGGATCCAGAAGTTAGAAAAGTATGCAGTCACAAAAATCTCTTTAAAATAATTTATTTATTTCTATAATAGGCTTGCTTTTCGAGCTTCGAACTCAGAAAACAAAGTAAAGTGGGATTTTCATCACGCCATTACAACAACTCCGCTTTAATTGACACTTCTAGGACTCAGGCTAGGTATTCATTCCCAGCACGAGCCACTTGGGAGTAAATGTTCACTTCTGAACACCAGTGGGAGAACATTTTATGCAATATGCTGCAATATTGTTTGAAACAAATTTTCCTTATTAATAACTAAGTACCTACAGTTATTAATAAGGAAGTGTATAAATTAAATATTGATGTGTTTATCTTTAAGATAAATTTCTTTTGCTTTTACAAAATTACTACCTCAGACTTTATATTCTCCGCTGTTTCTTAACCCAAGAATATGAGGGAGGATGAATGTAGAATAAATAAGGCGTTTTTCTTTGGCTGAGAAAAAGGTTCTTCTTGCTCGTGCTCATCCAATTCTCAGCATAATTATCTACACATACGTCTTAGGCCCGTTTGCTGATACTAATCATAGCGATTTAAGTTCGACTTAAATACCTTATGGGCTGCTTTTTCTATGTCATAAACTGTCACATAAGATTTTAAGTGGAACTTAAATCGCTATGAGTAGTATCAGCAAACGGGCCTTAAAGTCGTATTCATCACAAGAAATGTTTTAACCTTATCTCTAGGGTTAAGGTTTCTTTTTTGTGATCGGCAAAGATTAAAAAACAGCTTTAAAGAAAAATTTTCTTTAGCTCATTTATATTTACACAACTTAAAAGTTTTGTTGCGGTTTAGGTAAAACAAAATAAATATTTTCCACATAATATTGTCATAAAGTCATTATCAACATGGTGTGTATGAATATTCTGGGTCAAACTGTACTATTTCGAGTCCACTTCTCTTCTGTATGAACTTTTCTTTTGTATAGGTATCTATATACTTGTTGCGAATGGCTTCTATTCAACGCATGGTTCAACGATTATGTTCACTATAGTTTTAAGTTAGTCTGATACCTAAGTAACGCGATGTAATAAAGAACTCGCATCTAGACGCATCGTATCGTTTCGCAACCTAACATTTTACAGGTGTTATCTGCTGTCAAATTAATACAGTCTACAAACAGAAATCTTTCCGTGCAATATCTAAAAAAAAATTGAACTTAATGAACAACCACGCGGTTGCTTTTGTTTCTTGTATTTTTTTTGGTTATGGTGTACTTACGTACAAGTTGTAGAGAAGTGAAAAAATAGGACAGGCTGCCAACATTCCAGCGAAAAAACTAGCTTTCTGTACAGCTGCTGGGCGACTAATGTCTTAAAAAAATAAAATACTGTTGGCTTTGAACAATTGCATGCGTGTTTTATTTATGGATATAAAAGCCTTTTATTCATTTACTTTTACATTTACCTCTATTCAATTGGTGGTCCATGTCAAGACTGAAATTTTGGCCCCTCATCAGTAAAATGTTAAAAACCACTGCCCTCGAGCTACGATCTCAGACCGCAACTCTCTTTTTTAATGGTATCCAGTGATGCTGATGCTGATGCCCTGGAGGGTCCACTTTTAACCACTTTTTACCCTAAATGTAGGCTTTGCATTGTCCAAGGCCCGATCCATCACGATAAGGTCAGCTACATGAGGTGCTATATAATACATAATATATACCTACCTATATATAAACAAAATTTAAAGTTAAATTCATGTTCTACTACTGTACGTGAGCTCTAAAGTAAATCTTAGCTGACGGATACGTTCTCCAAAAATGAAATCAAAATGAAATTGATTTTTAATTTATTGCGCTTCGAATTACACAACGCGAGAAATTTTGTCTCTTATCAGTTTAAAATTATCTCTCCGACACGCTGGATTGAACAGCAGTCCGTATATATTTCTTATCAGTGATATGTGTAGGTTTTTCGCATTACGTGTGATTGTTCGACTTACGAGTAATTATCTTTTACGCTGAGAATATGAAGTGAAAAAATTGACAAGTTTTGTCGGAAGGAAGTTTCCTAGAATGCTGTTGGAATGTGGAAATTCCCCTATGTCCAACGGAAATGTAAATTTGAAGCTGGAATGACAGCATTAGCCGTCATATTCGTCATTTCAACTAATGCGTTTTGGAAAAAAGTGTGTTTTTGAAGAGCTTTTCGGTTAAAAATAGATTTAACAATTAATTAATATAGGATTCAGGAAATAGATGGGTATTCTAATGAGGTATTTTGAATGCAGAATCATGGATAAATAATAAAAAGAAAGATCACTTTTAAAACTATATTTGAAGAAGTCGACAGCGAATCCTGTCAGACCTCAGACGTCTCATGTACGACAAGCCGATGGTTAGGTTAGGTTAGGTATGCGGGCAGGCGTGGAGTACTCCATGCCACACTCAGGTCAACTTTGACCCATTTTGATACCCATGAGGGAAAAGGTTGTCCCTTACCCATAATAACTCGGTCTATAAAAGCACATTATCTAATAGTGTGCTGGAAAGCTCATCTAGGTCATGGAAGAAATGTCTCCCTAGTAATCCGTGTCTATTGTGTTGGAGATAGTGGTGGGCACTATCGAATGAATGCGACTATAAATAGTTATTAACTGAATGATTTCGACTATCGAATGATTTTTTTCATTCATTCATTCAGTTAAATCAAAAAAAAAATTAAGCCAATTTAGCTTTTTTTTAGGATCTCTTTGGAACGCGTAAATTTCAAACAAATAAACAAATTATATACAATACAACCCCCTTAACTTTTTTCGAACCTCTTTGAAACAGTAATTTCAAATTGTTTTTTTTTTTTTTTTAAGAAAACACATGTTGTTCAATGCGACAATAACACAGAACCAAATAATAACACAACTATCGAACATTAAAACTACACCTGAAGAATTTAAACCACGAGCAATAATCGTAACACGTATACCTAAATTATTATAATTCTCACTTCTATATACCCATTGGCTATTGTTATAAAAAGCTCACCCCTCTATCAAAAGAAGCAAATAGTAATTGAACAAGAAAAGTTGAATGAACGAATGAAAACGTTCAAACTTGCTATCGAGTGAAAAAAGTAGTAGTTGAATAACTTTTCGTTCATTACTATTTTTCGATAGTAGAGTAAATGATTTTTTCAACTACTATCGAATGAACTAATTTTCAACTATACTATCGAATGAACGAATTTTGAGCAACTATCGAAGTCGATAGTTTTTATTCGATAGTCCCCAACACTAGTTGGAGACTTGGGCAGTGGCATAGGAAGTGGGTTGTGTTCTCAAGAGCTTCCTCATCGCCGCAGCCTCTACAAAGTTCTTCCGTCAAGCAATTTCTTCATGTGATACTGCAAAGTGTTAGGATTCCCCGTTGTTAAGATTGCCCCGTTAAGATTCCAACAAGGATGGAAAAAGATTTCCTATCCTTTCGTATGAGACTCTCGGTTCTTGCTTTATTGAAGCTTGGCCATAGCATTATTGTTGTATGGCAAGTTTCTAGTGTAGTCCATCTAGCGTTCGCCTCTCTTGTGGCGTTTCTCCCTGCTTCAAGCTTGAGTGAGCAAGGCGGGATATTAACAGAGGGATATCAGCTTGTTCTGATACAGCTGCCGAACCTAGTCTAGCTTATTCGTCTGCTTTCTCGTTGCCTGGAATGCCTTCATGTCCCGGAGCCCCAGCGAATTAATACCTTATGCTGAGTGCCAAGAACCATGAGTTCTTTGCGACAGCATTTCACAAGCTTCGATATAATTTCTATTGCAGTTCATGCTGTAATTGCTGCCTGGCTCTCGATAAAGAAGGTAATACCTTCAGGTGATATTGCCCTTACCACAGACTCACGGGCTGCTGTCACTGCAAGGACCTCTGCTTGGAGGACACTGCTGTCGGGAAGACGTATCAATTTTAAAATACCCAACGACTCGGAGAAGTCACCTGACCCCACAACGGTTTCCATTTAGATCCGTCCGTTAGGCACTATTCCGTCTATCCGTTCTTTCCTGCTGGGATATGCGCTCGAGAATGGTCTTGTGAACTCTAAGTATGGCGTAATGTAGTCTGTGTTTGGTACATGGATCGACGAATGACCAGTTTCATTCAGTTTCCAGTTAACTGATTGGCCTATTCTCATGACACTAATGGCGAATGCGAAAGTTGTATATAGATGTCTAGCGGCAGCATATTGAGGATAGCCTCAAGACTTGCTGTAGGACTTGTCCTCATCGCACTGGTGGTACCAATACACTCTAGTCATTGTACTTTCGTAATAGCCTTTAGGTAGGTGGATTTGTTTGTTGCCGGCCACTATACAATGCTGCCATAGGACAGTATAAGTCTTATAGCTGTGTACAACCACAGTTTAATTTTGGGGTATGGTCCCCAGGTTTTTCCAAGAATTCTGCTGCAGGACTAGAAGGCTACTGTGGCTTTTTTGGTTCTTTCATAGGTGTTCAATTTCCAGTTTATTTGCACTGTCAGATATTTTGAGGGGTATACCGCCAACAGAAAGTGCGACAAACTGTGATAATTTTCCTTTTGTTTGTGAATATAACCAGTTCAGTTTTCTGGCGATTTAAAGTTAGGCCGCAGCTCCGGGCCTAGAAGTTGAGGGTTTTGAGAGCGTCACCAATTTGTTCAATGAGTGTTGGAAGGAATTTGCCTGTTGCCAACAACACTACGTCATCGGCATAAGCCGTTGTTCTGACGCCACTGTTTCTAAGCTGCATAAGCACCTTGTTTAGAACTATGATCCACAGTAGCGGGGATGTAACCCCACCAGCTCCTCTGGAGGCTTAAGCTTAGAGCCTTCAAGTTCGGCGAGGATATGTCTTTCTTCGAGAATGCTAATAATCCAGTTGATAATGAAACTATCAATGTTAAGCTTACTCAACGTTCTGCGTACGGCATCCGTTTTGACATTGTTAAACGCTCCTTCAATGTCCAAGAAAGCCGCTATAGGGTGTACTATTTAGCATTTAGAGTTTATTCAATTGTACAGTGTAGCGCCGTTTCCACACTTTTACCTTTTGTGTAGGCATGATGGGCCGGGGACAATTGTTCCGGGCGTATCCTGCTACAAATGTGTATATCTATCAGTCGTTCTGTGTAATGTTTTCAGTATGAAGGAAGTGAGGCTTCTTGGTCTGAAGTCTTTTGCGTTGGTGTGACTTGCCTTTCCAGCCTTTGGTATAAAAATAACCTTCACTTCTCGCCATGTTTCTGGTATATTATATCCCTGTGTGGGACTGTCAATGTAAAGTTCTTTTAATACCGGAATTATAGTGTTGACAGTGTTGTTGACGACAAACCGACAAACAAACCGATAGTCGCATACAAGTGAGACAAATGACGGCTATAACATTCACTTAAAAAAATCCAGTAGATTTACATTTCATTTTCATACATTTGTGTTTCATACAAAGTGTATTTCTGACTAACGCCCCGCATTTAAAAGTGAGCGAGAACGTGTTTGAAGAGTTAAAGCATGTAGCGCTGTCTGCTCCATAAGTCAATGCCTCTTCCTTCCTTCAATAAAAAAATAAAATGAAAATACGGCGAAACTTCAAATACAGTCAGTAAAGTCATATTCGACGTTTCCGCAGAATGTCTTACTTACGGATTTGAAAGGCTAAATCAAAAAACCAAACAATAGTGGTTCAGAACACGAGATTTCACAGCAAAACCTGTCAAATCGTCAGTTATATCCACATTTAAAAGATTTAAAGAGTTTTGTTCGTCCTTTTTTTGGGTAATTATCTAAAGAAGAAGGTTAAAAATATGTTAAAAGGTGGGCACTCAGCTGAGTTGCGTAACCCGACTACAGAGTACAGATACGAGTATTACAGGGATAATTCATTATCATTTATTAGTTTTCCAGTCCATGACCTTATTAGTGAGAAGCTCCTTTTCGACATTATAACGGGTGATTTTTTAAGAGGTTTAGAACTTTTAAAAAAAAAAAAACACAAAAAAACAGAAAAAATGAATGAAATATTTATTTGAATCGATAGTTTGAACCTTGCAATTTAACGTTTAAAGATAATTTCATGCAAATGTTGACCGCGGCTGCGTCTCAGGTAGCCCATCCGCTGAGTCCAATTTTGGCATACTCTTTCACACATATCGGCCGGTATCTCACGAATGAATGCATGGATGTTGGCTTCCAGTGCGTCAATCGAAGCGGGCTTGTCCCTATACACATTAGCCTTGACATACCCCCACAAAAAATAATCTAATGGTGTCAAATCGCACGATCTAGGCGGCCAATTGACCGGCAATTGCGCCATTGTTTCGCGTGCTGTGTGGCATGTGGCACCGTCTTGTTGAAACCACATATCATGCAAGTCAAGAACTTCCATTTCGGGCAAAAGAAAGTTTGTTATCATCGCTCGGTAGCGTTCACCATTGACAGTAACGCTGCGATTCGCATCATCTTTGAAGAAATATGGCCCAATAATGCCGCCGGTCCATAAACCGCACCAAACAGTGGCTTTTTCGGGATGCATTGGTAGCTGTTGCAATGCTTCTGGCTGATCTTCACTCCAAATGCGGCAATTTTGCTTATTTACGTACCCATTCAACCAAAAATGAGCCTCATCGCTGAACACAATTTTTTGATAAAAAAGCGAAAATGAACATTTCGAACCGAGCACGAATTTTGATAGTAAAATTTAATAATTTGCAAGCGTTGTTCATTTGTAAGACGATCCATGGTTAAATTGCAAACCAAACTGAAGCTGTTTGACAGTGACACAAGGTATTAAATACACGTCAGCTGTCAAAACCAGCTTTTTTATCGAAAAATTGTGTTCAGCGATGAGGCTCATTTTTGGTTGAATGGGTACGTAAATAAGCAAAATTGCCGCATTTGGAGTGAAGATCAGCCAGAAGCATTGCAACAGCTACCAATGCATCCCGAAAAAGCCACTGTTTGGTGCGGTTTATGGACCGGCGGCATTATTGGGCCATATTTCTTCAAAGATGATGCGAATCGCAGCGTTACTGTCAATGGTGAACGCTACCGAGCGATGATAACAAACTTTCTTTTGCCCGAAATGGAAGTTCTTGACTTGCATGATATGTGGTTTCAACAAGACGGTGCCACATGCCACACAGCACGCGAAACAATGGCGCAATTGCCGGTCAATTGGCCGCCTAGATCGTGCGATTTGACACCATTAGATTATTTTTTGTGGGGGTATGTCAAGGCTAATGTGTATAGGGACAAGCCCGCTTCGATTGACGCACTGGAAGCCAACATCCATGCATTCATTCGTGAGATACCGGCCGATATGTGTGAAAGAGTATGCCAAAATTGGACTCAGCGGATGGGCTACCTGAGACGCAGCCGCGGTCAACATTTGCATGAAGTTATCTTTAAACGTTAAATTGCAAGGTTCAAACTATCGATTCAAATAAATATTTCATTCATTTTTTCTGTTTTTTTGTGTTTTTTTTTTTAAAAAGTTCTAAACCTCTTAAAAAATCACCCGTTATTTCTCATATATATTTCAATTTTGCTATCTACCCAACTGATTTCCAGGCTTCACAATAACATTACAAATCTTAATTGCAGTTGCACTCGTCACTTTCTTACTTAATCTTGTCCATTTTTTTGCAATTATTTTTACACATAACATAACTTAGCATCAATTATTATTCCAAGATACTTAATCTCTTGAACCTTTATAATAATTTGGTTCTCTATTCTAAGATTCAGATTGCAATTAGATCTGTCATTTAATATCATGCACTTAGTGTTATTGGCGTTTATTTTTAATCTCTTCGATTTTTTGATGGCTGTCTTTAATATCTTCTCCATCTATAGGAAGTAAGGCATCATCTGCTAATAGAGCAGGCTGACAATATTTCAGCACACGTTCCATATCATTGATGTATATAAGGAAGTACCCCCAGAACTGATCCTTGCGGTACCCCAAGCACCACTTCTTTCGAATTTAATAGAGTGCCATTATTTTTAACTTTTTGAGTGCGTTATTATACATAACATGTAAACCATTTTATTTCTTTTCCCAAAATACCGTATTTGTTGAACTTTTGAATAAGAGTATTCCTGTCTATAGTTTCAAAAGCTCTTTTGAAGTCTAAAAAGACACACACTCTTTCCAGTTTGTCAGTATACAATTTACAGCACTTTCGCATGAATGTCCCTTTCTAAAACCATATTGAGCTTCTATAATGAAATCATATGCCTTTCGAAGTATTATAGTCCTCTAATTGTTTAAACACTATTTTGAAAACAATTTTCATACAGTCGTAGGAAATTGATAGGTCGAAGCTCATTACATTTTTTGTATTGCCACTTTAGCGATTGGAGTTACTGTAGACTCCTTCTATACGAGTAAGGAAAAATACCTCCCTCAAAGGATTTGTTTATTATTTTTATTAACACTGGGCCTATTATTTTGGAGTTGTCTAAATATATTTTAGGTCACAACTCACAACATAGTAGTCTCTTTTGTTTTTAATTTTTGTTAGTATTGAGTTGACCGTATATTTTGTGTAGTGATATCTCTGAAGGTAAATTTGGAGTTTGTTTCATTTATTAAATTCACGAACGTTTTTACAGGAATGGATGGCAGACAATTGTAGTTCCCTTCCAATCGTTTGAGAAACTGGACGTCGAGTTCTGAGCATTTGTCCATTTACCTTTTGCAGACTATAAAATAAACAGCCATTAAGTCTCATACCTATTGTTCTTGAAACCACGATAAAAATTTGATGGAAAATGACATCAAAAGACTGAAGCGTTGCTAAAATAACGATCGTCGAACTGAGGACATAATTTCTCATTATAAACACGTTTGTTCCTTTACTTTTGTAGGAAGAATGGAAAAGGCTGTCAAAGTGGCAGTTGTGGGGATAAATAGAGACAATTACGAAAAAGTTAAGTAACGCTTTTGTACTAATCTATGAAGAAAGACAGCTACATAATTTAAAACTTAAAAAAATCAGCACGAAAAGTCGTTCAAATATCTGATAACCTCGAAGACTTTCACAAAGCTAACTTCCAAAAAATTAATGCCTATCTCAGTAGATGCTCTTTCGACTTTGCCAATCTATCATTAAATGATGCTCTTTCCATGTTTTACAGAGAGCTATTTACCTCTATTTCTCTCTATGTTCCCTTTTCTCGACATAGAACTTCATTAAATTCCCCCCCGTGGTATAATCGAAGACTTCGCTCCTTACGTAACAAAAGAAATAAACTATGGACTGTATATCTCCGCACTGGTTCTTCTTCCGACTATTCCAATTATCTCGGTATTTATCTTAATTTTTCCCAGCTTTATAACTCTCTCTACCAACGCTATCTAAATGATGCACATACCAATCTAATAAACGACCCTAAGTCCTTTTTCCAATTCGTAAACTATAAAAAAAAATCGGACGGCTACCCCCCTTCTCTTTCTTACGAAAATGTATCTTCCACCGACCCACATACCATTGCCAACTTCTTTGCCACATATTTTAAGTTATCCTTTGCCGATGACTCCTTCTCACCAGATACCTTTTACTTCAACTACCTACCTCACTTCTCTATCGGTCCCTTTCTCTCTCATACTGTTGACCCTTCCCTTATTGAAAATAAGTTACAATTGCTTAATGACGAATTCTTACCCGGCCCAGACGGTCTTCCAGCCATATTCCTTAAGAAGTGTTCTTCCAATCTCTCGCTCCCACTTTCTGCTCTCTTTCATCTTTCTCTCTCAAATGGAGAATTTCCCCAGATTTGGAAAACCTCGTTCATTACACCGATACACAAAAAAGGCTCAAAAAGTGAAATTACTAATTACCGCCCAATAGCTAAACTCTCGCATATACCTAAACTTTTTGAAAGTATTGTATATGAAGTCTTAAGCTTTCGGACCAAGTCCCTTATTTCACCCTACCAACACGGTTTCCTGAAAGGTAGATCGACTACTACAAATCTCGTCGAATTTGTTTCCTTTGCCCTCTCATCCCTAGAGAATGGCAATGAAGTCGACGTCATCGCAACTGACTTCAGCAAGGCGTTTGATAAGATATCACATCAATTAATCCTCTTCAAAATGTCTGCCCTTGGCTTTGAACCTATATTGATAAAATGGATATCTTCCTACCTTGAAAACCGGTATTACAGCGTTCGCTTTAGGTCCGTACTGTCGTCCTCCTTTTTAGCAACATCTGAAGTCCCACAAGGCAGCCATTTAGGTCCCCTTCTCTTCATCCTAACGGTAAATGATCTTGAGAAGGTCATCAAACACTCATCTCTCTCTCTTTACGCAGATGATGCTAAAATCTTCAAAACCATCTCTTCACCTCAAGACTCCTGCCTCCTTCAAGAAGACCTTGACAGTTTTTCGACCTGGTGTCTCAAAAACTGCTTAGAACTCAACATCAACAAATGCCAATCCATTACCCTATCACGCAAGCGCAACAAGTCCCCTCCCCGACGTTACCTTCTCCATGGTCAACCAATTTCTCTCGTTCATTCTCTTCGCGACCTTGGCGTATTGTATGACAGGGAGCTAAACTTTCATTCGCATATTGACCAAATAATTTGTAAGGCTAACTCATCACTCGGCTTTGTTAAACGTTGGTCTAAAGAATTCTCCGACCCTTACGTGACTAGATCTCTCTACATCTCTTTAGTTCGCCCCCTCCTTGAATACGCTAGTCAAGTGTGGTCTCCTTTTCATAGAGTTCATGTAGACAGAATTGAGAACGTCCAACGTCGCTTTCTTCGATTCGCCCTTCGAGGTCTGCCTTGGGACGATCCTTTTATCTTGCCACCCTATATTGACCGGCTCAATCTCATTAACCTGAATACCCTAGAGGAACGCAGAGACGCTGCAGACATTCTTTTCATTTTTCGTCTTCTCTCCGGCTCCGTCGACTGCGCCTCTCTTTACAACTCTATATTCTTCAACACTAACCCCCGTAATTTACGTTGCCCTCGGCTCTTTTACCCACCACACCATCGTACCTCATATGGCTCCAATGAACCGATATCCCGTATGCTGCGAAAGGTTAATTCCAACCTTTCAGTTTTCGATTTCAACCGCAGCGCTGCCCACCTGAAACTCGATCTCCTTCACCACTCTCCTTATCTTTAAGTCTTTTCATGTCTTATTTTTTAGTGTCTTAGTTTTAAGCTGTTACTTTAAGCCTAAATGTTAATTTTAGCTTGTATTAAGCCAAATATATGGGGGTATTGCCCCCACTAAAATTATTTATTCACAATATTGATTCGGCAAACGCTGAAAGAGATTCGGAGTTAATCGAACTTCTTTTTGTGGGAGAGTTTGTACTGATTGGACTACAAATATTCGATAAAAGCGGCACTGCATTAAAAGTTACTTGGAGGAAATTTTCCATTTTAGAAATTTCATCGCGACTTTCGAAAAGAATGTTGAGGAAAACTTTGAATTTTAATTTGCCGCCTTCGATACCATTTCAATACGGAAAAAATCAGAACAAATGCAAGCATATGACAAATTTCAAACCAGAAGGTGACTGACAGCTTTTCCATATCATAGTTCTTACACCAAACAATTTGTTGAGTAAAAATTCCTAAGATTCTCAGTGGATGGGTAATAGCTTGCTCTCTCGATGAAGCTTTTACGAATTTGTCGAGTTAAGGAACGACATTGAGTAAAAATGCGTACGAATTAGTTAAAATTCGTAAGATCTAAAAGTAAAGGAACAGACCTAACATGATAGGGAATAGCAAAGCCTAGGTTTCAATGCATCTACTTCTTTTTTGGCTTTAATTCATTTAAAGAACAAAAACTCCGCTCTTAATATTTTTGGCCCACCCTATAGGTGTATCATGGGCCAATTGGGCTTCCTGGTCAATTTCAAATTCATTTCGGTCTGAATAATGCTCTTTTAATTGAACTGAAGATACCTGAGATCGGACTTTTTCTGCTCTATAGAACGCTCGCCTTAAAATTCACCTCATACCTTCTATGATTTGTAGATGAAAAACTGCAGTAGTACTCAACACTGTTTGCGAAATCCAAGTGTAGAATAGTATTTTTAAGTCGATTTTACATGTGAAACAAAAACCAATTCCATCACGTCACGTTGACGCGAGTCGACCCCAGGTTGTCATTGTACCAAATGTCCACCATGCCTGTAACCACATCCTTACAACAGATGTGTTCCCCTCAGTCGGGAAGAATTCTAAAATCATACCTGTTCCCAAAAATCGTACTGATAAAGATTTTCGTCCTATTGCTATACTTTCTTTTCCTTCCAAAGTTTTTGAAAGAATTATGCAGAAAAAAAATGAATAGGTATATTAATTCGAATAATTTATTGTGCTCTCATCAGTCTGGTTTCCGTGCTAAACTTAGTTGTACCACTGCACTCTTAAAAATCGTATCAATTTTCGCTCCTTGATTTCTCCAAGGCATTTGACACCGTCAATCCCGCAATACTATGCAATAAGCTTACAAGTATATACAACTTCTCTTCTTCAGCAGTTCGTTTAATTTCTTCTTATCTTGTTGGTCGCTAGCAGGCTGTGTATGTGAACAGTAGAATGTCAGACTTTCTTCCCAAAACATGCGGAGTTTCCCAAGGCTCCATCCTAGGACCCCTATTCTTTTCCCTGTATGTCAATGAGTTGCCTACCATCGTCACTAACTCCTATGTTGAAATGTCAGCTGCATAAATTCTGATTTGAATAAAATCTCTAATATTGGTCGCAACAGAATTCGCTTCTAATTAACCATAATAAGTATAAATGTATTGTCATTTCAAATAAAACCTTGCTTAAACACATCTTTCTTTTCACTTATCTACCTTAACGATGGTCCGATTGAATATGTTGATAAAGCCAAAAATCTGGGTATGTTATTTAATAAAAAATTAACGTGGAGTGATCACGTTATGGTATTCTTCGTTCTCTTTGGACGACTCAATACTTCACTCCCATGAAAACGCGGATACTGTAAGCTAAGACCTTAATTATACCAATTTCACCATACGGTTGCGAAGTTTTTGGGAAGTGTCAATCGATTAGTAGCCGGAAACTTAATGTCGCCTATAACAATCATTCCGCACAAAACCCAAATTCCAACTCAGGGTTTTTTCACTGCGCCATAACTGTCTTGAAAGAGCTTCTCAATTAGCCGTTTGGAATCGGCATAAAATTGTGGATCCCTTCCATTCGTTCCAAAAATCAAATCTCACACAAAACGAATGGTTGTGAGAAGCTAGGCCTAGGGTCCCTACGGACCTGTTGCGCCAAAAATTATATTATATTATTATTATTTATAACAATACAGCACGATATATCTTCGGTCTTCGAAGATACGACCACGTCTCACTTTTTTTCTTACCGGATCTGTAATATTACGTTTGATTGACTTTTACAGTATTATTGCATAATATAATTTATACACGTCAACCCCGCAACCTATTCAACCGATTAACGTTTTGTGCATCCATCAGGACTAGACAAATTTTATCCCCGCGCTATTCTTGTTTAACGTCAATTTTTTGTTAATGCCACTAGACTCTGGAACTCCCTACCGCGCCAAATCAGAGAAATAGGATTGAAAAAGAGATTTTCAACTGAACTTAGATCTTTCTTGTCAACGCGGTTTTCTTTTAAGACTATACGCCCCTAAAATAGCTGCAACATTTTAAGTGTTTATTAGTGGTACTGTGGTATTTTATTTGACAAAACCCAGTGAAAATAGCTGAGAACATTCGAGCCCAACCTTTCGTAAATTGCGTAAATTGTTTGGCAGAACTTCAATGGCCCCAACCAACGGCGTTAAAATGCAAAGAACACCACCATCTAAAAAGTTGCTGGTCCTTGTCTTTTCTTTGCCTCATGTAAATATGCAATATGGACTGAACGCGCCTTCCTGGAGGTGGAGCTCATTCCTTTATTGCACAAAGATTTCGACAGCATATGTTTCTGACCGCTTGTTTTTTTGGACATAAGAATTGATGACGGCTAAATCGATTAAATGATGAAAAAGACCCATGTATCATTTTTTGAAATTCATTAATATCTTCGATCGGTCCAATGTAGCTTTCCATTAAATCGACGCCTTCCATGTTAAGTTTTGTCACTGGATCAGAACCTACAAAGGCTGATTGTTCACGCTTTTGTTGTCTAAAACTAAAACAAAACAAATTGGATATTCAACGGATTCGCCCTAAGCTATTTTTGTCTTTTCCGCATCATTCGGGAGCAATTCCTCATTAAAAACATCGCCAACACTCTCCGAAGGATCATCTGCGTCATAATTTGTCGCGTTCCATACCATCTTCAGAACTTCTTCGTCAGAAACGCGTTTTTTGCTACCAGTGGCATTAGAAATAGCGAACATCTAAAATCAAATTATGATACACGTTATTGCATGATGTGGCATATATGGCACAAACAATTTAGTTCTTATTGGAACGAAATGCAAACTTACCGTGGACAACAATTTCTACATTCACCAATTAATAACGCTAAATGCACAATACGTTCTGCACTCAACCGATTTCTACTGACGAACTCAAACTGAAATAACCTATACATACACATACCTATATATTATATTCTAATGGGACCCAAATAAAAATGATATCCTTGTGTTTATCGTATGCGCCAAATATGGCACTCGAAGAATTGTAGTTACATGCGAAAGAATGGAATGTGCCAGATATGGGTCACTATGCATTTAAACAAATAAGCCTAACAAAACCTAAAAAGCTTCTTTTTTGCTGTTGTTTAAAAATCTACCTTCCCAGACATTTCTCAATCTAAACCAAACAGGGACAAACAATTCACCTCCGGTTGTATAAATAAAGTATAATATGAACCAATTTTGGATCCTTGATTTCATTAAATTCAAAGCCAAATAGTCTGTCACGTATAGGCTAACCTAACCTATCTATTATTAAAAGATATATTTTAAACAAATTTTGTCACACTTCCAAAGGAATTTGCGAAATAAAAAAATACAAAAAACAAAAAGCACAGTAGAGAACGCCGAGAAAAGGTGAATGGCTTATTGAAGACGAAGACGACAACAACGACGCCACAACAACATGACGTGCAAAGAGAATGTACAAAAATAAAAACGAAGAACAAAAATCTACGAAGAACATAAAGAGGCAGCGGGCGAATAATAACTTGATAATGATATCATCAGAAAAAGAAAATTTCAAAAATTACAGTATTATTGTAACAAAAGAGCTGAACACTAAAATCGTTCCCTGTTGTTGTTGCCTATGGAAGCATTGGCCGGGGGGAGGGAGGAATGTAATAATTGCTTTGGGAGAAACTTTCCTTGAACAAATACGGGGAAATAACAAAGAAAACGCTACAAATACTTATGGAAAAGTACTGATATCGTCGTTGGAATGGGAATTGGAATGCATTTCTGTGGCTAGACAATGGTTGGGCGGTTTGTTTCCAGAAATTCAGAAACAGGACTAACGTCATTTCTTAGCCAGAACAGAGTCCTTGCAAATGCTAATTTGCTGTATTTTGAATGACTAATCTGTTTATCTGATCGTGCAGATGTAGACGGAGATGAAAAATTGACATTTTGTCAATGTACGCGGGCGGTATTAGATAATCATCAAGCAAATAGTTAGCTGCGCCACAGCTTCTGGCACAACATTTATTTCGCAATTCATTGACACATTCACAGTTTTGATCTGTCTACACAAAGTGTGCAATGTAAACGCAAGCTGTGAAGTGATCAGTGGGCGTTTTTGCTTTCGTCAGAAGCCCGTTTTGTCTCTTTTCCGTGTAGGTATGTACTGAAAATTACAACGCAGCCTTGGCAAGGAATATTTCGAATTGGGAGACCAAAGGATCAATTGCTGATTTGGACATTCTTGGATCCTTCCAGAGTGAACTTTAGTGCGATAGATTTCTTTATGTTGAAGGTGCGTTTAATGTAAACGTATGAACAAATCTGAAGTGTGGCTCATCTCTAGAATGTTTGTTCGAAGCAGTCCCCATGTAGGTCGAAACATGTGGGCAGTAATTGTTGTCAGCATTGATATTGATAAGAAAAACTCGAAGCAGAGGTAAACTTGTCTTTTCTTTTCGGGCGAAATAAGCAACAATGCTCATCAGACTGGGCAAATTTTGATTGATTTTGATTCAATTCATTTTTGTTACCTGGTGGTCATGTCATGAGATTGCTCCTTTGTGTTGCTGTTTAACTCAGTTAGACTGTATAAGGTACACCAGAATAAGTGAGATAACATACTAAATGTTGAGGTATGTCTAAGGACGGATCCGTCTACCCATATATCCTCTATGCAGGTGGTTAGATCAAGTCCGGAATATCTCGTATATCGATATGAGGATTGCCCTTGGCGATTTAGAGTCCGTATAAGAAAAGTCGGGCATCATTACCAAATCCCTCTCGAACAGCCGCTAAGACACATTCGGTCTTACTTATAATCAAGCACTAAAATGTCGACAATTAGTTGGCTGCCAGCTTCAGTAAAAATGTACAGCTGTTTGTAATAAAAAAAAACAAAATTACATTTCTACAGAGCTTCCGCCTCTGAACTTTATTTGGAAACGAATGACAACTACTTACAATAATTTTTACGTGGTTTTTATATTATTTTAATGTTGACGCTGCAATTATTTGCAGCGTGAGAACAGATTTATTTGTATCTGGAGGATATCGAATATGGAATATGATATTATTCTAAGGGCCGGTTTGTTCAAAGCTGGTTAAATACTTGGTTGGGTTACCATAGATTTAGGTTGACCAATGATTATAAATCCGTGATCACCAATGAGTGTTTGTTGAGCGTTTTATCGCTTCGGTCACCAAACCATAGCTTTCCAATAAATCGTTCCATTTTTAACTTTCTCCATTACGTAGTAGATAAGAGAAAGATATTGGTTTCGTACAAATAATGTGGTCATTTATAACTTAATAGCAAACTCAGTTTTTCTCTATATTATCGTATACAATGGATTTTTGAAAAAAGGAATTTTTTTAAATTTATTTTTTTTTCAGTTAACCGGAAAAAGGCTATAACGATTTTGACCAAAATGCAAAACTTAGAGTCAAACGGATGTTTTGAAAACTATTGTGTCCTCAATTTTCCATTTGCTGAACACTCTGAAAGTCAGTCAGACTTGCACTAAACTAGTCGTGCACTTTATTTCAATTTATTAGTCAGTTCAGTGATTGACCGAATCCTTGGTTAATTTATTTATTTCGTTTTCGGGTCCCTTTGTTTTTAATAAGATTTTTTTAGGTAGATTTTTTATGAATGTATTAATTTTTAGTTATCTTATGTGGTATTCGATTGGGCTTCTTCAGAATTGATCTCAGATTTCAGATTATTGGTTTACTCCATCTTTTGCATTAATTCGTTCATTAAATTGTTTGTATTTTTCTTTCTTTTTTTTTGCAAAATGAACCTATGTAGTTCATAAAAAACCTTGAACAAACGAAATTACAGAAAATCAGTGGTTACATCTCATTAACCGGCCAAAATCGGATGGTTATCGATTTCCCTGGTTAACTAACCAAACCACTGATTCTCTGGTTAATATTTTGCTGAACAAACACATTCGCTGGCTACCAGCTCGAATAACCGAACCGAAAGATAACCAAGATTGAACAAATCGGGCCTAAGTGTGCGGATTAAAAGAATGTGAATATTCCTAGGTATTTTAATTCGTTGACTGGTATCAGTGTTGTGCCTGATAATCGAATTGCTTTCAGTCCCTGAAGTTTTATTTCACACCAAGCCCAAAACGTCATGTAATATCACATTAGATCAGTAACCCTCTAGTTTTTTTTTGACGTACACTATAGGTTTTCGTTCCTGTACTTTCAGCATAGAAAAATGTCAAATGTCAAATTTCTATTTCAAGAGAAGTAGGTAGGTACCTGACCGGTTTTTTTTACAAAAAGTTTAAGAAATGCCATTTTGACTATCGTAAAATAAACGTCACCGTTATAAAATTTGTAATAACAATCTAGAAGCAGTTTTCGAATTTTTCAGTGAAAGTGAAAAAGTGAAGGCGAATATTCGGTGAGTAGAAAATTACGAAAAAAATGAACAGAGGCGAGATGGATTTCTCTCTCATTTGTTTCCATTTCCTCTGTGTGGTCGCATTCGCACAGTTTCTTAGCATTTTTTTTAATAATTTTACGGCTAAAAAGTATACTCTTACGAACTTTATATAACCGTCATTCTCCTAAATTAAATACATAAATTGCCAGAGTCCCGACGGATGGGGTCCCCATTCAGGGTATACACCATAAGAACAATAATTGTGAGAATCGGCATGCACGGAAACGTGAATATCGAACGCTAGTTATGACCACGTGGGTTCAAACTTCCTATTCAATATTCTCTATATTTAGAACACCCGCCAGGCAGCCAGCAAAAACTACTTCCAACTCGAAAGCTCGAAAGTTTTCATTCAAAACAATAATTTTTCACTGAAAATTATCTACTCCACCTCCCTTCAACAACATTCATTTCAACATAAGCTGAAAGATGTAAGAAAACAAAAAAAATGTTGACACATTGGAATAAAAAGAAATGTACACAACCAACTATGCCTTGGCCTATAAAACGTTCCACTAGAAAGACGAAAAACGAAACAAAACAGAAATCGGAATTTCGAATGAAGCTCCACATCTCCCACGTCCCACTTCTATAACACGTCGTCATAATGTAAAACTAAGGCAGAGTAATATCGGTAAAGCGGGCTCGGTTAAGTGGCTATAATTACAGCATGTCCTTGAAGGACTTATAGCATGTTAGATATACCTTGCCTTTGTGACAAATTCCACTTGTATTTTAGAATATCGATTGAGAAAGTATTTTCTTCGAGAAGGCATTTCGTTTTGAATTTGCGTAGTTATAAAGACGAACGTATGGAATGAGATACGCAATTTAAATCAATGGAAGCGCTGATGTGTTGGATTGTGATTTGTGGATGCGGTCTAAAAGAGAGCTTTGCTTGTAAATGGCAAGGCGATTACGCAAGAGAGCTTTCACAATGGTACATTACATGCATAGTAAGGAAAAAAACATTTTTAGGAGACGCATAACTTTGCAGCTGCAACACAGGACGGCGAGTAAATGTTTTTTTTTTTTTTTTTTTTGTTTTTATAGGAGTGTTGCAGAATTTATGGTTTCAATTCACTCAGAAGAGTTGTTACTGTTAGTGACCGACTTGTTTGTATGAGGGTTTATGACATGAAATTGGGGCAAGCATTTTAACTGTTCACAGCACATGCATTTAGTCGGAAATAAGCCTCAATCGAAAAGCTAATTTGGCAATAAAAAAAAGAAATACGACAGTGGTTAGGCTTGGGAGTAATTGCATCTTGTAAGTCCTAGAGCCAAAAGGCCTTACTATAATCATTTCGCCTTGGGAATCCGTAAAATCTAGCGTGGACACTAAACATGATTATATATATTGCGAAAAATGTATCTATATTTCCTAAATTTAATTTAAAGGATGCTAAAAGATAATTTTAAAAAAATGCTAGGTTAGAGAGTGCCCTGTGTCAAAAGTAGGCAATGTTGATCCATAGTGCGCTCGTAGTGAAACGAGTCTCTCCCTTTTCCAGTGAAACCCTTTACTTGCTGTGCTGATACCTATGTAGGTATCGAAAGGTTCATAAGGATTCTATATGAGTTTGATATCTCCCTGCTAGAGGTACGAAAATACCTTTAACGTTTTGGGATAGTAAGCTCCTGACGCCTTGAACACCTGGGTATAATGCAGCAAAGTTGGTTGTTTCTAAAGAGCTCCTTCGTCACTATGCCAGCTTCCGCAAAGTCACAATTTTCTCATGTGGCAACGCATTACTATCTTATTCGCTTCAACTAGGAAAATAATCTGTCTATATTCAGTAGAAGTTACTTCCTAACCTTAAACTTTCCAAGTACGGGCATAGCTTTACCGCAGTTGGGAAGATGTTTTAGATATTCTACTCTGTAATAACAAGTTGTGGAATCTAGCCTAACCACAATTAAATATTCTTTGATGTTAATTTTAGGTGTCAAGATCGTTAACATTTAGTCGATGTATTAAATAAAATCTCCATACAATTCAATACAAAAATCGGCTTGACTACAGAACTCGACACAAAATGACTGACTTTTAAAAAAACCTTCTAATACATCAGTGTGAAAAGTCTCATGTCCGATTTCCTTTCCAATATTCATGCTTTTGTTTTCTGAATGAACTCATTGAAAAACGTGTGCAAAATTAACCTGAATTGGGTGTGATGTTACATAAGCCCTAGTTTAGTTCCGTTTTGAGTTCACTTCATTTTAAGGCTGATGAGGTATAAATAGTCTCACAGCCGTATTTATTAAATTCCCTAACGACGCATTTAGTTAAAAATCGCGTTAATATTTACACAGCCGCTACGTGGCTTTCCTGGAATTTTTGTATATTATATAATCATTTTTCAGCGGTATAACTTTACTAGACGAGGTTTGTGTCTAAAACTGTACGAATTTCGATAAACTATTACAGAAAACACTGAAATATATTACTTTTTTGCTCTGAAAACGACATCAACTCAAATTATCCGGCACAATTCCGAAATGTCTTCGGAGAAACTGCTGAAATGTCAACCAGTAGTCATATATCTAATCTATCTATGTGTTTTCCTAAATCCACATTCCTCGTCCAATTCCACCAACCACCACCAAATTTAACGCAGACTCTAAACACAAATTTTCGCGTTTAACACAGTCTCAACAGTAATGCTGCCAAAGTTCGAAAAGTCTTTATAAGTCACATTTTCCTGCCTAATACCATATTCACACCGAGCCGAGAACTGGGTTTTCGCGAAAACACTTGAAAACTTAATCGAAAACAGAAGTTTTCCCATTACTCAGGGAAAAAAACGAGATTAAATCAAGATAATCAGTGTCAGAGCAAGCCTATCCGTTGACGAAAGTCAGTTAAGTTCGAAAATTCTTAATCCAAATAAATTATCTTTGAGAATGTTTTTTGAAAAGCGTTAATTCTTATTTTTAGACTTTTCTATAACAGTAGTAAGAACGTGCAAGCTTCAATTAAAATTAAAGTCATTTCATTCGAAGGATGCAACATCTTGGTTTTAAAGTGTGGATCACTTTAACGATCTTGGAGTCATCTTTGACAGGAAACTCAACTTTAACATCCATTTGGATTCAATTGTCAGCAAGGCAAGAAGCCGATTGGGTCTTATTAAACGTTTTTCAAAGGAATTTAAGGACCCCTATGTCACCAAAATTCTATACTGTTCTCTCGTCCGACCTGTCTTGGAATACTGTAGTCCTGTTTGGTGTCCGAATTACGAATCTGGAATTTCCAGAATTGAAAGCATTCAAAAGCAGTTTCTTCTTTTCGCATTACGTGAATTACCTTGGGATCCTGAAAGTCGTCTTCCTCCCTACATAAGTCGATTAAAGTTGTTGGATCTGCCTTTAGAAAAACGAAGGGAGATATCGAATGTTATGTTTTTGTTTTGTGTACTAACTGGTAACGTCAACTCCACCCATGTTCTCAGTTCTGTAAGCATCAATACTAGACCGAGGACAACAAGATCTCCAATTTTTTTATATCAAAGGACATCTCGATGTAATTATGAAAGTAACGGCCCCATCAACAATCTGACCAGGGACTTTAATAAGTACAATCATATGATTGATTTCAACCTAACTAAATACAATTTTAAAAGCATTTTTAAAGAATTGTGAGAAATGATGTTAAAATAGTTTATGTTGTTATATAATTTATAAATTTATTAACTGTGGCTTAATGTTTAGTACCTATAGTTAAATAAATAAATAAATAAATAAAATCATATTTATTTTTGCGCTTAAATTAAGTTCAACATCACCCATTTTCACCTACTTATCAGCCGTAAACTGTTTTATCTCTCAAATTTATTATCAACGTCACTTTCTTGCTTTAGAAAATAAAACAAATTATTTTTTTTTTTTAAATATTTATTAATTATAAAAGAAACACTTAAATATAAAATATGGCTCTCCAATGTTTAATGGATACAAATATTAGGGTGCACTTAAAAAAATCAGAAATCTTTTTTCGAACTTTCGAATTTTTCGAGAAGGTTCTTCAGTTATTTTTCGTCCGCACAATCATCAATGGTAACTGTTTGCAATGGATTATTTTTGCTTAAGCCGTGAATTTAATTGTCTTCCGCACTGTTTAGCTTCCAGCACATACTCATACGTCAAAAAACTAGGCCTTTTTACCCGACTGGACACAGGGAGGGTTTATTTATTTTTATTTTATTTTTTTAGGAACACTTAATTTCGAAAACACGTGAACTGCACGAAAGATCAATCGAAATGACAACTTTCTTTATCCATCATGCAAGTTTTACATTGTGCTGCTTGATTGGAGAATACAATTCTTGTATCGGTAATGTTTCGATCATTGGTTGCGTTTGATTCGAGTTTCGAGCATATAAATACGTATTCATGACCGTTTGGATCTTATTTATTGGTATGCACATTATCCATCACTAAATTATTGTTCATATTGAATTATTGAATTATATATATGTGGATACTAGCGGCCCGGCGGTACATGCTTCGCTACGTATAGGTAAAGTGAAGTAATAAAAAAATCAGTTAGAACATCGATTCATTTCTTAAAAAAATATATTACTTAATTGCTAGCTATTTAAAAACTTAATCCAAAACATTTCGATAAACAATATTTTTTGTTTTTCCATTTTGAGTGTGAATAGCAAAGGGCTGGGGGTACCGACTCTGGAACAGACAACATAAAGTTGGCCATGTGAAAAACATGATTCTTCCAAATTCACACCACAAACGTGAAGTGTTTGCCCTTGTGCCTTGTTGATGGACATCGCAAATGACAAACGAACAGGATATTGTAATCGTTTGAACTCGAATGGCATATCAGTTGGAATCATAGAAATACGCGGTATCAAACAAACGTCTCCATTAGATTTACCAGTTAAGATCGTAGCTTCGATCAGATTTTGCAATAACTTTTGCACTGCCAATCTGGTGCCATTACACAGTTTTGGTGGATTAATAGTTCGCAATAATATAATAAAAGAACCAACTTTCAGATTTAAGCAGTGCGGTGGCATACCAGCCGGTTCCAATGAATTTAAAAATTCAACTGGAAAATTCAATGCCTCATCTTGATTCATAGCACTGTCAATTGATTTATATGTCGTGACTACACCTGGCAGTTTATCTTGAATTTGAAAATTAATAGCATTGATATGAATGTTCTTTGGTGCTAAAATGGCGCGTTCTCTCATGATTTCTAGCTTTTCACACCAAGCCGAAAACCGTGTTTTCCTCGAAAACTCGTCGATGCATTCACACTAACCACCAACTAGCTTTCGTTTGACGTTTCAATCAGCTGTGAGACACCTAAACTTCAGTGCAAACTTTTTTGGTTACAAATTTCGATCGCATTAATTAACAAACAAAATTAATTTAGTGCATTTAAAAATAATATTAGCATATCAATTAATTGTGCAAAATGATTTTATGTTTTGAGTTGTAACATTTGTTCCATCAGCCAATTTGCTGAATTTGCTAAATATTGCATTTAAAGGCTTTAAAAAAAAATGTCCTAGTTTCCCACGATTTGATGGACTTTGGACAAGAACATTATACAATCACTCCTTCTTTCCGCAGCAATATTTATCTTGAGATTTATTTCTTTCTAAGAAATTTAATTTCAGATTTTTTCTTCTTTAGTAACAATAACATGTATTATTTATTTTATCTTTTGGCGGTACCTACCTATTTAATTTTTTTTTTTTCTGAAAAAGTTATTGATAACGAACGTTGTTGTTCTTTATCAGCAATTCTTGGCCAGCAAAAAAATACTCCTATCTGTACCGACTCTAGCATGCAGTTGAAGCTTTTGTATTGCATAAAGATCCTTATATTGAAGGAAACCAAATCCGAGTCCTCTTCGGGTTAAGAACCTCTACCCTAACCTAACCTAAACCCGAGTTTTGTTATTGCAATTACTATTAAACACCATTGAGCCCTACTAATAAAAGATTTTAGTGTGGATTTTAAATTTACAAGTGCAAAATTCTCGTCTGCCATAATCACTTGAAATGCTTTGTGTTAACCAAACGGGTTGAATTTTCTAAAAACCGACGTAGGTCTAGGTACCTACCACCTCCCTACCCAACTATAACCCCACAAACACAAATTCGCCGCAAATGTTCAAATGAATCACTTTTGAAATTCCCTTCTACCATATTTGCCGTATTTACACAACGATTTTGTTGTTGCCACATTTATTCCCCAATTTTCGTAGTGAAATAGGTACCCCAGCGATCATTGCCGATCAATGACCAATTCCCAAGGATCCACCTTCTCCCCCAAAAGAGGACCAACTAAGCCCATATACTGCTACTTCCTGTTTCTACACGATCACTCTGCGATCTTGTGTCTTTCCCCATAGAGCGGATGACGCACCGCGTTTCACATTATTAAGTAATGAAACTTATATTCACTCGGCGTCGGTGAAGTAATAAAACGTTTTCCACAGCGAGAGCTGCCTTTCGGTGCGACTACCAAATCACCCAACACCATCAACATCAACTGACACGTTGGCTGTATTTTTGCTGGCTGCCGCCTGGCTGAAGCTGACTTGTACTCGTATCGCAATCGGTTTCTCTCCAACTTCTACGGACAACGAACGCTTCCGATCTGTATTTTCGCTTCGGTTTTCATTGCTTGTTGTGCTTTGTTCTCGATGTTCTGGAATGTAAATTTCAATCGGCCATTTTGTACACATTCTTTGTCGTCTTCTTCGTTGCTATATAGCATTACAATTACAACATAGTCCACGAAGTACATTGTTTTGTTTGCTTTTTCTATACTGTTTATCCAGTAGGTACAAAATGCATTTTATTCTGTTCTAATGAAGGAGTCATTCGAAGGAATTAAAATTGCTTGACCGATGAGGTAATGATAATGACAGATGGAATGGAAATGAAGAAAGATAAGGTTACTGGATGACGAGACTGACACCCACAGTGCTCGGTAGCTTTTCGATTGTTTCCTTCTGTTCGCTGCGAAAAAAAGTAGTTTTCTAATCTATGTGAAACAAAGTTTGGAGCGTATTTTGCTTACGTGATCTTTTCCCATTGCATGATGGTGGATCGCTCTTTGTTGCGGATGTGAGTCATTTCTCTATGGAAACTGGATTAATTATTTCCGGAAAAAAATTATTTATTATGGAATTGGACACGCTATGTTTTTACATTTACACACATTTCTTATTGTAGACTTACACCTGGTAAAACGGACTTGTTTCATTGAGAGTATACCTACCTTCTATGATTTTAATTTTATATAAAACAAGATGGTTTGAGTTTGACGTGTCAAGCTCAATTTTCGCTCTAATTTGAAGCTTAATCAAATGTCCATAGGATATCGTTCAAGGTTTTGATCAACCAACTCTGTGGTGAACACTGGAATACTCACAAGTCGCAACTGAGCTCTCACTTTGCTAACATTGGTACTTCTTAATAATTTCTAGACAGTCGGTGAAAAATCCCTGGATAATTTTAAATCACATAAAATAGGGCAATTGCCTAACTTTAAGGATATCTCTTGAATTCGTACGAAATTTCAATTTTGACATTATACGATGATGTAGAAACACCAACTGTCCGTCTCTCCGAGGCCTGCAGCCTTAACGTCTGGATTTCATTTAAACTGTGAATTTAGAGGTGGGGTTGGGGCCGGTTTTTTTTTTTTGCGTGACAATGGTACTTCGCATATAAAATGTCCATGCCAGTTTGTTCGAAAACAGCTCTAATAATTTCAAGAAACACTGATATTTGAGCTTAAGTAGGTTAGGTTGACATGACTGCATGCTTAGTTCTTAAAAAATCTAATGACAGTAAATCCTTTTGAAATTGGGGCAAACCTCGAAAACGGTCCATACGATAGCAACACGAATAAGGTAATATGGTCATTTCTAACTTAATACCAAACTAATTTTTTGTCTATATTATCGTACAATGAATTTTTCGAAAAAAAAATATTTTTTGAAAAATTTGTTTTCTTAAGTTTAACCCAAAATTGTACCAAGGATTTTGACCAAAATGCGTAGTTAGAATAAAATTCATGTTTCAAAAATTCTTTCGTGATTTATTTTCCATTCGAGAAACCGAAAACTAAAATTTTAGAAACAGCTCTTATCTCGAAAACCCCATTTTCGATTTGGAAATTCTAAACCAATTAATCCCGAACAATATCTTATGCTCAGTTATCAGCTAAAAAGTTAAGCAAAAGTTATTTTCAATCTAAGTATCGAAGAATGTTGCTTCTGTTATGTCTGCTTAATTGTAGATAAACGGCTCTAACGATTTGGATCAAAACCCATTTTGAAGATGACATCAGTATTTTAAATAAGATCCCATACTAATTTTATCTAAAAAAATTAAAAAAAATTTGTTTTTTTTAATTATTCATATTTCCCTATCTGTTTTCACATTCCCAGGGAATACTTTTGAAATAATCTCAAAGCGCCATTTCCAATAAAAACCCAATGACAGCTACGGTATGCAAAACTTTTTTTTTAGCAAATATTACACACTTCTTATTTTTTTCAACCATATTGAATATGCATCTTAAAATAATTCCAACTACTTGGAGCCTTACACAATCAGAAACTACCACTTCATTTGCATATCGCACACACGCCCATCGGCATACTCGGTTTATAACTGCTAATGCAAATTCAAAACCTTTTTCTATGTAAAGATATCGGTCTAAAACACGAACCTTACCTCTAATCATATAGACATCTTAAACCAACGTGACTAATATTCCAGTCAAATAAAAACTTGCCCTAACAGATCAGCAAACAGAAAGATTTGCTTTGTACTAAAAAATCTGGTGAGCTGTAAGAGTCTTAAAAAAAGACAGTAGGCGCTTACAACTCTCTAACCAGAACTTTCGACAATTGCCGGTTACTGAGAGCTTGAACTTTTAAAAACTCACTGCCATATCAGATGAATAACAGAAAAGTCGATTTTATTTATTTCCTTT
Source organism: Cheilosia vernalis (assembly GCA_949126925.1). Lineage (NCBI taxonomy): Eukaryota > Metazoa > Arthropoda > Insecta > Diptera > Syrphidae > Cheilosia > Cheilosia vernalis. Next base: position 7,705,091 of record OX421360.1, on the reverse strand, counting down.
TTCAATAAATTATAAACTTTTTTTTTATTCAGAAATGCTTCTCAGATTTTTATCTACCTATCTAATAAAATTAGAAAAGAACCAACCAAAAATTTTTATCAACAAGAGAGTTCCGTTCGACCCAGTCGTGCATTTTATTTTTAAGTAAAAATGCAGTCCAAAATGGTTAAAGCAAATAATTATTATAACTATCAAAGTGCGTAGGTTCGTTAAAAGGAATGGATTTATTCTTTGAAAACCAATACATCAAGATTACCGTCGCGAACTCCAGCTTTATATGAATTGAGAAAGTACCTATCTATACCTACCTGTATACTTCTTATCGTGGAAAGAAGGTTTTTAGAAGAAAAATAGGACATTTGGTGTTCAATTTACTATTATTTTTTTAAATCAGACAGGATCCTTATAGTAGCGAAAAAGAAGACCATACTCTGAAAAATGACAAATGGTCACCGGATCGATAATGCAAGTATGCAAGTGCAAACTAAATTTAAACTTTTGACTTCTAGCTAGGTGTAAACAACAAAACTTGAGTGGGACATAAGCCCAAAACATTTTTTGTTAAAAATTTCTTGATTTTGGGAGTTATGTGCCCCTTAAGTGGGACAAATCGATTTTGGGAGTTATGTCCCTCTTAAGTAGGACATAAGTCCCAAAAGAAAAAATTGGGCTTTATGTCCCTGGACCTTATGTCCCTGCGCCTAATTTGTCGGCATCAAGGTCCGCACATGCAGTTGCGAAGGTTTTTGTTCTTCTTCTGTATATCAATGGGGTTGCAATTGGCTCCTGATGGTTCGCAACTAATATTTTGAACTCATTTGGTTAGATGACCTTACTCGCAACACCAACTTGTAGGGCAAACACATATGCTCTATTTTTGACACTATGACAGTATGTAATAGATATTTTCTTGTCGCATCAGTAACGCAATGCAGAGATGTGAAAGCTGCCGTTGCCATATACAAAAGGCTTACCACTTCCATCTTCTTTTTTTTAAGTACATATCGTCCATGTTCGACCAAACTCATTAACCGACAAAATAAAAATTCAGATTTTCTTAAGTCAAAAATTGAGTAGGTAAGGTATGTAGGTGTGGATAGTAACGGGTGATTTTTTAAGAGGTTTAGAACTTTAAAAAAAAAAAAAACACAAAAAATTCGAAAAAATGAATGAAATATTTAGTTGAATCGATAGTTTGAAGCTTGCAATTTAATGTTTAAAGATAATTTCATGCAAATGTTGACCGCGGCTGCGTCTCAGGTAGCCCATCCGCTGAGTCCAATTTTGGCATACTCTTTCACACATATCGGCCGGTATCTCACGAATGAATGCATGGATGTTGGCTACCAGTGCGTCAATCGAAGCGGGTTTGTCCCTATACACATTAGCCTTGACATACCCCCACAAAAAATAATCTAATGGTGTCAAATCGCACGATCTAGGCGGCCAATTGACCGGCCCGAAACGTTAAATTAACTGTTCACCAAACTCGCCTCGCAATTGCGCCATTGTTTCGCGTGCTGTGTGGCATGTGGCACCGTCTTGTTGAAACCACATATCATGCAAGTCAAGAACTTCCATTTCGGGCAAAAAAAAAGTTTGTTATCATCGCTCGGTAGCGTTCACCATTGACAGTAACGCTGCGATTCGCATCATCTTTGAAGAAATATGGCCCAATAATGCCGCCGGCCCATAAACCGCACCAAACAGTGGCTTTTTCGGGATGCATTGGTAGCGGTTGCAATGCTTCTGGCTGATCTTCACTCCAAATGCGGCAATTTTGCTTATTTACGTACCCATTCAACCAAAAATGAGCCTCATCGCTGCTCAGAAGCAGCGCGCGATGAACATTTCGAACCGAGCACGAATTTTGATAGTAAAATTCAATAATTTGCAAGCGTTGTTCATTTGTAAGACGATCCATGGTTAGATTGCAAACCAAACTGAAGCTGTTTGACAGTGACACAAGGTACTAAACACCAGTGTTGCCAAAACCAAACCAGCTAAAAAATCACCCGTTAATAGGTAAGATAGTTACAATAGGGAACATTTTGAACACTTTATTTTGCTTTTAAAACTAAGCTTCCAGTCTTCTTCTTTTTCTTCCTCCGAAAAATTTGACTCTGACAATTTATTAGCCTCTGCTCTGAATCCAACGGGCAGTTATTTATCATACCAGCCATGGAACTCTTCCGGAATAACTCCCAACTAGCACAGCTTCCACAAATATTTTTCTCTTTGCTTCTGTAAGTAATCCTTTATTTTAAGCCAGCTTACTTTTTCGCCTTGCTCGTCTTTCAATCTATATTTTTTATGAGCTCATCTGAGAGAGCCTGCATAAAAGTTGTTGTAGCGCATCTTTTTGACACGATATGGATCTTTCTTCATATTTTTGCCTTTCATAGACCTGGTGTGTTCCATAATACTCATACAGCCTCTCATTCCAAAAATATCCGTTTCTCTCACCCTTATTTTCTATAGCAGAATGCATACTGTCGCACTCCATTAAAGTATGCCCGGATTCAAGAATTTTTTGTTCAATTCCATCTATATGAGATGAATTGCAAACAGCATAAAGTAATAGAGCTGCAACGTTTTTGAAGCGGTTTTGCCCTGCACATGTATCAGAAAAGTCGTTACTGTTTAAATGTGATCGGGTTGGGAATTTAGCCATTCCAGAAGAATTGTGAAAATTTCGGAGCTTCCTCGCTTACCATACATCTCATTCCAGATGAAGCAGAACGCATTTAAAATTGCCCTTTCGTAGATCGTAAAATTATAGACACAAATTTTCCTGGAGTAATAAAACTGTGAAACGTCGGAACATGGAATCTGGAGTACACTCTGAAGATCAAAAGTTGCGGTAAGAAAACTCGAATCGTATTGCGCAAATGCCTTATCTTTCGCTTTTTCAGAATTGCATTCATCTTTTCTTTGAATATCGGCATCGTAGATGGCCTTTAAGTTTTCCTTTTCTTCTGATTGATCGAATTTGCTGCAAATAGCGCACTTATCTTTTTTTGTGTTAAAGAAGGAATAGTTGTAGTGTTCACAAAAAAAGCGTCTGTAACAACTTTGGCTAACAAAAGTTTTTATTTCCTTTTCCGTGCAGTAAGACTTGTACAACTCGTACATTTTTAAAATAGACAGCTTTTTGTCTAAGTACCTTTTCAAAGTTTTAACAGAATGTCCTGCGGTGAAGGATAATTTCAAAGGGATTCTGCAAGCTTAGGATCTTCTTCACTTCTATGCAAATCGACGGTTCTAGTTCAGAAGACATTTCCAAACATATTAAAAAAACTTAAAGTTCGTTTCAATATTCGCATGAATTTAAATTTCATAATCCTTGCCATTGCTGCTGCAAAGACTATGGTTTATTTGTCTGCCATCACTTTTCAACGTATACATCAAAACACTTATAGTGGCTCGTTGTATTCATCAGATTCGGAGTCGCAGTCCCTGGGTTCAGGATGATTATTCTGGATCTGCGAAACTGTCAGTACCTGAAAAATCTGAACCAGATTCTTCCTGAATTTCCCGAACTAACTTATTGGATAGGCGATACATATTTTTCAACGAAATGAAAAACCACGATTAGTTGAATTATTTGCAGCCTTGACGGTATAAATTCAATTAGTGACATTTGGTTTTGACTAACTATTATAATTTCCAAGAAAATATTTGAAACAAAATTCATTAAGTAAGTTAATGAGTTTTGGTTGGTAAGGTCCAGTATGAAAATGTTATTGAATGACTTTTAGAACGAAATTATTATAAAAATGAAAGATTATTCGGGGTTTTAATGATTTTTGCTTGAAAAACAATTTAAAAGCAATACCTACTTTTGGTGCAAACAATTTTTTTTTTTTAAATGGACGACATACATAACTTTAATAGTCGAGAAAATTCTCACTGATGACTTCAACTATACATACGCCGGAATAGCTGGCTTAAGCAACATCTGTCATTTTTAATTTTATAGAAATATTGTAGGCTGACTCTTGTGAATTAATCCGCTGCGCCATACGTCTTATTTCTAAGGGGCTCATAAATATAAAATCTCGAGACACATTTAGCCAGTTAGTTCCAAAAGATTGTTGCTGTTTTCTTCTTTAACTGAAAGTAAGTTGGAAGAACCTGGCAAGGTTATCAGAGGGATCTCAGGATGTCGCGTTAGACAATCGTTTAAGAATTTTTAAGCACCCAAGAAGACCGACAAAATTTTAAGCATTGCTTTAGATATTTATGCACTTTTAGACTAAGTTAATACTAGGCACAATTACTTATGGGGAATAAAGGGAAAACTAATTCTTGGAAGGCTTTTCAGGCAAGAACGTCATTATGGTATGTTAGGATTTAGGTACTTCGTTTTTAAAAAGGCCTTGTACCGGAATATGAGCGACTAACAACTAGAGCCTTTCATTAGTTTAGTTTACTTATGCCCAGGATAACATGTTTCGGTCAAGCTGCTCTTGTTGATATTCATTTTCTAAATGGTTCTCTCTAACACCAGATTTATTACGGGTATTGTCAAGTTTGGGAAGCCCATTGGTCTAATAAAAATCCTCATTCGTTACATTTTGGATAGGTTTGTAAACCAAAAGGTCTTAATGATTAAAGTTCAAAGAAGCATGTATATGCGTAATGACGATATAGCTAATAGAGAGAATAAATTCATAGACAGTGAAACTTTCTCAATATAGTATATGCCCTGCGTAATAATGATTGTGTTTAAAAGAAGTCATATTATGTGTAGTTTTTTGTAACAAAAAGGATACAAAAATATATACAAAATTGTTGCAAATATTCTTGTTGATTTTATTATTTATGTAAAAAGAGTTCAATCGAGTTTGCCGAGTAACCGGTTACAGTCCTCAACACATTCCTAATTGTATATTGAAGCCCGCACTCAAATTTCCATTCCTGCGTCAGCGATTTTTCTTAAGCATTGACCTTCATTTGTATTTTGGGTCAACTATTTGCTTCGGTCTTCAATTTTAATCGACGCCTTCTCTCTACTTTACCAAGCCAGTGTCATTCTCTTCACTTTAGTAACCCTCCTTTTACTTGTTCAGCTTCTTCGATTGCACTAGAGGTTGTCGTCGGGTCCAAAACTGTGTAAGCATTCATTGGCTTGATCCAAATTTTTTCAAATACATATCAGCATTTTTTATTGTATTTAAGGGAATCGCCCCGGAAACTGCTCTCAAACTTGTAACTCTAACGCTAAACTGTTTCTTTTGGAGATCTGTCGTTGTGACGACATCAAGTAGTACGTTCATCTGTCCTTGGAAAAGTAGTTTTACCATTTAAGTAATTCAGATACACTTCTTATCTACTACTTGTTTACTATTCGTGATTAGCCCTAGTCAAATTATTTTTTTCGTCATTTGCTACCATTCTAGGCACTAACCGCACTACACGTCGCTTGCCGTCGGGCAACAGTCTATATTTTGGATCTTTTAAGAACTTCCAAAGCTCCTAAACATATGTACTTGCCTTTTCAGGGTCCAGACGGTGATGATAGAGCTTACCGCAGAAAATAACACTATATGCATTTGCAACAATTTGAAAAGATCGACGGGATTAGCTAAATCTTAAAATAAATCAAGAGATTTAAAAGAATCATACAACTGTCATGGCGGCCTAATAAAACTGAAAAACATCGAGTCATCCAGTTGTCAAACTTAAGGAACAAGGTTTTTGAACATCGCCAATATTTTGAAAGCGAAATCAGTCGAGAGACTTTATGTAGATATTTGAAGGACTTGCAAGACGTTTGGCGGGAAATCACAAAAATACAGTTTATGTTAATGCACCGTACTAATAACAATTTTTGTCTCGAATTACAATTTACAGAGGCTCACAATTGCAAAGTTTGTGGGTATCAAAATTATATCTATTTACTTAAATTGTCAAACAATTCTCTTTTCATTTCATAATGCTGAGGTACCTTAAATCTGATTAGGAAATCAATGGGCCCTCTTAATAATTCATTTTAACTAAATATGTTGTATGTCACAATGGGTAATTACGTATATGGAAAATTTCGCCATTGTAAGTTCGTAAAATCTAGCCTGGACAATAAATATGATTATTAGTATCGCAAACTGTATATTGTCGCCAACTGACACCGGTTCAAGCCTGAGCCCCAACTAATACGTCTGTCTTGTTGCGTATTTTGACAAACTGACTTCAATATGGTTGAAATCCCTATCCACTTGTGCGTGTTTTGCTAAAAATAATCGTCTTTGACCTCGAACTTGAACTTGCCATTCTTAGCGTTAGCATTTATTTTACTCATAAGGTCCCACCAAAGCAAATCCAAAACGGAGCCTTGTGGTCTAGGGCCAGATTCTGTAAGGCGAAACGTTTGATCGTTTGATGAATGCCGACCCTGATCTTCTATACCCATCGTACAGCAACACTGAAGTATACATATACCTATATGTAGGTTAGATATTGCTTAGTCTATATTATCTATATTATATTATCTGACACCCTTTTGAAGGCGATAAGGTCTCCCTCCCTCCATCGAGGTACCTATTTAAGGCACTTTTAAAACTTCTGTGACGCTGGTCCATTATTTCAAGTTTCCTCTATCATCCGCTGATGGCTGCTCTTTTGCTGGATTGACCACTTCACTGTCGAGTGGGTTTCTTGGAATCCATATTGAGGATCTTTTAGACCTTGTGCACCACCGAACTCATCCTCCAAATCCCTGTTTCCTGGCTTTAATATTCACATTTGGATTTCTGTTCAATTCGTAGTCTCGGTTTACTAGTTCAAGGACTAATTAGTGGAGCTTTGTGACTCCTTTTCATAGAGAACAAAAAAACTACAAAGTTGCTATTCGTCCGTGATTTTTGTACTGACTGATGTTTGTCCTGTCACGGCTAATCGACGTATCGTAATGATTTCCCATAGAAAATAGTATTTCGAGAAAAAAGCTGGTCCTTAAAACATACAGAATCATGCCCGAAAGTTAAACACCTGGGCTTAGAATTAAGGTTGCCATTTCGAAATCAGTACATATCTGGACATTATGTTGAAATTCCGGGACTCGTCTGGACATTTCAAATTTCGACCATTTTATTATTGTCAAACATCGAAATGCAGTCGCTCCTAGGGTCTAAAAATACATCAGCCAAAGGCCGAAATAAAACCCACCAATTTCGACCTTTGACTGAAGTATTTTTAATCAAACCTAGGAGCGCCTGAGCTTCGGCCTTTGACTACAACATATATACAATAAATTACAAGTCGATGTTAGTGTTGTCTTTTACCGAATTTACAAGTTTAGTGCCTTCAGGCGTATTTAAAACTGACTTAAAACTTAGACAGCTTTCGTCAAAATTCAACCGAATTAATAACTCGGCCTTTGTTAAGTCAAATGACATTCGGTTTCTTTCTTTAGTATATAGGTCGTTCAGTAAACTGAAAACTCTTTCGCAAAACGCATTACTAATGATTGAATTTTTTTCTTTTTTAATTTGATGAAATTGGAATTAAATACACTTTTTTAATAAATGGTGGAATTTGAAAAATAAGTTTCGCCGGGACTTTTGACTGGACAATTCATTTTTCACCGGGACTCTGGACACCGCTTAGAATATCTGGACAATCCCAGCGAGTCCCGGCCGTCTGGCAACCTTACTTAGAACCCTCTTTACCAGCAAAGCGAGACACAAAAGGTAACCCTATGTGACGCGATTTAGCTTTGACATTTCGTTACGTGGCCGTGGCCGTGTCCCGAACGACACGCTAATAGCTACTTCCATAAAACAAATATGCAGCCTTGGAATAGGTTTTCTCAACGTCATTAGGATGCTCAAGTGGATCCTCCATAACTCTCGATGGAGGAAGCTCCACGGACTCTAATGGCCTTACCAATAAACGGTTTTAGTTTCAACTCTAACCTAGTTCACACTTCACAGTGTATTTTCGATTGTCGTAAATTTAAAGTAGCTTAGTCATCCTCATCAGGGGCAGATTCAAATTTCTGTTTTGATGACACCATTATTATTCAGTCCATAGGAATGTCAGCAAACAGCAAAACAAAAATTGGGACGTTCGGAAACCCAGTTCATGTAAAACGTCAACGAGAATTGTCTGGACTAGGTAGGTATACGAACGCGTGGACAAATCAATTTAAATAATTGTTTTTGTATTCTCGCTCGAATTTTGACACTTCGAAATGTCAATCTAGTAGGTAGGCAGTCAACATTTTGGTGATGAGATTTGTCGGCTACCCCACCATACCTACACTAGTCGGCATAAGTATTTTGCCGAAACCATTTTCTGGCTATTGAATGAAGCTTAGCTTAGTATCTTAAAATAACGGGGCGAAAATGATGCGCAAAAGAAAGAATCTATTTTTAGCTCTATGCATGCCAAATTTTGTACCGTTTACCTTTTTCATTGTCTTTCTGCTGATAAGAATTCATGGAGACATCAAATTTTTGCGCGGCATAAGTATTTTGACGGAACCTTTGACTAAATGTGTTCGCACTTTTGAGCACGTTAATAGAAAAAACACATATTGATTAAAAGGTGTTATAAACCATAGGTAAAAAGGCAGAGTTAAGTTTCGTTACCAGATCTTCGATGGTAGCAAAGTATAACGCTGGAACGGCAGCAAAAGACATTGTAAAAGAGTTTAATGTGTCGCGTCAAACTGTGCACTATCAAATCAATAAGTTTAGAAAACATGACGACATAAGTAACTTAACGAGATCAGGAGCTAAGTGCAAAACAACGCCCGCTCAAGACCGAGTCCTACGGGAATTTAAGAAAAACATTTTTCTGAAGCCTCAATCTACTGCAGATCAATGGAATTTGACTGCCAAGAACCCAATCAGTGAGCGCACTGTCCGACGACGTTTGAAGAAAGGAGATTTTAAGACAATAAAAGCTAAGAAGTGCCATATATATCGAAGGCAAACAAGCTTAAAAGACTGGCCTTCGCAAAGGAACATATGCACAAGCCAAAGGAGTTTTGGAGAAGCGTTTTATGGACAGATGAAAGATCCTTTGAGTATAACTCTTCAAAAAACAATTTTTTTGTAAGATTGAAAAGGTAGTTAGGCAAAAGAAACGACCCGTTTGTCAAAAAGAGAGCCATGGCGGAGGCTCTGTCATGTTCTGGGGATGTTTGACGTATAATGGACTTGGTTCCTATCACCTATGAACCAAAAACAATGTTTAATGATCCTATATGATAATGCCTTTACTTCTGGAGATAGGCTTATTGGGGAATCATTTATCCTGCAACAGGATAACGGCCCGTGCCACAAAGCGTGAAAGATTTCTACATTTTTGAAAGATGTTGGAGTTAACACTTTGGACTGGCCACCTCAAAATCCGGATTTAAATATTATAGAAAACGTCTGGTCTCTTTTGAAACGCAAAAGAACAGTTTCGTTAAATAAAACAATGGAGGAGACCATTTCTGAGATCACTTCTCTTTGGGAAGAGATATCTCCAGAGATTCTCCAAAATTTAGTGGATTCGGTACCAAGGCGCCTTCTAAAAGTTATTGAAGCCAAAGGAGAAAGGAGGATATACATTTTACTAACTTAGTCTTCATTTCTTAACTTTTGTTAAGTTTAAACAATGTTTTCTTAGTTTTATATTCTTGTCAAAATACTTACATATGCCAACACATGAAATTACAAATTAATTTATATCTTTTTACGTTGCTATGAAAAAATCTTGGTTTTTTTATTTTTAAGTTTGAATTAGTTATATATAAAAAGGAAACAATTAGGAGGAATTCTTTACAAAGCCGTTCAAAGTTAAACGCAAAAATGCACTATTTTTATTTTGTCAAAATACTTATGCCGACTAGTGTAGTCGTCAACTGAAAAAACTATTCGCGTGACAGATCTGGACTAATAAAAACTGAAATAGGTAGGTACATAGGTACATCAAGTCAGTCCGCTGTCAGACTTACTAAACCGGACGTCCCCATTGATTTTTATGTATATCTCTCAAATCTACACAAAGAAAAAAGAAATATATTAAAAAAATCCAAATGAAAAATCCTGCATCCACTAATTACCCGTCATCCCGTCATAAATAAGTACACATGCTATAAACGGTGCACACCTGCCTGACATACGTTTTGTGTCATTTTTTTTACTCTCGAATCCTTTTCGCATGCAATTATATTGCCGGGCTGGCGAAAATTCCCGGAATCAAAGCCAGGCGAAGACTACCCTCAAATGCATTCCATTATTACCTACTCCGTAGTGTTCGTCGTTTACACCCCCTAGAGTGGGTATTAACGTACGCGATCTAATAAAAATGTGTGCGTCATAAAATCACAGGCAATATAATTACGTACAACAGGAGAACACAAGAAGCATCGAACGCAACAGCAGCAAACAAAAAGGTCAAAAGAGAAAACAAGGTAAAACGAAAATCCAAGATGTCTACCACTTTGAATATTATTTTATTCTTGAAACTCTCAGATATTCTCGACGTGCCGTCGCCGGTCGTAGGTTCGCTATACGTACGCTTATAGGTGTATGTACTCGTACATGTAGGTATGCTTGCGATAAACGCGAACAAGAAGACCACCGGAAAAGGGATGAACACAACAGAAGTTGAAGCCAATGATGAGCTAAACAGTGACGCAGATGATACTGCTGATACTCATAAATTATGGGGGGAATAGTATATTTTTGATGAACTGCTATTACTAGGTACGTACCTACTGTATCAGTATTGAATAGATTTAATTTTCCAAGCAAACTAATTAGCAGGCGCTTTGAAAAATAAGTGGGAAAGGTGGCGGAGTGTATCAAATGTCAATAGCCAAAATTTAGTAAAAGAATCCACCAGAGTTTTAAAGTTTCGCCCGATGATTCTCCGGTGGAGAACAAACATTTTTCAAGCTTTTTCCTATTTCTGTGGCAGAGATTTCGCTGTGTCAGACATTGGACGTGTGTATCTACATGTGGTTTTGTGTTTCTCTTTTACTTCCTTTTCTGCATGGGTGGGTATGGGTAATAAAAAAGGGAAAGCAACACAAAAAAAAAAAAAATTAGTGATCGTAGTCGAATGTGGGGGAATGGAAAACACATGAAGAAGGCAACGATGAAATTTCGAAAGAAGAAAAATAAAATGACAACAGCTTGCAGCTGCTGCTCTGCTATCATGTTCATGATACAGTAGATACAGATGCGAAGGGATACACTACAGCTACACAGTACACAGATGCAGGCAGACGGAGAAAATGGATGTTCAGCAAAGAGAAAGTGGGAGTAAGAGGAAGGACAACTTGATGATCTTCTTGTGTTGTTATGTTTTCGGAGGACATCGACTAAAATTTGGATTGCATTTTGTGGGATATTTTGCTATCCCTTGCGGTAAAGTTTTTATGAAACAATTAACAAGAAAATACCTACATTCTTCAAAGTCCTGCTGATGATGTAGGTATACCTACATTAACCTAGGCATTACCAAAAGCGGAAACAAAAAAGCAGATCGGCACTCGCTGGCGAAGGGGCGAAGCGAATACTGATGATTACTTAGGTGTGTTCCTAAATTTAGATATAGGTACCTACCTAAATGTTATGTTGTATTTTAAATTTGAGTTTGGTTTTATAGTCATCTGACAGAACGAGAAGATCTGAAGGTAGCTTCCTACGCACCACACTTTTAAAGTTACCATAAGTTTGTTGGAAAACAGATGCACACTACGAGAATTTAGTTAGTCATTCATTTATTTCGCCTGTCTCGCTTATTAGGTAGAAAGCCTAGCAGGTGTAGTATAGGTGGAAGTGATGCCAGATCGTGGGTAATTACCCATTTCGTATGCTTTTTGCCTTTCAAAATAAGCTAAAAGGTCGAAAATTAAATTAGTTAAACTCGCAACAAATAATAGTGTAGGTATTTTGTTTGTTTTTTTTAACGTCGGTATGGGCGAAAAGGGCATTTTTGGTAATCTTCGTGGGCATTTCAGTCCGAAAAGTCTGGCCTCACTGGTAGACGGTCAACATCTCTTGCTCCCCTCCTCCTTCACCGCTAAGATCAATACCCATGAAGCTTGACGATATACATGTTTCAAACTTGATTTAACCATAGGTATCCTGGGACTCCATTAAAACAGTCTGGTCTGTAGATGACCATAACTTCAGATTTGTCCACTTTTCTCTCCGTCTAGGTTTCAACTGAGCCCAATACAAACCTACCTATGGCTTACCACTGAAAATTCAGTCGAACGACGTTGCCTTTTCCTAAACATTGTGTAAAGACAGGGGTAGCAAAGTTAAGCTGTCCGAAAACATGGGCAAGGACTTTCCTGGGAACACATAAAAGTAATAACGATCCATATACCTAGGTAATAAACAACGTTTGCTTGTGGAAGTTTTAAGTTTTAACAATTCCCTTTCTTGAAATGACCCATCATCACTCCAGTTTTTCAATCGTGTTTGGCCACAATTCATAGGCCATCGAGGAGCCGTTCAACTGTCTCTTCACCCAGAGCTCGAGCATTTCCGACCGGATTTCAACCACTCGAACAGATTTGTTAACTCGAATATCGAAGTTTGGGGCAAGTGCTCTATATATTTTTAAAATGAAGGTTCGAAAATGTCTGGATTTGTAAGTGATTGTGGGAGTGCTTAAAGCTCTATCAAGACCTGGTAGTCATAAACTCATAAGAATCTTTTGAGAATAAATCCGGTTTGTCTGTTTAAAACACTCAAAATCAAAATGTCTTGTCCCTTTTCGTTAAAAAAAAATCTTCAATTTATTGTTAGGGAATACCCCTTCCAAGTTTCCCCCAAATGGTTGTTCTTTTAGTCTATTTAAAATACAGTCAGAACCTAAACCTATTTCGTTTTTCAATGGCTTGACTTATAATTAAGAAGTATTGTTGCCATCTTGATCCTTCTTTCATTTGCTTATTGTTAAAGATGCCAGCCTTTTCAGATCACAAAAATCCCTCTACTTGAACTGATGCTAGTCCTTTTATTTATTTATGGTATGCAAAACAAGCAATATTCCGGTTCGACCCATTGACATCTTAAACAGTTATTTGGCTATTTTATTTTCCGATTGAAATGTAAATCACACACATGGAAGTAAGAGTTTTCCTTGAAATGTTACACTGGCCGCGTTCCACTGCCCGCTAGTCTTCTAGCACAAAATATCCCAGATGAAGGAACGCTCGCGCAGCGGCAAAGTGACATTTGACACTTGTCAAATCATTTTCGTGTCGCATAATTATTTCCAAACAACATTTAAAAAGAAATGGTACATGTTATAGAAACCATAATAATATCGAAATTGCTATTTTACTTACCTAATTACCAATTTTATCACAATTGCAGCTCGGCTTCGTATTTTTGTTTTTATTTTGCACACGTTTGAACGATTTCCTTTTACAGCTGTTTTTTTCTCAAAGCAGCGGGTAGTTTTGCGCTAGATTGATAAATTTTCCTGAAAGGGATATTTCACAAAAAGTGCTAGACGACTAGCGTAAACGGTAAAATGTCAATTTGTTTTATATGGAGTTTGACATGCCGCTGCTCATCTAGCGGGCAGTGGAACGGGGTCACTGAAAACGCACTTGAGTACTCAACTCAATTCATAATCCTGCTAGTAGATATACATATCTACATTTATGAACACTTGAGTTCATCACTTCCTCTAAGGCTTAAATGTTTGCAATAGTGCAAAAACTCATAAAGCTTGAGAGAACGTTAGCAAATTTTGTTTGTAACTACAATATACTCGCAAAATAAAACTTCTAAACCGCCCTTGTCATTTCTGACATTTAAGTTGAGTTTCTATTGTTAAAGAAAATTTGTGACGTTAAAGTATATATTTGGTTTGTAAGTCTGACAGTTGGCTGACTTCATGTGTCTCAGTTTTCTTTGACCTAATTCGGTCACATGAACAGCTCTTTCAATTGACGGTTATGGAAGGGTAGCCGACGAATTTAGTCAAGAAATTCGTGACAGTGCTAAGTTGACAGTTCGCATATGTGGTTGACGTAGGACATGTGATGTTACCGACCAATCTACTACTTCCGTTCGGGGTATAGACCAATCTAGTCGACTGAAGATAGCTATAGGTTTTTAAACTATGAATAAATTTTTACTAGAAGTGACCTTTCGTTTTAATATTAGCCCTGTTTTTTTGAGCTTCGTTCTCAGCAAAGCAAAGTAAAGTAGGATTTTCAGCACGCAATTACAACAACTACGCTCTACTTGACACTTCGACGACTCACACTAGGTATTCATTCCCAGCAAGATTCACTTGGGAGTAAATGTATACTTCTGAACACCAGGGGGAGAACATTTTTGTTGCCCTCCTTGTATAATATGAATCTGTTCACAAAGTTTCTCTATTTACAGTACATACTATTCGTTGGTTGTGATTGGTGGAAATTCATAAAGAAATGCATAAGTGAACTAATTTTCAAAATAACAAATAAATATAAGGGCTTTTATTAAAATACGCAATAAATAATTTTTTATGTAAGCTGCAAATATTATTTTAGAAAAATATACATTATTAAACTTGTAATCGTAAGATATTAGTGTATTAAAAATTGAGATATATATTTTAATATTTTTTAAACCCCAAAATATGAGGAAGGATCAATATCCATTGGAAAATTTTATGCAAAAAAATTGTATTTCTTTGACTGAAAAAAGTTACTTCTTGTGATGTTCCCAATCATGTTGTATCATGCTACCTACTGAACAGGCCCACACTGCCACATTTTTTGAAAAAACCTACTGTTCAGAAAGCTGCTGGGAATCGTTTAAGTGCACATTTTCCTACTTTACTTTGCTTTGCTGAGATTGAAGCTCAAAAAAACAAGCCTATTGTTTCTTTAGAGAATATGGTTTCCGATCACGTACGACCATGATCTGTTTTCAAATTTTGATGACCAAATAAGTTCTTTTCTGACAGATTTTTTTTTGCAATGATCATCATTTTTCATTACATTTGGGTAGAATGAACTGGATGAACCTTATTAACTCGCAATTTTGGAACTAGTCGCTATAGTTTTGGCGGTCTGTCGTTTCGATGGCAGTCTGAAAAATTCTTGATCTGTGTCTATTTGTTTTTAAGCGGCAATCGCGTTTAGTGGAGAAAATTTTAGAATCAATAAAACCACAAGAAACTTGTAAGACGTAATTGCGCAGAAAAGAACCTACAATATTGGTATAGTCTTTGGCTTATCTCTCGTGACAGGGAGAGGGACGATACCGCACAAGCGAAGCCATACAAAGGACTTGATTCAATGAGACATAATAATGCGAAGTGAATCATAATTGACCACCAAAGGTCGTATGTGATTTGATTGGTAATCTATATTCTTTTGTGTATGTTGTTAAAAGACTATTCCGCCGAAAGGAGAAGCCCGTGAGTTAGACCGCTCGAAATTGGACCGAGAGGATGCCGATCAGGCTATCTGTCTGAAATCTGAGTAAACAAATAATGCCATGAACCATTCTTAGGTTATTTAAATGACTGCTTTAGGGACGAGCTATATTCGAGCCCTGGTATAACCAGAGCTTTATTAAGAAGGATAAATTCTTTCGTGATAAAGGAGCGCTTCGAACAACTAGCTTCAGTTTTATGACGCTGATTTGATATTTGATAAGTGGTCCGCTGTCAAGACTGTTACTTCAAGAAGGTGCATTCTTTGGAACGGATGGGTCCATGCCAGTTTGTGGTATACAGCCGATTTTCTTATGCACAAAGTATAGTGATCCGAGTCTTCTAACCCTCTTTAAGATTTTATTCAAATCTTTGTTAAGAAAACGACACTGATTGTGTATGATACAGCAACTATTGTAGCCCTCCTAGCGTATAGCATATACCTAACCATATATGAGAAGGAAAATATAAGCAGAGTTAAGAGTACAATTATGCTTCGACCCAATCAAATCATTAATATTGGATAGTGGATAGATTCGGTAGATACCTATATATAGCAGAACGGCACGTTTATAGGTAGCAAAGCAATCTAATGAAACCCAACTGAAATCAATCTGCAAGCAGAAAGCCTTGTGTACATCCGAAAAGTTGCTGTGGTACCTGATTAATACCTATGAAACTAAATTTCTCCATATGGATCTTTTATCTAGATGCGGTTAAAATCCTTTGAAATATCCAGGTCTAAGGATCTATGCGATTGGCAACGACTAACGACCAAGTGGTGCTAAATTCCATCTTGAGTTTGTTTTTTATTGCGCGACCTCTCACGAACGTCTGACCAAGAAAACAACTGTCATGAAAGGGCTTCTCAAGAACTAGTCGTTTGGACTCGGTATAAAATTGTAGAAGTAGATGCCTTCCATTTGTCCCAAAAGCAGAAAATTCACACCAAACGAATAGTTGTGAGGAGCTAGAGGCTTGGGTCCCTACGGACCTGTTCCGCCAACTGTTAGAGGATGACGAGACACGTCATTAAAAGCATCAACGCGCTATACCTAACTAGAGATGAACAACGAGAAAGCCAACATTTTCAATGGTAAAAAGAAAAACGGCAGTTGCGGGCTGCAAAGACTTGCAAAACCTCTAGTGATAAACACAGCCAAAAATTGCCCCCAGTTAGTGACTTCGAAGCAAAGCGCAGACAGTGAGAATAACAGCAAAGCTGAAAACGACGCTAAAGTCAAGCTATAAAGGCTGTCACATGCCATTTAAAAAAGGAATCCCTGTAAATAAAAGTAGCATAGTAGGTACCAAAATTGAAACACCCCGTACAACTCTATTTATGGACTCATTTGTAATTCATATTCATCATGATAACCATTTCATACCTCGCAATCTTTATCTACAAACACCTACCTCGTATACCTACACACATCTCTACATATAAAAATCTAGGTGTATGTACCTACATATAAATAAGATAAAAGTCAAAAGTGAGCATCCGTTTGATGTGATATGAGATTCCTAAACAAAAATCCTTGTTTTGTCCCATGATATTTTCAGACAAAACAATGATCTTGTCGACAGAAAGAAAACAATCGCTATCTCTATTCTGCTTTTTATAGCCCCCCATTCTGAACTTAGAAAGTGGTTATTGCTTCCCATTAATTAACCATATTCGCGCAGAGGCAATCTGACTTTGTTTGAGTGTTAAACGCCTCATCTAGCACCTCTGATCCCAATTACATTCAACGAATTCAATCGAAAAAACCCCTAGATCCCATTTCGCTGCCAAAGTTCCCATAAAATCCTCATTAATTATCCTTTTAACCGAAAAGAAAAAAGAAACCCAACACAAAATGTGGACGAACGAATAAAAAAGCCAAACGCATTTTTACTGTTTCTGTTTCTATTCGCAATCAAGAGGTTTATGTCAGTTCTCTACTCTCTCTCTCTTAACTTCCATATTCCATTTCCATTCACTTTGTCCATGCTTCATGCTTGCGGTGCGCTCTCTCAAATGGCCGCCATTTTAGATTTAAGAAAAGAAAAAAACCCACCGCTCGCTGCCACACTCACTCACACCACCCTGTTCTCCATCTCGTACGTACACGGAATTAGATCTATCTCAATGACACCGTGTTGCTGGCAAAGCAGCGAGTTAAGAGAGCGGGCGCTCTTTCGAAAACGAATCGAATCGACCGACCGGATTGCTGCGCGTATGTGGTCGGTGACATTTTCCCGTGTTCACGTTTAGTTTTATTTTCTACCCCTCATGGAACGGGTCCTTCTGGCGATCGACCACGGCAATTATTATCTCCTGTCTTTGCCTAAATATTTACTATTACTATTATTGTTGCCACAAGTTTCTCACATTGATTGACTATCGCTTGGTTTTGCTTTGAATGTTAATTCGCCTGTTTGTTGTGTGTCGCTGTCGTGCCGTGTTTCGCTCTCGGTGTGTGCCTTTTTCAGACGATGAAATTAAATTGATTTGCTGAATTCAAAGAATTGTTTCGCGCAGCAAACCGAATAAAATAGTTAACAAAGTGCAGAGCGAATAAAAAAAAACAGACAGCCAACTATAACAAGAAGGACATCTCGCATATCCTTGTTGCAGTTTTTGTTTTCATTCAGTGACGGATTGGTGTGTTGTTTTTGGTGGAATCGCGTTTTTATTTTATTTTCCTGCTTTCTGGAGAACCAGAAAAGTTGTAAAAAGGTTACGGTGACGACGAATCAAAGAAGACGAAAGATAGAAAAGGAATAATGAAAAAAGTTTTCCTAAATTGATTGTGCATTCTCTTTCGTTCTCTCCGAGTGGGATTTTCTTCTTTTTTTTTTGTATTTTCTCGCACGAAAGAGGAATTGTTTCAAAAAGAAATGTATTTAACTCGAAATGAAATAAATTGAACTGTCAAGTGGTGAAAATCCTGCGGAGTGGATACAGCCCATCAACAAATGGTGAGTTGAACGACGGAGTTGTATATTTTTTTTTAAATCCTTTTTTTTTTGGAGCAGTGTGGTGGGTGATTTTCCATTTTCGCAACCGGTAATTAAGGATGTCGCGTGGAAATTTGGAAATTTTATGGGCGGGGGTTGTACGGAGCGTTTTGTTTATGCTGTTGCTGCATATTTTCATTTTGACAGCTTTTCTGTGGTGGTTGACAGATGGAGAAAAATTGTGTTGGTTCTTCTTCGTTTGCTCTGCGAGCGTTTAATTGTGTTGGGATGGAGATTTATTTGGATTTATCAAGAGAAATTCGAGGAGGGGCGGATGGCGAGGCGATTGGCGATGGATGTGGGACTTTTGCTGTATGTTTTGGGTTCAAATTTTGCTCCTCTGTTGGTTTGCTTTGGGCTGTACTTTCGTAATGGCGAACCCAGAGTTTCGCTCTTGTCAGTTTCGAAGGGAAAATAGAAAAACCATTGCGAAAGGAATTGAGGTTGTTCTCATTGTTTGATAAAATATCCTTTAAATTAGATGTTGAGAGAAATTTTTGTTGAGTAGGCGGCAGGAAGTTGTAGGTTGGCTGGATCAATTCTGGCGGGTTTTGTTGTAGCGAAGTTGAAATTGTTATGTGGGCGAAAATTGTTATCTTGAAATAAAATCTGGGCGGCACACGAAACTGACAAAGGATTAGCCACTTGTTGAGTAGTCTTTCCAGCACAAAGCTGTAGTTACGTTGAAAAGAGTCTGCAAACAGGAAAAACTCGCCTATACGGCCTTTCCCAACCAGCATAGCTTGTTGATTTAGGACGAGGACTGTAATACATTTTAATAAAAATAAATTTTAATGTAAAAGTTTAGAAACATACTGGCCACCTACTTCGGGTGCTGAAATGCCTTACCTATACCAATTGTTAAAGTGGTTAGTGTGTTGCACTATTAAGGAAGGGGTCTCAGGTTCGATCCCTGCACAAACACAAACTAGGTACATCGTAATTTTGTTTTGCTTCACCTCGCGTATGCCTGAAAAACATCCGAAAGTACCTATAACTGTCATAAAAGAGCATCTCAATTATTCGTTTGGACTAAGCATTCGTCCCAAAAATATTTGACTTGAACTAATTCGATTTTGGTCTCTTCCGATTGGCCAGCCGCTAAATAGAATTTTGACAACCCAATATTATCATAGTCCTTCTTAGATGAACAACATTTTGATCGTATTGAAAATTCAAATTAAAGACTTCGCAAAGCAAGTAAAACAAATCATGCGTTTAGTTCTAGGTAGGTTTATTATGTCGAGTTATTCGTCGTTCCCAATCTAGTCCAGACAAATTTTGCCACCTGAAGACAACTTGAGATTTGAATGTGACCACTGTCGTAGTTCTTCTGCATGAAGGATAATGTCAAAAAAAGGCCTATCACACTGACCAGAAAATTGTGTCTATACCTACGTCTTTCTTTTTTTTTTTATAAGATGTCATAAGTACAAAATTAATAATTTGTCATTTCTGCGGACCAAATGTTTCTGTACCAAATGTCACAGTACGAGATAAATATCTTACAAGTTTTGCTACAAAAAAAAAAAAAAAAACGGTAGTTTTGCCTTCCAATTTAGTTTGCTGTCCAGCCAAATATTTTAGAAGAAAAACTTGACAATGGGACGTCTCAGTTTTTATTGGCCCAGAGTGTTCACGTGTATACCTACCTAGTTTTTGCAATTGACGTTTATGGAGGGGAAGCCGACCAATCTAGTCAAGAAAATTCTTCCTGCTTACTCAGTTGACATTTCGAAGAGTCAAATTTAAAATAAACAGAGTGTTCGTTGCAGAATTTTGAGGAGTCGCAAAAAGGGGCGATGAGAGAAAAAGGTGTAATTTCTAAGACCACACTGGTAATTTAGAATTTTCACACGATATTTAACAACCATTCGTTCGCATAAGACTAAAAAAGTGTTGTGATAGGCAACTTATTTGAAAATAACAATTTGTTAAAGATTTATGAAGGGCCTTTTCCAAATATAAAAGGGAAAAGTCAAACAAAGGTAACGCTGACCGCCAGAATACAAAAACAATTCAATTTGCTTAGTCAAACGCGTTCGGATTCATAGTCCCGACCAATCTAGTTAACGTCTTACATAAACGAGGTATCCGAACGTCTCCAATGAAATTATTTGGTTACCTACGTTAACAAAGGGTCTGTTCCTTTACTTTAAAATCTTACGAATTTTTACGAATTTTTACTCAATGCCGTTCCTTAACTCGAAAAATTCGTAAAAGAGAGCGTCGTCGAGAGCAAGATATTACCCCTCCACTGAGAATCTTACGAATTTTTACTCAACAAATTTCTTGGTGTAAGAAATATGAAGGACTGTCAGTCACCAAACAATTAACAGCTGATTTGAAATTTCTTGTCATATTTGACATTCGATTGAATTTGTTTTGATTTCTTGCGTTCTATTAAAATGGTATCAACAGGCGGCAAAATAAATATTAAATGTTCTATTGAAAATATTCTTTACCACTGCAATTTATGGAATTATTTATCTGTCATATCTGTCATTTTTCATAGTTTACTACAAAAGCGTTCCCTAACTTTTTCGTAAGTGTCTCTCTCTGTGAGAGAATTTATCCCCACCACTGCCATTTTATTGTCTTTTCCATTCTTACTACAAAAGTAAGGGAACAGACCTAAAGAGTCAAATATTTGACATTTCGTCAAATAATCTAATCGTTGGTCAAAATACGCGAAATTTAGTCAACTTGAGCTAAAATCTTTAAATTACATTGTCGTCTCTGAATTGGGGTAACTGACCTACCTAACCAACAAAATTTTTTATCGTATTTCTAGTTACGTTTACCTCTGACAGTAGCTTGTAATCCGGATATGACGTGCTCATCATTCTGGAAGTTAAACTATACCTACCGATATAGGATTTCATTCCTGACTTGTTTCGTCAAGATTATCTTAATCTCAAACCCAACATCCTGCACGACAAAGATTAAATTGGGAGCTGCTGCTAGCAATTCAGTATCTGGTTTGAAGCTTTATTCTTGAATTATAGGTCTCCACTACAGAACCATTCACATGAGCGCGAACTGCTAATAAACGAACTGCGAACAAATCAATTTATCTATATTTATAAATTGAAAATTGATACATATTTCCTATAGTTGCAATACATTTCTTTGTCTCTCGGAAGTATGTATCGCAGCGTTATTTGTTTTACCACAAAAGCATTATATTCAATTCATACAACACCTAATCTAAAAAAAACCGAGACTTGGTTGATTAAAATAACGAGATTTACAATTACAGCAACTCTCCCGCGAATTGAAAATTCTTGCCGCGAACTGTCACACTTTATTCACAATCCACATAAAAAAGTCGCGATCCACAAACCTGCGAATGAAAAATTCGCTCGAACTTAACCTTCAACAATACAAATGATTCGCGGGTACCTGTGACTAAAAAAAGTTTTCATGTGAATGAAGTGTCAGAATCTACGAATATTCGCCAGTTCGTGGTTCGCAATTAGCTCTCATGTGAATGGTCCTTACTTTAGCTCGCGAATTAGGTAGGTATATCAACGCCCATACATAACATTTTTGTGTTTTGACATGTCCCGTCTACATTGTCATATTTATGATTGCCACGACTTAGTAAGAAAAGGATAATGTGCCTAACAATTTAAATCCTTCTTCCATGTTTCAGCAAAGCTAAAATAAAGCCAATGTTTCTCTCCACTATGAAAGTACTTTGGTTGAGCTGGTCAAGTTAATTTTGTTCTACACTGTATATAAAGTCTCCACGACATTAGGCTGAATTTTGACAGATGGATCTCTTTTTCATGAAGGAAGGTTTGGTCAATTTTGTTCTATACACCTTACACAATAGTTTTTTTGACTGCAATTTGTTAAAATTTGTAAGAAAGTATAATACACATATTTGTGACGTAAGAACAATGAAAGTGGGTACGAAATCGGCAAATTTTAAATTTGAATTCTTAGCACCTGTACCATAGGCGGTTTCCTTTTCGTCGTTGATCACAGTCAAAACTAGGTGAACATGGTTAGATGGTGAAGAGAAACATTATAGAGGCACCCAATTTTAGTTTCGCTGGAAGTTGCGTTCCCAGGAATAAGCTTTTTGGGCAAGGGTGGATTTGCTTAGTTTATTTTTTTTTAATTCCGACGTAATTTCGACGTAAGTGAATGCGTAACTTTTTCTGTGGGTTTTTTTTTAGCTCTCACGTGTGACCGTTCCTGTAGTTCATTTAGTAAGGAACGTTTAAACTATAAAAGACCCATAGAACCAAGGTATACCTATTGAAAAGTTCATTTGAAAAATTTCACAGCTTTTGGCATATACCTAATCAGTCTCTGACTGGACTAGATTTTTGCTTTGCGATCTAAAAAAAAAATTGCAGAAATTTCTGTACAGTCCGAAAACAATCTTCTTTAAGTTTAGAGCGAAGTGTAAATTTTATCTTTGAGAGAATTTTGTGCTGAATTGTTTGGAGCTTAATTAAAGCGTGAGCAGCGTACTTGTCTTGAATCGAGAAATTTTTAACTAGGTACATTTGTTGGTTCCCCTTCCGCATACGTCAACACTTCTGCCAGCTATCAAATTTAGTAAAAAAGTATATAAAACCTTATCTAGTAATATGGACCTCAATTTTAATCATTTAGTCCAACCAGAATTTCGTGCAAGTAATCCAGCATAAGCCAATATGCGGGTCTTATTAGCTAAGCATGCGATTTTAATACATTTTTGCCCATGTCTAAGAAGCCCATTTAGGACCAACTATAGTTCTGTTTTTTTTTTTTTTGTAACCAGGTTTAAAAAGAAAACCGAAACTTTTCGAGTTCAATTGCAAGTCCTTCTGTATATACAGTCGAACTTCGATAACTCGAACCACCACTTGCCACAAAAAAAATTCGAGTTATCAAGACTTCGAGTTATCAAGTAAAATACAAAATTGATTCTCTAAACAACTAACAATATCTACACACTCCACTGTTTATACGAATCTTCAACTCTGTGTTTTGTTTTGTCTTCCTCTTATTTTTTTCAATAATTCAAAAAAATATAGCAACCTGGAAGAAATTTGAAAATGTTTACTCACACATACGAAAATTACGATTTTCTACACGGTATGTATAAGGAACATTCAAACTCAGTGCCCCCGAAAGCGATGCATTATAAAACGAACTTGTTAAAACACGCAGAATTAGGGAATTCCCCTTCAGAATTTGGGATTTCCCCCTTTAGAATTCGACTTATCGAAGGTGACGCCAAATAATCTCTTCGAGTTATCAAGACATTCGAGTTATAGAAGTTCGAGTTATCAAATACAAATTACATGCAAATTTTAGTGTTGGCGCTATTGCCAACCAATTTTATTCGAGTTATTAAATATTCGAGTTATCGAAGTTCGACTTATCGAAGTTCGACTGTATTTGTCGCTGGGGGTACCATAAGATTACACAAAAAACAGGCGTGGTTTAGGGTAAGAGAACGTAAGTAAGAACACCTTTGTAACGTTTGCTATTTCAAGCTTACGTCTTTTAACAAAAAGAGGTTGGGCTCTATTTTTTCTAAAACGAACCCATCCCATTGTGTGCTAGAATCGTTGATTAAGTTGTCAAAGAATGTGAATCACTTCCAACAAAATAGTGGTATTCTCAGCTCCAATTGATTCTAGAACTATTCCTAACTCCTCTGCCTTTCATATCTAGAGCCGCTACAATTACGTCTTACAAAGAACCGCCGCCAGTCATCCATCGCCGACTCCAGTAAGTCATATACCTATCCTCTCAAAGTGCACCTTCACAAGATCTATATCCATCCCATCACATTTATTCTGTCACCTCCACACTAATAGGAAAAGCCAACATTTGAAGATATTCCTCAGCAAATAGCCACTCTGATGGCAGTCCCGCAAGCGTTCCCCCAGTGGTTTGTCAGACTTTTCCTAACTCCTGTCCTACCTTTTCATCCAACAGATCTATTGAAGAACGTAAAAACAATTTTTATCCTGCGACTGACGCATTGAAAGTGGAAACATGTCCGCGCGAAAGCCACTCGCAAGAATGGATTCCCCTGCCAGAATGGAATCCATCGACGAAACGAAACCGCCAGCAAAGGAGACCACAGAAGTCGCAGACACAGTGGCAGACACAGTCGCCAAAACCGTTTCAGTTGAAAATGGCGACAAATCAAACAAAACAGATACTCAAAGCGAGATAAAAATCAAAGAAGAAAAACTAGATCCCGACGAAATGCAATCGTCCTTACTGACTGAAGGGAAGAGAGTGACTCGCAACTCTCCGATGTTACTAGCGTCGCCGTTGAAGAAGAAGCTCAGTGACTCACAAGAGCAAGATTCGTCGGCGGAGTCGACCAGCACCACAGATGAAGCTCCCAAGAAGGAAAAAGACAAACCGACAGCATCACGCACCCGAAAGCAATCGGACCCAGCCGGTAGTAAACCCACAGTGCCGCCAACCAATAGAATAACCAGAAAGGCAGCGGCCAAAGATTGGGAGTCAAATATAAGACTAACCAGAGCCAGGCGAGCCAGTGGTGGAATTGGACCAAGGCCGGAAACGCCTACCAGACGAAGATATGTCTGTAAGAAGATTGCAGACCCACCAGCACCGGCTGTGAAAAGGAAGAGATCTGCCTCACCAAAGGCCAGTGTGGAAGAGCCCTTAGCGAAGATCAGCAAGGCTGACGATCAAGAAGCCGACTTCGACATGAATTCGGTTACCATTAAGCAGGAGATCCTAGAAAGCAGTGAAGAAATGGCTTCCGATGTGGCGTCTGACATTACCGAACCTTTTCCGGCAGAGCCAACATCAAGGATCTCGCTGCGAACTCGAAAAGCAATGACTTACTCACCCACTACAAGAACATATCGACGTTCGGACAGAGACAAAGAAAAATCAAATGTAGAGTCGTCCGCACCGGATGGGAAGCGAAAAAGACTGAGCCGCCTGCGTCCAGATGAGGACAGCAAGGATTCACTGGCCTCTTCGACTATTGACGATGTGGTGGACATCAAGGTGGACGAAAAGTTTCCCTCTGAAGACGCCAATGAAGCAATTTCACCACCGGTGTCGGATATAACTTCTACGTCTGCCACTGAAACAGTGGCCAATGGTGCAACTGAAAGTAAAACTGCGGTGGACACCACAGAATCAAGTGAAAAACAAGCGGTCACCATAGAATCCGTAGATGAGCCAGTAACAGTGGAACCCTTACACGTATCAGTTGCAGGGGACAGCATAGAACCAGTTGATACTCCACTAAATGTGGACACAACTGATGTGAATTTGGAAGAAAAGTCGGATGCCGAAGCTCCCAGTACAAGTGCTGCTTCGACAACTTCACCGGTCAAGGAAGCATCCCTCAGCCCTGAGCTGGTAAGCGAGGGCGTCAGTGAAATCAGTGTGAAACAGTTCTACAAGAAGCCCGAGTTTATGGAGAACAACCTGGGCATTGAAATGGACCCCAAGTTGGGAGAGATTGTACAAAATGTTGCCGAAAAGATGGACGACACAGTCGATAGAACTAGTGTTTCCAACGAGTCCATCAAGGAGGGAGAGTTGCTGTTTGTAGACGACGACGAAATCGGAAGCATTGGTGAGATAAAGACAGAGAATGACTTTGATGATGATGACGCGAATAGCGTCAGCACTGGCTTCATTTCTCCCTTGCTCGTTGAAGAGGAAGAAGAAGATGAGGAGGAAATGCAGTCAACTTTGCATGTCGAGGAAAAAGCCGAAGAAACATCTAACCCGGACGAGTCGGAGAACAATGAAACACTTTCACAAGTGGCTGAAGAAAAAGAGCAAGGCAATGAGGACAACGAGATCAAGGAAGACGAAGGTAGCGAAGTGACCTCTCTTGCGGATATGAAGGACGATGTGGCCTCAGTGAATAAAACAGAGTCGGAGACGGAGCCCAACGAAGTGCTGTCTGTTAAAGAGGAAGATCCACCTGCTGATGCCACGCTAACGGAAACTAAGGACGGAATAGAGGAAGTCCGTTCAAGCGACGAAGCTACCGCGGAGACCGTTGAGCCTAAGGGTGAAGAGCTTCCAAAGCTAGAGAAGTCAGATCCATGTGATAAGGCAGTTAGTGATATCAATATCGAAGTGAAAGGTATTTGCGAGAAGGAGGAGGATCTAGAGGAGGTCAAACCAAAAGTAGAAGAACCAAATTCAGTGGAAAACAAGCCAGACACCACCGAACACAAAGAAGAAATAACCGAAAAGATTGAAGTTGATGAGCTCGATGCTGAGGAAATCAAAGCTGAAGAGACCAAGATTGAACCCACCATATCGGACCAAGAGGAAAACAAGGAGAATGTTGAGCTAAGAGCAGAAATAGCCAAAGAAGACGCCGCCGCACAGCAGGCGGCAAAAGCAGCCGACAAAGAAAGTGTCGTCCCCATGTCGATTTCCACCGAAGAGCACGAGGAAACACCCTCGGAGTCCTCCAAGACGACGTCGCCTTGCAAAACGCAAGCAGAATCCTCTGGGGAGGTTACCACACCGTCAACATCGCCGCAATCTTCGAAATCATCGTCGCTACCACGCACGCCTGAGAATGATGAAAAACTGCGCCAAAAGGAGCGGCATTTGAAGACGCTGGGCTTGCTGACGCACAAAGCTGCCGACGAGGCGATCATAGCCAAACAGAAGCGCCGCAAGTTCCTTCACAATCTTAGCAACAATGGTGGCACCAAGAAGACCACCACAAGCAGTAGTGCCGCGGCCAATACAGGCGGCGGATCGGCAGCAGGTAATGGTCAAAATAAGTCCTCTCACGAGTACACGGGCACACTGAAGACAGTTATAAAACTTAATCGCCAATCAGGTGGTGGTGCTAATGACGCGAAGAAGGGGCGGAACGCTGATGGCAGTAGCACTAAAGCTGCCACATCGGGATGCGGCAACCGGCGTCAGTCACTGAAGATGACATTTCAAAAGGGCCGGGGCAGACCATCGAACGCGGAGAAGAGTGGGGAACATCCGGCGAATACGTCGGGCGAAGACTCCTACTACACAATCCAAAATGAGGTGAGTTCGGTACACAGAGTAGCATGCTTACATGATTGTATGGTTTCTTTCTTTCAGGGCGAAGGAGCAACAACTCCAGCAGCACCCACTACAGAAACCACCAGCACCAATATGGCGACAACAACCCACGGAAGGAAGTCTTACAATAGATCGAATACAACTGGTGAGTGGCCCTTGTTTGACTGTGTCTAGTCTTGTTTACTGATTTTCCCGTCCATTCCAGATGCGACTCAGCACGCAGACCCTCATGAGGTGGCAAACACCAGCAAGAAGGGCGAAAAGGAAGAGGTCCTAATTCCAGAGAAAGCATCGTCGTTCAAGTTCCATCCGGGTCGCTTGTGTCAGGATCAGTGCTACTACTGCAGCGGAAAGTTTGGCCTCTATGACACGCCCTGCCATGTGGGTCAGATAAAATCCGTTGAACGACAGCAGAAGATTTTAGCCAGTGAGTGGGATAAATTTCGTTGGTTGTGATTCGATTTTTATAAACATTCCTTTGCAGACGAAGAGAAGCTCACGGTGGACAATTGCCTGTGTGATGCCTGTTTCCGCCACGTAGATCGTCGCGCCAATGTGCCCTCGTATAAGAAACGCCTCTCGGTGCCGAGGCGCATCGAAACTGTACCAACCAGCACTAGCCCAGACGATACATCCAGTGAGCAGGACAAGCCGCTGCAGCAGAAATCGCAGCAACAGGCTCACCCAAATGGTACGGCTTCTTCGGCAGCGCACACATGCGCCGTGCCTGACTGTGGACAGAAAGCGGCACATTCCCTTCGACGTAAAGGCATCCGCAAGAGCATCAAGAAATCCCTTCTCAACTTTGACATGTCGACTGCCGGAACGTACCTGCACATCTGTGAGAAACACTACGAAGCAGTGGTGCAGAGCAGTGGATGCGTTCTATGCAAGCGGCGGCTGGGCAAGAACAACATGTACCACATTACAACGGTAAGTAGCAGCTGAATGCATGAGAAAATATGAACTCTGACTGAAAGTTGTTGTATTTAGGACACGGGACGCCTCGAGAAAGCCCTGGCAGACATGGGAATCCCAGTTACATTGGGCCAGGGGACTGCTGTGTGTAAACTGTGCCGGTACTTTGCCAACCTTCTGATGAAGCCGCCAGAACACGGCAAGGTGCAGAAGGTCGAGTTCGTCAAGAACTACAGAAAGAGGTCAGTTTGAAAGACACCCCCATATGCGTACTTTTTATTGATGTATCTTGTTTCTCTTTGCAGACTCTTGCAATTCTACAACATTCACGAGAAGAAGGACACCTCGCACGAGGAAGACGAAGACGATGTTGAAGAAGAAAGAGCCCCTTCCAAGAAGCAAACCACCCCCGCCAGTAGCAAAACTTCGACACGCAAGTCCCGTGAACATAAGAAATCCACAGACGAACCGTTGCGGGCTCCTCCATCTCCAGCTCATTCGACAGGGTCATCGGTGGAGCTGATCAGTGATGGCGGCATGTTTGATGACAGTCTCCAGCGATCTGCGACAGCAGCATCCGCGGCAACAGCGACGAACTCGAGTAGCAATCAAATGGTATTGGATAACGACGTAATGGTGGACTACGATGTGCCAATTGTCTCAGATTCATCGTCCTCCGCATCGTCAAAGTCTACATCGCCGTCCCCGGAGAGAGTGAAGCAAGCACAGGACCAGCAATCCAAGTTGAAGGCTATTCTGCAAAGTGTGGGAACATCGTTGGAAGACAGAAACGACATCTCGACAGCGTTGCGCTCAAATCCAAACATATCGATGCGAGAACTCTTTCCTGGCGAGGAAGATCTTGGGCTGCAGTTTAAGGCTCCATTTGGGGGTAGTTCCTCTCAGCGAACGCCCGAAGGATGGACGCGCATTAATACATTCCTGCAATACGACGAACCGACTCGCCGGCTGTGGGAGGACCTGCAGAAACCCTACGGCAATCAGTCGAGTTTCCTGCGGCATCTCATACTCCTGGAGAAATACTATCGCAACGGCGACTTGATTCTCTCGTCGAATGCCAGCTCCAACGCAACAGTATACACACAGACCGTGCGAAATCGCCTGACCTCGTTCGACAGCCGAAGCAGTGCCTCAACGTCGCCGTCAAAGGAACTCGAATGTCGGTCGCGAAGTTTGTCCGTTGATAAAATACAGCGTCAGCTGAGCTCGAATTCGGTGACCATCACCGCGCGACCAAAGGACCCCAAACCCACACAAAAGGATGGCGAGTCGTCCAACAAGCCGAGGGAAAGCACTGAAGTCGGCGGAGCTATAGCAGCGGCAACATCAACTCCAAACAGTCGAAGTGTGCTTAAGACGAATTTGCTTGCCGCCAAGGGTGGAGCCGTTGAGATTGTTTCATTGCCCGCAATGAATTCCACACCCAATTCCACTTCGAACTCGCCGCATTCATCGAGTGGATCAACCACTCCGATCGACAGCTCATCTTTGACCAAGCAGCAGAAGATTCTGGCAGCCGCCAACAAACTAATGAGCAACAAGCTGGAAGCCTCACCGAAGAAGACCGCATTCAACACAACCCCACCAGAGTTGATCAGTCTAAATCGACGACCAGTACCAGCATTGAATAGCCAGCAGCCAAAGCGGCCTCAGCTGCTGCCGAAGCCGATCAATAGCAACAAACCCATCCCCCCGAATGTGATTGTGCTGCCAGACACACTGACTGTCCAAGAGCGACTCGAGAGCAAGAGCTGGCGCCCAACCCTGTTGCCGGTCACCACGACTTCCCATCACCTCAACAATCAACAGGGTCCCCTCTACCAAACCGCCGATGGGAGGCGACTACCCGCCCTCGTGCAGGTACAGTCCGGCGGTAGACCATTCCTCATCTCAATCCACGACTACAATCGTATGTGCATTCTGCGAAGAGAGAAACTGATGCGAGATCAAATGCTCAAGGGCAGCAAAGGCAAGATCAAGGGAGGCGCCAGCTCATTCCCTCCAGTGGCCGTCATTCCCAGCAATAAGACGATGACAAGCAATGCCTTGCAATCGTTCAACAAGACCATGCAGGCAGTCACTGCTGCAGAAAGTGCCGCGAAAAAGCAGCGATTCATCAGTAGAAATGCAAACTTTGCACCCATCGCCCCAAAGCCCACGCCATCGACATCAGCCCCATCTACAGTGACGTCGGCACCGACAATAGTTTTCCCCACCGGCACCCTGCAACCAGTTGGCCTGCTCCCCTCAGCTGGCAGCTCTGCTCTGTCGATTCTTCCAAGCTACAGCGGACAAATCCTGCCAATGCTGAACACCAGCACAAGCACAGCAACAACTGCGGCCTCAGTAAGTGGTGTGCCAACCAACTCCTGGCTTTGGAATAACTTCCCCGACTCCAACCAAATGCTGTTGAATGGCAAAGCAAAGGGACCACCATCATCCACAGTCACTTCATTGAAACAGCAGCAGCAACAGCAGTCGTTGCTCCTCGACAATAGCCTGATGTCAAAGATCCCCAAGTCGTTGACAGTTATACCCCAACACAAACTGATGCCAGCTCCGAGTGGAGCAGGGACCAGCATGTCTAAGGATTGAGTTTAACTGTAGAATATATATATATAACTAGTGCCTAAACACACAGAATTAAGGATAACAACAGGTGAATTATTTTCCTCATAATTTGGTTTTTCTTTTTGATATTTGATGGTCGAATGTGTGAGGATGCGTCTTGCTAGGCTGTCGAGTTGTTTTCGTTTTTTGTCTGCAATGGGAAATGAATCGAACCTGAGTATGGGATTTTGTATCAGTGTTGACTGTTTTCCCTTGGGTGGTGGCTGTTATTGGAGGCTTATACATGTTAACGCAAGTGTCGGTCTGTTTATTTTGAACGTTCTGTCGTGCATAAATGCATGTCTGCATTTTCAACAAGGGTCTCTTCCGTATGTGGCGAAGGTTAATTGTCGGTTGTCCCTAATGTAGCATGAACTGCGTCGTCTGTTATGTTGCATTTCGGATGACTTCGGTGCCAAATCTAGATAAAGGCTAAAATAAGCGTAAAGGCAAGAAAAAGTCGAAGAAAAGGACTCGTTTAACAAGTAGTAGGTGAAATTGTGTGACGTACTGCAGTCATACTGTTCTAGAGAATATGTTCACTGAATTTCGTAGATTTGACAAACCATACATAACCAAACTTAATAATGAATTGCTTGTTAACGGATAACGCGCAGCCTTATAGCTTCATCAACATTGTTTCTTTGATGGGCTGACATTTCTAAACCAAAAACGGGCTCTATTTCACGTGATACAGTCAGATCACTCATTTATTTCAGTCCGAATAGGTCCTGCGCTATATTTATATAAATTAAGTGAGGCCCAGGAGCACCGCGCTTTGTAGCGCTATCTTAAGTAAGGTCCTGCGGTAGTGTTTCCGACTGAGTGAAGTTGGTTGCGTTTATTTTGCCCTATCGAGGGGCATGGGCGCTTGATTGAGCTCGGTAAATTTTCTGGTAATACGAACCAAATGGCCGCAATTAGCAGCTCTCAACATTTCTATTTACGTCTTTTAATCGAACGGAGTTTTTTGCCTGCGATAAAACCTATGTTTCTGATGATAAGTACTTAGCAGTTTTGTTCTGCGACACTGCCTAGCTGCGTTGTCGGTTGCATGTTATTTACTGTCCAAATCTGGACATCTTATGGTGTGCTGTGTGACTTTTTGAGATATCGGTGTAATCTAAGATCAACTAGGAGCACTGTTTGGAAAAGTAGAAATGAAGCTTTGCTCTAAAATCAGCTGAACTATCAAAGATATTTCATACATGATCGCTTCAGGAATATACTTGGTACGACAGCTATAAGAGCTGATCGTGTGGATCTATGTTATAAGACTATTCAAATAATGCAATTCGCCCCTGCTACACTAAAGCAGATCTTGTGTTGAATGTTGCAAAAAGAGAAGAACAATAGAATTGCATTTATCTGGCCTGGCTTAAGGCCCCAGTTATAGCTTTCATTGAAATGAATCATTGAAAAATTTTGATTTACGATTTTAAGACGATTAATCAAACAGTATTGGCTTTAGTTGGCATCAAATTAAAGATAATCAATTGTGTAATCTTTTTACGAAAAAAATTACTTAATTATAATTAAAACTTTTCTTTAAATCCACTTTTATTATTTCACTGATCAGTGAAATCTTTCAATGATCAGTGAAATCGTTCAATGATCAGTGAAATAATAAAAGTGGATTTAAAGAAAAGTTTTAGTCCGAATTAAGTTATTTTTTTCATAAAAAGATTACACAATTTGTTTGATTAATCGTCTTAAAATCGTAAATCAAAATTTTCAATGATGCTTTTCAATGAAAGCTATAACTGGGGCCTAAGTCAAAAAGTCTGATTTGATTTGATCCCATATCACATCTGTAGACAAAAAAATTAGTATTCCATATAAACAATTCTACTTCCAGGAAATTTCTTTCATATATGGCGCCCACATGTAATCCGATTGGAGTTGACCCTTAAGACCTCGAAAATAGTCAAACTTTGGAGGAAAAATCGACACGCGACATTCTGTGATTTAAGGGCCATTTTATTCACTCGAAGTTGAACACAACTTGGGGATTTTTATATGGAGTTGTGTTCAACTTCCAGTGAATAAAACGGGCCTAAGAAAAGTGTCATCGACAAGACTTGACCAAAGAGGAACAACAAGTGGATCGACCTGATACAGACCTGACACAAAATCCAAATCCACTTGTTACTTGTCCACTTGTGAGGGGGAATAGACAATACTCGGTTTTATTTGCTATACTTTAGAGGCCGCTTACAGACCGACGTGGACAACTACCTCAACCAACGAACGAGCCGTAGCTAGCTTCGTCCAGTTACGAATACCACCGTCAAACTAAAGTCGCATTTCAGTTGTGCACATCAATTGTGGGGTCTTCGAGATCAAATCAATTCCTAAAATCGTTAGAAAATCGATCCTTGGCTGCTTCCAAGCTGATTAAGGAGCGTCTTTCTCTCCTTCTACAGGATGCTTTTGCTACAATATGTAGAATCAATCCCTAGCTAGCTAGCTCCCGTTTACGCACGCCAAGTTGGTTTAGGAGGTTCTCCTGGTGGGCCTTCCTTCCTGTGCTGCACTAACAACAGATTTAGAAAATGTATGAATCCTCTAAAAAAGAAGCTCTTATCGCAACATTTACATTTCCATTCTTGTTCTATTTGTAGAGTATTTGTTAGATTTCTTGGCGTATTCGTATGCCTACCTTTTGCTACTTGACGGGCAATTATTTCTTTTGAAACAGGGGCAAATGTGGAAACCATCGCCACCTGCACTAGATTCACACATTTACCTACACCTACACCAAACTCAAAATGGTCAAGTTTGAGTTCAACTTGATAAGGAGTGACGTCAGTTTTTAGTTCCTAGAAAACTACTTCCTAAATTTGCCAATCAAGAAAATACACCAACCATCAGAAATCTATGTAATTTGAAAGTGAAATAATATATGATGAGTGCTTGTACGTAGTTAAGGTAGTCCTCTTCACATCACATATCGCAAGACTGAGTAGTTTTGCAATATTTGTAATATAAATGCGAATACGGCAAGCACCACATTTGCCTATCTATGGTCAGTTTGGTATTAATCACCTTACAAGCCAAGCTCTACATTCGCTCTTTACTCTACAGCATTGAGTGGATCACAGTCCTTTTTGGTGTTATTTTAATTTGCGTAGGGGTGAAGCATCCCTATTCCCATTGTCGTATGTTGTATACAACTAACTTTCCATTTCTTTATCAAGTCGACGTTAGTAACCTTTCTGTAGATGAACGATTTAAAATGGAAGTGAAAGTAGGTAAAAGGAAATGAAATCAGTGGTCGAATTACCGCATCCCTGAACAAGCCATACGTCACTGAATTTTGTGGATTTTACAACCAAAACAGTAACAAATTCTGTCACATAGTACTCGATCATGTGGTAATTCAACCGCAGTTCGAAAGAAATCTGAATGGCTCCCTTAAAACGAAACGACACATCGTACGTAAAGAACAAATGATATCGGGTGATCAAGTCACGTCCGAGAAGGTGCCTTCCCTCCTCCAGTTGTTCTCCGTATCAGTAGCAGGACTTTCGTTATTTCGAAGCTGGGTAACTTGCTTGATAAAATATATATAAGTTATTAGGGTACACCCAAACATTTTCGACTTATCGTTGAGTCATTCGAAAAAATGGATGATCTTCCAAAGGAGATCAGAACAGCGTTCGTCCAAAGACGTGACATAGCCTTCAAAAATGTCCAACTTTTGACTAGTAAACCTAGAATGCGAAGTTCCTTTTCATTTCAATCGACTTGCCGCAATGCCTTAAAAAAAATAAATAACCTAAAGTATTTCTTTAGCACTCGGAATAAGCGATTTCCTGGACTTCTCCTTTTGGAGGTTTGATCATTCTTGACGCCTCCCTAAGTTCTTACTCCAAAAAGGTACTTGTTTTTTTTTTTGTAGCGCATCGTTTCGACGAGAATATGTGGAAATCCATTTAAGCACTAGAATTGACATTTGAATCGGACGGATCCTTACATCTTCCTTAAGGTGTATTTTTGAGTTCCTGCTAATTTATCCAACTTTTTACTAAATAACTGGACAGAGCAGGATCTCAATTCCTCACGATTCCATGCCCTGAAAGTGGATTTACTCTTGCAGAATCGATCCTAGCGCTTAAAAAACTAAACTCCAATTCAAACCTGGACACAAACTAAAAACGACTCCCCTCCGACCCTACGCGACGCCTCCCAACAAATCGAACTCAATTTTCTCATGTAAATAGCTGACCAAACAACAGTTTTTCCAGTTACCATTTAATAAATACGTGTGTCCACCATTTTATTACAAAACTGGTACACAAAACATATATCTAGTTACATATACGAGTATTTAGCATTTTAAGTACCTACCAATAAACGCTGCACTTTATCTCTACTACTGATCCTTAGATTTATGTTTAACCTATATATTTTACTCTCTACAGTATGTATACATGTTTCTAAAGAAAACAAAAAACACACAGCTCTTCTGCTAAAATTGTACATAAACGTTTATAAATTATTGATTGTTACTACTTTTGGACGGATCTGATGAATCAAAACAAAAATCATACGTAACTTAAGAAATTTTTACAAAACTACGAAAGAATATTTTTCTATCAATTAGAGGAACAACATTATTAGAAATCCCCACAAAAGGAAACTTGTTATTAAACAGATTTTGTTAAAATATTTATACACATAGATATATATATATATGCAGAACATTATATATATTTTTATATTAGGTTTTAGGAGCCGTAGTCTAAAAAAAAAAAAACAATAAAAGTTATAAGAGAAATATTTAAGAACTTGCTGCAAACGCAGGGTTATATAGAGATTAACAATAAGAACATCCTCGTAGTGCGGGGGTGAACGCGCCTTCAGAAACAAAACAAAAATAAAAACAAAACTTGTTTTTAAAACAAAAAAAAAAATATAAAATATACAAAAAACATTTAAAAAAAAAAAACAAATTTACTTAATATTAAAACTGAAAGATATATATGTATTTAAAGGAAGTTTAAGTGAAATTATTGATTTATTCGTTTCTAAGTTCAAACATTATCATTTACAATGGAAGACGTATGTTTAGTTAAAAAAATAAAACCAGAGTAAATAAATGTAGCTGTAGCTGTTCTACTACCTTTGTGTATGTGTATCGATTTATTATTCAAATTATAATTAAAACACACACATATTATTATTAAAGATCTATTATTACATCAACAACAGTTTTATTTAATTCTATTACAACAATAATTATTATTATGACTACCTATGCTGTGTATGAGTTTAGAAAACATTATTAAAACTTGATGATGTAAACAAAATTTTCATTGTGCGTGTTTATTCATTTGACTTTTGGTATTTCGTATAGTAACTTACTTTACTTTGGTGGCGCCTCAAACAACAGCCACCTTGATCCATCGATAGCTGCCACTGCCGGTAATTGCGTCATGTCGATCGAGGTGTCCCTTTCAACTGGGTAAGGCTTTCTTCTACTGCGTTGTCTCTCTAAAGTAGTGTTTAAAAATCGGAACATTTATGTCTATACTAACGGACCCAGTGAATGTCGCCCAGTGGAGTATTTCAATCGAAAACCCGGCCAAAATTATTTTTCATTCCTAATGAGAATGACATTATTTTTTCGTGAAAATGGTGGTTTGCAATAAAATAATAAATTTTCCTCAT
This sequence comes from Cheilosia vernalis, assembly GCA_949126925.1. NCBI lineage: Eukaryota > Metazoa > Arthropoda > Insecta > Diptera > Syrphidae > Cheilosia > Cheilosia vernalis. The sequence continues at coordinate 7,668,398 of OX421360.1, read as the reverse complement.
TTAAAGTTATTTTATTGAAAGTTTAAGACAACAAAAAATTTTGTTGGAACAGAAATAAAATAATTAGCCGGATGATTCTTCATCAAATGAGCCTCCATCGTCTTGTACTTCACTTTCACTTCCAGCCACACTGCTTCGAAATAGATTGATTTTGTCGCAATTGAAGAAGCATTTCTAGAGTGTCCTTCATAAACGATCTTTTTTATTTGGGATATGATTTTCTCAGACAAGTAATGAAAGGATCAGAGCTCAAAAGTAATCTATATTGCAATCTGTCCTAGAAAGCTTTTTTTTTTTTTCAAAATTCTGCGTATATAGCCGAAAGTTAAAAAAGATTGATTAATATCATGAATTGCATATTATTGTTTATAGGTTATACAAAAAAACAACCTGAAGTGCTTGTTTCTGGCTTCTGCTGCTTCCTTAGATAGCTGGCCAATTGGCAGTGAGAATTTTCTATAATGATAGAACCATGAATTAAAATTTGATGCATAAGGCGTTTTTCTTTTTTAGTTCAGAGCTGAGCACTGAACAGAGTTCGAGCATTATGAGCGCGCTCTGAACCATGCGTGCTCAGAGCGTTCAGAGGATGTTTTGTTTTTCCTGTTTTTTTTTTTCGTTCAAATGTGACTGGAAGTGTGCATGTACATGGTGTACTCAGCTTTTTACTCAGGATGCTCAGTCAATTTATTCTGAGCACATAGAGCGCGCTCTGATCATGCTCTGAGCGAAAAAAGAAACACAAATTCGATCTCTGAAGTGTCTGAGCTAAAAAAGAAACACGAACTTTTTGTATAACAGTTTAGGTTGTGCTCTGAACTAAAAAAGAAAAACGCCTATAGTTGGTGTCATAGGATGCCATGGGTATAACTCCACATAGAGTTTTACTGTATCCATGGTGTACGAGTGGAGTTCAATATATTCGCGGTATGGGGGGATACTCCAAACATGTGAAAAAATTATTTCGTGATTTTAGTAGCCCCGTTATTCAAGTGTTTTACTGTAAAATTTCATTTGGCTGTGATTATAAGTTTGCTTTGTATTTTGCGTTGAACGAAGGTGAAATGGCTGGTGTCGCGATGATCACTAAAATTGAGAACCGCGCTGTGATAAAATTTCTTACTAAACAAGGAAAAAGTAAAAAAAAATATTCACAAAGAGATGGTGGCTGTTTTTCGAGATTCTGCACCTTCGTTGTCAATTGTTCAAAAGTGGTCAAGTTTATTTCAAAGGGGTAGGGAGAGCATTGAAGACGACCCTCGCTCAGGCTGCCCACTAACTGGCTGCACCGGAGAAAACATTACACAAGTCGAGAAACTTGTACTTGAGGATGTCCGAGTAACGGTTAAAACGATACCTATGAAGATTAACCTTTCTATTGGTACCATACATACCATTCTTCATGACTGTATAAATTTTTCCAAAGTCAGTGCAAGATGGGTGCCTCGAATGATCACATCGCTCACAATGATCCGGTGCACACGGCATGGATTTCTAAGGCTGTTGTACGGGATTGTGGTTTCAAAAAAATTCAACATCCAGCCTATGGTCCGGACCTTGCCCCTAGTGATTAATTTTTGTTCCCAGATTTAAAAAAAACCTTCGTGGTAAGCGATTTACCGATGATAAGAAGCTCAAAACTGCAGTAAATGAACATTTTGGAGAGAAAGATGAAAACTATTTTTTTGAGGGTATAGAAAAGTTAATCTCAAGATGTAATAAATGCATTCATGTAAGGGAAGATTATATTGAAAAATAAAAATATTTTTATATTAATTCGTGTTTTCCTTCATGTCGATACCGCGAATATATTGAACTCCCCTCGTATATACCAAATTTTACTGTATCTATTTTGAATCTTAAAAGCGACCCTAAATCTTTTTTTCCGATTTACTAGCTACAAACAATATAAATATAGCTTCAAGTGATCCACACTCCATGCTAATTTTTTGCGATCTTTTTTAAACAATCTTTTGCCGACAACTCCTTTGTACCGGATCATTTTTATTTCAATTACTGCATTGGCCCCTTCCTCTCTCAAACTTTTGAACCTACCTAATGATAATTATTTCCGCTATATTTCTCAAGAAGTGTTCCCTTGTTCTCTCCTACCCCATTTCGCACCTCTTCCGGCTCTCGCTTTCCCAAGGCGACTTTCCTCAAATTTGGAAGTCGTCCCTCATCACACCGATTCATAAAAAGGGATCAAATAGCAAAGTTACCAATTACCGCCCAATAGCCAAACTTTCGCACATGCCCAAACTCCTCGAAAGTATTGTGGTGTGGAATGTATCGTGTAACCTAAAATGGTGAAGTGAAAACAACCCCTTAGTCACCAAACAAGTTCCACCCAAGTGTCACTTCCAATTGGAGACTGGAATCTGTCACCACTGAACCTTGTTCTAGAACCAGTTAGAATTAGCTAGAAAGTTCTCGTCAGATGGCGGAGCGGGTATAAAAGGACAGCTTTTAGAAGAGGGCGGGACAGTTGATTTATAACAGTGATTGGTTAAAGTTCGAGATAGTGATAGTTTGTGAAGATAAATAAGTGAAAAGTAATAGAGTAAATTAAGTGATTGGTTTGAAACGTTGAAGAATTGTTTAAGTAATAGTGTTCTGGTACTTAATAAGTGAAATATTAGAATAGTCGATAAAAGTGTAATAAAAGTGAATTTTATTAGAGAAGTTAAACGGAATAGTGTTTTATCTTTACGAATCCCAGCCTGAATGTAACAGTATCTTGTACGAATTCTTAAGCTTTCAAAGCAAGTCTATCATTTCTCCTAACCAACACGTCTTTCTTAAAGGTAGATCGACTACAACTAACCTCGTTGAATTCGTGTCCTCTGCACTGTCGGCCTTAGAAAGTGATAAAGAAGCTGATGTTATTGCAACTGATTTTAGTAAAGCTAAACCAATACTGCTGAAATGGATATCCTCTTCAGCCACCACCATTTAAACTGTTCCACCATTTAAACTGCTCACGAACAGTCGCCATAGGCCATAAGACTTTACTTAAAAACAACCAATTGCCAATCACCTAGTAAATAAGTAAATAGGACCCTAAGCTTCGTTTCTCACAGCCCTTCGATTGGGTAATTTTATTTGGTAATTTTTGTCAGGCTTTGTAATATTCGGGTGTTTGTCAGACGTGCATCAGGGAATTGTGCAGTGAAAACTATTTGTGATTTGTGTGTTTCCATAAACTCCTCGCTCAGCTACTTCTGAGCAGCTGCGTAGAAGTCGAATACTGGATGTAAACTCAGCCATTACCTCAATAAGGCTTGTGTTATTGAACATCAGTCTCAGCAAGCTCTAAGTCGTCATCTTAGATCGAGTTCTTTAATTTTATCAAAAGGTAATTTCTTGCGAAATTCAGTTGGATGTACACTTTACAGTCTTTCATATTGCTACTGCTTAAGAAGCTCTCAGTTTACTATGTTTTATTTGACCCAGCAGCGGCACCTATAGGTCTGTAATAATGCTTGATCAATGGCGTCAAACTATCTTTCTAATGTGGTATTCGTTTGGGCTTCTTCAGATTTGCTCTCAGATTCCAGAGTTCGTGTGGCTAATCGAACATAAAACTTGCTCTTGCTCTTTTTTGTGTTGATATTCGTGCGATTTGAATATGTGTAGTCTTCGACACTTTTCTAAGCGATTTCCATTCACTAGTTAAATTTTGTATTAAAACATTAGAAATAGCTGTTCCGATTGATTTCTAAATATAATACATAAATAATTTACACCAATAGATTCACCCGATGCAATGCCTTTCTTTGCTGGAGAAAAAATTCACTAAAAATGTAAACAAACTCCATCAGTTGTCAAACTCAAACGCACTTGTATTGGTAAATCTGAGAAAATATCTAGATTCGCAAAAGTGCTCTGAAATCTGAAAAAGATTGCTTTTTCCTGTACCAAACGAACATAAAAATTGCCCTGAGAGCAAAAAAAGTGCTCTGAGAGCGCCCAATCGAATACCACATAACAAAGTCAGTACCTCTACAAGAATCAACCTATACAATAGTGATTTCAAAACGCTGCAAAGGATCTTCTTTAATTAACTGTTGGTTCTTGTTATATTGCAGAATCGGACAACTGTACAGTGCAAATCGTGCGTGCAATTCTGGACTTTCAAGCGAACAAGTACATAATAGTAAAAATTCTATGCATGGAGTAGTATGTAGTGTCTGCGCTTAGTAGTTGTAGCCAGTTGAAGTATTTCGAAATCAATAGCTACTTCAGAAATATAATTGGTTCACCCTGTTGCAGCTGTTGAACAATGCCAGTGTTCGCTTGAACTCTGCGTGGCTGCCAACATGTCAATTTCTTCCTTACCAATAAACATTTTTAGTTTCAACTCTAAATTTTAAAAGATCACAGTGGCTATATTTTCTCTAAAATTTTCGCAATTGCGAACCTCCATAATTTTAAAGTCGGGATTAAAATTTATTATTGGTTAAAGCTCTGGCAGCGTTAAAGATAGGCGACATTAGTCGCCATTTAGCCACTTCTTACACCTCAAGGCTCCCAGCGACGACCTTTCAAAAACTGTCTCTTTTCGACCCTTTTTACAATTTGGGCGACTTTCGCGCCACAGTTTTCATAAAAAATACTGGTACTTTCCCGAGACAAACACTAAAAATCGGTCAAGCTCAAAAAATGCGCGAAACTCAGAGAGCTGAAAATAAGTACGTGGATAGACTTCGAGCCACTTTAATCTTTGTCATCGAATCCATGTCACAAATATATACATAACTTTCTTTTTCGCGAAATATTAAAGTTTCAGGGAGAACCTTGTAGGAGAACATTCTAGCACCACCAATTTTTTTTTATATTCAAAGATTTTATTTTGTAGATTTAAAATGTTGTATTGCCAACTTCTTGCATTTGACATATTTATCAGTATCTGCCGGTTGAAATTCTCTGAGGTCTTTTGAGCCAAGAGTTCTTCTACTCGTTACATTAGTCGTTATTTTGCTAATTTTCTCTTCTTCTGTAATTTTTGATGTGAACGTGTATAGAATTTGTGCGTTTGCGATCGATTTAAACCGCGTGCGCGAATGAACCCATTATTATTTGTTTGACGTGGCTAGCACTAGTGCGCACTGAGAAGTGCCAGCTAATTTTCATGCCTGTCAAAAACCCTGCACAACACTGAAGTCTGTCAGTTTTTGAAATTGAAAAATACTTCTACTCAACATTAAGAGGAATTAAAGCTGGTGTACCACAAGGTAGTGTGCTAGGGACAGTGCTGTACCTTCTGTTTACTAGCGATCTACCTGAAAGTGAAGCAACTACTATAGGAACTTTTGCAGATGACACTGCTGTGCTTGCTGTTGGAGCAACTGTCGAAATAGCAACAAAAAAGCTCCAAATGGCAATAAACGGTATTTAAGAACGGACTAAAAGGTGGCAGATTAGATTGAATGACCTAAAGTCAGTCCATATCAATTTTACATATAAAAACGCACCACACATCCCAGTATACATTAATAACAATGTAGTGGAATACTCAAATACCGCTAGGTATCTAGGCTTGACTCGAGACGCTAAACTGCGTTGGAAAGCGCATGTAAAGAAAAAAAGAGATGAGCTGAACATGCGATACAGTAAAATGTATTGGCTTATCGGGAGATAATCATCCCTGTCCAACTACAATAAATTACTGTTAAACAAGCAAGTCTTGAAACCAAGCCTACGGGCTCCAATTAAGAAAAATTTCAAGTCTTCCAAAATAAAGTAGGCACTAAGGAACGTACATACGCAACGCTTATCTACATAGAGATCTAAATATTGAAATGTTTGAAGATGAAGTTAAAAAAGTTGCCCAAAGGCACAGAAGTAGGCTTCTCATAACCACGTTAACGTTGAGCTTACAGAACTTTTAAATACTGGCAATGTTATCAGAAGATTGAGGCGGGTAAAACCACTTGAGTAAGCTATCCAAATCTCTCTTTTAAGCTATTGATATATTGTTGCGTGGTTCTTATATTTATTTTTAAGAACTATTTTTTTCCAAATTTTATTGGAGGGGTTGACTTCAAAAAAATTAAATTCTTCGCCAACGCCATATTTGTATCCAATAACTTTGGAGTTTTTCTTTTTTTTTGAATCGAAACCATTTCACCTTTAGCCAATTAAGTTTATCCCCAGTTGTGGATTTGTTCTGTTTTATTTAAAGATTCTACATTAATAAATTCATTATACGTGAGGTAATGAACAGCAGATGAACAGTGTAGGAAAAAGGTCTTTTCCTGCTCATTTCGATTAACAATTTCTATTCATTAGAGAAGTATAACTGTTTTGACTTGCGATCACTTTCAATTTTTGTCCACTTTCCATGAATTTTAAATCAAGGATTTGCAGATTACTACTTGTTCTATTCACAGCATAGAAAATAGTAGCGAGGACATTTAGATTTCGGTTCTGTCCTTAGCATACAAAACCAGGTGCTCTATGGACGGACTCAACGTATCAATATATACAAACAGGATGAAATCTCTGCACTGTAATTTTTCCGTTGGTTTCATCCCATTGAAAGCAATATCCTTCTTCCCGTGAGTCGAAGACAGTGAAGTTAAAAAGAGACAGCTTTCTTTTATCATAAATTTGGCAATCATCAACATAATGGTAGAGTAAGCACTGCCTGTAGATCGAAGGTACCGTAGCTATTTTTTGGATTGTTAACGGATGCTTTTATGTCTTCTCCTTTCATGCCTTTGATTGCATCTCTGCGCTTTACATGTTCTTGGTATTTTATATTTGTGTCCTTGGATTTCATACGCTCTGCTTCATTGCAAATAGAGCACTAGTCTTTCTTGGGTTTAAAAATTGTTAGTGGTGGCTCATGCTCTTTGAAAAATCGTCGAAAGACACAGCTGCTCACATCTTCTACCCCATTAAGGGAGTAGAGCTTTTCAGAAATTCAGAGGTGTATTGGAAGATATAATTTGGAACTTCGCTGGCGGCAGTTGTGGGAAGGAATCTTGCGAAATTCAGCAAGGAATCCTTTAATTTTCGTCACTTCCTCAGATGGAGAGTTATTATTCGCCGTCCTCCCTTTTATTTATCGTTACAGCTATTAGCTCCGTTTGAACTTTTGGGAATAAAACCTACAATACTCTTGAAACAGTGTGTTTTGTTGCGCAACCGTGATTGCATTCCTACATTTCAATCGATATTTGCAGTCCTACCATTTTTTTTTTTATGAATTTTGAGACCTTTCCGGTTGATATAGCTCTCTCCAGAAAGTCTTTTTTGTTTTATAATGTTCCTCTTCCAAGAACTTTGTTTTGCGAACCTACTCCTCCTTGCAGTGTTTGTTGGAATAATTTCTGCATTGGAATCAACGACATCTGTTTCTTCAGCCGATTCATCACAATGGGTCCACAAGGACCTAAGTGTGGTATAGTAGGGTCTACCCTGCTCTACCAACCCACATACCTTCTTCGGCCGGTTCATTAACTGTAAAACAAGATACGTCGGTGAGATATAGTCACTTGAGAAAAGTTACAAATCGTCGCCGAACAGTCAAAAGCTCGTATTCTTTCTTCTTACAACACTCGTGGAGATAAGACATTTTTGTTGGTACAAAATCCATCCCGGAACTTAATTCGACTTTTTCTTTTTGCATTTTCCTATAATTCATCCCATCTCAAGGCGAGAGCGAGACCCAATTGATAGCCAAGTACTACCTGACCGCCTCGTGGCATGTTCGTTTTAGTTTGTGGTTCAGTCGGTGAATTCTTATTGGGACACCAGGTGAACTGTTTCTTCTGTACATTGAATACTGCAAAGGTTACTATTCCCCTTTTTAAAAGTTTGTGCCCATTTACATAGCCGATTTGCTTGCACGTGATGCACTTCCTCCAACTCACCTTGTTCTATACCAAATATCAACCCAGTTGGCTGATACCAATGCCTGATCTAGACGACGTTATCCCGTCACTCGAATTAAATCCCTCCCAACTGCAGTCTTTTGTGTAAAAATCTTTTTATTTTTTAAAAAAAATGTATGAATGAAAGCACATAACTTTATAAATAAAATATGTTGTAAATGTATATATATTAATAAATCAAAATAAACAAGAACGAAACTTCCTAAAATCTACGTGGTTTGATCGTTGATTAAAGCGATAACAAATTAAGAGCAGAATACTTTTCTACGAGCGATATATCCCTTCACCATTAAAACAATTGCTCAAGAATCAACCAGGAAGGTCTGCTTCTTCACCAGGTCCTTAAATATTCCAGTCTCGAGTGCGATCAGGTCTTCGTAGCGACCCTCTTCGCAGACCAGCCCATTGTCGAGGACTACGATCTTATCCGCATTGCGAATGGTGCTCAGTCGATGAGCGATTGTAAGAACCGTGCGTCCTTTCGACAGCTTTTCGAGTGCATTTTGTACTAACTCCTCCGAGGCAGAGTCCAAGGCGCTGGTCGCCTCATCGAGGATCAGAATGGTGGGGTTCTGGAGAATACAACTGTTTGCATTATCAATCCAAGCAAAATGGTCGTGTGAACTTACCTTGATTAACGCTCTGGCAATGGCGACTCGTTGCTTTTGGCCTCCGCTGAGCATCATTCCACGCTGGCCGACCAACGTTTCCAAGCCATCGGGAAGGTTGTTAACGAATTCGTCGATGTGGGCGTTCTCCACAACCGCTTGGAACTCATCATCGGTAACCTTTGTGCCGGGATTCAGCCCGTAAAGGATGTTCTCCTTAATAGTGCCACTGAACAGAACTGGTTCTTGACTCACAGCACCAATGTTTTCGCGCAGCCAATAGGGACTCAACTCTTTCAAGTTCACACCGTCTAAGGTGACCTGTCCCATCTGGGGATCATACAGACGCAAAAGCAGCGTTGCTATGGTAGTTTTGCCGGATCCACTTCGACCAACTATCGCTGTCGTCTGTCCCGGCGAAAGTGTTAGCGAGAGGTTGTTCAGCACAGGATTATTCGGCCGTGCTGGGAAACTAAACCGTACATTCGAGAATGAGATGTCTCCTCGTGGGCGCACTGTCGGGATTATGCCCGAGTCTAGTGGGATTTCGTATTTCCTATCGAGAATCTCCCATATCCGCTGGCCAGAACCAACTCCCTTGTTCAGTTCTGTATAGAAATTGCTAAGGCCATTGATAGAAATCGCCGAATAGGCGGCATACAGGATGAACGATGTGAGCGCTCCTATACTCAATTGGTCGGTGATGACGAGAGTTCCGCCGTAATAGAGAACGGATATGATGATCACATTTCCCGAAAAGCCAGTCTAAAGAGAGAGAGAGAGAGAGAGTTGAGATAAAGCATGTAACATGATTTAGCGTGCGCACTTACAAATCCAAAGAACATGGATTTGGCCATGACTTCGTCGTAGGCCACTCGCATGGCATCTGTGAGAAGGTTGTCGTACCTCTTCGCCTCTGCATCCTCTCGGCAGAAGGACTTCACTGTCTTCACGTTGCCCAAACGTTCCTCGGCTTCCTTTGAGATTAAGGCATGCTTGTCAAGATAACTCCGTGTAATTGTGCGGACATAACGGCCGTAGATCACTGCGATTCCTGCTACGCATGGAACCACACAGGTACTAATGAGAGCCAGTTTTGCGGATGTGTAAATCTGGGGAAGAGTAGGAAATTTTATGAGCGGAGAGCGTCTATTAAGAACAGATAATTGTTTGAGAACGTGGAGACTACAGGCGGCACAAGGACGAAGAGACTCAGGTGGGACTGAGAATATTCTCCTGAAGGCCGTTAGGGGCTCAAATCGCCATCAGAACGACTGCCATTAAGACGCTCCATACTCCCCAAGGAGTGGTACACAATTTTGATCGACTTGGCGCAGATGTGGAAAGCGCAGGCCTTTCAAAGTTGAAAAAACTGCGCAAACGGAAGTTCTCTACTTATCACTGGTGCCAAATCATGCTTTTGTGAATTCCCTGCTTAGCACATCCTGCGCAATATTGCATTTATGAGTGGGTTTATTTTTAAGGTTTCCGTATCGTATCGTTTTATTTTTTTTTCGGCGATAAGCCACAAATGCAGCAATCTGTTGGCTACTTTTCATTTAGTCAATGCCGTTGTCGAGTTCGCTAGTTCACACCAATGATAACGACTGCCTCATCTACTATAACAGACAGCTCCCTCCAAACTGAGGTTATGTTGACCTAGGTCGCCTGTAAATTCACTTTTCCAATTTATACTTAATAACGTGCTACAACGTAGCCTTCGCATTTATAAATAGCACGAGCCATAATCCAATTCTAGCCGATTTCGTTATCTCGTAGCCGCTTTGCACGTAGCGATAAGAGACACTTACCATCATCGATGTGCCCGCTACTATCATCACCGTTGAACGGAGCCCGTCCGACATATTCTGACTGAGGGAATTTCCAACCAAAAACGTGTCCGTCGACAGCCTATTGACCAGCTCCCCAGTTCCCTTCGTATCGAACCACCCAGTCTCTTGATTCATCATCGTCCGATACAGGCGTGATCGCAAATCCTTTACGATGCGAATGGCTGCAATGACAACAGGTAGAAGTAGAGAAACTAACCCCAAAATACGCTCTTGCACAACTCACAGGCACTGTTGAATAAGTACACACGGCCAAAGTTGGCCAGTCCACCGATGACAAACACTCCACTGAGGATGAAGCAGAAGTGCTTGAGTCGATCCATAGTGTCCACACTGCCCGCCTCGTCTCGGCTGAAGATTATGTCAAGGATTTTGCCCAACGCGAAAGGCACACTCATAGTAATCGCCGAAGACACTACCAAACAGCCAACCGCAGCTTGAACATAGAACAAAAAAAATACAATTTAATTGACCAACCACCACCGCTTTAAAAACTAGCACCCACTGCTCAAGTACTCACCGGCTAACACCAGTTTTTCAGACTTGGCTAGTGCGAAAAGCCGTCCGACGTCGCGTCTCCTCAGTTTGACTTTTTCCGGCTTCACCTCCTTTGCAGCATTTTGGCTCAGATCGGACTTGTTGCGAGTGATTAGGTGGTCTTTCTCCAGAGGCAGGTCATTCCCCCGCCGTCGCATTGCCATGAAATCGCGCGATTGATGTCTTGCTGTTGCTGGCGGTTGTCGTTTCAGGGTGAATAGACGACTCCTTCCGTTGCCCAGTTGAGTAAGGAGTGTGCTAAAGCTTCTTCCTGTGAGTCCGGTTCGGAGGTAGAATGGTGACGTGATCAATTGGCGACTCAGTCTCGTACAAGAGCTCAAACACTGTATTAACATGGTGTGTGTTTCGTGTCAGAGTGAAATAGTAAACTTTGGTTTAATTCTTTGGCTTAAGTTGTTAATTGGTAGGAGGAAGAAGGAGGACTTATATACAAATAGGCAAAAGCAGAATGGTATTTATAAAGAGAACGTATATGATGTTAATTACAGAAGAGGATCCGCAATACACATTCCCCGCAATGTCTGCAGTGGAGGAGCGAGTTCAGGTGGTATAGTATGGCAATGTGAGTGAGCTGTGTTTTTGTGGAGAGAAAGTGACACTTTTTTTTCTTCTCAGTTGGTGAGGTTCTTCCGCGCGATGTTTGGTCACTCACTGAAATCGCGGAACTTTCAAAAAACAACACAGAGCAAAATGACTTGAAACGTCAAACGCTTTTCGGCTCCCGCTTTCACTGGGAACAGCTGTCAAGTGAGGTGTAAAAGAGAAACGCGAAAACCGGAAATCATGCGGCTGCTAGTGCTAGTCACCTGTGTGACAGAGTGGTTGTTGGCGAGGGTGCAACTTGTGTCAAGTGCTGCTAATTGATAGCAGATGGCGTTGCGTCATTGCAAATGTGTGAATTAAAATTTAAAATTTCGTGTTGACAAACATTAAACTGCAAACTAGTAAGTGAAGAATTGTAATTAACACGCAACACCTTTGTGTTTTGTATCAGAGCTATATTTAAAACACACTTATCGATATCTTACCTCAGTCTTCGTCGTTGTATTTCTCTGTACCTTACCGATTACAGTTTGGTCGATCTTGAGTTGTTTCCTTTGCAGGTAGCTTCTCGCTTCCAATTATTGGTATCTACCAATGACTAATTTGAAACACCGTAACTGGAATGGTATTTGGGCGGGTTTTTCGACTAATTATCTCACAGTTGTGATTGGGGTTGACGGTGTTCCACTTGTAGTCTACAGATAACAGTTACGGTTACCTACGCAAACGTAGGTGTGAGGATAGTTTTAGAACTTTGTGAATTGTTATTTAGTACAAATGTACCCTGAACCCTATTTCGTCCAGAGTAGTTTGGCATTTAATTTCCGTCGATGGATCATAAATGTAATCTTTTTTATGACAGGGCCCAAAGATAATGGAATACAGAGATATATAACTTTCCAGTGGAAGGGCGGCTGCCTACAAGTTGTTTGCCATAAAAATTCATGAAGTCACACAGCTGCTCATTTCTATTGTGGCGTGGAAGGTATCGTGTAACTTAAGTGGTGAAACAAGCCCTTAGTCACAGTTTGGTGAAACCAGGCCTTAGACATTTTGGTGAAACCAGGCCTTAAAGTCACAAAACAAGTTCCACTCAAGTGTCACTTCCAATTGGAGACTGGAATCTGTCACCACTGAACCTTGTTCTAGAACCACTTAGAATTAGCTAGAAAGTTCTCGTCAGATGGCGGAGCGGGTATAAAAGGACAGCTTTTAGAAGAGGGTGAGACAGTTGATTTATAAAAGTGATTGGTTAAAGTTCGAGATAGTAATAGTTTGTGAAGATAAATAAGTGAAAAGTAATAGAGTAAACTACGTGATTGGTTTGAAACGTTGAAGAATTGTTTAAGTAATAGTGTTCTGGTACTTAATAAGTGAAATATTAGAATAGTCGATAAAAGTGTAATAAAAGTGAATTTTATTAGAGAAGTTAAACGGAATAGTGTTTTATCTTTACGAATCCCAGCCTGAATGTAACATTGGTGTCAGAAGTGAGATAAAACTTATTCTGTGCTAAGTGTCCAAGTGTAGTTAAAAAAAAAAAAAAAAAAAAAAAAAAAAAGTGAATTTGTGATTTTTTTTTGAAATTACAAGAGACAAACAAAATGGGTCGTGTATTGCTACATCTAAGCATACCCCAATTGAAAAGTGAACTAGAAAAGCGGAATCTCTCCACAGCTGGAGGGAAAAGTGACCTCATACTTCGTCTGCAGGAAGCTGTCCAAAACGAGGGAGAAGATCCAAAAACCATGCTATTCGACGTGTCAGAAGAACAAGTAAGTACAGGCGTTGACATTAGCTCTATGATGGAATTACTTCTTGCGAAGATGGAAGAACAGAAATATTCTATGGAATCTAAGTTCGCAGAACAGAAAAATTCTATGGAATCTAAGTTCGCAGAACAAAAGAATTCTCTAGAACAACAGAAAAATTCTATGGAATTAAAGTTCGAAGAGCAGAAGAATTCCATGGAATTGAAGTTCGCAGAACAGAAGAATTCTCTAGAAGAACAGAAAAATTCTCTTGAAGATCAGACAAATTCCATTGTCGCCGCACAAAAAGATGCAGTGGAAGAATTTAAGAATGTTCTAGATGTAAAAATCGACGCGATTGATGAAAAATTAAACGAGCATGAAACAAAGTTTGAGGAAATTAACAAAACGTTTCAAAAACACGAGACAAACATCGAGAACATAGCTAAAGAGCTCGGAACAAACATCAAGAATATAACTAAAGAGCTCGAAATAGTCAAGAAACAGAAGGCTCGGGAATATTCTGCTGACTGCCCAAGAAAGAAGGAGATGCAGCCACCCGTTTTTGATGGTCAAACATCATGGCCGATTTATCGGAGACAGTTCGAAGCAGCTGCAACGACCAATGGATGGGACGACGAGGATAAGTCGATTGCATTAACGCTCGCATTACGAGGTACAGCTGCAGAATTGCTTCAAACTATCTCCGAAGAAAAACAACGCGACTACGAGACTTTGGTGAAGGCTATTGAGATGCGATTTGGTGACGACCACATGCAGCAAGTGTATAGGGTGCAACTGCGCAGTAGAATCCAGAAGAGGGGAGAAACACTCCAGCAACTGCAAGCTGATATCGAACGGCTAGCGCACTTGTCTTATCCCAATGCCGGCGAGGACGTCATCAATGAAATGGCTATTGAGGCATTTACACAAGCCATAGAGGACAGACAACTGCAGATGGCTCTACGAATGGCTGGAAAGAGAACTCTTCCTGAGGCACTGGCATTTGCCTTAACCATGAAAGCTGCTGACCAAGCATCTCAAGGATTTCACCGCGTGAGAGAAATGACATCTGTTGAATGTTCGTGCCAGAGAACAGAAGTAGTAGACCGTAACAGTTCTCGAAGGGGACCGATCCGTTGCTGGAACTGCAACAAAATTGGACATTTACAACGACAGTGCAGAGCCGAACGTAGACAGGGCAGTTGTCCACATTGCAGAACTAGGAACGTGGAGGCGTTTGAGCATTCGGCGGATGGGAAACGAGTAAGAACCAACTTCGCGGGGCAGAAGCTGGTTTCTGGAACCGACGCCCCCAGAACCGCAATTCAGGTTTCCCAGACCAAACGGTGTAATAGAAGCTTGACAGTGGAAGCCCATATCGACCAAAAGAAGTATGTCGCCACAATCGATACAGGTGCCACCGCTTCCATAGTCAGGAGGGACATCGTTCGCCAATCATGGCTGCACAACACCAGCAGCTACTGTCTGAAAACAGCAACTGGAGCAACAGCAAAGGTGTATGGTGAGGTACTCTTGACGATAAACCTTGCAGGAATAGTCTTCTCCCATGCATTCTTAGTGGCTGATATATGTGACGAATGCATCATCGGAATCGACTTTATGAAAACGCATGATATAGTGCTCGACATCGGTTCGCAAGTTTTAAAGTACAAGAACGTCGAGATTCCGATGGTCTACGGGAACGAGAACGTCGCAGCTCTAAGGACAGTTGTAAGTGAGGACGAAATATTACCACCTTCGTCAGAGACAGTTATTTGGACAAAGCTGGAAGGTGACCCTGGGAGCCACCGATTCTACCTAGTCGAGCCAGATGCAGAAAATTATTATCAGAGGTATATCGTCGGAAAGATGCTGGTTGAACCTAAAAACAACTTGGTTCCCGTTCGTGTCCTCAATGTGGAAAACAAAAGCGTGAAACTAAAGCAAGGGGAAGTGATTGGAAAGTGCGTACCGATTACTGCGGTCACAAAGTTGTCCAATGCAAGTCCTGTGAAACCGGTTAGACCTGCGGAGATATCGGAGATGAAAAAGAATATACTCGGAGAGTGCGAGCTGGATCAGGAGCAGCGGTCCATGGCAGGTAGTTTAATCAACGAGTTCGCTGATATATTTGCTTCGCAGAACAGCGAGTATGGCCGAACACATCTCGTACAACACCGAATCGACACCGGAGATGCGAGACCGATTCGTCAGCCTCCCCGACGACTACCATTGGCTAAGCAGACGGAGGTTGCAGAAATGGTTTCGACGATGGAAAAGGAGGGACTGATTGAAAGCTCAAAAAGTCCGTGGGCATCGCCGGTCGTCCTGGTCAAGAAGAAAGACGGAAGTACGAGATTCTGCGTGGACTATCGCCAACTCAACAACGTCACCAAGAAGGATAGCTACCCCCTTCCAAGAATTGACGACACCCTGGACACACTATCCGGAGCCAAATGGTTTTCGACTCTCGATCTGAAGAGTGGCTACTGGCAAGTGCAGATCCATCCAGAAGACCGCGAGAAAACAGCATTCACAGCAGGAAACGGGCTTTGGCAGTTTACAGTAATGCCATTTGGACTGTGCAATGCTCCGGCTACCTTTGAACGTCTAATGGAGCGCGTTTTGCTGGGACTAACGTGGAAAACCTGCTTGGTCTACCTGGACGATGTCATCGTAGTAGGAAAAACATTTAACGAACATCGAGATAACCTTAAGGAGGTGTTCCAAAGGCTACGAAGTGCGCAACTAAAACTTAACCCGAAGAAGTGTTCGCTATTTAGACCAGAAGTGAAGTACCTCGGGCACATCATCTCTTCCAAAGGAGTCAAGACTGATCCGGAGAAGGTCGATGCAGTGAAAAACTGGCCGGTTCCCAAAGACAAACATCAACTGAGAAGCTTCCTGGGACTTGCGACCTATTACAGACGATTTGTTAAGGACTTTGCCAGGATCGCAAAGAGCTTGCATCAACTGACAGAAAAAGGCAAACAATTCAAATGGTCAGGTGAGTGCGAAAACAGCTTCAAGGAACTTAAGCAACAGTTGTGCAACGCCCCCATACTAGCGTACCCCACCCCTGGGAAAACATTTATTGTGGATGCAGACGCTAGTAATGTGGGAATTGGAGCCGTCCTTTCCCAGGTGCACGATGGCCAAGAGAAAGTAGTTTCCTACTTCAGCAAAGTTCTCTCAAAGCCAGAAAGGAACTACTGTGTTACCAGGCGCGAACTCCTTGCTTTGGTATTGGCGACAAAACATTTCCATAAGTACCTTTATGGGCGGAAATTCATCCTCCGCACAGACCACGCATCTTTAAAGTGGCTGCTGCACTTTAAGAATCCTGAAGGCCAAGTCGCAAGGTGGATCGAACGGCTGCAGATGTACGACTACGAAATACAACATCGAAAGGGAAGTCTTCACTCTAATGCAGACGCTCTCTCCCGTCGACCGTGCAAAGCAAATTGCAAACATTGCTTACGACACGAGGAAAAAGATGTCGCGTCCGTTCAAAGGGTGAGAGCTATGCCCATTGGTGGTTGGAGTGCGCGGGAAATACGGGAGGCTCAAAGGGAAGATCCGGATATCGAACCGATTATCGCCTGGAAGGAGCATGAGGGAAAACCAGACTGGCAGGAGATATCCAATAGGAGCCCCGAGCTGAAGGCATACTGGGCGCAGTGGGACTCCCTTCACGTACAAGACGGCATTCTAAAAAGAAGATGGGAAAGCCCGGATGGAAAGTCGTTCGTAATGCAGCTTGTTGTACCCAGGTCAAAGGTTATGGAAGTGCTCAGGGAATTGCATGATGGAGTGTCTGGAGGCCACTTGGGAATCAATAAAACGCTCGAAAAAGTGCGGGAACGCTTTTACTGGATTCATTCAAGGGAGGACGTTGAAACTTGGTGCAGGAAATGCGTTACATGTGCGGCCAGCAAAGGTCCGAGACTGAAAGTCCGTGGCAAAATGCATCAATACAATGTTGGAGCCCCTTTCGAAAGGATAGCAGTTGATATTGCGGGACCGTTTCCTGAAACAAACAATGGAAATCGTTACATCCTCGTTGTTATGGACTATTTCAGTAAGTGGCCTGAAGCATTTGCTATCCCAAATCAAGAAGCTAAAACCGTGGTGGAGCAAATCGTCAATAACTGGGTAAGCAGATTCGGTGTACCAATGGAACTGCATTCAGACCAAGGACGGAACTTCGAGTCGAAGATTTTCCAAGGAGTGTGCCAGTTACTCGGGATTCACAAGACAAGGACAACCCCGCTTCATCCACAATCAGATGGGATGGTGGAGCGCTTTAACAGGACACTGAATGAACACCTCTCTAAGGTCGTTGGCGAAGACCAGAGAGACTGGGATAAGCAGATTCCCATGTTTTTATTGGCTTATCGAGGAGCAGTGCATAACACCACAGGACATACTCCATCTGAAATCTTATTTGGTCGAACAGTCCGCCTACCTAGCGAGTTGATGTTTGGATATCCATGCGAAGAGCCCAAGAATGAGGAGGACTACGTTACAGACCTCAGGGATATCATCAGGGACGTACATCGAGACACTAGGGATAAGATTAAGATAGCCAGTGACCGCATGAAAACGAGGTACGATACTAAAACGACAACTACAGGATTCCGGGAAGGAGATCTGGTATGGCTATATAACCCTCATCGAAGGAAAGGTTTATCGCCTAAGTTGCAACAAGACTGGGAAGGGCCCTATACAATCGTAAAGCGCATCAACGACGTTGTCTATCGCATCCAACGAGGAAGAGGCAAGCTGAAAGTCGTTCATGTGGATCGTCTTCATCGTTATAATGGTGAAAATGTTAACGAGTTTGTTCGGGACGAACAAGTTTAAGAGGGGGATATTGTGGCGTGGAAGGTATCGTGTAACTTAAGTGGTGAAACAAGCCCTTAGTCACAGTTTGGTGAAACCAGGCCTTAGACATTTTGGTGAAACCAGGCCTTAAAGTCACAAAACAAGTTCCACTCAAGTGTCACTTCCAATTGGAGACTGGAATCTGTCACCACTGAACCTTGTTCTAGAACCACTTAGAATTAGCTAGAAAGTTCTCGTCAGATGGCGGAGCGGGTATAAAAGGACAGCTTTTAGAAGAGGGTGAGACAGTTGATTTATAAAAGTGATTGGTTAAAGTTCGAGATAGTAATAGTTTGTGAAGATAAATAAGTGAAAAGTAATAGAGTAAACTACGTGATTGGTTTGAAACGTTGAAGAATTGTTTAAGTAATAGTGTTCTGGTACTTAATAAGTGAAATATTAGAATAGTCGATAAAAGTGTAATAAAAGTGAATTTTATTAGAGAAGTTAAACGGAATAGTGTTTTATCTTTACGAATCCCAGCCTGAATGTAACACTATTATAGAATATGTGAGTTCATGAATTGGACTAATGCAAGAATTCGGTATTCTCTAATGTGTATTTCACTATTTTTTTTCAGTTTAATCTACACCTTCACAAAAACCAAACAAATTCAAAATGAAACACAAAACAATTAAACACCGCGATACACAAAAAAGCAAGATGATTTGCGGTTGGCCATTAGCAACATGCTTTTTTGTTGGTCACACGTATTCACAGACGGGGGTTGAAATTACAAAAACAACAATGTAAACAAATGGGTTTTGTGGGAATAGACGTACGAAAGATAACCATCTCTTTTATTCATTCATCTCTGACAGGGCCTCGACATTGAGGTTGGTACACATTATCTTGTAGTGAAATTACTTTTATATACAAAACCGTTAAAAAAAATCAAGCATTAGGAACCTGATAGGAACACTAAACCAGAGACAATTCTGGCTTACTTATATCGACTCCGTTTGATATTCTTCCTACCCATCCGGTATAAATATTTGTCTCCAGTGCGATCCAATATATTTGGTAAGGTTAGCGAACGCCTCAACGTCGGCTTCTTTCTTAGCTGTAATATAAATGTATTTAATTCTTAATATTACAACTTAAAATACCCGAAAACTTACATTTTTTCAATTTTTTTGCAGGAAAAATAAAATTTTGTTTACATATTTTGACATTTGTCAATCGACAACTGTCAAAAGATGTTCACCACTTTTTTTTGGTTTGTTGATGCTCACACGGATTCTGAATTGACGTAACACCGATAGGAAAACAAAATGGCGAATTTGAAAAAAAATTGAGGGGCCAGCGGCAAGAGGTTGGGGGTCTCAGTATCGTTTGTCTATGCACTAAACACTACGATGCTCAAGTAGACCGCTTCTATACAGGACCTGTTTTATTGAACACCTATTTCAAATTATTAAAATTAAAGTAAATTATACAATTGTGAAATTAAAAACAGTTCACTGCCACATTTGCCGAAGTAATTATGACGTAAACATTTGTCCTAAATGTGTCACTACCTGTAATCGCCTGTCAAGCGCTTGGTCACGTGGGCTTTCGCAGCGCACTCACAAAAGACACACGGGTGTACGGACGTCAAAATTTGCAAGGAAAAATGAATTTTGTGTATTCGTAGCTTTAAAAACTCGTGGTTTAACATTTGCTAGTTCTCTGCCGCTGAAAGTGAATGACGCTCAAAACAGTTGTCATGTTATTGTCACCAAAAAGGTACTGTCAAAGTATCAGCTCCCTATGACTAGCGGTTTTGTCTGTGCATTGTCAATCAATCAGTCATTTGTTCATTTTCCCGCAGTAATTTCACTCTTCAACTGATGCCAAATTCGAATTTTATTGATGGACTTTACCAAAAATATTGTTTGATTTCTCAGATTTCTTTCTTTTGATTTAACTTGAGTGACTGTGACAGTTCATTTAGTACTCCCTTTTTTCAAGCTAACAGGTAGTTTTGTGGCGGATCGAAAAAATGCATTTGAATAGAAATGTCCACAATTTGTGCTAGAGCTCCAGCTCATGAGAATTGAAGTGTTCTTGTCTTTTGCAAAGCTTTGATCGTTTCTGATGCCACCCAATCGTTTCTAAGGGCTTGTTTTTCGAATTGACACGATTTTTTTCAGTCACAACTATAAATTAGTGCCGTGAAATAAGATCAATTTCTAAAAATTGGCCTTATATCGCTTTCAAATAGTGTAATAAAGCCAATTTCCAATAGAAATAGTCTTATTTCACTCCGACAAAGCGCAATCGACAGTTTTACCCAAAGTTCTGAAAATTCCACTCCCAAATCGTTACCATAATCGAAAATCGTCAAAATCACGATTAATCGTCAAGTAGTATTTTCCATCCTAGTTCGCTGGCTTTGCGCATTTGGCATTTCTTAGAGTTTGACGGGAACACTGGAATTTGGAATTTGGAAAGTGGAATTCGCGGTTTTTCTTACTGCAATTTGGAAAAAGTCAATTGTGAATTGAGTCTGCCGCTCAGTTGCAAATTTGCACGGTTTCTGGAATTTTTCTAATATTTCTTGATTATTATTAATTCTATTAGGTTTGTAAATTTCTTCATAACATCGAATTGGAAGTAATTTCGGTAATTTTTTTATGAATTTTAATTGAATTTTCTCCAACATTCATATGGGAACGTTTTGTATTAATTTTCGTTTTTCTCTTTTTATAGGATTCGACGAATAGTCGACAATTTAACGGTATAAAGTGTCTCGAATAGCCTCCAGTTGGTTGGATCACATGCACTTGAAAGTCTATCTCCTGCGGGCGAGTTCTAAAACTCACTTGTAGTGTACTAAAAGAAGTAAGTAACTTAGTCCAACAAGATTAAAGCGTATTATTTTATTTCTTGCCTTAATTTTTAGATTCAAACGTTGGCTCTTGTGGATTTATGAATCACCAAAAATCACCAATCGAAGAACGAAGAAGAGGATGTAGCTACTCTTTATAATAATGTAAGTCCGGCATTTGATTTTCATTTTAAAATATAACGCTCATTATGTAGGTAACATGAAAAGATAGGGAGGTAAAAAAGTGAAGTGAAGTTATTGTGGCTGACCACATGGTTTGAAGGTCGAATTAGATTAGTTGCGTATATGTATTTAACAGAGATGAACATAGTCAAGGATATGCGCAAATATTGCACAAGTTTTTTCTGAAATTCGCAACTTCCTATTGTATTTGGGTATTTCTACTGCTCTCAATGTTTTGCCTAATTCGCACTCAGTGCAATTACTTTACGTCGTTGTATCGATGTAGCGCTGTGAAAATTTATGTTTCATATTGTTTCCGTGGCATTTCAAACCATTTGTTGTTTCAAGCGACTCCAAATTGTCACTTTCTTCATTTGCAGTTCAACAAATAATATACATGCTAAAGCAATAATGTCGTTACCTATTCTTTCTTGTACGATACTGTTCTGAAAAACTCACAATTTTGAATGCTTTACTTATTTTCACGTCGATCGTTGGTTTTCCAAAAGCTAATCTCTCTAGCTATATTATTTTATTGGTCTTAAACATTTAGTCGTTACTATTCCTGTGATGTATAGCTGAAAGATAACCTTGAATGTTGTGGCATCCGCCTTGTGTTTACAATTTTGATATTTTGACTGCTTCTAGTTCTAATAGCTGTCAGCCATAAACTAGATTAGATATACATATCTGTCTTGTATTTTCACGTCATAGTTTAAAGAATGCGACAACATACAAAGAAAACAACGTCAATTATAGCTTCAGGTTGGCTCCGTTGGTTGGACAAATTGCGTACAATC
The DNA here is from genome assembly GCA_949126925.1 of Cheilosia vernalis. Classification (NCBI taxonomy): domain Eukaryota; kingdom Metazoa; phylum Arthropoda; class Insecta; order Diptera; family Syrphidae; genus Cheilosia; species Cheilosia vernalis. The sequence goes on along the minus strand of OX421360.1, from coordinate 7,646,499 downwards.
TCTTATGTCGTGGCATTCAAACGACCTCTGTATGAACACCGGCCTAACATTAATTACTAGTTTCTTGTTCGAGACTTTGTTTTCAGATCTTTCTTGAAGGAGTCGATCTAAACTGTATCATCTCATTAATTTCTCCGCATTCAGCAGTCAGTTCAATCACAAACGCGTACTTTCGTGTGCGAATTGGACATTTCCCATCAGTGGCAATTGGTGGAGGTTTGCCCTACGTCTGTAACGTTAAATGCATTTCATTCCACCGACGATGCCAGCTTTAGCTTTTCGAATTCATTCAAGAGACTGAGTCTCGTCACATTCGTTAACATACTATATAAGTTCGCGAAATTTAATCGATTATACACACTTCTAGAGTAGTCCCTCCCGAAAGATATTCACTTTCCAATTTTTCAACTGTCAAACTGAAAGGGCAACTTGAGGCTACTCTGAGTGCATCATAGAGCAGAGTCAATAGAGATGAGTTTATTGGGGCGATGTTTAATTAGGTTGAGCTAAGGGGCAGCCTCACTCAAGTCGGAGTAGGCTCATTGATCTATTGATCCCCAAACCGCCAGAGACTAACCTGCATTTTCTTCTCTTCTTTGAGTCTTCTTTGAGTTGAGAACAATTTGGGCAGGGGCATAGGAGGAGATCAATAGTCACCCCTATCGTGGAATATGCCGAGGGGAACGTTTCACTCAAATTCAATACTTGGCATCGTATAGTACATTTGAAGTTAAGGTTTCACCAGTCGCAGTCGTTAATGTGAATGCGTTTAACACCATCGTAGAAAACGATTTAAGTGAAACTTCCCATACAAACTTTGACATATCAAATACGCAGCTTATCCATTGCGTATCCTATCGTTTGTTGTGCGGTTTCGTTGTGATTTTATTACTTTTGTTAGTTCAAAACATCAAAAGCATATAAAAATGTTGCTTTATTTAAACAAAAACACTTAGTAAATCTGAGAGATAAGACCTTATTAATCATTTGAATAACAATATTGTGCTTGAGAAAACCCGTGTCGAATCCGAAAGTTCCATTATGTCCTTTTGTGGCAATTTGCCACAGTTTCACTTATAAGTTTTTCACACCAAGCCCAAAACCGGGTTTTCGCCAAAACACACGAAAACTTCATCGAAAACAGAAGTTTTCCCATACATATTTCAGTTTTCAAAACGAGTCGTTTGCACTTGTAGGAACAAATACACCTTTTGCAATGTTCAGAAAAATGGCTGACCGAACAAATATCACAATTCACATCTTAAAATCATTTCCACAATTAATTGATGGGCTAATATTGTTTTTAAATGCACTAAATTAATTTTGTTTGTTAATTATTGCGATCGAAATTTGTAACCACAAAAGTTTGCACCGAAGTTTAACGACTAGTGTCTCACAGCTGATTGAAATGTCAAACGAAAACGAGTTGGTGGTCGGTGTGAATGCGTCGACGAGTTTTCGAGGAAAACCCGGTTTTGGGCTTGGTGTGAAAAGCATATTAGACCAGCATCCATTTACTATCCATTTATTACTATTAATTTGATTTCTGTAAAATACATTTTAAATTGCTTTGCTCTATCTCTGCTGCCATTTAATGCCAAACAGCTGGGTCGGCATTATGTAAGGCGAAACGTTCAAACGTTTTCGTGTGCACGAAAAAACTTGCTTGTGTAACATATGGCCAATCATTCGTGCACACCAAAACCTTTGATCGTTTCGCCTTACAGAATCTGACCCCTGGCTTGCCGATCAACTTTGAATGAAAATACCTGCCGATAAGGAAGTCTCTGGATTTCATGATTTACACTTCGCCTCAACTGAATAAGCATAAACATTTTCCATGCTTTGGTGTCCATTTTTTCAAAACCTTTTGGAAAATGAAGTTTTATTTTGCTTCAACTAAGTAGACACAAATATTTAAATTGGAAGTAAAAGTTATTGGGATTCTTTCCTCACATCGTGGAAGTATCTAATAGTTAAACCCACCAGGGCCATCAAAATTAAACTTCTTTTCATCCGAAAAAACTACGATTTATGTTTCCAACTCATATGGAGTCTAGTGAATTCTAAACGAATACAATTCCGTTTCTCGTTAAGTGGTGTTTTTTTTTTTTGAATTTTCATCCGTTTTAGATGTTTGGCACTATTGATAACCCTTCTTACTTGCAGTAACACCGACATTCAGCTTTATTTTTGACGCGGAGTCACAGAAATTGAAAGTACATCTTGGAATTGCTCTTCGATCAACTGCTGTTGTTGCCGTTTTTTGACCTCCTTTCATGTTCTTTTCGTAAATCGATTTTAACTCTTTCAACACTAGAGACTTTGATCTACCCATTTTTCTTTGAAATACAAAAAATTCACTGAAAGCACTTCAACTATTGATCTAATGCGTCAATCTCCACATAATACTCATAAACAGTGAAGATAATCACCTTGTGTCTATTTGACGCAAAATAAAAGTGCATTTTTAAATATTGAATGATTTGCAAGAGATAAAAAATAGCTTTACTTTTTGAGTTATTCTTTCTGATTTATTTTCTCAACATCAAAAGCAAACAGTTAGCATCATCAAATGATATATTACGGCACATGGTTTTGGAAAAGTGGACAACGAATTTTAACAATTTTTTGTGCTTATTCAGTTGAAGCGAAGTGTACGAGGGTTGTTTGATAAGTCGGTGACTTTTTGGAAAATACACATTTTTTTGGTCAAAAAGTTATTTTATTTCTCAACATTATCTCCTTTTAGCTCGATACACTTAGCCCAGCGTTTTTTCAATTTGTTTATTCCCTCCGAAAAATAGATTTTCTCAAAACTCTCAAAATAGGCATTTGTTTCAATGATGACCTCTTCATTGGACCTAAATCTCTTACCGCCCAGCCATTTTTTTAGGTTTCGAAACGGAAATAGTCGCAAGGGGCCAAATCTGGAAAATATGCTAGATGGGGTAGCAGTCATTTGTGGAATTTTGTCATGCTGACTGCACACGTGCGCACCCGGGCATTATCTTGTTGAAACAGCACTTTTTTCTTTACCAAATGTGGGCGTTTTTGCTTCAATTCATGTATCAAATCTATCCAAAAGCTCTGAATAATAACGCAGGCATCGTTTTTCAAGGTAAACGATGTGATGGTGCCTGTAGAAGCCCACTGGTTTGATTGTTCCTTGGTCTCTTGTGTGCTGTGGTGGATCCATGTTTCCTCAACGGTTACGAAACGCCGCAAAAACTCCTCGGGATTACGGCTAAACATCAAACAATCCTTTGAACTGGTCACTCAATTGCGCTTATGGTCGAATGTGAGCAATCGCGGCACCCATTGCACGGATAGCTTTCACATGTCCAAATATTCATGTAAAATATGATATTCCCGCTTATTTGAGTTGCCTGATGCCTCAGCCATATCTCGAATTTTGATTCTCCGAACGTCCAATATCGACGATTTCTGGCGTAACGACCTCTTTGGGGTGTCTTGAACGTTCAGCGTCATTTGTGCTGGTACGACCACAACGGAACTCAGTAAACCCCATAGCATTTATTTAGCCTTTCCTTGGTTTTGGTGATGGCTTTTTTACGTAAAAAAAAAATGCTTAATCAGCACACGAAATCAACTTTTTTCCTATTTTTATTAAAATTGTAGAAGTTTATTGCTTTAAATAGCTCTCAAACACAAAGAAAATGACGCCGTCTACTCAAAATCCCACAGTAGTCTAATAAGAGATGACAGTTTGAGATAGTAAAATAAAAATTTGCAGTTACTGAGCAATAAATTCAAAAAGTCACTGACTTATGTCGTTTTCGATTTGGCTTTTCAGATTTTGATCTGAGATTTCAGATTTCTGCTGCCAAAACGAACATGAAATCTGAATTATATTGGTATGTGTGTGTATTGAGTTGGCGACAAAATAAAACATTTTTGCACTTGCACTCGAAATCCATTTCAATTGATTTTCACACATTTATAGTACTGCACTTCGAAATAATTTCATACAAAAACTAGATCCCATATGCGTAAAATAAATAATTCAGTTAAAAAAGCAACCCTCCCAACGATAAACAATTCGTAACCGACGCTGTGTGTCATAAACATTGGTGTAAAATCTGAGGAAAAATTGAGATTTCTCAAAAATGATCTGAGATCAAAAAAAAGATTGATTTTTGTGGCAAATCGAACATGAAAAGCAATCTCGATCAAAAAAAAAAATTGATCTTTTGCCAAATCGAAAACGACATTAGTGAATCGAGTATGCGAAGTGAAACTCAAAAAACGCCGTATTTCACGATAGGGGTGAGGGTGAGTGTCTCTCCTCCTCTGTGGAAATTGTTTGTGGGTTCTCCCTGGATAAATTTGTTTTTATTGTTTTTTTGTTTAATTCCTGAGCGTACATTGGTTTCGAGCGAATATTTAAAGTCGCACGCTTTTCCTGTTTTGCAGTGCGTTTGCTTTACAAAGCTTGTACTTATAAATGGGCACGAAGTGTCAGCTCAAGGTTTTACTCCAAATACCAAACTTTGAGACAGAGAGGCCGTCAACGTCTTCCTTCACTCTCCATTGACTTTTGTCCTTACCCAAATGTTTCCAATAAAAACAACATTTTTGCTTGTCCTAAGACGGATGCCTCGAATCCAATGGAGTGTGCGTCCTCCGACGATTGATTCGCTTACCGATAAATGCTCCAAAGTGAATCAGCGCTTGTAGAAAACAACTTAAAAAGAAGCGCACAAAAATGCAAAAAAAAAAAGTCAGAATCCTCGTTAATTTTAATAAAAATTTGTTTCATTTGTGAGTTTATAAAATACAAAAAGAAAACAGTTCTCAACTTAAAAACGTACGTTGTAATAATAACAGAAGGAAAACATAATTACAAAGTGCTGCGCTTACATACGAAAGACAATTTGAAATGAAAGAAACATAGACACGGGAAAGACGGCTTGGCAGGTATTGCAAAAGCAGACGCCAGTTGGGTCCACCTCGGCTACTTGTAAAGAAAACACATATCGCGTTCTCGTTTTTTTTTTGTTCTTTTGTACATAATACCATTAAAAATTATACTTTATTGAGTTTTTATTATCCAATGATTATACAAAGTTCCATATTCATGTGATTGGAAAGTGTGGGTGTTGTGGGATGGGGGATGAAAGAAATGAAATTCTCTTTCACTTGCTGCTGTTGGTCTGTCTGTCTGAATATGCATGCATATTTCCATTAGAAGGTAGAGTGATTAAATATTTTTTACGAGTGTTAAGTGAGTGTATTTACAGGTATATATTTGTCGAAACTCGTATATATAATATACTTGGGCAAATCTCCAAAAATACATTGTTTGCTGTTTGCTTTTTCTTGTGTAGTTGTTGTTTCTACGTATATTTTTAAATACTGATTATTAGTACGAAAAAATATCCTTTAAGCTTATATTCATTAAATATATATATAACTATCGTTAAGTATAATGAGCGATTACATGAAGAGAAGTAAAAGGGTTTCAAAAATGTTAGTCATGGAAATTGATGATGAAAAAGTATATAGTTTATAATATAATGAAAGACAATATGTAAAAAAAAATCACTTAAAAGTATACACAATGAACAAGGGTATTACATTCTAGGGATTGCCAGCGTTTGTGTTTGGGGATGGGTGAGCCTCAGGCGTACGAGGGCTGCGCAGCTGTGGGCCAGGCGATCTTGGCGTCGATTCTCTTGTAGGCGAGCATGCAGTGCTTGCCCTTGGCGGCTAGGCGGATGTCCTGCGGACATTCGACATCGGTGAGGAGGGTCTCTTCGCCGTCGACCAGCTTGAAGAGGGCGTAGTCCTGCGGATTGGTGATGCGCGCCTTATGGGCAATGATGCGGCAGACTTCGCGGGTGGTGGTGTGCGGCCGAACAGGAAGGGTGCGGGTTTGAAGCGAGCCATTGCACTCGTCGGGGATGATTACGCGCAGCACGGACGAACAGGCCGGCAGAGAGGATGAGCGCCACTGCAAAGAAAAGGAATCACGGGTGAGTGCGGTTTTATTTTCAATTGTATTGCATTTGAGTATGGTTGAGGGGATGTATTGTCGATCTGTTGAATGGTTTAGTTGGGTAGAGGTGTATGTATGTGTGGTTGAAAAGATTGAGTAGATGAGTGATTAGTGCACGGTTTCAAGGGATGATCCCGACAATGACTGCATGGTTAATAGGAGAATGGGATAGGGGACAGAACGCGGTTGGGTGGATCACGGCTGAGTACTAAAGGATCATTCACATGAGAGCGACCAACTACCTACGAACGAACGAATATTCGCAAGTTTTGACAGTTTATTCACATGATATATTTAATTTGGTCATTTTTGGCTCTATGACATTTCTAGTTTGAGGTTAAGTTCGAACGAATGTTTTATTCGGTAGTTTTTGGAACGCGAATTGAATGATGTGGATTCAAATAAATTGTGACAATTCGCCCCGGCAAACATTTTCGTTATTTAAACTGTTTATTAACAAGTTTTCTTAATATATTTTGATGGGATAATTAATTATCCTCCTCTTGGAATAGTAAAATGTTCAATTTTTAATCCATAAATGCATCAAAAGTGGTTTGTTCGCATTTCAGCAATTCGTTCGCTCGCTCCCATGTGAATAGTCCTTGAATATTCAAGAGATAAAGTGATGTGTGATCGAAAATGGTGTGAGCATGAATAATTAGAGCAAGGCTTGAAAGTAACTGAGAAGATCAGTTGAATGGTTTGTGGGTACGTATGGTGAAGTGGATTGTCTATGAATGCGATTGTTACATGGGGGATGTGTGATCGGAAAATGTGTCTAGATGAGTGCCTGGTGCGACTTCAAGGGAGTGTGGAAGACTTGAATGATCTTCACGAGAGAGTGTGGGCGGAATAACTTGAAAAGCGATGTATATGGAGAAGGAGTACAGAAAGAGGTGAAAGTTGAATGAATGAAAAAGGTGTGGGAATGAATGTTTAGAGCGTGACTGAGTGGATGCAAGGTTGAAGAAGAGGATAGTCAGAACGCGGTTATTAGTTGTCGGCTACGCTACGACAAATACTTTGTTCAAAATAGCGTGAATGTGTGAATGACTGATGACGAGATAAATGAATGATCAGAAAAGGTCTGAGTACGTGTGGTTGATAAATGAAGGAAATATAAGATTACGACATTCCGTTTATAAATTGTTACACTTTCTTTGCTTGTACATTGCGAAAATGCTTGCATTTAGCCTTACTCTGGGAAAAATGCATTCCATTTGGAGTTGGCGAGCTTGCAACTTTTATAACAAAAAGAAGGAATCAAGCGAATGGCGTAGTCATGTCGTTGATTGAGAAGTTTAGAGGTTGGAGACTGGAGAGTAACAGGAGAAAGTGGGTGGATAGTGAATGACTGAGAACGTGGTTCGGAGGATGCTGATGGATCGGCGGTTCGAGTTTGCATGAATGGATGGTTGATCAGAAGGTGTGATCAGATAGAGTGTGATTGGATAAAGTTCCAAAGGTTGGAGAGTGACAGGATGTATGTGGGTTGATCGAGAGTGACTGAGGAATTTGTTGAAAGTTAGCGGGAGCATGGGCAACAACTAAGCGAGTGGTTGGATCAACAGCGTGTGCATATATGAATGGTTGAAGAGTGCGAAAAGAAAGAATGTGAGTAGTGAGTAAGGTTTAAAAGCGGATGAGTGTTTGGGTCGTAAGAACAGGGTGTGGCTGGTTTGGCAATGACTAAGGATAGTATGCCTCCCGCAAGCGCAGACACCTTGGCGAATGGCGTCACTTTGGCGTCGGTGCGGGAGCTTAAGCCAACTCAACTGAACCCATCGACGGGATTAACACCACCAGCCATCGGAGCACCTTATTGTATACCGGTCACTGGTGGGGTTTCTTCGGTCGAAGGGGGATGAGGGTTGGTGAACTAAGTCTGCCACCCCTAATCCGAGAAAGTCATGCGACCCGTGCTTATCGGATATGGTTTGCAGTCAGGGGTAACCGACTGTATTATTACGGAGCCTCTCTGATACCGGGCCACCTCAGGGAGTAACTTTGGCCTTACCACGTTATACGGGGCTCTGGCGTGGCGGACGACCCTTTCCCGCGTTACTCGTGGGATATGTATACCAAAAACAAAAATAAACAAAAACAAAAAAGTGATCTAAACAGATTGCGGGGCTACACCGCATCTGGTTTAGTAAACGAAGTGGAGCAAAGGCTCCGCGAAGATACTCTTAGTTGTCAGCCTGGAACAAGCCGAGGCAGCAGCGTCAGGCAAGTGCAACCTAGCACCAACCAAAACGCAGCTGAATCTAGATTTCCGGTATCGACACGTTTGTTGGCTAAACGCCTTGAAGCTGCCAGACTGGAAAGTGGGAGCCAAGCTCTAGCCTCTCAACCTTTGGCCAAGGCCGCAGTGGGAAGTACGGAGACGGCAACGAGCCAAGCTCGTATACCGGAACCTACATAACCTGCAGCAGCTACGGCTAAAAGGAAAGGGCGCCTAGGCCCACCGATGCCACCGCCGGGCCAGCCTGGTGGTAAGGATGACCCTCTTCGGAAGGGGCTAAGCGGTGCAGGCACTAGATGGTACCTTCGCTACCTCGAAAAGGGCTTTGCACCTGAGGAGGCAAGGAAGAAGGCCGAAGAACACAAGGCTAAGCCTGGTTCTTGTCCGACACCCGCGGCAAAGAGGAGCACCAGCACCATCTCATCTTCTGTAGGTAATCCGCAGAAGAAGCCAAAGGTAGTTGAAAAACTGGAGAGGTCGCGGGCAAAGCCTGCTAAGCACACTGCTGTCTCACACGGCAAAAGCCATGCAGCGCCTGCAAAAGCAGCTGCAGCTGGTGGAAGTCGTGCCATGACGGTGACGGCCGAGCAGGTGGCGGTTCTCCCTTGTGATTATCCTAGGGAGATGCTGAACACCGACGAGCTCAAAGATCTAGAGAATGCTCTAGTGGATGAAATGGCCCGTGGATGGGAGCATAAGCTCAAGTTCAAGGGCATACATTTTTAGGCTGGGGATGCTACTAGTCGACTGCAAGACTCCACAGACTGTGGAATGGCTGAAGACAGTGGCACCCAAGCTTAGTAATTGGAAGGGAGTGGGCCTTACTGCAATGTGTGGGAAGGATATACCACTGGACTCAAGAAGTCGGAGGAGAGTGTGGGGCAAACGACCCTCTCGAATCCAACTTCGGAGAGGACTGAAGCCGCAGTGGAGCATCTTGTTCCGCAGCAGGCTGCATCACTTCCTCCTCCTGCTGAACAGGTAACTGAGGGAGAGACACCAGAGGAGTATATGTCCCTCTCGGAGAGCTCGCTCTCTGATGAGGAACATGACATGACGGTTGTAGAGATGGACGAGGACATCCTACTTCGGGAGGATGATGGGACAACAGCCCCACCTAAGCAATGACCTCCAAGCTAAAAATTGCCCAGGCGAACATCCATCATGCTATAGCGGCATCCGCCGTAATAGCACGGATGTTCACACCTAAGCAATGACCTCCAAGCTAAAAATTGCCCAGGTGAACATCCATTATGCTATAGCGACATCCGCCGTAATAGCACGGATGTTCACAGCTAACAGACTGGGCATTGTGATGATTCAGGAGCCGTGGATCCTGAGAGGAGCAGTCAAAGGACTGGCATGCCAGAATGCGAAGGTAATTTGGGACACTCGTGTACTTAATCCAAGGGCCTGCATTCTTATTAATAAAAAATTTAGTTTTATTTTACTTGCAGAACATGCTACGCGAGATTTGGTGCCACTTGAAGTAACCCTTGAACTGGGAGGAGTACTCCGCACCATCATCATCGCATCAGCCTACTGCGCTGGGGACGAACCAGCAGTATCAATGGCACTGCAACGCCTTGTGGAACATGCAAACAAGCTCCAACTGCCGTTGCTGATAGGATGTGATGCTAATGCTCCAACATGCATCTCTTACATGCACTAACCATCCACTGCCACTGGGGCCGATTTCATAAAACTGCAATCCCCTCTTCTGCAAAACCGCACTTGTAACCTGCAAGCAGCTATGATAAATTCAAACCTCGCAAGTTACAAGTAAATACACGAATATTTGCTGAAACTGTAGTTTTTAATGAAATCGGCCCCAGTATTCACAACCCAGGTGGGTTTCATACTATAAATTTTGCTTTACTTACATCTAGCGATCCAGTTCCCTCGTTGTCCGACGCCATGAAACTCTTCAGCACATGCACCGCACTGCAAAGGGCAGTCAAGTAGTAGCCGGCTTCTCCGTTCAGCAAGGCTGGCTGCAGCAATCCCCACATGAATTCGGCTTCGATCTCGGCGCCCACGAATCCGCACTTGGCGACCACAAACACCAGTATGGGCAAGAAATCATCGGCTCCCAGTTGTTGGCCACGTGGACAGCCAGTCGCATCGAATATCGACGATATAATACACAGGAACAAGTCCAACTTCTCGAGCGGTAGCTCAGCCTCTTGCAGCCGCAGCAGCAGATTGGAGATCTGATGCAAGGCAGACGACGTGGGTGGTGCCACCGCCGATCGAATGCCAAAGTCAGTTGCATTCCGTCCGCAGGCGTACTTTACGTTCTGCGCGAGCAGTTGGATATCCTCCGACCTGGTGTAGTAGTCGACAAACATCCCATAGAGGTGTTCGCGCAGCGGCAACACAACCAGTTGATGCATCACAGTTTCGAGTATGGCGTCCAGATTGAGAAACTCATCGGACTTGAGACGTGCCCGCGCACTTTCGACCTCCTGGTGGAACTTGCCTTCGCCGTGCTTCACCAGGTAGTTCTTCATGCCGTTCATGAACTGACGCATGTTGCGCATCACAACTTGCGGAGCAGCCTCACGAGATTCTTTAGTGCACGAGATGAAGTTCTCGATGTTTTGAGCGAACGTTGACGTATGATCGCCGGCAAGTTGCAGCGTGTAGCAGCGGACCGAGTCGCCCGGCCCACCGATCGGGTTGGTTTTGTTTCGTGGATGACCTGCAAATAAACAAGAATAACTTACATGAATATGTTTGTGTGAATTGGGCTTTATTTTTAAATGGAGACTGTATAAGGCAGAGCACGCACAGAGGCACGGCAAGCTTATAGTGCAGCCTTAGATAGTAATTGACAAAGAGATAGGGTATTGCAAGAAAACCGAAAGCTGTAGGGAAGATGAGTGGCGAATTTCGAAGAGCCCAAGGTTTAATCGCCGTATTCGTGGTTATGCACGAGCTAACTTGGAGGAAGTTTTGTTGTGCAAGTTTTAACAAAAGATCGTTTACAGAAACGTAGAAAACGTTTGCTTTCGTATTCTGTCAGCACACCCAGAACTTGTGATGCTCACAAAAACAATCGAATTGGTGATCTCCTATGGAGCTAGTCGCAAAATTTAAAACCAGTCACAACGGCTTATTAACGCATTTGATGGTCCTGGTTCCCTATTTCCACACACTTTAGACCTGAAAATGACATCTTATGCTACATTTATATAACTATTTCGAGAAACACACATAAATTTGTATAAAAAAAATAAGGAAGGTGGGGAATTTGATTTGTGACAAATATCGATAATAACTTTTATCCTTCAGTTCTAAATCATTTCTGTGTTCATAATTCGCGTATTTTGCCCCCAAAAAATGTTGTTTTATATGTTTTACTAACTTCGTTCACGAGTTTGGACGTTTATATGGAAAATTTTGTGCCAATTTGAAAGTAACCATGCTGAGGTGAACTTTTTGTGAGGATTATCGTAGAATTCGTAAAAATTCACAAGAGCTTGTGACTTGTGAGGGCTCACAACGGCAGAATCGGCATGTAAACGAAAGAATTGGTCCTGGAGCTGACAATAGCAAAGTAGACGAAAATGCTCAATAAAACAATTCAGAGACTTACGAAGCCTGCAAGTATGCACCGATTTTTGATAAGTGCCATTGAAGACAGAGTCGTGGATATTTAGAATAGACTGTTTGGGCTTCCCCGAGTTTGATTTGGCGACTTAACGCCATATCGCATCAGACTGCAGCAGAAAGAAGACGAAATGCGGATGTCTCCAACAGCTAAACTCGTTCATTTTGCGCCTTCAGTTGCGAGGAGACAAGTAAATCTGGAGACAGGCAGGTTCAATTCCCAAGCATTTTCCACAATCTATGTCATGTGACGACGTTGACAGCACTTTCACCAAATTACAGTGGGTGACAACTGAAACTAGTACTAATCTTAAAAAACAACTTGGCACAGCCACACTTAAACTACAATCAATTACTATTCAAAAACGAATTTCGCTGCCTAAAAAAAGAGGAAATTAAATAAAAAAAACTACCTCAAAACATTCAAACAACAAACCGACATCACCCTAGAACGGCCACTTGCACTTGCAGAATGTGAAAACAACACAACCCAGACTGAGGTCTGAGCAAATATTATTAGTGATAAAAGCAGTAAACTCTCTAACAAAGCCCCTCGCACAATGGGAACAAAACTTAACTGGCACAAGGTGAATCAGTCAGACACTATCCTTACGATTTTCAAAGCACACGCACACACACCGCCGCAATCGTTTATCTACACTTGAAGTTGCTTATTCTTCACTGCACCGATCTAGAGTATACAAAAATGCTTACCAGCGAATATGTCCCACAATATTTGCACTATCCTCTTCAAGATAATCAACCACTTTTTGCGGCGCGCATAACTCTCGTCGCAACACTTTGCTGACACATAGTTTCGGCAAAATTTTCTGCTGCGCCTCGCTTCGCATCCCTTCACTTCGTCGATGTGATTTATGCTCAAAAGGATGCTTCCGTTGTCGTCGAGACGAAAGAACTGCTTCACGTCGTAGTGATCATGCGACGATTGATCTTCGCTTTTATACTCGAGGTTGGGGCATCGCCCTATGGCGCCCATAATGGACTGCGACAACGCGTCAGACTTGTGCAGCCCCCGGTCGATCTGGGGACCTGACTTAAATAGTTCAGTCTTCTTTTTCGTCAATGGCACTATAAAATCAGTATGCACCCTTGGGATGGGGATTCCCGTCTCGATTCTCTCTCCGAAGAACATTTCCGTAAACTTGCGTCGTCGAAGCGGTGACTGCTGCTCGCAAGCAATTGTCTTGATCAACTGATCTTGCGTCATCTCCAGACGAAGCTCATTCTCCTTCTTTTCGTCGTCGCTTTCGTGTTGTGTTTTCATCTGAATCAGTTCCTCTTCAAAGTCGGCGGAGAAAAAGTTGCTATGCCGCTCTGGATGATCGACGATCTCCCATTCAGACATGAGCGCGAGAAACTGCTCTTCCTCCTTGTAGCGGCGCACGTGTTCGGGATCTTGAAAGAAATCCTCCGGGTCGACTTGTTCGATTTTACCACCACTCAGGGACGACAACATGTCCGGACCGAAGGCGGTTGTGGTGGTAGCGGCGTTGGTTGCAGCGGGTTCGATGTGAGTACAAATGCGCGGTGGATGACAGTTGCACTGTTTATTTGGGCTCGCGCGCCTTTCCTTTGACAACTTTCTGAACCAACTCATGATTTATATGGAAACGATTTTTGCCCGATAGCACAAATTGTCGAAATCGAAAGTTTCTCATCGGCACTGACAGCACACGGGGCGATAATACTATGCGTATTGGTGAACGTTGCGTTGGGCTTCTTTTCGCATACGGAACTAGTGTGGGAAGTGCAAACACAAAATAACATAAAAAAAAACAACGAACACTAAACTAACAAGCGGCAACAAAACAAGAAGCTCACGAGCACTTATCGCGACGAACGCGAATTCGATTCTGATTCGAGAGCCAGCTCTGTCCAAGACGTTATTTCAACTGAGATCGGAGATCGGACATCGGAGAGACATGACGAGAACATGCTTTTTGGAGAGGGAGAGAGAGTCCATGTTTAGTTTTGCGATATGGCATACGGATGCTGCACGAGAGTGTAGATCGACAAAGCGATATGGAAACTGGGAAGTGCGGTAAATGGCAGATTAGCTGCGTTACCTTTTGTAAAAAAAAAAAAAAAAAAGGTCGCTGGAGGCAGCTCTCGTTGAACTGTGGGAAAGTACGTAGCCGTGGACAATTGACTAACTGTTGTGGTTGTGCGAGTGATAAGGCCGTTGATTTGGGTTAATCAAAACTGAGCTTTACGATGGGCGAGTTGTCGTCAGTTCTGTGGGTGGAGATCAAGTCGCCAAAAGTGGAGGTACACCAACTCCCGACATTAGGAGGGTAGGTAAGTTACGTTCTGTGTGATAAGCATGCTAGTTTAAGGGATAGCTTTTTGCATTAATAAAATTCACCGCTGTATAGCTTCTTTGTTAAAAACAAAAAAAAAGACATCAAAGGGCAGTCCCCATAGGAGTGGGCTTTTGTGACATCAGATGACGCATCAGCTTTATCGAACCAGAGTGCGTGGAGTGCGACGGGTATTTCTAGTGATGCATATAGAATAACAGTCACAGAGCAGAAGAAAGAATAGGTAGTTGTTCAATATTGAATTGAGGTTTTTGTTGGATTTGGGGAAGCTTGTATTCTTTTTCGACAGCTGTGGGATATAGAGCTTCGACAGCGACAATTTCTTCAATCCATATACATTATTCCTATATTGTGTCAACTCAAAACTATATTGAGTAATGAGTGTTTTGTGCATACCAATTCGGCGAGCAGTTTGTGGGTTATGTAAAACTCACAATTTTCCATCAAATGAGCTCGAAAATTCGAAATTCACGCAATCAGTAGATAAAATTCGTGGAAACCACACTTGTTTTACGTCATATATGTACATTATTTTATTACAAAAGAAAAAAAACCGGCCAAGTGCGAGTGTCACTCGCGCACCGAAGGTTCCGTATTTGGCTAAAGTCCAACACATCAGATATTATTTGAAATCTATATCATTCAATCAATATCATTCTTCACGAATTCATCACAATTTAGTTTAATTTAATTACTTAATATTTTTACTCTCAAAAATTACTCGCACATGAATCTCATTTTCTAATTATTACCTAGTTCCCAACCCACGCCAATTTTCCATTCTGTATGCGACCTGTCCCAATTAAAAACTATTGACTAATATTACTTTTATTTTGTTCTGTACTCCCCAAAAAAATGTATTATACTCCCCAACGAAATTAGCAAGCGGTAGCCCTGGTGATGGGGTCAATTGTGCACAACTGCGTAGTAGAGATTAAAACTTATGAGAGCAACGTATTTTACATGGTAAAATTATCTTTTTTGTAAACTATTAACTTTTCGGCAAAACAGTATTCAGCACATATATAGATAAGAACATGATCTACAAAAAAGGAATATATGTATTTTTTTGTGAATCAAGAAATAAACCGTTTTTTGGGCGAATGAAAATATTTTTTTCACCAGATTACTAATTAATCCAAAACCAATCTATGTATTCCTTCCATTGGTATTTATCGTTTAACTAGAGGTTATACCGGATGTTGTGTGTAAATTTTAGCCTCCTATGTCAATCGGTTCTTGAGATAGACCTGGTAACAAAATTGGCTTAGTGGGTTCGGACAGACGGAGAGACATCCGAGCGAAACTAATAAGGTTACGTTTTTTCCCTTTGGGTACGGAACCTTAAATACGACAGGACTTAGGGGTAGCTCAAATTCAGACTGTGAATTTGAGTGAGGTGAGTTCGAAAAGTCGAAAATGTTGCTCCGGTACCACTTGTGGAATTCTCCTCGTTCGCTTTTAAAAGGTTAATTTTCCTATTGCTGTTAAAAATAATTTAGTGCTTTTCTTAAGTCCGCTTAATAAGTAGGTAAAGTTAGTTCGAAATTAAGAAATTTTAAATGGTAACGGAAATAGCCTTTATAATTGCAGAGTCACATTGTAGATATAGCTATTACTCCCGTTCCAACAAGGACTGTTAGCAACATGTCTGAAAAAATTCTGTGAGTAAGAAAAACTGACAATTTCTCATCTAGTGAGTTTGAAAATTCTTAACTTTAGCCATCAGTGAAACCACTCGATTGTTTTAGACAAATTGAAGTTTTTGTTGCAAAAAACGAAAGCGATATAAAAATTATTTATTTTTAACACCGACTAAAATTCGAAAAGTGGAAATGTTATAGTGAAGGGAGTTTGAAAATTAAACGTTTTCCTCATCACTTCGTCTTGGTTATGAGAATTGATGTTTCCATTGCAACGATAGCTCTATTTTCGGAAAACGGCTAATATTTGGTAATGAAACGCAACTCTTTTTCAGTTCGTACTAGGAAATAAATGAGTTCGAAAGTTCGAAAATTCGTCAATTCTATTAAAATTCATATGACGTAATGGTTAATCTTACAAAGAAGTTTCAGTTCCACTCACTCAAGCTTAAGCAATGGGAAACAATAGCGGGAGGACAAACAGTGGTATCTAACTCATAAAAAATGATGGACTAGTAAGTGGTGACTCATGGAAAAATTTTAATTACACAATCGTCAACTGGAAGACTATACATACATTTTAAGAAGATGTGTTGTCATTAGCCATGGATGGAATCAAAGCAGAAGCCAAGTCACTGCCTTGTCTTAGTAAATAATCAGCTTTTTAAGCAAGAACTGCGAGAGTTTTTCCTCATTAAGGAGACAGCTTAAAAGTGATGTGTTCATATTCAAAGTTCAGCGATGGATGTCAGAAATCTGCGGGCGACGACTTTGCCAAGAATATAAAAAAAAGATGGCAGGTCGGTTTTTACATTTCATGAATGTAAGCAGATAGCTGTACCTACTGCATGTTTTACTTATTTTCGGTGGACTTGTAGTCACCCTTTTTGCCAAGACAAAGGAGAAGTTAGAAGTAAGACTACACCTCCTTATGAAACAAGTATTCTTTATTTAGACTGTAAGCCAAAAGTAAGCAGAAACCGGCTGAAGATTTTCAGGGAATTTACAAGCACATACTCTTAGTATCATCATGATTACTCAGCGACAGCTTTTGCTCCGTTAGAGAGAAAATATCAATAGAGCAAAAATGCACTTGATCTCATACACCCTTTGTTCATCCAGAAAAATAAAGACAAACCTTGTTATTCAAATTGAACGACAGATAAGTCGTTTTCCAGATTTTATGTGACATAACGTCTGCAGCTCTTAAGTCTCAACCCAAACAGACAAAGCAGATGACAGTTTATTGATTTATTACTAAATAACCAGCACTAATCTATCTCCATACACTATACCCCATATTCCAAAAGCTTACATCTATATTAAGAACTTGGTAACCACCTCGGTATCATGCACCTGTGAAATCTATTTAAATATTTTCTGAATATAATTTTTTATTATATTTTGTTGTGTGCACCCCCAGGCCTGTGAAGAATTGTTGTAGGTACAAAGAAATATCCGTCAATCGTAGGAGGAAATTGACAGCAGACAGACCTATGAGGGGGCGATCAATATAGAGTTTCATTGACAAGAACCTTGATAAGATTAGGGAAAAGTGATCCCTAAGGGCAAATGGATAAAATGGTATAAATTGAGGAAACCGTCCTGGACTTTACTTCTACGAAAACTCACAACGGCTGTTAAATTCCTTAAATTTAAGGTCAAAACTAAAAACGGTAAAGTAGGTCCATCTGCTTCCACTAAAGAAAGTAAAACCAATGTAGAAAACATATAACTTCCCTTTTCGAATAAAAATAATGACATCCGTTGCCAAGAATACGAAGACAAAGTTTTCCTGCAATTTCATGGCTTCTGCTATCGATTTAGTAAACTGTAAACTCAATGTTGCTAAAACTGAGTAGGTGGAGTTCGAGCTCGATTAAGGGTGCTCAAAGCTCAATGCTTGTTTAGAAAGAATTTACCTGTCAAAATCTGAAAAATCCAGTCCCAGATTTATCGTACCTACATAATTTCGGAGAATAAAGTTCTGGCCCTACTATAATTCCTTTATAATATAATAATGAGCATATTTCTGTAGATATGTGCGATAGGTGACGCCGCGTGCCTGTCATATAGTTGATTATAACGTCTCCGTATACTCGTATCTGGCGCGTTGCAAATAAATAGATAAGACAAGACCACTGATAGGAGTCTGTCGTAAAAAGTGTGCTCTTACTTTCTAAAGAAAATGTGACTATGTCAAATGTTGAACTGTGAATTTCATACAAAACTGCTAGGAGTTGCTTTCAACATAACCCACTCTTGGGCACCAGTGATAATTTGTAACGAGAATCTCATCTTGAACTGACAGAAAGTGCTTGCCATTGGCCGCGTTCTACTGCCCGCTAGATGAGCAGCGGCATGTCAAACTCCATATAAAAAAAAATTGACATTTTACCATTTGCGCTAGTCGTCTAGCACTTTTTGTGAAATATCCCTTTTAGGGAAATTTCTCAATCTAGCGCAAAACTGCCCGCTGCTTTGAGAGAAAAAAAAACAAAAAGAAACAGCTGTCAAAGGAAATCGTTCAAACGACTACAAAATAAAAACAAAAATACGAGTCCGAGCTGCAATTGTGATAAAATTGGTAATAAGGTAAGTAAAATAGCAAATATTATGATGGTGTCTATAACATGTACCATTTCTTTTTAAATGTAGTTTGGAAATAATTATGCGATACGAAATTATTTATGAAGGAAAGCCACTTTGCCGCTGCCGCTGCGCGAGCGTTCCTTCGTCTGGGATATTTTGTGCTAGAAGACTAGCGGACAGTGGAACGCGGCCATTCTATATATGATAGATGGCAATGGAACAACAATGGGTGACTTGACGTTGACAGGTAAGGGACAAATAACGCGCTTGTGAGTTGTGTAACTTTTTCATTCTAAACAAACACAGCCACGCTGATTTATCACTGCCAAAACAAACACACTAATGTCGTTTTCCATTGGGACATAAACAGACAGTTTCTCTGCTCTCGAAATCAGCTGGCTGTCAGATTTCATGTTCCATTGGCCACAAAAAAGAACAACTTTTTTTTGAGAGTCAGAGCAATTTTACGGATCTCGATTCGATATGAGCGAGATTAATGTCGTTTTCGATTTGGCTTTTCAGATTTTGATCTGAGATTTTAGATTTCTGCTGCCAAATCGAACATGAAATCTGAATTATATTGGTATGTGTGTGTATTGAGTTGGCGGCAAAATAAAACATTTTTGCACTTGCACTAGAAATCCATTTCAATTGATTTTCACAGATTTATAGTACTGCATTTCGAAATAATTTAATATAAAAACTCGATCCCATATGCGTAAAATAAATAATTCAGTTAAAAAAGCAACCCTTCCAACGATAAACAATTCGTAACCGACGCTTTTGTCATAAACATTGGTGTTAGTGAAAGTATGTGTAAAATCTGAAGAAAAATTGAGATTTCTCAAAAGTGATAAGAGATAAAAAAAAAGATTGATTTTTGTGGCAAATCGAACATGAAAGGCAATCTCGATCAAAAAAAAAATTGATCTTTTGCCAAATCGAAAACGACATAACACTTGCTTAGGCTAACACCAAAAAACTTGTCATTTGTCAAACTTTAAAGCGTGTTATTAGTTACAAGACCAGAAAAATAGAGAAAAATTTACATTTGGCCGCAGCAATGGATATTAACACAAAACACAGTTTAAGAACAGCAGACTTTTAAAACACGCACTACCACAAATACAAAGGAAGGAAAATCTCGTTTTATATTCCATTGGGCACTAAAAATCTGTGTGGAAAATCAAACGACATAAATAGTTCGATGTACTGTACATATGTCACACAGAGAATGACGTTTGTAACAAAATTGTGTCGCGAATAAGGAAATGCCAGAAAATAGAAAAACAAAAGATCTGGCGATGCAACTGCAACGTGTTCGAATCGAGTGCCTGGATCGCACGATAAATAAAGGAAACCTTGGGAGCAAAACTGCACCCATTGTGCATTAATCCTGCAGAAAACCAGTTTCCATAGCTTGCGATTTGCTTGGGTTTACAGATATATACCTGCTTGGATAGCACGTCAATATGGGTATTGCATTTTTAGTGTCCACCCGGAGGAATCTTGACCTGATGTCAAATACTGCTCGATACCTGTTGCAAGAAAGTGTCACCCAATTTTGCATTCCCACTGGAATACACTTAAAAACAGACGACACAGCGTGGGAACCTATACTGATTTGCGTTTTAAGTGAAAAACAAAAGAAAATATTTGCCAGCGCGATGATAAGACCACAACCCACAAGCAACCATCAGAGACAATAAAACTGTCAATATTTCTTTCGTTCTAAAAATAGAGCAACGAGCGCGTGCTTTGCACCCAAGAAGCGTGCGAACTTTCGACTATGGCGTCTTCGCCCCGACGATAGCGATCGTTTTATTTATACAGGTTCTACATTTTATCAATGGACAAGCCACAGCAGAACCACGTATCAATAAATCAAGCCAGACAACGCTCAAACACAGAGCAAAGGCTTTATCATCTCACCATATGAGAAACACCATCCTTGACTTAATTGTTGGCTACTGTTTGTTTTTGTTATTCTTTCTCGGGTGTGTGACAAAAATATCCCGACATAAATATATGTGTCATGATTAAATGTCATTAATTATCGGCTCGTGTGTTAGACAATGCAGCTGTCATTGCTGGTCCGATTAGACCGATTAGATTATGGTGTGCGTAAGCACTACTCTCGGCGAACTCTGCGGGTATCGTCCAAAACTTGCGACGAATAGGGCAGCTGAATTGCATGATGCAATGTCCCGATCGTCTTAGATCATCTGAATTCTATTGTGTGCAATTAGATCATGCGTAGTAAATGGTTTTGAAAAACAAGCAAAATAGTGCAGTTCCGTCGACTGTTGTGTGTTTGGAAGAAGGACTTACACTTGGAGTGACACCGAGTATGCTTTAATTGCTTCGACTTTGCATTGAGATTAACGGCATTTCCTTGTTAAAGTTCAAAGTTTAAACGGAATCATTGGAGTGTCGCATGCAAAACAAGCCTTGAATGTTTAGTTTTAAGGCCGAAGTCGCTAGGTCCGTTTTGCAACCTTATATCTACCGGAGTGAGGAGCTCTACGAAAAAGACCAAAGGCATCAGTAGACCATTGAACAGAACTGTGGTTGATTTTTGACACCAGCTTAAGGCCATGAAAAGAGAAGAGAGAAAGCTGGATAGGTCTAAACCTGGCATCAGTAACTACCATTAAAGATTGACATTGTCCGCAGAGCTCGGTAAGCTGTCTGGGTCGAGTTTGCAAGTATTGAAAGGGTCGAGAATTGACTGTCACAATTGACAAATGTATCTACTACTTTCCAAAGTGTCGTCGGCGCAGAGGTCGAACTATTGTAAATCAGTGTTTCCTCGGAACAAGCAGAAATCTAAGAAATTAAGACCAGGATACACGTTGTAGAGGACTCTACAATGTTCTGTTGTATGGCACAGAAAAGCATGTCCATTGAAAAAAAAACGAATGAAAAGAAAGTTTATTGGTCTACTGAACCGTAGATGAGAAGATTTTACGAACTTTACAGGCTATAGTGTGTCATAACATGAAATACAAAAGCTGAGACACCTAAAATACTTGGGACGAATGCAGAGCCAGCGAATTTTTGAGAGTTCAATGCAACACAGAAGAGGAAGATCTCATTCCTAAGGCGGAATTGGAGAGGGAGCTCAAACAGTTTTGAGTTTCTAAATGAACACATATCCGTGTTCAAACCGTGGTCCACGATCGAGTATAAGCTACATTCTATAAGTAAAGCAAATGAGTTGTTTTTAATAAGGCACAAAACTATAATAAGCATGTTCCTTCGGTCCTCATACTGTTTCTTAAGGCTTTGAGATAGGTTAGGTTCGGTTAGGTTAAATTGGGTGCAAGCACACTTAAGCCAGTAATGGGTCCATTGTTATACCGCTTGGATCAAAAATCCTCACTCGCAAAACCTATTTTAGCTTCTAATTAAGCAAATTAGACTTCCAAAGTCGGTAAAGTAGAAAGCCCCCAGGTAGAGTATTCTCCTATGAGAGAGGGCGGGACAGGTACTCCTCATCTCTACAGCTTCTACAGAAATCGTTTAAACTGTTTTTCCCTATCAGACAGTGTCCAGTGATGACACCTATTACGGTGCTAATGTGTAGAGAAACGTTGGACACCCAACAAAGTGAACTCTAGCTTTAACTTAAGTCTTTTGTGACAATTCTCCTCACAGCTCTGTACCTAACCGCACTTCTTACCCTTCAAAACTCTAGACGATCATATTGGGTACAGCATTGATAAAAGAATATACAGACGTGTTGCGTGTTATTTTTCTGATAAGTCCTTCTATGCCCGCAGTTTATTTAAAATCACAATTAAAGGCCGATGAGCTCAGTTTCTATTTTAAATATGAAGAGCTCGAATCAGTTTCTGGTTCATATTAAACCTTCAGTGTTCAAATTTAAGCTGAGTAGGTGCATGGACATCTTCAACACCAGGCTCTGATAGCATAACCAGCTCCAAACAACTGTCCCGATTTGAGACACCCTATATAGATTCCACTCTACCAAGCCTACTACGATTATTTGTTCTGAAAGATTACAAACTAATTGCAAACATCGACGGCAAACCGCTTACCCACCTTGAGAGCATGTCTGAAATTGACAAGGCATATCGTAAGCGATGACAGCGCTCTGACATCTGTAACAGATTTGTTACACATTTTTGGCAAATTAACAACAGAGATTCCAATTCGTTGCCACAAGTTTGAGAACGCAATTCTTGTGATAAGAAAACGCGATCGTGTGTTGCACATGATGAGCAAGCGGTCCGCATTAAGAAATGTGCAAGCTCTGTTTTGCTTGTTATTGTTTTGCACTATTGTTAAAGTGATTTGTCGCTAATAATGTGCTTTTGTAGTGCTGATCAAGGTCTCTATACGATTAAGTCATCAATCAATGACAATGTGAACCAGCTGACACACTTTTCTCAATTAGACAGAGTGTCATCGTTTCAAATTAAGATTGCTTTCCAATCAGCTATGGATTGGGAATATAGTATTGAGCTGATTGCACACCAATGGCAAGGTTTGGAGAGAAAGAGAGAGAGAGCGATGGGCGCTGACTAACAATGAAAAGTCAATAGTCCAATCACAATAATTAGCCCTATGCAAAGAAGCTCGGAGATATGCCAGAAAAAAGCTCAATCGCTGTGAAGTTTTGGCTGTTTCATGTCAGAGAAAGGTTAATATAACCATAAGCACAGACGGACGGAACAGCAAATGGATGGCAATTCTCTGTTCCGTCAAATAATCTACAAGAGAAGGGAGAGAAGTGATAATACCACCCGTTTGTAAATTTTCTACTCTGGAGGGGAATTTTAGGGTTGAAAATTCGAGTCAATTAATGTGACAGCCGCAAATTATTAGAAATGGGCAACTTTTGAAACAGTACCCCGAAGACTATCCTGGCTAAATCTCTAACAGATTTGAACCTAAGCATCTGTAGGTATGAACATTTTCTTGCAGTAGGTATTACTCTCAATTTGGAGTCAGTACAGTAAACGAAAAACAACAAAGACAACTAGAATCAACCCTAGTAGACCACAAACTTAGTTGACTAGATTCCACCCAGTAAACCATAGTCCACCAGGTAGCTATACTAGTAGCTAGAGCAACCGATTAAAAAAGAGTAAAACAAAGAACTACTCGTATCTAAACTCTCTACCAAATGGCATCAATTCCTGTCGATTCCCACTCATCTACTCCCATGCAGTCTACTCCCAAAGTGCATACTTAAGCTCCACCTTTATCAGCTCTTGAGCTCCCCTCCTCAAATGTAACACATTATTCACATGTGATTGTCAAATATTTTGCCAGTGTACCCAATCAATCTGCCATGTCCAGGCCCTTCGATGCCGATTAGAAAATGTACGCATTTAATTTCCGCTTTAAGAAATGCACACACAGACTACAACAACTATTTATACGCAGTTGGAATTTGTAAGTGCAAATAAAAGAATACACAGTGTGCACTATTTTTTTTTAAATCGTTCAGTAGTTCGTTTCCAGTTTAAGCCGGCTACCGACGTAATCGCATACGAGCTTGGCATTTATTGGATTGTTTTGTTTTCCTTTTAGTTCGTCTCCCTTTCTGGTGTTGATAATCCTAGAGCAGAAGCGCTGTCCTACGACGCAATTCTTTTAAAATGTGTCCCGGCGGCGAGTTTGCAGTCGCAGTGTGTGTAGGCTTATTTGTAAAAGAGATAAGTTGCGGGACGGACTTTGGTCGGTTTTACACTGATGATGTATTTCATTAAGGGAACACGAACTGAAAAACTAAGCGTGCGCTTATCAAAGCAGACAACTCTTCGGATCGCAATCAAAACCAGGAATTGAGAAAGTATTTAGTGGGAAGAATGACGCCTTATAGCGGGAGAGAAAGTGTTGTTGTTGGTGGAACAGTAAATGTGAAAGAAGTCTAATTATGCTGGCAGTCGGAACCAGTTGGAATGTTGAAATGTAACCACCAAACAAGCATTCGTCGTGCCAACACGATTGTGATGATCACTTGGGATCAATACTGAACTTATCTGAACATATATCCATGTGCAAGAAGGTGACAACATTCAGTAAAATGCTGATTCCCAGTTGAGGAAGAAAACAATTTCGAGCTTCCCTCTTTTCTTGTCATCGGTAGTTTCATAAACCCAATCTCAACATCAAAGTCAGAGGAATATGTGGACAAAAATGTAACGACTGTCAGAGCGTTCAGTGCCCCTTTTGTTTCATAGCGAACTAACGATGAACGTGCACTGTCCGGAGTCTGACTACACACACGGAGCAAACATAATCGGAACGACACAAGCTCAGCTAGTTGAAATTTAGAGCGCATGTACAAAAATTGAACGAGTTATTGGTCTTCGCCTCAACACGTCTCTGGATGAAGTCACAAAGGAATACTTGTGATTAGGAAGATGCTTAAAGACTCGTTGACCTACCCTACAAAACTGACATCAAATCCATCCAAGATGTACTACGTGATGTACCGGACCAACGGCGAATGAAAAATTGTGAAGATTACTAATCAATTTGAATGTGGATTTGTCAACGTAAGCTGACAAAGTGATGCCAAATCAAGTAAAGAACGTTTAAAACCATTGAGAAATGGAGGGTGTACCCTAGCGACTATAATTTGAACCCTACTAGACATACAAGTTTGAGAGATCAGCTAAAAAATAGTATACGTGAAAGAAGCTAAGCGAGATTAAATATTTAAATATTGTGGCAAATAAATACATTTGTTAATTAAAAACATACAAATAATTTTTTAAATAGTTTAGTGTTGGAAAATAAAGAAAAAGTGTTGGATCGAGTGTCTCATTGTGGTGTACCCCTGTGCAACTCATATAGAGAACATGGTATAACCATGTACAAAAATCCAAAAGAAGTTTAAAACTTGATTCCTTGTAAAAAAAAAGTGGTCAATTGCTCTTCGCATGGGAAAATAATTTCCTAAGTTCTTCAAAATATGTAGTTTTAAATTTTAAAGAAGGCGATATATTAAAGCCTATTGCAAGAGATAATAAAATATACTGCACGCGTTTGCTCGAAGTTGCATTTCCCAGCAGAAACCTTCCAAAATTATCATATCGAGAAAGTCTGAGATAAATCTTGGCTATTTGCGTCAGCTGCACAATAATAGATACCTAATGCTGCACAATAAATAGAATATTAACAACAATTTATAGAACTTTAAACAGTTAAAAAAGAGTATAATCCAAAAATAAAACAAATTGTTTACACGAAACCAACACAAATTGTTCATTCCACTTTTAAACGATTCAAACATAATTTATTGACCCGGGGTTATTTTATTTTCCATAAACAATACTTGGATTTTAGACTGACAAGGCATTTATATCAATTAAAATAGTTTTTCATTTATAAAATAAATAAATTACTTTTGCAAAAATACACGTACCGCTTACCGATGACAGATTCCTATATGTCTGATAGGGTTCTTTTCTTTGCCACCAGATATCGCAGGCCAACTTGTACATTTGTCAATAGACATACTACATAAATGGACTGCTAGTGAAATGCCATTTTCATATACTTCCAAAACAGCACAGGCGTTACTGTTTTACAGCGGATTAGCAAAGAAGCATAATGCCGCCGTCAAATTTAAATTTCCATAGTAACGGAAACAAGAAAGCGACATTTTTTTTCGAAAAAAGGTTTGTTTCCATAGAAACATGTAAACAAAAGAGCGACATCTTGTGCGAAGAGATTCATTTCCATAATAACGTATAAACAGCGTCATCTATTCGAAATATATTTTGGAATGTTCATTATTTTGAAAAACGAAAATAACAATTTATTTACTTATTAACCATGTATCGTTCAATCAAACTGATAATTATGTATATCGCGGGACTGGAAATTAAATTAGTGCCCTAGTCAATCGTACCGACGTATTTCTTTTTAACTTCACCCCACTGAATGTGTTTCTTTATATGTAGTCATAGTCATTTTATTCATCATGAGATATTCGACTAGTTTCTTATTTTCTGTTTTCTTAGGGTTTTATTTTATTTGAATAAACAATAATTGTCAACAACTAGCTATACAAAGATAATAAATAAATAAATAACTATTTATCGCAATAGATTCATGTAGGTACCCTAAGCCTAGCTTCAAACAAACTTTCGTTTTGTGTTTTTTTTTTGTGACGAATGCAAAGGGAGCTTTATTTATTTATGGATATTATTTATTTTAGCCCAAACGCCTGAATTGCTCTCGCAGCTCTTTCAAGACAGTTATACTCTCGGGCAGAGATAAACGAATTTAAAATGATGGACATCTTTCGTACGTCAATCTCCCCAAAACCCATATATTTACATTGCTGTTTTTGTAATTTCATTCCCTGTCTGTAAATGCGTGTGGGCTACAAAAAAGCATGTTGCTAATGGCTGTTCACTTGTTTTGTTTTTCGTATTGAATTTGTTTAATTTGTGCTAAGGGTTTGATTAAATTGAAAACCAAAATATGCAGTAAAATATACATTATGGAACTAAGTAGAAGACACACATAAGTAAATAAATAAATCAAAACACTAACAAATCCTATATTAGTTCTCACTCTCTCAACGCATATACCACAAATTTGTAATGAAAGTAAACTTGGTCGTTTGAGGTTTGCTGTGTTTCCCGCTGTAAAACAGTAGCGCGTCAGTGTTTTTCGAACACGCGTGAAGTTGGCTACTAGCAGTCCATATATAATAATTCAATGTTTAACACAAATTGGGGCCTTTTAGGAAAAATCCACTAAACATAAACAACGTATATAAAATTATTTGTCAACTTAAACGCCATATAAGACAAAACACCCTTTCCCTATTTTATGACACAAGCCTGGCAGCTTTAACTAGATCAGATATTATTGACTTTCTAATTTATTTACCTGTTAATAAAGTAATAATAAGAGAGAAAGCGACTGCTCCTTTAGAGGCGACTAACTTCACAGGCGATTGAACAGGCAACACAACTGACAGCCGAACGGCAACAAAACCCATGGATCAAGTCTACAAACCTAAACTATACACAGACTGACGCTCATCTCTTAACAAAATGGGGAAGCAGTTCAACATTCACTCTTGTGACATTTGAATGTTCCAGGCAATTGTAAGGCTGATGAACTAGCCAGACATTGAACTACAACACGTGTTCTACTGGAGAAAGGTATTGCCGAATGGTTATCCGATCATTTTAAGAATGTCATCTCTTAAGTGCAAGAAGAAAATTATTCCAGAAAATGAATTTAGAACGTTATCCGTTGTTTCTATACAACAACGATCTAAATTATTTTACAAGCACAGGCAAAAGAAGTTTTTCCTACTTCCTGAGAAAGAAGTCTTTTTGTTTTATTTAGTTAAGAGTTAAGTTATCGATACTTGCTCATCGACACTTCCACATAATCCCCAACCTTTCCCATTCGAGGAATCCTTCCCCCTCACAATATAAATCCAAGTCACAAAAGCAAATCATTCCGTAGTAGAAAAACATCCACCATCAAGTAAAGGCGGGCAATATCCACAAGAAGGACAGAAAAATGATCTCCATTTACGTAGCTACCTTACTTTTCTATCATGTACTTACACAAAATCTCCCTGTCCCTCATGCTGGGGTTTCTCAATATCGTAGCCACCTTCTGATGTGATGAATGATATCTGGATCGATTTGCTTTCAGTGTGCCTTGGCTATCTTTGGTGCTGATTTCCTCGATGATGGTCGCATCATCTTCGGACATTAGTGTGGGTCGACACTTGGAAAGGTGAATTGATTCCGAGGTGATTGTATCTAGACAAACAAATACACACTCGTCAGTTGTAAGTGGTGGGCATTGAAAATATCACTTACCATCCTGCGGAATAAACGAGTCCCACTGAGTGCTGTCCCATGGCTCTGAAAACACCGTCCCATCATCAGACTGAGCCGAATCCATGCCATTGAAGTATGAAAACGCGAAGCTCTTCTCGACGTTGTCATACGATGATAGTCGGAAGCCGCCATTCTGTTCCTTAAACTGGTTGTGCTGCTGCTGTGGCGTCGAACACCGCACCAACTCGGGAAGATTCAAGTCGGGAAGACGCTTTGCAATGATTTGATGAACAGTGATGGGCTTCTCCTTGTTCTCCTTATTCTCACCGTTGTTTACCTGACTAGGATTCTTTTGTGCCGGAATGCCACTCCATTGCTCTTCGGAGTCGTAGTCCCCGTATTCGGGATCGCCCTCATCGTGTTTGCCCATAAACTCCCAGCTGCTGTCGATCTGCCAGTGATCGTTACGCCCGCGAGGTCGTTTCGATGGCTGTTGCTGCTTCTTTTTCAGTTCGTCCAAGCTGCCAGCGATTTTCTCAATCTCCGCTGGCACCAGCACTGGACAAACTGGAGCTCGAGCGATTCCTCCCTTTGGGGGCTCCGAATGTCGATGGTTCGCCGGCAAGAGAGTGCCTCGCTGTGAACGGCGAAGGATGCTTGCGGTCAGTCCGGCGGCTCGCAACGCATCCGCTGGTTCTGCATAAAATGGACTGCCCTGCTTGCTGCGCGAGCTGACGGGTGTCTGGGCAGTTGGAGTTGTGTCCGACTCGGAGGCCTTCAACGGGTCATCACCAGTCAACGGCAGTGCAAGACCGGATCGACTTCGAGGCTGTGCCTCGGTTGGTAGCTGGATAAAGTTCTTATTCGCATCGAGCGGGCTAAGTAAGTCGGTAATGGTGGTCGTTGGGCAAGCAGCTGGCGTTTGTACAGCTTGTAAGGTTTCCGAGGGCGGGCTGGCCGACGAGCTGACTGAAATCGCGGGGGAGAGAATATTGCAGTTGAGAGAGGTGATCGTGGCTGTAACAGAAATTAGAATACATTAGAAAGGGTGACAGGAATTGCTTGGCGCAAATACTTACGGGTTTCAGCCAACAAATCGGGTCGCTTACCCTGCGTTCCGTCTGGCGGGCGGAAGCTGGTCAGCAAACCTGCTCTATCACTCGGATCCTGTGACCAGAGATCTTCGTAGTCACTGATCTTATCACCCAGCGCACTGCGGCAGTAGATTTGTGGACTCTCGAGAATGTCGCACTCTTGGTAGTGCTTAGATTCCTTGCGCTGTTTCGATTTGCGTTGCTTGCCGTTGCTACTTCCCGTCGTCGAACCGGGGGAGAGTATCTTCTTTTGGCTCTGGTTTGAGTCCTTGCTGCTTTGTGAGTGCCAGCGGTTATTCGAGGAGCCCTGCGACGAAAGAGTGTCCTTGCATTCGCCCTCGGGCGATAGTCGCTTTGAGAAGGTTTGGAACGTTGCATTGTTGTTGCTTGGCGGTGATATGACCTCCACGAACTGCTGCTGACTCTTGATGTCCACGCAGTACGTGGTAGTTGTTGTGACTGTGAAATGATCGCTCGGCGGAACCGGGCTGTTCGGAGTCAGCGGCTTTGACCACCGCACTGGAGGTGCTGGCGGTTTCCTCAGCGCTAGGTTTAATGTGTTTGGTGGCGTTGGGCGCTGTGGCCTAATGCCGTTGTCCATGTTCGTCAGTTTCTGTTGCGACGTCGACTTGAAGGTTGAGAGCTTTGTATCACCTGCGACACCGCCGACTCCCACGGCGCGGTTATTTCCACCATCCATCGGCGACATTGTCAATATGACACTGTCCACAGATTCCGGACTCATCAACTGCACATTCTGTCCGCTTGGGGCAAAGCTGCTCATACTAGAGGCTGTGTCAGATGGGGTGCCCAAGGGACTAAACAGACCGGCCAGCTGATTTGATGGGCTGAACAGCTTGGCTGCACTCAACTGTTGATTCTGTGTGTTCGACGCCGAACTGAACACAGTCATTCCAATGCCGGAGGTGTCGGTCAGCGAGTTGGGCGACTTTGCCTCATTCGGATTCGAGCTTGACATCGGATACCTCCAGAACTCCTGGCCCAGCAGCGCCAATGACGACAACTGCTGACGGTTGTTAGCCTCCCGTAGGGCTCTCGGCAAGATAAGCTGCACTGGTAGCTCGTCGCAGCACTGCGCGTAATGGGCAATCAATGCGGGAATCGAGTCGAACTTGAAGCGAGAGCTCTCCAAATTGAGCTCGCCGCCGTTCGACAGGATCAGGTAATGTTCGATGTAGGGACCAGTGTCGGCCGGAAGCCGCACCGACACTGCCATCGTGCTGGGCTGGCTGGAACTGCGAACGATAAAGTTCTGCAAAGAAAAACAAAACAGAGTGTGAGCGATAAATTAAAATCCTTCAAAGAGAGGTTAG
Source organism: Cheilosia vernalis (assembly GCA_949126925.1). Lineage (NCBI taxonomy): Eukaryota > Metazoa > Arthropoda > Insecta > Diptera > Syrphidae > Cheilosia > Cheilosia vernalis. The sequence continues at coordinate 7,615,806 of OX421360.1, read as the reverse complement.
TTGTTGTGAGGATGAGAAGACAACACTGGCGAATCACAGTTAAATGGTCCGTTAAAAGTCAGCTCTTTATCGCATAATAATGATAAATGGTTCCCAATGCCAGAACCACCCCTTGGCTCTTTATTTTTCTGCAAGGCCAGACACAATAACAGAAAACTTCCCAGACAGGACACAGCAGATAATCGACTTAAACAGGGGGCACCCATTCACCAGCACAAAACCCATTCGATGGGGTTGGATAAAACAATTTTTCGATAACAATTGGCCAGCAGAACGACATTCACTTTCGCTTGTCGTCGACGTCTTATTATGAATGCGTGAGCAATAACTCACGCTCGCGCGCGACGAATTATAATTTTTGCGTATTGTTCGCCGTTTTAGATGGGAGGTGTAGCATTAGGGGATGAACTGGTTGTGTCGTGTCGTCTGGTGGCGGAAAATAATTACGGAGAATCCTTTTTAATTATGAATTTCGCTTCTTTTTTTTTTTGTGAATTGCAAGGAAATTAAAGAAGGTATTGAAGTGAAAGGCGTTGCTACTTGAATGTGAAATGAAAGATGTGATAATGACGGGAAAATGGCGCGCTAACAGCTTGTGCCGGATGGTGTCTGGTGTGTGTGCGCTTTAAGTGTGATCATTGAATCATTATAATCCTTGTGCAAGTAGCAATTTGGAAATGGGAACGAAACGGTTAGAATCGTGTACGTAGTCGTTCTTGGAATTGCTTTCTTTGCGCAATGGAATGCGGCTTTGTGTGCGATGAGTGGAAGGTGATAAAGCGTTTCAGATGAATGGGCTTTCATCTGGAGAGCGCTTGCGATAGATGTAGCACCGTAAATCAGAGGCAAGAGGCAAGAGCCTTTTAGCCATGACATGACACAAGCGCGATGAATGCTGAATGCATATAACTTGAACATAACTTGAAGAAGGCGCTTCGAAGTGTTCTCATGTGGAACTGGATATAAAGGGTCCGTTTTGTGGTCGTAATAGGATGAAGGTGATTCGAACAAATTGCGCACAGGTGAGCTAGAAAAATGCTATTCAAAGTGACATACATAACCACTTTTACACCACCACAAGGAGAGCACAGTACAGAATCGAGAGGAACCGCCACAATAGTGTCTCCTTGACAGTGGTTTATGGGGAATTTTATAATTAGCACGACATAAGATTGGGCGCAGAATGCCCAGGAGAAACTCAGTCATGGAATTTTACACTTCCTACGAAGGAATTGGGTGTCTCCCCGATCTGATGAATCAGGCTCGCCTTAGCAAACAAATGGCAGTATAGAATTGCAATTTCCAGTGTCCTCTCAAACATCTGAAGACATTTTTCAAAGCAACACAAAAGTCCTATCTATCATCTGGTAGGGGGTCCACGTAAATCAACCTTTTTCCCTTTTTAAGCAGACCATCTTCTCCTAATTGATTAAATTCTACCCAAACGTTCGACAATAAATCTCAATGAGCTATCAGACTTATTGTATTTCCCAATTAATCCACTCCGCCTCATCCGTTCCTCGGAAACAAAACCAAGAACCAACCCAGACATGATATCTAGGTAGGTATGGCTAGGTATAAGAAAAATCCTTCTTATCGAATTTACTCCGTTCGCAAATTGCATCCCAATTTTCAACCATTCACTACAAGAATAGGACTTCCTCTCTCCTACTCCTATAATGTAAAATTGAATAAAGACCAACCTTGGGCTGGGACTGCAAGATTTTTATTCGGGTATCTCTGGTCCAACTTTGGTATAACTTACCACGTTGTCCGGTCAGACAAACAGGATATCAGAATTTGCGCTCAAGGGCAGCCAGACACCGAGACACTGTGCTCTAGGACACTTCAATATCTAACGAAATAATCGACTCTCCTAGCAGCAAATAAAATAAAATAATACAGGACAAGGGAGTTGAGAGCTGTATTGGCTAAACACAAAATCTATACGGTTGTAGGAAAACTAAAATTCATAAAGTAGGAAGTTATCCTCTGCAAAGGAAGTTTGGTTTGTTTGGGGGTTTTTTTTTTCTCGAACACAACTTGATTTACAGCAGGGGCACATAAAGGAATTTATTTGCGGTCTTCTTGAAAGACTCAAGGAGTTCCACACAACGAGGACATAGTCGAAAATCGGATGAACACAAGATGAAAGAGAAGCGGTGTCTACTTCTGCTTTAAGGATTAATTTCAACTTACTTACTGGGGTAAGGAGGGCATGGAATCTTGTTTGTGTTTGCTTTTGATATGGGTTTTCATTTCTTTTGCGATGCAGCTCTCGATGTCTGCTCGAACTTTAATTTAATGTTTTGAAATTCGATTTTACGCTATTTTAAGCAACTCAAGGGGTTGAGGGAGTCTTTTTTTGGTATTTTTTTTTGTTCCAGTGAGAAGAAGTATTGCAGAGGGAAATGGGTTTTATTGGAAGCCTTCGAGTGCATTCGTGGATGAAATATTGAACAGTGACTGTGATTCATTCGGAGAGAAGGAGGATGGTAAAAATAAAAGGGGAAGACATCTGAAAATATGCAGATTTATGTTGTATTCGCTTGAAGGCGTTTTGACTACTTTCAGAGATGGCAATGTCTTTGAAGAATTTCGACAGTAGAAAGGCAGAAGAGTGCTTTCCAGTGGACGTCCAATTTGTGGCGTTCCCCTGTGGAAAGAAAAAAAAATTCCGCACAACGTCATAGCTTCAGATCAGTTAAGCGGCGCGGCATGGGAAAGCAATTGGTGAGAGGACAGGACATTCGTCATTGAAATTTTCAGAACTTTGACAGAGGCCCTCACCAACAAATATTTTCAGTTTTGACTCTAAGCTTTAGGTAGTAGTTCACAGTGCCTATATTTACCATTCAAATTTCGCAATTGTGAGCTTCCGTAAATTTAAAGTCGAGACTAAAATTTGTAGAGTTTTTTTTTTAACAGAAATAATGGCGGAGAAGGGTTTTTCCTAGTCGTCCTCAACATATATAAAACAAGAACAAAGTTCGTTTTGAATCAGAAATACGGCGAGTGTGGAGGTTTGAATATATCGGTAGAGCAAAAGTAGTGGAGAAGAAGGTCTTTGACGAGTCGAAAAGGAAGGTTATAGGATTTCGAAACGTTGACACAAATAGCGTCCCTAATGCTTTCGTCAAGATTTGTCACAAGGTGGTCGGCAATGCCGTCTCGAGAGGTAACTGTCTTCAGACTTAAGCCATTTTTTGAAACAGAAATAAATGGTCGACAGAAATCATGACGAAGTACAAAATTTGACGAGATATGATATTTCCAAATTCCTAGTAGTCATCGAGAAATCTGCTAAATTTGTCGGTTTTTGTAAACAATGACAAAGAAGTTTTTTTTGACAAAGTGGCCGGCAAATCGGTCTTTAGAGAGGTCATCTTCTTCAGACTCGGGTCGGGTTTTGAAACAAAAACAATGGGAGACAAGGTGATGTCTTTTTGACGACTCAAAAGCAGGGCCTGAATTACCGCATCCGTGAGAGAGCCATACGTCACTGAATTTTGTTGATTTTATAAGCAAAACATAAAACAAATTTAGTCTCGTATTACTCGATCACGGATAATTCAACCCGAGCTTACATATTTTGAAATGATGGCTGGACAAGCCAGTTTTTAAATCACAGCTTTTCGTCGAAGAAAAACTCCATAACTAAGCCGCTTTTGAAACAAAATTAACGAGGAAAAAGATTTTGACGAGACGGTAGCCAATACTGTTCCTAAATTCCTAGTCGTCGTCCAGAAATCTCCTGAATATGTCGGTTTTTGAAACAAAAACAAAAAAAAGAAGTTTTATTGACAAGATGGCCGACATAGCCGTTGTTAAAGTTTTTTCGTCGTTGAAAAATCTGCAGATTTAAGTCGAATTAGTGAAACAGAAACATTGGCAAAAAAGGTATTTTAACGAGATGGTTATCAAAGCCGCTGTTAAGCTCCTTTTCACAGTCGCTAGGTCTTTGGAATGAACAGATGAGGAGGTATTTTGTCGGTTCAAAAGGAGGGCTCGTAGATTGTGAAATATCGGCATTAATTATATTCAGAAAGGACTTTTTTGAAGCCAATACTCGTCTTTGTCGTCTTCGAAAAATCTAAAGATTTGATTAGAACAGATGTGAGAGGGAAGACGGTCTTTGACAAACCGAAAGCAAAATTAATAGAGGTCTAAATATTTACACAAATGATAGACGACAATGCCATCTCTAAAGTTAAAGCCCTCGTCGTCATCGAGAAATCTGCAGATTTGAGTCGAGTTTTTAAAGAGAAATAATGGCAAAAAGGCTTTCAAAGTCGGCGTTCGTAGATTTTGGGCGGCAAAGACGTTTAAAAACACTCATCGTCTTCCAAAAATGCCCAGAATTGTGGCAGGTTTTGAAGACAAAGATAAACGATGAAGGTTTTTGGCGGTCCGACAGGTCCGTCGTCGTTATCGAGAAGTCTTTAGAATTGTGTCAAATTTTAAAAGAGAAACTATGGCGAAGAAAGTTGTTTTGTCTGTCGAAAAGCAGGGTTTAAGTTCACCCGTCTTCGTCGATATATCAAGAGTATTGACCTCGATTCCACGCAAAAGCTTTTTCAGGATACCAAAATAGGAAGAGACAGAAGAGAGTTGCGATTGAAAAACAGATGTGCCATCAATATCGTTTTGACACTAGCTCCGTCGTGTGAAGGTGTGAATGATTGACGAACTAGTCGGCCTTTTTGTTTTAGTACATTCATGGAGAGTGTACACATCACTTTCGGTTGGCTTTAGGCACACCGATTGACGAGTGAATTCGGAGGACTCCCAGTCGCTTGTTTCAACGATCTCGGATACTGTTTGTCAAGATTTTTGCGTTCATTTAAATATCTTTTTGTGTGATATTATGGCATTTAGTTCAATTAAAAGCTTTCGAAAGAGCGCTGACCAGATGGTTGGGTTTGGTTAGTAAGCGGGTTGATGAGACAGAAGAAAAATGTACCCGCAATATTTTGGTCAGTGTAGATCAACTACGATTCCCTTGGTGTTTATGATTCCCGCACTATGGACACCTATAAGAACTTATGAAAACATAAGGATTGACAAGCCTTCCCGACGGATGTACGAAATTTAAGTAGGCCATTCATAAAGCAGTTTTAAACTTCTTTTAATAAATTCATTATAATGATTATTATTTGAATTATTAGCTAATAAATAACAAGTTAATATGACGAACTTCTAGTGCTAGCTATACCAGGGCTTTCGGCTAAATTAAGGAATTAATTTCCAGCAGCAGAGGTCTGGGCAGTGACAAGGAAAGACACACCTTCGTGACCGGCAATCCAGCAGAGTCTGAAGTTTTGCGCCAAGAAGCAAGAACCCGTAGCTCCCTACTATAGCAATTTGCCACCCTCGAGTTCTCTTCTTCTCTTAATCTCCACGAGAGAGATTGCTATTATTCCGATTGGCTGTCAATTAGTTTGATTTACTGCCTTCATTGTAACCTGTTCAAAAGAAACTGGTGTCACCGTCAACAATTCAGCTTGAAACACACTATTTAGGTCACCAAGTCTGATTGAAGTCGACAGTCCAAAAATTTCGTTGTAAAATCCACCTACGTCCATCTTGGATCAGTCTGTGTTAATGGGTGTAGTTGTTCCGATCGACATCAGTTGGTCTTGTTGCATTTATCTATACTGGGGAAACAAGTGGCAAATAGTCTTACGAAAGTCGATAATCATTTAGAATTGCGCATGATCCCAGCTTCTTATCTAACTGAGGGTACTAATCTAGACTGGACTACAACCCAAAGTACAAGCGAAGCTTAAAGAGAGAAAGAGCACCTCGACTGAGTCAACCCATGGAAATCAAATCACCTGCCGGGATAATTGCTCTCCGGTGCATTCATGCAACAGCAATAATTTGTGGAATCCATGAAATTCCAGTTAAAATTTCCATCATATTAAATTATTATTCATTGTAGCATATATAGCTCGTTGCCCGAGCACGATTGCCTCCAAGTTCGAACCGATTAAACTGCCAATGTATATCAGAATCAGAACTCCGTCTAGCGACACATTTGGCGTGGCCACATTGTTTTTGGGGAAACTGTAGCTCTCCGCGCACACTGCGGCAGATCCTCAAACAAGATTACACTTTGAATTATTCAATTGTCCGCAATATGTGTGTGCTGCCGCCGCCGTCGCACTAAAGCAAATAACAATAATTAACATAATCATAATTTAGAAAGTCACATCCACTGGTGCTGGGCCGCCCACTCCTTTGGCGCTCGTATTGTATGTGACTTTGGACACAAAGTGACCAAAAGAGATAATGGACCCGGGACGTGTTAGGTTGCTGATGCCATAAAATTGATTGTTCTCTGTCCGGGCGAGTGATTGTCAACATCGGACGCACACACAGCAATCTGTATGCATAGCACAGCGACGTTCATGCGAGAGCATGAAAGGACCCGAATCGGTCGAATTTAATAATCCTTGAGGAACGAAAATTTCAAACTCTGTTAACAGAGTCATAATTATGCCAGAGATAAAGTGCGGAACTGCCCAAGGGGTGTCAGAGTTTTTTCTACAACTTCCAGTGGAGATGCACTTTCGTCTGGGCGCATTGGTTTGCGATTGATCTTCCCCAGTTGTGAGTATATGCAAACGATGGAAGCAGCACCACTCAACCGGAATCGTACAAATTCAGTTTTCGGCCCAATCAATCGGAAATTCATTGCGAAACCGCAAAATTGCATTTGCCATTACTGTATTTGATGGAATTCATCCTGCCGCCGCCAACCCCTGGGGCATTTTCTTCATTCCTCTGCATGTGTGTCAATCAGGGAGCAAGGGACCACACTGGCACTCCATCAAATCATCGCACAACTGCTTCCGAAGGTTGTAGCATGTTTAAGTTCAACATTTCCTTCTTCTGCCATGTGTATAAGGATGAGGATGAGGACTTGGATTTGGATTGATGTAGGTTTGCGCGAGTCAGGGGGCGGATTTGAATTCCAAATATGAGGCAAATCAAAATGCCTTTAAGTTCGTAATGGTCTTGGATATTGGGCTGATGTAATGCATACGTAAACAGGATTTGGATAGTTGGTGTAAAGTGGAAATGCCACGACTTTGTAGGATGTTTACATTGGCGACAGACAGACCAGACCGCCTTCATAAAAGTCAAGTGTAGTTCCTTTGGCTTCGCGGGATTAAAGTGGAAATTAAATTGCCCCGAGACACAGCAGTGAGTCGCCGGCGATTCCGCTGAAAGTCATTTCGTTTTTAATGAGTTGGATTTTGAAGGGATCCTGTTAAGGGGTGAGTGCGACATGTCATTAAAAGGAAACCCACTAAAACGTCTGTTGGGGGGATTAGTTACAAAAACTAATTGGAGTGGTTTTTGATAGCGACGGTGCGGCAAGATGTGCGGTTAATCAAATTTTAGGATGTCAAGCAGAGCTGAGGACTGGGGAGTTTAAAACGCCTCGGGCCGGTTTTTGCATACAATTGGGTGTTGCTCTTATGTATTTAAAAGGTGGGATGCCCCGCCTGAAACAGTCCCCTTAAACGGACAAAATTTTCGTAAATAAACTCTTTTAGGCATCATGCAATCAACGTTCCTAAAGCTTAAAATTTGTGGCCTTGAGGCTTGAAAACTGTAGGTTTGTAGTTAGTGAACTTTTATTTATTTAAACGGTCAGCTACCTTGCAGGCCGATAGTCATGGAACCCTTTGTTATTGGAAACCAACCGAAAAGTAACTCTTGCCAATCGCTGGTTCCCTGAGCTGAACTATGTCATTCTAAAACCCCCTCCGGAACTAAGAAGACTCTCAAAAGGACCTTAATAAGTACAGACCTACTTTGCGGATCTATTTTAGATTTGGTTAGGTTGTTGTCTTTAAAGGCAGATTTATACAAGAGTTATATGTCCATTGTGAAACGACATGAGTGGGGGGATATAAAATTCATACCCCGCACACTAATGGGAGCCTTGTACAAGCTACCTCTAAGAAGCTGTGACTTATGCCTCGTTGGGAAACCTCATGTGTAACAGTGTGGCGATTTATCTTCGGGGAGACGAAGGGTGACCGAAACTGACCACCCCCGCTTATAACATTTGACAACCCGTCTGAAGAAAGACGGGAAGAAGGCATCTAAATCCTTTCAAAACCACATGGATTTAGTCTCCGACGCCTCAAGCGAAAAAAAAACTGTTCCAAAGAGCTGACGATTCAACGACAAACTACACGAGCCGTACAGCGACCTAGATCTAGTCAAACAAATGGTAGAGTGCTTGATATGTTCTAAGATGTATAGCGAATGGACACAGCGCGTTCGACAGATTCTTCGACTTTAAGGAGGATGCCTCAGTGGGCAACTTTAAGGAGGCTAAAGACTGATTTGACTGAAGGGGATTTTTGGTTGAATCCTTGGTTCACTCCGAACTCTAGGGCGCCTAAGTGGCTTAACGATAATTAAAAAAAAAGACAAACTGAATAGCTCAGTGGCTAATCAAAAGCTGAGGTCTCAGCAAACATTGAAGTACAAGACATTATACCTAGATAGTGGGTATAGTTTCTGTTGTGGGTGGTGGCACCTGATTTAGTCGATGCGAGGTCTAGGTAAGAAAATCCAAAGCAAACCTCATGCTGTGTAAAGTAAAGCTCTGATGGGTTAAACGCCCAAAACAGTGGCAACCAAAGGCTGCCGCCCATGATTTTACTGACCAACAACTTTCATCCTACATTAAGCAGTTAAAACAACAATCAAGATTTGGAAGAACATCCAAGGGTTGCGACAACCTTAAACAGCTATAAAGCCGTTCCACAATAAATCAATAGAGTTCGTGAAACTAAACACCGGGCTCTTCTCTGAATCGCTGAGCATTTCAACATCGATAAGACACTTCCAAGAGAAGGTCTCGGCAGCCCGTGAGTCTGAGTAGAAAGAACAAAACCTGCGGAAGGTATAATCTGCTTTATCGACAGCGAGGCAGCTATAAAAGACTTATTTTAAGTAAGGTTAGGCGTGATTCAATTAAATCATATCAAAGGCTTAACTACAAGTTAAATAAAATTTAAGCTTGTAAAGTGATGTCGGGAAGAGCTCAGGCTCAGAATTCTTGGCACACAGCACAAGGTGCATATTGCTCGGCTGGGTTTCTAGTCATGAAGGCATCCAGGCAATGTGAAAGCGGACGAACTTACAAGACAAGGCTTGGAAAATTTCTTATAACAAGTTTATTTCGGTGCAGGGAAATAAGTCCACGGGAACTAAGTCCACCGAGGGACTAGGTTCCCACCTAATGTGCAATAAAACCACTTTCGTGAAGTGGACTAAGTTCTCATGTAGGGTGGGAACTATGTCCACTTTCTGATGGGAACTTAGTACACACTCAAAAATAAGGAGGGGGAACTTACGTCCAAACTAAATTGGACAACAAACTCACGATCTTTTATTGGAGTAACTCCGACAAAGCGTAATAACGCCAACAAAATTTGAGTAATAAGACCAACCTTGCACCCACCCCGTAATCCAACAGTAAATCCAAGCAGGGGGGTTGCAGGGGGGCAGCATGCCCCCCCATACAGATTTCATAGTTTGAGAGCGCAATAACACCAACTTGACGTTAAAAGGGAAATAAAACCACTCTGAGTTTTCGGAATTTATTTCCCACCTTATATGGGAACTAAGTCCACTTCACGAAAATGGTTTTATTTCCCCCTTGGTGGGTACTAAGTCCCTCAGTGGACTTAGTTCCCGTGGACTTATTTCCCTGCACCGTTTATTTCGCCCTACTCAACTGAAACAAGCCACAAGAGATACGAACTTAAGAAGGCCCACCATATAGGTACGTGTATTAACACAAGAAGACTATGGGCCATGCTTTTGTAAAGCTAGGACCGAAATGCTCTTATAAAATCTTAAGGGGACACAACACTCTGCTATACAAAGTGAGGAAAATGCCACTGATGGAAGAAGACCTTTACAGAGCCTGATAATGGAGTTTTTGAGGACACAACTCACTTGCCCATGTCTCTAGCACTCCAGGAACATTTGGAGGGTTTTTCTTCCATAACCCATTCGAGGCACCTAGCACATCAACAGACAAGATCATGAACTTCAAAGAATCCTCAGAAAGGTTTGTATGAGGCAACGCAGTAAGCAATCAATTACAGCTCGTAAAGGGTTACTTTGTGTAAGGGGAAACTTCTTATCTCCGACGGGTAGCACAATGGAGAATTAATCCGAGTATATAACGGATTGCTCCTCGCCAACCCAAAAAACCTATAACCTGAAAAGATTCTCTGTCAAAAGGATATAATGTTGTGCCAGCCTCATGGTCAAACTTTTCTCCATCCCAAAGTAAGCTGGGTCTGTAAATATAAGCTCTTAAACCATAAGTCGTTACAAAAAAAATGTGAAGGAAGTAGTACTTTGCAGCTTCTGGGTTCTGAAAAAGAAAACTTTTGCATACTACAATCAGCCACTAGTGCCCAGTTGACTTCAACAACCCGCGATTGAATATGATTTTTAGTTTACGAAAGACACGTGTCTATATATATTTTGGCTCATTACTGGATATAAAAAAGAAACAATAAATGACTGATATTTCAAGCCCTTAAAGCACGTACGTCCCTTTCAAAAATGAATCAGTGAACGGCACGCCTACAGCGACATATATCCACTAAAACCTAACTTCTATGGACTCCAGTTCAAAGAATATTCAAAGCCCTTCATTCCCTACTCCATAGATCCGCATCCAGAAGTACCTTTCAAACTTTTCAAAAGTCAACAGAAGTGCTTAATTAATTCGTCCCTCGTTGGACTTTTTTTCCAAGACAGCATCACGAAAGTCATCCACTTAAACTTGGCGAACTATTAAAAATAAGGTATAGATTCTGTCCTCCTTCCATTTACGGATTGATGAATATTTAAATGTCCCCACAGCACATATACCATCTATATGTAGTTGAATGCACTTTACCGGATTGACGGAGGCCTATTCATTGACTCCACGACCTAAATCGAGATGATTTCTCAGCACTTTTGTGCTTGTTCATGTCAATGCCTGACGGAGTTAAGCATGACAGATGAGCGAAAATCTCTTCCTACATAGAGTGGGTGTACTTCTTTTTTAATTTAATTAATGCACCAGTAGCGGAAGTTTATAATTTGCACACACTCCTCAGCGTCGTCGCTGATTTTTTTTTTTCCCAGTCTTAATTCCCTTTAATTACCGTTGTTGTGAGAGGGATTCGAATGGGTTCGAGTGGATGGAAAAATTATTAATAACCATAGAGAGTAATCCTGGCAAAGCCGATTCCCATCGTAATGAACAGAAGTCCTTGTAATAGAGATCTCAGGGCGAAAAAAAGAAAGTTTTGATTAAAAATCCAAACAAAGGACGTAATCCGTGCTACGCAGGAAAAAAAAGTGGGAGGGTTCGAAATCAAAAAGTCAAAACGCATCCATACTGTTCCGGATGAATAATACTAACCGAAAGGAACTACAGAACGATGGATTTTTCTGTAATAGGCTTATCACCTGCGTACCGGCGGCAGAAGGATGACAGCAGCTTTTGTCTCTTTGACTGTCTCGTCGAACCCTACGGTGGTCTTTCATTATCGGACCATTTGCAGAAGCAATCATTTTGCAATAGAAAAAAAAACCAAAGTTGAGGGACGACGTAGCAACAGCAACCAAAAAATCAATAAACCTCATCAATGTATTCAATAGGAAAGCCATACACTCTCGGTGTCCTTTGCATGCGGAATTTTAGGTGAACAGGGATGGATTTGGACACAGCATTTTAAAGGCATGTGAGAAAAGTTGGGCGCAGTGGGTGAGACGTGGACTACTGAGCAACGGGTTTCGGGTTGTAGGCTCCCTTCCATTTGTCTCAAAAACATAGACTTACTTAAACGAAAGGTTGCGATAATTACTGAGACTTGTTACACCAAAGATTTATTTATTTTTTAGTAAGAGGTACAAAGAAAGCAAATTTGAGAGTCTCACTAACTGAACCAGATATACGAGGGTATCAAAAAATTCCTCGATTAGATAATACACACACCAAAATAAATTTCATTTAATTATTAGAATACAAAAAGAGTTCCGACTCCAACCAAACACACAGGTGTTTCAAAACAAATTCATTTCTTGACAAAGATGGTACGAAATAGAAAAAGCTTAGATTTTCGAAAGGTACTTGAGCCGGGGCTAAGTACCTACTACTGATAGCTCGGATTTACACCAGAGAAAACCGATTTGGTTTAATAAATGGCAAACACTTGAATTTGAATAATATTTATTCACAGAAACCCAGAAAAAATATAGGAAAAGCAACCGTTTTGGAGGTTGCTAAATAGGACGGATAGTTAAGACTCCAACCAGATCCATACATGTTTTAATTAAAAACGTCTTAAATTGTTGAAAACAAGAAAAAAATATTTTTTTCGGACACAACCAAGGCGAACTAATGCTTTGAGTTAGTTTTTTTAACACCCAGAAGATTGAAACGAAAAATCTGAATTTTCGAAGAAACTGATAGTTCAGATTCAAACCAGAACTACTGCGTTTTAAGCCTCCGAACGAATCTTTTAAATTATTTTTTAACCAGAAACGCAGAAGAAAGAAAGGAAAATCAATTATTTTTGAGGGCCCCCAGGACATGTGGTAAATACCTCCGATTGTTCGAACTTCAACTAGACCAGCTATAGTTTTAAAAAGACTAGAACTTCACGTAGTAAATTTTAGTGAACGATCTAATTTAAGATGACAGCTTGCCAGGTGTTAAGTACCAGCAATTCTTCGAACTCCAACTAGACTGACCAAAGCCTTAAGCAAAATCATGCACTTGACTTATTTTTAAACGTGAAAGCAAAAGAGTGAAAAAACTGCATTTAGTAGATTGTAGTCAAAGACGTAATAATTCTATTGGAGCTTTCCAGGTGCTATATACAACTGCTGCTTCAGACTCTAAGCAAACCTATCCGCATCTTAAACAACTAAATCGAAAAATTTAAAAGGTTGGGATCCTTGACAACCTAGAACGTACCAACATTTCCAACGAAACCATAGTTGCTTTTGGATAAAAATGCATCAATCAAAGGTTTGCGGTTGGAATAGTTTGGACTTGAAGCAAAATCACCCAAAAAAAAGTGTATATATAGTTTATTTTTGAAAATCAAACGGCTGATATTGACGGCACAAGAGAGAAAATTTTTCTATGTTTTTTTTAAAGGGGTATTTTGGTAAGTCTTACAATATTCGAAAATGTATTGCATGAATTTCAGAAGCGGGTGCTTTTTTTTCCTAAATTGTTAGCAAGAAAAAAATGGGAACCACAGCAAAAAAAAGTGAAGGCGAATCAAAATTTGCGACTACGACGTATCCCTAATTCCGTGTGTCTAACAACATGTACTAATACTTAAGTTAATGGGTAGGAAGATCTTGTTCTCTACGTATTCCAACAGTTGAGAATAGTTAAACATAAGTTAAACATAAGTTGTCAGTTGACAATTATTAAAACAAAAAAAAACTAAGAATGCAGCTTTTTCTGTGAAGAAGTTTTCCATATTTTGTATTTATGCCTGTAGTCATTTTCTGGTTGCATTTTTAACAGAACACGCAATTGCTCACGAATAATTATTATCTGGCAAAATTTTTAAGCTGTATTTTTGAACAGACCCGAAACGTATTCTGAGTACACGAGCGAATGGAATTTGTTCAAAAATACAACAGAGAAATCTTCAAATGCAACTGGCAAATCATATAATATACAGAAATAAAAATACATGACCAATAGTGGGTCTGTTCAAAAATGCATCCAAAAACTCAATTAAAGGAAAAGTACAAAATCTAGTGGTCCTCTCAGAAAGACAGTTGTTTTATGTCCCGTGATATATTAGGAGTTCGCCAATGTCAGCCCTCAAAGCCACCCCTGGGGTCATTCACAAAATCTCAAATAGACAACAGTTCCCGGTCTAGACCAACGACATAGAACGGATATGGTCACAGGCAGCAACAGCAGCAACAACAGCACCATCGGTCGAGTTACAGAGATTTATGTGACAGAGGTTATTGCAATTTTTCCTAACGATTGGATATCATCATTAGAGTCCTTCTTTTTTTGTCTGTTCATTTCCTCTTATCCACACACATCACTGCTGCCATCGTCATGCACATCACTCCCAAGGAAGGGATAACCACAACAACGACAAACACAGATTCACAACAACGACAAACACAGATTCACTCCAGCCCCGGTATCCGTCATCCAACCACCCGGTGCACATATCCTTTTTATGTGATGTTTCGCTAATGAAATATTAACACAAAAATAATTGAAAGCTTTCAGTCTTAATGGTCTAAAGAGGGATACGACGTTTTTATTACAAGCCAGTCATGTTGTTCGCATAAAACGGGTAATAAAACGAAGAAAGGACACGCCGAAAGCCCTTAGAACCCGCTGCGTACCTGTTAAGTTGCAATGATGCGGCTATTATGTGCGAAAATTGCCTCCAACTGGTCGCGAGAGAGAGGGTTAATTATGGGACGCTGTACGAGCATGTGAAAGTACACCAAACGCGTCTTTAGAATTTATGAACGAGGGTCTAAAAAGAAACGAGTCGCTTGAAGGCAATCAGCGCATACCTTGGGGAAATATCGCGAGATTTGCCTTCCTATGTGAGATGGAAATGGGGTGGCAATGGAAGCAGAAAAAAATAAAACCCGTCTACGCAAGCCAGATGAGGGTTGGGGGTTAAGTAGGCGTATTAAAAGTCCCTTTGTGATTTTAATAGGATTTTGGTTGAAAAGTGAGCGATGCAGATAGCCCTACAAAATCGGAAATGAAAAGTGCCAAGGTAATTGGAACTATAGGTGGGCCTGCGACAAATAGGGTTGGATATGTAAAAGTGGATAAGTGGTAAATTTGGTTGTATGAGATCAGCGAATCAAATTATTGAATCAGTTCGTTTTTGGGATCGTTAAGTTGATTTAAATGAAAGAAAAAAGAGCCGAACAGCTTTGGTTGTGCGGTATTAGGCTTCAAATTTTCTATCAAAAAACGGGACGGAAAAAGGATGAGTTGAGGAGTTTAAAACAGTCTTGAAACTGAAGAACAACTTGTTGACAAGCGTCATTATAATTGGGAGTTAACTTTAAAAAACTGTCCAAATTGAATTGGGTTGACATGTTCGTGGATGAGTTGTCCTGGAAATTCGGGACTGATACGATATGTACTACTAAAGCCCACAAAATTTCGTCGCGGATATTGTATTTTAACCGGTGTATTGAACGAAGTTCCACTGATGTGATGGAAATGCCAAACTCAATCTTAAACAAGGCACTCAGTTTAGAGGCGAATGGATAGAACTTATGCGAACAAATCTAAACGATTGGCGCAAATGAAGAAGTGGTCTTGCGAGTTTGCCAAATGATTAGAATGTAGTAGATTAAATTTAGCCTAAATTTATTTCCAGTCGATTTTTTTTTCCAAACAAAATCAAGGTCAATAGCAAAGAATAACATAAACAATACATAATTTAAAGGAACAAGTTTTTAAGCAGAACAGAAGAAAAATTCAATAATTCACGAATTTGGTTCAGTTCTCTGCTAAAAGGGATACCTTTTCTTATGTGCTTACAAGGGCACCACAAATATGCAGGAGATGTACTGCAATTGCAGCAAAGTGGCCACGTTGGAAACCATTGCTCGGTCAATAAAAACACTGCCTGCCGATTAAAGTCTCCAAATATCTGTGCTTGTCACAGAGACAGTTGTAAAAAGCCTTTGAAATATTCATCTATACGCACATGAAGAAAGAATAAACAATTTTGCGAATCTCTTTAAAAAAAAGAAGAAAAAATTCCACCCAGTAACGAATCGTTCTTTTTTAAGGTTCCGTACCCAAAGGGAAAAAACGTAACCTTATTAGTTTCGCTCGGATGTCTCTCCGTCTGTCTGTCTGTCTGTCTGTCCGAACCCACTAAGCCAATTTTGTTACCAGGTCTATCTCAAGAACCGATTGACATAGGAGGCTAAAATTTACACACAACATCCGGTATAACCTCTAGTTAAACGACAAATACCAATGAAAGGAATGCATCAATTGGTTTTGGATTAATTAGTAATCTGGTGAAAAAAAATATTTTCATTCGCCCAAAAAACGGTTTATTTCTTGATTCACAAAAAAATACATAAATTCCTTTTTTGTAGATCATGTTCTTATCTATATATGTGCTGAATACTGTTTTGCCGAAAAGTTAATAGTTTACAAGATATTTTCAAAAAAGATAATTTTACCATGTAAAATACGTTGCTCTCATTTATGTTCTAATCTACTACGCAGTTGTGCACAATTGACCCAAACAAAGACACCAGGGCTGTCGCTTCATAATTTCGTTGGGGAGTATAATACATTTTTTGGGGAGTACAGAACAAAATTAAAGTAATATATTTTTAGTCAATAGTTTTTCAATTGGGACAGGTCGCATACAGAATGGAAAATTGGCGTGGGTTGGGTACTAGGTAATAATTAGAAAATGAGATTCATCTGCGAGTAATTGAGAGTAAAAATATTAAGTAATTAAATTAAACTAAATTGTGATGAATTCATAAAGAGGGGAAAGATTGAATGATATAGATTTCAAATAATATCTGATGTGTTGGACTTTAGCCAAATACGGAACCTTCGGTGCGCGAGTTGCACTCGCACTTGGCCGGTTTTTTTTTATCGATCGAATTGATTTGGGTGACTTGATGCATCACCTCAAATGTGACACTCGGAATTCTTTGGAAGTGAATCGATTCACCACTGATTTGTGTCTCAAGAGATACCCTACAAATCGGTCCCTCGAGCATAAGAAGCCGCTCAAAGGCGACACCTTGGTGCGCCTCCGAAAATCCCCACTCAAACAACCAATTACGTTGAAAACGTATCGGGATGATTTTTCGAAAACATCGCTTCATTTGCGGGTGCAATCCCAATTAAGCGGTCAACCGCGGCACCAAACTGTACCGAATGAAATACCGCATTTGTCCAATTAGTTTTGCAGCGATGTGATTAAATTAAAAGTGGGCGCACAAAAATACCTACAGCTACGGAACAATGTGGTTAAAGTGAAAATCCATCTATGATTAAGAATAAAAATAAAATAATTTGTCAGAGCTTAATTAAAGTGAATTTATTTTTTATTAAATTAAGCATAGCGCTCCTGCTCGGCTGGACGATACAGACACAGATGCAGACGCACGCACCGCTTTATTTATACAAATTGCAATCAATTAACCATACAAACAATGGGGTTCGTTACGATATCGAATTTTAGGAGATACTCAGACAGACATAGCACAGCAAAGGATTTGTGTATCCCTGCACAGAATCCACTACATATCCCGGGTGGACTAAGGGCAGTGTGAGGTGTGTTCTATTGTCCTTGTTGGATATTTGCAGAGCTTTACAAAATGATACCCGATTCAGGGTCGTTTATAAATATGTGCATACATTCATTGCCGCCGCATGGATAGAAATTGCTTTGTGTATTGTTTTTGTCAGCTATACTGATGATGGATGAGATGATGGCCCTACAGGGTGAGGGAAATTCCTCAGCTAAGCGTAGAGAAAAACCCTCTGTGAGTATTGGGCCTAAAAGCCTGCAACCCCGATCGGTGTTTAATAAACTCTTCAGGGTGAGTCGTCGATAAGCAATACTCCAAGGACCTGGATGGGTGGTTACATGTTAAAACTGTAGAATTAAAAACCAATCAGTGAGGCAAAAAAAAAGCACGATTAATTGAATAAGAGCAGCATATGTCTGATGGGCTCTTATCAATCATGCGGGACTAATACAAAAGGCATCTGGATCATGGATGATGCTGATGATGGCAGCATCAGGAACAAAATCAGAGCCAACCAACTGCCATTGAAGTATTTATTCACAATAATTAGCGGCAGATGCGGTCTGGGTGGTCATTAGTGCGATGAGGCTGTAGGTTGTGCGCATTCTTGTCTGTCTGGGGTCGGTCCTCGGCCGTCTAGCCTCTACCTTGTCGGTGTGGCTCTGATGGGTAGTTAAATTTGATTAAAGCGTTTAAAAAAGTTTCTTTTCGGTTAAGTTCCAAGCGAAGGAGGTACCACTGGTCAGAGGCGCAATTAGGGTGGATCTAATGGGAAGTTACAGTGAACAGTTGGTATTTAGAAATCACATAAAATAAATAAGAATCAGATGAGCTGAGACAGCCTGAGCATTAAAAACATGATTTTCCATAATCTGTCTAAAAGAAGAAGTTACACAAAATTGGAGGTCTTTAGAATGGCCGCCATGTCGAACAGAGTATTTTTTAGCGAAGACTTCTAAACTTAATTGATAAGGACAAATGTTTTATTTTTTACAGAAGCACTGGACTTAGTTCAACTGAGATGAATGATGAATTCAACCAGTTGAGGGCCTGAACTGGGCTTAGAAGGGCACTTGCTGAGGGCAAGATGCTTTATAAGACTTTGTGATGAAGCAGATCTACACCTTTCAGGTTCTGCATAAGCTGAAGTTGGTCACTTGGAAGATATCAAGCTAAACACAACTAACACATAGACCTAGTTCCTTTTTACAAGAGGGAGACTAAAACGGAACGAAGCTCACCAATCCCGATTGAGCAACTGAGGAATAACGCTGGGCCTCAATGAATCTAACTGAGGGTCAAAGTGAAGATTTAGGAGTCGCGTCTTAATAACAGATAGGTGACAACGAACCACCTGGACCTGATGGAAATATGGAACTCGGTCGTTAAAAAGGAACGAACGTTTTTTTTTTTTTTTGAAACGATCCAAAGGAGCTTGGACTTAATCCAAGTCCTCCCTGAACCCGGAGTATTATGGTCCATCGGGAGAATTTCTAGAGAATGTATCGTAGACGACTCGAGGGTATAAGGAAATTTTGCCAGACGAACAGTATTTAAATTCAAAAACAAACCGTCGATACAGCGGCTTAGGCAGTCGTGGGTAGAAGTTGGCGATGGGTCGCAAATGAATACTACTGAATAGTAAAGTTTGCAACTTAGTCCTATATTTGGGAAAAACACCAAACAACCCGCTGAATGCATCCACAAACTGCTTGAGGTGCTGCCAGACTGAGTTTGGCGCTCCATAACTACAAGGTTACACCCGAAAAGTCCCCCAGGGGTCACTACTTGGATCTCTGCCACACACTAGGACGTCAAAAAAGGTCTGGTGAAAAAGTAACGTTGTCACAAAGAGTTTAGGTGACAATTTCACCGTGGTTAACGTGGAGAGTCAAGTATGTCGTAAGAATCAAAACTGCAAGCCCAAGGGTGTACAAGCAACTAGCTAAAAGACTTCTACCTTCTTCTAGTCGGCGCTATAATCGAGGGTGGACCAATATGGCTTAAGCTGTGTACTCTGAGGTCTACTTGGTGCGGAACAATTAGAGTCAAGTTCTTCCTCAACTGCGTTGTTGCCCCCGCTTTGAAATTGAAGACTCTATAGCGGAGACCGGAGCGTGACTGCCCATTCGCCGAACATGTCCTAGTCATCTAAGAGGACAGCTTTGGGTTCAAAATCACCATTAGTTGAACGTAAGTCAGAATTTTGGAATTTTTAAAACCTGCTGTACAGTAAAAGGTTTCGCAGATTTAAACAGAGAGTTCCCGGGTGCTGCCAAAGGTCAAAGGTAGGGTGCCAGTAGTCGGTGAGCTAAATGGCTCTATAAATGCTGTTTCCAAATGGGTCGGGTGAGACTTTAAACAAAGGAAAGCTGAATAAGACCCTCAAAAGCATACCTGCAGACTCAATCAGAAAAAGAAGCAAACTGCATTATAGCTAGAACGGACCCCTTCGACCTTCTTGCCACCGAGATGAAAAGCTTTTGGTTTCATTTCATCGTCGACCTCCAAAACCCACCGAAAGCATTTTTATAAAGATGCGAATGAGCTCAAACCCCATTGATTCTATAGACGGACGAGAGCAACCAAAACAGACTTCCCGCATTTAAATCAAAACAAGATATCCCGACGAAGAACCGAAATCCCTGCTAGACATCTCAATTTGCATACGTTTTATGACAACCACCTTTCGACCTTAAATTTAGAGACACATCCTCAGATTCTCAGATTCTTTTCCGAAAAAGGACACAGGCTCTGCCCATAAACTTTCTGCAAAGCCAATTTGCATGGCAAAAACATGACATTCTAAGGATATAGCCCAAAATAAACACCACAACAAATGAATCATTTTAAACAATTCCTGTGTGCGTCCCCAGACTGTTCCAACTCATTTGCATAGAGGCGAGTGCAAGAACTTTAATGGGCGTATCCAAGGATCGCAAATAAACAAGCACGAAAGATGTAACACACATCCCCACAGAAGCAATTTCCGCCTCTTTGATTGATAATTACTGGCAAATATTTGGAGAATAAAAACCAACAACAGCAACTGGGCCCATCTGCTTGTGACAGTTTTCTGAGGAATTCCTCTCTGTCAAAGGATTTTCGGGGACATACCGCACATACAACAAAAGTCTGTCAACTGCACGAGACAAGCCAAACAAAGTCGAACTGAACAAAAGCGAAACCCTTTGAAGTGGAAAAATGAATTGACAGAATGAAAATGTTGCGGAAGAGAAACTTGAACAAAAAACTTACCCCCTCCTCTTTGCCCTGCAAAAAGTGTACCGCTCCAGAACGTTGAATGCCCGGCAAGAACCACACGGGATGAGTACGCAACAATCGCTCCACTAATCCTAAATCACACGGCGGACCATCAGAGTTTTCGGATGCCTCACTTGATGTCTCACCTTCGGCCAAGACACCACCATCGGAACTCGACACAAGGGATGCACGTGACTGAAAAGAGAATAAGAACAAGAATAAGAAAAAGGAAAAAAAGAAAACGAATTTGCCAAGAGGAAATGAACATGCACAAAGGAGGCAACTTTTCTTTAAGTGTACGAGAGTATTCCCTCTCTAAGGACCCATGACAAGCGTTTTCCAATTCGACATTCATTGGAAAAAATATCAATTTGAAATGGGAATTGTAAATCCATTAGAGGTACACGTCACTTCTGCCCAAGATGAAGATGTGAATGAGCTGCGGGATGCGGTATGCGGGTTCTCTATACCTACAAAGGGAGATTGCTCCATTTCGGGGACAAAGGGTGCTGTGTTGAGGAATGCATATGACATTTTGCGACATTGACAACAATTGAGGGAGGAGTGGGGGCTATTTTACACACCGCAAGAAAAGGAGTGAGACAGATATAAGGGGATTCAGTTCCGTGATGCAACTCAAAAAGGGTTGCGTATTCACGTCAAAATTCAACTTAGATCTATGGATAAGAATCGAAGAGCTTATTGCCATGAAGGGCTTTTGTGACGTCCCGCCTGCGCGGTATGGATTGGGTTTTCACAACCTCTTGAAGGTCTCTTGTACGCAGCAACAAGGCTCCCATTAGTATGCCTGCTTTATAAATTGTGGACACCTTTCCTTTCCTGTCCTCACGTGGTATAGCAATGGACCCACAACCCTAGTCTAAGTGAGCCTCTCAAGACAGCCACCTAAGCTAACCTTGATTCGAAAAGCAGGGCTGGACTTATTAATGCCCATTAGAGAGTCTTCTTAGTTGTTCGGGAGAGGGTTTTGGATTTGCATAGCTTGAGGGACTCGGTAAGATCGTGTGAAAAACACATCAGAATACGTATGAGGAACTTTAAATGTCGTGCAGCTACTTTTCCAAAGAGAGCGGTCCACGGTAAAATGGTTTGGTCACGTTTTGTCATCGACCCTGCTTCTAAGAGCTGGTTCGATGACGACAGACAACTTTCTTATACTTGTATGAAAGGTTGCCCCGAAAATATGCAGCGGATTTGGATAGAGGCCTATGGATCACAAGTTTATTTCTTCTTCTTTCTTGTACCAACAGCGATAAAAAAAACGGTCCAGTAAACATCCTATTTCCAAACGCTACAATCCGCGCCGACCTAGACGAGGAGGACTTTCTCAGACCCACCCGATAATTTCTGCTTTTAAGAGCTATTGAAGTTTTTTTTTTTAATAATTACGTTTCTTTCGTCAAGCACGCGGTACCAATGTTCCCACTTCCCATTGACTGGTCCGTGACAATGGTGCGAACTTTCAGCCGTCAGTCTAGCAACTGCAAGTGACGTTTGGAGTCCTAGCTGTAAGCCTGCCAAATCTATCTGGAAATGAAGCAGTTCGTCAGATTTGTACTATCTGCCTTTGAGGTTAAGTGCAAAGAAGACTTTACTTATCCTAGCGGGGAAAAGACTACCTCCACTGAGTATACGCAAAGAGCGGAACTATATTTGTGACCCATTCGTCGACCTCTGATTTGCATGGTAGGTACTCTCTACGATAATCGGTTCAAGATCACTCTAGTCAGCGTTCCTGGCCTTCCATTTGTTTATGCAAACGGGTTTTGAATGATTTGTTAATATGACAAAAGTGATCTTGAACCGATTGTCGTTGACAGTATTCGTGGTATTGAGTGGCTCAAAATTTTGTACAAACAAATCTGCATGCTTCTTAAAATCGCAGGTTAAAGTGTTAATGGCTGTGAATTCACTTTTAGCAGCGACCCTATTTCCCAGACCTTTCCAAAGTGGTTCAAATCTTAGCTAGTTTGGTTTCATTATTTCCTATACAGGTTAAATGTTCCAACCCGTCCGAACTGAGTCACTTTTTCGCAAGCCTGTATAAATCATTCAGGACCAGTTTGCATAAACAAATGGACGGCTTATGGCAATTCATCTAAAACCCATTGGTCACCCGTTGCAAACATTCTCCCCATTCTCCGTGTTAAGGGTGGATTCTTACACAAAATCCCTATAGCAACAGACAAATCTACGCCCATCTACATTTCACTTCAAATCTCTGCCGATACGACGTCCGTCCGTCCGTGGGCTTTGATCCTTTTGCACTTGGCTTGAGGAAAAGCTAACAAGTCTGTGCCAAATCCCACACCAGGCCGATGCGCCCCATCATGTACATCCCTAAGAAGACAGCTGCTCCTTTTCGCGGCGGATTCCTTTCTACTTTATCACATTTTAATCGAATAAACACTTCAACTCGAATGGATACGAGTCCCAGACTGGAGACATAAACATCCGGTTGTGTCAATTAAACGCGCTTTCACTCACAGTCCCAACCTACCGCAAACGTTGAAAGACTTCAGATTGATATTTGCTTCGCCAAGAAAATCAGGGGCAGCTTCTTTGCAAGGAAAACTGCGCACACAAAAAGTTCTATTCTATGAAGAACTCCTTGAAAGGGAACAGTAGGGAAAAAAAACCTCATCCTATGCGAGTGGAAACTTTCATTATCAACCCTCAGACTCTGAGTAAAGGCGCGCACAGATGCTTGGACCATTCAAGAGGATTTATATCTCCATGCATCTACCGGTTGCCAGGAGTAACAGACTACGACTACTTGCTGATTAAAAAATATTCTAAAATAGGGTTGCGCCGTATGGGTGGTGGGGGGTTCTTCTAGGACATCCCCTGAATAAATGATCATGATGGGGGGGTGTAAATTATGTGGTTCAGCGTTGGAGTGCTCGTGCCGGCTGCCGGGAGCGAATATCAAACAAAAAGTCAAACACCAACGCACACAGACGGGCATTGTGTCACGATGATTGAAAATTATTTATCATGTTTGTCACATTTTGAATATTGGATGGTATCCAGCAAAAAAAAAAAAAAAATAATAATATTACAAACAGCAAACAACAAGCAATACACTGAAGGTGAGGCGACGAGTGATGCAGTCCGCATCACCTTGTGTTACTGTAAATATTACGACAAGTGAAGCGTGAACAGAGATGACAGCAGACGGTGCTTAACAGTGGCAGTATGTTGCGAAATGCTTTCAGGTAATCTTTCAGACAAAAAATAAATGTAAAAGCCATCATCCGCAGGAGTAGGGAGCACAGCATTAGTACAAAACGACATCAAGAACGGCTAAAGGCTGGCTTACAGAGGGTTGGTGCTTTTTTTCGGGGTGGCCATTGATAGACTCGGTTGGTGGCTGCCGGCTGTCAACTGCTGTCGGGCACGACCAAGTGTCTATTTTGATGCAAATTTTTCTTGTTACGGTTGGGTGATGGGATGTACAATCTTTTTTTTATATGTTTAGTGAAAGCAATGCCTAATGGATGGGAAGGTGTATACAAAGGACGAGCTTTAAGGTTATGATGGATTTAAAGGGTGTAGCAGTCGTTCCTTTAAATCAAAGATCAGCCGGTGGTGGTGGGCACCTCTAAAGCTTGCAGATTCCTCACAAATTGTTTTAGGAGCCTTCAACTTTTTGGACTACTGCCAATGTAAGGGTGAAGGATATTAAAAAAAAAAAAAAAACTCAAACTAAGGCATTGTTTAGATAGTCCTAAAGCCGTTATAGCTGTTTAACATCTGTTTCCTCTAGGTATTTAAATTTTGTAACATGCTTGAAGTTATACGGAGAAAGTTTTATTTTACTAAATTTTTGACAGAATAATAATTTTTGTGTTTTCGTCCTTTTTCATACGAAAATAAAAGAAAAAAGACCTAGGGTAGTCCAATCCACAAGTAAAATTCGACAGATTTTCAACATCCAAATACTCGTATATGAAATATTACGTTGTGACGTATATGGGCTGTGTGAACAATGCGGCGGATTTAGTAATACAAAACTGCGCCATGCACTTATGCTTGCCAAATAAAAATAAATAAATAGTTTACAACCAAATTGAGAAGCTCTATCAATACAGTCATTCTCTCGGATCTTTGTCTGAATTTAGCGGGACGTGGTGCAGTGAACCTTAGTATAAAATTTGTGTGTTTTCCAAGAATCTAAATAGAGACCCATCTAGCAGCAGTAAGGCGCACTAATCACTACGCTTTGTTGTCAAATGAAATGGAACCTTCTATAGCTTATACAAATTACGTTCTCTAGGTTCTTAATCAAATGGTGTGGGGAGGATAAGCAGAAACAATTTTCTGAATTGATAAAAATAGAGTTAGGCAAATAATACTGATTATATTGTTGAAATGAATTGTTTTCGAAAGAAATACTGTTCTCCATAGAATAGAGTTAAATTTCCAATTCGAATTAGAATTAGTTGCATTTATTTGCAATTTCTAGGCGGAATAGAGGTTTAGAAGGTTAAAAAGTGAATAGTGTTGAACGATGGGACTACGGCTTATGCTGCTGTGAAATTTCTTTGACTAGAATAAAAGAAAATATGCTCAAGAGGAAGAATTTGTCGCTAACCACATTTTTGACGAGTAAGGAAAGGTTGTCATCAGTTTTTCCCCCAAAACGTGTACCATATTGGAACCTTGATTGATTCACAACATTTCACAACAAACAGTATCCAGAGAAAAAAAATTGCCTGAAATGGAACACCATTGTAGTACAATTTTTTTATTAAAATTTACAACCTGAATAACATGCTGACTTTTCATAGAAAATCGAAAGAAGTCGTAAAGCCGTTTTCGAAATAAAGTCGGATCCCAAAAAATCCAGACCACTAGACCGAGGCCCTCAAAAGCAGACAGGCAGACAGAAATATTAAAGTGCGAGGCGCTATTTTTTTGGGTACATTATTCTAATGCAAAAATTGATCTCGAAATAGAATAGTTTTTACTACAAAAAAATCGTTTTCCACAAGCTTTTCAGATTCTAAAAATAGTCCTAAGAAAATTAAGGGACTTTAAAAAAAAAGTTTCTATAGCTCTGTAGTTAAATTAAACCAAAACGCATTTGAATTTTTGTTTTTCTTTAGCTCGGTCAAGGTGATATGAAATTTTCCGGTAGCATTTTGTAGCTTGTAGACCTTTTCGGCCTTATTATTATTATTACCATAGACTTTATAATAATTAATTAAATAACATTATTAATATACCTGCATCTAAACCTACGGGGGTATTTTTATAACTGATGAGATTCTGTATAATTTTTTTTGCTTGCACGAAAGTTTTGCGGGGGAAATCACCCAACTTCTCTGTGAATGTTAGGCCCATTTCTCTTTGTAGAAGGAAGCACCTCGGAACTAAGAAAATTCATCGAGTATTTAGAGGAAGTTGGTTTTGTCAAAAAAGATTGGGACTATATTAAGGTGATGTAAGGAAATGGGTGAAACTTCTGGCCGTAAAGGCCCTCTATGGATGGCGATGAGCTACTAACTTGTTGGGAAGTACCTACTCACAACCCTGTACAATATACATAATGTTATGAAACCTACTCGTACCCATTTGAAGTATAGAATAACAAACACTGCAATGCTTAGTTTGAAAATTATTATTGCTTAAATATTTAGCAGAAAACTAAGCATTTGATATCATTCAGCATATAAGCGTTACTTGGTTTTCAAAGTTTTATTGAAAGCGAAAATGGGGTTTTCGAGATATATAAGCAGTTTCTAAGTACATATAGCGTTTTCGGCATCAACAAACGGATTTGAACACCCTGAAGTCAACCCAGACAACAATGCATCCATGAGTATGAATCCGAGAAAACAGCCACAATTTATGTAAAATAGATTTGAGAAAACAAACATTGTATACCGTTGGGCCCCTGTTGTTGAGCCAACGCATTTAAATATTTAATATTCACCACCAATTGTTACCTAGAATTAAGACAAATTGTATATACAAAAAGTTTAATAAAAGTAAATGTAATGTAAAAGCGTTTTCGGTGATTCGAATTAAGAGTTAAGGATGCAATCATTTTCGAAACATCAATTATACTCTAAGTGTACATTTCGGCCAAATTCGTTGTTGCCGTTTTCAGGTAAACTAAAGAACAATGCATTTCTTCAAAAATCTTTTGTACGATAAAGGAGAGAAAAAATGAGTTTTCTATTAAATTAGAAATGACCACCTTAGAAATTAATTTTTGTAACAATCGTATGGACCGTTTTCGAGATATAGGTACTATGTATGTCCAAATTTTAAAAGTAAAGTTATTCGATTTTTTTAGCGAAGAACTGAGTAAGCAGTCATATTAACTTTAACTACTTAAGCTTAATATTAATTCTGGCTGAAACAACTCAAACTGGTATGAACATTTTACGTTGTAGGCATCGGGAGCATACGGACAGACAGACAGACATAGTTTTGCGACGTACTTTTTAAGTTTCTTTATCATCGTAATGACAGAATTGGTTAACATTTCGAGTTTGAAATTCTGTACGAATACAATATCTTTCTCTTACTACGTAATCAAGAAAGTTACAACTATCCAGCGTGTACTTTGATTTAGCCTTAAGGAATGCCAGTAATTTTAGGTTACTAAATATTAAAGTTTTGAGCACTGCCACTTTCGAATAAATTACCAAATGATGTAAAAATTAAAGAAACAATTTTTTTAATTAAAAAAAAAACTTAATTAGTTATGTAACCATTTTTTGTAAGTTAAGTAGATAAGTTATTTTACTAAAAAAAATATCTAAATGTCAAAATATTTGCTAATAAATAAATTGTCATGTCGAGACTGAATGCGAACATTTTACTCATGTTTTACTATTTCTTGTTAGTAGTTGCAAAAAGTCAGGGCTAAGCTGTTTAAGAATATTACAGCTTGAGCTTCTGTATTTATGCCAGAAGTCGTAAGGATCTTTCATCCTTGGTAAGCAGCTAAGTTCAAATGCAACGCCTTTATTTGTCTAGTGTGAAGTCTCTTTCATCTTCGAAAATGTGTTTGGCTGGACTATACTCAAGGAAAATCTAGGAACGTGGTGATAAACATGTTAATTTGCAAAGTCAGTTGAAAATTTCCAAGGTTTGAATTGAAAACCGCAACGAATTCCAGTTCACATTGCACCTACCTACACCCAGCACATCATCTGAATATGACAATTTATTTATGAACACTCAACAATAGCAGTAATGACAGTGAAAGCTCCCCACAAAATTTACCACAAATTAAAATAGTCTCAAGTTCCAAAAAGTAACAACAACCTTATACGTATTTCGAAAAAGAACTGCCAAAGTTACGCAATCAGTTCCAGGAGTCTTTAAAACAGTTTAGTGCCCCTTTAAGGCGAATGCCTTCAAGACATCCATATTTCGCGCATCATTCTCTCATTATAAACGAACACATTCCGTACACAATTCCCCCCGCAGAATAAGAACAACCCTTAAGTACGTACATATTAAACATCCCTCATCCGTAAGAACATTCAAATGTCATTTACCATTCAGGGCAGTGCCACTGTCTCTTTCTCTTTCTCCGTCTTTGTCTATGTCTACCTTCAAGGTATTGGACTGATTCTTCGCTACGTAAAGATGATAAATGAAAGTGAAAATATCAAAAAGAATTCTTAAGCACAGGTTCGGTCGGTCTTTGTGTTTATATTTATCTATACTTATCCATCAGTGTATCTGGCTGTCTGTCAGTTTTATTTTTTTTTAAAGATGTCCCCTCGGGTAATATTTTCTTATTTATAGAACATCACCTTGAGGGTGGAATTGTCGCAACAAGCCCGACGAAAATAAAACTTCCTAAGCCAAATTTAATTTAGCTCCCAATTAAAAGGAAACCCCGGAAGCTGAGATGCAAATTACAGGATAAAAATAAAACCGCCTGCGATAGCCTGTGATAATTTTCAATTAGATTATCTGAAAGGTTATCACCCATCCAACCGCCCTACGCCGATGCAATGCTACCACCTAATTCTGACCAACGAAGCACGGATAACTCAATTAGTCGCACAGCGTGCGGTGGAGTGGTTTCTTTTCCTTTTTTTTTGTCAAGGGTTTTCGTTATGATGACCTTTTTCCGCGAAGGATATTTTACATTCCGTTGTTGATACGAGTAGCTTTACTTTGATATTTCAAGCGGTAGGATTCGACTATTGTTAAAT
The DNA here is from genome assembly GCA_949126925.1 of Cheilosia vernalis. Lineage (NCBI taxonomy): Eukaryota > Metazoa > Arthropoda > Insecta > Diptera > Syrphidae > Cheilosia > Cheilosia vernalis. Next base: position 7,586,953 of record OX421360.1, on the reverse strand, counting down.
GTTGAATTCAAAAGAAGTACCCGAACCGAGGAAAAGCTAAAAATCTCTTTAAAAAAAAGGATTTTTATAGCTCCCCGTTTGTATGTGCTTTAAGGGATATATGCTTTTACGAAATGCGTTCTGAAGGATTGATTTTGATTTGTGAGTTGAATGTGAAGGGGTCGGGGATGTGTGTGTTGCGTATACGCCGGATAGTCCTAAGCTAGCCTTCAAGGGGACTTGTTTGCCTCCGATTCGAGGCAGTTACAGTTACACTTGTGGAAGGGAAATTATGCAGACTTTTACGAGCGTTGTTGACACAGAGACAGGGCTGCTCGACAATGGCAGCTGAAGGTTGGGGGATATGAAAAGTTCCGCTTTTATATTTCCCAAGAAGGTACCTTCGTCTCACTAAGAGCTGTTAGAGAGAGCCGTTTAAATTTCCATTTCGAACGAGCGAAAGGAAACTGAATATAAAATACAATTTGGTGGCAAAATCACTTGAGAGACATTTAAAACCTATGTTTCACAAAAGGTAGTAGTAAGTAGTAATCATCTTATTTGATATATCGGGTGATTTCTTAAGAGGTTTAGAACTTTTAAAAAAAAAAAACACAAAAAATTCGAAAAAATGAATGAAATATTTATTTGAATCGATAGTTTGAACCTTGCAATTTAATGTTTAAAGATAATTTCATGCAAATGTTGACCGCGGCTGCGTCTCAGGTAGCCCATCCGCTGAGTCCAATTTTGGCATACTCTTTCACACATATCGGCCGGTATCTCACGAATGAATGCATGGATGTTGGCTTCCAGTGCGTCAATCGAAGCGGGCTTGTCCCTATACACATTAGCCTTGACATACCCCCACAAAAAATAATCTAATGGTGTCAAATCGCACGATCTAGGCGGCCAATTGACCGGCCCGAAACGTGAAATTAACTGTTCACCAAACTCGCCTCGCAATTGCGCCATTGTTTCGCGTGCTGTGTGGCATGTGGCACCGTCTTGTTGAAACCACATATCATGCAAGTCAAGAACTTCCATTTCAGGCAAAAAAAATTTGTTATCATCGCTCGGTAGCGTTCACCATTGACAGTAACGCTGCGATTCGCATCATCTTTGAAGAAATATGGCCCAATAATGCCGCCGGCCCACAAACCGCACCAAACAGTGGCTTTTTCGGGATGCATTGGTAGCTGTTGCAATGCTTCTGGCTGATCTTCACTCCAAATGCGGCAATTTTGCTTATTTACGTACCCATTCAACCAAAAATGAGCCTCATCGCTGAACACAATTTTTTGATAAAAAAGCGCGATGAACATTTCGAACCGAGCACGAATTTTGATAGTAAAATTCAATAATTTGCAAGCGTTGTTCATTTGTAAGACGATCCATGGTTAAATTGCAAACCAAACTGAAGCTGTTTGACAGTGACACAAGGTACTAAACACACGTCAGCTGTCAAAACCCAGTGTTGCCAAAACCAAACCAGCTAAAAAATCACCCGTTATATTCATTTCAAATTAACCAATTTGATTTAATGTCATGCCACTTTGATTTAAACGTTTTCGTAGTCGAAGCTAAATCATTCGGAAAAATATTTAAATCAAAGTGTTTTTTTTCGAGTTTACATTGCTTTTTCTCTTGGACACTCTCCTAAATCAACTAACATCCCAAGGCATATATCACCTTGCTCTCAAATTTAATTCGAATTTGCAGATAGGGCCATATTTAGTTTGACGGATTGGATTGCCTACTCTCATGCGATTTACTCCACTATCCACTCCTGCAAGTCCCGCTCCCGACAAACATCAAAAACCCCAAAATCCTAAAGACTCATACAAACATTCTACTGCTTTGAAGCTCAAGAATTTTCACTCGTTCAAGAGCAAAGGCGAACTGTGCACATTCTTTCAACAAACTCGTCCTTTTCTACTCCATTTAACCAAAACCCCACCACCAGTTTCACAGCCACTCCATCAACAAAAATTACATCACGACATTTTATCTCTGACTAAAAAATTACTTCCATTCGTCTCGTCCAACTGTGTCGTGTGTTGTCTTCCCCCTTCTAACCAGCAGTCGGTGCATAGTCTTTCGAATTTCTAAAGTGGACAAATGGACAGGACATCATACCATTCTTGACGTACGTTGCTCTAACTGATGAGATTAGATAAAAGCAAGGAATGTACTTTGTACAACTTGGCAACGCCATCTGTTATCAATTTTCGTATAGCAATCCCAACAAGTCGTTTAGCTTGCTGTCACCATGTGGAAGTGAACTACAGCTGACAGGGGAGTTGTTATTTGTTTCTTTCATGTGCGTCCTGAATTTTATCATTTGTCCTACTTGATGTGAATGCAGCATTCCTCAAAGTGAAGTGAATGCGACTGGGAGTGCGGTAATAATGAGGTGGAATTTAATTCCATAAACAAAATGGAGTCCTCCATTTGACAGCGCGACAAATAATGGAAATTTCGCCTTATTCGCAGGTGACAGTTGGCAGTGAGTCCGGCCGTCAAATAGAAGTTTTTTTTTTGTTGTTATAATTTCTAAGAGCAGAACCATGTTGCGGCGAAAAAAGGAACAAACTCAACACCAAGCCATCAATCAAAGTTGTACTTGCAGGCTGTGGGATATCTATTGCAACCTTATGGACTGGGGAAGCAATTTACATGAGCAACAGCAAAAAATCCTCTGTCGCAAAACACTTTATCCCACCACAAAACTATACCTATTCGGCGAATCCGTTCAATGACGATAGATGGCCATAAAATATTTAAAACGACCGCCCCCCCCCCCCCCCCCCATCTTCGTCGGACATGATTTACTAACCACGCTGTCGGCGCGCGGATACCATGCAACATTAAATATTAACGCGGCAGGACTTTTTCCAGGATACATGTGGATCCGGAATCGGAAACATATGTGAACCCTACTCTTTCATCTCCGGTGGGACAATTTTTGGCTGCGGCTGTGGTGAAAATATTTCCACCGCAGCGCCACAGTAGACTCTCGGGAAAAATTCGCTCATTGACTGCAGCCCGACCGCCACCCCTCCCGTCATCCAGTGGAAAACTTTGCTCGATAGTTCAGGGTCGTGGCTAGACTGGGAATTGCTTGTTTGTCTTTTTTCCTTCTGTTCGAGTGTGTTTTGGCGCAAGTGTCAAGTTCAAAGGCGAGATAGGTGAGAAGAAGTCGTGGCTGAAAAAAAACTTGTCCGACATCGGGGAAAAACTTGTCGTGTTTGGGTTGTTTAGTGGACCGTTATGGTACAAAAGACACACGGATAATGCGGCGATGGGAGAGTGCTCTGCAATGTGTTCTGCGGTACGCGGAAACAAAACCCAGTCACCCATCCTATTGTGTGTGTGCGATAAATTTTGCACAAAACTCCGATACAACAAGCCACGCGGAGGTAAATTGATACCCGAGCAGAACATTATTCACTACGTGAGGTATTTTGCGCGCCTGGTGGAGGGAGTCCCGTCCTTCGGTGTGGATGAACACAACGACGACTACCGATGGAATGAGTGAGCTGTTGTATCGCGTAAGTCATGCATGCATGCTACATTTCGGGATGTTCTCTGTTGGCATATTCATTTCATCCATAGGATGCTGGGGGGGATGGTAAGTGGCGCTGCCAGATCCACATATTCGCATATATAAAACTAAATTTAATGTCAGTAAAAATCTTGCAAACTATTGCACCGACTTACATATTTCTTTTTTTTAATGTATGAAATAGATATGTTCAGGTTTTAGCCAACTTTTGTTTTAAAAATACGTCATTTTGTAGTTAACAACATAATTTGCTTTGTACATTTAAACGCTTAGCAAAGTAGGCCGTTGTCGGCTAGTAAACACATGCAATGATGAAAGCAGGGACACTAACCGTACAGAGATTCAAATATATATCTTGTTGTCGTTTCTTAAGGACGATTGGCTTTGTCGGAAGGGGTAAGCCTTTTGACGGAGACTGCAACATTGGCAGAAGCAACAACTTTAACACCAAAAGTCGTGTGAAACAGATTAACGATAAACAGCAGCGACGGAAAATATAGAAATTATCTGTCAGTTGACTGTAGCCTTAATTTTAGCATAGAAATCGGGATTTAGTCGCTGTGCTAATGTGTTTCACGCCATTAAGAAGGAACGGTTCTAAAAAGCTTGCTGTACTTCTTTGTGAGACATTAACGCGTTCCTAGTAAAGAAGCTCCAAAAGTAGCTCTCAGAGGCTATAACGCAAGAAAATAAATCTCTGGCTCATCGACTTTTAAACATATAGCAGCGACTAAAATAGTTTGCCACGTATTTAGAAACCTTTCGCTATGACACCAGGCACCACTTAAAGGGGGCAACACGGACGGACCTAAGGCAAAGCCTTCGATAAAGTAAAGAGACAACTTGTACAGCACATGACTCGAAACACAAAAAGACCTAAAATATTTAATAATGGCAAAGGGACTTTTCTTGCTTTTTTAAAGCTAGGCTAAGGGGCTCATGCTAATTTTGAAACTGAATAGGGTGTTTATTACAAAAACTTAACAAAAACACGAGACTAGGTAACTAAGGACTTAAAGGTAGCTTATATATTTAGAGGGACTTAAGTTATTTTCTTTAAAAGGTTTTCAATCGAAAAAGCGAATAAAAATGACCCACAAAGTGAACCAGAGCAGAAGTTCCTTTCGGATTGAAATTTAGCCCATCAGCTAAAATGTTGTAGGCTTAAGCCTGGAGCAGATAAAAAATGTTCAAAGGGTTATATTTTATTTTTATTAAATAGCTATCAGAGAGGGCAGTCGAAAAGTCGAATAAAATTGGCCCATCAGTTTTAAGATGAGAGTTTACTAAAAGGTTTACACGAGCAGCTATTTTTTAAGACAACTGTCAAAAATAGCTGACGAAAAGTTTTAATAATCAATAAAATTTGCCCTTAAATTGGGTGTCAATTATAAAAAGAAAAAAGAGGAAGCACGGGACAAGTTATTTATGTGCCTTAAAAGCTAAAGGAACTAAACACAGGTTTAAGTAATATTTACTTAACAGTTTGCAACAAGACGGTCTTTAGATTTGTGTGTCAGTTTAAAAGAGAGAAAAGAAAAACAGCGGACAAGTATACAGATGAATACAGTCGACTCTGCTTATTTGAACTACGTTTTACTGAAAAATCAGTTAGCTGTCACACAAAATTTGTCAGGGATTTTTTTTATTATTTTAGGCTCACTGAAGAGAAAATATGCTTAAAAAAAATTCCCAAGTCAAAAAATAATTGTGACAAATAGGTGTTTCAGTTAAGCGGAGTCGACTGTATATCCAAATCTTTTCGCCTACCCATCGCAGGCAGCATTTTTCGGGCAGAAGTTCTGGCAATCAGGTAGGCGAGTATACTACCCAAAACTTAGCTACCTCCGTCGACCGTCTGGCTGCGAATAAGGATTTTAATCCACGCCCTCGATAAAGCTCCGACAGAATAACTCCGAAATAACTCTCGCCTGAGTTTCCGACCATAGAAACATAGATGGGAATGAGGGAGCCGGTGAATTTGTAAGATGAAGAAGAACACAGCTACACAAATCCGTTGGAACAGATGTATAAAAATGGCAAAACAAATTAAAGATCGCCTTGAAAATTAGCAAAATTCCAGCTCTTTAAAGGAAAAAGCTTTTAAACAGACGGATAGTCTTTGTTAAAATGAGAATTTCTCGTCGCAAAAGGAACTTTGGTCTTTCTTCTTCCCGATCTTTTGCGAGTGGTGGCATTTGTCGTCAATCAAGCAGCACAATCCCTCTTGCAAGAGAAACTGCCTAGAGCCCAGTTATGCATGTTCTTCTTTTGTAAATTGTGCAATTTCAGGGAAGATAAGAGTTCCTAAAAGAATATAAAATAATTATTACGGGCAAAAACGATTCCCGAAGGTTTTTGTAAAATTCCAAATGGTGACGTAATTCGGTGATATATGCTCAAGTGGCGTAATTTGTCATAGAAAACTACGCCATGCGAATTTATGATTTTTATACGACATTGGGCTTGTAAATAGAACTTGGAGGCAGAAGCAACATTGGATTCGTATCCTAAATCCAGAATCGGAGAATTTACTTCGATGTAGAAGTAAAAGATTAGTATTGTAGTCGTGCATTAAACGCCTCGAAGGTCGGTAGTGTCATTATGGGTCGCTGCATCTTATATAGAAACGCGCAAATACTTGACCTGCACAGCAAAGATTTATGTGTAGAAGCTACAGAAACTATAAGAAATAGGAAACCGTCAAATCGTGCCAATCTCAGGTGGATCTTTCAAGGAAATAACGTTCTCTAGGTTAAGAGAAAGAGCAAAACCACCCAATCCTGTTAACCTCAGGTGAGTCTGTCTAGCAAATTACTTTTGTAAGACTAAGAGAAACTGGAAACCATCACAGCTCTAGAAAATTATTTTCTGAAGGCTCTTAGTGACCTTGCTAACACTAGCACCGCTTACGTACTTAGCTTTTATGAAAGGGTCAAATGGTTTGGGTGAATAGTGAGCAAGGTATTCACTCATCACTACTCCAGTGGAATTAAGACATATAACAGCCTTAAGGACCATTCACATGAGCGCGAACTGCGAACTGCGATCAGGCGAATATTCGTAGGTTGACATTTTATTCACATGAAACATTTTTTGGTCGCAGATACCCGCGAATGCGAGAAGTCAATGTCAGTAGGCACTCGATTTTAAATCTTAAGTAGAATGGCAGCTCATCACATTACATTAAAGAAAAAAAAGCTACTTTTGTATTTTTGGTGGCTTAAAAAGTTCAAACCACAGTGTCATAGAAAAGTTGATCAGTACATTGATGTAAGTACTATTTCAATTTCTTTTGAAATCATAACTATGTATACAGTTTAATCTTCTAAATTTCCACATTTATTTTCCGACCGGGGGCAGACATACCTCCAGTGTAAACAAATTGAAATTGGAAATACAAAGCAACTGTTAGCGTCAATTAGGTTAAGTTCGAACGAATTTTTTATTCGCGGGTCTGTGGATCGCGACTGAATTTTGTGTATTGTGAATAAAGTGTGACAGTTCGAGACAAGAATTTTCAATTCGCGGGTAAATTGCTGTAATTGTAAATTTAGCTCTTTAAAGCAATTGAGACGCAGTTCAATTCATAAATACAGTTAAATTGATTTGTTTGCAATTCGCCTATTCCCAGTTTGCGCTCATGTGAATGGTCCCTAAGTGATGTTTAATCTAGAGCTGCCTTAACACATCTTAACTCAGGCGACGGTCCCTTCTTAAATCCGGATTCAAAAAGAAGAGACAAGGGCAATAAGTTACGGTTTACATTTTCGACTGCTGTGCAACGACAAAAAGACCTTTCTATTATTTTTCTGAACGTAAGAGACTGGCAACTCCATCTAACCCCTTCAAGTCATCTTCTTCCACTTGGTAGAGAACATCCCCACCCGGATCGGATGTAGACATATAAGGATCCCGAGAATTAACACAGGATATCACCAATACAAGCAATTTCAACAGCGTCCAGACATAGCAACAGGACACATTTTGTGCCAAGTGTCACACCCTTTTTTGCAGCCGCCACCATCATACAAGTGCGATAGAAACCGCCACTGACGGTGTAGTGTAATCTCTTTGCAGACATAGGCGATAAGAATGCCATCACTAAGTGCTAAAGAGCAGCATTGCAAAACTGAAGGGTGGCGTTGTGTCACTTTTACGACAACCACTGTAGCGAGCGAGCCGATGAGCATCGTATCAGAACCGAAATGGAGCAAATATTGTGGCGAACACAACGGTGGAGAGAGGGTGCTGAAATGATGACTCCTGACAAGCCGTATTCAGACATGTGTATACACTGTACACACTCCTCAAGAGGAAGAGCTGGTTCATGTACCGAAAACAATGTAAATTAAGAGTCCTCGTCGAACAGCTGGGAGGGGGCACCATGATGTCTATGCAAAACTTGATCCTGGAGGAGGAAAAAAGAAATCGAAAACGAAAATCAATACGCAGCTGGTGCCCACATCGATACGCAGGGTGTAGATATATTCATGGGTACGAGCTTTAAAGACAGTTATAACAACATCGAGAGGTATCCTTGTTTCTTCGAAACTCGCAATGTTTGCCCAAGTGTCGTCATCGTGTCAGTCTCATATTTCAAACAACCAGAAGGAGCTACCCGCTCCGTGTGGGAGAATTGCGGCTCCATGCAATGAATAACCAAACAGCTTTTAATTAACTGCCAGTGAACTCTGGCTGAGCTCGGCATGTCTTGTCCTTTTTCTAAATAAGTTATTCTTAATCAACTGCGAGTTCTATGGGCAATACTTTCTTAATTTCTGGTTAACCTCTTGTGGAACGTTCTTGGAATGCCTGCGCTGTGTTTGCGTAGGACACAAGGACGACGATGTGGATACGTACCTAGGCAACCATTGCCATATCAGCAAACGCTTTCAACCCTTCTACGGCGCGGCCAAATTACGTATTCAAATTTTCGAGAACAACCGATATGGGTGAGGCGCATGAGACGATACAAGAAGGGGCCAACTGACGCCATCAGTCGACGATGATACTCGGTCTGTATATAGGTACGAGTCGAGTACAAGTAGTAGAGGGAGAAAGAGGACTGAAACGTTCAACGAGTTAATGCGGGGTTTACAATGCAAATGCAGCAATTCAACATTTTGTTTGAATATCTAATTATGGTAAATTGATTTGTCAATTGGGAGCGGGTGCATTACATCCTTAGGATGTGTCTCGTTGCCAGTGATTAATTGCTGGGCAAAAGGGTGAAATGCGATCGATTAAAAATGGTTGTGTATGTATAAATTTGGAGCTTGGAATTGATGTTTAAAATCTTTGAAATTGGATCTTTGTATATAGTTCCTCGACGAAGCTTCAAGCAAGGAAGTAGAAAGCAGAGTTTGTTCCTCTTCTACAGACAGGTTTAGAATGAAAAGTAGGCGTGGTCGCATTCAGTTAGTGAGAAAAAGCATTGGGAATGCAATGTTCCAGTTTACAGTCTCTATTAGCACAGGTGTGTCCTTTGGGGCGCCCTCAAGGGCTTAATAATTCAACAAATAAGAAAGTAACACTTTGTTTTTTAGATATGAAGCCTGACGAGAAGGGAGTTTTATTCAGGTTCTCCGCTGTATTTCACTGATTCTTTTCAACAAGGCTCATTAAATCTACTTCTTAAGCACGTACTCCAACCATAACCTTCGTTTCAAAGCATTTCATTGTATTTCGTGGACTCTATAAACAACAAGTCCCATCGAATTTACCTCTAAACTACGGACTTCAACAACAAGACACACCTCAAGCATTTCCGCTGATCTCAGTCATCACGTCTACTTTCAAAGTTCAGACATCAACCACGCTTCAAACTACTTTTCACCAGACTTATACGTAACCGATTTTCAAAGCCTGTTTTGATAGAGAATTCGCTTTCCGCGTCACTCAAAGTACTGAATCCGAATGTATTTCGAGGAATTTAGTCAATTAGGCCCACTCAATCGACCTCCAAAGCACAGACACCAACCACAAGCCACCATTTGAGCCATTTTCCACCGCAGAATGCCCAAATTAATTTTGAAAAAATCCTCTTATCAAAACCTAACAAGTTTCGAATGAATATAGCTTAACCGACAACCAGGTATAGATTACATTTGTGGGAGAGCCTGTAACGTTCGATAATCGTTACTATCTACGAAGGCATCTCGTTTGAATTCATCTTATAGAATTTTTAGGACTACCTACATATTACAGAGTATATTGAATCTATACGACTTAATCGAGGAATATCAAGCGGGGGTTGCCGGGCTTTAGAATATTCCACAGTGGATCACATTTTGTTAAGTCTTATGTCTGAAAGAAAACGAAGCTATGGGCTATCTTCGTAGACTTCAGCAGCCTGTCATTTGGTGAATAACAAAACCGTCTAGAGGTGTCTTTAGAGTTGGAAGGAGTTACAGCGGACACCAAAACCCCTGTACAGCATGAGAAGGTGTTATCAGAATGGTGTTTTAGCAACAAATGTTTTGTTACTCTCAACTGGAATAAGCTAGAGGTAGGGGAAAACTAGAGGATGTATAAGAGTTGAAAGCCCAAAGTTCATCATAAGATCAAATATGAGAATAAGGCGACAGAAAAAGGTAGAAGAAAAAGGTAGAAGAAAATTTTGTTAGAATCTAGTGGCAAATAAATATTTTCGGGATCAGAAAGATGAGTGGAGACCTCCTCTCACTGGGTAGAGTTGATCTATGTACCTGCAGCGTGTTCAATTTTATGGAGAGAGAAGAGAGAAAGGCCCACAAAATGTACATATCAAGTACAGAAACCACAACCGCCCAAAAGCCCAGACAAAGTTTTTCTCTGTCTGTCTTTAGTTACATTTGAAACTGCAAAAGCGCGAAGAGTCATCTAAACCGGGAAATTTCTCTATTTTTTATAGTTGACAATACCAGCTGAATCGACCTCCAAAGTACAGACACATACCACAACCTACGCTTCAAACTTAAATCGAATTTCAAATCCTCTTCAGCTACACAAGGAGTTCCTCTCTGTATATTTTCGGATACATTTAAAGCTGCAAAATCGAGAAGCGTATAGCCTAAACCGCGATATTCGTCTATTTTTTGTAACATTTCAGTTGACAAGTCCCACTTTATCAACCTTTAAAGTACAGACACAAACCACAACAAACGTTTTCAAACCTAAATATGTTTTGAAACACCTCTTCAGCTACAGAATTTGTACCTCTCCGTCCATCCTTTGATACATTTAAAGCTAAAAAAGCGAGAAGGGTCACCTAAACCGCGAAATTCGTCTTTTTTTCGTACATTTTAGTCAATAAGACCCTCTGAATCGACCTACAAAATACAGAAACTAACCAAAATCTTCGTTTCTAACCAAAATCGATTTCCCAAACCTCTTCAGCTATACAGAATTAGTTTCCCTCCATCTGTCGTTGGCTACATAAAATGGGAGTACCTACCACCTACTTCGAAATCAATGCACAAAACATTCTCAACTATACCCTGCCTCGGCACAGCTAGTCTTTATTGCAGTTTCACATGTCTCCAGGCATTTCAACACCAGTCCTTTTTATTACCTTTTCCCCCCCATCCTATGAAATGCATCTATTTAGCATTTCACAACCCTGCAGATACAAGGACCAAAGTCTCATCTGTCTGTCAGTTGATTTTTTTCGACTGAATTTTCGAAAATATCTACTACACCAAGGGGCGGAAGAGATTTACTGCTGTTGTACCCCATATATCCTTGCGAAAAATCTCCGTTTCGTTTATTTGCATTTTACATTTCATGTTTTTATTTGTTGCTTTGTCAAAAGTGCCCTTAAGCACACATATACGACCTAATATCCACAGCCACCCTATGTCTTTAATGGTGATATACAACCCCGGTGAAAGACAATTCCTTAAGGATGCTACCACCTCCCGTCGATGGAACCAGAGAAGAGCTACTTTATACGAACGTGTGTGTGAGCGGGCGCCTTCGACAAGGTAATTTTCGACAAAATGCATCCCTTGAGGGAATTTACACCGAGTGTGTATTGGCGCGCACCCTTCTTTTCGTCTAAGTCTATCACTGCCAAAGACATGGGTAACAAATTGAAACAAAAGCGAATCGAATTCAATGCCTGCCAGAGGGCAGACGGATTTTTCTGTGCTTAAACATCAGACAGAGAGAGAGAGAGCGAGGTCCTTTGATATTTATACCTCATAAATAAACAGGGAGATCAGATACTTTTGAACAGTAGATTTCTAGTGGCAGCCCAGGTATTTGATGTTTGTTTAGTTAAATTGGAGATGCTCCGGGATACACAGCTTACCAAGGCCACACTCTGCGGTTTACGATTAATTAATTTGGGCCAAAAGGATACAAATACAACGAGAAAATGTGCGGTGGAGTCGGTATTGAATGGGAATACTACTTCCAATGGCTTCTGGTGGCATGTATGTTATGTATGTATACTTTTTAGAAATTAAATTAAAAGGACTCAAAGACGACTCACCTGACTGAGTTCATCCCTCGAAAGTTGGCGGCAGTTTGGCAGAAGCGCCTGTAAGTCATCCTCGAAGAGGCCGTCGCCACAGCAACTGCTGTCGTTGCCTTCCAGCGAGTGGAACTGTTCGCTGGCAGTGGTTGAAGTATTCATGTTATTGCCGAATACCGGTGGAATGGTATTCCCACCGCCACCACCGCTGTTTGCATTGCCACCATTTGTTTTAGTGTTGTTGGCAGCACCGAGTCCGATTCCGATTCCCAGTCCGAGTCCGCCTCCGACACCGCCGCCATTATTGTTGTGGATATTGTTGACGTTATTGTTGTTGTTGTTGATTATCAGATTGTTAGCGTTACCATTCAATACACCATTATTGTCATTTCCTTTAACGGAATCTAATCCACAAAATGGTATACGACGATGGCTTGATTTGATTTGTTGCTGATTGTTGGACGTTTGATGTGTGCTTGTTTCGGAGGACCTACAAAGAGATGGACAAAGGAATTTCGGTTAGTTTATGTTTTAATTGAATAAATATGTTTTATAGTAACCTACATATAAATATAACTCAGTTGTAACCCTGAGGACGGCAAAGGGAACATGTCAGAAGTCGTTATGAAGCTTTTGTTATGAGAGAAGACACAATTTAAGTTATTGCAGGGCGATTTTTTAAAGTCAACTACGTCAGAATTTATTTAAAGAACGCAGCGGCGATGTTCGGAAGAACTACCAGATCTTCTTAGGGCTTAAAAATAACTCTTCGGCAGATTTATAAACAACTGAGGTTCCACAAATACCTCCCAAAAGGTATGTTTCAAAGTCACAACGCATGAAAACCTTTTGGGACGCTTTGAAAGAAAGATTTTTATCGACGGCTGAGGGGGCTACATCCAGCCCCAGCTAGCGTCCTCAGTCAACTTGGTATGCATCTACCTATAGGTGCCACGCATATTTGCTGAAATCCGTCTTCCACCCCAAACTATTAAATTCTGCACAACAGATATACTCAGCAAACTGAAAGGTAGCTTTAATTGTGTTCTATATGACTTATTCCAATTCGAAAGGTGAAACTTTCCAACCCAATTATATACGAATTCCCATTGTATTCCTCGAAAATATATTCAATTGCTTCTCATAATTCCCCGCTTATTGTTCGTATACTCAATCCTCCACACACTTCACTCATTGTTCCGGTACAATTCACAAAAGCCAAACTATACACGAGAACTTTCCGTAAAACTCCTTTACCAAGGATCCGGGCCAAAGTGCTGTAAAAGAAAGCCCCTCAACACGGGGAAAAAATAAGAAATAACAAAATTAATTGAACAAAAGAAATAAAAGAGAAAAAGTCTAATTCCGGGAACATTACAAAATATATTTTTAACGAAATAAAATGCTTCTCCGGCATCCGACTCCTGCGCGAACAATTCGGAGGCAAACAAGGAAAATTGTATTAAATAGCTCTTGAGGAGGTTTTCGGTTTCTATGGCTGCAGAAGGGCTTGAACTGAAACCTCCACATCACTCACTCTCTGCCGCATCTCGGTTCATTGGGTTTTCCATGCATCCACACAAAAGTTAAATTATGTTAAGTTGAAGGAATATTACGTACCGAGTGTATCCCTCGCATGCGATGAGGTGAGGAATTAATAATAATAAAAGAGAGAACGCGACGAAGAACCAGTATGTAATATGTTCACAAGCACAAGGAAGCTAGACCTGGATGTGAGGTGGACCGTGTGTATGTGGAGCACACCGGAAAGTTTACATCTTTTATTTTCATTTCGGCTAAGAGGCTTTGGAACGAGACTGCATGCAATTCTGCGATAGAAATTTTAATCCGATTTCGCAGATGACAGAACGCAGCGCTGGAAATAGACGGCGCGCACATGTAGTGTAGTGCAGTTTGTTGGTGCAGACAGATAGGAGGAGGATTTTCTTTTCACTTCGCCACTTGGAAATTGCTACTTTGACATGAAAGTTGTGCGAGATTACGAGAGATTTGAATTTGTTATTCTTAGCAGAAGTGCCTATGAATAGACAAGTTGTGCTTGCGTCTTTGGCGGTTTAACGAGGTATGTTTTTTAGTTGGCAACTGTTTGTTGAATAAATATTTGGAAAGCAAGTTGTATCAAACAAATTATACAAATGGTTTCATCCAACTAAGTTTGAATGGCGCTACAGTTTAGGGTGAACCTGAGCCTTTAACGCCAATAAGCCTTCCTTGAGCCAGCCTCAACTAGATACATCTGAAGATTACTAGTTGCTGAACAAAAACCCTATAACACACTTCAGGCCTAGGCTTGCACTCATGATGCTAGCCAGTGATCCCAGATTGAGGGGAAAAGCGACAATTTTGGCGCATTTTGAATGAAAGGGGGTAAAATGAGGGACAAGCTTAAAAAGAGGGCGAAATAAAAAATCTCCGTAAAACGTAAGTTGTTCAAAAACAAAATTAAAACGTATTTTCAGTACGAACAAATTTCAAAGAGAGAATTATTCATAGTCACAAATGGTTCCAAGATGGACTGTGGAGTAGGAGCAGGCATTTTCTCAACAGAATTTAACATCTCTAAAAGTCTTCGCCTACCCAACGTAGCCAGTGTATTTCAAGCAGAAGTACTTGCAATAATTAAGGAGGCCGCGATTAAGGCTGTAGTTTCAACTAAGTTAACGTCCAAGCTTGTTGTGGAATGCAGGGAGACACTGACCAGGGCTTGCCATCGGTTTGATATCACTCTCGTCTGGGTTCCCGGCCATAGGAACATCGAAGGGAATGAGAAAGCCGATGAACTTGCCAGATTTGGCTCAGCTCTGTGCGTGTCTGACGCGGAGGAAGTCTTCCCTCCGCTGGGATATGTAAAGAGAGAAATCCTCCTGCACTTCACCTCATGGGCTGAGACTAGATGGTTGAACCTGACGAACTGCGTCATTTCACGGAAGATCTGGCCAACCTACGATGATTCCAGAACAAGCAACCTTTTAGCCAGAACGCGTATTGATGTCGCCAGACTAACGGCAATTAGTACGGGTCATTGGCCTTTAGGAACCCACGCAGCCAAGCTTGGCATCCTCACAATACCCACTGCCGTAGCTGTGATGACACAAACAAGAGTAAAACAGTGTTCCATCTTTTTTGTGAGTGTCCGGCCCTAGCCAAAACCAGACGCAGTGCACTGGGTCATCCCTTTTTTGATGACCTTTCGGCCATCCAAGGCATCCATTTCCACAAGATCATCAAATTTCTCAACTCCACAGGCTGGTTTTGAGCTCTTTTAACTTCCTTCACCTCCTCTTCATTTCAGGTTCCGTTAGCAGTGGTTTCAAAACGGCGCTCAATGCGCTACCAACCAAAGATGAAAGAAAACAGCCCATCGAACGTCTACGTAAGTTTTTGTGTATTTGAACGCTTTTACTAGGTTTTGTTATTATGTATTTTAAAATAGAAATGGAACATATTGAATACGTAGCAAATTAAAACTAGATTTTTTAATTTTTTTTTCTAAGCAATTTTTTTAACAACTAGCGGACCCAGCGAACTTCTTCTCGCCTAATTTATAAACTCCAGAGTGATAATAAAACACAGAAAGTTCAAATTTCAATGTGATTTATTTGAATTGAATCGAAACCAGTAGAGAACGATATGATAAACAATGTTGTTCGATTTGATTTCCGGTGCGAAAACAAACAACGATGCCAAGACGCGAACAGGCAACGTATAGCTGACCGTGCGAAAAATAGGCAAATTCAAGATTAATTCCACAGACTTCCAACGATTGGACTTGCGATTTATTCATTGTCATCGCAAAAGCTAATCGAACGGTTAACTGAATCCGCTTGAATTGGAATGGAAGATCAGTTGGAATAGTCAGAATACGTGGGATAAGGACTTCCTCTTCCTTAGAGTTTGCATTAGATGATAGTCGCTTGAATCGCATTGTTCATCCGTTTCTTGACGGACAACACCGTTAAATGTTTACGTCATAATGACGTCCGCATGTCAAAATTTGGCATGAAATGTGGCATGCGTAATCGTTGCTTAGGTCTGCCGTAAAAAATTAATAAATCGATGAATACAACGAAATACTCTTCAAAGTTGCTCCCTTTTCTCGAATGAAGTTACTTAAAAGACCTCCATTCTCCCACTCATTCATTTGATGAAATATTTTTTTTACCCTTGGGAAGAATGGAATTTTATAGAATTTGTTAAGCGATAAGTCAAATCTTTTGTCGACTTGACCAAAACCGAAGAGAAGATAGCAATACTTGATTTGAGTCAGACAACGAGCATAGAGATCCCTTCAACAACGCCATCTACAGCAATCGATGAAAATATAGTGTACACGTTCTTAGAAAATATTTCGTATGAATGCTTTAAAATACAGGTAGCTTAAAACGCTACTCACAATATCTTCGTCGATTTAAAAGCTATTCTGACAAAATGACGAAGGGGAAAGCTCGTTTATACATCTACGAGTAGGTGGGTTACGACATAAACAAAACCTCATGGAAACTATTGTGCAAACCTAACAAGCCCCAACAAAGGAGGTGCAATCTACCATAAGTCAATAACTAACATACGCCAGTGAGATAATTCGTGGATCACACCAAGCTGATGCTGCTGAATTTGTGAGTAGGTATAGCAACATGTCGCACAAATAATTGTAAATTTCGTTTCTGTCATAATACCTGTATATGCCTGTAGCGCTTCTTTTATCTAAATCTTAACTGGGCAGGGAAAAAAAATTAAGGGACCAAATTTGCCTTCATCAACAATATCAACTGTACGACCCCCGATCTTCACCTCCACCATGACTTTTGAAATACCACAGACTTTCGCAATTTGTTGCGTTCGTGTTTTTTTTTTTTTTTCTTTTTTCAAAAGTGATTCCTATTATGTTCGCCCTAAAAAGATATCTCTTCCGCCTCACTAAAAGCTACTTATTCCCATTCCATAGAAGCACACATGTGCACATGCTCGCATGCACATGCAATCGACCTGGTGTGGGGCACCAAACCCATACACACAGTCGCACGCTTAAAATATCTCCAATCTACAAGTACACAACCACCCTCTCCCGGCCAGTAAACGTAAACGACTCTAAAGATAAAACACAGCAGCATTTTAATGATTCTCGTTGATGGGTAAAAAGTCGGCACGGCGTTCCACTTCCATTCCACCGTCTGACACAGTTCGCGTCATCGTCATCTCCTGGAATAACATCAAAAAGCATATGCAACCACCGCCCCAACTACTTTAGCACCAATTCACATGCAATTAAAGTAAAGGAGTGTAAAATTGTTGGGAAAACAAAAAAACAACACAAAACTCTCCCGAGGGGCATGTCTGTTTGTGTGTGTGTTGGGAAATTCAGGGCAGCGTGAGTATCGTAAAACGACCAAACGACTGACTGTTTGCGCAATCGGTTCGCTTCAGCCCTTCGCTGCTGACTCTAAAATAATCTCCTGTCGATTGTAAATCATTTGCCGAAGCAATAAATCAAAATTAATCCACTGCCATCCTTGCGACAGAATGATTGAAGAAGAAATCATCACTTATGCAAATAAGTTCCTCAGCATGGAGAAAATAAAGCACTCGAAACAATACAACACCTTGGCGAGAAAAGTTCTTGTCGGAAGAGAAGAATAAATCAGAGCAAAACGTGAGCGTCCATGTAATTTTCAATGCAGCAGCACATTAGCACAACGTCATGTCACTCGAGTTAATCTCGATGGGGGGACGATCCTCCGCATAGGGCTTCTGCTTTATGTGCTTCACGTCCCTAATTCGGGAAAGTCTTCCGAGCTCTGCGTTCGCATTTATGTACCTACTACTACGCATACCTCTTTCAATTTCAACGGAACGCTTTGTCGGAGTTGGATTTTTATGGTCGCCATCATTTTTGATAAAATTCATGTTAATGCAGATTTTATTGAGCGAAAAAATGAAATATAACGGAAGACGTGGGTGGAGGATACATAGCTGGGTTCCAGTTGTTGGTTTGTTGTCCAAATTTGGGACGACGCGACTTTTAACGAACAGAGCTCAGGCACTAAACGGTTGAGCGTCATAAAACATTGAATTTTTGATTTTATATGAGAATTTGAGAAGTGTGGGTTTCATGGACACTTGGCTGGTAATAAGGTGAAAGGTATATCTAAGCTCACCAAGTTGATTAAGATATTTCACGCTTGTAAGAAATAGATGTCGTAAAAGTTAAGAGACTTGCACATGTGGAGCACAAGCAGAACTTCAACCTCTTACGAAGACTGGATGGTGATGGTGTTATTATGCAGCTAGCTGGCTCAAATATGTATAATCATAACCAATTCGATTGCCGCTTTCGATCTTGATTAAGACTTGCAATATAAACATAAGGCCCATCGTCCACTGAAACGTTTGGTTAGCATAAAACACAGACTTCGTTGGTACGACAAATTATCCATAGCAAGAGATATTCTTTTGACTGAACGCATAAAAATATAAAGCGCATACAAAATATGTAGCGCATAAAAAACGTAAAACCGTCAAATAAATCTGTTAAAAATTGCCGCATCGAACCCTAAATTGTATGTTGAGCATCAGTCGGAAACAATATGGAGAGTTCTACTTTTTTTGATATGCAAACTAAGCTATTGATGTTTAAAACATATTTTAAATCTTGGAAAGGTCAAACACTGTTAAATACGACACAATTCGGAAGTGAATGGACATTTCAAACGTAACAAATGTAAGGCCCGCCGTCCACTAAAGTTCTCCGTATGTGATCGTCAGATCTGATCAATTGGATCGACCCCCAAATTGTACGACAAATCCCAGATAGAATATGCACAGTTCTAGGTACTATTTATTTTTTTGGTAAACAATTATTGAGGTTTAAAACATATTTTAAATATTGAAAAGGTCAAGAATTGGTATATTCGACGTGAAGAGACATTTTAATCTTGACTAAGGTAAGGCCCACCGTCTACTAAAGTTCTCTGTCATGATAAAACGAAAACATAAAAAGATAAAGCGATCCATAAGCAAGACCGTCAAAGTGGTCTGTCAGAAAGAGCCGGATCGACCCCCAAATTGTATGACCTCAGTCAGATACAATATGCACATTTCACAGTTCTACACTGTTTCAGTTGAAGAAAGATTGAGCTATTGAAGTATAAAAACTATTTGAAATCTTAAACAAGTCAATAACTGATAAATACAGGGAGCCGTATATCAGGTCGAAACACAATTCGGAAGCGAAAGACTGAAGTGAGAAGTGCTCCCGCACTGAACAGCCACGCAAAGTCCATCTGCATTTAAAACCAAGGCGCAAAAAAAAAAAAGAAATACGACCATCCCAATTAGATAGAAAGACGAGCCAACTCCAAACCGGATCGACTTCCAAAAATGTTATAGTAATAACGGGTGATTTTTTAGCTGGTTTGGTTTTGGCAACACTGGTTTTGACAGCTGACGTGTGTTTAGTACCTTATGTCACTGTCAAACGGCTCCAGGAAATAACCCCCCAAAAAGAAAATGAAATAACCCCCCAAAATTTGTATGGAGGTGGGGAAAATTGGGGATTTATTTCATGGGTTTTTTGGGGACTAATTTCATACATCAAATTGGGGAGTTATTTCACTGTGAAATAACTCCCCAAATTGAAGTAAATTCGAGATTTTTGGCCATATGTCCCACCCAACAATTTGAAAATTCAACAAAAAATATAAGAAAAAAACCTCGCACCCACCCCGTAATCCAACAGTAAACCCAAGCAGGGGGGTTGCAGGGGGGCACCATGCCCCCCCATACACATTTCATAATTTGCGCAAATGACCATTGTCTCAAAAATTAATATTAATTCGAAAGAAGGACGCCCTATAGCGTCTTGGGGACTTATTTCATACCATTTTGGGGACTAATTTCATGTTCGATTTGGGGTATAATTTCACAGTGAAATTATTCCCCAATTTTGGGGGGTTATTTCATTTTCTATTTGGGGGGTTATTTCGTTGGGGGGTTATTTCCTGGAGCCCTGTCAAACAGCTTCAGTTTGGTTTGCAATTTAACCATGGATCGTCTTACAAATGAACAGCGCTTGCAAATTATTGAATTTTACTATCAAAATTCGTGCTCGGTTCGAAATGTTCATCGCGCGCTGCTTCCATTTTATGATCGGCATTCTCGACCTTCTGAGCAGTCTATTCGGAAGATTGTGACCAAATTTCGCACCAAATTTACTTTGTTGGACATTAAACCACCAACACGTTTACGTACTGTGCGTAGTGACGAAAATATTGCGGCCGTATCAGCTAGTGTGACGGAAGACCGCGAAATGTCGATTCGGCGCCGTTCCCAGCAGTTAGGCCTTTGTTACAGCACTACGTGGAAAATTTTGCGGAAGGATTTGGGCGTAAAGCCTTTTAAGATACAGCTGGTGCAAGAACTAAAGCCAGCCGACCTACCACAACGCCGAATTTTTGGTGAATGGGCTCTTGGAAAGCTGGCCGAGGATCCGCTTTTTTATCGAAAAATTGTGTTCAGCGATGAGGCTCATTTTTGGTTGAATGGGTACGTAAATAAGCAAAATTGCCGCATTTGGAGTGAAGATCAGCCAGAAGCATTGCAACAGCTACCAATGCATCCCGAAAAAGCCACTGTTTGGTGCGGTTTATGGGCCGGCGGCATTATTGGGCCATATTTCTTCAAAGATGATGCGAATCGCAGCGTTACTGTCAATGGTGAACGCTACCGAGCGATGATAACAAATTTTTTTTGCCTGAAATGGAAGTTCTTGACTTGCATGATATGTGGTTTCAACAAGACGGTGCCACATGCCACACAGCACGCGAAACAATGGCGCAATTGCGAGGCGAGTTTGGTGAACAGTTAATTTCACGTTTCGGGCCGGTCAATTGGCCGCCTAGATCGTGCGACTTGACACCATTAGATTATTTTTTGTGGGGGTATGTCAAGGCTAATGTGTATAGGGACAAGCCCGCTTCGATTGACGCACTGGAAGCCAACATCCATGCATTCATTCGTGAGATACCGGCCGATATGTGTGAAAGAGTATGCCAAAATTGGACTCAGCGGATGGGCTACCTGAGACGCAGCCGCGGTCAACATTTGCATGAAATTATCTTTAAACATTAAATTGCAAGGTTCAAACCATCGATTCAAATAAATATTTCATTCATTTTTTCGAATTTTTTGTGTGTTTTTTTTTTAAAAAAGTTCTAAACCTCTTAAAAAATCACCCGTTACATTCAGTACTGTATTCCCAGTTAATCTGGACACCAAAGTTAAACTGCGCTTAACAATATGTGTCGTTGAGTGTTTGGCTTCTGTCAAGCCTATAAGGAGAACAGTTTAATTTAAAACCGGGCGAACCCCTGTTTCGTAAGCCCCAAGAACCTACTAAGATGACAAAAAGTTCGTGATGGACCTGAGCCTCACTAAAAATACCTTTTTGGTTATACCCCTGCAGAGAGGATAAACAGCGAAATCATCATGTTGGAACAAATTTTAGAACTTGCAGACCTACGAGAGAACTATTCATGGTCAATGGTCAAAATTTATGATCAGGGGTTGAATCGCATCGTATGTGAAGAACTTTTCACATGTAAAATAAACTTAATCGGCCTTACTAATAATCAATCACTAATGTCAACAACTAGTTAGATGTCAGCTTTAGTAAAAATGTACAGCATTTGTGAAATGGTACCAATAAACAATTAGACCTCCACATTTACTAGTCCGACAACTTTCTTAGAATCTATTACATTTGTTGTCATTGCAGAATTCAAATTTCATAATTTGTTTTCGTGAAAAACGAGGTCAATGGTCTCTTTCAAAAGGAGGATTTTATTCTAAAAGAAGGAATATATAAATTGCAATTAAATTTGCCCAACACATATCTTTCCAATGCTCTTTGAGACTTATTATAAGCAAAAAACAAAACACAAAATAGGAAATGCACAAAATATCCGCTGATCTGTCAAATATCACATGCAAATCAGTAATGCCCTATCGTTCGATCGGACACAATTTTCAGTACTTTTATGGTACGCTTTCCATTGTTTTCTAATACTGCCTCGCGATTTCTGGCGCAGGGACATAAGTCCACGAGACATAAGTCCATAATGGACTAACGTCCCACTTCGGTGGGACATAAGTCCACTTTTTCATTATGGACTTATGTCTCATCGAAGCGGGACATAAGTTCCGAAATTGTTTTGTCGAAGATGGGACATTAGTCCCAAATTTTACCATAGATAATATTTAGCAAAACGTCGTGGATCTCCAATAGGCATCGTATACTTCAAATTAGGCGCACGCGAGTTGCTACCATTGTATTATGAAATGTGTATGGGGGGGCATGCTGCCCCCCTGCAACCCCCCTGCTTGGGTTTACTGTTGGATTATGGGGTGGGTGCGAGGTATTTTACTTATATTTTTTGTTGAATTTTAAAATAGTTGGGTGGGACATAAGGCCCAACATTTTTGCTTTGGACTTATGTCCCGCTTCGATGAGACATAAATCCATAATCAAAAAGTGGAATTATGTCCCACCGAAGTGGGACACAAGTCCATTATGAACTTATGTCTCGTGGACTTATGTCCCTGCGCCGCGATTTCTTTATGAGTGCATTTGTGTCGTAATAACATCTCTTTCAAATTATTCAATAAACGGAGCACAGTTTATTTGAATGGTTTCATTTATTCGTAGGCTGACGATGCAAATCAAAACTTATTAGTGGTCTAAACATCACAATTGCATCGTTAGCAAGAGAATATTTTTGAAAATAGAAATAATATCTGGCTCATTCATTTTAGAATGAATAACAATCGCACGTAGGAAGCGTGTTAAGAACTTATCGCTTCCGGGTTTGAAAATAAATACAATTTAACCTATAAAAAATTGTATGACTTATATATTACTTAATTCGGGAAACTTAGAAACCGACAAAAGTTGAAATTCGAACTGAAAAATATAAAACGCATATTCTCGTACTACCTGTTTGTTAGGCTGTACTTGCACCCCCAGAAGTTAATAAACTTGTTATTTTGCATGTATTTTGCTGAGTTCTGATGATTCTATTTTTATAACTATATTTTCCGCGAAGGGAACCTTTTCACGCCAACCATTGTCTCATTAGAGATCCTCATTCTCGGTAAACAAACTCCTTTTGCAAAGAGTTTGAAAAGGGTTTGGTTGCAACAAAATATCTACCTGTGTCACCTAAGGTACTGAGAATTGTTGCAAAAAGGTACCTAAAAGCCGTCCAAACTTAGGTAAGAAGATATTTTAGTCTGTTTGCGACGACTGTGAAGAAAGTCTTGGAATTATCCCAAACTTATATAAAATTTATTTTTTATTAAGCAACTAACTAGGAAAACCAATCAAAAAGCAACAAAAAGAAAAACACAGAAATATATGCTTCACGTGTTTAGAAATAAAACAAAATAGCAATATTTTTCAATATTTTGCATACATTTGTACAAATTTGTGATTGTTAGACTTAAAAACCATTTGCATTGTTGTATTGCAATGAATAAAATTAGAAAACATTCACAATTTACTAAAATTAATTAATAATTGTAAACGCTCGGGATGAACAACATCGTATTAAATTCTCTCCTATTACGAAATTTACTATCGTGATTTTGGATGGTTGGGCAACACTTGTCTTCAAAATGACATAAGGGAGGATTTATTTAGCTAATGTCCGAGATAAACATGGCTTTCTCAACACTAACATTTAACCCTACAGTTAGCGATAGTCTGGCAACTATATTTGTTTATTGGTAAAGGGATTTTGGAAAGTGTGGAGTCTTTTCGTAAAGTGCCAGACTAAAGTTGATTATTGGTAAGGCCGAATGTTCACGGAAGTGGATATGGACACTAAAGAGCGTCAAACACCGGAATCTTTTATAAACCTTGGTGGTTCAAGAAGCGGAATGGAATCACGTTTTTAATGAGAGTTCCCAGGCCAGAATGAACCCAATTTGTTGGTTAGGGTTTCAGAAAAACACTCATCTACTTCTTCAGAAATTGCCTAGTTGGACTCTTCAAGTTTGGTTATGGTTCCCTTTCAATTATGTGCATATAAGGACTTAATCTACTGTTAGTCGACCTGGTTTAAAACAAAAGTTAGGAGTTAATATACATTCGATCTTTAAAAAAAATAAATAAATAGGACACAATTCAGAAGTGAAGGGACATTTAAATCTCAACAAACATAAGGCCTACCGTCCACTAAAGTTCCTCCGCACGACACCGCTAACCAACCGCTGACCTCTTTGCCCGATTTCAAATGGGATGCAATATCTACTTTTGTACCCAATTTCACACTCGGCTGTTAGAATAGAAGTCAGTTCTGAGTAAGACTATCATCCTAAACAATTTTAACCCACTGAAGGGAGCTATCAAATCCATTTGAGATTTTTGCGTCTATTTACTGGCTATTGAAAACCGTTTACTCCGGTCAATTATCTCTTAAGAACTGCGAGAAACTACGGGGCGCAGAAACGTCTACCCCTGCCACCCAGCCTTAATGTCAACCGTTCATCTCCATAGTTTAAAAGCTTTTATCTCATACAATAAATATTGATATATCTAAAAAGGATGACAGATTTATCATTTTTTAATATCTAATCTGAGCGGTTTATGTCGTGATAGTTAGATATGCTACATCAGTATATCACGATAGTCTTTAGCACCATATATTGTTCAGATTAGTGTCACAATCAGATCACTCCGATGAGCACTGAGCCTTATGACGAAACAGATATTTATAAGACACTAAACGGGGAAGTGCTCTTACGAGAAATATGTCATGATACTTTAAATAAATTCTAAAGTATGAGGTAGTGCTTACGACTGCTACTGATACAAGTTGTTGTATCGCTTCTAAGAAGTAAATCAGACTATTAGCACCACTTAAATGATATAAACGCCTTTCTGAAACACTAGATCGCATGAAAGATATGTCGCGATACAGAACAATGCCAGACCGCGTTGATGCTGAATGACACGTTAAAGCTTAACAACTTGTTGGCTAAATAAATAATTTGAATTTGTATATAACAAGGTCTTCGGATTTCACATAATCTCATGAGATTTATGTCACAGAAAAAATGTTCAACTTCAACTTCAAATCAAGAGGAACTCCAAGCTAAACGATTTTAGAAAAAATAACCTCTTGAATAAACCTTTACCGCGACGAAAGTACTAAGATAAATTATGTGAATTCATTTTTAAAAGCAACTTATGAAGCTCAGCGAAGGCGTCTACGAATTTCACTACTTGAATTGGCCATATTAGGAAACAATATTGAACATCGGTCTTCTTTTCAACTTCAAGTGTAGGTTGAACCCAATCGTACGCCTACTTTTGCATAAACAATAAATGCTAAATGCACTCAATATTGCCCTATTTCCATACCTAAGCCCGCACCTATTCATAGGTTTTGTTCATTCAAATTCCCAAAATGTTCACCCATCAAACCCTCATAGATTCGTATTCCGAGCACCTACACTCTGGTGGGCCCTTTGATGACCACAAATAAACCTACGTAAATGAAACACCTACACACATCTACCGCTGAAATAGTATCTTTTGTTGGAAAATATTTTCGGGCTAACTTTCACAGTGCAGAAAACGTGCCGCACATTTATATATCATCTCTGGTGCGGTGTGTATAACCTCTCATGATGCAAACAGTCCCCCGTGCCACTAAATCTTCCACTTCGTGCACCTTTTATTGCGCGAGGGTATCTCTGGGATAAGAGGATTCAAGGCCGACCATTCAGGCACCCTTTTAAATTCCCCATGATATTCCTTTCTGCATGACGGTAACGAATTAAAGGACAATGTCGCAAAGAAAGCAAATAAATAAAATGGGAAAAAAAGAGAAACTCCGCAATGCAAAATCGCAGCAGCAGCAGCAGACAAATGAGACTTCATTGCCGCAGACAGACGGAAATAATGGGAAGAAATGTACCCAGTATGCAGGCTCCTTTAAAATATATATTCTAACTACCTCATTTGTTAGGTTTTTTTTGCTTTCTTCTGCTTAATGGGTGGGAGAGAGAGAGAGAGAGGTATTTTAATCGTTGCAATTTCGTTCACTGTCAGGGGCAGGCACATTTTTGGTTAAATTGTTCAGAGGATAATATACTGTGCAGTTGAAAGTATACGGAAGTAGTGTGGAAAGCGCTTGTAAAGAGTTAATGAAGTGATTGCCTCTCATGAGACTGATGCGAATGCGATGGCTTTTTATGTTTCAATTTTAAATACTCTTGGGCGTGAACGCGCAAATAGTTGGAGAGAGAATATGTAAATCAATCACAGGGATGAAAATATCAAAAAAAAAAAAAAAACAATATTTTAACTAATTGCATGCAAAAGTTTCTGCGGAAGAGACAATCTCATGAGATTGTTGTCGTGATACCAGCTTCAGATTGCATTAAATGTACTAAATGTCTCGTAGGAAAGATGGTATTCCTTTTAAGTGGCTGAAAACAAAAAGTAAGCCAACAATTTTTTCAGCGGACGCTATTGTAGAAAGTTTATATAACCATCTACTCCCACTAAAAATATATCAAGATACTAAACAAACTAACTTGGAAGTGTGAGGAATTGCAAGTGAATCAATTCATCAGTTTAAACCTTTTAGAGATGAATGAATCATCATAATTCTATTATAATTTTATAGTGGACATCTCCGATTAAAATATTTGTAAGTCGTTACTTGCGAGTTACTCTCATGAAAAAGATGTCATGATACTTAGGATACTTTAAAACAGTTGGTAATGCAAAATAAGGAGTTAGGTGTATGATTTTTTTGTAATAGACTATGATGAACAAAATGTTTATAAATCGTTAGTGCGTGAAGTGCTCTCATAACAAATATGCGATGATACTAAAGACATTGCTGCTTCTGTAAGAAGTTAGAGCTGAAGCGTCAGCACTCATGAGATTAAGTCATGATACAAACGGAATTCCAAAACATTAGAGATATGGAAGTTAAAGCTATTGAAAAGGACTTCTTTTGAACTTTAAGCACTTTAAGCACTCAAATGAAATAGACAGACGGAATGGAACATGCTGTTGCAACCCCTGTTGATGGGGAACATAATAATTAAGCTTAGCCAATTGCTAGGTAAATATACATAAATTCCATTGGTGTATCCATATCTTTGGAATTTACACTATCTCATGAGATTTAAATGCATACATGAATATTAATACATAATAGTTATTAATAAACAGAACTAAGATTTTTTATATCGTCGTTGGTGTGGACTGAACGTTGTTTGTTGCTGGCCCTGTTCGAATATCATGCTATTTATGTCAGAGCCTATGTAGCACAATTTGGCCAGTTTTATCGCCGTTCGGGTTGCTTTGTTAGTAGGAACAGGGAGTTGATTATTGTGACTGATACTTCTCGAGTCTCATGACATTTATGTCACAGCAAAAAAAAAAACCCAACCTATTAGCAGAGTTGCTTAGGATTATGTAGAATCTGAGCGAGGTAGAACTGTCTGTCAAAGGAATTTATGACACCTATAGTTTTGTGGTTATTGCGTGATATCGCATGAGATAAAATTATTTCCTGATACAAAGAACTTCTTATGGAGGATGTACAGTCGAATATGGCGACCAACAAAATTAAGAAAATGTCTTTAAAAAACCAAAGATTTCTTTTGCTAAGATGTCGTTTTCAAACTTATTTGACAACAACGCAGTGATATTTTCATTCAATACAAAACTGCAATACAAGCAACCACCACATGAAGAACAAGCTCAAATTGTCAATCAAATGTTATTCGAATAATCCTCTCTGTGTCCTGGGATCAGTGCAAGATTGATATCATGACACAAAACGAACAGAAAAATATGGAAAACATATGAAAATCCTTCACAAAAATATTCACTAAACGCAACCACCAGATAAATATTGACCAGGAAGTAGAACTCTTCAAAAGCAAAAATATATTCTCAATAAGCTACCGGAAATTAACTCCACCCATTGAGCACATCTTCAAGGACCACCACCGAAGAATCAGCAAAAGAAAAGAAGCTCATAAAATAATATTACGAATGGGAATTTCCAATAAATTTATTAATCTTTGGCAAATCTTTCGTAGCCACTCTGCAGTGAATCACTGACCTCCACAAGCATCTGCATCATCGCTATCGCTACCACAGCGCCACCGGTACATAGAGACATCTTCCATACGGACGGGGAAGCGGCACCCACTAGCAGCGTTCTTCTTCACAGTGCGCATCCAACCAACTCATGGTCTGGAATAAATGCCATAAGGCATCTGTGTCTCATCGGATTGGCGTTTACTGGCTCCTTTAAGGGGTGCGTTGTGGGTTGGCGAATTATTGGATCCTAAAGTCCTGTGGTCTGTTTTTAAGTGAAAATGGTCGCGAGTTTAACTGAATTCTTATTAAAATATTTGAACCCAATTTCAATTTTAAACAAAAAATACCGCGAATTATAATTGAGCTCCAAAATTGGCAATATTCCGCCTAAAATAGTTCAGACTGCAACCAATAAGTGCGAAAGAGCACTCCTACTATCTCCAAAGCAGCAACAAAAGACCGTCAAAAATTGCTTGCAACGCCGTCTTGTACAAATAACTTCCCGCCAACACCAAAGTGCAAAACCAGCTACACACGACCCATCCGCACACTTTATATAAACGCCTTCCTTCCTCGTCACGCAGGAACGGGGTATCTTCTCTCCGGTTCTGTTTATGTTGACTTTGCGGAGATTTTAATCACAATCATGAGCAGAAAAAAAAAAAAAAAAAGAAGATAAATCTGCGACCGAAAGAAAAGACGACCTCTCAGATGCTGAGTCACTCCGAGGATGATTATGACTTCATCCAGGAAAACAGCGATTAACTTCTGCCACAGAGCGAGATAGAGATAACCAACAGCCCCACACACATTCACATAGAACATGTGATGGGAGGATGGAGCAAACGGTTTATTATAACCCCGCTGGGGTGCTGGCGCGCTCGCTTTGCATTATTTACCTTATTATTATGAGTCCACCACTTGGAACTAATTAGATTTGCTGTGCGAAAAGGCAAATTGACAGGATCTTCTACGCGCTGGATAGAATAAGACGTCGCTTCGTCAGCCCAAAGGACGGATAACTCTGCATGCATCAAGGCAATTAAGGCGACTATCACTGGTGATATTATGATGGTATTTTGTAAGTTTAATTGGCAAAGTTTTTCTATTTATTCTTGTGGGCAAATGGAAAATGGAATAGCGGCAGGTAATTGAGTAAAAGAGAATTTGACTTTTAATAGGCGAGACATGACGATTAGGGTAAACGGTGTAGAGCAATCTGACGTCCTTTTGGAGGAGCAAAGTTCGTCTGTCATGTGTTGGTTGGGAATGGATTGTTCAATAGGTTTGACTTTTGTGTGATGGGAAGCGCAAATTAATGTGGAACTGCGAAAAAAAGGCTTGGGAAAGGGACGTGCCGATAGGTTGGCAGATTATTGGTCCCAGCATAAAGAAAGCCCCTAAAGTACTTATAGTGCTTTTGAAAGATTTTTTTAAAAATCGGTCTATTAGTTCCCGAGATTACTTCCCACAAAACCAATTTTGAACTCTTTAGGGTAGATAAGGAACGTGATTGCGGCCTTCAATTTGACGAGCATTAAGTGGAGAAAGAGCTTGTAAGTCAATTGCTGATTGTGACACTTCTGGTCTGATTGGAACCAATAATAGGATTGCACGGAGTTTTTATTTCAAGCATCTTTTTCTATTTTTCTCAAGAACTGACCATCCAATTTGAATTGAGCTCTTCCATCCTAGTTTAGAGCACAGAATGACAGGCAGTTTGAAGGAATGCAAAGGCTTTAACACTTTGAAAGTTGAAATAGCGATGGGACACTGAAGAGGTGAGTAAGCTGGGGTTATCGCAACTCATTAATGACCATTTCATACCTTACACAATTCATCCAAGAGACAGCTGAACTTTTAGACAACTCATCCACGGACAGTGCAAATTTCATCCTTCGCTACAGCAGCTGTCTTGGGATTGTTTTTTTTAAAGTTAGACACGTGTCCTACTCTTAGCCCAAGGGTGTTCCTTTTAACAATCTTTAGATTGTTTCAAGTCCAGAAAGGGGCACTTTGGAGCTATATGCTTAGAAGGGAACAGTTTATGAGTGTCGGTTGGACGGCAGCCGGAAACTTCTACAATGGTCTGCAAAACCATAACAATCGGTCAGAGGATGGACGCTTCTTAAAGAGGCAGAAGCGTATACTTACGAGTGCATGCACTGGACATCTGGATCGTCTTATGGTTATGATAGACATGTGGACCATCTTTTAGCTCAAAGAAAAATATGTGTAACTTGTTTGGGAGGACGGTGACTAACGAAAGTCTGTGGTCAAATCGCCACTTCCGTGAACGAGCTATAAGTTCGGAATTAAGTCGGTTTTCCATTTAAAACAAAAACAAAAATACTCCCAGACGACGTAATTCAACCCTTGTTTTATAGGCTACTCACAAGTCCCAGGCAGAGTATTAGAGTGGATAAAATTAGGAGGTAGAGTTGCGATTATAAAGGTTCAATATTGAAATATCAGCTCTAGCTTCAGGTTTATTCACCGATTACAGAGTTGGAACACGTAGCTTTGTTAGATGAAGTTTCTAAAAAGGTTGTACATAGGTATGAATTATAACTTCTGAGAGGCGTTTCCAAAGCTCACCAAGGTTTGGATGCAAAGAAAATGCTCAGCGTGATTGAAAGTAAGGGCGACTTCGTTCCGAAAGCGAACGAAGTGGCTGTGTTGGCATGTTCATTATGAAAAGACATCCATCAATACAGATGGTGCCGTCGAAGCCTTTAGCAGAAGTCGGTGATAGATTTTTTTTGTGGCACCGTCTGGAGCCTTTTGAAGGGAAGCAATTTCAACTGAATGTAGAGCAAGATTGACGCATGTTAGTTTCTGCAGAAGATGTTTGTTCAGTGTAGTGTGTCAGATGGCGGTGATGAAGTAAGAACGTGGTTTAAAGCATTCAGAGCTTAGAAGACCAACAGAGACGAAAAACGCCTTTAAGGTGTGGACCGGTACGGAGGCACGAAAAACTTGCAAATGCCCTTTTCAAGAAGTCAAAGACCAATCTTGGGAGGAGTTCAACGAAAATTTAGACTATAGTAGATCACAGATCTGCAACCAAGATGGCCCCTTTAGAGAAAATAAGGTTGAATTTCGTAGTCAAATCTTTTCATAAGGATAAGACATCTCACGCAAGCAGAGCGAGCACTTCTCTGAGTTGCCCACAGACGATGATAAATCAATCAGGGAAATAGCCCCACGGTTGACGAAGCCTTTTTTGCGATAAAATCGATAAAAGTTGACAAATCTACGAAAGTGTATGAATCCGGCCAAAAACGCTAAAGGCCCTAGGTGAACAAGAAATGCAATGGAGCGATTTCGTGCAAAAAAAGGGGATAAAAAGGATTGTTTTAATATTTGAAGAAGCCTCCCGAGCAGTTTCCTTATTAATGGTGTAAGAAACGCCTTGCAAAAGCTGTGATAGTCAAGGGTGGGCGACGAGAGCTGCGAAGGTTATGGGAAGTATGCTCTACCTCTTTAAAGACTTTCTTGATTTGGAAAAGCCATATACGACGGAATTCTTCAAGGTAAACTTTGGAGCGTACTGCCAGACTATGAAAATTGACAGTTTTATCCTTACAGCCATTTGTTGTCTCTACACAAACTGTTGAAAACAAGTCGCCTTCGGGTAAACGGCATTTTATCAACACCTTCCACTGTGGACGCTGGACTTCGTCAAAGTTGCATCATATTTCCTCTCCTTCTCTTTACTTGTAGTGGACTGGATGTTAGTCGTTTCTAACGAATGTTTCAGAGCAAGATACCTTAAGGAAAGTCGTTTGCTCTTCCCTTGTGACTTGGCCATCTCTGTGACCAAGCGCGCACTCGGTAGGTCTGTTCTAAATCAGGGTTTAAGGTAAACGTGACAAATCAGAAGTGATCGCCATCTCAAGAATACCATTGGAATTATTTGCGAGACCAATGAACTATCTCTAAATTATTACGAGAGATGTATGCAAAAATGCTTTAAAAAGTATCCCCTTTCTTCCAGGTCCATATCATGTCTTTCCAACTTTTAAAATTAAATTTAGTAATTGAAACCAATGTAATCCCTCAAAATAAAAATACTTATGCGTCACTGCAACTATAGCGCACCGCACAATTTAATTAAATTCCACAACACAAAAAAAAAAAACACGTTTCCATCCCTTCATTTCATCCATATCGGTCCCTCCTCTGCCATTGTTCTACTATCACCATTCGGCGGGCATAAGTGGAAAACAAAATATCGTGTATTTTTTTAAGAACACCGAAAGAAAGAAAATTTAAATCCCCTCGGGCATTATGCGGGCAAATTGAATTCCAGCATTTTCCGTTGCTGTCTTAAAATGCTGATCTGAGCTGAGCCCCTTCCACAGGGATAACAAAACAAAAATAAAAATCGATCCAACCTAAATAGCTCTCTCGCCGGGGACAACCTCACCCCGGAGCATGGTACCCCTCCCCCAGTTAACTCGATTTCAGTTCAAAGTCATTTCGGTTCTATTAATTATTTAGTAAACAAATGTGTCCAGGAGTCCATGATTGCGACACGAAACACGCTTTGCCTGCCCTAATTAATGTTCTCAGTTGTTGAGATTAGTTTTTTTTTTTCTTTGTTTCGCTGTTTTGGGGTTGTTCTTGTTTTTAAGAATAATTGGAGAAGATGTTGGAACAAATTTCACTTGTCAATATGTACTATTGTATTGGGTGGGGAGCAGCAACAAGTTGCCAACCCTACCCGGATGGTGGTACCCATTAGTCCCTTCTGTTAGAGGAAAGTTGGAAAAGCTTTGTGCTCGCCCCGACAGATTTCAGCGATACGTGTCATAAAGTTTTGACACATCATATTAAGTGGAATATTTTTCCACAGAGTTTCACTCTGAAGACTGCTTCGAAAATGAAAGAAGATGGATTGATGTATCGGGACGTGGGGTAGAACGTATAACTACCCAAGCCGGAGGAAGTTTTCAGTGCTCAGGTTGTGGGGGAGTTTTATTTCCCATTTGGGATGAATGAACGAGTGGGTTTTTATAGGCGAGAGTGTATGGAATGTGATAAGTTTTGACAGGTCGCTGTGTAATCTTTTGTTAAAGAGCACTATTTGTTGGAGGATGCGTAAAGGATGGGATTTTAAACAGAAGTGAGCAGTTAACCAACTGTGAGGGGGAGTTTTTGACGTCGACTAAATATTCTTGTCACAAACTGGTTACCAGTGGTTAGAAAGCAAAAAAGAATCAAAGAACAATGGTGAGTGTTGTGACCTATACTCCAAGTCATTTGCGGTTCATTTAGTTGCTTCCGTACTCACTTCGATGACAGGAAGGCAACAATCGATTGAAAACAACACGACACAAGGTTACAAACAGTCCAGAATTAAGCATTTTACAGTAAAACAAACTTGTGGGCTGACATCTTGCTGCCTGGAAGAATGCCCTCTTTCTGGAAAACTTGGAATTCGATCGAGTTATATTTCCTGAATGAGTTGGCCGATTGCGATGATCTATACAAAACTAAATGCTGATCCATTTTAGGCGTTTGTCTTTTTAAAAATTCATACGGATTGGGGGAGTAGTCTGAATGTGATGCAAGTTCAAATCCACATACAAAGGCAAACCTTTCAGTTTCATTATTTCCCAGTGGTAGGGAGAAACGAGATCGAGTCCTTGTACCAAATAAAGGTAAAAAACGTACTACATAATGGCAACTATACACAATAGGTATCTGTAGAAGCAGAAGGCTTAGCTAGAGGCTCCGGCATCAGCAGAACACTAAAGAACGACCAAAGGGCTTATAGGCTTTGAGCAACATTGGGTTAAATCTATAGACGACTCCTTGCTTGTGCTTCCGGATCAGAACCAGATCAATTGGTAGGCGAAGCAATTGTATTCCTTGTATAGAAGTCCACCCCAACCCAACTTATACTCGTACGTATACCTTCTAGGTGACGAATGTCGAAATTCGTACAGCCCACGTTGAAGAAGATATTGTAAATGTGATTGAAACTAGAGATGTAACGGATATCCGGTTAGTATCCGTTATCCGGCTATCCGGCCACTTTTTTTCTATCCGTCCGGATTGCCGGATAGAGAGTAAGTATTCGGCGAATACCGGATAGGTAAAATAGAACATAAAAACAAGAAGTCGATTGAAAAAGTATTTTTTTTTTATTAACAGTACTTAAACAAGTAACAAAATTAGTAGGTACTTATAATTAATTAAAGGCAGATTATGATGAATAAAAATTATTTTTTCTGCATTAACCGGTAAATTTGGGAACTGTTGATGATTAACTGACCGCCATGTAAGGGTCGATATTCCGGTCAGTCCGAACTTTTTTTAAAAAAAGTTCAAGATCAGTCGCAGTACCATTTTTTTGAACTAGAATGCATCGCTATGAAGGTATTCTGCTCTCAACAGTATATTTATATATATTCGGCCGCCGGATATTCGGCTATCCGGCCAAAGTGTATGCCGAATATCCGGTATCCGGTATTTTGCAAAATCACTATCCGTTACATCTCTAATTGAAACCCCTTAACAAACGAGGTAGAAAAGGACTTTATAGAATTTTCCTCAAAAGTCTTTAAGCAGTCCTCTTTAAATGTACGGGGCTTCTGCTGCCCATCGACCAAGAACATGGAAGGTAGAGCGCTTTCCTGATGAATGAACAAAAGTATCACTCTCAAGCTTCCGAGAAAAATAAGTAGATATGGCTAAGTGCGAGACTGAAGGCGTGCTACCTGCTGATGCGCACCCTAGTGAAGAAAATCATAGGACGATTTATACGTGCCGGGAATATAGTATCTCTTACGATTAATTTGCCAAAAAACCGGCCGATAGTTCTACTGCAAGCCCTATAAACTAGTCGAACTGGAAATATAAACTTGAACTTTTGACGAGGAATCTAAGCAAAAGAAAGAAAAAAAGAATTGGATCGAGTTCATTGCCATTGAAGACGCGATAGAGACCCTAGAACCCATAATGATGCCCTCGGAACTGTCAATCGAGTCTAAGATGTGTATAGCTGACTGCATGTATTTGCTGCTGGCACAGGGTGGATGCTAAAGAGACAGTGACAAGCCTCTGTGCTCTGTGTGTTAGGTAAATATTTGTGGCCAAAAACTTGCCAAGAATCATCATCGTGGAGAAAGGGAGGAAGCTTCTACAAAGGTTCAAAATGAACGAAAGACAGTCGACCAAATAACATTGAGAGAGATCAAGTTTTGGACCGATGCTTCTTGTATGCGAATCAACTCGAAAGAGTAGGTACCCGAGGAATCAATGGTTGGACCGATGCTTCGTGAACGCGAATCAACTCTAAGAACTACACGGATGGAGACTACCTACTCTAGTAGTAAGCAACAAACTCAATAACAAACACAAAAGAAAGTTACTCCGAAAATTGAAGCGAATATCAACACATGTGACAGTTGTAAGGGAACATGCTTACACCAGCTGCAGCACTAAGATCAATTACCCAGAAAATACCAAGCGTCCGGCGAAGACAATCACTATGTATCTGGCACCGAAAGATGCAAGTTCAAGCCACATGCTGATCATGCCTTCAGAAAGGACCAGTTCGACATTTATCATGTATTAAGTCTAAGCCAAAAGACAGAGTTCCTCGTAAGAAGCTCATCAGACCAAAGAACAGACTTCTATCAGACTGACAGGTTGGACCACTCAACATCAACCCCATCATTGCTCAAACCGTAAGGCTGTTATAAGTTGTAGAAGTCCTTTGACAGAAAATCTACCTTTAGTTAACAGCTTTCTGTCGGTCCTTCAACTTCAGACAACACCTCTTCAAAGTGAACGAACCTTCCAGACGGGGCCAACAACAAAAACACACCCTCCCCCGTTTCAGCTAGCTCAATTCACAAAAACACTGTATTCATTGGCTTTAAATTCAATTAGCGTGTCAAAACTTATTTGCAGCAGCAACTTCACTCAGTTCGGTGTCATCTATAGCTGCTGCAACGTCAACGCCCAAGGGACCGTTCGCTTAAAATCGATTTTCAAACGATAATTGAATGAAATTCGATTCTGCTTAAGAAACTTGATCTGCTGCTTCGAAATTCATAAATTAATTCCCCAAAAAAGGGACACTCTCCCACACTCCGAGGTGTTTTGCATAGTCCTTCTCTCGAAGCGTCTGCCTCCTGGCGCATAGACAAAGAAATTCAATTTTTGGATGTTTAAATTTTCCGTCGAAACAAAGCGATGAAATATTCATAGTCTTGGCAAGTACCATCTCAGCGAAAGAAAGTTGCCAACAGTGGGAAGTGGGTAAGCCTTTGATGTTGTGGTGAGTGAAGGTGCACGCTAATTGGTTCGGCAAAGCCACTCGACTGGAGAGCTGCGTCCCATGCAACAACCTGTCGAGGGCAAAAC
Source organism: Cheilosia vernalis (assembly GCA_949126925.1). Classification (NCBI taxonomy): domain Eukaryota; kingdom Metazoa; phylum Arthropoda; class Insecta; order Diptera; family Syrphidae; genus Cheilosia; species Cheilosia vernalis. The sequence goes on along the minus strand of OX421360.1, from coordinate 7,550,407 downwards.
TGTGGATGCAACCCTTGACAGAGACGACCCCCATCTGTCAGTCACTGCGAATGAGCATCGCTAAAAGGGTCAGCCACTCATGATACTGCCACATGCCACCCACATGATTACAAAGCAGCTCGACTTGCTGCGTAGTTGTGTGGAAGTTGTGTTTTTTTTTTTTCTTGCTTCTTTCTCATGTCATCATCATGAGCAGATTACTGAGAAGACGTCGAAACGATCGTCTTCATAAGCTCCCTACGGAGGCGACTAATTTATTGCAGAACATTCCATCGGTCGGTTTCGAAATTGATGTCGGATGACACGCAGACGGAGCGGGTGGAACCAGGAGCAACAGCCGCCGCCGAACAGAAGTTGTTAATTAATGTAAATTGTTTATTGGATTGGATTGTGGGATACGCACACTATCGCGTGTGTGTGTGCGGTTTTATTGCTGTAACAATATTGCGACTATGACAACTAATGACAGGCGCAAGCAAGTTGTTTATGGGGACGAGAACAGCGTTAAGGGTGGCGCACAAAATCTACATATATGCTCTCCAGCGAGTGACAAATGAAGTGGCATGCTCAGCTTGGAGCATACAACGAGTGGCCTAAATAGTTGCCAACGATATATGCATTTTTCAATGAGTTAATGACTGAGTGAGGTTGTTGCGAAACAGTGGAGCGGTGATGAAGATGCTCGGTTGCTTGCAAAGTGGCCAGATGAAGTGGAAGAAATAAATTTAATGGAAAAATGTGCATGGGAGCGATTGGGCGACCTTGAACCTGTTTAGATGATGTTTATATGTTCAGACGATTGTCATCGAACATATTCACAACTTACTATCTGCCAGCTTGAGAGCAAGAATCTAGTCGAGCCTGCCCTAAAATATCCAATCAAAACGAAAGTATTCACCCATACGTCGACATTGACTAATCATTCAGTATTGTCCTATGGGTCAGTAGTTACTGACCTATCCACTTAAATATACAGTGGCTGTGGATGGTACCTTTACAAGGAAGGAGTAATATATTTCCAATGAGTTCTTGGAACTAAATAGCTGTCTTCATATTTTGATATTCTAAAGCCAACAGTAGTGAAAAGAAAGTCAATAAAACCACAGAGGACACGTTGGTGAATTCAAGCAGAAATTGTGGCTTAAAACGACTCAAAAACTGTTTGATATCCAGATGTTGCAACATCAGGAGGCAGTCCTTAAAATGGAATTTATTCAAAGAGCACAGCGGCAGAAAAACCATGAACAGCGTGGAGATCAACAGTCTAGGTAGAAGCAGCGGGCTAAATTTGCTAACAGCTAATATATCCAGCCGTAGACGCAGAAAGACGAATGACATTTGTTGACGCCATCTTATGCTCCTCCCAGCAGTGAAGGAAACAAGACGATGGACTCTGTTCTACGACCGCATCTAATTATCTGCAGCAAGAATCGATTAATTGTGGTTATGTGATTTTGACCAGAAATGAAGGAGTGTCTTGTCTTACTGACTTCACCATGTTACTCAAATTGGCAACAGATGATGACCGAAATAATCTTCAACGTCTCCCTAAAGCTAGTGGAATGTCTTTTGAAAGATCTACACAATTCTCGGTCAGGATAGTAGCTTGAACATAAGGAGAACCATAGAACACTATTCATTCATGTACCACTGGGTGACGAGTCCAATGCCCTTGTCAATATGGTGGCCTTGTAGTGCCCAGGGATCTAGAATACAAGTGCCTGTTGAATCATTCTACTGATGAGACAAGCATCCAACTTTTAACTCTGCGTAACAAAAATGTTCTATGTTTGAAGGAATCCACTTGATCTACAAGTACTTTTCTGATTATTTACCAATTTTTTTGTTGAAAAGGTTTAAATTGGTTGCTGAAACTAAGAAAATCATGAGCGCTTTGGTAGCCAAACGTGTCGATTACGCGGAGTTACATCCATTGCGCTCTGTGCTGTCAGCAGAATTTAGTGTATTCTACAAAGAATCTGAAGCATTTTCGTGGTAACTCAGTTTCAGACTTTAGACTCCTTGTAAACAGGCAAACACTACGACCCTTAAATGAGCGAAGGACCAACGAAACCGAAACCTAAACTTCATGCATTGCGATAGAGCAGAAAAAAGAATCTCACCCGTCCAATTGGATCAAATTAAGAAGTCAATTTAATCAATCTAGCTAATGGGCCTTACCAATAATCATTTTTAACCTCCACACTAAATATTTCCTAGGTCACAATATGCAATTTTGCATGGAAAATTTTGCCATTGTGAGTTCGAAAAACATAAACTGGACACTAAAAATGATTATTAGTACCGCGGAATGAGTTGCCATCGGCTGCAAAACTAAAACAAACAATAGGCTAATATGATCCCGAGGGAAACATTCATCAAAAAAATTACTCATCTGTCCATCATACTCGTCTTAATTATTATTCTAATCAGATCTTATAGAAAGAAACAAATCTTTTATATAACTAGTCCCTCATGTAAAATTAAAACCCAATTCTAATTGACAGCACAAGAATTGAGTCAAGGTATAACCAGCGTTTGATTCCAATTCAATTTGACGACTTTATCAAGATAAAGAAAACAAGGAGTTCAATGATCTGAATGTTTCCATGACCGAATCAAATAGTTATAAACAAAACAAAAAACATGTCATTTGAATAAGATCTTTTGCTACAAGTAACCACTCATTTGGAGAAGAAGCTGTCACCAATGCATTTGATTTGATTCCAAAATCCAAACAATAGCAAATTTCCCAACAAAAATCCAACTTAAAGCACAATAAATATCACTTCACAAAAGCTTAAACCAATTTACACCAAATTTCCAATAAGAATATTACAAAAAGTCCAAATTATCCAATCATCTGTAATCCACATGGTTGTGGAAGAAAAAATTGGTCTTTCATTAATTTAAGTGAAATAAAAGAAAGCTCACCAAATATCTTCACAAAATATTAATTTCCTTTCATTTGTACACTACTTTAAACATTAAAAGAAAATACCAACCACTTTAATTTTGCACAAATCAGAAAACTAAAATAAATTCGACTGCACTCTCTCACATTCCGCCCGCACAATTGGCGGGAAATGCAATGACATGACAGATGTGGGAGATTCTGTTTGTTTTGACATTTTTTGTGCGGCTAATGTGGGGGAATGTGCGAGTTGTGGGGAACTAGAAAATCTTGAGCGTAGGTAAGGTAGATTTGTTTATTTATTTATTTATTTATTTAATTGTTTGTTTATTTATTTATTTATTCATACAGTTTGAGGGTTTAGAAAAAAAAGTGCGCGGGACTATGAAATAGTTGGAACCTATTAAGGCCACGTGACAAAGAGCAGAAACAGGAACAGAAACAGAAAAGTCCATAATTTACCACAGAAACAGAAATAGAATTTTTTTGTTTTCATCAACAAGATTTAGCGACAGAAAAATGTCTGTTTGAGAACAGAACGTAAAGAAGTCTATATTGATTGTTTCTTTTGCTGCCAGCAACGGAAATGCCAATTTATCGTGGGGGGAGGTTTTTTGTTTGGATTTTTCTGCATCTGTCATTTGGCTGTTTGTTGACTCTTTCTTTTCGTTCCAGTCATCAGGAGGAGTAGCAAAAAATCAAAATCGTCTGCTTGATTATATACTCGGCAATTCGACAATTAACTTCATGTAAATCGCCTTCACTAAACATTTCCAAAATCTGTTCCATTTTTTTGTTGAAGTAAAAGCTAAAATGTAATCAAACTAAACCCAATTTGACAGAATACGCGCCAGCCATGTGTTTATGGATCTGTTTCTGTTTCAGTTTTGTGTAGCTGAGCGACCAACGTAAACAGAACCAGAATTTACTACAGAACAAAAAAAAACTTTCTGTTCGGTTTCAGTGTCTGTTCTTTGTGACGTGGTACATTTAGTAAAAATTAGAAATAAAAATCATAAATTACAATTTAAGAACAGTTGACTTTTATGTTCCATTGGGCAGGAAAAACCTAAAATCTGAGAGCAAAATCCGAAAATCCCAATGAAAAGCGACATTATATTCAAAGGGCACAACTTCACTGACATTTGTCTTGTTGCTCAAGTGGGCTTAGGCTGGTGTCAAAAATAATCGCAAATCCACTTGACTTTTATCGAAAAGCTGAAATTTGTACACTAAAATCGTGCAATCCAACTCAATCATGGCTTAATCTGACTTACATGCAAGATGCAACATTCCAAACAAAACCAACTTCACAGTAGAAAAAAAAAATTCCACTCACCATTTCGGATTCTTGAACTGCGCCACCTCAGCATAACGTCTTCCCATTGGCACCTCCTGCGGACTCAACAAAGCATCGCACGACATTATGGTTTGCTGCTTGTCAGTCAGCTCCGTCTCGCCTTGAAACTTCCCCCCAATATCGTTGTCATTACCGCCATCAACTAACGATGACGATTCATTAACGAAATTCTGCAATTTCTCACGTAGCGAATAATCGTCGACCCCTGACGACGAGTTCGACAGCCGGCGAACTTCCACACCATCAGTGTCCTCCTCGTCCTCCTCTTCGACGCCCAGATCATCGTCGATCATGTTTCCATTCTCCTCCAAGTCACGGTAATCTTCGATGGCAACATCATCACCCGACGTTGACGACGACGCAGTTGTGGTTGCCGATGCGGATGACGATGATGACGTTGACGATACACAACTGTCAACGCTCGCTATCGAGTTGCGATTACTGCATCCACCTTTGTTTTTGTTCTTCAAGTCGTCATCGGATAGATTGTCATCGGTGGAGGACAACATTGCCGACTGTTGTTCGGGTGTTAGATCTGAAATTGGCTTTTCCTTCTTCAGATCGTCGTCGTTGTTGTCGTTTAACTCGTCCATATTGTCGATATCCTCGCCGGTAGCCATCGGACTGTGATGATGTGGAACGATGATCAAGGAGGTGCGCTTGCGTGTGGTTTCATCCTTCGCATCGATATTGTTCTTCAGAGTGTTGACGGGCTTCGTGGATAGGACAATCACCTCGACCTTGGCGTTGTCGTCAGCTTGGTTATTATCGACTGGGGAGTCCATTTCTTCTGCTTTTCTTTCTGCACACTTTTTCACTTTCACTTTCTCACTCTCACTGTCTTGTACTCGATCTGTTTATGACATTTTATTTAAATTTATTGTCTTCCCTACTCGTCGCACACTGAAATTGAAATATTTACATCGTTTTGGTCAATACTTAGAGCTGTTACTGTCTGCCGTGCTATGAGTGCTGGTGACACATGTCACGGTACTGTAGAATCGGGGAAATTTACTTTGACACATGTCACTTTAGCACTCGATCGTAAAGGTGTATGCGTCGTAAATATGGAAATTTTTACATTTCTCAATAAAAAATTGTGATACACTTTGAATGGAGCAGTTCATAAAGCGGTAAGAATGATATTTCTTTCTGAATAATGCAATGGGCAACGCTAAAGCTCACGTAATCAAATTGGCTCTGGCGATGCTCGTTGGTTTGAGTTCTTTTTTTCTTTTTTTGTTTAGGAAAACTCATATTGTGTTACTTAGTTTAATGGAATGGTGTTTCATTTCATAGCTCTTACGGTTTATGAGGGGCGATTATTATATGCTGTCCCTTGGAGCGGGTGTGTGTGGCTGTGTCTGGTTGCAATAAGAATACTCGGAGAATGAGGGAGAATGCGAACACAATGGTATTTTAAGGCTTTTTGTGTTAGCCAAGTGTGTGAATGGATGGCGAACGTGATGTGGGGGAATTCTAGAAACGTTTACAAGTGAAGTTGGAACGAATGTGGGGGGGAGCCATTGGACAATTAAATCTGTTTTCATATGCATTCAAGTGGATTTTATTATCCAGGATGGGTACGGGAAGGCGATTGTGTTGACCTATATACTTTTTTAGGCAAGGAATCTTCAAAATCTCTGCAGCGGTCTGAAGTGTTAAGAGTGATAATTTGTAAATTAGAATAGATACTTCCACATTCATTGAAATGTCAGCGTGATTTTTTTCGATTGACGTTATGTCAGTGTCAAGCTAGAAAAATCGCCTTGTCTCATCGTCGCAGTTTGAACTTTTTAGTTTTTAGTGACATTGGCACGAGTCTTAACTTTCATCAAATTTATTAAAACGCTAGAACGGAACACTGGGACTTTCTGTCAAATGCAACGTTCGACAGAAGTCAAAATAAGTCAGCAGCAGTTGAAATTTCACAAACAAACATAATACCCGTAGAATTGTTCACTACAAACAGAGCTCGAGCACGCCAATCATACTCTGAGCGTTTTCAAAGCGTTCTAAGGCCGAATCGCTGTACGAGTAACCGAGGTAAGCTAATTCTTGTTTTGTATGTCAAATTGACTTAATACCTTGAACTTAACTATAGCATCTATGGCTGCGGCTTTTGTTAATGATTCGAGAACAGCTTCGCCGACGTTTTCACATTTCACATGACAGATGAACAGAAATTTTGTTCGTCTGCAAACACGTTTTCCCACTTGTGGTTGTGGTTGTATGTTTTTAATTTTGGCGATGGACTAGATTTTTGTACAGGAGTTACGTTTACTTTCTGCATTTTTATCGATGGAAGTCCGTTGATATAGTTTATACAAACTGCAATCAATTTGTGAATGTTGATTATGCTGTCATATATGATTAAAGAGAGAAAGAAACACGCAATTTTATGACAGACCGAACCTTCCTTGGGGCTTAAAAAAAAGAACGGCAGCCAACTGTATAACGAATGATGCATTTTTGACACTTGTGTAAACTACGCCGTGAAACACACACCGTTTTCAGTTTACTTGAAGTAGTAGAGTCATATTTCTAAAATAGGTTTGTTTGTTTGTAAAATTGCAATACATAGATTAACATAATTTAAATAAATAATTATAATCTAGGTTGGTTTGTTTGTAAAATTGCTACATATAAATGTCAAACTGCATTCGAAAACAGCCCTTGTTACATTAAGAGGTACAAACGTATGAAATAAAGCTTTTTTTTTTGGATTTTGTCAAGCTGTCACTTTTGACTTTTGAACATTTCCACTGCATTTTACTTTAAAGCTGGAATTTGCTTTTTTACCGGGTAAATAATCAGTTGCACGCGTCAGAATATCAAGTCCCCACAATTGTAACCCAGCGCCCTCTATTTGAAAAACTCAGCAAACTTCGGAAATATGCCAATAGCGTTAGCGGAATTGTATTTGAGTATGTAAAATTGTAAATCTTTTAATTTCCAAAGGAAACCAACAAATATATGGGAAAAAAACCGGCTGTCAGATATACACTGACGTTTGACTTGACAGTAGCCTTCTTCATGCGTATTCCTAATCAACAAATGCGCTATCGTTCTACAGCGGATAAATGGAGAAACTGTTGACACCGACAAATTTGCATTGTTCGATAAAATGAGAGATAAACCATAGCGGTAAACAAATGATAGAGAAATCATATTAAGTTGCGTCGTCAAACCAAATTAATTGATTCAATGTAATTGATTCAATAACCGCAGATAAAAGAGCGACATCTGTTTGAAAAAATCAACTCTCCATCAAAAATAGGTTTCAGTTTTATATACCAATGACAGATGTCATCAATTTTTGTTATATACAATCGTTGGTTCGTTTGTTCGATATCGTGCGTGAATAATATGGTTCACAGCCTTGCTAGGACCCGACAGGTGGTGTTAAAATCGCTTAATTTACAAAATTCTCCTACTTTGGGCCAAAGTGGCTGCTGATGTTATGGTAAATGTTGGTCTAGATCCAAATAAAAAATCTAAAAATCTGGACCCGAAAGGTGGCGCTTTGGTAGAGTAAGTAATAAATTTGCTACATATTATTGTGACAAGTGACATTTCCAAAAGCAATATAAAAGTCCCATATACCTAAACTCATTTTGTTTATGGCTGTAGCTTAACGACTTGATTAAGGAATAATTCCCACGGTGCCTCAACTCCAATTACCTCCACAAATCAGTCGATTTTATCCAGGCCTAATCGCCTGCCTATCCACCAAAGAATGTAGTAATAAAGCGACAAACGGCGACTGTCAGTCTGGCTACCTATTGTGCTATCGGTTGTGGGTATATCTCCAAAAGAGGACATCAAACCTTTCGACAACAACAACAGACCATTTATATTCAAATTCTCCGCGGGCCATGCCGCAAAGAGACACGTTTTTCTAGTCTCAAAACACGATTACAATACAATTCCTCCATTTCATTCCAAGACGACCTACGCAACCCATTACATCGCAAAACTGGTTTAGATTACAGTACGCATTTGAATTTGAATAAAAATGGCTCATGCCGCCCTACTCCACTCACTTAAAGCACGATCTGATTCACTCGTGGCGTATTCAGCTAAACAATTTCCGCAAGAATAAATCGTATAAAAGCAACCACGCTAATTGAAACAATTAAATACTCATGCCCGTTGGTCATCTGTATTTATGGAGTACTTTTCCCATGTGCCCTGGCTAACAACGATCGATTAACTTTGATTTTAGTGTGTGTGCGTGTGTGTGTGTGCAACAGCAGCACGGTTTTCTAATTACAAACTTCATGTTCATGATATTCTAATGCCATTGCTCCACTCCTTGCGAATATGTCCGTCTGTCAGTTCGTCAGAGCGCACTACACATTGCTATGCATCATTTAAGCATGCCAACAAAAATGCCAAAGAAAAGCAAACATTACACCGAAACCGACAACAGCGACACAGAGTCAAACACGTTCCACTCTTCCACATGCCCGTGCCCGAATAAATAGCGCACATTACGACGAGTATTTTTCGTCGGATTTCGCGCGAGTACACAGACTCATTGTTGTGTCGACTGTCGAGGGACAGAATAAGAAAACAAAAGTCCATCGGATTCGAATTCATTGATACACTGAGACTTTTACTGATTTGACAATGGTCTACGGTCGGTGGATTGAAGTCGGGCCGATTACCGCGCGACCCAACCCATAAAACTAAACGTTCACCGAGCGGCGTCTATTTATAGGTGGAATTTTCGAACAACGAACGAATTTCGTATCCCAGTGGTATAGTCTCCCCGTTGCTGTCCCCATCCGCGACTCAAAAGGGGAACGGCGGGAAACTATTTCTAAATTTATTAAGTGCATCGGAGCGGAACTCTTCTTTGAATGGCTGCGATGCGTTTCATTGAAAATTCAATAAAAATTCGAGTCGAGAATTAGATTGATTCGTTGGATTTTTTTTTTGTGGAGTTCCCTCTTTTTTTCATTCAGCTCAAATATTTTGAAAGGAGATTTATTTCGTATTTTTCTGCGTTTTACGCTTTCTGTTGAACAACAGTTTGTTTTTTATCTTCGACTTTGAAAACGGGAGGTGGGGACAGAAGAATGCGGGAAACAGCCTTGAATTGTGTAGTTGGGTAATAGCGAATTGTGATAAGGCGGTGGTTTTTGTGCCAGATCGTAGTTGCGTGATTTATAGGGAAGTAGAGTTAGCATTTTCTGGGATAGCATACGAGAGTTGGACTTTATTTTCGCACCAAGGGTCATGTTGGTTGATAAAATTGCACGGTTTTAAAATGAAATGTGGTGAGGCGACATCGAAAGTGAGCTTAGTACATGTGTGCCTGTTCGTTTCGTGTTCTTCGAACTGCAACTGGGATTGATGACATTTGGCTTCATTGTGCAGAGGGACTGTGATTAATATGGGAGCAAAGCATATTTGAATACGTCTACCATTTTGATGCGTTCTTGATTCATATAGCCGTGCTTACACTACTTTGATTGGCAGCAAAATATTTTAAAATATGCCCGCAATCGGCTGCCAAGGTACTAAGATTGCTGACCCTTTATTAAGCGACTTTGTAACGTATCTGGGTTATATAATTATTAAGACTGAGTGCGTAGAGATAGCTCATGAGAGTAATCTGTCACAAATTCTATCCATCAGTGGCTCATAAAACCATGTTAACAATGCTTTTTAAATTTACCAACAAGATGTCGAAGAATCATTATTGAACTCATTACATTGTTTTAGGCATAGCTGTCAATTTCCTATGTCACACGTGCCACATTTTGAATAAAAAAAAATGAATGAATGACATTTTTACTTAGCCTTCCAGTAGATACGGTCTTAGGTGGCACTTCTATCTGTCAGTTTGACACAAATCTATTTGACAGTACTTAGCCGTCCGGTGTCAAACCACACAAACAGAAGCCAAAATGTTTTACAAAAAGAACCAACAATCCAATTTAGCGACAGAAAAAACGTTGAAATCAGGAAAAATCAAGAATTTTGACAGGTGAACCTCTTTTTGAAGGCAACCGCTTTTTTCTGGATCTGTTTCAACTTTGCGAGAAATACTATTTGCTGCAAAACCAATCAAAATGTTTGTTCTTTATCACTATACAACTTTAAACAGTAAACAAGTTTGACATTTGACATTTAACCATAAAAGAAACCAGGGCTGCATTTCAAGTTTACATTTATTTAAATAGAGGAGCAGCGATTGCTTATTTAGTTACATTTTGGAACCTTTGACAGCCTTTGTTATCTCAGAGTTAACATTCACTGACGCATATGTCATTGCATGATTGGTTGCAACAGCAACAGTCAGGTTATGAGCGTTAAAAATGAAACCAACCTCTCATTTTCATCTGTTGTTTAGTTAAATTGTCCCCTTCTTAGAACTCTCTCAACTGACAACCACAACGTTAGAGTTAATTTAGTTAACAACAACGAAACTTGGAATGCAACACTTTCTCTACATGCGTCAAACTTCTGATCATCACAACTGTCAATGCAGTGGGTAATTTATTTACCAAAAACGGAAATTGGAATACAACACCGTATTTGTTTGCGTTAAACTTCTAACCCAACCTCAAACACCCTATTCGTTCCAAACTCTAATACAACACAATTCCCCACTCGACTGCCCTTTTAATGAATATCAATTTGAAGAATTAGCAAAAATCGTGACACCTTTCGAACAGCTCCTCCCACATAAATTCCGCCAAAGTCAAGGCACCCCCAATGTACAACTACAACACCTGGCTTATTTCCGTTCCCGTTCTCCGAACTAATTCCTACAACTCTACGATCTGTTTTTTCCCTGGAACTAATCGATTAAGTGAATGAAAGCACACCTCCACTGTTTTGCTACATCCAGCAGACAACGAAAAACGATTACAAATCAAAACGTCAATTCATGAGGTCAATAAACACAGCCAACTGTGTGTGAATATTTGATAAATAAATTGCTAATTATGCCGAAATAAATGCCGCGCTCAAAGCAGCCACAGCTAGGTACAATCTCACTTGTATAGTTCTCCGTACTCCCCCTTATGACACAAGTGACAGTTGTGGAAAATAAATCGTTGGCCGCACACAAACGTTCTCATCGAACACAACAATCGAGTGTCTCACAACAGAAAACGAATGAAAAGAGAAAACACCGCAACAATACGGGTTTTCTTAACAGCCATAACCGATGTACAGCCGTTAACGAAGTAAATGTGAGGTGACTAGACCCAGTCACAAAGGAGCTCTAAGCCAGGTTTAGTGCAGCCAATGACATATAGCCGATCATGATCGCAACCACAGTAATCAGTGTGCGAACTGAGGCTGAAAGTGGCAACAGAAAGAGGTGAAAAGGCGAAGCTTGACATTATGCAAATGTCACTTTGATTGGTGGCCCACCACAAACGATGCTTGTCAAACGGACAACCTGTTACAATTGAATCCCCATCAAATCGCTTAGTACTTTTGTTTTCGTGTTTAAACACTTTTAGTTGGCCACTTGCCTGACAAAGCATATATATTTCACAATCGCGCACGAGACAGAGGAGGCACACACATGTGGGTGACTCACGACAACAGTGCCGGCAGAAAACATTTATTAAATAAATAACACAATGAGCAAAACGAAATACTTGGCCAAGTTTCAAAATGTTTGATAATTTATTTTTTTCCGTTTCCCTATCACACATACTTATGGATTAAGTATGACGAAAACGCCGAGCAATGCAAAGAGTTTCTGGGATCTTGGGAATAATAATTATTGTATGTGGTGAATATTGATTTAAGTTATTTGTTTAGACAGGTCGGAGAATGGTTTTGTGGTACAAAAATCGCATGAAAGTGTCTGTGTTTCATAACACTCTGCGTGTGAGATAACGAGCACTCTTTTGATTTATACTGCCGATTATAATTAGTGGGGCGGTGCTTTTGTTTTTTTGGGTAATTGGCGAAACGGACAGACTTTGGGGTGAACCGCTGCAAAATTGACAGTGGATGCAAATTACTATTTTCTGTTATGGTATCTGGTTTAATGTCAGCTTGGATTGAACTAGTTTTCGTTATAAGTGATGGATGTTGTGCAAGAGACTATTGTGTAACATCAAACGATTAATATTTTTGACACAATTGAGTGAGGAATACAATGTCAAATGGTGGTGTCAATGCGAGAGGTAGATTTTTCAGATCTTGTCAAAATGGGAACACGTAAAATAGTTGCTTATAAAATTTGTAGTTGCAGTGTGATTGTGTAATTTTGCAAAAGGAAGGGTGAGTTGGTGGACGGAAACGTCAAACGTCACAATTGACAGTGAATGCAAATGGCGCAGAACGGTGACATATCTCAAGAGCTTGTCAATAATAAACAGGGATTTCTCATTTAAACTCTTTCATTCAAACCCTTTGTTCACATACTTGTAAATATAAACAACAATTTCTCAACGAAAACTTTGCAAAATTAAACAAATAAAAACTTCACTTCGAATTTAGTCCACAGTTTCTAAAATTTGACTTAGAATTAACGCCGTTTTCGAATCGACAAAAATGTGTAGCCTATTGATACTGGGATGCCATTAATTTTCAACAGTTCTCTCAGTTTTTTCTCCGACTGTGTAGTAATAGATCCTGTCAAACAGCTGTCAGTTTTTATTAAACACTGTAAAAACTACATCGCTGCGTATCAAAATTCATTGAAGTCACTATTTAGAAAGGGCGGTTCTAATAAGATCATTCAAAGCACACTTTTAACACTGCTGAGGATGATAATTAAATTTTCAGCTAAATCTATTGGCCTGTCACAAATAACTGACCCAAACCTGAACAATTAAACAAACCCGATATTTACTGACAAATTTTGGATGATTCATACTTCATAGCACAAATGAGTAAGGAACGAATTTACTTAAACATTGATTAGTAAGGGCTATGGACTCATATCCGAATGGCTGATCTTAACCTCCCTTCTGTCACTTGGACTTTGAATCATCTCAGCTTCTTTGATTGATTGAGACATTTTTAACAGAAATATACGGATTTGCGGGAAATGCAGATCACAAACAAATGAAAAACTCATAGACATTGACGCATGGTTTATTAAAAAAAAAAAGCGCCACCTATTGGATTTCATTTGACTCTCTAAACACTGTCGTCGTTTATAGCACCAAACTGCTTAATTTTGCAACGAAATCGGTCGATTGGTTCTTGATTTTAAAGGCAACACACATGCGAAAATTGACACTTCCTTGTAAAAAGACTCGCCAGCCACCTATCGGAGTTTATTTCAAACACTACCAGAGCAAACTACTAAATCTAGACTCGAGATCAAAATCTAGCTCTTCTAGTTCAAGAAAATGTCGGTGTATAGTCTCCCCCATTATCCAAGTCACAGCAGGCTTCAAAAGACAATCTGTTATTACAACTCATCGAAGACTGGGCTTGATTTTTCATAGAAAAATTATAAATTTCAAGGTTCCCGGTATTAAAACTTGGATGATCCCGTCTGAGTATTTTAAGGGTCTGTAGGTTTGAAAGAGAGTCGAAAGCTTATACGAACTTGCCAAGGAAACATCGCCCTGACCAAGACAATGAAACTGGACATGCTGTACACAACGCAAGAGCATCTTACCAAACTAACACTTGTATTAACACTAAATTAGAATTTAAGTTTTCGACACTAGTTACGGTGATGGAAGTGGAAGCTTCGCCATAACATGTACACGGGACAGCAGCTGTCCACATTCACCGATGGGGAAAAAACGCAAGATGGAAATGGTGACGGTGTCTTCTCAGAAGACCTGTACATCGACCTTTCCATTGATCTTCTTAAAAACAATTGAATGCCTCTTAGGTCTGAAGTAAGCCATATACAACAGCTGGCGTTGACTGGTTGCCGGCAACTACAATATCACAGGAAGCTATCTAGCTAAAGTCAAATAAAGACTTATCTCTTAGTTAGATTGCTACGTAGTTTAGCGTCAAGCTTTACTGGGTTTCACGTCAATGAGATGTCTCAGAAATCATAGATTCTTAAGCGGACAAAGCCCGGAATATAGATTCCATACTTTATTTACTTAACGGCCTTCCAAACAATGGAAAGTCAATGCACGTTGCGGATTCCAGACAAACCACTTTAAAGCGAAGACTCGGCCGTCCTTGTGTTTAAACCACAAACTGCAATATTTAGTGTACAACTTGTATTACACGTTTTAGACTCTCATCTCTACAATTCATCTGAATACGTTATATTTCGCACCCTGACAATATTTTAATCTCAAAGCCAAACCCCGACAAGCAGTCTCCTGACAATCTATCATTTATTTGACAATCAGCCTCCATTTTCTAAGTGTCTCCCTTTTCTGTCACCATGCGTCGATTTGGCGTCTCGCGAATTACAGTCATTGACTTCTTAAAAAGAGCATTTACCATCCCCTGCATAAACCCTTTACAAGCACCCATGTCGAGCCTTAATCCCTCGCTACACGGTTGTCAATTGTGTCGCTGGTTCTGACAAAAGCAAACTTCTTTCCCACAACACAAACAGTCCATCCCTCTTACTCTTCTCCTCTCTCTTTACACATCTGCCAAACGCGTATTTAATAATCCGATCGGATTTTCGATGCTCCCTATTCCAATCCTACCCATGACACACAGGCTCAGGCTTCATCATTATCATATCGGATGTGGAAATGGAAACATGTCGAAAGTGCGTTGTTTAAAAAAGGATAATACGAACAACAACACAGCAAATAGTCCTCATCATCCCTCGGTTGTTGTTACTTCTTCTTTTTTTGTCGTATGCGAATTGATGGATTTAAATTCCAAGAACACATCCTTCCCCCTCGGTGGAAAAAATCCGGTTGTAGGATGGTACAAAAATTGCCGCACACGCCGACTGCGACTGGTGAAGGTCGATAACAAAGCGGCATATCGTGTCTCACTCTGGCTCGCACGCGCGTGAGGTCAGTGACTCTCGAGTGGCATGTCCTTCCGGTTTGAAAGAAGGGCACACACAAAGCAAACTCTTCTTAACCTTGATTTGGGGGTCGGTCTCTTTTCCCATCGCACAGTTGCGGAGATAAATTGGACCAACCAATTTTGTGCCAATTTTACAAGCATTGGCAGTTTCGCCAAGTGAAAAAGTCAATTACCGGGTTATTTGCTCTCGCAAGGACATTTGTAAACCACTTATGTGGCAGTAATCAATGCAAAGCGATTTGTATTGATTTTCTTGCCGGGCTGGGGAGTGGGTTTCTGACTTGCGAACAGCACCCTTCATAACTCAATTTCCTTTCAGTGTGAGGTTGTTTTTTGTCTTCTTCTTCGTTTTTTTTGTTTTCCTGTTTCATTTCATAGCCCAGCACGGCATGTGCTGCAAGGGTAACTCAAAATAGAGTAATAATACGGGATATTGGAGAGATGGAAGCGACGATATGCTTATTGATTTTTATTTCATTTCTTTTTTAGCGACCCTCTGTGTTACATATTTCCAACAACCTTCAACCCTAAAAATAGGGAAGTGTGCACAGTGCACCACACGAGTGTTATATCATTTGTACTACTTAAGCGCGCTTTTGCTTTCATCTCTTCCACTTGGGGGTTGCTGCCAGCCTAAGACCTGCTCTTCTCTAGTGGAAATTATGATTTCTTCTCATCGCAGAGGATCAATGGTTTTCAATAATGTACAAATCTGTAATTGAGTTCACAGGGATGCGGATCCGAATGGATTTCCCGCACACTGCACTAGCCTGGGGGGTGAGGAATTTTGTGTGCATCCGGGGTAGCAAAGATGATGTTTCATTAGTCCGAAATTTTCAGAGGAGGGAGTGTACGAGTGTAATTTTATTTTTCTTTCAAACGATATCAGCGAGTGTGACTGATTTATGTGCGTGTGCGGTTGGGGTGAGTTAATATCGCGATCAAGAGATGAAATTTAATAAGTTATTTGGGTTAGAAAATATAAGCCTGAGCGGAGCACGCGCCGGGGAAATAGATCAAGAGGAGGACTGATTTTAAATGGACAACAATTAGGTTAAGAATTAAAAAGATGTGCTTGTATAAAATATGGGACCTTCTATTTTAAGCCGAATGCAATGGGTTGCACTGATAAACCTTCTCAGGGCAGCAAGTCTCCCGGACGAAATGTTTGTCCAGCGAAGCCGAGAGATGGCACCGTAAAATAAACTTGCAGGAGTAAGTTGTGCCTTTTTGGGGGTTGAACCGGAGAACCGACCAGCACTTTAAGTTCCAAATTGGATAGTGAAAACGAGGAGGTACTGCGCTGTCATATTTTGTCAATAAAGAGTTCAATTAAAGACGTGTCTGTTGGAGGCAATTATAATCGGTACGACTGACGCAGGAGACGTCCTATTTTTTATCCGAATGTCCATATAAGTATCTTGAGACAAACACTACAGGACTGCTTCAATTTTTGTTTTAGTTTGCAGTAAGGTCTGCCTGAATTTTAAAGCGCCCTCTGGCGGCCATATTCACAGTTGACTTGTCTTATTGCAAGCTATTAGAAGCGATTTATATGACCTAATAAATTCCAACTAATATATCGAAAAGATGTTGCAAAACACTTACATCAAAAAATAAGAAAATATAGGTATTATGAGTCCGAGAACAGACCCTTGTGGGACCCCAGTCCAGAGAACGAATTCTTCCTCCCATGGTGTGGTTATTTCTATTAAAAAAATAATACAATTTAGGGACACGAACAGACCCTTGTGGGACCAAAGTCTAGATTGCTATTTCGTGCTCCAATGGTCTATCGCGATCCCAAAACCATACAATATGGTTCTGAGAACAGACCCTTGTGGAACTTCACTCTGAGAAACGTGTTCTTGGTCTCGTTATTCCCACAGTTCATTTGAACATGCAATGAAGATTCTTATGAAACTAAGGTTTCGTAGTAGGCACATCAAGATCTACAAAAAGACAATATGGGTGCAAAAACTACCCCTTGTGGGACGCCACTCTAGAATTAGTATGCTTGGTGACTTTACACCTATGGATAGGTTAAACAGGGCATGGTGATATCATACAGCATTGGGCACAACCGCCTACCTACCGCGACCCTAAAAAAAACAGTATAAGAGTGAGAACAGACCCTTGTGGGACTCGAGTCTGGGTTGCCAAATTCGAGCTCTCATTTTGGGCCCATTGCTATCAGAAAAAACATATGGGTGCGACAAAAGGCCTTTTGAACTTAACTAAAAATCGCCAAATCGTGATCCTTCGGTGCGCCAGTTTCCTCCGCAAAAAAGACAATATACCTCTGAGAACAGACCCTTGTGGAACCCTTCTCTAAATCTTGAATTCTGGCTCTCCTGACACCTATCCCATTGCCTTCCCAGAGTTCCCTTGACTACACAATATAATCTTCTACCTACAAACGCGATTGCAAAAATATCTGACACAAGGGCATCCAGTTAAAACCCAGTCCTTGCGCGAAATACCATCGGAAACCATCACACTTAACACCAATTCAATGGCCGTTCAGCTCACTGTTGCAAAATTTGAAATGCCAAATCTGTCATCCCACTTTGGCAAGCAAATCAATTTTGACAGGCGATTATCGCAAAAGCGAATTCCAAATTACCGCCAATCATCATAAACTGGAAACTTGCTTACGACGCAACTTTATCCAGTGAGACGCACACGACGACATACACGAGAAAATCATGAGAAAATTGATCGCGTACCTACAATGAAGATCATTGATTTGACAAGAAAGATGCAGATGATTGTGGAAATTGCATATACAAATCCGCATGCATTCGGTGAAAGTTGTCGCTGAGAAAATGCAATAGATGGAGACACACACACACACACTCGGAGAGAAGTGGCCACTTAATGACATGGCAACGTCTTATACCAGTATACGGGCGAACAGGTGAACGCTATTTTTGGTCCACAACACGACGAAGAAGAAGATTAACTGTAGCACAACAGGTTGGCTCAAGTATGAAATGGTATCTGCCAACTGACTGTGTGTATCTTTTTCTGCGCTATAGCTGATTCTACATCACTTTGACATCCTACCGTCTCGCTGGAGTATATGTACCGAGAGTAGGCCTGCACTCACAGTAAAACGTCTTCGAGTGGTAGGCAGCCTCATTGCTGCCTCGGTGAGAATATAAAGTACGTGACTCAGGTGCGGGGGGCCGCCAGATGATATCGGAAGGGAAATGGCTAAATGATTTCATCTCCTCGTCTTAGTGGATTATTTCTTTTCTACTTCACATTGTTTTTGCGTTTTGGTGCCAAAGAGCAGGGTACGGTTACAAAATGTATCCATCAACGTACATGTGCAGTGCAGCTACATTATATAGCGTTGTTCACCTTTCTGGCATCCCACTTCTTTTTTAGAGCTCCCACAACGAGTGTAGTGCTTGAAAGGCATGTGTAGTGTAGAGCATAATATCTAGAACAGTGACGGCGGCGTCGGCGGTATAGTGGCGTCGTTGCACCATAATAGTACGCGATGGCCGCATGTTTATGCTGCACAAGAAAAGCACGAAGGCGATGCACATTAAGCGGAACCGTTTTACAAATGGCCAAACAACAGACGTTCGGTTTGTTTTGGATAAGGGGCCAGCAGCAGGCAGTTTGATTTTGCCCAACTTTGTTGCGTCGTAAATTTCAGTCACTAATTGACTGCAAAAGAAGGCGAGCATATCGTTCAGAATGTAGGAAGAAATAGCGGCCCAAGTGGGGTCTCTTGTTGTGGGCCATGTTCAATGGTCTTTTGAGCGTTCGACGAGTAAGATGAATTAGTTTGGTAAGGAATGGAGTCTTGGTATGTAATTGGGGGTGACTGGAGAGGAGACAACAGGTATATCCTCTCACAAAAACGCATTTGCGATGACATTTGGGACCTTCCTTTTTAAGTCGTATCCGAACGAAGTCTGTCGGACGTTTCCGAGAAGTAGCGCAGTGAAATACGATTTTTTAGGAGCAATTTGCATTTTTTGGGGGTGGAACCAGAGAGCCCTTGTTCCCATGATATTGCTTCATCAAGACAGGTCCTTCTCTTGGAAGTTTGTTCAGACGTTTGCGAGAAGTGGTGCGGTGAGAAATAATTTTTAGATGCAATCTGCATTTTTTTGGGGTCGAACCGGAGAGCCCTGTGATGCAGCTCAGTGCGATAGAGGCCTTCAGGATGAAGACTGTAGGCTCTAAATTCAAAGCTACAATAGAAAACCTAGTGACTGCAGAGTGGCATAATTTAGTCGTTAAGATTTTGAGTCGGAGCCATATATACACTCAGAGGTGTTGAATAGTTGTACTCTTCAAATGTGTCAGAGGATTGCAAGAGGTGGCAAAGTGGAGTTATATTTTTTTTCCGTCAAAACCTCGCTGGATATATCTCCCACCAGAGCTTCAACCTGATACGATATATAGAGCCACTATATCCCCGAATATTTGTCAAATCTCTGAGAGAAGTAGTGCATCGAAAAAAGGGACTTCGGTGCATCGTTCTTTTTCGGGGGTCAAACCGGAGATCTTCAGTACAGCCGCTAACCTTGAGACAAAGGACTGTGAGCTGTAACGGAAAGCATAGTGACGCCAGAGTTATGAAATTTGTCTGTCAATATGCAGACAAAATTTCCAGACAACTGTAGACGGAAGAACTATGACTTCGATACCTTCAGAGGGAACAGAAAGTGGCACGAGCGCTCTACAGATAGTCGCTAGCTTTAGCCTTATAAAACAATAATTAAAAGATTAATTATTGGTTAGCCCTTGAGCTGTGAGAGTTCCACCGAAATATGTCCAAAGTTGCTGGCACTGCCCATCCTCTACAGTGCCAAGCCAACTCATAAAATCAAAAACACAAAATCCTAACCTCCTGTCACACCTATTAACGAGTTCAACGACTCTGTCGCCCCCAAAAAAAAAAGCCAACATGAAGCACCGACCTCCACCACGCACCTAAATAACCAAATGAGAACAAATAAACAAAATCGCTAACGAATATTTTTGTTTTGTTTGTCTATATAAGCTGACCCAATTCGCACTTTGATACAAATTAATCGTAAATGTGTTTATCTATCCATGAGAGAAGAGAGATACTTTTTCTGTGTTCCAGCCGCGATGCATCCGCATCCATCGATCGCGGGGCAGTCCAAAAAGCGATGCAATTTGTATCCAATAACCGACGACTCGCGTCTCCCCACGAACTTTGTTTACTTCTGCCGACTGACGAAAATGGAAAAGGGAGGTCTCCTATCTAAAGCCGTCTATCTATAATTGATAGGAACTGTGTTTATTTCATAATTTTTTTCCTCTACAATAGGCCGGGGATGGGGGCCGTCTATACATAGATTCCGCCATACGGAAACTTAAAACTTATTCAGATTCACTAGAGGTAGAGGCTGTCAAAGGGAAATTGCTCCCTCAAGACAAGTTGAACACACTCGACGAGGAGCTTCGTATGTGACTACGTCTTGCGTTTTTGCGCGCGCTATAAGAACGTCTCACACTGACCTTTGCGCAATTCAGTTGAGTAGGACGACATAACGACGACGGATGTGTGATGTGGGGTGTAGCACCTTGATCTCGTTTCTATTTCGAATCAGTGGGATTATGTTGTCACCAACGGACTGCCATAGGCTGGGGCCGGCCTAAGTGGAATTGCTTGTACGAGAAGAATTCAAATTTGACTGCCACTGACCGCGGCAGAGTGTGTAAGATATGAAAATATTTTAATAATGATCATTTCGACATTTTATTAGAATTTATGATGAGGGAGTACAAGTGGATTGCATTAGGGTGGATTATAAATATCTTTTCTTGTTTGGCGGTGGGCCTGGAAACATTTGGAGAAGCTCTCGAAATGATGGGAGGTTATTGTGGGGGATATAGGAAGGTACATGACGGGCAGATGTGATCAGTCGTAATTGGGCTTAAAATTGGAAATTCTGAACGAAGTTTAGGAAGCTCGCAAAGTGGGGAAAATGAGAGGCAGTTCAAGGTATTTGGGCTCTGCTATCGTCCAGTTTTGTGGTTTTTCCTCAATTTCTGACATTTCCTAACTCCTTACAAATTTTTTTTACACCAATTCAGACTAAGAAGTAGAGATTTACTTAGCGCGGTTTAGACTTTTGGTCATTTTTGATTTTTTTTTAACTTTTTGTAAAATATTTGACACAAGTTTGTCACTTGTCAGATAAAATTCAGATCAATCTGTACCTATAAGACAGAGATTGATTACATTCATTTAACAAATTTGGTACATTTTCTGTGGGAAATTTTGACTAAATCTTTGACCAACGCAAAATGTACGAAGATTACAGTAACCTCAACAAATTTTGACATTATCAGAAATAAGAAGCCAGATAAAGGTGTGTGGTCTCAACCATATGTCAATGGTTTGGTATAGTTTTTGAAATTCAATAACTTCTGACGAATTTTCTAGTCCAAATCGGATCAATGAAATTCATTTAATTCTTTTTAATACTATGTGCTTAAAATAATTCAACACTTTATAGATACTTAACTGTAATATTTTGTATATGGATGCTTGAAAATTTTAGCGCGGTCCGGATATTTCGAAAATGTTGGTAGTTTTCTGATTTTCTTTTAAACATTTTTGACAAAGTTTGACACTGACAGATCAACTTAAGAACAGTTCGTGTAAGATAACGAGTAGTGGCAGTCGTATAAGAATTAAGTACGTTTTCAGTGACAAATTCCGACCAATTTTTTGTGCCAAAACGAGTTTAAAAAGATTGCATCAAACTAACAAACTTCCAACAAATTTTGATATTTTCAGAAAATCTGATAGGGCGTCAACAATTAGCCAGAATTGTGCATATTTTCTGAGCATAAAGAAAAATATTAACCAAAATCGGATCGGTTTGATGCGGAAATATCAGAAATAATTACGGCTAATCTGTCCATTTACAATTTAGTACTTAACCTCCGAAAAATCTGAACAATTTCAGGGAATACGTTGGTGGTCCATGGGTTATTTTGTACATTTCGGATAAAAATATTAACGCAGACGTATTGTCGCCTTTATTTGATCATCCATTCAAATTTCGCGAAGTTAGGAAGAAGTTTAGTAGACTAACGTCATGTACTCCCTAAAATAAGGTCAAAGAAAAAAATAATATTTTCATTAAATATTTTACCAATTTTAAAGTATGTACAAGTTTACTATAATAACTGCGTATGGGTCAATTTCCGATATAAACATTTATGACTTTTGACATCAATTATACAAATTTTGACAATTTTGTACATAACACGCTCCGTCAAACTATGGAGTTGCAAACATTTTTTGACTGGTCAGGGAAATATTTACGGATGTTAATGCGATTGAGCTGGTTTTCCGTAATTTAGAACAAATTGGAAATGAAAGCTTCTTTCGTTTTGAGAGTTACATGAAGCCAAACGATGTTCGTCTGACAAAATTCAACCTTGAAAATAAGGCTTCGATTCTTCGTTTTTGCAGCTTCTAGAAGTAGAAAGTCAAGGCGGTTTGGAAAATTGTTGAAGGACAGTATTTAAACTGTTACCCAAAACAGTGAAGTCAATAAGTTAAAAATTTATCTAGAATGTCAGTAATTTAAGGATGTGAAATGGAAGTGAACAAGAGTTCAAGAAATATGAACATTAAAGGAAAGCTCTTGTTCGGAGCCTTGAGACTGCCCACATCAACTATGTTTCGCGTATTTCCATTCAAAAATGTGTACCCTTACCCATCACAACTTATAAATCTCAAATGAAAATAAAAGCGGATACTGATGTACTAACAAATGACCTCAACCATCATTTGGCATCTCAAAGTACCTCTTCAAGGACAATAAAGTGTGGGCCATTCACTCGCTCATAATGTGAATACAAAACGCCTGCTTTAATCCCAAACCGGATTGCTAGCTAAACTGCTACCCGCACGATCATCTCTCCTTCCCACGTGATTAAGCATTTTCTTTGATTTATCCTATCCCTAGTTTTCTTTGAATACCTATCTCGTATAAAACCACACCGACCGACCGACGTGGAGGCGCTTTGAACCCGTTTTATACCAGCTACAATCACGTCGATTTATTTTTTAACCGAGATACCTATTCCCCTGCACACGACCATACTATTACTCAATAAACAAACACCTACTCGAGTTTGATAGCCAAACCAAATTAATTCGTTTTATCAATCTGACTTTTGTGTATCGCACAGATAGGTGGGTAACTATTTCTAGTTAGATTCAACCACAAAATCTGTGTAAACTGATAAGGGACTGTGTTTACGTACGAAACGTGTGTGATATGTATGAATCGAATTATTCTGTGAAGCCGATAAAAAAATTCTTATAGTTGGCCATATCGATGGCGACAGACCGCGGGCTATAAGCCGATAAGAAGAAATCGAATCGGTGTCTTCGTGGTTGTTATCTACGGACTATGCCTCGTCCAAAACGAGGTGAATGATTCTTGGTCAAAGAAAGGTGTTGCTTTTTTTGATATTTTTTTTTTGGAAAGTGTTTTTCCCTATACCGCTATCAAAGCGAGTTCTTTGATTCAATTTTCTTGAGCACTGATAGAAATGCAGTTCTGAAAGAGAGTTTTAATGGCTTGTGTGGTGGAGAATCTGACACCAAGTGACGGAATTTCTTATTTTTCTATGTAAATTTGAAGTTATAGCGATTTCTTTATTCGACAGAAGTGAACACATTCCAAGTTAGAAAATTATATTGTGAGAGTTGACAGATATACTGAATTTTGATAAATGTGTGATGAATGCAATTGCGGCATGTATTCATGTATTACAATCGCAGTTTGTTCTTCCGCGAATCGCCGCCGATTAAATTTTGAATAGCGTTGTCATGGACGCTTCTGTTATCTTGCTGAATGCATTTACGTAAACTTCATCCATACAATGGCATTATGTTCTTCCGCGAATCGCCGCCGATTCTTCCTTCGACATTCGCAGGACTAAAATTTGTATAGACTTTTCTTACACGCAGAAATTTTAACCTTAACCGAGTGCAATTTTTACTCGGTTAAAAAAAATGCGTTAAAATTAACTAAGTCTCTGTAGAAAATAAACGAGTATTTGTTGTTAAAAACTAGCGAGCTAAAAAGGTTAATTCATGCTGTTAAAAATAACACACTTTATCAGTTGGTATCAACCATGTTACTCTGTTGTTATTAGTTAGTTTGTGACTAACGACCGAGAAAATTTTGAGAAGAAATTGATAAGTCGGTTATTTTTAACCGAGTTTCGTTAAACAAGTTGACTCGGTTATTTTTAATCCACTAACTCCGTAAGAGCTATATTAACAGTATCACTTGGTAGTTTTTAACCGAAAGTTGGTTGATTTTAAATATGTAAGTGATTATTCTGCGTGTAGAAGCTTCGATATTCGTGCTGAATTCATTAACGTCAACTTTATCTATACAACCGCATTTGGTTCTTCCGCGAATCTTGGCAGATCTGAAACAAACGAAATGCGTATAACTAAGTTCTTAGTAATGCACATACTAATTTTCACTATACCCAAATTCCTAACCTTAAATTGATAATCAAAAACAAGGAAAAAATATTTTTTTTAAAAAATCGATAATCTCAAAAAGTTGTTTAGAATTGTCATAGAAGCTTCCATAATCGTGCTGAATTCATTTACGTCAACTTCATATATACAATCGCATTTGGTTCTTCCGCGAATCTCTGCCGATTCTTACACGAATCTTCACCAAAATCGATGGAAAAACGGACTCGAACAAGCGAAATGCGAGTCATTTTCGCTTTACCCAAATTCCTAACCTTCCAATTGATTGTTGACTATGAACAAGTAGAAATCCATAATGTCAAAAAGTTGATATAGGTATTTTTCGCAAAAATTACAAAACTTTAGTAAACCAGCTTCTTTCTGGCAGACCTTTGAGAAAAGTGCCAATTGCAACCACATGTCTCACATCAAAAGTACTGAGTGAACAGCTCGATCATAACGAACTCATAACCAAATAGTTTCAGCCATTTACTGTCCTCCATATACCTCTTAAGCCCCTACCGAAAGTAAGATCTTTTGCGTACCTTTTCCGGTTTGCGCGACACTTTCGAACCACTTTGCTTTAATTCGATTTATTTCCATAAACGCTGGGCTATTGACTGCTCCCCCTTCTCCCTATCCATAATGGTATGCAGCAGCAGCACCCATGGGTATATAGATTTGCCCACAAGAAAACGGAAAATTTATGCAACCCAAGACGTATGTGGGCATATCGGTGTGGTTGTACAGTTGGAGTGAATACTTGGGGCACAACTTGACTAACTAAATGCAAATAGATACGAAAATATCTAGAAAAATAAACGATGCCGTAGAACATATACCAGGTAGGCAGCCACCTATATATAGACAGAGAATTTTATGCGGGGACTTGTCAAGCTGTCGAAGCGGCGCTGCTGCTCTGACATTTGAGAGTAGAATTTGCATTAAACATAACGTATTCGTCGTCGTTGTCGTGGACGACTATTCTAGGTATAGTTGTGCATGTAATCGACTTATCGTGCACTATGTCACTTTCGTTCAAAAAACAATAGGTCGAGGCGTTCAATGTTAAGCAGGAGGGTTTTCCTTTTCGATTTTCGACGGCCTTTGTTCGTTCAAGGTTAGGTCAATGGAGGTATAGATGGTAGAATGGTCACGGTTTAAGAACAACCCCCCCCCATGAAGTTGTTGTGCATCACCAATTAGATTCGTCACAAACCAGTTCGCCTTTCAACAGTCATTTCCCAAAATTGATTGCCCCGCCAGGCGTAGGGGACTCCTTATCACAAGTCGCACACTTATCCAACGCAATCTTCGAGGCATTTAAAAACACGTGCCACGTGTTGTGCGATTGATTTTATTGCCATGCGATGGGAAAGTTGACTTCCTTTTGCAAAATTCGATTAACACACCATTGGCGCAAGATATACCAGACCTTCTCCCTTCTAGCTGTGTATCACTGCGTCAGTCAGCGCACACGGCGGTGTTTTGTGGTTCCGCGCTAATAAAGCACACTAACCATGCGATAACTTAAACCTCAAAATTAGTCAATAAAATGTAATAGGGTGTAACACATTTTCCATCTGATGAGATAGAGAGAGATGGAGAGAGAAACGCCAGGGAAGAGAAATTAAGTCATTCTTGAGGAATGGAGGGATGCGGTTGTGGGAATGGAAATATTTTAGCATGTCGAACGGATGTTGTACTAAAAATCGTCTGTACGAGTGGGGTTTGGGCAGACCATTTTGTAATGGATTGTTAAGGCGGTGCGGACTTGAGGAATCGACGAATCGAGACGGTTGCAGACTGTCTATTGTATGGTTGGCTACTGACGGGTCACCACTGAACTTATGGACGCGAATTTCAGTATGTGAATCAATTAAAGGTACAAATAGTAAACTGAGTCAAAGGGTGAAAGTTGGGCGACGAAAACAACAATAAACAGCAGCTTAGCCGTGGTCCTGAGTTGTAAGGTGCATCACAATGATCTATTAACGAGGCTATAGCAGCCAGCAGGAAGAAAAAAAGGCTAAATTTGATCTTGCTTAGTCGAGATACCTAACTCAGCAGTTAAAAAGTTTGAGGCATGCATCTCCTAGTTAGAGGCGAAGATAAGAGTTTCTAAAAGGACGGGATGGACAAAGGAACGATACTCTGAACGGTGCACTATAGTTTGAGTTGGTCGAAATGCAAAGCACCTGGCAATGAACTTTAAAACGGCCCTTATTGTCCCAAAACCCAAAGGAACGATACTCTATAGAGAAGACCCAAGCTTGACTTGGCTTTAGACGAAATGGGACGAACTTTAAAACTGACGGGAAGATGTCCCTGTCGAAAGAAGGATTGGTGATGGTATAAATCGAATCTCAGGCAATACGACCACTTCTGGGGTTTTGAGATAAACCTGGAACTAATGACCTGGCTGCGCTGGGTATAAAAGACTGAGCAAATGTATAGACACATCAGACATCCAGTCAGCAAGAGGCTCTCAAACAACACTAGTCAACACCCGTCTAAAAGACGGCGAAGCTTGTAAGCACAAAAAGGTAATAAGGTCAACTCACAATCTCCAAACGCTCGTTAGAATGAGATGAACAGCGACATCAGAACATCAATCAAACTGGAGTTTGGAAATCCGTAACCGCCATTATACGAACGAAGCTTGCAAGAAAAAAGCCTATGAAAACGAATAAAAATATGTCCACTGAAGAAGGATAGACCAGTGAAATAGCAGTTGGAGTCTTTCAACTGGGCCTTACCGGTCAACATTCTGTAAGAGTTTCGGAGTTTTTTAAGCAGAGATTGTCGCAACCGAGCTAAACAAAGGTTTTAAATATTCGAAAGAAGCCAGAGATACCTCGTCTAAACTTCCGAGTGTCCCTGAAGGCCGCGCAGGATGTATCCGCCTTTCAATACTTTTTAAAATAATAAACTTGAGACAAAGAAGAAGTGAGCAAGTCCCATCGAACTCACGCGTTAAGTTAAGCATTGCAGGTGTCAAATTTAGTCCGCTTTTACACACGTCGGAAAACAGTGAACGTTCACTACAAATTCTGAAAATGGATAGCATAATGAATGAGTCCTGCTTGACGTATATTTTTCATTGCCAATTGACAGTCTAAACCTGCTTCGTGATTCGGTGGCCTTATACTTTGACGAAATCGGCCGGACATGGTTCCCCTCTTGCTATCCAGAAGTTTGCCCTGTGCTTAGCTGAAGGGTTTCCTTAGTTCTGTTTGTATTTTTAAGCAGGCAAATACTACTTAGTTCTCTGAATTTTATCTTGCAGTTTATGTTTTTATTTCAATGTAATATTTGTATCGTACGTTTCGTACTTGAAGAGTTAACACCGAGGTCAAGTTTTCCGCTAAGCATGCCCCATTATCAGCTGCGTCGCCTGGTCGTTTCTGTGCAACAACTGCCATTCAGCCATATGGCTCTTTCTTGTAGAGTTCTGCGAAGGGTTGCTCTGGCTCATACAACATGTGAAAACTGAGTATTTTCTGAATTAAAACTGTCGTGCGGCTTCGACAGCTCAGTATTGTTTAATGAGCAATAGCGTATTTTTGCTTATATTGCTATTAGTTTCCAAATAAACGCGTCGTTCTGACGTGTCAATAATCCGCTCAGTTAAGCCTCTTATTTTTTGGGTTTTTGTATATATACAGATTTCAAAAAGGCCGAGCAACTTTTGATTTTTTTTTTCCAGTTTAGGGCAGTTTTTATAGGAGATTTATGTGAACCTCCCTAAGGTAGCTGAAGATCACAAACCAGCTAAAGAGGCATGTGTAAGTATTTACTGCGTTTTAAGAGCCTATGGCAGCTGCTAGCCTCCTAGATCTCTAAAGTGATTGTACAAGCTTATAGTATAAGAAGAGTCCTAAAAAGCTTCTAAGAGGCTATAATATCAACAAAGGTTGGCTTCTTATAATTTAGCTAGGCTATGCCAGCTTCCAATTTGAGTTCACAACTTCTCTGATGAGGTTCTGACAGCTCTATATATTGGTACTTTAAATCTTTTGAGAGGCGGTTACAGCCTCAGAACTGCACATTAGCTCATTAAAAAACTTTAAGAAGACATGCACGAGTACGATATCTAAAATTGTAGTCCCAAAACATGGTTTGTTCGTTCCCGTAGCTCTGTTTAATATACGTTTTAGCCATTTGAGGTGGTATCGCGGCTTTCTTTTGGTTATAGCAGCTACGAAGTCAGCACTTTTTGTTTCTAAATCAAACAGATCTGGTGCATATCATATGCCTCTACAGTTTTCTGAGTGCATATTTGCCAAAAAGTCTGCAGACTAAAAATTGGCTTCAAATCAGGACCGCTTGGTAGTGGTAGTTCTAAGCTAAGTGCTGGCAAAATGCGTCTACAATCGATTGGTTTCAACTCGATACCACTTGAACCAAATGCTATTAACTTACGGCCTTGATGGAGATGGACTGATTTGATTGTTCTTGGCAAAATTCTAAGGAAACCGATTTCTTTCCATCCCAATCGATATATGGAGATCGACGAGCTGTGGTACCAGCAGAACGAGGCTACGCGACACATGGACATTCTGGATAAACGATTTGAGTAGTTATATATAGTGAATTGGCCACCAATATCGTGCGATTTGACCTCGGTTCGGTGTAATGAAGTCGCAGGTCTATGCCATCAGGCCGCAAACGAGCGACACCCTTAAGGGCGACAATACCAATGCCATCGCTCAAATTACAAGTCGGAGGCAGTCATTAAAAATTGGACACAGCTAGTGTTATTCCAAACTCAACATCGACCCGTTCTTATTGAAAAACCATTTATTTTAGCCCTAACCACACTATTCCAGCCCACAGCCATATACATTTAAGACCCAAACCTTAACACAAAAGCCGTTTCAATACCAATCGCCTCAGCAGTTAGTTAAAAATTAAATAAAACTCTATCCAACTGTTACTCAACAATTTTCAGTGTCAAACTCTTACTCAACACCTCTTGGCACACGGCTCAGTGCCGAGTAAAAACCAAAACAAAAAACAACAACAAACAAATAAATAGCTCAAGCTTAGTCACACTATCCGTATACGGTCACTTGTTTAATTTGTTACAAGCATTCCAGTCCAGTCTTTGGGTTTACGACACTTCTTGTAATCTTTCACCCCGACGCCATCGTCATCGAAGCGTCCAAACTTAGAAACCCAACATGTACACAACAAAGAAAGCCGACGCTTCAAGCTCGACAGCCATCTTCGAAAGAATTAATATTTTTAATTACGAAAGTTTTGCGTTTTTGTTTAAAGATGCTCCATCCGTTTTTTCGTATTCACATTAACACACTTTATCAGGCGTTGCATAAACGCAAATGGGTAACAAAATATTTATATCCACACACATCCAACTGTCCACTGTTACGAGAGATAGAGATACAATTCGCATAAATATATGGACGGTTGAGAGGTCAGTGCCCACCAACATTATGCACACAGCGCACTTGGACCGAAACGCCCGACACGAGGGAGCAAGACGCGAGGCAAACAACAAACAAATGTACAATGTTTTTACCCAACTTTGTTTTATTACTATATTTTTTTTTTTTTGCGAAAGCATTCGAAACGCCAAACGAAACTGCCACTGCGACTCCGAGTGGAGTACTACTCCAAGTACCCCCCCGCCGCGCGACGTTGTTCAGTTGTTGGGTAGTTTTTTCAATTCATTAAAGCAAAACAAGAAAAACAAGTCAAACTGAGCACAAGAAAAAGAAAACAGAGATTGAATGAAAAATTAAAATCGAAAGTGGTCCATCCACCTTTGCCACCGCCACCGATGTACCGATCATTGATGCACGGAGACAGCTATCAGGTAGAGATAGTACTTTTTCTTGTATTAAAATGCATGTAAGCACAAAATCAAATTTCGTTATAAATATGCCACCAACCGGAATAGAGCTGCAAAACACACGAAATGCACCCCGACGCGCTACGCAACAAACAGCAGCTGTCAGGCGGCGATCCGACCGACACCGAGCACAATATTCTGATGAGACGGCGACAGGAAAAAAAATATCGTTTTTAGATTGGGAAATCCCTTTTCACAGTACATAAATTGGGGAGGAAAACGAAATTCGCGTAACGCCACCGGAAAAACACGACCAAACTCTGTGGAATCTAAAGTTCAACTGATGAATTGAATTCGAATGAACATGGATGTTGGTGTTGCCCGTTGCCCGATAGCGACAGCGAGTGTATCTAGATATAAAAGTTGCATGGGAGATGTGACACAAGCAGGGAGAGCGGTGTACATTTCATTACCCTTTCGATTTCGACTGTGATGTGACATGTGAGTCGATAAAGTGGCGGTGGTGGTGCTCGGTGGCACTGTGTACCAGGTGCAGGTGTTGCGGGCAAGGACTGTTTCTAATTATGCGTTCGCATTTAGAAAGTCCAACATAGCCTAGAGAGTAAGGGGGAAGGCTTCTTCTGTAGTGCCATTGGAAAGATTATAGTAGTGGATACCACTGCTTCATTTGGCAGCTTCTTAGCAATGAAAATGGTGTTCAAGGACTCTACGAAAAGAACTAGGAGCAGAGTTCTTTTGTGTCAATATTTCTTTAAAACCTGTCGCCTAAACACCAGACCGCGATGCTTCTATTTAGATTGTAAATCTTTAGAACCCGCACTACTTCCATAGAAATAAGACCGTGTGCGGTGCCCAAGGCCTGTGACATCAACGACAAAGAGCTATCAGAAACGAAACAACTTTAAAGCTAGATTTCAAACAGCAATCTAAATAAGACTCTCAATTAAGAGTGCCGGCAATTTGAACCAAAACTACTGTCTAATAAGTGATGTTCAATAGAAGAAAGTCAGATGATGACCGTGTGCTCTACGAGCAAAAGCGAGCCGTTGAGCATCTTCACATATGAGGGTCCTAATCTTTAAGCGTGATCTATAAAAGGGCAGTGACAAGCCAATACTCAAACTTCTATTCTCGATTTGTTTGATTTGGAGGAAGAAGTTCAGCAGAAACTCGTCGAACTCCATGAGCTATCTAGTCCAATCTAGCAATCAATTCAGCCTGACAGTTTGCAAGGTTTTGAAGGACTGGGCAGCAAAAAATAGGTCAATGATCGATGAAACAGGATCAAGTCTCTAGCAACAATTGTGGAAACCCATAAATCATATTCAAACAGAGGAATCAAATAGTTGCGTTGATTCGGGAACGGTCATCGATCATCAAACCCTTCACTAAGTGGGAAAATATCAACAGAAACTAGTGGAACTAGTCACAATCAACTGACCAAGCTCAACTTACCAAACATGGTCTTGCCGAAATTTGACAGAGAATAGGCATATAAAGTGGCGGCTATCCCATGAGCCATGATCTGCTCGAACTGGGAGCATATAGAGAAGCAGAGAAAAACTTATAAAACTGATACGTAATGAAGTGCCAAAAAACAGAACAGCAACGACGTGCCTTTGAAAAAATATTGAGAACCAGAACAAGTGGTTAGAGTGAGTCTGCGTGGAGCTCTAAAGATGAACTTATACTATAAGCAACACGCAACGACAGCCAAGGCACGAAAATATCGATCTGCCTATTACGTAACAATAGCCAGAGCCACAAAGGTTGTAGTTAAAGAACAGTCTTGCTAAATTTTAAGAAAAGGTAAAAAGAACGTGTTAAGGCAGCAAAATCAAGGGAAACCTATGCTCGAGTTCCAAATCCGTGTCCTGTCATTAGCAATGCAGTGGTGCCTCTAGATTTGGTTTGTATTTAGGTCTGGGCGCTGATGGTCAAAGAGGGAAGTATCATAGACATAAAGCCACCAAGCCAACCTTAAGATTTGTGCAAGGTGGGCCAAAAGAGATAACCCTATTGGAAGATGCTCTTATTTTTGAATATGGCCGACAATGTCAAATCTGTATTGACATTTGTGGACTACACAGATGTAGAATAAAAGTGAACAAGCCATAGAGCGATACACTCCCCAAGAACGCGGAATAATCGTATATATCGATGAGCCATGAGGCTCATTTCCACCTCAGCGGGTACGTGAACAAGCAAAACTATCGCCTCTGGGGCACCGAAAATCCACGAGTAATGATCTACTCCTTAACCTTCTGTCGGTCCATTCATGAAATAAAATCAAGTTTTCTTAAATGAATTTGAATAAAATAGATATATAATTTTATTTCGTTTAAAAATGTTACAATGTGCTATAGCGCAATCTACATAATTTTAATAAATACAGAGATATGACAAATATATGTCTTTCTACTGGAAAACCTTTACAAAAAATTAAATATAAAATATTCACAAATAAGTTATAGGTATCTATATATAAGTTTTGAGAAAAACAACAACCAAAAACCTAAAATTTAAGACTTCGCCGCACTACTCATTCCCAACTCCTTAATGTTGAGACTATACTCAAGCGCGCATGAGGCACCAGATATTATTTGTTTTTCCAGCTGAAAAGCAAACTCTGCCGCAATAAAACTGGCGGTATCTTTTAAAAATGTTTAGCTAATTCACAATCTCTCTTCAGGATATATATATTGGAGTCGCGCTGGACCAATCGCAATCATGCAAACAACATCTCACAAAGTCCCTAAAAAAATTACATCACTTTACGAACACAGCCACAAAACTAAAAACCCCAGCAAATTATTAAACGGAAGCTGGCTATAACAACACGAGAAGCTCTCGTAAAAGTCACAGAGAAATGTTTAGCTAATTCAAAATTGGAGTCACGCTGCACCAATCGCTATCATGCAAACAACATCTCACAAAGTACCTACAAAAATACACCACTTTACGAACATAGCCAGAAAACTAAAAACCCCAGCAAATCATTAAACCGAAGCTGGCTTTAACAGCACGAGAAGCTCTCTTAAAAGTCACAGACATTGACTTGTTTTTCACACTCAGAACTAAGCTCGTGTAGGAAAAATTACTAGTGGCGCAATTCTGCACGCAAAATTATGTCATGCACTTATAAAAATAAGTCTAGAGCTCGTTCTAAAAATGATCAATCGTCCGATAACATTATGACCCAACGTCAAGAAAAAGTAGCAAATAACGGAATTCTGTACGCAAAACTGCCTGCCTGGGTGGACTAATAAGCGCGGGGTCCCAGTTTCCAATCCCGCAAAAACCCCAATTCCAACTCAAGAGTTTTTTTTTCACTGCGCCACCCCTCGCGAACGTCTGACAAACACCCGAGAGTATAACTGTATTGAAAGAGCTTCTCAATCGGCCGTTTAGAATCGGCATACAATTGTAGATCCCTTCCATTCGTTCCAAAAATTAAAAACTCACACAAAACGAATGGTTGTGAGAAGCTAGGCCTAGGGTCCACAGACCTGTTGCGCCAACTATTTATTTATTTTTTACATAAAACTTTTGCTGTCATTTTAAAGTGATAGAAACCAACTTCGATCAGAAACCGGACAACATTATGAATGACACAGCGTAGAGAAAGCATAAGTGGCGCAAATATGTATGCAAAACTACGCCATGCACCTTAAATGATCAGTAGTTCAACAATATTATGCCGTAGCGTCTAGGAAATAGTGCAACATATCTGTACGTACTTGTTAAAAAATATAACTCCAGCTTTTGCTGTCAATTTAAAGTGAAAGAGGCCAATTGATATCATCAATCGGACAACATTACGACGTAAAATTTAGAAAAAAACAAAATGTCGCCATTCTGTACAAAACTATGCCATGCACTCGTTGGCTGCCTCAAATATATCGCAAAACGTGGTAAACGTCAACAAATTGTCATCGTAACCTGACATATTATACCTCTCAAAAGGGAAATTGCCTGCGACCTACCTTACAAACTGTGTCATTTGTCAGTATTCCCAGAGATACCGTTTCCCGTCTCTAAACTGACATCAGCGCTGAAATAGTGTCCCTCTTGGCCTCTTGTTTTTATGAGACAAGGTCAACAAAATTGAACTACCCAAGTACGTGGGATAATCATTTCTAAACCGTGTTACCCTCCTCCTATTCCCTTGGTGCAGTCTTTAATTAATGAACTCCTAAGCTAAATTGCATCACCTTTTCTGTCCTTACCCTACTTCCCTACACGACGCATTCCCATCGGACTTACCCGCTGATAAAAGGTATTTAGATAGATTGTTTACAGTCCACTTTTCAGTACCTATCATGCGACAAAAACGTGTCTCATGTCATATGGGAATGGCTACGGGAAACTTCATCCACAAACTTGTAGTCCACGCGAGCTTTTCTCTCAGTTCATTCTGGTTTCGGTTTGTTTCTTTTTCAAGTTTGAAAATCGAAAGCCTTTATTGAGATTGAGAAGTTAATATTTGAGTTGTTTAGAGTTTAGACAACAACAAAAACTTGACGGCAACAACAAATTAATCGTTCGTTCATTCGTATTTTTTGTCCACAGAATCGCTAGAAACATCTGTCCACAAGCTACCCATTTGTGACTAAATATATTGTGCGAGATGATAAGTTTTTAAAGAGTCCAATTGTCCGAAGTCACATGTGAAGAAAACCCCGGATGAATTAGAAAACAGCCAGATAGTGACGGTCATAGTTTCATGGAAATCGCCGCCGAACTTCTAAGAAACGATGAGTAAGGCTTCGATTGGACTGCGAATCGAAGCCAAGGTCGCAGCCACCTAATAAGACATCTATTCCATGTAAATAATAAACAAAAAAGGCGGTCTGTATATAATTTAAGAAAATTATCAACACCCCAGTGCTTGTATATAAACAAAGACGTCTCCTCATCCACTCGTGGGTGTGGCGCTTCATCTCTGTGAAATTATTATGAGATGGTAATTAACAAGATGGCCATTCCGCTTTCCGGCAGCAAGAGTAGGTAACAATAACACGAAACGAAATCCACCTAAATTGCACGTAGGTGTAGACGCAGATACAGTATCTGCTGGATGCTTGAGATAAATTATAGATTCGCAAGTCGTTGAGGTAGGCTGTGGCCCCTGTGGAACAAAAGCAAACACAACAAACTTCCGGCCGAAATATGCGAGAATCCGAAATGATGCCGCAGCAGCCATCAGCGGCGTGTTATTCGCGGCGTTCGCTTAGGAGGAAGCAGAAGTTTTGTATTTCTATTTTGCCGGTCGTCGTGTTAACATACACACAAAATGAGAGCAGAGTTTAGATTCAGAAATAAAAACAAACATACGTTCCACAAGAGCTTTTCCTATTCCACTCAAAAGCGAAACTCGAAAGTTTCACGTGTTGCTGGAGTGAGTTTCGGTGGATAGTGGTGGACTATGCTTTGAGTCATGTTCCACTTTTGGATTGTAAACATCGGGGGGAAATCATGCGAGCGACGACTAAACGTGGTGGATTGTAGACCGAAGTGAGGGTGAAGGTACTTGGGATTGGTAGATTCTGGCTGATCAATTGAGAAAGTGTTTTTGTCATCTCATCTCATCTCGTCTCATGAGTGTCAGCCTATTCTGGGAACAAAAGTCCTAGAATAGATTAAGATTCTCGCAAGTCGCAAGATGTGGGCATGCATTGTCGTCAACGTGAAGCATTATCCACTTTTCAAGGGCAACATACCTAGGTAGAAGAAGACGGCGCGGGATTTGAAAATGCGAGTACAAGAAGTAACCATTTGAATGACAGTTAATTTTTTTACGTTTTGCTTAAAGTTGTGCCCTCTAAATCGTGTCAAAAAAACATTTATCCGATCATAAAAGAAAAATTACCCTAGCGTCACTATTTGTGACAATGAAACATATTGCTTATGAGTTATGACGTATGCCTGTTTGAATCACGAAATGTTCGCAAATTTTTCTCATGTCGAACCAAATTCTAGGTACATCTATCCCAAGCTATCAAATTAAATGACAGAATCAATGGAATGTAAAAATTAGGTACACAGAGGTGTCAGGGACTTTTCAAAGTTGCCTTGCTTTGAGCTGAGTTGACAACACAGATATAGGGTCGAGACGAGACTACCAAAAGAATCGTGTCATAGGAGTCAAACCCGACATTTTTATCCTACGTTTCAATTGACTAACTTTCTACTTACCCTGGAAAAATTAAACCGAAACTAGAAAAATGAGATTGACGTCGTCTTGTATTGGAAATTGTGCCACTTCTATTTTTTTTTTTTAAAGCAAATACGTCATAGTATCGGTGGAAACTTAGTTCTCCCATTCATAGCAACTGCCTATTTCTGTTTTTGTATTTATTTCGAAGCCTTCCTCTCTAAAGCTGTGATTACACGGCCATTTTTTCAAGGCATTTAAATGAAGCTCTGACGTCGCCAAAAAATGTCGCATAGAGTGCCATTCAAGCTACGATTCGTCATTGGTCATTTGCGAAAAAAAAATGGCGATCACATGAAATGACTATTACCGTCATTTTTGTCCCAAAATCAAATGACAGACAGTGCGAGTCATTTAGATTTCTCCATTGGGATGACATTTAAATGACGAGCGAAAAAATGGCGATCACATGGCAATGACTTGTCTTATTTAAATGACAAATAACACCAATGAACAATGAGAAAAATATAGCTACTGTCATTTAATGTTTTTCTTTCGGCAAAGGCACAAAGGTGGCACTTTTTAAACGATTTAAATTGCAGTGAAAAGAAAAAAAATATTATAATAAATAAAAAATGTCAAAAAGAACTTTGGCGATGATGGTGGAAATTGCTGAGACGGCGTATTTGGCAGCGTGTGTGCTGTAGTAAAGTATATAAAAGAGCAAGTAGAAAATTCTACCGAAACTGCGTATCTGATATTTTTCCTATAAATTGTTGGTTGACTATCTGACATGCCGATCCCTCTGTGAATATCCCGCCTTGCTCACTCAAGCTTGAAGCAGGGACAAAAGCCACAAGGGAGGCGAACGCTAGGTGGACCACACTAGAAACTTGTCATACTACAAGAATGCTTTGGCCAAGAATGCTTTGGCCAAGCTTCATTGAAGCAAGAACCGAGAGTATAATACGAAAGGATAGGAAATCCCTCTCCATCCTCGTAGGAATCCTAACGGGGCACAACACTCTGCGGTATCACATGAAGAAACTACGCTTGACGGGAGAAGAACTTTGTAGAGGATGCGGTGATGAGGAAGCTCTTGAGGACACAACCCACTTCCTATGCCACTGCCCGATCCTCCAACACAATAGGCACAGATTCCTAGGGAGACAGTTCTTTCACGACATAGACGAGCTACCTAGCACACCAGTAGACAAGATAATGAGCTTCATCAAATCCACAGGATGGTTTGTATCCAACGGCACAGTGAGTAATTGATCACAAATATTTATAGATAGGGTCAACATGGGTAAGGGACAACCCTTTCCCCCAATGGGCATCACAATGGGTCAACATTGACCTGAGCGTGGCACGGAGTACTCCACGCCAACCCGTCTACCTAACCTAAGCTATCTGACATGCACAAAAAATTCAGGAAGAACTGAGAAACTTCAGACTTCAGTCAATTTTCCTAATTTTAAGTTTCCTTAAACTGACTCGGCTATTTTTAATCCACTTAACTCTGTGTGACCTATATTAACAGTTATCACTTTATAGTTTTTAAGTTGGTTGATTTTAATTAAGTGATTTTTCTGTGTGTATTAATTTTTACCAAAATAGCAACCACAGATGCGACTCATCCTTTCGCTACAAAAAAAAAAAACAAATGAAAGTACATTATTTATATCATATTAAATGCTGCTTCATTTGTCATTTGCGTAGAAAATGGCATAGCATGAATTTCGTGCCTAGTCATTTTTTTGAGGCTGCCATTTAAATGACGCAACAGCCGAAAAGTTTAGTCATTTGTCCTAGGCGTCATTGAAGAGCGATCACACGGCCATTTTTTTGCGTCATTTAAATGGCACAAAATTCATGTCATTTGCTCTGCCATTTTCCTAGTCATTTAAATGACGCCGAAAATGTTGTCCCAAAAATGGCGATCACACGGAACGACATTTAAATGACGGTTTTGTGACGAGATTTTTACGTCAGAGCGCCATTTAAATGACTCGAAAAAATGGCCGTGTAATCGCAGTTTAAGTGGCGGCATTTTAGTTAAGATCTAACAAACTACTCCTTCAGCTTTTTAAGGTGCGCTTAATTTTTGAAAAGTGCGAGTGCAGAAAAAATAACCGCTCTCGTGAATTATACCGAGGAAATTGTATAAGTTGGTAGATCTGTCATCTTTATCGAACAAACTGACGTCTACTTGAAATTTAAACATTTCAAGAAGAGTTTTTTATAGGATAAGTAATTGTTCTTCTCGTAGAGAAAAATCTGTCTCCAATCTTTCAAATAAAATATTTAACAAAGCGGGAACAGACCTTATTTGTCAGAGTGCTAAAAATGTGCGAAACTGACTCAATATTTATGAAGTATTTCTATTGTTTTGCAAATACTTTTTGCGTCACTAGAGCCAGCTTCCATCCTCAGATTTCTAAATGAAACTGAATTATAGAAAAATCGGTAGGTATAGGACGAATTTGTCAAAAATGACTCCAAATTTTCTTCAAGGTGTAAATAGGGAATATCACAGCTCAAAGGGTCGCAAAACAACGCAAATAATAATAAAAGTCATGCTCCACATGAATGGGTGCGTTCAGACGGTGAGAATATTTAACTATACTTTGATTTGGATAAATGGATCGCATGAAAGAATGTACTATTTTGAAAGAGATCAAGAGATAGCAAATAGAAGACAAATCTAGTCGAGAAATTACCGCCTGACTAACCACTCAGTTGACATTTGGAAGCGACAAAGTTTTGTCAGTAAATGAAAACATTTTTTTACGAAGTGTTCTAAAAACCGTGACAGAAACATAATTATTTGCTTTGATTGGACGTTTATATAGAAATAGTTAGCAATTTGGAGAAATTGTGACACTCAAATCAAGTGCATGTCTGACTAATGAGAAGTTTAGTAAGTCAAAGCGCTGAACTTGTCAAAATAGATAACCAAACTAACCACCAACCGCGTGACCGCAATTAGAGGATCTGAATGCAAGCTCCCCAATATTTAGCACCGAATAAAATATCCCTAAAATAGTTGCCTTAATTTTTAGTGAATGAGGATAATTTTCCATTTCTAGAAGCACTAAATTCCCTTCTTTAGCACTCCACTCACCTTCAATTGGGTTAGCCGTCAGTCACAGAAAAAATTCGCACATATTCTAGACAAACCATGCCCTTCTTCGTGTCATTCACACATTTCCGTCTGACAGGCCATTTTACGACGGAAATCCACAATCACACGACATAAAGTTAATTGATTCCGTGTCTGCGAAGCATTCCTCTCTCTCTCTCTCTTTCTCACATGGCTTGCCAAATGCCAGATAATCCTATATTTTCCCCAAATTCAATTGTTGTCATACTACTGGCGTGTAGAGTTTCTTTTTATTATCTCAAGTGAGTCCACAGTTAATTTTAAGTAAATTTTTATTGCCGCCATTATGCGACTGTGGTGGGGTGGTCGGGTTATGTTCACCGGACATGCCAATGTTTTCCCAGGGATGTCGTAAAGTTGTTGCTGAAGGTTTTGCCATAATTAACGTGTGTATTGCATAAATAGGTGGTATAGCAACTGTCGCATAATGTATGGGAGAAGGAGCACCGCAAACCACAAATCCTGGGAAATGTCTTACAATTGTTGGGACATTTTGATTAAAATGGATAATTTATCGATTATAATAATTGCTGTCGACACAACTGGTAGGCTATTCACATTCGCATCACAATTCGATGAAAGCAATTAATTGAAGCGATTAAGGGATTAATAAGCGTGAGCGGGAGTATGTGGTGGACCATTTGTCATTTAGGACGGAATTAGTTTCAAATGAAAAGGAATGCTGTTGGTGTGTTTGTTGTAGAGGTCGATGTAATGAGGGAGGGTGCGTATTAAAATGGAATCGATTAAATGGTGGCTGGTTCGCAAGGATACCCTTTTTTAAACCGACGAGGAACGAAATGGCGCATGTACAAACAGCGTTGAACTTAGAGGAAAAATGCTGCGACTTACATATAAGCGATCGCTGCAGATCAGTAGGACGGGTTTAAGAAACATTTCTGCCGAGTAAAAA
Source organism: Cheilosia vernalis (assembly GCA_949126925.1). NCBI lineage: Eukaryota > Metazoa > Arthropoda > Insecta > Diptera > Syrphidae > Cheilosia > Cheilosia vernalis. The sequence continues at coordinate 7,509,564 of OX421360.1, read as the reverse complement.
AGTAAAAATTTGAGAGTCATGTACTTTAATCGAGTGGGAACTGGGAGCACTTTGAGCCAAACTAAAAGTCGAGGCATAGCTACACCAAAATAGTAAATTCATAGCATTTTGGCACAAATGATTGCATACTAGCAGGCTGGTGTTGAACAACTCACTCTGAATTATTGTTTTATTAAACTAGCTAACGTTCTGCGTGCTAATTGCAGGCAAAACCACAACGATTTAAATTTGCGGGGCAACATATTTGAACGAACAAATTACAAAAGTTGGATTTTAATTACCTATGTTTCTCAATTTTAGTCAATTTAAGTCAATTTGTCTCACTAATTTTTCCTTAAATCATGGAAAAAGCAAAACAAAGCTACACAATCACAAAATCAAAGCCCAAACAATTACTTCAGCCCAATATACAAATAAAATAAAAGCAACTCACCAACTGCCGTTCAATATAAAAGACTACAAAAATGTAAAGTACTCCACTCACCTGAAAGAGAAGAGAGATAAAATTGAATTAGTTATAAAATTCCACACCAGAAATCAATGCAAACAAATTTCTTATCAACAATCTGCAGCGCAACCAAAATGACTTAACAAACGCACACCCATCGCTCGCTAAAACAATAATTTTCAAGCCAACACAAGCATAAAACTGGTACTTAAGCCAATCGTGTTTATCTCACCCCGTTCTCTCTTAAATCTGAAAAAGAATGTTAACCGCGGAACTATGGAAATAAATTCTTCGATTCTTATCAGTTGAATATACTTGCACCTCAGCAGCTGCTGTAAGGGTGATAACGATGGTTGGGGGAATAACGAACAAAGAGAAGGGGTGTGGCAATGGGAATGTATTACCCCGAAAGCTAAAAAAATTTTAAAAACATTGTTAGGCACTCATAACTATTTGTTTGCATTAAATTCCACAGAAGTTCACATTCGTCAATTTTTGCCGGAATCTCGGATCGAAAATGTGCAAATAAACTGAATTGACACTATTGATTTTAGATTTTGCTGCAGGAAATAGCTCTTTTGAGGTAGAGAACCATCAAATTTAATAAAGTAAACACAAGTCAGACAGAACTATAAAATTAAATAAATAAAAAATACTTCGTTGTAACCACCATGACAGATAATTAGGTACTTTTTAATCGTGATTTCCAGCACTTTGGGCCGTGACTGGTTCGAATACAGCGCCATCTGGCAGTCAATTCGAAAAGCAAACCTTAAAGCAAACACTATAAATTTCGAAGATTGTGACAGGTTTTTCGAGTAGCTGGCGCCGTGTATCGTAGGTCTGTTTACTCCTGGTGAAAAGGCAAACTAAGGTGATCACAAATCAGCTGTGAGCTGTAATTTTGGTTGTAGCTGGAAAAAGTGTTGCCAATTTGGAAAATAAACCTCGAAAATATGTTTAATGGACTGTCATTCCACACAAAAGCTCCGCCATAAATAGTCACCCACATACAAGTAGAAAAGTCGCATAAATTTTGCTGCAAGGACCTCGTTGAGAAAGTGCACACACATACTCATATTCCACAAGGTCTATGAAGTGACAATTCTTCCCATAAAACACTCTGCTAGTTTCCGTAAAGCTTAAACATTGTCGGCAGTAATTTATTGCCATGCAACTTTGTGTCAGTCAAGTCGGGCAAAGCCTCCTCTCCAATTGAAATCTATTTTCGAAAATATTCGCAATAACCATGTGCTGGTGTCCCATCATATTCCTGCATATGCATACACGCACGTGGATGCAATGACTATCACACCCGCCCGCAGGGCAATTCACCCGGCAATAGGTGGGCGGATGTTTTTTCCTCCTTTTTGGCGGTAAAATTTCAGGAATTTCATTTAGTTATTAGCAGCATGTGCAAATGTGCAATCGGTTTTTATGTCGCATGAGGGAAATATTAATGATACGTGAGCGCATGAGGGCGCAAGTAAAATTATTAATTTAGCGATGGAATTTTAAGTGGCTTTTGGGAAAGTTGTCGAAAATGGAACTCATTTATTCATAGACGGGCGCGATTTTGGGTTTTCCCAGTTTTGGACGATAGAGAAATGAGTTTCCGATACGATTGGAGGTTAAGTGGTAAAAAGTTTGAGAATTAGACATTGATTCCAAATGACAACCATAATCAAAAGGAGAAAAATAAGAAAAAAACGTAGAACAAACAGAGACCGCAAAAGAAATGATTTCTTTCGACCCTACTTGCGTATGCAACAAATCACTAAACAGAGATATTGATAACGTTCTCATTCACCCAGCAAATCACTCGTTTAAAGCGCTCTTCTAGGAGGCATATATCGCGAACGTCGTCGTTGCATTTGCTTCGCAATTAGGAAGAGACGTAATAAAGCGATCTATGTCACCTGTTGTGTATTCTTCTGTGCCGTAGATTTTCATATACTTCCCCCATTCGCATAAACTTCCTCTAGATGTTCGCATTTTCTTCTTCCGCGTGCTTTTTGGCGAATCGCTGGCGATTCTTCCAGTAATATTCAGTGCAAAGACTGCCCTTACATACAATACGTGTACCGACTGTAGATCTCAAACTATACTAGAAATCTTCTGCTATGGAACTGAAAGCGAATGATATATGCGAATCATCTTGCTTGTTGGTGCGTATGTCTGTGAAAAGTCTGTGGAGCACACCCATTGTGGGGAAATTTATGCTTTGAAATGATTCCTTCAGACCAGGGAGACTTAGAGAGCTTTAAATAAGTAAGCGTGCGGGATCTGAGCGGATTTTAGTGGTTGATACGCAAGCCACTATATTCCATAACTAAGCGGGAAAAATAGGGTACACTGTCAACATGCTTGACCGGCATTTTCCAGCAATTTCAAAAAGCAACCAAAACAACCTTATGTACAAAACTTTTGTTGCAACAAGAGCAAACAACAAATTCCGCTGACAAGTGTATTTTTAGCGGTTTTCAGTCAAATAGAAAGCATGTACAATTAGAGAAAATAGAGAACTAATAGCATCCATCAGAAAATCAACGAAAATGGCCTGCGAAATGAAAGTGTCTGCCGTCCAAACGCATCCTCAGTGAGTGCGAAATTGTGTTCTTTGCACCAAATCGGAGCCACTACGAAACTCACTCCATGCATATCAGATGCACTTACTTCTAATCTCTCTCCGCTGCTGGCAGCAAGATAATAAATACAAACAGAAATTGCATTTCCATTAATCACTCGATTGCTCCTCATATACTGATGGCGGCACAGTCCACCGCATTGCCGCCATTAATCATCGTTACGATTTGTTTTCCCATTAACTACCTTAAGCCATTTTAATTGCTTAAACCAATTACTCGTGCTAAATAAATTTTTAGCTCGCATTTTGATTCACATTGCGAGGCATATTGGCTCACATTCCCAATGGAAAATGGAAGATAATTTAAAAATTTCACGCGATTGAAATTGAACACCTCGGTGTGTCCGTCCGTCTGTCTGTATGTCTGCCTGTCGGGGTGCATATTGAAATTCTCCGCTGAAACCAATCGTATTGACAATGCCATGATCTATAGGGGTGAGTGAGTGACTGACAGTAAACTGATTGAATAAGAATAACATCAGAGTGTGTTTGACAATGTTGCTGTGCTTTTAATTGAAACAAATTCGAATCACATTCGATGGGAGAATTAAACTAGACAATTAAATTGGGCCTGACGACAGGCAGCGTCTCTGGCTTGGTTGTTTTCTTCCACAACTATACTTGAGAGCAATGCCATAGGGTGCGCGTAATTTTTCATGAACGACCTTGACGTTTATTTGTCGCAAGGTGACCTGTACGATGTTCAGAAATATCAATAAAAACCTGAAACCTTGGAAAGATTCGAGAAATAATTTTGTAAGGGGCCAGCGAACCAATCACTGGGTCTGTAAAAGAGCTAAGCATGTTTAGGGATTTTTAACGCGATTGAAACTGCAAAAATCCGCTTTGTCCCGAAAGGCTGAGTACATCAACAGACACCTGCTCGAGTCGCTAAGAGGTTTGCGTTTTTGGCATAATTTTGTGGCGCTGGCATCAATTGGTGGCAAAAAAAGAACTTTTCTGGTTCTTACTTATGGCTTTCCTATAAACGGTCTTCGAGGGCCTATGGCTCAACAATTAGTACCCGTGATCTAGCTATGAGCCGGATTGATGAGAAGTTAACTTGATTTTAAAACTATACCACATCGCCAAAGAGCTTTATGGTTGTTGTTTTTACCCTTGGAAAACTCTTCGTTTAGGCATAATATAGGTTTTCGGGAAAGCTATAGCAAGCCTACAAGCCACAACCCTGGAAAATGGTTTTAATTTTGTCCTCAAATTTTTGTAACTTCCAGCTTTGCACATTGAACTTACACATAAGTTGTAGTTATAGTCTAAACGTAACTGCCCGACTCCGTCCTCCATTTGGAAGCAAACTCTGGGAGAGTACTCCTTCGAGGAACTCGCAGATATTGTCGAAATCGGTATTAACAAAATAAGGGCAATTCCCTCAAAAAGGATATAACCGACTCTGTATCACAATGGACTTAATATGGTCTAAGTAAATTGCTCCGAATACATCGGAAAGTTTCCACCAAACCTTAAGGTATAGACTAAACCAGGAAGTTAAAAAGAATCCATGAAGCAAGATCCAAATTTAGTTTGTCCTAAAAGGAGATTTTAAAAGTGATGTTCGCTGGCCTCCGTGGGTGGCTACAACCTATTAGAACAGCTCGAATTCGAGAATAATTAATACTTCTGTTGTGTATTTGCGAACACAACCCAACCTTCTGCTAACAGCAATGCACCCTAGAGGGAATATAACTTCGGCGAATCATACTTCCTTCTGTCAAATAGAGATACTGCATGGACGGTCTCTTTTCCCTAACCTTCAAACTATCAGGTCAAGTTATCTCCGCATGTTAAGAATTAATATTAATAAATGAAGTATTTTAAATAGGAAGGATTCTTTCATTTTCCCTACGGACGAAACTTAACAGTGGCGACGAGGATGTTAAGAATTAATATTAATAAATGAAGTATTTTAAATAGGAAGGATTCTTTCATTTTCCCTACGGACGAAACTTAACAGTGGCGACGAGGCAGGAGAAATAAAATAAAATTCTACCAACCGAAAGGTACATATTAAATTTACAATGGACCCCAATCAATTGAGGTCTCTACTGGAGGCAATTACAAATGCAGTACAGGGCAATAATGCGGCCCAATCTCACCATGAGGGAATCCAACTAGAAAGTTTCAACGAAGAGAATGAAAGCTGGGAAATCTTCGTCAAGAGGTTAGAGAATTTTTTCTGCTTGAAAAATCTGACAGGGGATACTAACGAGGTGAAAGAGAGCAAAAGGAACTGGTTGGTTCATGCAATGGGGGCAAAAACCCTTCAATTACTTTGCAACTTGACCAGTCCAGAGGATCCCAAAACGAAGAGTTACGATGAACTTATCATATTGGTAAAAGATCATCTACACCCAGCGCCAAGTGTTATAGCAGAGCAAAACAGGTTTACCAAACGTGTACAACACGAAGGTGAGAGTATATCTAACTTTGTCGCAGATCTAAAAAAAATGTGCAAAAATTGCAATTTTATCTGCACATCTTGCAACGCATCGACTGCAGATGCACACTTAAGGCAGCAATTTATAAGCGGCCTCCGAAATGCACATTGGTTAGAAAAATTAATTCAATTACAAGAACCCAAAAATAAGTTCACAGATTGCGTCACGGCCACTCTCGCAATGGAGTCTGCACAAAAAGACTCAAAGGAAATTCAAAATTTACAAGCTACTTCGAACAATTACCAAAACCAAATTTCAATTACGAATAAGCCAAAACGCATTAATTATCCATCAAATTATAAAAATCAGAAAGGGATTAATAATACGCAAAAACACGAGCCAACAAATTCAAGTTATTGTTTTCGATGTGGCGATAAAGATCACTTAGCGAATTCATGCAAACACAACCGAACAATATGCTCCAAGTGTCAAAAAGCTGGCCATTTGGCTCGCGTTTGCATGAGTAGCGGCTCGACGTCCAACAAATCACATACTCCTACACCCGTTGCAAAGCCTAAGAAAAGAAACTACAGTAAACAAAATCAATTACACTCGCTATCAACACCTTCGGATGACGAGGAGCAAGAGGACTACTACATGAAACAGCTCAGTAAGTGCGCTCTACCCGAAGAGAGGAAAAAACCAAAAAAATTTATGCTGTCATTAGTTCTGGACGGGGTCTCAAAGCAGTTAGAGTTGGACACAGGTGCGGCGGTGTCGTCAATCTCTTATCATGAATTTGTTAGTACTTGGCCTGCAAAACAGATGCATGAATCGAATGTGCCATTTCAGACGTATACTGGAGAGATCATCCAGCCTGTCGGCTATACGACGTTTCACGTAAGGTACGGCAACGAGGAGGCAAATGCAAATATGTATATTATGCCAGGTAGGGTGGATGCAATCTTTGGGAGAGAGTGGCTTAAATTTTTTAATATTCAATTGCCCAAATTAAACCATGTGAGTGATGCCAGTTTACCAATACCAAAGGAAAAAATACTACATGCTCTAAAAACCAAGTTTAGTGATGTGTTTTTACCTGGTGTGGGAAAAATAAATAACTTCGAGGCAACGTTATTTGTCGATGATAACGCTAAGCCCATTTACATACCCGCCCGTAAAATACCTTACGCTCTTCAGGAGAAAATGAAGCTGGAGATCGACCGTCTAGAAAGTGAAGGAATAATAACAAAAATGCAATATAGTGAGTGGGGAACACCGGTAGTGCCTATAATGAAGAAAGATGGGTCTATGAGATTGTGTGCCGATTACAAAATTACATTGAACAAAGTACTCAAAAATGACCATTTTCCGATTCCTCACGTTGAAGACATTTTTGCAACATCGATGCTCGGTGGGAAGATTTTTACGACATTGGACTTGAGCGAAGCGTACCTGCACATGCCAATGGATATTCGCAGTGCCGAAATGCAGGCGATTTCAACTATCAAGGGCGACTACAAGGTGAATAGATTAATGTTTGGTACAAAGGTGGCCCCCGCTATTTGGCAGCGTTATATAACCCAAACACTTGATAACATTCCTGGAGTGTGCGTGTTCCTAGACGACATTAAAATCCAAGGGTCTACCTTGGATGAACATACATCCCGCCTGGAAGAAGTTCTTCGCCGATTAAACAATGTTGGACTGCGAATAAAACTCAACAAGTGCAAATTTTTTGAAAGTTCAATTACGTATTTAGGCCATGTAATTTCGGAAATGGGGCTTAAAAAAACTAAAGATAAAATCCAAGCGATAACTGATGCACCTGCACCGAGAAATATCACCGAAGTTAGAAGTTGGCTCGGCCTGGTAAATTACTATGGGAGATTTTTGAAGAATCTTTCCTCAAAATTGCATCCTCTTTACAAATTGCTACAAAACGACGTAACTTTCAACTGGAATCAGGAATGTGAGCAGGCGTTTAAAATCATCAAATCGGAAATAACCTCAGACGTTGTTCTATGCGCGTACGATCCAAATCTACCTCTTTCGTTGGCGACCGATGCGAGCCCATATGGGCTAGGAGCGGTGCTCTCGCATACTTTCCCAGATGGGCAGGAACGTCCGATCGCTTATGCCTCGCGATCTCTTTCCGCTTCGGAAAGAAATTACAGTCAAATAGACAAAGAGGCAACTTCAATATTTTGGGCACTAAAAAGATTTTTTAGATATTGTTACGGACGTAAGTTTTCTTTAATAACCGATCATAAACCATTGGTTGCTATTTTCAGCCCAAGCAAAAGTCTACCCAGTATGGTGGCCACACGCATGCTGCATTATGCGCAGTTCCTACAAGGTTTTAACTACGACATTGTGTACCGAGCGACGGACGATCATGGCAACGCAGATGCGCTATCCCGTTTGCCTCTAAAATTGTACGAGCCAAAAGATGCAGACGACGTGACATACTATCAAATGCAGCAGATGGATATTGTTCCTGTCACCCAAAAACAAATTGCAGAGGAGACCAGCAGGGACCCATTGCTGAAGGAGGTGTACACCAATCTACTGAGTGGGAAGAAATTAGTCAGCCCTGGCTTCGAAGGTAAAGATCTCCAATTTTCATTAACCAATGGTACAATTCTCAGAAACAATCGTGTCGTGATTCCTGCGACCTTAAGAGAAACAATACTAGCCGAATTGCACACTGCTCACGTTGGTATAGTGAAAATGAAGGCGTTGGCACGTAGTTACGTCTGGTGGCCTCATATCGACGTGGATATCGAAGATTTAGCGAAAAAATGTTTGGCTTGCAGAAATGTTCAAAACCAACCGTCGAAAAAGGCACAACATCCATGGGAATACCCATCTACTCCATGGCAAAGGGTGCACGTAGATTTTGCGGGGCCGTTTTTTGAAAAATATTTTTTGATAGTGGTCGATGCGCATTCCAAGTGGCCGGAGATTTTTCAAACAAACAATATGAGAGCAGCAAAAACCATTGAGATCTTACGGGAACTTTTCGCTCGGTATGGCCTACCATTGACATTGGTCAGTGACAACGGGCCCACTTTTACTTCAAGGGAGTTTAGGAGTTTTATTAGAGGAAACGGAATTAACCACAAATTCACAGCCCCGTACCACCCCGCAACAAATGGTCAAGCCGAACGGTTTGTTCAAAATATGAAAGTAGCACTTCGAAAAATGATAAAGGATCCAGGTAATATCTCTGATAAACTTTCTAATTATCTCATGCGTTATAGAAAGACCCCAAACTCTACAACCGGAGTAGCGCCGTGTACACTATTCCTGCAGCGGGATATTCGTATTAGATTGGATTTGGTGCGTTCAAACAGTATCGACAAAACTAAGGAAAAGCTGAGTGGCCCATATCCAAGTGGAATAGAATACTACCCGGGAGATAAAGTCCAAGTTAGGAATTATACCAGCAAGGACCGAAAGTGGGTTTTTGGCAAAATTCTGCGTCAAGACGGACTGCTTCATTATTTCATCGATGTTCACGGAAGTCTTTGGAGAAGGCATGTGGACCAGATACTGAAATGCAGCGTGGATCCAACACAAGTGCCAAGAGATCCTGAGGTAATGGAGCAGCCTCCTTCTTCGAGTTCTCGTTCTACAGGCAGTGATTCGGCCGCAAATACACCAACGCAAGCAATAGATTATGGAGATCCGCAGACAAGCCAATCATCAGGTGGTGGTTCTACTACCGAATTGTCACCTCTGCCATCAGCAACACAGGGAGCCGAATCACACGTACCTGGTGAGGAGGTAGCACAGCGGCCCTCAAGCTTAGCAGAAACGCATGATGGGGACGGAGGTGTTAACCACTCATCGACGGTTCGCAAAAGCAGTCGCATCAGGAAACCAGTGGACCGTTGGGGATATGCTGCGACTTAGAGGGGAGGACTGTTGTGTATTTGCGAACACAACCCAACCTTCTGCTAACAGCAATGCACCCTAGAGGGAATATAACTTCGGCGAATCATACTTCCTTCTGTCAAATAGAGATACTGCATGGACGGTCTCTTTTCCCTAACCTTCAAACTATCAGGTCAAGTTATCTCCGCATGTTAAGAATTAATATTAATAAATGAAGTATTTTAAATAGGAAGGATTCTTTCATTTTCCCTACGGACGAAACTTAACAACTTCCATCGGGAAAGGCGAACCAATAACGAATCATCAAACGATAAGGGTACGTGTAATATAAAAGGTATGTATAAGAAGGTTAAATTAGGTTGTTTATTTAGGGTTTCCTAAATAGAAACGCAGGAAAGGTAATATTGAGGTTGTAGAAAATGTAACAGTGCGACTTGATGTAAAAATTGTTTTTTCCTGTCTTTAGACCTCTACGCACTTGGTGATATTTACCTAATTTTTGGTAGGCCCATACCTAGTGTAGATTTATTTATATACTGCTTTATAACTATGCATTTACATTGTAAGAGTTTTAACTCGGAACAGATTTAGATAAATCCTCCACTGAAATATTAGCAGACTTCCTTTCTCTGCTGTAGCCTTTATTCCTTACTGTCCTCTAAGGGATAAGAATTATCAGAGGAAGCTTTCACTGTTTCGACTTGACTTCATTGAACTCGCTGGTATATTTGTAAATATAGAATAGATCCATCTAAGAAAAAGTTGAAAACTGTTTTTCGACAATCTTTCGCCGATTTATAGTAAATTCAAAACAGATCCAATTTGATGAAAGGAATGTTAAAACAATATTGTATTTGATTGTAGAAGAAAGGTGCCTATACTGAGAACCCCCTTCCGCAAATTTACTAGCCATTTAAGCTGACGTCTTAAAGACCCATGTTTCTCTAACTATTCAATTCATTGGTGGATTTTCCAAACCAAATAATTTTCTGCAAGGATATGGGACGATTTTGTGTAACTTGGTCGTTCCGTTTTGGTGATTCAATTGGTACGTAGGTACAAAGTTCAGAACCAACCATACATAAAATGTAAGAATAGGTAGTACTAGTGTTAAATAAAATTCCAGTAGGTACCTACATATGAAATGACAATGCGAGTTTTTTAAAAAGTTGAAGCTCTCAATAACAGGCGATTTTCGCAAGTTCTGAATAGACAGTTATAAGCGGCTACTGTACTATTTTGAAATTTACACTTTAGAAGATTTTTGAGTACAAGGCAAAGTGTAGCAGAAGTTTCTGTTTTTAGGTCGGTTAGGGCATGTTTTAATTTTTTACTGGAATATATCGGCATAACGCTGGTGTAAGGTGTTTGTTATTAGAACTAGAAGTTAGGTTGGTGTTTTGCCTCGCTGTTAGTGTATTTCTAATGGAAGGGCGGTATTGAGTTTTTAAAAAATATGAACACAGTTCAGCTTTTGGGAAGTCATTTATTATTTGAGAAAAACTAAGTAGGGGACCTTATTTATAATACTTATACATATAACATTTAATTTGTATTTTGATCTAAATCGTTAGGTTTTTGTAAAATTATGCGGACAAAACAGTAACAAATATTTATGTTTTTTTTTTTTTTTAGAACATCCCATGCACAGTTGGGATCAATGGGGAAGGTCAATAAGACCTTAGTAGCATAGTGAACTATATCTGCTGGTGTCTCTCTTTTGAAAACACGTTTTCTTAACCAAAGAAAAGCCGGGCAGTCACAGAGAATGTGTTCAGAGACATCCTCCAGACAAAATCTGCATTCTGTTTCCTGGCAAAGGTTCATTTTCTTGAGGTTATATTTAAAGCCAAAATGACCTGTGAGGAAGCCCACTAGCTCTCTTATATAATCCTTTTTGAGCGTAAGGATTTCCTTGTAGGAGTAAGGCTTGATTAATCGTTTGGATTGTCTTAGACTGTTGCTTAGATATTTAGCTCAAAACTGTGCATTATGCTTGTGACACACATGTGGTTTCGATACCATGGTATCGAGATGAACCACATGTCTGTCAGGGTATACTACGCTAATACCAGACGAGCAATGTGGTTTGAGCGTAGTATCGATACTAGGGTTTTTTGCGTAGTATAGCCATCCCCCTAGCGAAAACAGCGCCACTCTCATGAAGTGGAGCATAGTTTTACTTAAACTACCTATCACTTTCATAGAAAATGCTATAGTATTCTTGCCATGGAGTCTATACTAGGTGTGTGTCACGGGTTTTATTGTCTACCCGAGCATGGTAACTATGGTAACTGTCAAACTATACTACGTTGAATAGTGTGTCACCTAGCATAGTATTGACGATGCCATAGTATTGAAACCATGGTTTCGAAACCATATGTGTGTCACAGGCATTAGGCATTGTTCGGGGTGTAAGCATTATGTAATTGTTTTTCAACGATCTATCGAAATCGAAAATGGAGTTTTCGGGATATTGCAAATAATTTTACTCATTACTTTTGGTCAAAATCGTTCTAACCGTTTTCCAGTAAACTTACGAAAACTAAATAATTTTTTTTTTTTTTTTTTTTTTTTTTTTTCAAAAATCTATTGTACGATAATATAGACAAAAACTGAGTTTGTTATTAACTTAGAAGTGACCATATTACCGTAGAAATCTCCAAATCCGAAGTTTGAACCAAATACTGGCATCCGTTTAGGCTGTAGGTAGGCCTGAGGATGGACAGACACAACATCAGAAAAACTATTTATTTATAACAAAAAAAAATAAATGCAGCGCTGGATCTATATACCTATTCCTGGTCCAAAGACGACCGTGGTTTTGTGATGGCTTAAAAAAAGAGTATCGCTTAAGGTGAAATCATCATTCTGAACGATCCCAACCAGACAAAATATTCAAAATATTCCGAATACCGAAGTCTTACTGCACGAAAAGTATTGTCTAGTACGAATTGACTTAAATGAGTCACCGTCGACAACCACATTTGTCTACTGGTCATAACATTTTCACCACCAAAAAGCGAACAAAATATTTTCGTTACGTAAATTCCCCTTTTTCCTTCCATTCCCCAGCCAGTCTTGTGTCCTGAAGCTGAGGCTATGCCTCGACTTGGCGAAAGCGAACGTTTCGCTACAACACTGTTCGAGCTCTGTGAAATTTCCTAAAGCTTCTTTGAAGCCTCTTCAAGATTTAGGTACTCACACTCGTAAATAAACGACAACTCATTCAAATTCCTAAATATTTTGAACACACTAAATACCTCACAACTTAAACACAAAAAAAAAAAACCAATCCCCTCCCATCTACCACGGATTACTCAGTTGAAAAGAGAAACTGTCATCGTTGCTGTCCCGCGCCTGCCAAAAATAATTTCACCAAATTTATCAACAAATATAAATAATTTTACATTTCCTGTTGGAATTGTCGACTGACTCATCGCCAAACAACTTGCCAAAGATCAATCGGTATCTATCGATCTTGCTTAGCCAGACTGGCTGGGGTATACCGTAGAGTCCACTTGTGCACCGCCCCGCCACGGGCGGACAGGTCTCTTACATGTGCCAATCCGATATTGTGGTCAACGCACTTAGCGTCCCGAAAACGATCATCTGGCGGGACAACTCGCTGATGCTTGGATGCCCATTATGTCACTATTCGCACGCCACGCAGAGCAGCGATCAGCAACAAATTGAGAACCTGCCAGCCTACGTTTGGAATTTTCTACATAAGTTCTGGCTTCCTTCCATCAGAATCTCGGTCTAGCTTAGGTTGCTTATTAATAGGCGAACGCAAATGTTGTATGTGATGTGTGCAACGCGCGCATCCCAGGAAGACATTCCAAATGGGTTGCTGCGTCTATGTACTGCTTTATTTACTTGCCATGGCGTTTCGACGAATTTTGTTTGATCCTCGATAATGGTGATCGATGGGAGGATTGTCCGGACTTCCCTAGAGAAACAACAGTAATTACGAGTGTACCTTTGAGTTTTCGACAATTACATGGCGACCCCCTTCACAACCGGCGCAACAGCAGTTGCTGTACGAGCGTAACCCATTTTCCACGATTGTCGAACATACAATGCACTCGTGAACAACAACGAAGGTAATTATAGTTGTAAGCGCGGCGCATTGCATTCAAGTTTTCACAATGGCGCGGTCGGTCATTTGTCGGAGTGATGTGCATTTTCTGTTTTTTTTTTTTTTTTTTTTCTCTCCGAGGAAAATCACAATCAAACACAAAGAAGCTCGGGGTACAAATGATCTTGGGCCGGTTGGGCAATGGTATGTTGACAAAGGAGCTAATAGTTGAATGTGATAGGCATTTGAGAGGAGCGCGCACGCTAGACAGTCGTTGTCGTACTCGTCGTGGAAATTTGCGGTTGAGTGGCGAAAATACAGACGATTTAAGTGCATGGGTGGTGGCGGGGAATGGACGTCACAACGTCATTAGAGGGGCATTCAGATACAAATGGGCCTTGATGAGATTAAGTCAAGAGGTTGCTTTCAGATTGAGATGCCGAATGGTGGCACATAGAATGTGGTTCTACTGGTGGATAGACTTGTGCACAAAATTGGGACATGGTCAAGGCGTCCACGGTGTCGTTCTGGAAAGGCTTGTGGAATTTATCATCCGCACAGCCGGGCCCTTTGACAAGTCTGTGGACTATACGACAAACCAACAAGCATGAGCCTACTTGAAGTGCAAAGTGAACTTCAACAAACTTTTGGGGCACAAAGTAACAAGTTCAATGCTGAGCTTACCATCACTTGTTAATAAGTTCAACAAACACTTGTTATGCTGTCAAAATTTTGGTTGAACACGTACACGGGTGCTTCGCCACTAGTTTTTTTTTAGTGGCAGCACTGCCAAAAAGCCATCATTAATGCCATGACGAATATGCCCAACACCTCCATCTGAAGAACGGTGCGACGCATGCAATAGAAAAAGACTAGAGTTGCTCCCGTGATTTACGAGCCAAATGCAATGTGAGCAACACCGGCTCCTTAGGAAAGAAAGACGAAAGAGCTAGAGAAGCGTGCTGTTGATGAAATTGTAAGATGCTATTCAAGGAGCGTACGAAAGCTTAAACAGGGAATGAGCAAATGCCGTGCTGAAACCTCTAGAGATGACGAAAGAAACCTTGTCAATCACTGTCGGTGCTGAAAGTGGAAAAAATATTTCCGGAAACTGGAAATGACTACCCGAGTTGAAAATAGTTTGCCACGCCAACTATAAAGACGTATAAGTCTTCTTTAAGAGATCAATGCGGCTTGAGGATTAAAAAGTCAATCGTTGATCAAATTTTCACACTTGTAGAGATCGGAAAAAAAAACTCTAGTCGATGTTAAAGCGGCCAATGAGAGCAACTTCAGTCAAAAAGAGTGGACGACTGGGTCGAACGAAACTTTCTCATTGACCAAAAGTTTGATTGGTTCTTTTCTTATTTTAGAAGGTAGGTAGGTAAAAACCTGAGACGCTATACCAGTTAAAAGAAACGCTTGCCAAAATATGGGAATAGAGTTAATTAAAATCCACTTTTGGGTATAATTATATCAAATAACAAGGGGAGTTCTTATAAGTTTAAGCTCTTAGTAACAAGAGCCAGCAAGGGCGGATCCAGGATTTATTTCTGGGAGGGGCACAAAGGCCAGATAGGTGATGAGGGTACCCCATAGTATTGCATTTGAATTTGTCTTTGGGATTCATTCTTTATCAATGGCATACAAAAATAACAAAGAATAAAAAATACTTTTTATAATTGTTTAATAATGAAAAATGATATGGTTAGTAATGACAGTTCTTTTTTATGTTTTCTGCTGAAGATATCCAGAACTTCTTCAGGGTTCATCTATGAAGCAATGTCTTGATGGATATGCATTACACCGCGTCTCTACGAGTCTGAATTATGTCAGACTTTTAAGTCAGAAGTCTTGTCCGCCATATTTGCATTGCTTTGGTTGGGCAAATTGTGTTACGACATTTCATTTCACAAGATGCGATCAACGAAGAAACAAGTGAAGGTAGCTCTTGCTTTGAAAGCATTAATCGACCTAGAAAAATTGGAAAACCAGATGTTAGCCGAAAACAAAAGAAAGCACAGATTGTGGGTATATCCGTTTCTTCAGAAGAGAGAGCTACACGATTTGGAAGCACACTTTGACGCCATATTTCTTCACTTTGCGAAAGTCTAAAATCAGCCATAATTGCATCCGCGCACATGTATTCCCGAGAATTACCAAAACAAAATGATTTTTTGCTGTCAAACGCAGGTCTAGACTTCAAATGTCAAATTTCAGTCAGAAGATCTGTCTGCAGAGATGGCAGGAAAAAAAGTCAGACTGAAAAGTCTAGACTTTTGTCGTGTCCACAAAACCGCGGTCTACACGAGACACAATGTTGTCGTGACTGAAGTCTTGACTGAAATTATGTCTCGTGGAGACGCGGTGTTAAGGCTAGTCCATTCAGGCGATCTACTCTCATATTGCTGCTAAGATATATGTCTTTAACCGGCGTAAGGTGGAGAAAAATTTTTCGGCAGTGCTGGTTGTCATAGGAAATGCGGACAATAATTGACAAAGGGTTCTTATGTTTGGTAGAGCCGTTGCTTTTTTATAAGCTTCTGCTGGTGACTTAGGAATATTTTCTTTCATCTGTTGCCAAATTTGTAACTCATCCTTCAAAACTAAAATACAAGGTAGATCCTCTTTATATACTTCATCGCCTGGCAAAACTGAGATAGTAACTTTTGCAGCTGAGCTCTAGGAAACCTAGACGACATTTCATTTAATAAATAATCTAGAAAAGGTATATACACTTTCACGCTTGTGCCCCAAGATTCACATGTGTTTCTAGGTACAATATGCAGACATATATTTGGGTAATTTTTCGTCTTGATTTCCATGGAAAAGTGATTTTTGTTTTCGCACATAGGCACACTTCGCGTGTTTTGATTATGGAATGAGCAAGCAGTAATAATATATTATAAATAAATTATATAATATATTATGTAAGAATTCTGGGATTTGTTTTTGGGTAGTAATTTTGGAGAAATAATTCAAAAAAGTATTGAATAAATTTTTTTTTTTAATTAAGTAGGACCCCTTATTTAGAATATTTTAATTATGTTTAATATTTATATTTTGATTAAAATCGTTAGAGCGGTTTTTGTAAAACAGTACCAAATATTGCAATGTTTGGTTTAAGAAATACCTACTATTGTTAAACTATTTGGAAAACTGAGTATTTTTAATTTTGTTCGGAATGTAAGCATTATATTGTTTTTAATGTTTAATCCGAATCGAAAATGTGATGTTTACGAGATATGAGCAGTTCTTAAAATTTGCGTTTTCGGTGATTCGTATTGAAAATAAAGGATGCAAGAATTCTTAAAACATAAATTTTACTCTAACTACGCATTTCGGTCAAAATCGTTGTTGCCGTTTTCGGGCAAACTGAAGACAAGATTTTTAAAAATTGTATTTAAAAAAAAACACCGTCGTACGATACCTAACTGATGGAAAAACTGAGTTGGCTATTAAGTTAGAATTGACAATATTAAGTTAGAAATGAATTTTTGTTACAATCGTATTACTATTGAGGTTACCCGCAAAAAAAAAAAAAAAACGGCCCCAACAGTAGGCCCAAAAACTTCAAATCCAAAATTTGAACCGAATCCCTATATCCATTTATTTCTCTGGAGCATACGGACGAACAGACGGACGGACATAATTTTGCGACCCAATATTTCGAGTTCCTCTATCATCGCAATGCCAGAATTGATTAACATCTTGAGTTCGAATTTGTATACGAATACAATACCTTTCCCTTATTACGTAATCGAGAAAGTTAAAAACGTTACAGATTGGACATTTCAAATTGCTTGGACTTGAGGTAGAGCGATTCGACATAAACGCTGTTTTCTTACCTCTTTTTCAAGGACAGTTCGCGCACAAAAGTTAAAAGGGGGACCTCAATCACCTTGGAGTTCGCAACTGGAAAAAGTTTCCTGACAGCAGAGACCAGTCAATTGAGGACTTGAATCACCTCGAGGCTCGAACAGTTGAGCCGCATACATTAGAAGACGGGAGAGCCGTCATGGAGCTTTATCATTACGTTCTATATTAAAGGTGCCTTAAACAAAAGCAGAGAGGAGGAGTCGCAAAAGAAAATGTTTCAAAACTTTGGCCTCCTCAGAGACATTTCAGAAATAAAACTGACTCAACCCACCGTTTAAGCGGAAAAACCTCATTAAAATTAAGCCCAAACTTCAGCCAGTCCCCCAAATGGTTGGTAACTTCCATTCCAACTTTCGCCTTTGTTAACTTGCGCGACTCGAAGTCCCGACAATGGAAGAAAATTCAAATAAATTTATTAATTTCTCCTTCGGGAGCCATAAAGCTATAAACCATTCAAAACAACAATACCAGCAACAAACTCGTTACTCTAATTCAACTCGATTCTGTTAAGAGAAAAGGAAAAATATTTAATTACACAAAACCGGAAGCAGTCCCAGGGAGGCATCCTCGAGTAGGTAGGTACACCACCAGCGCAGTTATCCGTCTGTGTAATGATTGTTCTTGTGAAAACAAGCCCAGAGGCTTCGACTCTCTGCCCCCACTATGCTAGACTAGATTTATTTCATTAAGCCAAAACATCAAGGGATATTGTACTGGTTGCATGTCATCATGTCGGGTCGTATCATTTTCAACGAAATGCGATGTGAAAAGCTTCCATGTTGTGTATCTTGCGCACCTTTTTATGTGATGCATGCGGTTTTCTGCATTCGCTACTAATTATCCGCTCCCAAAGCTAGAGGAAGATCCTTCTTCTTCCCCTTCACGGCGCCTAGTTTTACGTGATTCTCACAAATTGCCAAGGACTCGTAAATGGAACGGTTTGGCTGCTTGTTTTTGGGGCCATAAAGTAATATCCATTCGAGGAGTGAAAGTAGATTAAGAAGTTTGCTTTATGCCCTCGGACTGTAAAGAGTTTTGAAGTTTTCAACCCTCTGATGGAATGAATACTGTTATGATGATGTTTGAAGTGGAGTTCTTCTGCCGGAGGGTTTTTTTTAGACCAAAAACTTACTGTGGGATAGTAATCGTTAAAATTTATTTGTTTAACGTGACTGCGGGCGTAAAGTGTTTTTTTCCACAAAGATAATAATTGAAAAGTGAGTAAGTTTGGGAGGCAGTCCATAGTGGACTCGGGTTGGAGTTTGTTGTTCGGCAGCACTTGAGTTACCCAAACGGAAGTAGTATGCACGAGAAGAGAAATGTTGAAAGGTTGCCCCGACAATTATCTAGACAAGATATGACTTTAACTAGATATGACTTCCACCAGACATGTCATCAAAAATCTGCACACGTAAAGTCGGTATACATGATGTACAACATGATTCAAACTCAAGATTAAACACAAAATTGCCGGTTACGGATTGCATCTGCCAATATTTTACCGACTATTGGTGCTTCTAACCCATTACCATTATTACGAAAAGCCCCCCTCACCCCCTAAGAGGGGGTCATATACCCAACAAATTTTTCACTACGCGTCTTGCCGGGTAATTCAATTAACACAGAAAGTTCCGTTACTAAACGATTCATGTTGCAGGCTGTGCATTGATTTGCCAGAAGAGCTTGTTCCCGTATGAACGACTTCAAACCCTCCAAAAGAGGGAAGCGGGTTATTAAAAAAAAAATAATTCAAAATACCTGTCAGACCAGTCCTGTCATAAGGCTCACAGTTTTCTAAGAATAAGGTCTACTTTATACCATTTGCAAAATTTTACACATGGCTAAAATACTTCCAATATAAATAACTGCTTATATTGTTTTTCCATTCAAATTGAGAATTCTCAGGACATTATTTGTCCTTTAATAATTATTAGACCTTAA
Organism: Cheilosia vernalis; assembly: GCA_949126925.1. Taxonomy (NCBI): domain Eukaryota; kingdom Metazoa; phylum Arthropoda; class Insecta; order Diptera; family Syrphidae; genus Cheilosia; species Cheilosia vernalis. The sequence goes on along the minus strand of OX421360.1, from coordinate 7,490,269 downwards.
ATTGTAATTTGGGTTTTTTATGTGGTGCGTACCCAAGAAAAGTGCGTACCCAAGAAAAGTGCGTACATTTATTATTTTTTCACACCTCAAAAAGCGGGTAGGGTTTGATTTTTAGAACCAGCATCACATTTTTACTTATATACAAACTTTTAAGGTTCGATTTACTTCATGTAAATGAGACTGACAGTTTGTGAGTCCTTGTGTTTTTGTAAAACTATAAAAGATACCTCTAAAAGGGGGCGCGGGGGGTCATTTTGGAATTTGGAGACCCCTAACATTTTAACGGGGTTAAGGATGTCTGTTGATAAGTCAATCCATCTTACCGACTGCAACGACGAAACAAACTCAGTCTTCTGAAATAAGCCGAAGGCTATTAGGCATAGGAAGCTCAAATTTGAAACGCAGGTAGATCTTACGGAAAATAGGCACAGGTATACATTTTACTTTCTTAATTCTATAACAAAGAGTACTAGTAACTTTCGAAGGCTTTCAGTTTCCCCCACCACTGAGTTTTATTAATAATAACTGCTTAAATATAAAATATCCGAATAATTTGTGAATTTCGCTCTTGAGATATGCCGGTAATTTTTTCCTAGTTTGGACATTGCATTCATTTTAGATTTCTTCAACATAATAAATAAATTTAAACAGTATTTTACCTAACTTTTTAGTGGGTCTATACTAAGTTTTGGGAAAGAATCATTGCTGGCAGCTTTTTAAAAAAAATTTTTTAGCTATCTACATCTCTATCCAACCCGTATCTGTCCTTTATTGGCCCAAGGATTTTCGACAATGCAGTAACATTTATAAAACATAAATAATATAAAATGACCCTGTGGTCAGAAATGAAGGTAGCCAGTGTCTCAAACTTTGAAAACTGTTTTCCCCTTTTATTATAAGCAACAGCATTAGTTTTCCCCCAAATTCAAAAAATGTTCCCCCTATTTATTAATGAGAATAATAGAAAATGTAATTTTACTAACGAGTTTAAAATACAAAATCCCATAAAAATATGCACATATTACACAAGAATCAGTTAACTGAATCATATACAAGTTTGAATTTGAAATGATTTATTTTTCTATTGTACAAAATGTCAAAGAATCCATTCAGATGCATACAAATTCTTTCGTAGACGTGCGATGGCCTTTTTCCTGTCATATTTAGTATGAACATTTCATTCTGAGTAAATGGGTTTTTATTACTTTTAAGAGGTTTTCACAGAGGTTTTGTATTTGTTCCCCCTCTTTTTCAAGCTTGGCACTCGTTTCGATGTTACAAGACAATAATGTAATTGAGTCTGAATTGCTAAAAGAAGTATAGAAATGAAATTCTTCAAGAGCTCGAGAATGCTTTTGAGATTTTAGTTCCAAGAACTCTTAAAAGTATTTTGAAAAGTTTTATTTTGTGGAGACACGTGCGGCTTTTTGAGCTTTGTTAAAACCTAAAACCTTTGCCCAACAATACTCGCTTTGGTTTTACTAGATTAGAATATACGAATACATCAAATTGGACCGTCTTTTGGCCCTTTGAGGTTTGGGAAAACGTTCCAAGATTGTTTTTTTTTTTAGGTTGGGGAAAACGTTCCAAGCAACTGTCTTGAAATAATTTTAAGCGGAGATCGAACACTCGGATATTTTAACTACATTATATTAAATTTTAATGCTACGTCGCTCAATTTGTGTAATTGCAGATCCTCCTCACTATATAAATTGTATAGACTTATTTTGTTGTTATATTTCCATAGTTTTAATAAGAAATATAGTTTTCATTTCCTAGTCTGAATTGATAGCTTTTTTAATTTAACTTGACATTTTACAAAAAGTTTTTTTTTTCTACTGGAACAGCAGGTTTCATTGCGTATATAATTCAATGAAAAACTTGACGGCAGTTGCCGCTTTGCGTTATAGAGTACAACAAAGTTGGACGGCATAATATGTCGCTTTGTCCCAGCAAAAATGGCAAAATTGGACGGCATATGCCGTCTTGTCCGCGAACGTGCTAAGAATATCAGCTTAGTTAGCTCAATATAGGTTTCGAATTCGCAGAGAATTGCATTAGAAGACAGGACATTGGGGATGTCCGGATATTTCAAAATTGTCCATATTTGATGTAATTCTATAGGAATGTTATAAGAAAGCTATATCACTTGTTGTAAAATTTAATGAAGTTACTGCATTTACTAGGACTACGTTTGTTGAGTGAAATGCCTCAAAATTATCGTAGGTTATAAAAGCTGACAATATTTTTCGTCTTGAGTGAGATTATGTTCCTCTAGGTTGGAAATATTTTACAAAAATGCAGTAGATTCGAATTAATGTCATACGATTTTTGATTCGAAATGGAGTAGTTCTTCTGCAATTGCCAAAGAGTGGTAACACTGAGGACCATTTGCTGATACAGCTCAAAACGATGTGACAGTTTATAGTTATGCCCTTTTCCCATCGCACCCAAAACCGTGTTTTCTTCGAAAACTATTCGATGTTTGACGTTTCAACCAGCTGTAAGACACTAGTTATGAAACTTCTGTGTTAATAATTTTGGTTACAAGTTTCGATAGCATTAATTTAAAAATACGAGAAAAATTATTAATTCCACAGCATTTAAAAATAATATTAGCCTACCAATTAAGTGTGGCAAATGATTTTAAGTTGTGAGTTGTGATATTGTTCGATCAGCTGTTATGCTGAATTTGCTGAATATTGCAAAAGGTGTGTTTGTTTCAACGTTAGTGTTTTCAACTTTAAACAACACGTCTTTAAAACTGAAATATGTATGGGAAAATTTCTTTTTTCGACGAAGTTTGCGAGTGGGGTATTGGACATAAACTGTCACATCGATGTGGTTCAAAAAGATGCAAATAAGGCACTTATTTAGACCTTAGATCGTCATGATTTTTATCAGCAAACGGGGCTAAATGTGCGTTTTTTAACATTTCATGATGTACACAAGAACACTTAAATAAATAGGTACCCCTAAGCCATTGAAACAGTCCCAAATCTGATTTTGATCCAGAGTTTAATTTTGTTAAAGAAAACATTTAAAAAGTAGTCTTCTCTGCGGTATAAATCACCGTCCACCGATGACAACTGCGAAATTCTTAAGAAAACCACCTCCAGTGCAGTATATGATTCACCACATAAGCACCCAGTGAACCAAACACAACACATATCCTGCGGCAAACAAAGAAAACTTTTATGCCACACACAACCTACCTTATGTTCGCCAAATTCAGAAGCTTCTCAAAGAGACTCCGGCCTATCGTGGACGTGGTCATCGTTATTCCATACAGAAGTCGGAAGAAAATCCACAAACTTGTCCAAATACGGCACCCGAGCCAGCCGGCACAAGACTATTTTGCCAAATTTAGTCTGGCGCGGACTAAAATTAGCACACACTGTAGGAAATATTATTAACCAAACTTATTGCGGACAGATATTTTTTTTATATTCCAGCGGCATACCGCTTTCATTCGAAACGCATTGAATCACCTTGAGACCGAATTGCGCACATTTTCATCACACACCGATTGCACTGGCGACGAGCGGAATTTGCGCACTTTTTCCGCGCGATTGCGAAATTTTTACACAAAATTCACCAAACACAACAATTTGAGATAAACCCGCACCGATATGGGGAGAAACAGCGGAAATTTGGGTCGACAAGCGATAGATAACCGCAGGGGTCTGATAACGCGCGCTCACTCGAAACCTAATCAAACTGGCAAACACAACAAATGTTTATATACACCTCGAACGTGAAAAAAAAATGATTCACCTGGTTGTTCCAGTAGAAGACGCTATCCGAGACGCGTTCACTTGGAGTGTATGACAAAGACTGGCATGAGCAGAGCACTGAGCGAGCCGCGAGCACATATTTTCGCACACCGAGAGACGAAGGAATGCGGCGGCAGAAAAAGACGATCATCAGCTGGATCTGGCTGGATGTGGATCGTCTTTGGTTGGTTTGGTAAGATGTGGAGATGGGGTGGAGTTGAATTTTAATATACCCCGGCTTGATCGAGTGTGGAAGATAAATGCGCCGGGTGGTGGTGGCTTAGTGTGACTTTGATTTCAAAAGAAAAAAGGGGGAGCACTGAAGCGTTTGAACTTTGACACGATCACCTAGGAGGAGTAGGGGAGATGGCTAGCTTAATTGGACGCAATTGCGTGTTTATATCCACTTGAGTTGAATTTCAAGAGAACATATTTTCTTCTTTTGGACACTTATTGAAAGATGACAGGGGACCATTGACACATGGTCTAAATTCGGTCGCTGAATCAGTGTTCGTCGCGAATGGGTACTATTTTCAGAGACATGAGGGCGCTTGTTTTAGGAGCTTTCCCGACGTTATTGGTAATTTTTGTTTTAGGTTCGGAAATGTGGACACAAACACCTGCGGTTAGATATCAGTAGCCGTGTTTTATTATCAGCGTGATCTGATCCGAATCAGATCACGAAAATAAAACAATACGGATCATAGACGAGTTGTGGCAACAGTTGCTTTCAAAAGACGACCATGCTACCAGCCATATTGCAAACATTTTGTACAACGACATTTCAGTTGCTTGTCGGGGGTGTTGCCATATCAGTCAAATTAATCATTTTTAATTTTCGAAGGTGAGAGTTTTTTAAGAACTTATTTAAAGTGTTTACAATCAGTTCGAAATATAATGAAAACCGCAGTTTACACATCTGGTCCGCTTAGATTGGAATAATTCTTAGACAAAGCATTATACTTTTCATAATAATACCATAATTTTCTCTCTGCACACACACAAAACACGTTTGATTGTTTAAATAAAATCGGAACTTCACGTAAATTTAAAGCTGTATTGTCCAAAAAACTCGGCGAAAACAGTTGCAGTTATAAAATAGTTTAAATTTATGCAGCCTGCTAGTTTACATTTTTCATTAGATATTCAGAGATTTTCTTGACATTTGTACCTGATTTGTACTTTATGTAAAAACAAAAAACAGCTATCACCTTTCTGCCGGAAAACTTGTGAAACAATAATTATTTACGTACTGCGACAGCGACACATTTCATAAACATTTTTTGTTAAACATTTACTTAAAAAATTATAGAATATTTCGCTGGGCTTGTCATACCTTTACAGAATTAAAAGGCAAAATCTCCAAGGGCGCGAAATTTATTGGATGTAAAAAAAGGCTTATTGATTTTTTGTGCTATGAAGAGTATTGAATTTTTTAGTCTGGCAACGTGACTGTGTGGCTATCTTTTACAGGCACACCAACATTCAAGAAAGAAACAAACAGCGCCAAACAGCGCTGCGAGCAATAGTAGAAATAATTTTCAGATCATGGTTCATGATCTCGATGAGAAGCAGGATCATATGCTGTTGTTGTAAGTGCATGTAAATCGATGATCTATATAGATCATGGCTGATAATAAAACACGGCTAGTGACGCGATGGTTATCGGTTGGAAATATAAAGAATGGGAATGGAACTGAGTGTTCGCTTTGTGTATGTACCAACAGCTGCGTAGATTTATTTAACTAACATGCAATTCACAGATTATAGTGAGAATGTTTGAGTGTGGCTATTTTTTTCAGCACGAATTAACTGCAACTTCAATCTAATTGGCAGTTTAGAAATGGCAGTTAGTTTGGAAATGGTTTGCGGGCAGGCTAATTCTTGGGGTGTCCATAGTTCAAGCTGACACCTTTCTCTTGGGATCAGTTTCACACTGCTAGTAAAGTTCAATTCATCGAAGGGTGTTTTTTTTAGAGGTAAAGAACTTTAAGTTGGCAACCATTAAGGCCATTTTGTCAGCTGTCAAGTGATTTATTTTTAGTTTGGTTTGGCATTTCAACATGAATAGACTGATGCCTGAACAACGCTTCAACATTGTGCAAATTTATTTGGAAAATGATAGTTCTGTCCGAAATATACGTATCGCGCACTACGTCAATTTTCATAAGCGAATTTTGTTTGGAGATCAAGCTCACTTTTGGTTGAATGGATACGTCAATAAAAAAAACTGCCGTATTTGAAGTGATGATAATCCTCAAGTGTATGTTGAGAAACCGTTACATCCACACAAACTAACTGTTTGGTGTGCTTTATGAGTTGGTGGAATAATTAATACGTCCTTCTTTAAAAATTATGCTGATGGCCAGAACGTAAGTCATTGGTGACTGTTTTAGAGCCATGATTACTGACTTTGTCGTTCATCAATTGAGCAACCATGATGTGTAGGAGCTGTGGTACGTAGTCGCATAGTTTCACGTTGCGGACCCGTGAATTGGTCTCCAAAATGGGGTGATTTAACGCCGCTTGTCTATTTTCTGTGGGGATATGTGAAGTCTCTAGTCTTAGCCGACAGACCCGAAACGATTGACCACTTGGAGGACAACATTCGCCGCGTTATTGTCGATTATTGTCGGTCACAAATGTTGAAAAGTCATCGAAAATTGGACCTCCAGATTAGACTATGTCCGAGCCAGCCGTGGCGTTTATAGGCCAGAAATCATATTTAAATTATAATGCAAATAGATTATCTTTCGAATAAAGTAAATTTCATGTCATTTGTTTTATTCCATTTCAAAGTTTTATAGCTCTAAAAAAACAGCCTCAAGAACGTTGAATCAAACCAAAAGCCGAGACATGCACCGAAATAACGAGTTTATAAGTATTTGTCATAAATGATTGCACACCTGCAGGCTGATGTTCACTAGGTATTAGAATTTGTATGGAAAATATAGCCATTGTGAACACTTAAATTTAAAGTCGAAGCTTGAAATGTTTTTTGGTACGGCCCTCTGTCTATAATTCGCTTTACTTTGTTATGAATGCGACAGTTCAATAAAAAAAAACAGCTGTGTTGTTTGGTGATTTCAATAAAAATTGGACAAGTTTTCAAGGCGACCTTTTATAAGGGTTAAACCCTTGTAGTCAAACTACTGAATGTTAAGTCGGTTTTTCGTCAAAAATAAGTAGAATTTCAAATACCTCGACCGACTGAGATGATCGACACACAAAGTCTAGGCGTATGATCAGCAACAAGATCGGAAATAGAGACTTATAGCAAAACGTAACAAGTCTGAAGAGTACTTGTGGACAAATTGTTAGTGATCTGCAATGGACTCGGAACTTTGTATTACAGAAATAGATTAATCTGTGAAAGCGAATTTTTACAAGTTGTTTAATGGATCCTAGGGTTTTATCGTTAAAGGCAACGATGTTCTGAAATATGCCCGAGGAAAGACTTTGATTAGTCAATTAAAGAACGATCATAATTCGGATGTAGGTATGTTCTTCTTTTTCGTACTCATTCTAATATACGAGTAGCTCCTTAAAACTATCCATTTGTGTGATTTTTTTATGAGCAATGGAAGGGACCGACCAATTTCTAGCCATCCGATAGGGTACACAAACCAATGACGTCATCTTTTTTTTTGCATTTGATAGGTTAAATTGGGAATTTTCTTTAGGGTTATACTCGAGGGAAGTGTATCAGATCTTCACTTGAGAAGGCACAGTGGAAAAACAACTTTAAATGTAAATCGTACTTTTTCGGGGGTGCAACCGGAGATTTCTTGTTCTTTGAAACTTTGATCGCTTCAAATAAAACAAGCGTCGATCAGAAGTTTGTTCTTTGTATGTACAAAACTGTTTCACAAATCTTCGGATATGCATTCCATGGTTCAAATGTGAATCGCCACTGCTCACGAGATCTAAGAAATATCTACAGGGTGGCCTAAAAGTCGCTCTCTAGTTTTAGAAAATATCTTCTGAGTTTATTTGAGTTGATTTTTCACGTTCAAAATGAATTTGAGAGAATTATTAACATGCAGTGCATTAGGAAGATTGAGCTCATTCTATATGGGCCCTGTTTCCCGCGTTATTTCAAGATCGACTTTAATGAAATATAAACCAAAGGAATGGTGAATGTATTATTTAGTCACAAACGATAAAAAATGTAGTTCCAAATACAACAAACGACGCTTTCCTCATTGTAGAAGATGTAGTTCCACAAGGCTCTGTCGCTGGGCCTATACTTTTCTCACTGCACTCCTATGCATTTCCAAAAATATTTCACAGTTATTTTGTCAAATTTCGCTGCCAATCTCAAAAGTACACCGAGAAACAAAACGCACCTACCCCATACTTCCTTCAACAACTCGACATCCAGTTTTAAGTGAAAAAAAAACCTCTCAACTTGATTTAAAGGCCTACAGACACGGCGAGCGAATTTTGCGTTTTAAGTACTCCAATTTCCCGCGTTATCAGGATCATAATAAATTAATATCTTACACAGACGAGTTCGCTTGTATGGCATCCCCTCGAAAACAGCCTTCAAAATAAAAGAAATGAAAAAAGTAAATACACTTGCGATTCCCCCCACCCATTCTAAAAAAATAAAAAAAAAACAAAATATGATATGCGTTTTGAATTCCTAAGCCGCGCCGCTGTGGAAATAAATTTATAGCCCTCTACAGGACGCTTTCCAATATTAACACCATATTGGAATGGGTGGATGCTGTTGCCATTAAAAAGCATGAACAGGAAGATCCCTTAAAAATATTAGCAAAAGAAAAAAAGGCGAACCCGGAGGCTGACAATTGGTCCCCTTGAATACAAAAGGACGCTCTCTGGAAAATTGCCAACTAATCCCACAGCAAACACTTTACTCCAATGAACCGCAAAAATTCAGTTCTTTTCTGCCGTGTACGGGTAAATATCCCTTTTTTTGAGTTTGAATCTAATTAAATTTATCACTTGACGATCCTGATTTGTCACTTCCACCAGAGAAGGTCCTTCGAAATTCTTGCGACTATTTAACGAGACTGTGCACAATGGAATTCGAATGTTTACTTGAATTAATGTGCATACGGACAGAGACACAACGGACGAACATATTTGTGTCTGGGTTGATTCTGGTGGTGTCCTAGTTGACATGTGTTCATTTTTGAAAGCAGGACTCCTCGTCGTTGTCGTCGTTTGGTTTGATTGGACGGAAACATGTTCATCCGGAAAAAATTAATCGCGTTACGGAGTATTTGAGGAGCTGACGAAGAAAGACGAACGCAAAGAAAAAAAGGACATTTCAATATGTGACTGGAATTTAATTTCCGCAGGAAGAGTATATGGATGTGGGCAAAGTTTAATTAGGGATATGCTTCCTTTTGCGCTGTTTGGCGATTGTTTACCAGCTGTGATTGGAAGTGATGACGTGATCATGTGACAAAGAGCAACGAGGGTGAATGTGGTGCGAAGTGAATAGGGGCAGGTGATGTCGGATTGAATTAATTAAATTTTGGGAATCCCCACAAAGGGAAGGGACGTCATTGAGTGAGGACGCGCATTTATGATTCGTGAGGTTTAAGACGTATTCATTGACTATTTCATGATCAGAATGGATAAACGCACACTGAAAGTGCGCAAATAAAAGTGTGTGCGATAAAATGCATTATGTCTATTCTTCACTTGTGCGATTGGTAGTGTGAAACAATATTACAACTGATAGAATAGCAATTCAAATGAAAGAGCTGAATTTCGATTTATGGGCGCATCCAAAAGAGAATAAATATTTTAGTTCTTTTGACTTGTTTACCAAGAATACGCCAATATGCACTTGCAACCACAAACCGTGAGTGTGCGTTACCGATCCCTGATTTCGTGCAAAAGACTATCACAAGAAGACAGACTAAAACACTCTCACTTTCGATTATACTGCAGAATGACAACGCTGCACAGGAAAACGGCCGCACCTTGGGTGTATCGCACCCAGTTAAGGCGATTTCAAACAGCATAGGTGACAACTTGGATTGGATCATATGACTGGATGGTGACTTTGGAGAAGTCCCAGGGTCGCCCATTCGTAGCGATATCAAAAGAATGTGAATACTTTTCGTAATTTGTTAGGTGTGCGCGAAATTAAAAGAGGTCATAGTTCACTACGACCGTGAATATACATATTTCAAAAATACGTCAGCACATAGGTACGTTCCCATACTTTGAATTGACATGTGCGCAAAAAAATCTTACAACTAACAACTTATTACTCACGTGGGACGAATTGATTACGCAGTTTTATAATGTACCTACTTCAATACGCACCTCATATCTACATCCTTCTATCTGTGCGCAAAAGAAATCGTCCAGAAAAATTGAATTAGTTGCTCGTTTTAGACCAACCTTGTCAGTTTATAAATATAGTTCAAAATATCCCCCAGAGATAACTTATTCCATATAGCTTTCATGTGCGCAAAGCAAACCACCTGCAAATTGTTGTTATTAAGTGTGCGAATGAGTGAAAGACTAATTAATTGTTCATTCTAGACCAACCTGCGCAAGTTTTGATAGTTCAAAACATCCCCCAGAGATGATTTATTCCATCTAGCTTTCATGTGCGCAAAAGCAAACCACCTACAAATTGTTGTTATTAAGTGTGCGAATGTCATTTTAGACCAACCTCGTCAGTTTTTATATATAGTTCAAAATATCTCCCCGAGATGACTTACTCCATTTAGCTTTCATGTGCGCAAAGCAAACCACCTACAATTTCTTTTTATTAAGTATGCGAATGAGCGAAAAATTAATTAATTGTTCATTCTAGACCAACATGCGTTACTTTTTATAGTTCAAAACATCCCCCAGAGATGTCTTATTCCATTTAGCTTTCATGTGCGCAAAAGAAACCGCATACAACTTGTTGTTGCAGACCAAACAGCGCCCATAGTTTATAAATATAGTTCAAAGCAACCCCCTGAGTTCACTCACTCCTTATAGCTCTCATGTGCGCAAAAGAAACCACCTACAGATTGTTAGCGAGTCGGAATGACCAAAAAACAAACTTATTGCTCATATGCACCCTAAAGATGACTCTGTCTGACCTTCTATAGCCAATTTGAACAAAAGTCAAAATCCAATTCACCATTTGACAAGACCTTGACCAAGACCTAATAGCCGGACAGCTGAATGGTCAAGTCTGTTTATTCAACACCAGCCAAGCAAGCGAAAACAATTTAAATTCCCATTCCGACCTCAACCATAAAGCTTTCCATCTACACCGCAAATCACCTGGCCTGTCATGCAACCAGCAAACCTGCACTACCCAGATCAAATTATCTCGTCTCGATATTGGTTCTAGCAACCAGCATATCTCGCATAAGTGCAAAAATTCCAACGAGTCAAATTCGGTATCAGATATGCCCAGATACACGTTCCACAACACTTCTCCCATACCAACCAAACTTCGCGGTATATAACAATTGCCAATCCATAACTGGATCAAGTATCGCCTCGCATATAACTCTGCAGCGTCGCATTGATTTAAAACGGAAACATAAAGTCTAACGTAACCCACAGATCGATTTGATCCATCCATCCGTTGCGCATCTATGTCCATGGTGCCATGACTTTAACTTCACTTATTCACGACTTGGAAGACTGGGTACTGGATGCTCGCACATCGCGCATCAATAATTTTCTCGTGCAGCGCGCACAGTTCTATGCTTTACTTTCTAGTTCAGACTTGGACTGATCTCGTCGATCATGATGGCTGACCCAATTCTGGATGAAGATATGTGTGGAGCAGTGTTTTTCTCTCTTGCAACCATTAGGCCAGTAAATCGCTTAACTGGGTTTTTAAGACGCACGGCACGTTCTGTTCCTCGTTTTTTTTCCTACATGAATATCTCCATCGCATCCGTGGAAGCTGTTGGCTGATTGTGCATTCGTGCGCGATCATGTTTTCAAGGTGCAAATTAACATTAATGACCAACAATTGCGATTGCGATGGTTTCTCGCCTTGCGTTGGGATTATTGTTTGGAAATCTAGTGTGAAGCATAGCGATGCGTTTTTGATCAGATGCATCCGGAACTCGTTACGGAAGGCACACGCTAGTGAGTGCGATGTTCAACGGGTGGATATGGATATGTCAGGGGTTTTGGTTTGGGGTGGGATGGGTTTTGTTCAGTTTGAAATATCACCATGTGAAGGGAGCTCTCTAACATGATCGATCATCGTCATGGTTTTGGTATCGTAAATGGTGGTGATCGGTCATCGTTGTTGTTTGTTGTTTGGGATAGTTTGGTCCATGTCCTAGCTAAATATAACCACGGATATGCAATTTTTGTCACAAGACTATTCAGTTGCAGAAGATAGAACACAAGACTTTCAATGCGAAAAACGCAAGCAACCGCAACGCTTTCGCATTCCCACCACCCATCGGCAGCATGAATCAAAAAAGTTGACAGTCTCCGAGCTTGTTCATGGAATATATCAGTACAATGGAATCGACAAGAGCTCTAGCCAAGATGGTCTTCAAATTCCGGGTAGAGGACGAGAAAAATGATGAACGAGCCTGCGTTTCAGAGAGCAAATTAGACGTTAGAGAGCTTAGCCTCGACAACTGGAAGCAACGTGCTGAATCTTGTAGGGCAGTGTTTTTCAAACTTTTTGAGTACGCGGCCCCTTTGTTAAGAAGCAAATTTTTGCCGACCCCCCCCCCCCCACATTATAATGTGTTCGCTATTTAAAAACCTTTTACACTGAAGCCTTTCCAAACCCGGTTTAATTACACAAAATTGAATACGTGATGAAATTTTTTCCCTTATTGCCAAAAATAAAAAATAAAAAAAATTTAGCTGTTGTTGAGAATCTTATTTTGCCTGCGTCCTTGGATATGGTTGAAATTATTTTGGGTAAACAGGAGGCAGATGAGCTTAAAAATATACCACTTTCTGATAATACAATTGAGCGGAGAAAAAGTTTTGCAGAGTAATTAATCGAAAAATTAAAGAAGAGTCCACATTTTGCGTTGCAACTAGATGAATCTAGTGATTTTGCAGACTGTGCACAGTTTGTGGCATTTGTTCATTTTGAAGAAGAAGAAATTTTATTTTGCGAAGCTCTTCCTGATAATACTACTGGCCAGTGTTTGTACGAAGGCTGTCGCGACTACGAGATTGATTGGACGATGTTGTTTTGCTATTTGTAGCGATGGTGGTAATGCTTTGTGAACTCTATTAAAAACAAGACCTTGCTAAGTCGGCTGTTTAGGATCATATGCGATGAATGGGTTCACTCCATCAAAATCTCCTTTATCACACAGAGGTCAGATGGCTGTCAAAAGGAAAGGTATTGACACGAGTTCTGGAATTAAAAGCTGAATTATTGATGTTCTTCTACAAGTTCCAAAATCGGGAAATTCGAATCATTTTTCTGACCCCACCTGGCTTTTAAACTTATCATTTCTCGCTGATCTTTTTAACCACTTAAACATATTTAATAAAGGACTCCAAGGGAGGGATGAAACCAATATAAGTGCAAAAGACAAAATCAGAGGATTCCACGCAAAACTTCCTTTGCGGTCAGACTTTTTACAACAAAAAAAAAATCGATTATCATCAGATGAATCGATTTCAGTAAGCTCTCATATTCGTCTTATGGTACAGAGTTTGCATAACTTAGAGAAGAGATTGTTAAGCTACTTTCCAGAACTGGATTCTGAATGTTGAAATGAACAAAGATAATTATTAAATCTATTTTTGACTATGTATGTCAGTCAAACTCGCCGATCTACCATCGTTAAAGATGAAAGAAAACCTTAGCCGCAGATGGCATGCTAAGAATGAAATTATATTTAGAAACTATTGATAATTTCTGGATAAAGAGAAGAGAAGAGTATCCTGAGCTGAGATAAATAGAAGAGGATTGTATCCTGAGCTGGTAAATGAGGCTTTGAGGTTGTTACTGACATTCGCCATTTCATACCTGTGTGAAGTCACATTCTCTTCAATGTTTGACATTACATAATACTAAGAAGAGGAACAGGCTAAATTTGGAAATTGATTTAATCTTACAAGATAGTGTCAAAGATTAATCCAACATTTCAACATTTATTAAAAAACAAACAGGCACATGTAGCACGAAAAAAGTTTGTGTTTATTTTTTTAGCACAGGACTTTTGTTTATTAATTTTACCGGCTTTCAACCGCGACCCCCATTGGAACTCTTGGCGACCCCCAGTTTGAAAAACACTGTTGTAGAGGAATGAAATGTGCAGTGTATTAGACAAAGCCTATATTAATAGGTCAGGAGCACGGTGAGTAAAATGAGCCGACATCAGTGGTTCAGAACTCTTTGCAAAAAAAAAAACCAACCACCAGCATAATGTCAAAAACATGAAAAAGTAACATCGCCATTCTAAGTGCAGAGGTGCAACTCCTTTGCTCCAAGAGCAGGCACGTGCTCGTACCTTCGGATTGGTTTCAAGTAGAGGGTCTATGACTATGATCTTCATGCCAACATCACCAACCAGTAAGCAGAAATCGCTCTTAATACTATTCCGGAAAGCAGGCATTTACCACCGTCCATGCTCCGCCAGCAATTACATCAGCAAAGGTGACAGTACTGACAGCGGCAAAGTGCGACATTTCATAAGCTCCGTTGGCGAAGAAATGACGATGACTGACAAGTGGCTTCGGATTCACTTTGAGGATGATGGCAACATGTGCGGAAGGACACCAAAGTGTCTAAAAGCAAGCAACAATCACGGCGTATCTATCGTGCTTCTACCATTTTGGTAGTCTACTGATCTTGTTGGGCGTCTATGATAAACTCATCTCGACGCTCAATTGCCAATTAAGTCTAGCCTGACTTGTCATCTTCCTTTACGAGCTTTCATTTGCCCATCAATACACAGCTTCATCTTTTCAACATTTAGGGCCAGCATTGAAAAATGGGACAGCCCTTTGCAAATTTGCTGCTCAAACTATAGAACCCCCCAAAGTCAGTTCCCTAATAAACTCTATTTGGAACTTTTAGAAAGCCCCCATAACAACCAACCTTCAATAAAATCCCCCTCAGGTGTTTTGCGTCCCCGCCCAACATTCCAATTCAATTCAGATAATTATTTTCAAACATTCAAGGCCCCATTACAGACGTTAGTACCACGTACAACTTTTAACGACCGAATAATCATAAATGCGAAAGATGCGTCGTCCTTGTAATTACAATGAAAACAAGGGAGCGAACGCAAAAAAAAATATTATCTCCTTGCCATTCCACAAAGCAGTTCTCGACAATCGAAATCTAAACTCAAGTGGTTGCTGCGATTCGACAAAACCATTGCCTCTTTCTCTCTCTCTTTGTGTGTGCCCTGAAGGGATGCTTCTGCAGCAATAAGTGCTGTGCCATGTACAGACTGTATAGACAGAAGTCTCCCCCTCGAATGGAACGCAACTTAAATACATTTTAATCGAGAACTGTATGTCGGATGGGTGGCAGTTAATCTAAGATTGATGTGAACGGGCCACATCTGTGTTCAATAATCGAAATCCCCGCTAGCTGTATGCTGAGTACCGATAAAATTCCTCCCTTTTCCCAGGACAGCAGAGAGAGAGTCAGCAAATAGAAAAAATAAACGAGAATACCAATAGAGATGTAGATTGTATAGGCCACTGTGTGTCCTGCGAAAATTTTAATATTGAAAACCATAAATATCGGCAAACGGAAATGCAAGGAAGGCCAGTCTGAGCTATGCAGACTTTGGCGGGATGGGTGCGGTCTATAAATATAGATTGGACATGGTCGATTCGAATTGGGGAGAAGCATGGCGCAGTTTAAAGACAGAGGAGCTCGTTCCAACTTAAATTGGGTATTAACCTGAACGTTAGCCTTGATGGAGAAAGGTACAGTGAATCACTTGTTGTGTGGCCAACCGTGACACCATGGTTACATGGTATTCATCATCGGCCGGGAAGAAATAATTGCGAAAAATGTTCTACGCGACGCGGTAATAACTATACTTTGGCGTGCTGGGTGTACAACTATTTAAACTGAACTAACAAAGTCGATGTTTTAACGGTCGGATGAGTGGAAGATAATAGCGTGCGGTGGTCAAAATTAAATACGTCAATGTACCGGAATGTCGTTGTTAAGTGACTGCGTGGTGTGAGTGGAGGAACACGTTCTTTTGAGTTGTTCGGAACGGTATGCGAGGTACAAGTGAGAGGGTCTACCGGTAGACTGAATGGAGATGCCAGTGAACTGATCGTCGGAACCATCTCCACCCATTGTTCTAAATCGCTTTGAAGTGTACAGAGAAACAAACAAGTCAATGGCTAATGGCGCCAACTAATGTTGCATGTTGTGTTGCATGTCAGAGATACTGCTACAAAGCAAATAAAGCTCAACAAAATATCGCAAAGGACTTTAAAAGACACGGTCAAGACAAAATAAACTTAGACCAAAATGGACCGTTTTTCTGTTGAGAATAATTTGTAAAGACCTTAACGGATTTAGAGGCTTACAAGACGTGCTTAAAAGACGCATCAAACTGATTGGTGCTTTTAATAGAAATGTTTTGTGATAAAGCCTGGTCCAGCATTATACTTATATAGTCGAAAATGTTCAGGGTTTGAATGACACTTTCTACCTTTTACAAAATATGGAACATTGTTATTTGAAAGACAGGAGGTTCTGCAAATTGACAGGTTTGTAATGCAGCTAAGAAGCCATAAAATTAGACGGAGCAATTGGTTAAGCCTCAGGAATAAGCAAATAAGAACTAAACCTCGAAACTGAAGCTAGTAATAGAAACCTCGTGCATTGAAAATCCGATGTGCAAAGTTATGTGTGTCGAAAATCTTATCGTGGGCGGCTGTTAACGCAAATTACAATTTGTGAGGTTCTTAAATCACATTAGAGGAAGTTACAAAGCTGAAATGAACGAATTAAAATTTAAGACGTTTTTAGATGCCTTTTTGGAAATAACGCGGTTTTGACATCATTTTGACATGCTTTGATACGATTGTTTTGCCTATTGTGTTAAACAGTTTCCCGACGAGTCTTTTGGCGAGTGTATTTCCCCGGTTTTATACCTACTTTTGACGCTTCTATGTCCAATGTTTGGAGCGTTTTTTAAATATTTTAGTTTGAAAAGGTTTTTGTTATTTTTGTCGTTTTTGAGTCTTTTTTATCGCATTTGTTTTGTGGAGTTTTTTGGACGTGTTTTGTCGTCTTTTTTTTTTGTGTACTTTGGATGCTTTACTGACGTTTTTGTTATTTTTCTACGCTTTTTTTTTATTTTTTTCACGTCGTATTCAACATGTTTTGTGACGCTTTTTTAAATGTGTTTTAATATATTTTTAAACATTCTTTTGGCGAGTTGTTCCAAGGAGTTTTTGTTGCATTTTCGAACATGATTTAGAGTTATTTTTGGAGGTTTTAGGACGCTGTTCTGATGAACAGATTTTCAACAAGTTTGATTTTAAATTTTTCATATACTTTTTGGTGATTTTCGTAACAGTTTTTTTTTTTTTTTTGTAATCGCCGAGGTTTTAAACGAAACTAACGAAGCGATTTAATATGGTTTTATTGAAAGCTTCATAGACGTGCTTTGTAATCTTTTTCTGACACGTTTTTGAACAAGTCTTTAGAGGCGTTTTTGAAGTGTCTTTGGAAGGTTACTTTCCGCGTTTTTGACTAGTTTTTGGTGAATTTTTAACAGAGTTTTTTAAAACGTTTGTGATGCTTTTTGATGTATTTTTAACACTACTTTGAAGCGTGATTGGCTAATTTTAAGACTCGTTTTTGAGCACAGATTTTGATATTCTCGAACGGCGCGTCTTTGGACAATTTTTTTCCATTATTTTTCGACGCGTTTTCAAGCACGTTTTAAGACTTTTTTTGGGAGGTTTCTCGACGATGTATTTCAACCCTTTTGTGGTCCATTCTTAGGCTTTGAACCATTTTTTGACATGTTTTTTGACACATTTGACGAGTTCTTCTATACCTACGTTTTTCGGATTTTTTTTTGACGTAATTATTTATTTCTTGTTTTACGAAGAGTCTTTCAATGCGACAGCGCACGGGGTTTATTTTAGGTTTTTTGTGCGTTTTTAAGGTGATACTTGACTTGTTTTTCGATACTTTTATGTGCTAAAGGCACGTTTTGGGAGCAACAAGTTTTTTTATGAAGTCATGAGAAGCATATCTAAGCAACATGTATTCAACCTGTCTACTTATTTAAGGTAAACGAATATAATAAAATGTAACATTCTGAGAGAAAAGGTATCGGAACTAATGGATCGTGATTGAAAATCAATTTATTCATGGTTTTTGCTAAAAGCAAACAAGTGAGGAGCTCCAAACTAGGATTTTTGCATTTGATACTGTTCATTAGTTTCATGTAAATGAGATCGATAGCAGCAGCAATTTACATACCGGGATAGCCTTCGTATGCATCTCACCCGCAGACATCTCATCTGTGAAACAACTGAACTTGAAACCAACTCATCTATAACACACTTGATCCATTTTCATAATTTTGGGCGGAGGGTGGCTCGCTTCGCTCCCTGAAAAGGCTTAAAAGTATTGAATTTATACATATGTAAGATGTTTGCTCATCACCCTGTATGATTGGGACACAAAAATTTCCCAAAAGATCGATTTCTATGCAATAGATGAAGTTGGATGAATTTTCCATGGATGAGTTGTCCTGAAGTTCAATTGTCTTATATATGAGGCTTGTGGGTATAAAATTTCCTTGGCTGTCGATGAGTTACGACTATCCCAATACATATCGCTGTTGCGACTTTCTACTGCTTATAGTACCGACATCAAATTCATTAAAACCGACAATTGAGTCGTAGAATCTGAACTACACAACTACAAATATTTATTGAGGTCTAATCTGCTTTGCAGAAAAAATGTCCCGATCTCAATCTACCTTCTGTCCACCACTCCACCCCTTTTACTTCCGAAAAATGCAAAACTTTTCCTCTTCGAGAAGACTCATTGAAAAACATTTTAGAAACCATAAACGGTGAACTCTGGCGACGGTATAGGGGCAAATGTTATTATTTCCCTCAAGTGCCCGAGGAAAAACTTCGCAAAGTGTATATCCAAATAGAAAAGGGGATACACACTCGAACCACTCGAAATAATTGCACACAGTATTCCATTTGGCATACAAGCTATATATTTATATATAAGAAATAAACAACTCGTTTGCGGAAATAATTGGTTTAGAGAAAGATTTTCAACGTTTACGCACAATTGAGTGCTCAGTCTGAGTGACGTGAGTCAGAAGGAAGGGCACTCTTATTGGGTGTTAGCTTTAAATTTACATATCAACTTTGCAGTTCCACTTATAGTGTCTTTTTCTTGAACAGAATTTAATTAAAACATTTAATTCTTCGCTGAAAATGAATTTTTCTTCTATTTTACATGGCCAGAGGCTCGGGGGAGAATAAAAGTGTCTACGGTGGACTCTCTCTTCGCCGGTTCATTTGCAATTCATATTTCTGTCGCCCGAAAGTTTTTTAAACCATCACCATTAAAAAATGCGATTCCCTTGAATGCATTTTGAGAAGTTTTCTTCGTCTTTTTTTTTTTTAAGTGGTCTCGGTGTTCAGGGTTGGAATTTAAATTGTAAGCTGAAGGTGCGGTAAATTTAAAATTGTTTAAAAAGTGAAATAAAATATATTTGTGAAGCAGAAACAGAGTCTAAACCGAGCGAATCAGGGCACAGATGTTGCCGATTGATGTTGGAGTTTGTTGTTGAAGGGGTACGCGTTACTATCTGTTGCAAGGGCAGAACGAAGAAGCGCTGGTTTATGGGTTAGACAAATGTTGCTGGTTTTAGAGGTCTATCTTTTCGACAATAGTCGTCTAAAAAATTACGGAACGACTGAAAAAGAAGCTATCAATAAGCTTCTTGTTTCAAATGATCAAATCATCGAGTGTTCTTTAAAATGGTTTGTTGTGGGACAGCACTATGTGTCGTTTTCTCTGTTGGAACCTAAGCAAAAGCAACGGACTGAAGATGCAACCTTTTGGAACACCTATTTCAAATTAAAAATACGTATTTTCGACGTATTTAAAACACGCTGTTGAATTTTGTTGGGAAACAAATTAATTGAAGCTTCCATCGAGTTTTTCAATAGTTTCTAATACAAATTCCACATCAAAGTTCTTTTATGATCTCTCAAGGTTTAAAGTTTTCTAACAGAACCCAAACAAGCAACGTTTGGAAATTTATAAAAATGAGGGACGGAATTTTAGTCGGTGGATGGTTGCGCAAATTTTCGTTGTAATTATCATCTCACCAAGCAGGCCGTGTGTGCTGCATATATAAATAAAACTGTATAGCAAACTTGCAAGTCCGCAAAAATCTTACGAACTAATACCCCGAATTAAAAATTATTTTTTTTAAATGTGTGAAATAGATATGTGCAGGTTTTAGGCTAATTTTGTTTTAAAAATGCGGCACTTTTCATTTAACAAAATTAAGTTTTAAAGACTCCCGGAAAATCACGAACATTTTTTTTTCGAAAACATGCCCGAAATTTGTTTATACAAGTCTGACCTTTTTCCTAAGAAGCAAAGCCCGAATTTCAGAAAGTTTTTCCAAAAGGTTTGGAAAAAGTGCCACAAACGATATTTCTGATACTCTTCCACACATCTAGTCCAACCTCTTAACATTTTTTTTAATTTTTTTCATAAAGAAAATCTGGGGTTATTTTCTCTGGCGTAATTTCCGAGAGCGCATTCAAACGCCTACCAAAGCAGGCGTTGGTCCGCCAATAGTGGATGTATTGGAGTAAATATATTCATTATTGAGTGTTTCTGTGCCAGTGGTAACTGGACAGTACCGCGAATAGCCCAGCGGTAGGTACATGATTTAGTTCTCATTTAGAAATGAACCAAATGAGTCGATTCCACGCCGTTCACATGAATTGGAGTCCCCAGTAAAAATTTAAGAACTGAAGCCCATTGATCATTTGAAACGCTGAAACTTCTCCGATTGGGTTTTGATAAACAAAATATTCAGCACAATTTTGACTAATGGTTTTGACAATAACGCAAATATGATTTATTGTAAGGCAGCAAACCCAAATATAATTCACGGGACTCCATTGCATCCACAAAAGTGGAGCCAGATGTGGTGTAAACTTCCTGCCGTAGCGTAGGCGTGTTTGGACCGTATTCTTTCTTCGATGAAAATGATCGCCATGTTAAAAATATGTGATTCCAACACGTTGGTGGCATATGCCACACAGCTGGTCGAGATAGTCCGGTCGGTTCGGAGTGGTCAAAAATTTGCTAAAAAGAAGCGATGACTGAAATAAATTGCAGTCCGATTTATTTAGCGTTTTAGTTAAGTACAAAAATACTTATACTTTACAGAAGATGATATAAATAGGATCAAAAACCTTTTTAAATACTTTAAAGAAAACGTTGGAATGCCTTGATCGATTGCCGAAAAATTAGCCCGAAACAACCGAGAATTTCTAATTCCTTAGGTATGAAACGTGTGCAAGAAGTTGTCTTAGTAAGCCCAACACTAAAATGCCTCTATAGTTTCCAAGTAGGCTTGATTCAAATTTTTTTAAGAAAGCGGATATATTCCTCAAACGAAATGTTCAAAAGACTTTGAATAGAGGCTGTTTTCTTCAAGAATTCAAGCGAGCAACTATCTAAGCTCTGAGGGCTTATATTTTTCATTTCGTTAAGCATTCTATACAGTTCTGACAATGCAAAAAGGGAGTGTAACGTTTTAAAAATAAAATCCGCCGCACCTCAGACATGGTTTTTGATCCGTAAACTCCAACAGAGTATTTAGATCTCTGAACCAAATGATTTTCACCCAGAATTACTCAGTTTGGTCGCTAAAAAAATATCATCTAGTCTTGTGCCAGTCAAAAGTTGAGCGGAAAAAACTGGTAGCCATCAGATATGAAGATGGAGTGCTGACGCAAACGAACAATTAATCAGTAAAGTCCCTCTCCTCTCGAAAAAATTCCATTCAATACTTTTCATACAGCCCTAATCAACATGAATTCATATTTACAAACTCCCCCACACATCTACTATACGAACTTATTTAAGCACCATTAACGGCCATTGACGTCTGGTCCATCAAACCATTTACTCTTCATCACTCTCAACTACTATACCAAACACTAAACCCTTTTCAGCTAAGCTCCCCTCTCGCGCGTGTAAACATCTTTAGAAAGAAATAACCTCTCTCCCTCAATCCCGTAAATGTGTACTCGGTCGCATTGCTCTGGGTCGGCCATCGATATGGCCCATTAGTCCCTAACATAACCTCTCATTTGAGCAGCGACACGGAAAAAATGGGGAAAACTTGACAAACTTGTGCCTACCCATTTGCGCCCCATTGAAGCGGAAGGAAATCGAAAACCAACTTTGCTTGCTCGTCCTAATTGGATCGAATCAAGTGAAATTGGAAAAGTTTCCTATTAATATGAGAGAGACTTTATGACTCACTACGCTCCCGAAAGGTACCACACACTCGCTTAGCGCGTGTATGTAGGACAGGAATTCACTTCTCCAAATTGAAGATGACCATGCCCCAGCAATTACTTAATTAACTTGGATGAACTTTTTCTGGGAGACGAGGTCACTAGCTGGAGCTCCCCCTACTGACAAGAAACTTTATTTAAATATTTATTAAAAGGATCACACAGCGTGTGGGGCGGGAGAAGCCCAAACAGGTCAAGTGATGCCAAGAGTTGCCTCTCCACACGACTTTAGCGTTCTTTGTCCATAATCCAAGGCAATAAGCATCTTTCTCCAAAAGAAGAAAACCAAATACGAGAAAAGGATGTCCTTTCGCAGTCGCATTATATTTTCCAGAAGAAAGAAGCACAAAATCGTGGGTGCGGTGCGATTTATTGCAACGTAGTGTTGTCGTTTCAACACTCAATATCTTTGCATACTCTTAGGCTTATTAGCAGATGGTTTCGGTTTCGGTTGCGTTGGGGTTGCCAAGTCGACAATGACTTTTGATTCAATCACATTACGGAGACGACTTTCTTTTTGGTTAGGTGGTACTGGTGACTTCTGAGGATGGGGTTGCGGATGAGTGTTGGAGTGAATGCAATATTATGTAAATGGTAATGGCAGTGCTTTGTCGGAATTGTGGGTCCTTGTTATGGCTCTTTCTTGAGCCAAGAAAAAAGCTGAGAATGGGGGTCGTCGTTGGTGTGGTAAATGACAGTTGTTATCTTTTATGGTATGGAATGCAATTCTTTCGGTTATGAGATTGAATCTGTTTAGCATAATTTCATGATTTACATAGTAGACATTTTTTGCGGGTGTGATTTTTATGCTTTTCCGGGTTTGGGTGACTCGAAAATGCAAAAAGAGAATATTTTTATAGTCGAATGAATAAACTTATTAAGAAAAGATGGAAAAGTTGTACGAAAAATTGAAGACTATAGTTGGGAAAACAGAGTCGTGATAGGAGGTTTGGGAATGATTTGTAGAAAGTGAGACGAGAGAGGAGAATGTTAACCGAAAGGAATTTTTGATATGTTTCCTTACAATCAATGCTTTACAAATAGGTACATAAAAGAAGCCAATAACAAAAATCTTAAAATCAAATAAGACTTCCGACAAAACCTTATTTCCAGAATCATTTCCGACAAATGTTTCTGACACGTTGTTAATTCTTTTCTTGGTGTGTTTTTGGAAGTGCTATTTGACACTAATTTCGAAGTGTTTTGGACGATGTTTCGATAAGGTTTTAAAAGCCTATTTGAAAATCGTATTTTGACTTATTTTTGATTGAGTTTCTGTTTTCGTTTTAATTTTTTTATGTGTTTTTGGATAAATTGCTTGATGCGGTTTCTATATTTTTTTTTTTTAAATATTTTTTTCGACTCGTTTTCATTGCGTTTTTTTATGTTTTTAGTTACGTTTCTTGATGGTATATTCGAAGCATGTGTGATACATTTTTTGACGCATATTTCTTGCTGTTTTTACAAGGCGTTCATCTCATTTTTGGTGCATTATTCACAAGTTTTTTAATACACATTTTATGCGTAATTGAACACGTTTTTGATGCTTTTGGAAGCGTTTTTTGATGTTTTGTTTCGAATCGCTTTTCGAGGAGTTTTTGGATGTTTTAAATTTGTTTTTTGGCTAGTTTTTGATGGTGTTTCTGAGTTTCTAGCCCTTTTTGACACATATTTGGTTCCTTTTTGGATGCGTTGATGCGTTTTTTGACTCTTATTTCGATGCGTTTTGGATGATGATCCGAAGAGTAATTTTAACACTTCTTTGATGAGTTTTTAGCGACCTTTTTGTTTTACTTTTTTTTGGGCGTGATTTTTGAGACGTTTTTTTATGTGTTTTTTATCAAATTTTGCGGGAACTATTTGTTGAATTTTTGATGAGTTCTTTGACACGTTTTTTATGCTTTTGACATGTTTTTAATGCATTCTTCAAAACGCTGATTGATGCGTTTCCTGAGGTATTTTTTTTAAGCATTTTTAGTTCATTTTTAATCCGTCTTTCGCGTTTCTTGAAAACTTTTCTAAGCATTTTGATACGTTTATGGACGCATATTTGGAGTAGTTTTCGAAGCATTTTTAACTCGTTTTTGACGCATTTTTAATACTTTTTTAATTCGTATTTTTGACACTTTTTTGATTATATTTTGACTCGTTTTTAATATGTTTTTAGACGAATTATCTGACACGTTTTAATTTGTTTTTTGATGAGTTATTTGAAACGTTCTGGATGCATTTTTCTAAAGGTATTCAGTGCGATTTTTGACTCTTTAATTTAAAACGTTTTATCGTTTTAACGTTTTAAATTAGCGCTGATACGACTCTGATTTGATTGAGGTTTTCGTAATTTTTCGATAGTTTTTTGACGCACCTTTTTTTGAGGTTATTCTGATACATTTCTTTACTTTTTTAACACGTTTTGAATGCGGTCCTCTGACGTGTATTTAGTGTCTGTTTGATAAGTTTTTTGACCAGTGTTAAAAACTTGTTTTAAGGTGTTTTTAGTGAATTTTCTGATCTATTTTTTGACGACTTTTTGATGCGGTTTTTTACTCACTTTAAATGAGGTTCTTAGTGAGTTTTCAAGCGTTTTTGAACTTTTGTTTTTAATGAGTTTGACATATTTTTTTGCGTTTTCTGACAAGTTTTTGATCGAATATTTGACACGATGTTGTTGTTTTTTTTTAAGCTTTTTGATTATTTTCTTCAAACTGTTTCCGAAGCGTTTCTAATACCTACTTTCTTCAGAAGGATTTTCGATTATTTTTCGAGAGAGTTTGACCACTTGTCGACGGATTTCTTTTTAACTTTTGATGATTTTTCGAAGCCTTTCTGATGCATTTTTGACGTCTTTTTTCGAAAAGTTTTTGATGCATTCATCGACACATTTTTGAAAAGTTTTTGATACGTTTTGGAGGGTTTTTCGAAGCGATTCTGAAGTTATTTTTGTACCGTTTCGATGGCATTTTCTAACAACCTTTGTGATTATTTTCTTTACGTATTTTTCCAAAGCGTTTGACGCATTTTTTTATGAATTCTCCAGGATTTCCCAACCGTTTATTATTTGTCTCTTGACTATTTTGCACCACTTTCCCTTTTATAGTTGGCTTTGGCTTACTTTCTGCGAGGAAAAATTGACAGGACGTCTTTTCGAAGTCATCCACCAGCTAATGATGATTCAAGGTCGACTAATATCATTGTTTGGCCAACCCTAAACGCTATTTAAGATGGGTAGTCATAAAAACGAAGATATATATGATAGCCAGAACATGTATATTCTACTTCGTGGCCAAGTATCTCGAAGTGCTAGAGGATGTTTTCCACTAATGAATAAAACTCTACCAATTGAAACCGCTTCCCAGTCACACATACCACAGCCACGTTAAAATTCTCCCGAAGCACAGTACACTAACTAGAACCTACTCAACCAGGTCACGAACAACCATCGACCTTCACCACTCGCACAACCTTCCATTCCAGCATTTGCACATTTACCTCACAGCGGATCTACTTTTAAACGTTCACAGAGTTCCCAGATATCACTTGCAATCGTCATTACCATAAAAATCAGGTACACGAACCTGCCGCATTACTATTCAATAGGGTTCCCCGATAAATTGGCAAAAAACACTGCCCCAAATAAATATCACACAACCCATTCCCGCATATCTGTCTCTCCCAGGATACACGCTCTCCGCCCTCGAACCAAATCCAATATCCTAAGTGTCTGCACAGAAAGAGTGCCGAGTTTTTAGTAAATGAAATTTCGTATTTTCCCGTCACGTACCGGCCGTGTCCAAATCTAACAATAAATATAAACCCTAGCTCTATTTTCAAATTTAACATAATTTAGCACAGATCCGGCTACACTCTTTGGCTGTGTCTGTGTGCACCTGCATCAGGTGAATTTTGATGTTTCACGGGCGAAAAAAAAAGAAAATCAATTCCCTCACAACTACCACGCAACTTTGGATAGATATTTAAAATCGTGCCGTCGTCGTTGTAGAGCCACCTTCGCTACCGATGCGACATGAATTATTCAAATCCACCCTTCTGGCTGCAATAAGTCTTCCTCCTCTTTTTTGCGTGCGCATAAATTTAAGGACGATTACCTAAATCATTTAGTTGCCGAAAATGCGGAATATTCTCCATCTTATCCGCAAATGAATCATTCGTTGGATTAATCCCTCCACGGCAGGCTGTAGGTACATTCAAAGGAGACTATGCGCCTAATGCGTGTTTCCAACCACTTGCAGGGCAGGAATTCCGCATGGAAATTCCTCGTAAACGCACATTTCTTATGCACCAGCAACCACCCAGCCACCGAGACAAGGATTATAAGCGTCCTTTAAACTTTCTAATGGGTTCTGTGTGGTGCGGTTTGTGTGGCGGAGAAATTCCATTCGAGTTTTAGTGGGTAAAAAGTGGCTGGGTTGTGCCCAGCTCCGGCAGTGGATCTCAAGTAGTTTTCAAGAGGAATACTGCACTGGCCTGGAAGTTGCAGGGATACGGAATAATTTGCGGAGAATAAGCGCAGCCCTTAACCCCTTTCGTTGGAGGGGGTGGAATACGCTTAAAGAGACTTGAGAAGAGGCCTTGTGAGAAAAAAGCGCAAAGAATCAACTCAGTGGAGGTTGCTAGTTCTCAGGGAAGATTGTTTTTAGATTTGCAAAGACGCCCAAGGGAAGGTGACGCTTTTGGAGAGGTTGGGAAAAAGGGTGTGGGAGAGAGTTGGTTGTGGCTGGCTAATTTATTTACAAATTCGAGTTTTCAAACGAATTATACCCATCGATAGAAGGAATAGGGTTTAAAATGAAGACCTGAGCTGGTAAATATGTCTAAAGGGGAAAAGGTGACGTCCACGATCTGAAATACAAACGAAGCTACCACCAGAGGACTGCCATCACACTGTAGAAGTGCGGGACAACACAGCCCAAAAGCGGGACATTTCTGTGTATAAGAAAAATGTCAACTTGAACGTGGATTTGAATACTCAAAAATTTGCACTATCGGACAGAGTCGATTAAAATTTTGTTTAACTCTATCCTAAGCCTCTACGAACGCATTAGTTTATGTCGGTCATCGCCACGCCTACTTTTTGGGGGAGATTTGCACCAAAATAAATTTTTTTGGCCTTTCCTCCCTTAAGCTTGACACTACTCAAATATTTCATAATGAATACAAAAAGAAGAGAGCCCTGACAGGAGCCAACACCTTCCTTATATAGTTTAAGCGACATACAGTTTTGTGCATCATATATCAAAGGTTGAGCAGCCGACCAAAATCGAGTGTGATTACTTTTGTTCTTGGATCTACTTTGGGGTAATGGACGACGTAAGTCGTTTTCTCTGTTTAGGGGAAACGGAATAGTTACTAATAACAAGAAAAAAACCGGCCAAGTGCGAGTGTCACTCGCGCACCGAAGGTTCCGTATTTGGCTAAAGTCCAACACATCAGATATTATTTGAAATCTATATCATTCAATCTTTCCCCTCTTCATGAATTCATCACAATTTAGTTGAATTTAATTACTTAATATTTTTACTCTCAAAAATTACTCGCACATGAATCTCATTTTCTAATTATTACCTATAGTACCCAACCCACGCCAATTTTCCATTCTGTATGCGACCTGTCCCAATAAAAAACTATTGACTAAAAATATATTACTTTTATTTTGTTCTGTACTCCCCAAAAAAATGTATTATATTCCCCAACGAAATTAGCAGGCGGGAACCCTGGTGGGGTTCTGTCTTTGATGGGGTCAATTGTGCACAACTGCGTAGTAGAGATTAAAACTTATGAGAGCAACGTATTTTACATGGTAAAATTATCTTTTTTGAAAATATCTTGTAAACTATTAACTTTTCGGCAAAACAGTATTCAGCACATATATAGAGAAGAACATGATCTACAAAAAAGGAATTTATGTATTTTTTTGTGAATCAAGAAATAAACCGTTTTTTGGGCGAATGAAAATATTTTTTCACCAGATTACTAATTAATCGAAAACCAATCAATGTATTCCTTCCATTGGTATTTGTCGTTTAACTAGAGGTTATACCGGATGTTGTGTGTAAATTTCAGCCTCCTATGTCAATCGGTTCTTGAGATAGACCTGGTAACAAAATTGGCTTAGTGGGTTCGGACAGACAGACAGACAGACAGACAGACAGACAGACAGACAGACAGACAGACGGAGAGACATCCGAGCGAAACTAATAAGGTTACGTTTTTTCCCTTTGGGTACGGAACCTTAAAAAGCAGGCTTTAAAGATAGGAAACTAATACGAACATTAAGGCAAGTCCTTCCTTAGTTTGTAATGGACAAGAACTTATTATCCAAACCATACAATTCCTGCACACGGTGCAAAGCTCGTCGGCTTCAGTTACTTTCAAACAGATTTACGAAATGTTAAGACGGGATTTCGAAATGAGAAGTCAATATGTAACGCTGTGGTAAGTGGCTGAGCATAGAGTTCGTACTAAGGTCCAGAGGTTGTACGGGCAGAACGGGAACAACTGATCAGCAGCTCACTCGCAGAATATGGTTGCTGACAAGGTTTGGGATTCTTGCCAGACCTGTCTAGAGATCCAGCACTTCTACATTTGAAATAAAATGCTTGAAAGACAGAAGAAATGTCCCTGTTTGACTGGGAAGCATTTTGAAACGCCGTACAATGACTTAAGTCGTTCTTAGGTTCCACTGTTGAGGCTGTTCATCGCAATAAAAATGTTCTTTCCGTGAATCTGTACTGGGATGTTTTACATTTGACTCGTATATACGACTCCTTTGGAGAAAGAACTCCTACTTCAGCTTCTAATAGCGAGCTTGAGTTAGACCGACCAGCTTTTCAAGGGACTGTCACTTAAGAGTCAGTCCACTAACTGTCCCCTTCATTGGACTGCTTAAATCGGCTATCCGGACCTAGCGATATTTTTACTGCGAGCACAAAGTTGGAGGGTGAATATTTGTACAAAAATCTGTGGTCTTGTACAAGGCGCAATATCCAAAACCTCTTCTGCACTCCCCCGCGTCACATGAAGCCATTGAAAAACCGAGTCCCGATGTGCAGATCGCACCCCTTCAACCGATGACAACCGACACACTATTTCCTGATGAATCCTTCCAATTTCCATGAACAGGTGAATCATCTTTCTGATGCCACTGCCAAACCTATGAAATATTGCTGCAACCGCCGCATCCCCATCAAACCAGTGTCCAAACCGCACACAACTACCTCCGTACATGTGACCAGCATTTTAAACAACCGCACACTACACCCGTCTGAGCGGCTAAATCATCGTGCACCGACATCCATCCTCCTACTCACCCAACCACTCGCAACATTTTCTTTCAACCGCACTCTATGCGGTTAAAATATTCAAGTCCTGTTTCGACATTGTACACAAATATCGCACCGGCATCATAGCCCAGCACACAGGTGCAAGTAACACTCCCCCACAACAAAACACGCGGTTAAACCAACTAAACGACAGCAAAAAAAAATGTAAACATCCTTCTGATCCTCGAGAGAGTAAATAGGCATCCACCCAGCCCACTCGATATAAACAATGGCTCCACCGCTTCGAGTGTATCATAAATCCTGCCAAATGCAGCCCGTCCGCACAGAGCTAACCTCCCACCCACGATGTTGTTATTTCAGTCATAAAAAGACGCACATTACATCTGAACACTGAACAGCCACAAGGAACTGAGAGGAGAATTTCCAGACTTGCAAACAAAAAGAAGACAGAACCACGTACTTGGTATACGTCTGCAGGTAGGCACAATAAAAGTTGTCAAGTAAAAGACTCGCAGCGCGCCATAGAGTATGCAAAGTAAAAAAAAAAAACTGAGTTATTCATCGGGCAAAGTGAATATTTTCAAACTCTATCCAACAGGCGTCACAAAATATTAATAAAACATTTTCTACTTTCGGGGGTATATTTCTTCGCAGTCCATGGAGGGAGGGGGGTAGATAAAAGCCTTGTAAATGCTTTAGATTGGCAGGTTGACACAAGTGGATTCGATTCGACATTTAAAAACATTTAAAAACATTTCGAAGGTGTTGACAATGTGAGAGTGGCATTGTTTTGAAGTTGCATTCGTGTACAGAGGGAGTGCTCGTATTGGATATAAATGGGAAAAGTGCAAGAGAGTGCAGGGCGAGTTTGATGACTTGCAGTCTCAGTTTTGAATGAATAAGATTTTACAGTCGTATTTTACGTTTAAGAAGCGTGTATCAGCGAATGTCTTATGCAGTCTAAATGAAAATAGTTAAAGAGAGTAGAAATGGCTGGACCCATGTTGTCCAAAAAACAGATCAGAGACGGAATCGCTTCACGAAAGGGCCGTACCGAAAACCATTTCGACCCTAGTGGTGTATACTTTCAAAACATCCAAAAAATCGTTCGGCTGACATTAGGCTTCTGTCAAATAGACATCATGAAGGGCAAGTGCTAGTGCAAGAAGATATACCTCGTCCAGTCAGTAAGGTAGGTTCTATTTTCAGTCTGGAAGATGTTAAAGCAGTGAATACAAATTTGAAGGAGCAGTCATCGATGACCTGACACCAGAACCTACCTTCTATTGAAATACGAAGGTGCTGCAGCGGGTGCAGTGCGTGATACATTACCTTG
Organism: Cheilosia vernalis; assembly: GCA_949126925.1. Taxonomy (NCBI): domain Eukaryota; kingdom Metazoa; phylum Arthropoda; class Insecta; order Diptera; family Syrphidae; genus Cheilosia; species Cheilosia vernalis. The sequence goes on along the minus strand of OX421360.1, from coordinate 7,459,322 downwards.
ATCTACAAAGGAAGTAAGTAAAAGCAACCCAAGCGACTGTATGCCAAACGCCGATTTTAACGTAATTTTTGTTCGAACGCATGAAGCCTTTCTGTAAAAACACACCTTGAACAGCACCCATCACTGTCCCTGGACATTGAAAGAATAAAATGGAAAGACTCAAAAAAGGGGCTGAAAAACGCCTACAAATTTGTTTCAAAATATATCCCGAATAGCTACAGGAAAAAAACTTTTCCCGAGAAACATCACGAAGATGTCGCCGATTTTCCTGCTAAAATCGAGCCAAATAATGTCCTAAGAGATGCCACAAAGAAAAAGAACTCTTTGCCACAAGAATCCTTTGAAGACAACCCAAACCGTTCCAACGAATGCCGCAAGAATTTTCACGAAAAAACTAGAAAAACGCCTCGAAAGATGCAGCAAAAAACTACCAAAACTGCCCTAAGAAGCACACAAAAGGAAGAAAATGGGAAAGAAAATTCAAAGTATTTTACAGATATAAGGAAACGGATGATGCTGTTGAAATTAAATGTCCGTCATTCCTTGTGTCTATAGTATGGACTTTAATAAATAAATAAATACTCCACCACTCTCATTACGACCATAGGTCTTTATAGGTGTCATTCTAGTGACATTTATGTTTTTTTTTTTCGCAAATAAGGTTCTTCGTTCTATGCAGCTTTGTTGTAAGGTGTTCAAATATTTTGAAAAGTGATCTGGAACCAATGACAGGCCCGTTCAAATGTCACCCTTCAGCTTGGATATAACATATATTCGTGCTTCAATTTTTTTTTTTTTTTTTTTTTTTTTTTATAATTAACACGCACTAAAGAGGTTATGACTACTCTTATGGTGTAGTTTGATGTACACAGCGCGGGCGTTAGGGAAATTGGGATAGAGAAGATAGGAGATTCCGATGCACATTGGTTTTAAATGTCTGCAAATTGAACCGAGGGGGAAAGACAGAGCCGGGCAAGGCGTTCCACATTCGCGTGGTACGGCTTATGAAGGAATCTCTATATTTCATAGTACGACCGAAAATAGGCTGAAGGGTAAACTGATGGGCATTCCTGGCTTGGCGAGTATTGCGGTTGAATTGTTGAAGGGGTGGAATGCAGCTGGCGATTTCGCTTGAGCACTGTTTGTAGAAATAGCGATAAAACAATGAAAGACATGTTACATTTCTGCGATGTTCGAGCGAATTTATAGAATTCGCTATATTTGTGTCTCCAATGAGTTTTAAAGCACGATTCTGTATCCTATCCAGCAGGTGCAGTGAGGTTTTGGGCGCACCAGACCAGATATGAGAGTTATACTCAAGTTTGGGGCGAATGAACGCCTTGTATATGGCAGCCAGATCAGAAGGGGTAAAATATTTCTTGCACCGCTTGAGGAAACCTAGACATTTCGCAGCGTTCTTGGCGACTTCGTGTATGTGGTCATTCCAACGGAGTTTGTCATGGACACACATACCGAGAATGGAAAGTCTTTCGGTTTCGGCGATGCAAGTGCCATTCATGGATAATGGCTGAGGATTCTGGTTTCGCTTTAATGACAGCAGACAGCATTGTGTTTTGGAAGCATTAAATTCCACTCTATTGGCTAAACCCCATTTTATAATGCTGTCGAGATCGGAATTTAATGAGCTTAACATACGTTGCCGTTCCAGTTCTACGGCCGAAGAGCAGGGACGTGAGTCTTGGAATGAATATGAGAAGCTGAGTGTGCTGTCATCGGCGAAGGAGTGGATTGGATTAGAAGTTACAGACAGGAGATCATTTATGAAAATGAGAAAGAGAGTCGGAGACAAAACGGAGCCTTGGGGAACACCAGCATTTATATGGTGAATTTCAGACTTGAAGCCATCCAATACAACTTGAATTGAACGGCCAGAGAGGTAGTTTCTAATCCATTGAAGAAGAGACGCATCGATCCCATATGCACGCATTTTCGACAAAAGAGCTTGGTGCCAAACTCTGTCAAATGCCTTTGAAATATCAAGCGCAACAATCTTCGTTTCACCAGAGTGATGTAGCGATTGGTTCCACTTTTCGGTGAGATAAGCCATCAAATCACCAGTGGATCTGTTGCCACGAAAACCGTACTGCCGGTCATTAATGAGTTTTCGTGATTCAAGATATTTCATGAGCTGACGATTTATCAGTGTTTCCATGACCTTAGAAAGAATGGATGTAAGTGCTATGGGTCGGTAGTTGGTGGGAGAAGAAGATTCGCCTTTTTTGGGGACGGGCTGGACAAATGCTGTTTTCCACCTTCTCGGGAAGAGTCCAGAAGAATAGGACAGATGGAAAAGCTTACGCAGTGGTTTTGCCAGCGTGGAAGAACACCTCTTCAGAACAATTGGGGAAATACAATCTGTACCAGCGGATTTATTTATGTTGAGATCATTAAGTACTCTTGCCACTGTACGAGTGCGAAAATGGATTTGTCCCATGGTGTATTCGACGCTCTCCAGTACAGGTAGAGGCAAAGCGCAATCTGGGAGCATTGAGCTGGCTGCAAAATGTGCAGCAAGCAGATTCGCTTTGTCTAAAGAGTTGACAGCTGGAATGTCATTGTAAATGAGCGTTGGGATCGAAGATGAGACCGAATTCTTTATATTTTTTACAAAAGACCAAAAGTTTTTACTACCCTTGGGACATTGTAGTATTTTTTGCCTCAACTTTTGGTCATACGAGAATTTAGCACGCTTGATAATTGTATTGCAGTCATTTCTGGCTCGCTTGAACTTTTTTCGGTTTTCCTCAGATGGGTTGGCCTTATATGACCGAAAACTTAACTCCTTTTGTCTGATAGCCTCTTTACAGCTCGAGTCGTACCACGCATTTTCTTTCGGTATGATACTTTTTATCCTGTTGGGGATAAAGGATTTCATACCTAAGGTGATAATACTAGACACCATATCAGCGGCGGCATCCACGTCGTTATCGAGGAAGCATAACGACCAGTTAAAACTCTTAAAGAAGTTGTTAAGTCCGCTCCAGTTGGCTTTCTCGTATTGCCATACGGTTCTTTTCGGAGATTTTTCTTTAACTGTGTGGTTGGAGTACGAGAAATTAGCTGATATGATGCAGTGGTCCGACGAGCCTAAAGGCGATAATACTTCTAAAGAGTATTTATCAGGGTGGGAGGTAAGAAACAAGTCCAGAGTGTTGGCATTCTGACCGTCAATATCAGGTACGCGTGTTGGCTCATTTACAAGCTGGGTTAATTGGTTTACCTCAGCGAAGATCTGAACATAAATTCCTTCGGGTGTTGTCTGTCCAGTATGTCGAAGCCAGTTAGAATTGTGAATATTGAAATCGCCCGCAATGACAATTTCAGTATTAGGATACAGGGAGACAATTCTTGTAATGGAGTCAGACAGCGCATCAAACTCGTTAAAAGTCGAGTTGCTATCTAGATTAGGGCTTCTGTAGATAAAACAATAGTGAATGATTTGCCTACGGATGTGGAATTTCAGCCATATGAAATTAAATTCCGAGTTGGAACATTGGCCATAAGAACCTGGAGTTTGGTAGGCAATATCATCACGTACGTAGATGGCGAGACCGCGGTGAAGAAAGAATAAAGGCACTAAACGATACCCAGGTAGATCAAACTCCGATTTATCAGAATTTACACCCACCTGAGTCTCGCTCAGCGCCAAAACAGCTGGTTTATATTTAGCAACGTGGACGTACACCGAGAAGAGATTCGATCGTAGCCCACGAATGTTGCACAAGTCAACCCTAAAATTCCCCATCAATACAAAAAGCAGACACCAAAAAACACAACTCCGACGCTTCTAAGCAGGGCTGTGAAGTGAAAATCCAATGTTAGATTCTCAAATCAAACTGTCATAGGTGTTATGCCCGTATGACAATTTGCTTTGGTCCACCAACAAAAACTTTCACACACAACCCGCTATCCGCCAGATGTTGCCTCACCCACTCATTGCAATTGCCTTATGTACAACAGTACAAGCACAATCGCTTGTACGTTGGCGGCCGGCGATTGCAAAGACCAAGAAAGTGCAACAGCAAACGATTGGAAAGGGGGAGGAGGGAATCGCCCACGCTAATGGTTTTTTTTTTCCTCTTTTTTTTTTTTCTTTTCCAAAACACTTCACTGGCACTGCACTCAGAATTTATTTGCGCGGCAGAAGATTAGTATTATTTTCTTCGCTTTTTTTTTTTTTGTTTTTGGCGCGTCTAAGGGGGAGAATGCTACGGCTGCACACACGTGTGTTCGCGACGGGTTGCAGTTCGGAACTGATTGTGGGTTTTAATCCCGGACTTGCTGTCGACGAAGATGCATTTTTGGTTTGATTTATTTTTGGATTTATACAGTAGTAAAGTAGCTTATAACAGAAGCCTTATAAAACAGACAGCCAGTGGAGTGTATAGATGGTATCAATACCCAAAAGCCATCATCTAAGACGCCGCAACTGTTGTGGTGGGGTTAAACCGAAAAATCTCGGTTGTCAGCGCTGCAGAAAAGTATAAAAGCGGTTCGCAAGCTCTATGAACAAAAAAGGAGGAACAACATCGGCTTCAAATGAGGAAACAGAAAAAGCTGTAAACAGAGGAGCTGTCAACAGAGACAAGAATTAGTGTCCGATATGAGGAAGGCGAAAGACCTATACAGACTATCTTCCTAAATACCCTCCTTCCTTCCTTCCTTCCTTCCTACCTACCTACCTACCTACCTGGCTACCTAGCGACTGCCAGTTGTGCCCTGATTTGAACCCCTTAGGCTTGAGCAAAAGCGGCCTCCATTGGCCGCAATCCATATCTGTCTTAAGCCGATAAAGTAAGTGCTCATGATCTTCCCATCAATAAGCTACCTACGCCTTGAAGTAGACTCCTTAAACGGGAATGTGGTTTGAACCTCGGGTGCTTCTGATTTTCCTCTCTATTTAAATAGTATGGAGTTTGAACTAATCGACGGAAAATGGCGTCACCCGTGAACGAGCAGTACGTGACCGAAGTTATGTTTGTCGTTTGTAAAAGTTGCATATTGCGACCTCTCATAGAATTTCACAAAGTTTGAAGCTAGCTTCCTGAAGACACATTTCCAGAGGACTACAATATACAAGAATGTGAAAGAGGTTTATGTTACAAAAGTTGTCAACTCAAGCCATCAGCAATATGGAAGTTTGTAGCGTATTTTATGTTCAACAATTTTAGTGGAGAGGTGACACCTATCAGCAAGTACATATCCCTGGCCGTTAAAGCGTTATAGCTCCGCCTTACTTATGAGAGAAGTATACGTACTAAAAAGAACAACTTGCAACTAAATACCAACTCCCAGACGATATTTCGTTTCTTAAGTCATCGAACGCCGTAAGGACAAGTCCCGACTTTAGTGCGCATATAAACAGCAAATAATTTACCACTCTACTTCTGACTGACGCAGCGTGAATACCGAGTACGAGAACATAAATTACCGACCCAAGTGCTATGTTCCAGCTCCTTGCGAAACTTTCAAAAGTTAAACAATAATGTACTCGTACTACCCCCGAACCGACAGAGTCTAACATCATCATCATCACCATCAAGAAAGCACAACCCTACACACTTGTGACACTCATTCCTTCAAAACTGACAGCAGAGACTTTATACTTTTTCCGGGCAATTCTACTCTCTCTTCTTGTTGTTTATTCCACTTTTCTTCTTATTATTATGAATTTCATTCGTGCTCTCCGGCCCCGCGTGTCCTTTCCGCCATAAAGGATATAATTTATGATTCATAATGTTGATGTTAACGCCGGATGGCGGAGCGTATTTCTTTTCGTGTGTACTCCTACCAGCTCGTTAAAGTTAAAAGAAGAGAAGCGCCGGCAAATTGTTTTGAGTGGTTCTGCAAGTGGGCGAAGCGATATTCGAATATTCAAATAAAACGTAACGATTTCGGGTTATTTATTTTATTGCGTTAAACCGCAAGGGCAGCATTTAAGCCATGTTAACAACAAGCTCGGCAACCAACAGGTAACCGTGTCTTATGACCGACCCCGAGAATAAAAGGGATTTTCGAAAAGCCATCATTTACGTGCTCTCCACAATTACTATCGAGATACAATCAACAAAGTGGGGGAGGAAAAAATAAACCGCCCTGTACCGGAAAAAAGAACAAAATCGTATTCTTCAAGGAGGCGGGTGGTTGAAAGGACAATGGACCTTTGTGCCACCGGAAAATCGATTCAGGCCGTGCGGATACAAATTGATTTAGTGAAATCGGTGGGGGCGCCAGACACCTTGGCGTTCCATCAGCCAAACCGGATTAACTCTCGGAATGAATGACAAGGAATTTGTACCGATGGAAGTGAAAAATTAAATTGTAATGCGCCTGGACACATTTACCCAGGGGCAAGTAGTAAATTGAAAAAAAAGGACGTATACAGATACACGTAACTGACTAATGAATAATTTAGTAAAGAGCAATGAAGGACTTACCAGAATGAGTCTCTATCGTTGTGGGCTGCGGATGGTGTTCGGGTGGTGTGGCTGCAAAGGAAGAGAGGAAAGGTGGTTACAAAAATAGACAACAAGGTGTACACATGTCCGAAATAAAAATGTTAAGCCAAAGGGTTGCTCGAGAAGGGACATCGCATTAATTTTGCAGGGAATTTGTTTAGCATACACAAATTACACGTCGCAAACAACAACCTGGAATGATTGCTGTTACGTGTTAAGGTCTATAGAAGGCGGAGTCACGTCCTTGTCGGTTTGAGAGGAGTTCAAAGAAAAAAAGGCATACATCCTTTTGGGCTCAGAAGAAAATTGCAGCGTACGGTTGAACGCTCTATCGAAGATGATGTGGCACGAATTATATTTCGGTTATGCTTAAAATGGTTTGATCCTTAGGTAGAACACAATTTTGGTTCAATTTATATTGAGTTTGAAAGCGATTCTTAGGAAATTTTCGATTATAACTATGCATATCTGGAACTACTTCAAAGGTGAGGTCAAAAACCTAGAAAGGTTTAAGACCATTTAGCTTTACAGTCTTTGTAATCAAAGGTCTAGGGCCCGATTTTTCACTTTAGATTATTCAAATTGATGGTGAATACTGATTCGAATATCTCTCAAGATATATTTATATTCAAACTGAACGATAGGAGAAAGTCTCCCTCCAGGAAAAGTTTTGACGACGATTGGGAGAGCTTTTTGCACTAAGAATGCACTCCAGCCACCTGATTACATAGGCGACCTTATTTAAGAACATTTTTCCTAGTATATAAAGCAGATCACGGTATAGCCTCTTCAACCCGCAATTGCAATTACTATTGAGACTTCTGAGATTCAGATACACATCCCCAGTGGAAGAATTTTGAGTGCTAGTTGACGCCGTTCTCGTATGAACTCCACCTCGTAGTACGATTTGTTGTAAAAATCTCAGAAACACACCAAAAGTCGAGACATTAACCAAAAAACTACAACTTTATCACAAATGCTATTGTGTCTTTAGGTGAAAAAACTTTTCTGAGACAGATTTTCCATGAAAAAGATAGCTCCTGTGTCCACATTTTACTGCATATATTCAAGACGGTCCTAAAAGCTAGGTTTTGAAAGTTCTGTCAGCAAATGGAGTGTTTCGGTGCTGGAAACCTGAATTTTTCAGTCCCAAATTTGGAAAAGCCTTGTATAAAAAAGAGGACGTCACAGAGGCTTTCCATATCCTCCTCTATATTGTTGTCTGCCATCAATAAAATCCAGGAGTTTGACAGAGGCAGAAGACTCAGACATAAGGGTATTTGGAACGGTTCTTATATAAGCAACAAAAATGTTTCAATCAGTGAAATTAAGCCATAAGTAAACAGCGCCATGGTTCGTTCTATTCCCATTTACGGGTCACTTGAGTGGAGCCCGGGATAAAATCAGCAGACTTCAAGAAACGCCTGAAGCAACTGAAATTATTGAAGGTCGAAAAGTAGGTACTCCTTCATGTTCTAGCGATTGACCCTTTTCATTTGCTTAAAATTAAGCCAGTCTCAGTTGTAGCAAAGCTTCAACTAACAAGCCTCTTCATTTAGACCGGTCCTTAGCTAAACTACCTGCAGTTGCGAACTTCAATTCGACTAATGGGTCTATCTTCTTGAGAGGGCCACCAGAGGTTGGGTGTTATTTCACTGCGTATATTCCCCCAGGATGAGACTCGACGGCTCTAGCTCTAGCTTATGAGACTACTGATATGCCATCTTTTGTCAAAGTCGCTGCACAGCTTGCATAGACAGAACATTTTACGAAGAATATTTATGTCCGAGCATAAATCCACCCGTTTTAGAGAGTCTTCTTTTTTAAGCTAGGCGTTTGAAAATTAAGTTAATGGAAAGACTCAGATAACATGGGTGCTGATTATGGAAACAAAATGAACTCGGTTACGCATTTCACTTCCTACCTGGGCGTATGCAGAATACTAAAAGGTTTTTAGACCTAGTCCCTTCAAAATTGTACACTGATTAGAATGGGTAAATGGTTTACTTGCAACCACTTTTACAACTTCAAGCGACAGCTCTAATGTCAAAATACGTTTACCGTCTTAACTCAGAAACAGGTGCTCCTCAGTTTTGGGATTTTGAAATGTCATAAGAGCGGTCAAATGCCTTCTATTGTCCTCCGTATGTATTACTTAAATCAAGAGACTCAACAAAGGCTTGTAACATCTCTACCTAAGCTACACGATCACTTTCCGAAAGGGTCCTCTATTTAAAAGGCCGTCCGTCCAAAACTAGTTTCCACAACTTCATATAAGTATGCAAAGGGACTAAGGATCTTTCGAAAAATTTAGGACAGCCACATAAACATCGCCTGAAGCGCACAGGTTTAACGTAATCCCGTTGTCTTTGAATCGAATTACATCAATCTTTCCTATGACTTATAGATTAGTAAACCACTTGAAGACAGCTTATATTGAGACCCCCTTTCAAAAGGGGCTACAATTTTACAATCTAAACGGTGCGGTTCCTCTTTGGTAAAAGTTGGAATGGTAGTTGATGATCTTATTTTCGAGTCAAAAGTAGAACTTTAATACTTAATGCGCTGACTAACAGCCCCAATCGAAGGAGGCATTCTTTAAGTTAAGTCTAGGCGTTAAGCACTTTTCGAGAGTGTCACGATTCGAAACATTTATTTAATGAGTTTCGGGCTTCAGAGCCATTAAATTCATAAACGAAATGCCTCTTTGACGCCCCTCCTCCATAGGGGCACTCACCCTTCCAAAACTATGAAATAAGACTAAATTAGAAATTCTTTGTAAGCTCTGTTCTACCCATTTTCCGCCGCACCTCCAATACCGGCTTTTACATTAGAGTTGAACACGCAAGGCTCCAAGACGACAGGTTGGACACGACAGGCAACTTTTAAACATTACACTCCCATAGGGGGGCCATAGGAACTAGGTCTTACGGACGGATACCGTCAGTCGAAGATTGTAAAGCATTTCGCCTCACAAGTTTATAGATATTTATATCAATCGTCTGAGTGAGGCACCCTTTCCAACTTTGCTAGTGAAAAAAGGCACATTCCAACAAAAATAGGTCTCCATTTACAAAGACTGTTCACGGAAAGAATCCCACCAGCCCTAATAGAATCACCTCATCAAGTTCAACCAACTTTTGATTCGAAACAAACATCCCAACTCTACATACAACTCAAATTACAGCCCGGAGTGCGCATCAAAAAAGGAACGTCCTTCCCAAACATTGTAATCATTTTGAGTACATTTTCAAGTTTGCCGCAAGCACTGACCCGACCGACCATCCTCTCCAAGCCTACTTTGGCAAACAAAATTTCCGATTTATTTCTGATTTTGTTTGTAGTGCGCAAACATATTCAAAGTAGCTCCTGCACGCAAAACCTTCGGGGACTTGTCCTCAAAGTTCGACACTCTCCCGCAAAAGGGCTACTATCAACTTGAAGTAAATTGAAATCTCATTCCCCATCTTGGTCGGGTAAAAAGTTTTCCCATTTGCCAGCGAAAGTGAAAAGAAGACGAAAAGTTTTAGTCGCTTCCATAGTTTATGCTCCTCAAGGGAAATTTACGACAAGCGAAACTAAAGCCATCTCGCCGGGGTGTTCCTTTGGTTAATTTTTCCTCTGTTTTTTATTCTTATTTGTAAAATTTCCGCTTGCTGAGTTTTAAGTAATGAATATGAAATGTGCGACAAGAAAGTTGCTAGGCCGTCGAATAGAATAAATAAAAGGACTAAGTTGTGAATGCAATATTATGATGATGTCATTGTGCGATACAATGAATGGAGGACATCACCTGCGCCGGGGTATGGAAACTCCCAAAGGTGAGAGAAGTTTAAGTGGTTCTGTGGAAATTTCTACAGCTGAGTCTCTGTGCGGGAGGTATTTACGAAATGGGGGCTAAAAGTTGTGAATTTCATTCCTAAGAGGTTTAAAATTTAATGGACGACGGTTGTTAAATTTGTGAGTGGGATTTGCTGAAGAAAACAGGAGCAGGTGGTTGTGTTTTTTTTTGTAAAATGTTACCAATTTGTGCGCTGTTATACGAAGGTGACGTTTTTTGGTAAAGCGGTTGCAAGAGGTTAGAAGTTCCATTCCCAGATAAGGGCTCCACGCCTCTTGTAAACGTGCTAGAAATGTAAGAGAGTAAGCTGATAGTAGGTATCATTTTATAACTAAAATAAGATACACACGAAATTATATGCCATATAATGGTTCGAAACTTTACTGTGACTAAGTTTTTAGAATGTACTTTACAGATATTTTCTCGTTGACGGGAGTACCAAGGGACTTTATATCACAATAGTCTACGATGTGCTAGACATCGATGTACTCACTTTATAACGAAATAAGAAATGGATTTCTAACTGACCCACAGATGGCGCTTCAAGTCGAAGGGATTTCCTTGTTGCAGACATTGACTTTTCCCCAAAAGTAAGACGAATTACGAAAGAAAAAGGAAGGTGTCCTTATACGGACAAACATATGCGAGGTATTATTTAAAGAGATTTTTTTAGTCAGCTTTAGCGTTAAAAGATATGAGATTTTTACATTTTTTTAAGAGTTACGTTGGTTGGCAAAAGTGGATTGACGAACTTCATTCCTTTTACAAAAAAAAATCGTTTTGTGACTGACACACAGATTGCGTTATTAATTGAAGTTATGTTCTTGTTATCGACATCACTTGTTGGTTAAAGCATGACGAGCTTCATAGATTTCACAACAAAGTAGCCTATTTTTTTAAACATCACTGCTTCAGTTAAAAGTAAAACAAAACGTGGTTTGCTAACTGATCCACAGATGGGGCAAACAATAATAATAATATGGTGGGGACAATGTTTTCTTAGGAAACTGTTAAACTCTGCATGACAATAGTCTGAGTTTGGGCATCAATGCTCTCAGGTAATTATGAAACAACACTTTGTTTGCTAACTAGTTCACAGATAACGTTTTCAATCAAAATTTTCAGAACATACCTTATTTTGGTAATCAAAATTTCAAAAACCATACCGTCCAGATACCGTGGATCTGAACTTTAGTGATTCCGAGTTTGGAACATTATTTACGGACGTTTAATGGAAAATGTATGATAAACTAGATTCCGCGTCCAAAGAGTCCATTTTTTGGTGCATTAGAAACTGGTTTTCTTACTGATCCATAGATGGAGTTGTTACTGAATAAGATTCATCGCGACCATGTTTATTGGCAAGAGTAGGTCCTCTCGATAGATTAATAGAATTCTATAGATTCCGCATCACAGAAGCTTTCTTATTATATGATGAAAAATGGTTTTCTTACTGACCCACAGATGGCGTTATTAATTGAAGCTATTTTCTCGTTATCGACATTAATTGTTGATTAAAGATTGAAAAACTTAGATTTCACAACACAGTAACCTACTTTTTGATACATGACAGTTTCAGTTAAAAATAAAACAAAAGTGAAAACAAAAGTTTAAACAAAAAAAGGTTTTCCTACTGTACTGACCCACAGATGGCGCTTTCGATAAAGATATTTACGAACCATATTTGTTGCCAAAAGTATGACCAATTCGATCGATTCTATGGTGAAATGTTACACCCCTTGGTAGTTTATTATAAAACAAAAAAATGATTTCCTTTATCACTCACAGATGGCACCATTAGCCGATTAGATATCGCTGTTTTTCTTGGCAAAAAGTATGAAGAATTTTACAGACATTTCTGGACAAGAAAATAAACAAACTGCTGGCTGCGCTCGCACTTCATGTGCAATTTGTCCAATAAAACCTTCGAAGAACAACTGCCACAACTCATTAAAACGAAAACAAATCACATGCAGCTTTAATCACTTCTGTTTGTTCGGCGATTCTCAGAACTCAACACATGCAGCGTTAAATTTCAATTACTCGCGTTACACATATCGTGCATCTGCGAAATTCCTTACTTTCTCAATAAACAAACCATAAACAGAGATTGCCATCGTTCGGGGGCTTATTTACACGGGCCCCGATGAGGTGCATATATGACGATTTTATTGATATTTAGACGCCGAACTGCTTGCGCCTGTAGACAGATATCGAGTGCCAGTCTCTGGCATTGCTTGATCTTTGTCATCGATTTGTCATGCCTCCTCTCACTCTCAACAATGCGCGTGGGCATTTCGATGACTGAATCGTGCGATTTTGCCTATTAATTGCTTAAAAAAACGGAAGTGATTAGCTCTTTGTCAACGACGACGACAAGTCTGTTTGCTTCTCTATAAATGGATCGATATCAATCGAATTCCGAGAAATCGAAAGTGAGATCATGTGCTGTAGGTTAAAAGTACTTGGCTGGGCTATTGTTGTGCAAAAATGTTGCGAAATATCTCCGTTGTTATGGGGAAGTATCGAAAAATCGATTTCCACTCTGATAGCGCCAAGGTAGGGGTTGTGATCCCAGATAGAGACTGTGAGCACTAATTAAATGTCGAACCTCGTCAAACTGCAGCTTATCAGGAGAAGCAATCAGCCTTGCTGTAGACATGAATGCGAATGTACAATTATTTTCACTTGGCGCAGTAATCGCTACAATCCCGCAAAGTGTGCCATATTTTTGGGCACTTGAATGCGGTTTTTCTACAGCCTACAGCCGACGCGGCACCGCCCATGTGTCAACGAGTCCAGTTTGTGTATCTGCCTATCGCATGGATAGATCGGCTGACAAATAGCCCACGTGATTTCCATCGCCAAATGTACATTTCATGTTTGCGCGAGCCTGTCATAGCGCGCTCGGAACCTGCACCTTGTTAGGTGTCACTTTCATTCAGAGAAAGTTCTAAAAATACTCGTCGCGCGCAAAAAGCCTAGAAGCTGACACTTTTTGTTGCATAACCGCAGAGCGAGGCTATTTTTCTAGGCAGCCGCCCCATTGCACAAGTAAGTGACTTAACTGATTGTTTCCGGTTGCAGATGAATGAGTACTTTGCCTGGCAGCGCGGACGAGGTGCAACAACTCCGCTCAACTTCGACTGGTGCGCGCACTCTCTTCCAAATGGGAACCAATTTGACACGAAAGTTGGTCTGCTCGCAAGATACGAGTTTATTAAACCGAGACAGACAAACAGACAGTCGGACTGACAGACAGAGTGGCTTGCAGCAGTGAGGCTGAGGATTTCGGCGGATTCGTGGACTCGGATTCGAATCTGACTGACTGATTCGTTGGTATGGAGATCACGTTGAGATCTTGCACCGATTTGCGTGTGTGTGGTGTGCAGTGCTGGGGAGTGGGCTGCACCACCACGTTCGAGCGATTGGACGTGGTTTGCTAATAAAAATGTCTAATTCACACGGCGGTATACAACTGTTTTAGAGAGAGAGAGAGAGAGAGAGAGAGAGAGATGCTGGAGCGGAAGAGGAACAGACAGACGGCATTTGAATACGGATTGAGGGTAATTGTCGGGACCCTCTGTGTCGTGCTGTGATTTTGACGAATGTCAACCGTTTTGCGATGCGAATTTGACATGAATGAGATGGTACGTCGCTGGTGGGTTTCGACGGAGTGACATTTAATGCAACTGATTAGCATCGAGTGTGTGTGTGCGCGCGTGAAAGAGCGGTGTGAAAAAGTCAATGAACGGGTTATGAACGGGTCGGCTGGAAATGGTTTCGTATGGTAAAGACAGGAATGCGGAACGAATTCTGCAGATGATAGTGAAGGATATGGCTTGACAAATTGCTGTCCACAATCGTGAATAATGAGCGAAGAGGTATCGTTTCGGGTTACAGGGAAATTGAGTGGTTTTTGGTTATTATCCGAAGTACTGTACCATTTGGCATGAATATGAAATCAGATAAAGTTCCCACAATCTGACCAAATCTCAAAATGAAGCACGTTATGATCGTAGAAGTTTTGAAGGCGGAAACGTTCATACGCCAGTCGAAAATTCAGCAAGGTGGTCTGACTAAAACATCTTCCAAATTCAATAATTCATATAAAGAGAAGAGGACCCCTTTTGGAATCCTGAGGAACCCCATATTGTAATCATTTATATTCTTTTCATTCTTTTGTGACGGAGCAGTCGAAGAATGACCTGGGCCTCCCACCGACAGATGCGTCTGTCAATTATGCCCCTACTGAAGGTTGAGGTTGGCCAAAGATAAGGTCGCCTTCTACAGCATTGTGCCTCTAAAGTAGAGTTAAGAATTCACTAACCCGAAGTATTTTCCAAGACTTGCCGCAGTGTTAAAATTTGGTGGACTCTTCCGGCCTAAAATCGCACTGAGGAGGGCCTATCAGACTTTAGGCATTCACAGATATGTGTGGATAGAATCTTTTAAGGAAACTTAATATTGGTATATTTATAGCTTTCGTTAGTTTAGACTCTAAATGGTTTTGAAAAAAATAGGTTCCTACGCCTATAAGGCTACTTCCCAAATCTTTTAACGGCGGCACATTCGATTGTTAGTCAAATGGTTTACTGAAGTCTAAAAGGAACTACGACGACGTGGTTACGCTCTACTTACTTTAACTAATATTTATCGATATGCAAGATATGCAAACCACTGTTGTCCTGCTTCGCTGATTTGCCTTGGTTTTGGAAATCACATATTTAAACAGTCATTATGTAGGTGGTCATGATTTTCCTTTTTCCAATTCTAAAAAATATCTAAGAAGAACATAAGAAAAACTTTAAGTGCTGTCACCAAGCAAATACTGCTTCGAAATAAGAACTGCAGGCAAGAGATTTTTATATAAAGACCAAAAAGTGTTGGACATACCATAGAACCTTGAGGAGCACCATTTATTAGAATTGCTAGATTTTTTTACAAAGAGACACTTGATTGCTTGGCCCATTGGGAGAGGAGTTTCTTTAAGTCTACGAGCTCAATTCAAGTCGTCGACTGTTGTATTTGAGACATATTGACATACCTGACCTTAGTTCTTTAAAAGTTCCAACGGTTTGGTCTGTTTCCCTAAATGAACCAAGTTTTTCATAAGTGCTTCGGCTTCTAGTTCGTATACGATGCCGTTAAGACGGCTTTCGTCTCCGCAAGCTTTCAGATTTAAAACTCCCAGTATGTGGTGCAAGACAGTGTTTAGTTCAATTACAAGGAACCATCCAAACATAGAAACAAAGCTGTTTAGACGATAAATTCGTACAATTTCGTATAGACGATTATTGTCGCTGTCAGTATGAAATTTCCACTCTGAATTTTACGAAGAACCTCCTAGACATTAATTTCTGTAATATTAGTCACTTGTCCATTTCTAAATGACAAGCTCGCGATAATTGCCGATTTTAATTTTAGAAGGGTTCGATTTCAATTCAACTTTATTTTAATAAATATAATAGTAGTAAGGATATAATCCATTGTTTAAAATAATTAAGATATGTGAGGCTGGTGCGCACGCGCCGAGATACAAAAAAACGGGAGGAAGCTGGTTGACAGCCGGAATCTTCATGGGACGCCATCTAGATGTTCGGGTGCAAGGTTCCGATTTGTAGACACAACATGCCCAATAATTTAATTACTTATCGGAAAATAGTGTTTGATCATCCATTTCTAGTTGGCTGCTTTGTCAGAAAAAGGTGAAGGAAACTATTTAGTTCTAGAGGGGATATTTTCTGAATTTTGTGAGCTTTGGTTCCTGGGTAGACCCTTGAACGTTTAGCCATTTGCAATTTTCAAAATGTAGAAGTAATATTGTTGAGCATTTCCTAACATTTTTTTTTGTTTTCTAATACTGTGTCATTAGAGTCACCCTGTTCTAAATTTGCAAATTGTCTCGTATCAGAAAATCTGTGGTAGGCGGAGCCACGTGTTATTGAGAGGTGGTTGCGATTTCTGTGCTTGGACTCCTTTAAGTCTGCTGCGTGACGTTCTGTGCGACATTTGACATTTGAATGGCGACAGCGAGGGAAGAAATGGCGGCTCGAAAAATATATTTCTTGCGTTTCCCCTCTTCCAAACAAATCGGTTAGTGAATTATTCCATTCAAAGCCTACTTCTTTTTTGAGTAAAAATCCAGAAGAAGGCTTCTAAATTCTACAAATGTCATGGCTACCTACGAAAAGTTAAAGGGAAATAGATGTATTGTGTGTCATTAAGGACATGTCGCTCATAACTGTTATTTTTCAATAAAACAGGCCTAACGAACTGAGTTCTTTGGGAGATTTGTAGCTGATTATAGTCTTACTGAGCAGATAAGTGGCACACATTGAGTATACTTGTGGAAATACTCCAACCGAACCGCATAAAGAAACTTCCTTCAGTGTCCTTTCATAGTAAGAAGACCTGCGGGTTTGTTGACGTAAACCCTCAATTCCCAAGTCAACAGCATTATGGTCAACAAAGTACGTCATCATTGGCATATTTTAAGAGCCCATCTGACTCTTTGATGTCCAATTAAACGGAGAACACAACTGTACCCAGCTATCGCTTCGTAAAATCGAATACCCCGAAATTTAATGCGACTTTGAACGATGCCTCATTACAACTACCAGCAGGCGAAACATATTCCCGACGAGACATAAAATTCAAAGAAAATGTGCACTTTTCATTCTGCCAGCTCATAAAGGACAGCATTATAGGTCGACTATAAAAAATTACCTCCCTTTGATGACATATGAAAACCCACGTCCTCTTGTGGCATTGTCCTTTTTCAGCAGCAACAACCTGCAGCGACTACGGAGACATATTTATGTCCGTTGGGCCATAATTTCGTTCCGTCCTACGTCCTGTGTGTAGCAGGAGATAACACCTCAACCTCACTGGGATAGGGCATCATACAGCACACACTACCAGTTAGTACCTACCGTCCACCCGTCGCCGGATGGCCATTTAAATTAATGACCAAAATTAATATATGAGCTCCATAAATTATTCCTAATTGCAATTTAGTTTGTCAGGATGTAGTCCGTGGACGGGGGTGGCTGTTGAGTCTCCTTAAAGCCGTTTCACACGTCGGTTGCATATATATAAACAACTGGTCACAATTGGTCACAATGTGGCGGAACACAAAAAGGCGGAAAATCTCAGCGCGCAGCCAGATGCAAATTTTATCGATCGATTAATTACAATTTATTTACACAAAAATTACCCATAAAAGTGTCGAGATGAATTGATTCTGAGTCGTTTCACGCCTCCGGAGTTGCCGTTGGCAGCGAGCGTATACGGATAGTGAGTGCATACGACATGTGCGGGTATATCTACTGTCTACTGTGTGTTGCGATTAATTCCATGTGATCTGGGGTATGATAGGCTGTTGTTAGTTGTGTTGCAGAAGCTGTGGTAACACAGCTCGCAGAATCGGTGCAAACAACCTGCAGCGGGAATGAAATACCGCAGGGGTAGGCAACATTGATCGACTTAAGTCCAAGTAGATATCCATTTAAAAGTAATTTACTGTTAATTTTAAGTAGATTTAAATGGTGGCAAATTTTTAATGTTTTTTATTAATACATAGTTAGTTACAAATAAACTAAACTTAAATATCAGTGGCAAGTGTTGGGGAGATTCCAGCCGAAGTTATAGCCACTGATAATCATCAAAATGGGCCAAGCACTTGAAACTGGCTCAAAACTCTTGCAAAATAAGAGCTCCACAGAAACTCCAACCTTCTTAGCAGTGTTGTTAGGTCGTGGGAATTTGTTTGCACATGTGGAGGAAATTTTCCTATTTTGAAATGAGTTAAGTCGAAAAGTTTCCTCTCCCAAGAATGGATAATTGTGAATTTTTGATTTTAAACTGAAAAAGTTATCGAAAACGTTTTTTTTTTTAAGGAAAACTGAGTTCAAGTTGTTATTAAAGGGACATTTGTAGGTACGTTAGATAATTGCAGGTATTTTTTTCGGACTGCGAGGGAAGAAAAAGGCCTCAGATTGAAAAGGAGTTTCATATCAAAAAAAAACTGGCAACGATAATCTTTTGAGCGATATCGTAAGTTCCTTTGAAGCGATTATCGCCTGAACGATATCTTAAAAACTAAGATCGATTTGTTTACATAATTCAAAGGTCCTTTGGGTATGAACCCTTCTAAGGCTACTTCGAAGAAACTTATGGAAACAAAGCCATAGAGACCATAGATATCGAGAGGAATTCGAATCAGACAGCCATTGTCGGGTCTCTTATCAGCATCTCTAGACGATATATTCGTTTATACGATAATGTCGTTGTCATTTTCCTGACAAGAAAAAAAGCTCTCCTTGGGGGCTGAAAGGCAAAGGCTCAGCTCTATTAAAAAGGAGGCTCTTCGCCTTTTATTCGTACGATATCTTTTCGACGATTATCGTCGCGATATTTGGTAGTTTGATAATATGGGAAGATATAGTGACCAAAAGCGATCTTTTACTCATTTGAATCTGAAGAGTCACAGCTATGAAAGAGATCTTGAAAAATCATAACTGAATTGAAGGTCGTGGCGGTCGATTCTGCGCAAGTTGTACCTCTAAGTTCCTCTTAAAAGGCCATTTTGACGTTGTCTTCCCCTCGGCGAAATCTGTATAGGGACAAATAAGTGAATCGACTTGACCCCGGAGCTAGCTTTAAGCGCAATTTTGCATCACATCCAGAAGGTAATTTGATGAATTCGGACTATTGAGTCATTGTGAGTGGGAGTCACCAAAAACTCTGGGCGGGATCAACTAAATAAGTTCGGACCTTACTAATAATCATTTATAGCTTCCAAATGTTTTGTATATGGAAAATTTCGCTATTTTGACTTAGTAAAATCTAAACTTGTCGCATGTTCTGCGAGAAATTATAGATCGAAAACTTCGGAACACTTTTTTTCTTAATTTATATCGTTTTACTTATAAATATATCGATGTGATAATTACGGAAGATGGGCACTGGACACTATATATGATTATTGGTATAGCGCATCGTCTCTCATGATTCATAAATAAGTTTCAAGGTCAGTGAAGCCATCCATCATCATGATCACTATGAGTTCTACCTACGCATTGTAATAGTCACGTTATTGATGAGCTTGTGACCAAAGAGGATCCAAACGAGAGGGTCAACTTCCGTGCACCTACCCGATTTTCCCCACAAGTTTTGAATGACAGCCCTCGCTCGAGCGATCTTTTTTCCCTGTCTCTGAATATCTGTTTTTAATGGCCGCCGGGTGTCATTTTTTCAATAACAAACAACTTGTAATTTTGTTAATGAAAATAAATGGAAAATGAATATATGTTGAGTACGGTTTTTTTTAGATAGCTTTGCTTGTTCTCTATCCATCTTAATACCATGCAAGTTAAACCCGCGTTTTCACTAAGGCAAAATTTTTTATTTTAAATATTTCCGAACATTGCATAATGTTCTATACTTGGTGGGTGTTTCGAACTTCGTTTTTTTAGCACTATATTTGTACAAAATCAAAATATGTTTGGGAATTCTGTGGTATAATAACAATGAACAGTATTGATGTTACTTAGGAACAGCAAATTTTATTCATATGTATTTAAAAATGATATTTTTAGTTTTATTTTCTTGTGGCAGAAGAACGTACTGATTTTATGCGCATGAACCGCATCTTCTTGATATAATACATTATCAATAGATATGTAGGTAACTATATCTTTTGGAAGTTTAGTAAAAATAAGGTCGTCACCTGATCATTAACTAATTTGGTTCATTTTCGGTAATATACTCATTTAATTTATTCACATCATACGGCTTTCGCAACGCTACTTCTAACGGATCCGAATTATTATGTAAATTATTACTTTTTGATGCAGGAAGCCCAAAATCAGTTAATGATTTATCGCAAATCTCATAAATCTTATCTTCAATTATGATTGATAAAACTCTTTGGCAAATAATTGGCAATAGTACATTAATTTCAACCAAATTTGATTACCATGAAAAAGGTTGTAATGAGTCAATCTTCAAAGATAGACACATACTGTCGCGGACATTTTTTTAGATCATTTAAAGAGTAATAATTCTCTCATACATATTTTTTGGGTAACTTGAACCGTTTAAGCAGCGCACGCAACGGAAGCCCTCAAATATAGATAATTTTGCCATTTTTAATTTTTGCAACATTTTTCACTGATGCTTTGCTTCTATTGGTCGCAGCGTGATGTTGTATAGCCTAAAGCCTTCCTCGATAAATGCAGTATCCAACACAAAAATATTTATTCAATTCGAACCAGTAGTTCCTGAGATTAGCACGTTCAAACAAACAAACTCTTCAGCTTTATAATATTAGTAAGATTACACCTCACAAGATTTTTGAGTACAAGACAGGCGTACCTATTAGGAGTTTCTGTTTTTGAGCTACTAGGATATGTTTTTAATTTTGACTGGAATATGATTAAATTTTTCAATGATTTGAAGTATTGACCGTGGTAGACCGATATCTTTACATAGATATACCTATATGTAAGAAGTCAGGGATTTGTGAATTTGCATTAGGAGTTATAATTGCTCGTGTGTGGGGTGCAAATGCAGTTTAATTTTCTGATTGTGTGAGCCCCAAATGGTTGGCATTATTTTAAGATGCGTATCGAATATTGTTGAAAAAAGAAGAAGTGGGTTGTATTTGCTAAAAAGAAGCTTTGCGTAGCTATGGGGAATAAAGACTATTACAAAAATATACCGTAGATCTGTGATTTCTGTAGTATTTTTTGAGAAATAATTAAAAAAACTGACGACTTCGATTTTTTGCAGGAAAACTAACTACGGGATCTTATTTACAATATTTATGTTATCTTCAATATGTATTTTGGTCAGCGATTTTTGTAAGATTGTGCATAAAAAAAGACTAACAAATATTGTAATATTTAGTTTGAAAAATACTATTGCTTAACTATTTAGCTGAAAACCTATTGTAAGTCATTGTTCGGGATGTAAGCATTAGTTCGTTTTCAAAGATTTATCAAAATCGAAGATGGGATTTTCGAGTTTTCAAAATTAGCGAATTGAAAATTAAGGACACAATAATTTTGAAAACATCAATTTGACTCTAAGTTTGCATTTTGGTCAAAATCGTTATTGCCGTTTTCAGGTAAACTAAACAAAACTAAACTTTTCAAAAAATACTATTTTCAAAAATCTATTGTTCGATAATATAGCGAAAAACTAAGTTTCCTATTAAGTTAGAAATATTTTTTTTTTTTTTTCAAATCGTATAGGTAGGTAGTCCGTTATTCGAATTTTCAGTCAAAAACTGGGTATGCAGTCATGGTGACCTCACCTACTTAAGCTTAAATATTAATTTTTGTTGAAATCGTTATAGCCTTTTTCGATCAAATCAATCTGGTACGAAAATTGTACCTATATGTACCATTATCTAATATTGGGGTTACCTTGCAAAAAACAAAACGGCCCCGAACTCCAAGTCCGAAGTTTCAACGAAATCCGGGCAGCCGTTTAGGCTGTAGGCCTGTGGCAGGACGGATAAACAGACAGACCGGACAGAATTTTGCGACCCACTTTTTTGAGTTACTCTATCATCGTTATGTCAGAATTGATTAACATCTCGAGTTCGAAATTTTGTACGAAAACAATATTCTTTCTCTGGAGAAAGTTAAAAAAGGTACCCTTGCGACCCGTCCTCACGCTTGCATAAAAACAAACCACCGCCGACCCAAGGTTCGCAACCACTTCCCCTTCACGCGATCGTTCCGCAGCCACTGCCACGAGTGCGCTCAATCGCACTTAATTGAACCTGGCATCGTACACAAAACTCATTGCGCAATGTGTAGTGCACTCGAGTCGCCGCCACTCTGCTGCCATCACCGAAACCGCTGTCTGACCACCAGAGATCGACAGGCACCGCCAATTTCTATAGCGCAGCACCACAAACCGTGTCATATCCTTCGAAGATCTGTCTTCTATTGCGGCTGCCTGACTACATGGTTGGGGGCTACGCCAATTCAAGTGAATTTCAATCGACTCTATTAGGCCCCAGCCACTGCCGACACACAATCGATCCGGATTAATCAAATTAAGTGGCGAATATAAATTTTCTCAATTTGGGGATAGATTTCGGCCGGCCAATTGCGAATTGGAAGATCGATCGACTTCGCTGGTGTTGCTGGTCGATTTTTCGATTTCAATTTACTTTCGTGACACGTCCGCTGCGAAAATTGATAAATTAGTGTTTATGTTCATATGCGGTGTCGCCTGATAGCCGTAAATTTATTATCCTTTATCCACAAGTGTGTAAATAGCGAGAGCGATCGTAATTAAGTAATTGAGCGCTCGGGCGGAGAATGGCCCAACGTCCACTGGAGGATATTAATTGAGCGATCATATTTCGTAAGCCGCGGCCAATCAATTTGCCCCGACATCATTTATCTGGGTGAATAATTTGTTCGACAATGATTGAGGGAGATAAACACATATTTATACGGTTTATCTGGTCGGAGAAGGGGGAGGGCAGCGCCACACGCCAGGGTGAAGTATAAATTACTTTGCCGTATGACACTGGCTGACAGTTTGACACATGTTCCAATGCAACAAATATTTCATTTCCTTGAGGCTGAAAGTGCGTGCGTGGTGCGAGGTGCGAGTTGCGTAAGGCTCTCTTGAAGTGGCAGGCACAAATCAAATCGTGGCTTGTAAAGCTTCCTGATCGGGACTAGGTGTGGATGGTTCGGACTGATTTGGACGTGTGATTGAGCTGCGAAATCACAAATGTGGATTGCTTTGAAATAGCTCAATATATGTAGTGAAACATAAGTGGATTGAGGGCAGAAAAGTAACCAAGAAATTGAGAAACAGAATCGCTTTTCTTGTAGTCGCAGAAAATGGCAGAAGCACCAAAGAAAATGGAAGAATCGCAAAGGAAATCCAGTCCTTACACCTTTTGCTTAAGATTTCTTAAGTAGAGAGATGTCAATAGGTAAAAGTTCTGTTCCGCCTCTGAAGGGGAACGTGGCTCTCCCTTGTTTCAATTACACTTAAGACTGCCGAGTTAAAAAAATTAAATGGCTTGATGTTAAAGACAACACACAATAAAGTCATTTAACAGAAAGGTAACACTGATAGAACCAACTCTAAGCTCTCTTTCAATCCTTGATAACTACGCGAAAGCAACGTACCCAAGATCGTACAAGATGACTGACTTTAGAGTCGCAGATGGAGAGATTCCCCATACGGGAAGCCTGTGGCAGACTACAGCCAAAAACCTAAAGAAAGGTCGGCAATATTCAAAAAGAAAACTTTCGAGACTGATGTTGGCGTTATGAATTAGGTACAAAGTTATAGTTGGAGTCCCATAAGGCGCGGTCCTTAGGCCCTTAAAAGCTTTTTTGCCGATATCGATTTGCTGATTTGAGCCAAATGCAATCACGGATGAAGTAGCGGCCAAGATCAAAAATTGGCTAACATCTGCCGGTATAAAATCACAACACCGAGGATGTTCTAATATTCATCCTAAAATACAGTGCAATATGTAAATTTCCAGGCAGGGAACCAAGTCCCCAAGTCGAAGACATTAAAATAGCTAGGCGCCACCTCTCGCCAGAAGGTGACAAACAAAAGGACATATACGTTATTATTATAATTATTTTTATACTCTTTACTGAAATAAAATAATATATTATTATTATTATACACTTCATTAATAAGTAATAAATTACATTATCAATATAATAACTAGCACTATAGCTACCATGGCTTTCAGCTGGGAAAATAATATAATAACACATAGTTTTAAGCATAAAGAGAAAAATTGACACAAGCTGCCAAAATGGCACTTAAAAGAGTCTGAACCTTTACTAAAGATGCAAATTTAGTTTGTATTAAGCCCGAAGGCCCTTGAAGCTAAATCGCCATCCATAGATGAAGAAATGGTTTCCTAATAACTTTGAGCAGAGCCGATTTTATTTTCTTCTACATAGAGCTTTCTCTATTACGCCAGTTATCCGAATGGAATGTAATTTAATCTGAGCGCGGCGTTTATATAATGTGAAGTAGCTCAGTTAATGCTTTCCGAGGTAGGATTTTTAGGTTCACTTGTAATCAGGTGGTAACCTGGAGGTTTTTTGCCCTTAAGCTTCTTTATTTCTTGCCCGAGCTCGGTGAGTGTAGCGTTTCTTAATACATTATTTGCACTTGTTCTGTCCGACGTATTAATACTTTCATTGAACGCTTGACCATCGAACGGCTTTAAAGTTTCTTCTAGATGGGCGGCGAAAACCTCCGCCTTCTCTTTGTCACTTTTTGCGCAATCGTCTTGGGTTATCTTTTTGTGGCCTTAATAGACTTCCAAAGCGAGTAATAGTCTTTGTTATCAAACTTTGAAATCAAACATAGTTTGATCTAATTTTACTGTACAATTAAATTTAATTCACAAACAGTTTTTTTGCTTGCTTAGCAAAATATTTAATTTTAATGGTGTCTGCATTTAACAAATTTAGTACAATTTTTTAGGAATTATTTTGCAGCAGCTCTATTGGGAAAGGCCAAAATTCAATTCAAACTACTTTCTAAACCAACGATTTTAAGCGAAATAAGTCGAGTAGTTTTTGTGTCTATAAGTGACAGGCATGTCTTTTATTTATACGGATTAAATTGGCAAAAAAACTCAAGAAAACATCACACTTTTGGTTCCACGGCAAACAGAAAAATTTAAGTTAAGCATCTGTCACTTAAAAATTCTAGCACTTGCGATAAGATTAAACTCATTTCATAAACGATTTTTTTAGACATTTCTGGTTGCGTATTCAATAGTTAATACAAATTACATCTACGATTGACAGTCCAGGTTATAGAACTCTTTCAGTATGCACTCCGGTTAGTCAACACGAAAGTGTCAGAAATGGAACAGGAGATGAATTTTCTGTCGAATTATCTATGATAATGTTTGACAGAGCAATATTTATATTGCGCTATAATGGGAAATCGGATTGACATGACCTTCATTTTGATGTCAAAAATATGAAAAAAGCCGAACATTGAAATCATGTTTCTAAAATAATGTCAGAATTCGTCTACTAATATTTGAAACGATAAAAAGTAACGGAACGCTCTGACGAATAAATTTGTAACACAAACATTTTTTGGAAACACAGATGTCAGAACGAATAAGAGGCGAGTTTGTTACGACATTTTTGTTGACACTATAGAGGGTCAGTCAGAAATCAACCTCATGTTTACAAGTAAAGTTTGTTCACACATTTTAGGTCTAAGAAGTTTTTTTTTTTTTTTTTTTATTTCTTTATTCTCAAAATTCAATAATAAATGTAGTAAATGTTATTACAAATTCAAAGTTAAAATAATATAAATTTAGAGAATAGTTAGTGACATTTTATTTTTAATGAGAAAAAAAATTGAGGTAATGTCACATTATTTAAATTAATTCAGTGTGGGGTGAACAGTAAGTACAATAATCAAAAGCAGAAAAGAAACTAAGGTAAGTGATGAGCAAAATTTACAATTATACAGTTTCAAGATAACATAATTTTAAAGTTGGTTAAGTGATGAAGTGCAACAAGATTTCGATTTCATTTAGGTTAATATTTAAAAGCCACATTTTTACTTTACATAAAAAGATTCTCATTGTTTCAATGATTCGAATGTCTTCTGGGAGGGTGTTAAATAATTTGCAAGACACAATTGTATAACAGCTTCTAAAGCTAGAAGTGCGAAAAGTTGGTATGCTTACCAAGGAACTAGAATTACTTCGAAGGTTGTGGTTATCATTGATGGGGCTCTGTAAGTAACCACATCTAATAAAGAACATTTTCAAAACTTTAAAATAGTACAAATGTCTAACTGGCAGAATTTTCAGTTTATTAAAAAGGACAAAAGTGTGGGCTAAGCGGGATGAAAAGCATATTTTTCGAATGACATATTTTTGTAGAACAGTGAGTTATTGGATCTTATTGACGTGAGTACCACCCCAGCAGGTTATACCATATTGTAGTCTTGAATGGAAAATACCAAAGTAAATGTTTTTTTAAAATCCTTGAGGAGCAGTAGGTACTTTTGAAGCTGGTAAAAGTTTCGCAGAGTGGAAAGCAAATATTGTTTTAATATAAAGATGTGATCACACCAGCTTAGATTTTGGTCAATTACGACACCTAAGTACTTATAGTTCTTAACTATTTCAATAGAAAAACAGTTAGTAGAAAAACAGTTAGTATTACAGTTGACATTTCACAAGAAAAATTTAAGGCTTAACTGTCACTTTAGTCGAGTTATATTTTTGCATGTTTCTATGCATTTTTTAAGGTCCAAGAAAATATAAAACTTAACTGACACTTTAGTCCAACAAACAACAATACTTTTGTTGGTTTCTGTTCGTTTGTTCGCTTTTTGGTGCTGATTTTTTTTTTGTTTAGGGAAGTGTATCACATTTGAAGAGATTCACGTATACATAGACAAAATCAGTGTCAAGATTGATATCCACATTAAAGACGACATCGCCAGAAAGATTAAATGAAGAAAATTGTATTGTTTTTTTTTTTACGCTGATGAAGGTGACCAGACTGATACCATACTCAGTAACACTGTTGGATTTTTATAAACTAACCTGTGACATTTTAAACAATGCGTGTCCACTTTGGGAATGTTTTTCAAACGTTTATGGGAAAAATCGGATCGTTCGAAATGTGTAACATAGGTCAACAAGCACGGGAGATTTATACCACCAAATGGTAGAGGGCGTAGTTATCTCACTTCTCTTCTAATGTTGATGGTTAGACTTTTAGCAAATTTGTCACGTCCAATCGAAATAATAAAAAATTCTTACAAATAGCCGAAAATAAAACACAGAAGCTATACACATAATAAACCTTTCCCCAAAATGGACAGACGTTTCACCTCATATAAACCATATGAAACCCCTTTGCATGAACTCGAAAAATATTCAAAAAGGCCTCCACATCAAGCACTATCTGGTAACATAAATCTTCATGCCACTTCCGTCCGAAGGATTTGCCTCACAGAAAGTCCCACCATCTGACCCCCTTGATGGTAATCGGTTCGTATGCGTGTTAGTTTGTTACTTACACATGACATTGGCACCACAAAACGCCTCGGTCTCGCCCTCTACTTCCTTTGACCGAAAATTTCATTCACAGTGATTTGTTAAATTCACCTGAAATTGAAACAACAAATTCTGCGCGCCCAAAAAAAAGCCAAAACAATTACCAACAGTTGCAGAAAAAAAAAATCATAGGGAGTGGAGGAAAAAAAACCAACAGTTTTGATTTATGGGCAGCAATTAATTTTCAGGACAACAGCGTAGAGTGTCCTGTGTGCCTCTCTTTGTTTTTCCCTACTGTGGGTGGCCAAACGACGGTGTATGGCTTCGATGACAGTCCCATTGTGCGTGTCGGTTTGGTGCTTTTTATGATTTATATCGGTTTCATTAAATGTTTTTATCCGAGGATGTGTGGGCCGAAGAAAGTCATTCCGGTCCATTGAATCCGACAGAGAATGCTGATGTGTGGGGGCCTCTGGACGGGGATTCGCATATATTTGAGGGTTCCTCTCCATGGGGGAGCTTATGGCTTCCGAGCTGACATTTTAACTACCCGAAGAGAATGCTGATGGGGTATGGTATCTGGTTGTGGTGCGGACAAGGAAGTGCACATAAATTTGCAGACCCGCAAAGGACACAAAAATAATTAGCGAAGGAGGAGGTGCACACTACCTAGAGTGTCAAGTCGACATGAAGCGGGGTGGGGTTTTAGTTGAGCTGTGGTGTGGGATTTTCTATAAGTTTTGTAACATTGTTGGGAGATTTTTAAGTGAAACTTGGTAAGAGAAACAGCAATGATGCGTCAGCTGTCCCACTTAAGTGGACCATGCACAACTCACGATCTTGGGCACTGGTTTCAAATCACCAACTAACTCATCGTGCGTTCACCTAGAGGACGCCGGACTGTCATGGCATAAATTCTATAGCGCGTCTTGAAGCCCACTAAAACATGGACTTGGCTTTCTCAAAACTGACCCGTTATGACCAATCATACAATCCTACATTTAAATCGTAAGAAATGCATCCTAGAAACTCTTTGATATTCGAGTTTGAGGCTACTTCTAACCTCATTCGATTTTCATATTTCAATTCTTAAATTGTTAGCTCAAATGCAATTTAAGGTGGTGAGAAAGTCAACTATTCACACTTGGAACCACTCAGAAAAGGGTTAGAGGGTTAGATGAGGTTGATTGGCGTCGATGAAGTGCGATTTAATCAGAAATAGTGTGCTTAGAAAAAGTAAATCCAGAGCAACATGTCAAAGATAAAGACTGCAACATCTATTAAATAACATTTTAATTCAATTTTCAATTGGTCTATTTGCACCTAGTGCATGGTTCTATCTGAGGAATAATTTCATCCCTTTCTTACATTGAGTGGAAGAAAAGACACAAGAACAAAAAGGCTATCAAATTGGAACTGTATGGAAGAACATGTGACTGTGAGATGCCTGTTGAGAAGAGAAATGAAAGTGCAGGAGAAGAAAAGAACAAAACAGCGTACAAACATAATGAACAAGGGAACAATGGTATGTTGATGTGTATTTCCAGGATTGCCAGACGGTCAGCATATTTGCCCCCAGATAAATCTGAAATACCCCTAGATTTGGATATTTTTCCCCAGAAAAACTCACAACTTGTATTATTATTTTTGTTAACATGTTAACATGTTTTTCTACGACTTGAAAATATCAGTTTTGAATTTTCACCTGCACCATGTAAACGCATTATTTTGAATGAAAGTTTGTTTTCTGCAAATAATTTTTAAAATGTTAACTTTCTTTTTGAAACCATCTTGCAAGAAAATTGACCTAGCCTTTATAAATCTGACAGATGAGGGGGGGTTAAACACGGCAAACCATAAATTATAGAAAGGACTTTTTGGTATTCGATTATTTAAAAAAAAAATAGTCCAAAGCTATAAGAACAGCGTCTTAGAGAAATATCTAAAAAGGATATACATAATAATTAAATACAAATAAAATAAAATACATAAAAAAAAAACAGAAATATGGGAGGGGGAGGGAACTCCCAAGCTGCCAACCCTGGGTATTTTCATCAGTATACCTTCATTTGTATGCGTATTTTAAATGAACACTAGTTTCGTTCGTGGTCGAAAACCCGAAATTGGATCCATACTTTTAAGTAATAGGTTCTAAGAAAACTTAATTATGTTGCTTTTTTTATAAGCGAAAAAGCGACATCTAGATATCAAAAAAATACGCCCCTTTGATACTCAGTTTTAAGATTAACATTTTAATACTATGAAAATTTAGTGCAAAAAATGCGTGTCGAAAAATATTCATTTCATGGTAATGGTAACAATCATTAAAAAGGTGTCCTCGCAACTCATCTCCGGACAAATCGTCCCCAGCACCTAGCGACATCTTACTACTCAGTACTCACCCTTATTGTTGAGTTGTAGGCTTGGTATTTAATATGAGAAATAAGTGCTACCATATTACAAGTCAATTTCGGTTCAAAGTTTAGTGGTGGCTAATTGTTTTTGTAAGCCATTTTGTGAAATGGAGTAGGTGCCACAAAGGCAGGTATAACGAGTACGTAAACACATGGATGGATAAATATTTTTGCGAACTTTGTCTTTTCTTTTCTCAGATTTTCGAAAGTTAAAACAATAAATTTGCAAGTCAATTTCTTTTCTCAAAAAACTTATTGTTTTAGTTTCGTTGAAATTAATGAAATATATACTGTCTTGAAAACTTTTAACACCATTCAAGTACAACCAACAAAAAGCAATTCTTAATTTCTTTATTTATTGATGTTGACTCTTCAAACTCCCAACTTAGAATGCCACAATTGTCCCATTCCCATATTCTTCGTCGTCGCATTTAGTCTTGTAAGTATAATCCTGTACAGATGTCCTTTACTCATATGCATGTTTATGCTTTCTTCGTGTGTGCCGTTTAGACACTGGTATCGGGTGTACCAAACCTACATGCAGATGTAATCGTTTGCACGATCGTTCGTGAGTCCTGTCTCGTTATCAGGATTGGGTGTTTGCATGAATTTGCTTACAAAACTTTATTTAATTAATTTTTTACTTACATTTGATTGCGTCTTAACGTTTTCACTATTTCACATGACCTAGGTGGATTTGTTGAAATCACTTGGAAATCGGCAAAATCGAATGGTGGAACACAACAATTTCACTTCATTCGATTTCGAAAAATTTAAAATCGAAGTCGATTACATACAATGAAATGTAGAACACAAAAATCTATTTTCGATCGATTTCGATTTCATTTCGAGTGAAATTGAAATGTGGAACCTAGCTGATAGTAGGTAGGATGATAAATCGCCACCAGATAAATTGGGAACCATTTGTTAAATGTTTAGGAGTTTATTTAGATCAAAAATTAAACTTCAGGGAGCATACTGCAAGGACACTACATAAGACCAGTATAGCTATTAAGATGCTATATCCTTTTATAAACAGAAATTCTTTATTGTCAAATGAGAATAAAATACTTATCCACAAAGTCATCTTCCAGACAATTTTATTATATGGCTGCCAAGTATGGGGTAAATGTGCAGCCTATCATATTAAAAAATTACACATACAGCAAAATAAACTTTTAAAAATAATGCTGAACCTTCCTTGGCACTACTCAACCCTAGATTTGCATAACCAAGCTAATGTTGAACTGATCTCCGATAGAATCAGGAAACTTAACGAAGTTTTTTTTTTTTTTTTTGACTAGATGCAACTTCTCTGATAACCCACTAATAAATGAGTTGAATATTATTTACCAAAGATTATACTGACATTTCTTCTTTTTTACTTATTTCTTTTGTTGTTACTTATGTTATTTGTTAATTGTTACCTATTTATTTTATTTTACTTATTTATTATATAACTATTTATTTATTTATTTATTTATTTATATACTTATTTATTTATTTATTTAATTATGTCTATCTAATTTTTTTTTTTTTAGTTATGATTTAAATCTAAATAAAATGTTTCAGCTGAAAGATATAAATGTACTCCTATATCATATCTCTGTACTGTAAATTGTGCGGTGGCTAGCCTTTGTAAAATTTTTAAAACGAAATAAATTGTATTGTAAATACATTTTTCAACTTCAAAGCTTTTTGAGGCCGCATATGACATTTTTCTATATCGAGCGATTGTTATAACCTGAGGAAAGTTTCTTTCTTTTTCATTAGACCTATTTAAAATAGAAGAAAAAACATTTTTTGCTTAGTATGAAGCAAAGTGAAGTAATCATTTCAGCATACAGTAATAAGAAGCTTTAGTTGATCAATTTATATCCCTGCTATACAAGCTTTACCCGGTGAACTCCTTGATTTTTGAGGTGAGTGGTTCGGCTACATTGTACGCATTTAGGAGAAACATTTTTCCATAAAAAAATCCATATTCGAGCTACAATTAAATCCAAATAAAGTGTCCGTGGATGGGTTGTTCTCAAGTTCAGCATATGATATGAATATGAAAAAAGTTAAGCATCCTCTTCAGCAGAATCGCCACCTCAAGCCTATACATTTCTCAACTGCTCACTTCTTTCATTTGTCAAATTAAAATTTCCCACTGAAACCGCTTCCAACGGAAACACGCAAACATCATCAATTCACATTAAAACAATTCACACCCCATTCCCATTCGCGGAGAGCTCTTTCTGTCTTTCTGGCGTCGGT
Organism: Cheilosia vernalis; assembly: GCA_949126925.1. NCBI lineage: Eukaryota > Metazoa > Arthropoda > Insecta > Diptera > Syrphidae > Cheilosia > Cheilosia vernalis. The sequence continues at coordinate 7,427,258 of OX421360.1, read as the reverse complement.
CTCTATGGAGACATACTTCTGAAGCCATTCTCCATAAAACAAGTAGCTCGATCCGTTATTCACTTGCAAGCAATTTTGTTTTTGTCACATAAACGTCACAGAAAATTACCCTAAATCGACAGTAATTCTCTTGGTCAACCGGACGCAGTCTTTCAATCATAAACCTCACCCAGTTTAAGAAGCAGGTTCTACGAGTACATGCATATCGTTGAGATAAGTAATTGCTTTGGTTTTGGTGTGACAAGTGCGGATATGACACACTTTGCAAGGATGCTAGGGAAGCGTGTGTGTTCTGTGCTGCAATCAGGTTCCCATAATCTGTCACTTTGTGCCGCCGGTTTCGTTGACGTTTAGCTAATTACTAAATGGCGCGGTCAATGATCGTTTGAGTACGAAGTTTCAAATGTAATCTTTTATAATCTCTCGGCGAACATCCATTGGTTCGGTGGTGAATTTATGGCTGCCATTAAACACGACAGCATGATTATCGGATAATTGCTCGGTATGAAATTGGCTTTCCAGTTTTCGTAATTTTGTACACACGCGAGGTAATGAAATCGTTCAAAAATACATTTATTACGAGAGGTGGAATTGAGATGTTACTTGTGCGCGGACAGGGATTGCTATAGGTTTGTGCAGTTGTTCTTCTAAATTAGCGAGCTCGTTCACTGTCCTTTGTCCTCAGGGTGCTACGAGTGCAAATGATGAGTGAATGTCGACGTCTTATTGTATAACAGGCTTACAGGTTCAAGTTTCCTCCGATCTCCACTTTGTGGACAAATTCAACGGGCACTAGCTGGAATTTTTAATCACTCAGGACGAGAATTTTCCCAAGGACTACTTGAAAGTACTACCACGGGATTTTAAAGAAACAAATGCAAGGTTTATCTGAATTTTACCAAAAACCCCAAGACTAACTATGAACCACGTAATAGACCCGGCAGTATGTGTAAAAAAATAAATAAATAGTTGACCTTTATGAACCTGCCATAATATAAGACGTAGCTAGCTCTTTGGAACCATTCGATTGAGTTCATATTTTTGGAACGGCTGGAAGGGACCTAAAATTTGATACCGAGGCCCAGCGGCTGATTTGTGAAGTTTTCTCAGGACAGTTGTGTTCTTCGATGTTTGTCAGACGATCGCAAGAGGTGGCTCAGTGGAAAAACATATTATTGGTGCTTTTCTAGGCATCGAACCTGTGACTCTTTGCTAAGTCACTTTTTATCTTAATTTTATCCTTTAAACTTCTATGGATTTTGTTTTCCTACCAAAAATAATGCGACCTGCGCCTTCCACTCTCGGGCAAAAAACGAAAAAACGGAGAGACCCAACACTTAACATGGCCGCCTCCTTTCAGTGATTTCTTCGGTGTTCCTCACTAGGCGGCGTTGCTATTTAAGTGTGCATTTGCGTCGGTCGTATTGAATTTATTTTACTAGGATTGGCATTCGGTAAATGAAGAAAGCAATTTGAAAAATATGAGCAATTTTGGACTAGGGGGCGTGGCATCTTCCATACGATAAAAAAATTGAAAGCCCTCTAGTATGGCAGTTGGAATCGCCGAAATTTGAAACAGGAGAGCACACCTACTAAATAGTAAGCACTTAAACACTTCACAAAACGTGGACGGAATTGAGAAAGGGGCGTGGCACCTTTTAAAAAGCACGATGGCTAAACAAAAATAGCAAAAGTCTGGTCTGGCCTATTATCTGGAAAAACCGTCACAGCGTTCGAGTCTCCGCTCTGCAGGAAAAGTAAGAGCTGTGGCTACTGATTGCAATCCGAGTGTTGTGTTTGGTTCTCGACAGTAAGCATCCGATCTTCACTCCGGGCTTGAACACCTCTACTAGGGAATAGTGGTATTTGGTGGTTTCTGTGTTTTAGTGCAATTGAAAGTCCGGAAATCACAAAGGGCTTCCGATCTGAATGGTCGGGAAATCAGTTTGTTCTCAAGAGCTGCCTCGGGACAGTTCAACTCTCTGATGTGCTCTCTAACGACGGATGGCCAACTCAGGACATACTCTCCAAGCTGGCGTTATCCTTAAAGCACAATAAATGCTGGCAAAGTGGACCAGAAAACGGTGAGTCTCTTCCACCCGTGTGTGTATTCACAATCAATGGAAGTAGATCTAGTGTGACGAAGGGTCCACTTCAGATCGAGTGTTTTGCATTGTAGCTCGATGTATACTGTATTTTTCCACAAAAATTGTCACTAGGCGTTTCAACTAACCCACTTCTCCGCCATGATTCTATTTTTTTTTTTTTTTTTTCGGTTGTTTATCCACTTAAGGATCATTTTCTATTGACTTCCCTACAACTTCCTCGTATATATACCCACGTTTGATACAAATTTCGTTGGTGACCTAACCTCCCAATCACATAAATGTCGAGCAGCAATATATGACATATGACGCCACAAAGATAACCACGTCCTTAAACAGACACCAGTTACACCCTCATCCAGTACGCCTCCAATCGCGCAACCAATCTCCAATTACCCCGAGTACCATGTAGCTTGTAATTAAAATTATAATCCCCCGGCATAGTATTAAAACTGTAACCACCCCCTTGGCCTAATCAGAAAATCGAATCAATATCATCCACACAGCGGCTTAATGTGTCTTTCACACAACAATACAATGTAATAACCGAAATCTAATAATATCCTCTTACGAGGATACGATAATTCACCGCCAACTTTCTTGTAACAAAAAGAAAATTCCATCCTGACGCCTGAAGGGAATATCCTTTAAGTTTGCAAAAGATTTCCTCTGCTGGCCTACAGCACACACATGTCAAAGACCAACAACTTGAACTCGTTGTCTGTGCACACTGCACACACCCTTGTTCATCAGCCAGCCAACAACGGGGCAGAGATAAAAGTATGAGTCGTCATAAAGTGCTTGGCTCCATATTCCCTCTAATTCTAATGAACGAATGAGGATGTCCTTGAAGACAGTGTTCTCGAATCTTACAGTTAAGCAGGCTCCCTATAGAATGAGTTTGAATAGTTTCCGCTGTTGGGGTTTTTTTGTTTTCTGTGTACTCTGTCTGTGTTTGGCGCGAAGTTTAATTTCCACCTCGAGTTCCTTCGGTTGGGACATGCAGAAGAAGGAAGAACATGACGCACGATTGCCCAAAAAGGGTTTCCAACTCGTTCAAAATTTATTACATTATACTTTTAGTGTGTACGTACAATGAGCAAAGTAATATCCTGATGACAGAAATAGTTGGCCGAATGTGAGAGGAGATGGCTTTGGCATAGTGGTGGAGGAAATGACAAAACATTGTCAACAAGGACATTTGAATAATGTGCTCCAGTTCGACAAAGACATGGGGTGGAGGGTGACGGTCGGTAATACAAGTGTTACGTGAGGCAATTAATGAAATCATCCTTTAGAATTAGCATAAGGCTGATGTGTATGGTGTGTGGAGTTGGTGGCTAGGGGTGGATTACATGACTACACTCGGTTGAGTGGATTAATTGAGATTCTGACAATACCTCCCCCCGCCCACACTCAAGGGATCATATTTATTTTAATAATTTTATGTATTTATCTTGGATTAGATGGCATTTGGGTTTTGGGTTCATGTGGCAAGTCCTTGAGACAGATTTCACTGTGGGAACGGGGAAGTCAACGGAATACTTAATCAATGACATGGAGCTTTGGAAATATGATAGGCAATTAGTGTTGCAAGTTACTTATTGAGAGGGAAATGTATGTAAATCAAATACGTATTTTTTTCTGGTTGCTGGGCGCCTTTAGATGATGTGATTTAAGAAAACGCTATCTACTGGCCGATGGGAGTTTCCAAAAGTGCTTGTCGTCTTTAAATCATGTGATTTAAGAAAACGCCATCCACTGGCCGATGGGAGTTTCAAAAAATTCTAAAGGTTTCAGTTGACTGTGGGCCTCGTTCTTATTCTTATAAACAAGCATATGAAGAGTAAACCACTTCGCTGACTAGGAAAATAATTGGTATCCCGCTTTTTGTTACGAATACATTTAGCATTGAATGGGATGTTTTAAGAAAACGCCATCTATTGGCGGATGGGAGTAGCCAAGAGTGATTCCGGTGGGGATATAATACGTTCTTAAAAATAATTCACTAAAATAATGTTTGGTGGTTCCCTTTTTGTTTGGCATTTACAAAAACACCATCTGTTGGTTGATTCGAGTAGTTGAAAATGCTAGCTTTGAATTGATTATGAGTTCGTTTCTATGAAGAAACATTTGCAAGGAAAGTCACTTTGCTTTAGCATTTAGAATTGAATGATATTTTAAGAAAACGTCATCTATTGGCGGATGAGAGTAGCTAAAAATGCTTCAGTAGATTTTGGGCCTTCATCAGAGAAACAAACGCTCGCAATGCCAAACACATCACAGACAATAACTGTTTGGTGGTTGGTAACGTCTCGCCTTTTAGTAATTGGGTTTTTAAGACAATCCCTCTATCGGCAGTGAGCGGAGGTCGAATGTATGTTTTACGTAGCTCAGTTGACTCTTGAGAAGTGTAAACCACTTTACTAGTTTTTGGTGATTCTTTTGTATTAGAGACATCTGACCGTATGTTTATAAAACGCCATCTATTAACCGATACAAGCAGTCGAAACGTGCTGTAGTTGATTTTGGGCCTTATTTTGAAGATGAAAGGTGTATAAAAGAAATCACTCGTTGACAATTGGTGGTGCGCCTTTCAAAATGCACACTTCTCTCTTAATTGGGTTGTTAAAAGTTGTCGGCGCAGTGGCTTAGTGGTTAGTGTGTTGGACTACTAAGCGAGGGGTCCCAGATTCGAATCCCGCAAAAACCCAAATTCCAACTCAGCGTTTTTTTCACTGCGCCACCTCTCGCGAACGTCTGACAAACATCCGAGAGTATAACTGTCTTAAAACAGCTTCTCAATTAGCCGTTTAGAACCGGCATAAAATTGTAGATCCCTTCCATTCGTTCCAAAAATGAAAAACTCACACAAAACGAATGGTTGCGAGAAGCTAGGCCCAGGGTCCCTACAGACCTGTTGCGCCAACTATTATTATTAAAAGAATTTTAAAGAAATCCCTCTATCGGTCGACAAAAGAAGTTGAAAGTGCGTTGAGGGTTTTACGTAGCCAGAAAATTGGGTCTTGAGAAATTACTCTTAAGAGGAAACTTGTGTTAGACAAACAACTTAATTCATATTTGGTATTCCACTTATCGTACTAGAAAAATTTCACGTTAAATTGGGTATATTTAGAAATGCCATCTTTTGGCCAATAAGAGAAGCCAACAGTGATTCTGGTCTGATGGATTTTGGACCGACTTTTCAGGAAGAACTGTGCGCAATTTCAGCTACTTCAAAGACAACAATAATTTTAACGGATTGCCCTTTGTAAAGAAGCCATCTCGCTTTGAATAATTGTTTGTTTCTAGAAAATCCCTCTATCGGTCAAGTTCAGAAGCCAAAATTGAATATGTGATTGGACGTAGAAGACCTACTCTCAAGAATATGTTTAAAAAAAACACTCAATTCGTTTTTGTTGTTTAGTTTATCCTACCGGAGACACCTTAGTTTTTTGGCGTGTTTAAAGAAAGTGCCATCTGTTAGCCAGTGAGGGAAGCAGTTGTTCTCTGTCTATTTGCGGTTTAAAAAGATCACGAATTGATTTCCTAAGGACTTCAATGTTATTAAAGGTGCATATAGAGCGAAACACTTTCTGGGCTGTCAAAAATGTATTTCCAGCCAGGTATGGGTATTTCAATTGAATCTGGGCGAAACCAACCGGAGTAATATTCATTTTAGGGGTAACGAAAATCAAAATCATACTTAGATTTATGGTCTAAGCAATTCTAGATGTCTAATCCCCCTCTTCCTTGACAGATAGACGACAAGTGGATAGAGATTGGCTTGATGAAAATAACCGGGAAGATTCCACCTACAAATTTGGTCAGTGTATCTACTTAATATTTTCACCCATTATTTTGTTCAGTGTGTATTAGAATTTTTGGCGATATCCATCAATTATGTTATGAATGTTATGGCAGCCAATGTTGCGTCAAAGCGGTTGCCTCGCAGATGATTTTGCCTTCGATTAGGAACCAGATGCCTGTCCTTATAATGCCAATTGGAAATATTTATTTAAGCAATTTTGTTTGACACCTTACAGGTTAAAATGCAATCCACACCCATGCTGTCAAAATTACCTCGTAAAAAAATATCTCTTTACACCCCACCGCTTGCTTTCTCAGTGATCCTCATTTATTTGCCAATAGCACTCAACCTTCGATGTGTTACAACACAAATGCGGACTCGAACCAGACCACAGTGCGCGCAGCGAAAAAAAGGTCAAACAGCCAACATGACCACTCATCTATTCAAGCGCACTTAAAACAGCGAAACATTTAAAACCTCACGGGTTCATAAATCAACGCAACTACGCAAGCAGTGACTAAGTGCCATAACGATCATTTCTGTTTATGCAACACAAGTCCACAAAGAGTGTAATTTCGGGCACACGTCAGAAACACTTGTCAATAACCTTCTCTCTCTCTCTTTCCCTCTGTCTGTCTCAGGGGCCATTATCCTCGTGGCGCTTTGCCAATTAAATTCAAATGAAAATAATTACACATGATCTGCGACTGAGCTTTTATCAAATATCTGCTTAATAACTACAAACCGCTGAGCTGCGTCGCGCCCGACCAATAGAGTGGGGGGGCATAAAAAGCGAAAGTGAACTGCTGCCGCGACGCCTCTAGACCAATTCCATACCAAGTTGAGCTTATTTTGATTGTATCTATGCGAGAGAACTTCACTTTGCAGCCATAGTCGCATGAGAAGTGCAACAAGTGGCGGCGACGACGATGGCGACTACTGTCGGCTACTGCCACTGCCAGTCCAACGAATACCAATCTGTCAATTAGTGTCAAAATGTGGTGGAAATTTGTTTTCCCCACAGGTAATGGAGTAACTGCTTAATGGGTATGGCGGCCGCAACGACGACGACAACAACGACGATGCACTGAGTGCAGAGTGTGGAGTGTGGACTGTGTAGTATGGGTAGATCTTCAAAGTGGCGCATACAACATTTTCGATTACACCTGGAATCTGATCTTCGATTGTTGACTTATGCAAATTGGACTCATGAGCTGGTTGTATCGCGCAATGTTGATCGAATGTAATTAGGAAATTGTCTGCGGATCGTGGCGAGCAGATTAAATGCAATAGATTGTGGTGGATGTAACGCCATCTATTAGTCAGAGGAAGAAGGGGAAATTTAGTGGAAATTCAAACCCGAATGTGCAGAAAATTTATTTCGTAACGAAACTCTATGGCAATTCAATGGAAATGGGATGTAGTTGAGACAATTAATCAGAAATAGCCACCGGGGAGGTTGTGACACTCTTTGGTGCTGTTGGGAAAATATAAGAGTTCCCGCTGAAAATAGGAAGGTGCGAAACAACTTACGCAGTTTTCCTACAAAAACATTTGTAACTGCATTACCCTATCGGCCCTTCTTTGTAGCAGTTGAAGGCATTCTTCCACAACGTACAATGTTGGACAGCTATATCTCCTATAGATCCAGACATAAAGTCGTGACATGTAAATAAAAACACTTTCGATGGTGAAGAGCAAACAAGTTGGAGATCGATTTGAGACACCTGTCAGACCTATCAGCCGAGTAGCGAGTACCTATGCTATATTGGACAAGATATATATATAGAAAGAGATGGTAAGATAACAATCACGGGCTTTAGTAGCCTATCTCAGAAGGGGAAGGCATTTTCAATCCGCAAGAGGACAGCACAACTTACTTTAAACGTATAAGCCTGTTGGTAGGTTCCTCAGCGGTAATCATAGGAAAGCATTTTTGCAGAAGCCCACAATCGACCCTCAGTTCCAAAGGTACGTAGCGCCATCTGTTACTAAATTGAGTAACGACAAAAAACAATAAAAGATTCGAACCATAACAGCAAGTGGCAGATGGTATACAAAATATGATTTTTCAAAAACTTTATCTAGATATGTCCGCAAAAATCATGCAAAATATTGCATCCATTTAAAAATTTCTATTTGTAAATATATGAAACAAATACGTTCAGGTTTTAGCCTACTTTTGTTTTAAAAATACAGCATTTTTCATTTAACAAAATTAAGTTTTCGCGCAGAGAAAGTTGGAATACAATCTTTTAAAGACAGATCCAAAGTTTAAAATTTTTGGATGCGGCACGATATCTGTCAAGAAACCCAACATATTGGATGTATAAACTCAGGGTCCACAATGACTAAAGTCAAACTAAATTAGAGAGTAGAAGACACTTGCAAGACTCCATTTCTTATAAAACTAAGCTTTAGAACATGTTTCCTAGGCCATATTACGAAACAGCAAGTACTTGTTAGACATGTAGCTCCAAATCTGAGAACTGTCACACAAGCTTAAAACACTTTTAAGAAGCCAATCCTATTCTGTCAAGAAGACTGTTGACAAACGACTGACAACGCAGCTAAAAAGGGTTCAAAACATAAATTTTGCTAGCTCTTCCCTTCCATTATCCGGACTGAATAGTTCAGAAAAGACAGTTGCGCCATCTATTCATTTACTTTTTACCCTTCAGACCTTGTCAGAACAACGACTTGAATTTCGAAATAAATTGAGAAGTAGTTTCGAAGCTCGGCTGTAAGTTTGCCCTGCTGGTACAGCCCACGCTACTACGGCACCAGTGTTATAAATTGAAAATATCACCTCCTTATAAAATAATCGGTGCCGTTTGGGTTTATAGCTTTGGAGGAGACGATTTAAGGATCGTAAATCGGCCCGTTAAAAAATTCATTTCAGAAGTATTTCCAAGAAGTTTAGAGCGGGTGACGTGACGGCTGTGGAGCCACAACTCTGACAAGTCACAAAGGGAAAACCATGAATAAGAAAGCGCTACAACAGACTGGGGAACTAGAGCCATTTACCTAAAGACTGGACCTCTCTATAGAGAGTCAGTTTGATTGCAGCCGTGTTCAAACTGTACCGCTTCTCAAAGAAGACGTCGTTCTCGAATTTCTTTTGAAACAAAAGGATTAGTAAACTCCTTTTCAAGCACGCCAAAGAAGTTCTGAACAAAATTATGAAGAACTTCAGAACAAACTTTCTTCCATTCATCATCTCTCACGTATCCCTGAACTGTAAAAACTTGTTTAACGCCCGATTCGCCATCAATAATGCACGAGAATCGATATTAAAACGTCCCTCGTTCATTGTCCGTCCATGGCACACCCCTCAACCCCATAAAAAGAGGAACGCAATAAAACTTGAAGCTCTGGCTCACCTCGTAGTCTGTAAAGTAATTGCTGACCACAAACATTGCTGCACATAAAAGATTCAACGGCGGACGGCAAAAGGATATGGACAGAACCACAGGTACAGATGGGACTGTCCTGGTGTGACCAACGAGCAGAACATACATACATATAACTCAAATATAAAGCACACAAAACTCACCCCGATGGTGCCGTCGTCGATGCTTCTGATCCTGATGTCTGATGATGGCTGGAACTCGTTGTGGTCGATTGGAATGCTCCTCGGTTGCTGCTGTTCTGTGTGTTGGCGGCGGTGGTGTCGCTGGATGCTGCAGGTGCATTTGCAATGCTTGACCGCAGTCCATTTGAACGATGATGGTTGGGGCTGTGAAAGCGATGGTAGTAGAAGTCCTGATTGAGACGATGCGACTGCTGCTGCTGCTGATTGTGATTCGAGTATTGTTGCTGATAGTAGTAATGTTGATAACGATGTTCGGGGGCAGGAGACGCTACTCTGGTTGTCGTTGACACCGATTGCGATGGAATTATTTGCACAGACTGATTGCTTCGGAGGAATGCGGAACTGGCACCACCAGTACCGCCACCACCACCGCCGCCGCCGACGACGTTGGCTGGCGATGGTGAATTTGACGACTGAGAGGCTGGCGGTAGGAGGCGCGAACTAGGGGATGACCGGAGATCATTTAGCATTATATCCAAGTCGGTGGCCAATGAGCTGAGGAGCTGCAAAGAGACGGAAAAGTTGGGAAAATTAAAAAAAATCAATTTAACTATTCATCAGAAGTTTGCAAAGGCCTAAAAAATTAGCTTACTTTCAACAAGACTCTGAAGAAAACTAAAGACTGCAGTAAAAAAAAAAGTCCAAAGGTGTAGGTGGCTTTCCGGATATTGAACCTCAGATCCCTCACTCAATAGCCCAGCAAACTAACACTTTAAAAAAGGCGACCTTTTGTGTATCACATCACCAAAGCACTTTCAAACTTTACCCCTCCTGTGAAATAACCTAGGGTCCAACAAGTGACAAGTGCGGTACCCCACTTATTAAGTCAAATAGTACAAAAAAAACCTCGGGCGATGCTAAAGGCGAGCGAAGAGGAATCCTTTGTTATAGAGTCCAGCACTTCGAAAGCCTACATCAACTTTTGAGGTCATTACTGAAGAAAACTGATCCACCTCGCCACTTATAGGTATATCTCAACGAAGGTTTAATCAACAGATGGACCAAAGCCAGAAAGACGCCTTCTCCGATCGCCTAAACAATTCTAAAAAGCGGTCCCTCGTGATGAAGACATTGGCTGTAGAACTTTTGAAGGGTATCCCAACTACTATAAGTCTCCTTTGAATGGCGGTCAACTTTGTTACAAGCGGTCTCTTAGTATTGAAGAAAATACTGTTGAACCCTACTTTAGGGCTCTAAGCGCGGAAGAAGGTGGTCCCTTACTCGTGAGATTATTCCTGCTAGGGAATAGCTAAAGAAAGTTTCTCCCGTCGGCCTCACACTTTTTTAAATGTGGACCCTTACTTTCAAGGTCATTACTGTGGGGGAATTTTAATACTTCTGAGTTCAAAATTAGAAAGAAGGCCTCAAACTTTGTAAGAGAACATAGCTGTCCTATCGAGTATAAAGGCAGTCCTTCCTTTTTTTCAGCTACAAAAAAAGAGAGAATTGGCAGGCAAGACATCGAACTGGGGGTCTCAGGCTTTAAATAGGTTATACCTTGAACGCTTATGCAAGCACTATACCTTCTTGCTACTTTTGGTAAGAAATTCGACGCCAACCACGGGATTTAAGACGAAAAATCCGATGCTGTTAACAGATAGACATTCGAAATAGTGCACAAACAGGGCGGTTGGGATCACCGATATTTTCACTGGTAATGAAGGTAATAAATCGAATAAAGAACGGCGTGTGACTGTTTTGGATTTTGTCTATACTGTCTGCCAAGGATTGAAGAAAACAACACGAGTTTCATGTTAAAGGGGGTCGAGCGATTTTTTTTAAATGCAATTAAACGCGTTCTCGGTAAAAAGTTGCAAGCCCTTATGAGGACATCGGCCCAACAATTTCCAGCGAAACATTCACAGGAATGTCAAAAAGGCTAACAAATAAGCATTCATCGAGATATTGCGGCCCTTTTTAAATAAGTCGGTTGGCAATGCGGCCAGTGGCTCAAAAAATCGGATCCTCTGTAGGTGGACAAGTGCAAACCGAAAATGTCCGGTGAATATCATGATCTAAGGAAAGTTATATTTAGTAAGAAATGGACTACGCAGGCAGCGAATCGGTGGCTAGTATGTTGGAATACTGTGTTAGAAGTTCCCGGTTAAACCCCCGAAAATCTATGCAAAAATCGTAGTGGACGCTTTCATAATCGAAGGAACATTATATCAAGTCACAGTTGGGACTATGCTGGCGCAGTAGATCAGTTGCTTGTTGTACTGAGTTAGAGGTTTCCGGTTGAACCCCCAAAAATGCAAAATTGCTGTGGACGCTGTCATAATCGAAAGAAAATTTCATTCAATGACTGTGTCGACTATGCTGGTACAGTAGATCAATTGCTAGTATGTTGTAGTACTGAGTTAGAGGTTTCCGGTTGAGGCTCCGAAAAATTAAAAAAAAATATCGTATACGTTGAAACATCTCGCAAATGACAGCAAGCACTCGAGGTATTGTTTTCATTAGAACATTTTCGGTAGAAGTTGAAGGCTTCTTCTATTCGTCACACACGATTGGTCGCGAGAAGCAAGTCCGAGGAAAGGACCCCCAGACTAGTTTGGGGACATGTTACTAATAAATTTCAGTGTCGACAAACATTTTTGGTAACGTTTACAAGCTAGACGATAAAGCTAAGACTGACTTATGGAACAACGAAGCAGAAGAAGAGAATAAGTGGAGGAAGCTAGCTATGACTGTAGGGACTTGTCGTCGATTACCTCGAACTCTAAGCGCCATCTATGATAAATAGAAGTGGGATACGAGTTTAAAGTTCCTGAGAGAAAAAGGCGCAAAGTGGGTACACAAGTTTAGTCGCGTATCATTCAGTACTGAAGGAATTTCTGCGTTACTTTCAACCTTCCAGCACACCATCCTAACCACAGACTCTCAATGGACGTTCTAAATTGACGAAGGAAGAATCGGATCGGACGTGTAACACGCCTTTTGCCAAACCGATAGTTAACACCCACAAGACGACTGAGTTGTTTTATTATATCTACACAACACAACGCCTGACTTCCCCAATCTTCTTCCTCCCGCAGTTGGGTCTCTTGTGATAAACGTTACCAACTCCAACGTGAACTCCAACTCACTCCAAATCATACCCTAACAATGCACCTTCTGGTATCGCAAAATTTATGCCGCCTTTTCCTGCTCAACTCAAATCGAAGCAAATTAACATTCCCCCCTCACATGCCCAGGCACAGAACAACACTCTCCAAACATCGCACTTTAACCTCATTCTCTTGCACAAATTAAAACTGAACGTCACGCAGTTGCCAACTAAAAACGAGTTACCAGAAACAGCACCTGGGAATGCCAGCGAATTGTAGGCGGCTTCTGCTGCTGCACCGCACCACCCACTTTCCTTCACCTTGCGTTATTAACACTGCCGAGCCTGAGCCTGTTGCATCAACAACCACAACTGTCACGCCGAGGAAGCCACTTATGTAATTGGCGTTCGAAAAAAAAAACCGCTCCTCTTATCAGCCGCCTTGAGGAGATATTTCAGTGTCCGGCGTTACATTTTATTGAGTCGTTAATTTCGCGCTGATCTTGATTCGTGCAGCACAGAAATTATGGTTACTCTAGCGCTTAAGTCGTGTGCGCGCGCACTCAGCAGGACACCCATCTCATTGTGGTAGTCGTGACTCTGTCACTGTGACATTAGATGACAGTGTGTCTCTGCAGCAGCTCTTTTCAATGGCCCATTGTGCATTGTGCACGTCGATGGTCTGTTGCGCGCCTCCAAGGCCTTGGTGGTCATGATTCAGTGCAGCAACACAAATGTGCGCGATAATGCTAATGCTAATCTTTTGTACAAGTAGTAATAACAGCGAAACGTGGTGCAACATGTAATTTGCTTCGCTTGTTCCCCGGCTGAAATCAATTTCCCAGTGAATAGAGGAATAGGCGCTTTTCAGTGCAAAAATTCAAAGACACTTGTTGTAAGGTGGGCTCTACAAAACAGGCCATAGCGACGGCTGGTGATAGTTTTGTTGCTGCCTGGCGGTGGATGTATGAATCATGGCGATGATGCATTTGAACTTTTCGTCGTCCGTTCTCAGGCTGCTTTGTGAGTATATTTATTGTATTTGTGTCGTTTGCGTGATTTTATTGTGTGCAAATGGGAGGGACACGGGGGAGGATATGGGGTCAAATTGTCGGTTTCGCATTGTTGAGTGACAGGCAGTGCAGATTTTGAAGAAGACAAATGATTTTTCAACTGAAATTGAAATTGAAAAATCGGCGTAGAGTGGAAAGAGGCCCATTAGCTCTGTCCCTTCATCTATATTTGTGCGACTCAAACGGACCTTTCGAAATTCGGAATGCGACAATTTGTCCTTCATTTGCCAATTTTTCGAAAAAACCGCATTCTCATAAATACTTTTGGAAAACGAAAGGACAAAATGGTTCATGTCGACATTTAGCTCCAAAATGATGGACGAGAAGACCTTCAAAATACAGCCTCAAGTTCAAGAGTCACTATTAAGTCGCAGGTACATATTTAAATTCCCTAACGCATTTAATTTCGAAACCCTAGGCTGCAGTTGAGAAATGTTTCTGAAAGGCTTGTGCTGCTTGGCCTAAAAACCGTCCTTAGCGGCAAACGAATTTAGAGCTCCCACATTGAAAGCCGCGGTTTGTGCACAGCAAAACAAGTTTTTACCAGTTGAAATTACGAAATGATGTCAAAATTAATTAAACTAAGAGAGTTTGAACTGACATTAGGCCCACGACATCTTCAAAAGCAGTGACAAGCCCGTTAAAGTCAGCCTCAAAAGAACTAGTTAACACACTCTGATGTGGAATACGATTGGCCCGAGTACAGAGCCTTGAGGCACTAAACAGCAACTTTTTGTGGATGCATGCCACTTGGTGGGTGAGCAGCAATTTAGCTTGTTAACAGAAGTTCATCGCTAAAAGCGATTTTTCGCCCACGGTTGGAGTCCTCTTCCAAACGCTCCAGTTCCCAGTAAGCGAACAAAATGGGTTTTCATTTTCATTTCATTCATTTATTTAGCAAAGTAAATTAGCTTTTTTAACATTTTTAAATATAAATTAAAATAAATCAAAATAAATGACAAAAGTTCGTCTTCTGCATTTTTACCTGTTTGAAACTGAATAAACAGAAATGAAAGAACCTGTTTCTAATTATAAATCAGACAATTTATTTTTGAATAACTTTGTTGAAGGAAAAGTCAAAAATAGGTCTGTAAATGTCTACAAAATGTGCTAGACATCTTACAGAAAGTGGTCGCAAACCTCTAGCGCCTAAACTTCCAAACTTCTAGCCCAACAGCTTAGAGAGCTGTTCAAAATTATTTGATGGATTCCAATGTCAAGTTATAAAGTGCAAGGAAAACTTCATTTAAAACACTTTTATTAAAGACGTCAATAACGAAACATGGCAAACTATTATTGATGACATCTGCACCCTAGGAGTTTAGAGAATCTCTAGTTTTCATAACTCGAACGAGCTTGGGCAAGAATATTCATTCTTATAGTTTCGTAAAAATAAGATAAGAAATTGATTTTCTGATAAAACGAATCAGTTGAATTCGGATGGATAATATTGGCAAGCTAAGAGCTAAAAATATTAGCAACTTCAATCTTATCAGTGGCACAGCGATCAAAAAACAGATATCAAAAAGTGGTAAATTTGCTATAAATATAATGTACCTACACACTATCGCTATCGGATAGCTTATCTGATGGATTGAAAAAAGTCATCACCCAATGTTTAGATTCTGTGATTTCAAGGGTGTGTACTTTATGAACCGCAAGATAGCAACGACTTCAATATATGATGACTAGTGTATCCGGACAATGTTTCATATTTTTTGAGAAAAAAAAAATACATTTCGACCACCTTTCTCCAACTTTAACCTGGAATGCTGAACTCTTTCAAGCAAAGGAGCAAAATTTTGTGCAAACCTTCCCGTGGGACAGTGAAATACAGATCAAAATAGGGACAACCACATTAAAACCCGCTCATACTATATCACAAGATAAGTGCAGTAATGCAAAACTGCTGGTAGACGCTAAGAAAACTAACAGCGCCACCTATCGGATTTCATTCAAACTACTTTATAAACACTGCCACACCTTATAAGAATAGACTTTTAAATTTTAAGCGAAATCAATTAGTCCTTGGGTCTATACATGAGACACAAACGGACATTGCCAGGTTTGCATTTTGGACAAATGACGTGAATACGAGCGGCAAGTATATAAAAACCGAAATAATAATTTAATATGGTGTGGAAATTTGGTGTGGAAGTTTTGAGTAAAGCCTCGTGATAAGAAGAATGCAAGCAATCGCTGCGAAAGATGAAGTCCTTCCTGGTAGACCAATAAAAAACTAGCAATGTGTAAAATGACAAGTGTTATCTTAGCTAAGACATTTTAAAATCAAGTTAAGCTTAGACTTAAGCTTAAAAAACACAATCCCAGCAGTAAAAGTCCAACTTTGAAAGTCAAGTCTCCGAACTGGGTGCCATCAAACTATGACAACTTATGTATCAAGGATTCGTTAAAGAAGAGTCTGAAGTGTTACTATGTCATTGAGAATTGTTTGCCTTAGCATATTATTTATGCGGCCATAATTTCCCCACTAGATATGCTATTTTTACACAAAGTAAATATAATTTTGAATGAGCCACCAGTAAGTTTTGAATCCACCATTTTTAGCCTTGAATTTTAAATATTTACTTTATTTTTTAAATTGACATTCAAAGATGGAAGTTCTTACAAAAACCCAAAAAGAGTTTGAGTTTCCATATTTGCTTTCCAAGATTATCATTTGCTCCAGTCAGTTCTGCCAGACTTTTCATATGAAAACTCCCATGCAGAGAGTAAAAATTTCCCTTGGACCAAGCACTTTTTTTAAAATCGAAAAATAACCCAAATTTGGTTATGTTGTTTTTTTAGAAACAATACTAAATAAAAGAAAAAATCTGCATTTGCAAGAAGAACCGAACAGGATTAGGAAAGAAATGCGTGATTTTTTGTGCACAGATGCATTTATACAAAAGAATATTTGCTTTTCAACCAAATTACAAATTCCAAGCAGGTTGTTTCTGGTATAAACAGTCTTGCCCAGAGCTGATCAGAGGTCGGTTGAAAATTGCTATACCCTCTTCTTTCAAGCCCAATGAACGGAGGTGCTCTACTCTATCTCGTTACAAAATTATAAAACGATCTAATCCCCAGAAAGCGGCCTTAATAGAGGCCGCTTTTTACAACGCAATATGGGCTTCGACTGCAAGGGATATCGGAATCGAAAATTCGACCAGCTACTGGATCAAAGTGATGTTCGAAAGTCCAGTAATTGCTCCATCAACGAGAGAAAACTCCTTGTCTGTAATGCCCGTCAAAGGTCGCCCTTAAGGATAAGTACTTTCTCGCTCACAGTTGTCGCAGCGTTCTTAAATCTACACGGATAAGCCAAGCTGTCAAACTCGTAGTTTTTGCACTAAGTCTTGGAGGTCTGAAAAGTTATGGAATGAGTCCCCTGACGACTACCATCCACAAGACTACGGTTTTACTGCAATTTTTAGAAGCGCTTCTCTATCACTGTTTTAGTGACTTTTAAGAGACGAAAAGACCTTGAATCTACAGTCACCTGTGCTCAGCCTTACTGCACATCTCGACGTCGTCCGTGGTAAAAGAAAATTCACACTTGCTTGTTTCCATATTTTCGTGGATATTTCCAACTATTATTATTATTAGAATTTTTCGCCATTGCTGTGGGAAATTTGTATCGTAGAGTCTGGCACCATTGGGTTGTATTTCATGTCCTATAACCGTCTGCTGTTCCGCTTTCGAAATTTATTTATTTTCGCCAAACCTTATGTACTTTCGCAAAGACATACAGAGTACGACATTTGATCTAGTATTAGAGCCATGGAGGTGGCGCTGGCGTCTTATTAACACCAAAGTCACGGTGTCAATGGGATCACATCATCGGCTTGATAAGCCTTGAAAAGGCAGGTTTCAAAGAATTGCATTCATAGGAATTGAATGGATAGGTTCCAATCATGCGACTGTTGCATCACACTATATCTAATCGATGTTCCCAATAAATCGCCAACAAAATGACTTCGAACCATACCCCAGAGTAACCACCATAAAATGGATATTTCACAGCGGGTTACGAACAACAACAAAAAAACCTCTCCAACATGCACCAGCCCATTAGGCTTCATTGAGCCCAGTCCATTATTTATTGCCTTCTACCGCTTTCTATAAGTCAAGTCATTTCCCAACAAGACGTACATTATCCGAAGAATTTCATCACCTCCTCGATTGATTAATGATTTCACTATTTCCCCAAAAATACTTAATGAACACCTTGACTCTTGACTGTTCCCACGAATCAACGAATTTTCCTCCATTCTAGATTTTCAGATTATTATGTAAATATTTGCCCAAATCAATTGTAATTGACAACTCGTCTGTCTCTTGTTATTACAAACTACTTTTATTTCCGTGGTCACCTTTTCCAGCCGAATTTTAATACGATTGACACTTGAAAGCTCACTTATACCTCTATGGGGTGAAGAGTGTGAGCAAACGCAAATAGACAAATTCACCCTTAGGGCATCTACGATCCGATCGATACAGAGTTTGACGTAATAATTAATAACGCGCTGATCCGATCGATAATCGTCATAATGAAGACAAGTTGCTTTCTGGAGCTTTGAGTGATACTCTTGTTGTTCCGTTTGCAAATTCTTGGACTCTCCTCGAGTGGGGGATATTTTCCTATGGGTAGCAATTAAAGAGAAACAGCACAAAAAAAGAGGCTGTCAGAACTGTTTGATAATGCGACGTCACCTCAATCGGCTTTGAAGTTCGGTGTTTCAAGATTTTTTTTGTATCATCGATTTCGAGTGGAGTATAGGCGGTTGAAGTGATAAAAGGGCGTGTGGCGGGGAAACAAGGTAAATAACACCCTACAGGTGGTATAAGTATAGGCCTAAGCAATTTGATGGATTTATTAGGAGTGGCACTGGATTATCACTGGGGACAATAGGAAGTGGCAAGAAGGGAGTCATCCCCCAGTGGAGTGGATCAACGAGCTGCCATCAGGTAGGCTTGACTATGTTTCGAACAAAACGGATAGTCACGAAACTTATTGAGAGCCATAGGAACTATATTCCCGTTTTCTATACAGAAAAGTGCCGATACAACTTAAAGATCGGGACCTAATGTGGCTAAAGGTCGAACTAAGAAGTTTCACTAATTTGTCGGGCTACCTTATACCAAGGGATCACGAGGTGTTCAGATTTAGGGCTTATAATAATAATAATAGTTGGCACAACAGGTCTGTAGGGACCCTGGGTCTAGCTTCGTTTTGTGTGAGTTTTTAATTTTTGGAACGAATGGAAGGGATATACAATTTTATGCCGATTCCAAACGGCTAATTGAGAGCTCTTTCAAGACAGTTATACTCTCGGATGTTTTTCAGACGTTCGCTAGAGGTGGCGCAATGAAAAACCCTTAGTTGGAATTTTGGGTTTTTGCGGGATTCGAACCTGGGACCCCTCGCTTAGTAGTCCAACACACTAACCACTAAGCCACTGCGCCTACTAGATCTAGGGCTTACTGGAAACAAATTTACAGCAAGTTTTTTCTCTCAGCAGTTTTAACGTTCACACCCAAGGCCGAAGGCCGGTCCAATGTAATTTTGCGTCCTGTTTAGATTGGGGGCCACTTACAAATTTCGAACACAACATAAACATTGTTGTTACGCACGCTTTTCTATGCACCATCAATTGCCCTTAAAAGGACTTCTTAAATTAAAAAAAAAAAAACTGCCAACAAAAAGTTAGTTTTCACTTGAGAATAGAGAAATGGCATAGTTTCGAGAGGCACAAACTCTGCTAAGTTGTGGGTAAACTATCATATCCACTTAAGGCCCACAGTGGGCCCTTCGGGTTTTGTAAACAAATTGAAAAACAATAGATTGTATCTTTCTGATAACTTCAACCTCTTTGTGCACTTGTCAACCATTTGCGACAGAACGAAAAATTTTTGTAGAACAAACCTGGAGATCGGAGAGCGCTGGATAGTGGACAGAGCGTATGTAGGGACAACTTATACAAAAATATGAGAAGTTTAAATTTGCACGCCTGTACAAGAGAAATTATTGAGAAATGTAATGGCCAAAGTCAGAAAGATCAACACCGAAAAATTTTATGATGAAAAATGTTTAAAACAACGTTAAGCACTAGAACGAACCTTCCTAAACATTATTCATAAGCAATTGTACGAAATTCCCAATCAAAAAAAAAGCGAAAATGTTTTTCCAAAAACAAGCCTACGAGCCTTTTTGTCCACCTTTGAACGATTTTTAAATACTCGCAAGAACTAGGCGAAAAACAAAAACTTTACATTAGGCAATTGAAGAGCGACCTCAACCTCAACTTAAAGCTAGTTAGATCAAGACCGATATGGTCGGTGGAGATTGTTTGTTGAGGTTGTGGTCCAAACCGGACTGTAGGCGCCACCAAAAGTCAACCGAATAACACGGCTGAATTGGCGGAGCATTATAAATTGCAAAGGCTAGGGTGTCTAGCGTTGAGCCGTACCAGTACCCTCTCAGTGGTTAGCAAGACAAGTCTGCGGATAAATAGGAACTTTTTTCAAATTGTACCAGATTTTGCATTACCAGGAGTGCCGCAAGGTTCTATACTCCCAACAACCATATTTCTCTTCCACGTCAATGGTCTGCTTAGGTCGACACAGAAACGTGTTTAAAGCTTCTTTTAGGTCTTTCGCCTAGAAAACTGTGTCACTTTCTGGGGACATGCAACAACTACTCACAGCACGGTTAATATCTATCAGTAGAAGTGTCAAGGCGTTACAGATTGGCCTTTGCCCTGAGAGTAATTCAAAAGAAATGACGTTTTCTCCCGTTTAAATTTATACAATCTTTAAGAATGCCTCTTCTACAGGGCCCACTAGAACGGAAAAATCGGCATAAAATCTCGAAAGTCTCTGCAGTTTCTTATGAAAAAAACCCAAATCCAACTAAACCGACTCATCCCCAATTTGACCGTCTCAAAAGCACGCCCACAATTCCCCAGAATTTTTAGATCAAAACTAAGCCACAGCCTTGCCAACTGATAATACCCCATGAACTGTCAACCGTCTCATCAGTTCATGTGACGGCGCTCCTTTAAATTGTATTCGCAGCCAATCTCTTCGCAACTCATTACTCGTTCATTAAGAAAACCTAATTAAACCCATGTCTGAAGAGCTATACAGAAAAAAAAGCCTCATTATCCCAGACTGCTGTCAAAAGTACATTCCATTCGTAACTCTTCATTACAGCGGTTTTAATTGACTTGTAGCCTCATTCCACACAATCACCTGAGAAGAGGTCAACTGTCCAAATCTAAATTAATAACCCTCCTCCGACAAGCAACATCGAAATTCATGTAGCACCTGAAACAATCCATTCACACACACATATATCTCTCTCAGTTGAACAGATAATAATTCTGTACTCAGTTTACAAGGCCGAGCCGCACTACCAAGAAGAAAAACCAAGTGTTTCCACTCAAACTCAATGCTACTGTCAAAGCAAAAGATGCACACATGCAGCCCGACGCGGTTGGTACAACTCTAGCTGAAGTTTGTGTGCACACTGCACACTGTCGAACTCACCAGACCGTGTCACTCAAGTTCCGGTCAACCGCATCGTTGACATCTTCGCAGTACTTGGATATAGCGAATAGACGTAGTACAAGGACTTGCCAACTAAGCAGAAGCGATATCTTGCGGTTATTCCCATTTGACAGATGAATGGATATATAGCATCCCTGCTCCAACTGATTAGCTAATTCACTCACAGTGACAAGCTGATAATTGTTACTGTCATCAGATACCGAAAGCCGAGTATCTATTTCAAAATTAGGAACAAATATCCATTAAGAGGCATTTAACATGACATTGAAATGCCAGAGCAATTATTGCGATGAAATATGAGATGGCGTTGCGTGTTCGATTGACGCTGTCGTCTCGTCGTTCCGTTGTCTTTCCCATGTCTAATTTGCGAACCCAACCGTCGAGTATGTGAAGTCGCAGATATCAATGAATCGATTAATTGTGCGGTTTGTTGTAAGATTGCATGTTGTCATGGAAAAGTGTTAACAGCAAAGAGGTTAGATATGTGTGTGAACCTTGCGATAAAAGTTCCTTTGCATTGGTCGTGGGATTGTGGATGTGCAAACGAACACTGGGAATGTTAAGTTATTTTTGTGGGATTAAACTTTGATCGAATGAAAAGGCTAAGCAGCTGTCAATATTGGCTGTCATTACAGTGATTGGTTTCTATTGACAGTTCCCTTTGTTTGGCATCGAGTGGAGTGTTGACTTGATTTTGTATTGATGTCTACTATTTATTTGACGTTTATGTAACTGTTGAATAAAAATTAGTTTGACGTTTATGTGAATGTTGAATAGAAATGTCATAATATTTAGTTTTTACAGGTTCTGTTGATTGTTGAAGTTGTGCACTGAAGCAATATTCGCTTTAGGGATGACTATTAAAAGTATTCCTAACTTCGGGTACCTATTTTTTCTGACACTATCGTGGTGAGTTAAATTGTATTAAATTTATAATACACCTTAAGTTGGATAACGAATGGTTAATTTTTTGCTTGGGACTAGCTAATTCCATCTGCTTACAGGCGCTGAATAAAAAAATGGCTTTGTTTAAATATAATATATCGAGGTAAACTTATATATGTATATTCAACACCACCATAGCTGTCAGAAAATTTGGGTAAACTACAATTATATATCGCAATTGACATACAGATCGAGTTTAGACCTATAGAAAACAAATCGTGAGGTTTAAAATGTCATGCCAGGAGACACTATTTATGAAACTTCTACACCCGAATGGTTTAATGACAGCTTAACCACGATGTACCACAAAACTTAACTAAGATTGGCCTGCATAACGGCAATTCGAATTCAGAGTTTATAAGCATGGTACTTTCACAGCATAAAGAA
Organism: Cheilosia vernalis; assembly: GCA_949126925.1. Taxonomy (NCBI): domain Eukaryota; kingdom Metazoa; phylum Arthropoda; class Insecta; order Diptera; family Syrphidae; genus Cheilosia; species Cheilosia vernalis. Next base: position 7,404,718 of record OX421360.1, on the reverse strand, counting down.
CAAACTTTCTAAGACAATCTGCGATATGTACAGATAATTAATTAATTAATTAGTGTCCAGGCTAAATTTTTCGAACTCCCAATGGCGAAATTTTCCAAACAAAATTGCATATAGGACCTACAAAATATATAAAGTGGAGGTTAAAAATGATTATTAGTAAGGCCCATTGACAATGAGTAGACCTGTTTGCTTAACAAATTCAGACAGTTAGATTAAGCGAAATGGTTTGACAGTTAAAAATTGTTTGTGGCACACTTACCTTCCTCAATTTAGAGAATTAACGCGACTAGATCTGACAAACGTCGCGCTCCTACGGGGTTTTAAAATTTCTCAGCTACGCCTGAAGTTAGTTGCGGTTTGTTATAAGTTCAGAAATAATCTAAATTTTGTAATAAAACTGATAGATTAAACTTTTCAAAAGCAGATGGAGGCAACTGTTGGCGTTTCGAAAGAAAAATTCTTCTTCTCTAGAGGTAGTTAGTTAAGAACTGGGATAGCTAGAGAGGCTTGCTTTGGTTCAAAAGTGGTCGTACACATCTAAATAAGACAACAGCATAACGCTTTTATAAGTTTTTGAAGTCAAAGTTCAATGACGTCTTGCTGCAGAAACAAAACAGCTAATGGAGCGTGTGATCTGACGTTTTGTGGTCTATGGTTTGTGTCAATAAGCCTTTTTCTTGGGATTTGTTACAATTCTGCAACGACAGCCCTGTCACGTTTACACCACTGTTACATTTCTACACAAAATAATAGCCCAAGTAAAGTATCTAAAATGACGCCGCGGCGCCTTCTACTTGCCGATTCCCCATTCCCAAGTGCGCTGTCAAAAACATCATTCAAATATTTTGACAACCCGCTTGAATTATTCGATGACATTTGCAAATATTTTCATCGACTTATTTTATGAAATCCGATGAATGTAGAAATTCAAAACGACCGAGGACAATGGCAAATCTAAAAAGAAAAACACAAACCAACGAGAATTCTCGGCGAAAAAAAAAATATGCAAATGACGGTGAAATTAATTAACCCAAGAGTTGCATGTGCTGCTCAGCAGTCTACGAGCATGAAATTCGATAGCTATGTGGCAGAAGCGCCTGACAGGGGGGCGAAATGAAATGGATTTTTGTTTCCTCCTCACGCCGGCTGATGTGTTTTAAATCATGCACTTTTGTGCGTCATTAAAATGTTGCGGTATTTGTGCACAAATGGTAGGCAGATACACGAGCTTGTGCGTAAAATCCCGCGGCGCGCTGTCCCGTGTTAAATTGATGAGGTTTTCAATTGCACGAGCGCAGTGTAGGGTTGCGTTTGCGTGTGTTTTGAAGTTGATGACCACAAACGACATAACCGCACCGACTTTGATTAGGTTTTACTTCGATTTTTGTTTTGTAGAGGGAATGTGTGTGCCTGTTTGTTTATTGATTGGAAATCAGGTTCTACCGCAATAATGTTTTCAGAGATGAGGGTATTAGGCCGGGGATGTTCTATGGGATGGAACCACGAGAGTGAGGAGGAAATTGCGTTCTGTTCTGAGTTGTTGCAAACGAATTGGTGATGAAGTTTCGTAGAAAGGAGTTTGAGATGTTGAAGTCCAGCAAGAAGAGGAAAATTTTCAAATGATGAAAATACACAGGCTGTTGAAAACAGGTGGATTTCTCAAGTCCGGGATTTCTTTACTGTCTCCATATATGAGGCGTATAGTTCGGTTCGGGACTAAAGGTAAGCTCCGGAGTTGAACAGTAATTTATGGGCCAAGTCCCAGAGCTAAGATGTCAAAAATTCCGTAGCTTTCGACCAAGTGTTGTACAGAATTTTTTGTTGGACGGAAACACTTGTAATGTTTTCCTCTTCAGCGAGTGTTGAACCGGAAATCTCTAGCTCAAAAGTCGCACTAGTCGTTGAGTTTGAATACAAAATAATAAAATACAGTTCCGACAGAAATTTCCCAACAGACGTCTGCCAAAGACTCGCTAGCAAATTTTCTCAAATGCGAAAGATGCCACAAATGTAAAGGAAAAGGCTTTTCTAAGAACCTTTTCTTGCATATCATATTTTTACATGGCGTACCACAGGGGTAACTACTTTGGCCGGTTCTCCTTCACCAGGTATATCCAGGCGAATATCTGTAGGGTTTTAAGTGAGCACCCTTTTCGGCCAAAACTGTGGGAATCGGGATAAACAGAAATAAGCGCTAAGTACTCGACACTTATAGAGTTAGAATTAAGTTCGCTCGATCTAACTAATGAGCGCTCCAGTGGCCCGTCGATCAAAATTTATATGTCAAAAGGTAGTAAAATAGGAAAAAAAATCGACACAGGCGAAGGCTTTGGAAACCATCATATATGCACGAGAAGATCTAAATGGAAAGGCACTCAAGAAGAATAAAGCGAAAGAGAAAAAGGTGTCACCAGATCCGATGAGGAGAATTGAGTATTGTAAGCCCATCCACTCGTTTTGCACTCTTATAGAACCTTCCCTTAACAAGAAGGAGAAGAGGGTGTAATCATTGGTGGAGTAGGTAAGCTAAAGAGCTTATAGTGCGGCTCACCCTAAATAAACGAAGACTTCATAATGTTCTTAACAAAAGCGCGAAAGACAAGACAATGTCAAAGAATATTCTGAACGGCTTTGAACTATGGGAGTATGCGGCATAACAAAGCTGCACCAACATTAGTCGAGGTTTTAAGTGTCTTACAGGCTCAAACTCCCCAGATCCCAATTATAAATTGCCAAATCTGCGATCTCCAAAGTGGTGGTTGTAGAAGTCCAACCGGACTTTGAAAAAAAGGTTAACACTTTATTATATCAGTCTGTAACAGACAAACAAGATCATCCCTGAGGGAAATTAAAACAAAGATCGAATATTAAACTTGAATAACCTCTGTCTAGATTGGAAATGGGCAAGCATAACATAACATTGGAGAGACTATACTGAAACAGAAATAAAATTCTAACAAAACATACAACAAGGTACAAATGGATCAAGCTTAAGATCATTTGTCTGTCCCATTCGGATAAAATCAACATGGCCGCATGTGGTAGCTGCAGTAGATAGAAGTGCTAACAAGCTGTCATCTTGCAAGGTCGATCAAATTGCCACCCAGAGGACAAACCTCTTAATTCTTTCAAATATCTTATTACATTAAATACACCTAGGTGTATATTCTGAGTTTTTTTCATCACGTTTCTTAAAACTGTCCTGAATGCCGCCCTAACCTCTTGCGACTTGGGAGATCTAAAAAAGCTTCATCTCCATGGTCTGGAAGCTGCAGACTCCGACTCCGACTTTCGAATACCATATTAATGGAATTTCCTTCGAAAACCCTCGAGTGCTCCGAGTAAGGACATTCCATTTAAAATAATTGGCCAGAACAACCAACCCTGTCTAACCACAAACGTACAGACTGCAAATCATATCAACCCGCGCACATTCAACAATTCCCTCGACGAACAAGTGCGTCTGGGTTGCCTGTTCTCCCACCATAAATAATCGACTCGTTGTATCCTTTTGCTCGGTGAAAGCAGGTTTATATATCTCCTGCCGGTTCCACACTCTATAAGACCCGTGTTCCGTCGTCTCATCCAATAAACGCGATCATAACTCACGTAATAATCTTGAATAAATGTTATTGTGGTTTCGGTTGGCTTGGCGAGCAACTTCAAGTAACCATCCCCCCGAAAACAAACCCCAAGGAAAGCAAACAAACGAGAAGAAAAAACTCATATAATCCGCAAAAGTATTTGGGACCCCAGACCGCATCATACCTCGAAACTTTTAAGATGAAACGTTGCTTAGAAACTAACACTTTGCGTTGTCTTGCTTTTCTATTACTTCAGACATGAGACTCGGGTTGTAAGGGGGTACTGCAACCCTTCTCCACGGGGAGTATTCGTGTCCTTCCCTTTGGGGAGACGATGGGTAGGTACTTTAAAGTGCAGTCAAAGCTGAACATCAATTTCGGCATTATTAAGAACAAGCTGGAGTGAAGAAAAAAAAAAAAACAGAAACAGTTCGGTTTGGGTTGTTTATATATTCATTTGAATTGTCATGATCATGACTCCCCTTCGTCCTTTTTATGCAGAGGAGTTAGGAAAAAAGATATAAATGAGTTGACGACTGACGAGATGAATGAGATGAGTTTCAATTGAATTAAAGTGAAAGGGTCGCAGAATGGCTTGGTAATATGTCACGAGTCAGGATCAAGTAAGCAATGTTAACCTAAAGGCGACGCAAGTTGACTTGATTAAGGAAAGAGGTGACGGAATGGCTGGTAAAATAGGAAAATATGAAGCGCGCACCAAGACAGTCTACAGATTTTTGGAGGAAAGCAGGGAACCAACAACTGCATTTATATTAACACTTCTTTTGATATTAATATTTGATTAGGTTAGATTAGATTTAGATTTATTTTTATAAATATCTATATAGATATATAATTCAATAATTCAATTGAACAATAGTTTAAACTAATTTCTGAAATTCATTTGACATTCTATGTTTAATATACTTTATATAATTAAAATAGTGTTGAACGCCACACACTTCAAATGTTAATTTAATGCATTTCAAAAAGTTATAGTATGTGGGTGGGGCCCTTAAAAAACCAAAGCAGTTGGAACACTTTAAAGTCAAGTGTAAAAAGAGAGTCTATGTAGATAAGAGAGAGAATCGGACATAGGACAAAACCTGGGGGTACCCAGGAGACACAAAGCCGCATTATCAATGAATGGAAATCTCATTTTGTTTCATACTTAGACCTAGTTCCTTAAACCTTAAACGCATATCTCCTTCACACATCCATCGATTCTGCCCCAGAAATTTAAATGTACTCGTAACTTTGTCAAAACTTACCGCAATGGCATCCATAACAGCGTTGACCATCTTGAAGTAATCCGTTTATATTGCTTGAGCATTTGTTGTATTTTTTATTTATTTATTTTTTCGGGATTTTCCACTTGTTTTATCAATTTGTTGCTTAAATTTACACGCACGCTACTTTTCTCTTCGATAATATTCTTTTCACTAGTGACATCTAAAAGTCGGCTTGCTATATGTTTCACTTTTTGAATAATAATTTTATTTTTTTGAATTTTCCCTGCAAAGGTATAGAGAAGCACAGTGAAAATAAATAGATAGAAACTGATTGGGAGAGAGTGGGAATTTCGCGATTTTTTGTTGTCAGTCAATGAACTGCAGTCGAAAGAATTCCGTTCTTATTGTCTTCCGGTGTGTGTACTGGGCTTCATTAACAAACCAGCCGCAGGAGAAACAAAAGCTTTTTGTTGCACAAAGAACACATTTACTTTTGCTTTGTGCGACTCCTATGAGCTGTGGTTACAGAGTAGTGCGCCTATTGTCTGGGACGTTGATGCCTATAGTTTGTGTAAAGAGATGCAGAGCTATGCACTAGCATTGTGGACTGTATTTGTTATTTTTCCCTCTCTCTTTCTGAGTGTTTAAGGACTGCAGGCAGACATAGGGATGTTGGAAATAAACGTAACTCACGAGTCTTTGCGACGTTTTCACTTGGGACAAAGTAAGTATGCTCATGTGTGTCTGGAAGGGGAGAGGGAGTGTGATATAGTTACTAGTAATTCGTCGGAAGGTGATTGAACTGGAATTGCAATTGCACTTTAATTAAGGGACCGGAGGGTTTGATATTGGGAGACCTCAAATGTCAACCATTACCATTGCTTTGAAATCAACAGCAAAATCGTCACCTACTTCATTGACAGGTCGATGTCAAACTTCTGTGCTTTTCTGAATTAACGCGGCCTCAATACATTTTAAAAGACACCTACTACACTCGACCTAGTTGGAAATTAATTAGAAATATTGGCGCCAGGAAATTTTGCGGTGGAATTATATTTTAACGAACAAAAGCAATTGTAAACCAATACATTGGTTGGAATTGTTGCTATTTCGAACCATTTCTCTAAATAATGGCCAGAATTTTTTTTATTGAGTTGTTTGAAATGGGGTATGGTTCCAATCAAATTGATTTCTCTTAACTATGGTTTAAAGACCCACGCCACAAGTCCATTGGCGGACTTATTTAATAGTGTTGTTTAGAATTTGTACAGTTCCAACCAAAGCGGGTGTTTTTTTCAATAAAATTCGACTGTAATTTCAAAGCAGAAGTCGGTGGCTATCCACCAATTAGAGTAAAATGTTGTTACTACTGGCTTTGCCTCAATCCAAGCTGAGTTTTACATACAAAAGTGTATATATGGTTGGGGTTATCATTGTCGCATATATTTTTTTAAACAAATTGGAGATGTGAAGTTGTTGGCAACTAGAGAATGGCGGTTCCTTTACAACACCTCTTCAATAAAAACTGATAAATGTACTACAATCTAAAGAGGGAAAATATACAGGTCCTTTTAAAGTAGGGAATTTAAATCAATATAGTTGGAAACAAACTTGTTGTTTTGCCACAGATAGAGGATGTTAAACAAGTTGTAAATACTTTGATGAAAAGTACTCCAAACAAGTCGCTTGATGTTGCTCAATTTTGTACGGGCTTTTCGTAAATATTTTGGAGGAAAGTAATTGTAAATGTTTGGGAAGTATGCACATTTCTGGAAAAGAATGCAAATGTTCCAAATGTGATTGGAAAAGAATTCAAAATAATGATTGGAAATGATTGCAATTGACTTAAAATGACTGTAGGCAAATGTAGATGTCTAAAAATAATGTTAATGTTTGAGAAATAATGTGAATGATTGCAGATCAACAGAAGTTTAAGGTGATTGGAAAAGAATTCTAAATAATTATTTCAAATGATTGCAATTGACTTTAAATGACTGTAAAAAAAATTGAAATTACAAAAAAATATGTAAATGACTAAAAAAATAAAATGATTGAGAATGAAAAGAATGTAAATGATTGCAAATGATAGGAAATTAACCATTTCGATGATTAAAACTAGTTGATTGGTGAAAAATTACTGCACTTTCACTGAGCTCTAGCCAATTAGTGGCTCCAATCTCTGAAGTTGAGCAAAAACAGGCTTTAAAATACTTTTTGTACTCGCCATGAGGAGAACACGTCTATGTTGGAGCAATCTCCATTTTTGCAGCCTGCTAGAGAACCACAGCAAAAAGAATGCAACATTCTTGATAGGTTAATTTACAAAGACATACTCCTTAATGAATATAGCTCATACAGGACACTGCACGTTAGGTAAACCTACGGAGCTAGTGTACATACTGCAGAAAGACTGCAGGCTGTAGGAACGTTCAGGACACAATATCTGTCTGTCACCTACTATGCGATTGCCCGGCCCTGTTGAAAAGCAAACTGAAGAGAATTGTCAGCTTTTTCTTAAAAAAAAATATAGGAATATGTACAGCGTTCACTTGACAAGATGCCTAGGATTCATACATAGATCTGGGTAGATCTTAAAATATTTCAGCACATGTTGAAAACTAATCGCTGAGTTGGCTAGTCACTAGGTCACCCATCCACCTAACTACTTTACACTTAATTTTCTCCAGTGTAATTGTTGGATTTTTCGAATGCTAAATATCGAAACGCACACTGTGTGCGCTATCGACTAACGGGTCACAATTTTATGAACGACTTTCAGAACAAGGTTTTTCTGTTCATATAACATAATATTTAAGCTGAAGAAACTTTACCGCACATCAGGACATCCAAAGTAAGCCCTAAAATTTCTTCTTTATATATCCCATTCTGCCAAGAACATTATTGATTTTGTAAATATTTTGTTTCAGAAATAATATTATTCATGACTTCCATCTTTAAATATAGAAAAAGAAAACGCTGTCCATGACTTGAACAATTTGGCCACTGTTCAAATTTAAACGCACAGTCCTGTGCGACAGTCAATATATGAGTGTGCGTTAACGCACCCGTTTATTTTTAAAAGTCGTTTCGTTGTGCGATTGACAATATATGAGTGTGCGCTATCGATAACAACATACAACGCACAAGTAGATCACACACTTCATCTTATCACCATAAAAAATTCGTATGCTTTAGTTACTGACTCATTGCGTGTGCGCTTGGCAAAAAAAAAAAAAAAACAAATCTAACAACTGTCAAGTCCCCACATTCAAAAGCCATGACTCCATCTCTCGAAAAATCTGCGACATTCCCACATAAATATTCGCCTAAACCGCAGACACCTGTAAGACGCACAAAAATCGTTGCCAATCTCACACAAAAAAGGTTAAATTTCACCGGTTATATTCAGCCGCCGGCCGAGTACGCTGCAGCTCCTTTGTTATATCTGCTTAGCATGCAGGCAGCATAATTAAATCCGAGACTTCCTCTTGCGTCATAGCGCTGTGTGGTGCAGCTCCCCATATCGTCAAGGCGTCTGTTGATTTTGGTCAGAAATAAATACAACGTGTGCGTGTGGACTGAACCCTCGTCAAAAGAACTTAGAGGCTACTCACTCCATGTGATAAGGATACGTTCACTCTCAATCCATGCTCTGTCCTATTGTAAACTGTTTTTCTTTTCCTTTCAGTTATCATTACGAGAAATATTTACTTAAGCCACTGTAGATAGCGCTCGTCTCTCTAACAATTAAGATTACACACCGCAAAGCGGATTAATCATGCAAAGGTCCCAAATAAGGACAACACGAATTAAAATTCATCAACAAAACGAAACGAACTCAAGAAAGGAACACAAGGAGGAAGGAAAATAAATAAAACAAAAAAAAAAAACGCCAGGCAAATAAAGTCGCGATAAGGTTGCGGTGCACGTAAAACGTATCTTACGGGGTCGGCTGTCGAAATGTAAACGTCTCCTTACACAGTATTGTTTGTTGTCTGTCGTCGTCGTCGTCGTCCTCTTCGGCTCACTGGACAAATTTGGCAATCGTGGCATAATTTTTTGTTTCTTCGACATTTTTGGGGGATTTCCTTCCTTGATCGCGCGTGGTCTCTGGTCCCATCAGGAATGCACACTGCATGCACATCGAGCAACATGGAAATGTTATCTCCATGTACATCGCTGGATGTAAGAGAGTTTGTTTGCCTGCTTGTTGTCGAATTTCAATTAGATACGTGCATTCGGGAATGGGCTTAGGAGCGCGAGCATGGGACTCGCAGCTCGAGGAAGATTTGATAGATTTTGGTGGCAAGGTACCTCTCGATCGGGTTTCGTCGATCTGAAAAGGTTTTCGTTTTTGTATATCTTCAGCAGCGAATGTCAAGGTGGAGATTTATCGTGTCGAATGGGATTGTTTTATTGCAGAGCGAACAAATGTGAACAGTTCAATGGACGTGTCGGATGGGTTTGTGTGACAGAGACATTTGCATTTGGGAGCATAGGTGATTGAACTCTTTGACAAAAATATACGCAATGCGTTGGAATTTGTATGGCTTGGGATAAGTTTCTGACAGGAAACGACGGAAAAATTGCAAAATCTATTGATCGACAGGTTAGACACGAGTGTAAAAGAAAGTTTGTGAACAAAATGAGCAGCGAGCTTAACAGGAAGTGACAAAGACGGAATGTCTTCAGAAAAGAACGTCATCTAGCGTGATCTAGCGAAGAAGAGGGATCTTCATTTGGATCCTTTCCCTTACCTTCTTAATGCACAGGCGAGTTAAGAGGCATAAAAACCAACTCTTTCGCTTGATGCTAAGGTATCAAAACATTGAAACGAGTTTGCTGATTGCGCAAGATCGTGACGCCGATCCATCAAAGAACGATTCTTTTTGACGAACTGTGTTGGGCTACGTTCATACGGAGCGATTGATGTAGACAGCGAGACAGCTATGCTTACAACGATTTACTCTGCATTAGAAATGGTGACTTACACCACAGCTGATCGTCACTTCAATAATCGTCGGCATGTATGCCCAGGTTTAATTAATACTCTAATTACAAAACGATCGTAATGATCTTAGAGCGATCAGATTACACTGTGCAGATCACTAAACTTGAAGTCAGTTAATTCGAATTGATTGCATCAGCTGAAGATCATTTAAATATTGGACGAAATGTTGGCAGGAATTCAAGGCTATATTTCCAAAGTGATTCCGTTTGTATGAACCATGTAAACGATCGCATTACTAACCGCAGATCACCAGACTTAAAAACAGCAAATTTAAATTAAATGTACCAGATCACTATCTTCAAGTGCCTGGTTAAAGACTCTAACTAGTAGGTGATGGCTCTTGGGTGAAAGGTATTACGATCGGGCTGTAGAGCACTAGACTTCTAGACAGAAAACTGATTTCACCCGATCACTATCACTGTAAGTGATCTGATCTATAGAACGATCATATTTCACTGTGTAGATCGGTAGATTACGGGATAGAAAATTAGAAATAGTAGCAGTTGTCTTAAAGACTTGCAAACTGATCGTGCTTGTACTACCCATTACCGATTACACAGCACTGTGTTAATCAGTAAACTCGTAGAGATTAATTTTGAATTGACTCTACCAGATCAATAAATCACTACATAAATTAACGCAACGTAACCCGGGCGAAAGAACAGATGTCTAAGTAATCGTGCTCCTGTGACTGTTATTTGATTAGAATGTGTAGATCGCTAGAATTCTATTCAGTAAACTGAAATTGATTTTACCACTATCAGTGCTTGTGCTTATGACCCATAAATCGTCGTCATCGCACTGTGTAGATCACTTAACTTCTTGGCAATAGATCAAGTTCAATAACTAGATCTGATCGCCATCAGGTAAAGAATCCGGGTAAGGGAACCACGGGTTTAAGCCCTTAGGTCGACATCATAATGTGTAGATCACCAGACATACTTGCAAAAAAAACATTGTGATTGAACTAGCTTGCAATCGTAAGTAAGTAAGGTTAAAGGAAGTTCATTAGGTACATTAGGCAACTATGAACGTAGACTTTCACGACTCGATAATGATGACAAACGATCGTGGAAAACATTATCCCAATTTTAGTATCAACGAACTGAATCCACTTGCAACTAATAGAAACCCAAAACACCCTATCGAAAAAAAAAAGGAGAAGAAAGCTGGACAACTATTGTGTTGACTGATCACAAAGACAGTCATAAGCTAAAAAGCTTGCGATCGTCATCGGAATAGAGTCTGAGGCGATCTTTAGAGAAAACCCTTTTCAAGGAATGACGCTTCTGTAATATATGAGGCACGCTAGAGTATTGGATAGGCAGGCATCTCCTTAATTGTGATCGCGGACTAAAGCAAGAGAATATTACCACTAGACCGACTTTCACAGAGAGTATTACGCCTTTCCACATATAAAATATGAAGTGTCCCGGAATCTAGGGCGAAAATACATAACTGATCGTGTCAATTGATGGATGATCGCAAGACGACCACGAACGACGTATGTTGATACGAAAAAGATTTCGGGTGGCTCACATTTTGTAAAAGTGATCTAATCACCCATCAGTTTGAATGCCAATGGCGAACAAGATCGCAGAGAAGATCAGCACAACAAAGCCACTGAATCCGTCTTAATCCACAAATTCAACAGTAGTTACACAATAGGCCGCCCTCAGGCTTCAATCAATGAATCCCCAAGCCGATCAACTTACGGCCCAATATCTCTCAAAAAAACATGACCCAAATAATTTAGACCCTGAAATTGCTGTATACCGCAAAGCACTTTGTCCAGCATTCCACCAGTCACCTACCTTAAATTCCAACCATCTGTTTACAATTGATAAGCAATGAACCTAATTCAATCAGCGAACAAAATTTCCATAAATCAACACAACGCCAGTCAGTCACCCAGAATGTACAGATACATTTCGCAGAAATCATTCAATTCCACAGCGTTCTCTCGGCGGTGACACTGACAGTCGTCTCGCTGACTGTTGTCTCCCACTCCTCAATCTATCATCGTCGTGACCTGCAAGCAAACGTCAATTGGAGAGAAAAAAATAAAACAAATAAAATACCAGCCGACTCTGTGGTCGAGACATTCTCTCTGTCATCGTTATGCAAATTGAAACTCAAATATTTACTCTGATTGATTGATACAGAATTGTCGTTGTTGTCGTTGTACAATCTGTCATACACTTGTGAGTTTCACTTTCACTTGGTTCCCCCTCGTGTTTCGTTTCAAAATTCCCTCACTGAATTTGCAAATTTTTTTCCCTCCACATCCACTTGGACTTATCTAATCATTTTCGGTTAATTTAATTTGCCCAGTCCTTTATTCACATGGTTATCCCCCGTTCGCATCTAACAGTCAGAGTTTGAACAAACAATCATCAATTGCTGCCTGACGATAATGAAGGGCCCTAACAATGAGCAGGAAAATACACGCAATCGAGCAAGAGCCACTAAAAAAGGGTTTCACTTTCTGATAAAAAAAAAAAAAAAAAAACTGAGGTTCCACTGGAGCTACTGGTTTTGCAGGCTTGTTCTTCGTGTTCGCGCGGTCGTCTGGTGCTTCTATTTCTGCGGAACGCATCGGATAGGATTCCACTTTCTTGCTTTATTTACTGGGATTCTTGAAATGATAAAAATAGCCATTCGCCGGAGATTGGCAGAGAATGGGAATCGTCGACGACGTCGACTATTGGCCGTGCAAGGAAATGGCAAGTTTTTCTTTGTCTGACGGTGGATAGGAGGACTCTTGTAGATGGAGTTGGAAAAAATGTCGGAATTTATGGGAGAGGACTGAATTTGTGCAAAAGTAAGACTGTAGGTTAGAATTTGGAATAAAGACAAGATCGCGTCGTCAGGTCTGGGGGTGAAACGACTTAATTTTTTAAGGACATAAGCGGAGTGAATTTCGGGGAAAAGAATGAAAAAAATTAACAAAATGAGAAAACACGATCACTCTGATCTATAGTGGTTGGCTTATCAACGTTTCTTCCGAAGTAACTTTTGCCGGAGAAATTCGATCTGCCGTTCAGATCAGTGAACTCAATTCGAAAAATTGATCGCGATATACTCGATCAACAATGAACGGAAGCGCATTTCGTCAGGCTGTTTACGTATGCATCAGACTTATTTACAAACTCTAACCAGATCACCTACCTTTGAGCGACAGATTTTACTCGAAATATGTTCAAAATTGAATAAAGTGATCGTAGACGATCGGAAGAAATCTTAAAAATTCCCAGAAAAGTTTTTTTTTATCGATGGGAGTATTTCAAATTTCAGGAAGAGATCGTGGTAGATTGTTTCCCGGAAGATGTCACATTAAATCACTTCGAGAGGTGTTGAATTTTCTAATGCAGAAGAAGGTGATCTACCAATCTCTGGCACTGGTACCAAGGATCATTTCCGACATTTGGAATCTTTCCAGAGTGGAAACAAGTCTCTGTAATGGGTCACAGATCTATGGCCAGGCAGAAGACCCTTATTTTTCAAGACTATTTTTTTTGGAAAATCTATAATTTGAACTTTCAAAAGTGATCGTGAAAAGGTTCTTAAACTGTCAAGAGCCTCGATCAAATAATGAAGAAGAAGACAAACATTTTCAGAACGGTCAGCTCATAGAGTACAAACCCACAATTAAAACAACAAAAAAAAAACAAAGAGAAATATTCCTAAACGTGCAAAATTGCGTGAATCTTTCAAACGCCTGAGCTCTCGACCGGGCCAATTATGAAGCAAACTTTGGAAAGTGATGGTGAAGATTTATTTTAAGTACGTATGTCACATAGGGCTAATACAAATTCGTAAAAGAATGTTCCACGAATTAATAAGCATCACTTATAATGGTTTGAGACAAGAAACTCACTTTTAAGGAAATTATAAAAACACAGGGTCCAGTTTTGGAAACAAAGAGCACAATAATTTCAATTAAGATAAGAATTCCATAGGAACAATTTTCCACGTTGTGCTAGATGATCGTAAAAAGTTGTATGACTATCAATCAGTAGATCTGTCGATCTGCCTAAGAAACAGGTTCCGAGTTCGTTCGAAAATTCGTAAGAATTTTGACAAGTGATCGTATAAGTGATAAGTGAAGTGGAATAACCACATATATCGCCAGATCTTCTGGTCCAACAAATTGAACCTTCCTATAAAGCAAAAGAATGTTGGCAAAGAAATTCGCCATTCAAGCTGAACTCTGATCTGATCAGTCTTTGAGCGAGTTCGTACGAAAAATGTTCAAAAATTGTACAAGTGATCGTGTAAAGTTATTTGAACATATCTATAGTCAGAAGTGTTAATCTAACAAGTGGATCTTCCTATAAAAAGGTGGACTGATCACAATACAAATTCGTGCGAAGACTGCTGAATTTTGACAAGTGATCGTGGAAGTCGGAAGCACACATTTAGCATCAAAAAATTAGGACTTAATTATTTTTCAATACAAGTTTGTAAGACAAATTTTCTAACTATTGTGAAACTGTTAAAATGTTCCCAATCCCTATGACAGATACAGGAAAAACTACCTTTAAAAGCACACTATGTTCTTATGAAGCCTACCAATTCATAAGACTCTCATAAAAGAACTGAACGATCACTTTACAAAAGGATAGACTGAACATAAAATAAACTCCCATTCGACTTGCCAGTTGCCAACTCAAACGACATCATACATCGCTCGTTAGCAGTGCGTCACCACAGTCACTTGAATATACTTTCGTACGAGTGCAACCACCAATCATCACCAAACTCACGATAAGAAAAGACCGATCCACAACCATATGCGACCAAACGGTGGTGGGTGCGCATTAGTGTGTCCTCCTCTTTTTTTTTATTACTTCCTTCTTATCATCGTGTTTACTTTGAGCAATCATTATCTCATTCGTTGGGCTCTTTTGTTTATTTTTTGTTTCTGGCTTAAGGAAGGCCTCTCCCACCCCGCCGAGAGGACCTTATCACGTATCACTGCATTCAGTAGGTACAAATGTAAACAGCTTTTGAATTGAGGTAGGTTTTTATTAAAAAAAGGAACCAAACAATGTTATCGGACCGTTGAAGAGGTTTATTGTTGGTGAGCATAAGTGAGATACGAGTACTCGTATATGCTGCCACATGTTGTAGCAAATGGAAGGTGAAGCTGTTGGTATATGGGAAATTTTAAATAAGTTACTGATTGTTGAACGTGGTCGTCACGGGAGGTCGCAAGGTCGAGAGGAGAGACCTATGATGGGATTAAAAAATAAGGTGCACAACTTGGTCGCTCTTGATTAGCGTAAAATCAATTTCAGATCAGTGTAGGATCAGTATTAGACCCTCAGTTCAAGTCCGTTATGGGCTGTAGTTTTATTAGCATTATGCCTTTCAAGGTGGACTTATTCTGAAGTTTATCCCTAAAGCAGGGAAAACGGAATAAAAATGATCAAACTTCTTTAAGTCAATCACACATGAGCTCTTAATATGATAATCAGCCTACATCTTAATGATCGCGTTGATCAGTCTTCAATATCAGACTCCCATTCGTCTCGAAAAAATAAAAAAAACTTGAGGTTGTGAGAAGCTAGACCTTCCTTACAGACCTGTTGAGCCAACATTTTATTTAGCTTAAGCTTAAGTATGTCTGTCAAGACTGCTCTCCACTCTATTGCAGATAGATCGGATCTCTACCAACGATTGCAGCTGGTTTCCGTGACAAACAGATCAACCTTCCAAGTCTTCAACAGGCTTAAAATTAATTAAGCAAGTTGCATTTCTTTGTGAACAAGTTTTGTCATAGTTTCCAAGGAACTCTATCGGTACCACGCAAATGACTCACAAAAATCCTAGCTTTCAGAAAAACTGACAGCAATTCGCTCTTTGTAAACCAGTCTGCTGGGCCGTTAACCCGACGAAAAGGGAGCTTCTTGTATTCTTAAGAAAGACAAAGTTTTCATGGTCCAAGGAGTGATAATATTCCTCTCTAACCACCGCTGCGAAAACCAAGTGACATCATAATCAACTTGAAAGCTTCGGCATAGAATTGCGTGTCTTTCCCTTTGTCCCAAAAATGTTTGTGAGAAGTTAGGGCAAAATTCCACGACGGATCTGCAACTATTAATTTTGATATATTCATAAACTTTAATAAGTTTTAGGTCACAATAGGCAGTTTCACTTCACTATTGTGACTTTGTCAACATGAATTTGGACTCTAAACCAAATTATTTGCACCAAAAGTGGGCGGAAAATAGTCAGGTTCAGTGGACAGACCAATGGACTAGATATCCTTCTCTATACAGGCACTTTTTCAGTGAGAGCCATTCGCCTACTTACATTAATCGGCTTAGAAGTTGTTTCAACTACCTACGAGGTATCTTGTTTACAATCTACCGTCTTGAAGACCCGGTTAAATTCAGAAAAGATTTTGTTTTCCAAACAGCAACACACTCGGTCAACTTCATTAGATACCCTTGTGGTACCAATTTGCATGCAACTTTCAACACATCTACCCACGAACAGCAAATCAGTTCCCATTCACTGTCAAGAGATTCCGCGACTACTGGTTTGAAGCTCACTATCACAACGCCTGAACATTTAACTACCAAAAACCTGAAACTAACAAGTTCAAATGAGCCCCGTTTGGAATGCATCGCTACAGATGGACCACCAGCTAAATTTGAATACACAAAAGCCCAAACATAAAGCCCGATAAATTTATGCGCGCTAACTAACCTTCAGCTGTTGCCCAACTCTCGTATGACAGTATTTTCACAGTTCACGGTTTCTCTGTATTTTTTTTGGTTTATTTTGTGTAAATCCATGTCGTACAATAAACCGCATGTAATCAAAGCGAAATTTGCATTTACCTAACAAAACAAACAGCCATGATCTACCTGCCTGCCCAAACGAACAATTTCTATCGATTATGCAACCCGTCACCGTCAACCTGTCGCGCGAAAAGTTCCAAAAGCACAACAAATCCCCTAAAGCGGAACAAATCGCAGATTTTTCATTTATGTACACAAAAATAAAAACAAGCCCAAACCGAGAAGATCAATGACAACTCGATCAACGTGATCATCGTTGCATATCAAACTTCACGCGCTGACTGCTATGAGTAACTAAGCCACCAAGCAGTATACGCCCACAGAGGATTAAAACTGACAGACAAAAAGAAGATACCAACTAAAAATTTGCATAAGCGATCGATCGGTTGTACATCAGCTGTTGGTATCGGAAATAGCTATAAACACTCGCATCGCATCTATGCTCGGAGTCACTTTCTCGCATTTAAATCCGCGGCGTTGTTTACCAATCACTTAATACTGGCTGTTGTCTCATTTTGTGGGTCACGTCCGTGGTGGGATTTGAATACGATCAGTGATCTAGTGCGAGCTTTCTTTTGGTCCACCACTCCCACCTGTCCCGAATCGTTAATGTCATTCCTTAGACTGGCCATCCTCTCCTCGTTTAATAGCAGTTTCTCTTCCAATTAAAAGCAGCCAGATAAAGGTGGATAAAACCAAAAACACTGCCGCGGTCACACGACCGAATGACCTGTTTAAAGACAGCCTGACAAGACACTTGCAAATACTCTTTTCAAGTTAATCGAACCACGACATTCAGGTGATAAATAAAAGGTTTTATTCTTAAACGACTTTTGTTCGCGGTGACAGTGGACATTGAAAAAGAGGCAAACAAAAAGAACGCATAACCTGGTGCATGTCACAGAGAGAGATAGAGAGAAAGAGAGACAGCCAAGCCAAGGTTGAATGGAATCTTAATGAGGCGCAAAGGTTTAAGTCCGACACGCCCAGAATAGTGCTGCCGTCCGGTGCGGGCACTTGAGGCGACGTCTGGCAGAGATCATAAGCCGGATAATTCTTTTATTAGCGAATGGGGTCGTTTAGTATCAGGCAGTCCATATGCAGCGGCCCGTTATTCAGTTGGCGTTGCGGCAATAACTCTATCTCATTTCAGGCAAATCATGTCTTTAGTGTCAGTTTCAATAATCAGGTCGTAAATACTGATCAGGTTGTTATGACAATGGCTTTGACTGAGGTTAGAAGGACTGCAGCATGATAGATAGTTGCGAAAAAGCCAACTGTTCGATTGAATCAAATCTGTTGAGACACCAACCCATCGGTTGTCCAAATTTTAACTAGTTCAATTCATGGCCATGCTTTATGAGTCAGGGATGCCAAAATGAATGAGCCCTGTGAGCTTCGCCTGCACAACGCCAATGGCTGAGAAAATAACGCTCATCGCAAGTGACAAGACACAAGGCAACTGGGAGAACCGTCTTTTTTTGATGGAAAAACGCACGTTCTCTAAACTAATTTATTTCGCTAAAAAATAAGCACCTACGCTTGGTGGCAGATAACGTAGATCTTGAAAAGACTCTCGAGATTCATATTCAAATCTAGGTTATTCTTCCAGCATCTTCCTTAGTTAGGTACCTATTATATTATCAAAGACAAGAACCTCACGAGACCCTTTGAGAGAAACATGCTTCGTCTGAAATTCGGTTTGTATATCGAAGAAGTGTGAAGGACCTTCAAACGACTCAAAAAGCTTAAAATACAACTGCAAAGGTGTAGGTACATGAATAGAAACGCCCCAACTCGACAAGATATGAGTCCAACACTAGGCGACGACGAAATAGAGGAAGTACCCACATCATGCGATGCGCAAAACTGAGAAGCTAACTCAACTGCGGGCAGCTACGATCTCCCAACTGAAAAATCTTCTTGGGTTTAAATCTGTTTCACCAGTACCGCAGCAGCAGATGGGTTAGGGTAGTTCAAACAGGGTATGAAGAAAATCTTCACGATTTTTGGAGAGCCAATTGAAAATAACAATAAAACAAAGAACGTTGACACATTAGAGATGAAAGCCTCTGCAGCTAGTGTTCTCTTTTTCACCTTTGTATTAGCTAAAAAAATATTTTATTTTATTTATTCATAAAATAATAATAATAATAATACTTTTCTTGTACAATATTTTCTTTTTTCTATATATTAAGAAGAAGTGGCATTTTCAGCACAAACCCTTAAAAACCATAGCAGAGGTCACTACACTTTGCAGAAAATATAACCGACTTTCAGAGCCATAGAGTCTTTTGTCACGTAGGCTTTTGGAGTTAACAATCCACAAGAATTTTCGAGTTTCTGGTACACTTTCTGTGGGTCCTAAAAACTCGAAAACAGGTATCTAGACGTGGACTTGGGACCCACAAGTTACTTACGCAACGAGGTAAGGATTAGGTTCAACTTTTGCATTTAAAGTTATCTATCTTTCCTTGCCCGTATTTTTGCACTTCCTATACATCCACGGCTACCGACCTAAGAAATATAAATAAATAGTTGGCGCAAAAGTTCCATAGGGACCCTACTCATTCATTTTGTGAAGGCCTTTCATTTTCGAGACGAATGGAAGGGATCTACAATTTTATGCCGAGTCCAAACGGCCAATTGAGAAGCTTTTTCATGGCAGTTACACTCTCGGATGTTTGTCAGACTTTCGCGAGTGGCGCAGTCAAAAAAAAAACTTCAAGATAGTGTTTTTTTTTGGGATTTAACCTGGGAGTCCAAAAAAAACCTCCAGATAGTGCTTTTTTGGGGGATTTAACCTGGTAGTCCAACAGATTAACCACTACCTCCCTAACAACAATAAAACGAAAGCAAACAATAGATCACTCTCCCGGCCTAAGGTTAAAGTCCTTCAAGCTATTTTAAATTTAAATTCCAATCTCAAGCTACAAGAAACCTGCTTCAGAGGTCGTAAAACTGCCAATTTTGTGGTTTTGCAAGCTTCAAAGAATTCGCGATACCAAGCACGAAACCGCGCGATTGTTTCGTGTTTTCTAAGAACCAACAAAATTAGGCATCTCATCAAAGAAGTTGAATCGCAGTAATCACCTCCAAAACAAACAATCGCCATGAACCATGATTAACAATACAAAACTACAATCGATAAACCTTGAGTCTGACAGAAATCATTCAAAATTCTTCGAGGTTTACCTATTTGTTTACTTAACCCACATAAACTGTAACTGCATGGCGCAAAAGCCCAACTCTGTCCCAAATCAGTAAAAAAAAAGAGAATTCAAATAATAAAAATCAAAAAATCAGTCCGTCGCTGTCTGCATGGGGTCAATAATTAGCGCGAAATAAAGTCCAACAGTCTGCCAGCTAGACACGACCGAAAACACCGCATAACCGAAGAAGAGATGCTTCGAAAGAAATATTTACACAAAGAACGCAATCGATGTATCCATTAGATTAAAATATCCATGCGGTGACTTAATCCTTTGTCTTTTCGGCTGAACTTTGCTGCCGGCTGTGGCTGCTGGTTGGGTATCCAATATGGTGATTATGACGTAACACACGATCGAGACAAGATCAAGATAGTGTGTCGGGGATCACTGTTTTATTTTCACTACTTTTCTTTTTCGGCATGCGTTGCCAATTCTTTGGGAAACAGGTAAACGATTTTGGATGCGGATGCACTTTAGCAACAAACCTTGAACTTCACTTGATTTGTAGCGAAAAACGATACCCAAACTTTGATGGAAGCCAGAACCGGCAAAGCACCAGGAATTTTGCGCGATTTACCATAAAGACCGCGCACATATAGTAAAAAACACACACAGAACGAAAACGAGATCGAGAACCGAGAACGCCAAGATCGCCGTGACAACGACAAAACGCACGAGCAACTGCAGCCAAACAGCAGAACTCAAACTGAAACTCACTTTGCGCAGCACCACCAATAAGGAAATTCAATTCGCGTTCGCGTATATCTGCAGCAGCAAAAACAAAAAAATAACCGACAAAAAATAAGACAACACACAAAAAAAAAACAAACAGCGATGTGTCCGAACAATCCGCACTCGGTTTTAAATTTCGCGAAGTTGCGCGACTTTTCGTCAACAAATCCGTTGAGAAGCAACTGAACGACTGCGGCAACGGCAACATAAATTCATAACGCAATGCCACGCGGTCGGTACGCGGATTGACGGCGCGATCGAGTCAAGCAAACTTTGTCGACTCATACAAAACAGCGACTTGTTCGAACCACAATCCACAACATGCCAACTGAGAACTGAAACGGAACAGCAGCGACTACGACTACGCCACTACGAGTACAACGGCTACGGCCATAGCCCATGCCATAGCCCGTCACAACTGCAAACAATAAAGCCGGTGTTTGCTTCTTTTTTTTTTTTGTTTTCTTTATGCGCTCGTTTCCATTCTTATCATAGGCATAGCAAAACCAACCACCAACACTCATGCAGATGGAGGCACACGACACGGGTGCAGTGGGCTTAGAATTTATGGGGCGAGTTGCACAAAGTGGAGACTTTATGCAGTCTTCATCGCAAACACATACAGGTCTGGCACTGGTGTGTTGTACTTTGCACACACACGGCAGTCTACAGGCTGCGTTGGATGGAAGTAGAAGTAGAGGTAGAGATTGTGCATTGTGGAGAGTTTCTTTCTGGCAAGTTGTTGCTCAAAGTTGCACTTTACAGTGTTTTCGCTCGTGTATTGCCCCGTTCACGGTTCAATGCTTAAGCGTCAAGCACTTGTGCTGCTATATTAGAGCATATGCAGTCAGCTGCACCGAGTGGGCTTGGAATAAAGTAAAGTATGGCCAATTTCACAGATGTCAGTGTCAGATGGAAAATGAGCGAAAACAACGAGAAACGGTTATAGAGAGGTAGGCGAAGAAGCGATCGATTTATTCGATTGCAGTCGAATTCGTTTGTCCACTCACTAGTGAGTATACGAATTTGATGGAGAGAAAGGGGATTCACACTCGATATCGATAGTTTTTCGATGGTTATTCGAATGAGAATAAGGTGCGTTCAGTACAGAACTTTAAAACGAAGTAAAACGTGTGTGATGGGTTGACTTCATTAGATTGGGCATTTTATGCGAATACTGGTGAAATGTGACTTCGGTTAGGTAAGGCCTTAGTTATAGCCACGGTTGCCACATTGGTCATTTGTGACCAAATTTGGTCATTAATTATGCTCTTGGTCACATGGTAATTTTTTACGAAATGGAATATTATTAATGATTATCATGTTCTTCTGTGTAGAATATGTCGAAATAAATATGATGAATTGATTGGTCTGTGGTTACAAATATTTCGGACTTAAATTATTTTGGTCATTTTTAGCTATACACTCAGAAAAAAATACTATAATATCAATAGGAAAAGCCATCCAATCAATGCTTTTTTACTATTAAAATTGGTCAATGGTGTTTATCCGATTGATATAATAATTTCAAAACTATAATAGTAATGGTACGGTTTTCCTTATTTATTAATGTGTTTACCTTTTTGATTCAATATTTCGTCTTATTAATTAATAATAGTATGCACTTTTGTTTCTGAAAGTTTTTAATAGGAAAAGACAGCTAGTTATCAAAAGTAAATACCACTAAAATGAATAGAAAATACGATAAAAACAATTACAACATACTATTATTTCTATAGTATTTAACTTCTTAAATTAATAGTATACAGTGGTCATTTTTATTTCCAACTTTGGACACACTTTTTATTTTCAAGTGGCAACCCTGGCTAAAGCCATGCGTAAAACGAAACTACAAAATTTGTTCCAAGCTGAGTTGAGCGCGAAAAAAAATGTTGTGTTTGGAATGGTTGATTTGCAAGCGGTATGGTGAATCAGTTAGATGAACTGAGTTGATTAAGAAATACAACTCTTTTCGGATTTGGATGTTCAAAATTCAACTTTAATTTTTTGCTGCTAGTTAAAGAGTTGTTTTGATTTACAATTTCTTCATCCATTGAAGCTTCTGATGGCTTAAATACCAAAATAAGCTGTGCGTTCAGGGGTTAATGACCACAATACAGACAATACAATATTACATTTTAGTTGTGTTGGAGCTATTTTGTCTAACTAATAAATAAAACTACATTGATTGATGCCTTTTCATTTACTCCTTAAACAATGCCCCACATCTTCGGAGTGGGTGTTAGAGTGCACTGCGCTGGTACTTGTAGATGTATACCTCAACTTTTATGATGTATAGGATACAATGAACCTTAAGCGTTAAAAGTCATTTCAAAATATTAGAGGATATTATACATTTTTGAACGAATTTCAAAAGTGATAGAATGTCCCGTCAACACTCTTTTGCTGTAAATATTAGGTATATTAAATACCCAGCTCTTCACGAAATGTAGTCGCAATTGATTATGGGACGTTCATAGAACAAAACAATTAAACTTGTATTCGCCGAAAACTGTGTAAGTTTATCTGGGCTATTGTACGTGGCCTGTGTTAGATCGAAAAGAATTGTGCGATCTGCCTTAAGACACAAAATCAATATCAACCTTTATGATAGCTTGCTTGTTTGTTGAATATCCGTCATTTCTCAAGCCATCAATGAATCCGTTCGGAAAAGGAAATGTTTGATTTACGCATTTGAGGGCATGTGAAACGATGTTTATAATAGTCTAGAGATACGACTTGCTCCTCTGACGAGCCGAATTTTAAATGTGTAAGACGGATACGATCTTCTATACAGAACATTCTTCCTCAATAGCATACGCATCTTACTTTTGCTGGAGAATCAATTTTTGGGAGGTTTTTCAACTGCTTCATTTCAGGAACATCAAGAGCCCCAATACCGACATATAAGCTAGGTACCGTCTGAAGCGACGACATTTTAATCAGTTGACAAAGTGACAAAGATATCTTCGAAATGAGCAGAATCTAGATACACGTAAAAAAAAAAGAACTTGTGCTTGAAAACATCCCATAAAGCATTTCAGTCTAATTAAACAAAAAGGAGATCTTCAAAAGAGGGGATATTTATCAAAAAAATTTGTTTTGGTTCAGGCCTCAAAGAAGGATAATGAGATGATTGAAGGATCATGCTCAACGATAGTCAGAAGAAAACTGATCTGCAAATAAATTCGGTTCAGTTACGGAGAAATGTTCCTCAAAAACATTCGAATCAAAATGGATGCTATAAGAGAAACAGTTCTCGAATCCTCAAAAAAAATTACAACACTCGATTTAGATGATCACAAGTCGGGGGCTATGTAGAAATAATATTTCTGCAAGTTGGTCTTGAAATCGGTTGGTATATGTAATTACTTACTGATCCTCAATGAAGACCGATCACTTTTTACATTTACTTTATTTCTAACCATACCACTGTACAAGAATGGTAAACAAATTCGTGGAACTAGAACACAGGCAAATCGTTCACATAAAAGATGGAATGATCACCGATCTTAACAGAATCTTCTACAATTTTACAAGAGCCAACTTCTACTTGATACATTATCTTGCCTATAAAAGTAATCGCAATGTAAGTTATCTTAAAACCAAACAAAATAAATTAAGCCATTGCTACTGTAATGGTGTGCTAATATTAAAATAAACAAGCGAGCCTCTGATGGAGGATACTAGTGATCTTGAGGAGGATGCTTCTGATCTTGTAGGGGATCATAGTGAAGAATAATAATGATCTTGCGAACATTAGACAGTAGTAACCTTCTGTGGTGGTTGGAAAAGTATTTCTATAACCAATAGATTGTTTAGAACCGAAATAGCAAGGCTCTTAAATTTTTAGAATACGCCTTCCTTAAGCAAGATCCAAAAACGTTGCGAATGTTAGAAGCCCAACAAAATAACATCACCAAGAAATGACTAATCTCGGCATAGAGCAGTATACATTCACATAAAATCAATGAAGAATTACGCTCCCCACGAATTATTGAAGACCCTGTCTGCAACATTTTACCACTTGCAACAACTCAGTTCGAACAAACGTCTCCCTCATATCTATTGACAAATCTGGCATCAACCGAAGCCCCATTAAGACCCATTAACGATCCACCTCTCTCTCTCGTGGGGCTCAAATATGACATTCCTCACAATTTATTGCGCGACAACATTTCCATCTCTCACCTGCAATGCCAGCAACTCCAGCCACACCAAAAACGACTATCATTCCGAAAAGTAAAATATATATACCGCGTTGCGGCCAACTGGAGGAGGTTTCCTCCTTTCAAATGTTTCTAAGGCCACAACACTCATAACCTGGTCAGGAGCGATCGCGAAATTTCGATAACGAAACCTAACTGCGAAAACAATAAAACACCACGAGCCATAAATCCGTTGCATACTTCATAAATTACCACTTCTGGGGCCCAGCGTGCACAGATGCAGTCAAATGATATTCACACCGATCAACCGATCGGCCGTAAGCCGGACCGTAAGTGTACTGTAAAGTGTGCCAGTCTACCACCACTCAACAGCGAGATGCCACAAACAACTTCATAATTCAAAAGTGCAGTCGCTATGGAATAGCTCGCCGCTGTCTGTCTGCCGTCGTCGTCGTCGTTGCAGTCGCCGAATGTGACCTAAAGCGGAGAAGATCTCTCTAAAGATCGGATAAAGAAAACCGACTCTACCGCCACCTGGCGATGTCATTCAACAGGGCGACACACTCGCTCACAACAAGCCCATGATTGATCGCGCACCAGGACCATCACCCCACCAGCAGTCGATAATCCTCGAACTAGTGTGATCCTCATACGATCCTCTTGCATATGATCTATGCCAGAACCAGAAATTGGCAGCCTTGTAACAATTAATTTGCATAATCTCCTCACGCATGTTGTACCACATTGGCTTGTCCAATGGCCATTTGTTCCATTTGCCATCTACTTTCCAGTTGCAGCACTTGTGTGCTAAGCAGCTTACCGGGATATGTAGCCAAAGTCCATCCGCGAGAGAACAGCGCGACGGTTGTTCTAATAAATTGCAATGCAAATGCCTTCACTCCATCACAATTTAGCGACGACTTCCTTTGGAGCACCCCGAGTGGCTCTGCGGTGTTGTGCACTGTGCAGGCCTCTGGGGTAGTGCACGTTCCTGCGTGACTCTCTGTCTCGCACAGAGCAGCACAAGATAAAAGGTGCAACAAACGATCGCATTAGCACCATTTGACAGATGGTCGTCGTGCTCTGACACTGGACATAAATTGTTTTTTGTTGATGGGCCCGCTTTTACGTGATTCACTGGCTGGGTATTTTCTTGTTCGCATTAGATGGTCCGTTGTCCGGTCCCATAGAGTTAATATTCGATTCGATAGCTGTGATCGTTTGTCAATGGGCAGAAGTGATGTGCATCGTTATAATGTGAAAAGTGATCGTGTGAAGTATGATGGGCAAGTTGAGTGCCTTGTTAAGGGGGACTGCAGATCAAAAGTGGACATTATGGTCTTCGCGAACAGCGTGAAGTTCATGTTCATGACTGTGCAAAATATTGAATAGAACGGGACCAGGAAGCGGGCTAGTGGGGGTCAGACATATTGCAATATGAGAGTGTGATCTATAAAAAAAGAAAACTCTTCTGGTGTGTGAAGTATGTGTGGAAGATCTGAGAAGATTGACCATTATAAGAGGTTTGCATCTGATCGTGGTTTGGTACGATCGATCCTCACAGATCAATGGCATTCTAGGAAGTTCGTCCTTTGATCTTCCAGAAGATATCTATGAGTTAACACAATATTATAACTGCTTCTGAATGCATGTGACCATGTTTCTACGGAGGCCTGATCATCCCCCACTGGTAGCTAATTTTTGAAATCGCATCTTGGCAGTTATCGCCTATCATATATATATATATATATTATACTTATCAGCGGAAGTTGATCTTGCCCGAAGATATTGATTGAAAACGATTTCAGAGACTACTGATCCTCACCAGGAAAAAGGGTGATCTTGTGGGAAACAAATTTAAAGTCCACTGATCTTCACTAGTAAAAAAAGTTATTTAGCTGTTGCTCACATTTGGATTCATTGCAAGAGTCATCTTCAAAGACATTGTGCGTCTTTTAAAAATAGAGATGCTATGAGAAAAGCGATCTACACAGATCGGTAGCAAATTTTAAAGGGTCACATCAAACAGGTCTCATCAAGAACTTTAAATCTGATGCTAGCTGACCTTGTCAGAAGATCTAGATCTTAAAAGCAATCTTAGAGACCACTGATCCTCATCACAAAGACAAATTCATTCAACTAATTCATGAAGTTTGGTTGATCTTTACCAGAGCGATGGACATAATTGAAGAATTGTTTCTGCTGAAATCCCACGTCTTTTCGAGAGCTCTCTTGCGGAGGTAACTGATCTCCTAATAAGATATCACTGATCCTCATCGATCGGTAGGCATTTTCAAACAATCGTCTTTACATACATGAGGTAATCAATATTTTTGAGTAGTCCTTGACTACAGATTTTCTACTTGTGATTGCATGCGAATTCGTTTGAATACACTGTGATTCACCATGAATACACACAGAAAAGTTCCTTGAATACACCTGATTACTTCCCCCTCGCATGAGGTGGCTTCATCAAATTCAGAGATAGAGAAGAAGATCTCGTTGAAACGCGATATGGAACTGCTTTTACATGAGGTGACTCTGAAAGAAGAACTCGATCAAAACTGATCCTCTATTACAATCGAATATATGTATACCGAACAGGATGACAAACAATTCGATATGTATATGAACATGTTCACTGATCCTCACCAAAAAAAATGGAATTCGCTCTTGATCGCCACCAGTCGAAAAGTCATGTCGAAAACCTTGTAAGTTTGTACTTTGTACAGGATTGATCCTCACGGATCGGCAGCCAGTTTAAAAGCGTATTTTTTACAAATAAAAACGCCACTCTTGAGACCTGTGACCTGATCCTGAGCAGAAATTAATAGTTGTAACAGCTCATGGAAGCTGATTCTATTTGATCTGATGGCGGATTTTTTGAAGAAACTTCAGTAAAATCCCACCTCTCCTACTGAAAGTTTTCTTTCCGATCTTGTGACAAGATTTTGATTGAAAGCGAGTTTAGATACCACTGAGCCTCATCAAAAGATCCTCAACGCTTGGTAGCAAGTTTAAACGCGTCTTCTTAACAGATATTAAGAACATATCCTCTACAGCTGTTTGGTCTCATTTGCTCGATCGATCCTCACATGTATGCAACCAATTTAAAAGCGACTTTTTACAGACAAAATAGTCACTTTAAAAGCCTATAAAATTGGTACAAGACCCTCGACAGGAAAATAATCGTGAAAGCTGATTCCATTGCACGATCGGTCCTCAATGATCAGAGTAGCTATTTTTAAAGTTTCAGCTCTAGACAAATCCCAGCTCTCTGAAGAATGTTTTACTGAACTAACTACTCTTGTAAGAAGATTAAGGTTGTATATATGTACAGCTGATCCTCATCGATCGATCCCCTCAGATCGGTTAGTCATATTGAACAAATCGCCTTAAGAGACATGACACACTTCATCGAAATCTGATCCCTAAGAGCGAATTGATCTTGTAAGAAGCTCTCGAATACCATCCATCCGCAAGATCATTGATCCTCACTGGGAACAAAGATGAAAACCTTTACATACTTCACTTGTTTCATCGCGAAGCTGACGCCCTAAGCCGATTCGTATACTGACGCCCCATAATGATCGCAAAGATCACTGATCCTTGCAAGAAAATAAGTCATCCGTTCTCATTAATCATAGATCTAGCTTACTGATAGTAGCCATAGTCTTTCTGTCAATGAACCAATAAAACACAACATTGTTTGCACTAAAAATAGAGACACAAAGAAGACTTCTTCCATCTGTACCCACTCACACTCTACACAGCCACACCTCGACACCGACATGTCTCGCTCATTACCATAGGTTACGTGATTTTATTCCATCATCACTTTTACTGGTCTATTATCCACTAAAGATATGCCATCCCAGCCGCCACATAGCACTAAACTTTACGAGCCTTTGTGACCACAATTTATCCAATTTGCGCGGGCACAAATTGTCTCATACTCTCGATCCTTGCATATTTTCCATAATTATCAGGTGCCT
Source organism: Cheilosia vernalis (assembly GCA_949126925.1). Taxonomy (NCBI): domain Eukaryota; kingdom Metazoa; phylum Arthropoda; class Insecta; order Diptera; family Syrphidae; genus Cheilosia; species Cheilosia vernalis. Next base: position 7,375,968 of record OX421360.1, on the reverse strand, counting down.
GCTCGGTGATCTTCATAACCAAGCTAATTATCCTTATGTCACGACATTCCATGTTGCAGCGACAACACAAAAGTTGCAACGTCGGCGAAGCCAGACCATTATTGTCTGGCTGCATCTTTGTCCAAATGCGGGACAACGACACGAAGCACAAACACACAGAGTCGACTGCATGATATGATCTGCGATGTGCATGTGCTGTGCTCTGTCGTCTGTGCATGCAATTCTTGCATGCATCTAGAAATAATGCCGGTCCCATGCACATGCACATGTGCTAATTTTCACGGCGACTATCGCGACCATATTTCCCGTTCCCGTTTTCACCTTCCGCGCACGGAAAGTAAAAGCCATGCGAATCCTTTTGATCCACCATCCAACTCTGGGGTCCAGTACGGTCCTGTGTTTATTTAAGCGCCGACTTTTGTCTGTGTGGCAGTGCATGTAACAGAAAAAAGGCAAAAACTGTTTACATTCCGCAACCACTTGTACAGTACAGCTCCTCTCTGGCGTGTATCCTTGCAGTAAAGTTTCGCTTTCTCATCCCCATTTTGGGTGTGCCGCACACGACAATTGTGACAGAGTAACCTACGCGAACGCGAACGATATCGATGCTCCTCAAAGATTCCTTTGCGAACGCTTGCCGCGACTACTGTATTCGCAGGAGACAAAACCACAGAAGGCCATCTCCATCACAGCCAGTCATCTATAGCCAAGGCGATGCGCGATGCCGCGCTGCTGATTAAGGAAACTCCAGACCAAAGGCGAGCAAAAAGAACTTCTGCATGCCACGGAACCTCAAAGCAAGGTGAGGGTTATTTATAGACGCAGCGCGCCTTAACTAGAACCGACCCGCATGGATTGCTGCAATCGAGAGTGACAGAGGAGTTTAGAGCGCTGCTGCCGCTGCTTCGACGCGAGCGTGTAGATGAGTTTCAGGTTCATTGGCGATATGAGCAAAGAACAAACGATGATGAAGATGGCGGTGGCGTCGTCGTCTTCGTCGTCGTTGTCGCGATCGGTGGGAGTTTGACAGTTGTTATTGTTGTTTTGCGATCCTCACGAGCGCAGAGTTCCTTTTGAGAGGTGCAGCTCGCAGTTAATGTCGCGCCATCAGTTCACATCACACAAGTTGAAAGTTTCTATTTTTGTCTGCACGCAAAGGGACATTGGAACCGAGCGAGGTGATGCTGATGACGCGTCACGGAAAAATTACACCGGCTATTAATTTAGACCGTAATGACAGTTTTTGGCATGTTCTGTGTATTTTGTTTGGCCGCTCGCAATATATTGCACGTGAAGGCAGGTCGGGCATTTGAAGATGCAGATGCAGATGGAAATGTGACTGCGGTGAGTGGATGCTGGGTGACGCTTTGAAGGTGTTTTGCGATAGCAACGAGTATCAATGGCAGGCCGGGAGATTTATATGCGATATGGAGACGAGTTTTCCTAGACGTTGAAATTCGGTTTTTTTTTTCAACGTCTTTCCTTTTTTTGGGTTCCAATGTCGATGTTTTTTTTTTTTTTTTTTTTGAGCCTGTCGAGGTCAAATCGAGGTCACTGTTATGCAATGAAATTGTGGTGGCAAATTGTCACTCATTGGGTGCCTGTCTAAATTTAGCAAAAAAAAAAATAAAGCTAGGGCGTCACTTGGAAAAAAGATGTAAGGCATGGGCAGCCCTGCGGAACAGCTGAGTTTGCTTGGGCTAAGAAGGGGAATATCCGACTTTTTAAAAGATGGACATTGACAGACAGGCAGCCTTTAACAGCAGGTCTTGAGCCCAATGTTTTACCGAAAGCTTTGGCGACTATTTCATTGATAAAATGACAATCCTCTAAAGTAGAGGTTCCTAAGAACACAACCTTGTGAATTGGATATCCGCTGCCAACTTCCAGAGAAAAAGCTGAATGCTTAGATTGTTGGATATATAACTTTTCGGACCACCAGTCGGCGGCTTGTCAATCTTCGACTTCGGCCTAAAAGGCATGGAAAAGGCTCCGGAGATCGCAGGAGAGGTGGTTGCCCAAAAAAGACCCTTACTCTGCATAGAAAAGAGGTCTTTTCGCCTGCCCTTTGCTTATTAGGTGCTTAGGCTCTTTAAATGCATCGCTACATCGATGTTTTGCATGTTTCCATCACCTTCGAACTCAAAAGGCCTCTTTACATAGGGAGAACTCTGCCTTTTGCGACAGCAGGGCTTTGTCCTGGCCCAATTTTTTTTTTTCAAATAGTAACCAATGCCACGTCGGATAAACCTTAGGCATTCTCAAACAGCGTTTTGGGATTTCTTTTAACAGCTGTTCTTATAACACTTTTGACATCCGGCTATTGGATTTGGTCCAGTATTCAGTTTTTCCATGTTCCATTTTATGATTTTCAACTGAATTCGACTGACGGTTTCCTATAGGAAGGGATGAAGACCCGTGAACAGGAAGCTGACAAGCCGCTGATACCACATGGCCCGGGTACCCTGGTGAGTACCTTGTATTTAGCTAGATCTCTAGAAGTTTAAAAGAGTCCTAAACCAGCTCTGAACCGATCGAATTCGAGCTTAGGGTCTTAGACGCAGCTTCTTTGTTAGAAAAAAATTTAGATGCGGACCTTGTGTGTCTTCGTAAGCCTTCAACTTGAAAGATAAAAGAAACCTAGGTCAAGGGATGTAGCTGTATCAAGTTCAACGGTCATATAAGGATATCTCAACCTTTATGAAGAAGCTGTCTTTTTCAGGTCTTCCGAGAAGACAATGCGGCTGGCAACATCTTGTGTCTGACGAGCCCCCGCAAATTGAACTTTTTGCTCAATTTTAAAGGAATCCACCTTCTTATTACAAAATCCAACAAGTAAAATCTTTCCATTTACAAAATTGTCACACCCAAAGCCACCAGGGACGAAGAAAAAACCACCACCGATAGCGCAGCTAGGAGTAGTTACCTCATCATATCGCAATGATTCCTCATTTAAAACCATAATGCACTGCAAACATCATATTTGGAGAGGCAAAAGCATCCATCATCGCGGCGTTTTCTCCTCATTTATCCACTACTACCGTTACCAGTGCCATGTTGTGTCACAAAGGGAAGGAAGCACAGCATGAAAGAGACAAAAAAAAAACGTCAACTCCAACCAACTATGCTCAAACATCCATTAAAATTATGCAACTTGCGAGATGAGTACACTCTCAGGCGAAATGCAACACTCTTCAAGCTGAGCCTCATGGCTTCTGATTCTGTCATCCAAATGCACGAAAGAAATTTTTTTTTTTTGTTTGTGCCTGAGATAGTTGGCACATCTCGGCAGATATGACGGCAGGCATCGCTGCAGGCTGGGTTGATTGTCCTGTATGGAGGTGGGTGGTGAATATTTTTTTTATCTGTCTGTCTGGGATTTGTGATTTTTTGTGTCCTAGAGAGGACTACATCCACTTAGGAATAATTGATGGTCTAATTTTTGTGAGATTTTCACCCGATCTCAATCAATAAGGAGATAAAAATTGTCTGGTGGTATAGTTACGGGGGAACTATAGTTGGATTAGATTTGAATGAATGCTGGAAGGATGCACTTTTTATTTGATGAAGTCAGACAGAAGTAATCGTTTAGCTGCGTTGCATAAAATCAAGTGGGATGACTAGTTTGCCAACTCGGTATTTTAAATGACTACAAGAAAATATTATGTGTCAAAATTTTAAGTAATTTTTGTTGAACTTACGTAAACGTCGTATAACGAGCAAATGGTAGAGAATACGTTCCGAAAAACATGGTATAATTTAAATATGTATTTATGACTTTTTAATTTGAAATGAAACCAATTGACATAAGTCTTCAACTTTTGCCAACTATTCATATATAATTTTATTTTCATAAGTAGCGAATGATAAGTAACGAGTGACAAGTTACGAGTGACTAGTAACGACTAACAAATAACGAGTGGAATGTAACGAGTGATAAGTAGCGAGTGAGAAGTAAAGAGTGACAAGTAACGAGTAACAAATAACGAGTGAAAAGCACCGAGTGATGAGTAACGAGGGATAAATAAGGACTGAAAAGTTACTAGTGACAAGTAACGTATGACAAGGAACGAGTGGCAAGTAACGGACGACAATTTACAAGTAACAAACAAATGCAAAGCGCGTAGGTTTAAGTGTACTGTAATCCTAAATGACTTTTTTTATATTTGCTGGTTAGATATTGACGCAAGATAAGCCTCCGATTATAACAGAAGTACGATTCAACAAGATGAGGTATATATCTCGCACAATAATCTTCTCATGACATATATCAGAGACACAAACCTCACCTTACAAGTGCACGCACCATTTCACGATCTCTTTCGATTTTTATTACCACCCCTTTCAGGCGACTCTCTTCCACCTAACCATTTAATTTTCTCATTTGGACCATAGCATATCGTCAACACCGATAAAGTCTGTTAATTTGGTCGTTAATCAGTGGAAAATCACGATCAACCGCTAGACGAGTTTCGCATTTATCCAACCAGAATATCTAAATCCAATTATGACGCTTTAATTGCTCGTAAACATTATGAATTAATCCTCTCAATTACCGGAAAACATCGTTAAATGTCATCTCAATTCGCCAAAGACGTGCAGCTAGTTTGACTTAAATACTCAGTGGAGCGCGGCGCGGTAGCAGCATTGCATATAAGTTGCAACAAACCCGTCACGACGATCAAATCGAAAGATATCTGAGCAAGAGGTGAAAATCAGATTGATTTTCAGTTCACTGCAGTTGCAGGATACGAATACATGCTGTGCCAAGCCAAACACATATACAGCCAAACAACACGTGGGCGAACCGGATGCAACTGGGGGAAACTGCTGCACCAAGAAGAAGAAGAAGAAGACAGACGAGGATGAATGATATGCACAGAAACATCTCCTCCTCGTCAGACTCTTTATAAGGACGACCATGGCAGAGACGACGACGATGATGATGAGGATGATGACGGTGATGGTGATGGTAATTTCCCGAAATGAATAAAATATGTATGCGCGCATGCGCGCATTGGCGAACGAACGCATGCTCCGTGGATGTGTGCAAAAAGTTCGATGGCTGATTAATGAAATGCATACGAAATGAGGCTTTCTGCGTAAATGTGGGCTTGAGCTGATGGCACACAGCAAAACGACGAAAGAGAGGTGTGATGCATAATGCATCGCTTATTCGCATCTTTTTACTTTTATGTGCCGTGTGTATCTGCGTCTTGATCTGGTCTCATCTGGGCGCATATCTTGTCTGTGTGACTTGGGTATCTTTACAAACGTGAATACAACTCGCTGGCCGAGTGACAAGGCAGCGCCAGGTAAATTATCTCTTTGCCGGGATTGATGGGAATCTATCTCTGTGAGTGGTGTCGACTTGAGACAAGATTTTCTTGTCAATAAATTCAAATCGACCTAAGGTTGGATGGGAGCTAATGTCATTGTGGTCGAGGGAAGTCGTTGTTTTACAAGACGTCGGAAATGGTGTAGGATAGTGTTTTGGGCAGCGATCTACATACGATTTGCAAATAGATTGGGTGGGAGCCCTTATTTAGGGGTTTGAACGGGCGTCAGGGCGTTGTGAAGTGGCTGTGATAGGGACGCCCGATTTTTTGGCAACTTAGTTCGGTGGTTGTACGCTACCTTGCCTCTAGCTGAAAACCTTCAAATTCTACTGTTTATTAAAATGTTATGCGACTTTTTGCAAGTAGAAGAGGATCTTGGCTTAACTGGCGCCCACAAGTAGATATCTCAGTCAGACTGGAGTTTGCAACTGAAATTAGTTGGGTCGGACTAAGTGGAGAGTTTAGCGACGTGAACCACTTTTGAAGCTCGCTTTGTGAATTTATAAATATTCGAAATATGGTTCTGTTTCAAGAGTGTAAATTATTCTTGTAATATACACCAGGGTCCCAAAAGGACTGATTGGGTGGTTACAGCCGGGAATTATGACGATTAGATGATATAGTCAAGCAAATCACTCTCTTAAGGTCTAGCTCTCACCTAAGTAATTTAAATCAACAACCATCTCCGACACAGAAGTCGGTGCATATGTCGTATGCGTTCGACAAAAACTCGGTCCCAACTTGACACTGATCAGTCTTCTGTCCGTGGAAGTTTTTCCAACTGAATTGTAATCCAAATCAGTGGCAAATATCGTGGGCTGTCGAATGGAGAGGATACAAAACGAGAGCCCTGACGCAGATTTGTTCCTCCATTTATACAACAGCTTATCGCGGTTTACTGGTGGACAAACACACCCAACTCAACGGTGCATCTAGACCCCTTGATTTGGTCTCCATTAAATAAGTCTAATCCCGCTATGGCTTCGCAGTGAATCCACAAAAGTGGAAACGAAAATGCCTCTTCATCAGTTCGCCGGCAAAGGTGACTAACGTTGAAATGCATCGCTGGAGACACAGAAATAAAATTCAGCCATTTCGTTGGCGTAATCCCTGCAAACGAACCCTGTAATTAAACTCACTCACCCCTCTTCGTGTGGGTGGGTTTTAAAAACAGTTTTATTTTTACTTTTTATTTCAGCTGTCACCGTCGGTAGAGAGGAACACCTATCGACGACATTCTGCCACAGAAATTCCATTTCGGGCGGACGGCAACCGCAGTAATTAGAGATTTTCAAATTGAATTCTTATCGCTGTGTTGCTTAATCGACGACCTTTCTCTCAAGTCGTACCCGGCGATGCTGCTGCTGCTGGAGCTAAGTGCTTTTAGCTGACCAAGCATCGCAGGCATATGAGAATTTCCAATTTCAATTTTGAGTTTCTTCAACTTCAATTTGCATAAAACATAATTTTCATATTAACCTAACCTCGATGGGGGAACGTAGACTGCCAAGCGGAGGCAGGCAGGTGAGGCGCGACGTTCGCATTCGAATGAGTTCTGCAGTTGCACTTTGTTGTTGATGGTGTTGTATCGCAGTTAAGATTGCAAAGATAAGTTACCCATTGTGGGAAAATTGGAAATGCAGTTTCTTGTTTCTCGGGGCATGGAATGGTATTATGTGTTTGTGTGTGCGCAAGCAGCCTCCGGGGTACGAGTGAACTTTAGAAGTCTAATTCAATTTGTTTGAGAAATTGTATGTCGGTGCGACTGGACTGACCCGTGCTGGGTGGGGCTGGGTTGAGTCATCCTCGAGAGGATTCGTGATGGGTGGGCCGCCATTAAATGGCAGCAAAAATGGTTGCCGGTGGCAGGAAAACAAATCGTCGACAAATGACGAACAATTCAAATACAAGTTACACTGCGCTGACATACAGTGACGACCTTAATTGTCCTGCCTGTCAAGGCTTCTTAATTCAAGGATCAAAATTAAGTAGAACCATTCAAAAACATAAATGATTGCGAGAAACTACAACTGGGGTTGTCTATATGGAGACGTTGCGCCATCTACTGATCTATTGAGGAAACAAAATGTCACCTTAAAGTCAAAAGTCGCTTAATTTTTGAATTGAATTACAACCGCAAGCTGATGTAAACCAAAGGTAAGGAAAGAACAATCGAAATCGACCAAGAAAATCACTAAAAAAAAAACAGTTAAGGAATTGACTAGTTAAAGCGCCATCTATTGAGTAAAGTGAGAGCCTCTTATACAACAAATTCAATTGACCTGTCAGTGTTTCATATTGTTCAATCACGATACGGGGTTCCTCCAAATGTAATGAAACTTTAGCACTTTCTTGCTTTCGTGCCGACCATAGTTACTAATTAAACAAGATAGATGGCGTAAGAGTAGCTAGTTTTTGAGTGGCCTAGCAAGGCACGTCTTACTTTAGCTAGTAATAAATAAATCAATAGAAATCGCACGAAAAACAGAAAGTATGGAACAAGAAACCAGCAAAAACGTCTATAGTCAAACAAATAAAAATAAGAAAAATGTATGCGCGCCATCTATTGATTAAATTTGAAGTCAATTATTGTATTACCATTTTTAAACTACAATGCACAAGTGAATGGTTTGCACTTCTATTTGATTAAAGAGTTGTATGGTCTTTTAAGCAAGATCGGCAAATTCTTTGCTGTCAGTAAACTCTCAAAGCTTGCTCTCAAATTTTTGAGCGCGCCTAAACAAATGCCAATCACCACGAATTTACAAACCACAGTTCCTCGGTTTCAGAAGTAAAAAGTTTGCGTAAAATTGTTCACTTCGTGGCGAATATCAATGGAAGGATCGCCAATACCCACGCGGAAGAACAAAATGCGAACATTTAGAAGAAGGTTATGCAACATTCTGAAGCCATATGCTAAAACTCGGCTGTAATACACGTGATGAAGATGAATGCTGAATGCTGAAAATATGTGTAACAGCTTTAAATTGTTTACATCGTGCCGCAAAAGACAAAACACGGATTTCCTGCCCTCTAGACATCACAGACTCTTAAAAGCATGTCGATTGGATTTTGCTGCGCCCTTTTATGGAGTTGCATTGTATAAAGCCAATTGATAATTCGCTCTCTAGAAGTGTCGGCGAAGCAAACAAAGCTTTTCGAGTTTAAGGTGTTAAATTGCATTGCTCCGTCAAATCTTATCTTTAGACTTTCAGTGCAGACTTTGCTTCGCCATTTTAAACAAATGTTCAACATAACGCTCTTAAAATGTTAGATATACATTCTGTACTCCCAGTACCGGTTGTTTACTTGAGGACAGAGGCTGATTCTAGGAAGATCCTGAAGGCTTATGTTTTTTTAAAGTCTTAGAGCACTAAATCTTGAACTTCAGTCCATTCTACTATCAAGAAAAAAGAATTTAAGCCTTAAGCCGGGTGTTGAATAGAGACTGCAAGGCAGCTCTTTGGTGATTCTATAGAACAATCCGCTTTCACATCTACTAGCTGTTTCTATGGTCAAGACAATTAGGAACGACTTGTCACGTCAAATGACATTTTCATTCAATATTGAAACGCAAGTCCGTACCTCTCTTTGTCTGGGATAGGTTACATTAGGTAGCTTTAAGAAGTTGCAACTCCTACTGTAAGATGTTTCAGTTCTTCAATCGGCCGGTAATTTTCGTGGGTCTTCATATTTCTGACCTATATCGACAATACAGAGCTCCAATGGGTCTTTCATTGTTGGCGGACTTGAGCTGCTGGTAACTTCCATTATTTGCGTCCTGAGGTCGATGTCTACTTATTGGCAGTCGGTGCCATGAAAGAGTCTCCTGTGTTCCAGACGTCTAGAAGACCATTTTTTTTTGGTCGTCTTGTAGCAAAATGATCGCCAAATTGCTAAAGCGATCACGCCACCGCCATGCTTCTCGATCATATGTTTGAGGCCTCATGTGTGATCATTCCTTGACATGATCGGTGTCCGCAGCTCAGGGTATTGATCAAATTTCGAGCAATCGCGTTCAATCGCCAAAGATCACGAGTTTCTTAGTTACCAGTCGTCTTCTTTACTTGATCAGCCTTTTGTTGTGAATCAGTCCAAGGACACTTCAATATAAATTAAGGCAGTTACGATCATCCCAAGCAACTGTTATCTCAATGAAAATCACACTTTTTAAAAAGATCACACCTCTTTTGATTGTGATCGCCATTTACTGCTGACCGATTATTTGCGATCTTTGCTCTTAAATTTCCTAATTTGAATGCAAAATCCTTCGACAAATATTTCAAGTCGCTTTCGAGTGGCTACTGCAAGCACAGATCCAATTGCCGCGATCACGATCACTACTCTAGTTCACACATCAGACTGTTTAGCAAACTCCACTGAACTAGCCTTGATTCTCAGAAACATATCAATTTCTGTAAATTACATTTCGCCACCCATTTCGCAAATACACACCACACCATTAGATCCAGTTGCACTCACCGATCGCGCCGCCCTGAAGCTATGTCCATGTCGTCCGCACTACCACTGTTGACCTCAAATCCGCGGTACAAATCCACGCCAGCATTGGATTACTTCTTATCGTGCGAATTTCAAAAGCCAATGTTCGAGTTATGCGACAATTTGACGCCTCGTATCTAGAACGAACGCACACGCCTATAAGTGCTCCAAAAAAGTTCCTCACACTCGATTCCTTCGTCGTTTTTGTTTTTGTTTGCGAATTCCATCGCCTATTAAACAAATTCAGAACGCGGTGGCCTAGTCGGCCACGACGACGACACTTCTTCTTATACTGTCGGTTCTCATGCATATTGCGTTGTGTGTGTGCGTTTCATTTGCTTCAATTATCAATCCGGTCGCACATTGTTTGCAGCTCCATCCATGGACGGAGACACAAGATTGCATTGCAATTGTGATCTTCCCGGAGGCATTTTTCCCCAATTGCAATCAGCGTGCGTGCCGATGCCTGTGCTTGTATGGTGGCCTTCATTGGATGGGATAGATTAGGTGTGTGACGTCATTGCTGTGTGTGCGCAACGCAACGATCAAAATATTGCCGACATGGGCACAACGAATTCCTTCCAATTTGTGGCAGTTAGACGAGCGGCAAGTGAATGATATATTATGCAGTGTGGCAAGAGTGTCAATGATCTTGTATTAGAGCCGAGGAATGCTTTCGGAATACGAGGGTCTATGCGGACGCTGATTACGGCCAAGTGGAGGATTATTGTCGCCCGAGGGTATTTTGCACATAGAGCTTACTTCTACCCGGATGAAAGGAAGTCAATTGGGCGAGCTAGACATTAGATCTGCAAGTGGTTTATTGACAAAGTTTTCGAGATTCTGCGGGTCAATCAGTTTCAATTGGTAGCTTTAACGAGTTTCGTGGCAACTACGGTACTTGGTGATAAAAATGGTATAAATCGATGTTTTGCCAGGAAACTATCTTAAAGCTGAAGGAGGTTCCTGGCAACTGGGGAACTTGCTGGCGATTGCGGTATTCATCCATTTGTTGGTCCAAAATTTACAAAATTTTCCGGGAAACTGGGGAACTTGCTGGCGACTTCGGTATTTATCCATTTGTTGGTGGAGTTCGGGTGAGTTGACTTGTAAATGGGGGACTGGGTGGCAATTGTGGTATCCAAGTTTCCTAGCAACTGCGGTATGTGTTGGCAATAGTTGTATCCCTCGAATTGTTGGTCCAAAATTTATATATAAATTTACTGATTCGATGGCAGTCGTATCATACGAAGATTTTTTGGTGAATTTGTGACGAATTTTTGGTAGACAACTGGAATACTTAACCAAAACTTTGATGTCCATCGGTTGGTTGGCGAATATCGGACAAGTTTCCTTAATGGGGCGACTCGTAATCACTCACCCTGAAAGCAATTCACTTATATTTCATCGAACTACTGTAGAAGCCATAAACTATAAAAGTTTACTAGACGCCAATTAACTTTAAACTCATGAGGCAAACCTAGAGCCTGTTGAAAATCAGCACACGGCCCGCTTATGACACTCCTCCTACGATCACTTCCTCCAGATAATGCCAAAAGAAACGCACTCTCCAAAGGCGGCTAGTTCTTCCACCAGAACTTCTTGAACATCTTAACAAACTCGTGCTCAAAATTCAATTTGCAATAACTCACTCGAATTGGAAATAAACCCGTCCACAAGTCGCACATCTATGCCATACAGCACACAAGTTGTGAAGTTGATGTAATTTACATCTCACCCGCAGCTATTTGGGCTAATATCATATTTCTGACAACTAAATAGCCAAGGCGACCCAAACAAACCCAAAACACAACAACTACTAGAAACAACCTCTTAGAACTCCGTGCGCGATACTGGCACAACTATGCGCCCGCGAGAAGTCATCAGATCCACCATTAGCAGCGCTCCCTCTATTTGCTGCCAGACCAACTTTTATCTCAAGGCGTGTGATATTTCAATATGATTACCTCATCTCGGTATCCAGTAAACAAATCGTTTCATTACACTCGCCCGTGTGCATACATATACACTGAATGATCCACCGAAATCACCATCATCACGGTGTGCACAACGAGCACCGTGCCTGGGAAGAGACGAGCGACGATCGCCAAAAGCGAAAGGTTCGGATTACGGCTCCAGATCGAGATTGGGGCGTGGGTCAGTATTGTTCACTTTTCCTTTTGGGAATCTGCTTTGCGTTGGCGATCCAGTTGTGCTGTGAGAGATCTCCGCGATGATGCGATCTTCATTTAGCCGAGAACGACCAGATCTAGTTAAAATGTAGAAATGCAATGCAATAAAATTAAGTCGCGCTGATAGGTAGTTTATTTAAATTTCGTTTCGGGGTTACAATCGCACGATACAAATCCTTTCACTAGTGCGCATGCGATACTTGATTCCAAGGAGAAGATTAATGTTATTATGTAGTTGCTAAGCGATCGCGCGCCGAGCTGAGTGAAAATTTTAATTAAATTTGCATATTAACGCGAGTTTTATGGAGGGGATTATAGATGGTGATCGTTTCCGCTTCAGATGCAGCGGCTGACGGCGACATAAGTAGATTGTTTGCTGGCTGGGAGCACCTTTTGCTGAATGTAATGGGAAACTGATGGCATTTTAGTGGGTTCCGCGTTGCAGGAAGCCATAAAATTATCAAATGGTCAGCAATTGCAATATGTCCATGTCTGATCGGGAATTGCAACTTCTTATGGTGAAGTTCTTCTCGACTAATCTAGTTCTATTCCAAGAAAAAGCTGCGGTCGAATCGCCACTTTCGTCTTTGAGAATAAGGATCCGACATGGCAAAGATAAAAATGTCCAATCTTACGTATTGCTTGATAGTTCTTCAAAAACGAAAAACGTTTTCGTTTCTAAAAGAAAAAAAAACCAAAACGATTCTATTGACGTTTTGGTTTCTTTTTTATGAATCAAAATAAATCATACTTAGAACTGAATGTAGATGTATATTGAGCAAGAACAAGAACACACTTGGGGCTGTCAAAAACAAAAGTTCCCCGAACTATGAAAATAAACCAAAGACACTGTTATTTAAACTCAAGTGCTTCTTAAACGACTGCGTACGAGAAGAAAAAAACGAAGGAAGCAAGATAAAGCAACGTTTCGCTTTCGCATGGTTTCTTTCGTTTCGTTTGTACACGATAGTGGTTTTCGTTTCGCATTTTTATACAGAATTCCAGCCCAGTCCTGCAAAGAAAACAGATATCCACATAGTTTCCCAAGTGTTTGGTAAAGAAAGGATTTCAATTGTAGTCCGTCCGAATAGGAAACGAAAGAGAACCCTTGACATAAGCTAAAAAGTTACCAAATTATAGACGGGATATTCAAGAACTTTTTGCACGTATGTTAATGAGAACGAATGTGGTTTCATAAATAAACTCCAGTGTATCCTTAAGATTTTAGACTACCGACAGAGAAAAAGAACAGAAGTTAAATGAACTGACGCAGAACTGACCGCTTCCGACTCATTGCCGCATGAGGTAGCTCCTCAGATATAGATGAAGCAAATACCAGCTTTGCTATAACCTATCTTAGTCGACTTTAGCTATATATATGAAGGTAACTAGTGAGCTAGGTAACTGTCGGGAGCTTGTATGAGACTTTGAAATGGATGTATAGGAAAAACAAAACCAACCCTGCAGTGGCAGTTGTCAGTTCGAAAAACATCTAGGAAACATCGCATTTCCAACATTCTTCCACTATACAACAAAAATTCAACAACCGCTTAAACCTTAAAGATCAAAGAAACCAAACTTCCACTCCGAACAGGTAGCAACGAATTTGCAATTCCAATCATCGCCCACATTCATCATTATTCATTGTCGGCGAACAAAAGGTCAATTTCCTCTACGTAATCACTAATTAGAAACCACACACAGTGCGGTAGGGAAAGTCCCTAAAACCCGACTTTGCAAAGTCAAAACCATTGCACTTCCGGATGAATGGTTCGGTTGTTGTCCCCCCAAACAAACTCTCTCAATATACAGCTCAAATCAACGTCTATTGTGTGCAGTTCCATTTTCGAAACTAAAAAAGGTAAAAACCACAAAAGGGAACGAGCTCACAAAATCACATATCCCGACTGAAAGTACTCGTATAAAAGGATTCTCTGCCACTCGTTCGTCGTCTGTTTGAATTTTCATTTCCGAACGCCTTCCGGTGTACAAGCGACGGTTTTTTTTTACTCTTTGTTTGTTTTACTTTGCGGGTGTGGCTGGCCACCCACTTTTAATCCCTTTTGAAATTTTCTACAAATGCGTTCGCCTAAACCTAAACATTCATTTCACAGAAAAAAAAAGGGGGACCCAATGTTTTCAAATATTTTTGCATAGTTTTTCGTGTGTAAATAATTTCGCCTGAAGTCCCACCACAGAAAAGGAGATGTGGAATTTTTGAAGCATATTTTTGGGAGGGGGTAGCATGGCAAGCGGATTCCGAATCTGAATTTGAATTTGAATATCATCAGGCTGATGAACCGGGATGGGAGTTTTTTTGTTTCGGAATAATTTTGCACAAATCAAGTGCCGATGGGAAATATACCTACTCCAAAGAGGACTGGATGGGGGGTGCGTTTTGTACATTCATTTGGTTGGCAGAGTGAAATGCGAGAGAGTGCTTAAAATGAGGACAACCTGATTGAAAAATGTCGTCGCATATGAAATTAGAATTTATGAAGGTGTCTTATTTACTGTGGAAACATGGGACGAAAGAGGGTACACCTATTCCTTCATAGAAATTACATGGACACATTCAAGTTAGTTAGTATCTACCTCATGATGCCATACGAATGAGTGAACTTAGTAATCCCTACGTGTTAAGCCACTTTGAGCTTCTAATGAAGAGTGGATGACTTTGAGTATCTGTTGTCCACTGTAGCTGTGTAGCAAGATTTGTTAGATTTGTTTAACACAAGTTTCCGTGCAAAACCAACCAAACTATAGTTATTTCAACCCTCAAACGGTTTTCGAAGACGGATACTCTTGAAATGAACTCGAACTCACAGTGTTGACGACAAAAATAAGACTGAAACACGGGAATGTCCAAAACAATTACCCTGAGCGACATAGAACGATAAAACTTGTCACCAAACAAAACGCAACTGCCATCTGTAACCCTCACCTCCAACTGCTTGCCAAAAACTATCCAACTCATGTCGCAAAGTACTTAAGTATAACGCCCGCCTCCATTCCCTCCACAGTACATTACCCAACATCACTTAACAGCAGCTTCTGCCGCTAATTTCCCATCACCCCGCTATACCATTTGCCTGAACAAATGCAAAACATCTCCCATTCCTCCAGTCAGACGTCACAAACGACGTTCACCTTTTAGAGCTTTTAAAATTTTAATTCACTGCCATTTTGTGTAATAAGGACATAAACGTATAATCCCCGAGCATAGAATCTCCTTCTCCCGTGAACCGCCCCCCGTGTCTGGCACGGTCGTAATCCTGCGGAAACAACATTGAAAGCACCTGCTTAATCGAAACTAATCGTCTGGCATACGCATTAAGTACGAACTCATCAAAGTACATCAACGTAATCTCAATAATGATGTTGGAATGATTGGGATGGGGCAAGACAACCCAAAACAACCACCTCCACCTGTCAAGCTTTATGATAATCCGCACGGAAATGGACTTTTGCCTGCAAGCAGTATTTAAGGCAACTACCCTTCAAATGGACTGCAATTTACTTCAACGTACATACATCCCTTTACCTGGAGTCAGCAGTAAAAACATCATCACCCATCACAACCACCTGTGCTCCTGCTGCTGGCTTTCCTTGAGTGCTGTGCAGGAGACAGAAAAAATAAAAACAATTCATAGAAAAACTGACAAAACACGGATAGTATTATATCCTTTATGTGAAAACGCATTATGAGTGCGCTGCAAAAGCATTTTTACTTTCGCAGCTAATAGCTCTGTGCCATAGAACAGAGCTGGCAAACGCACAAAGAAAGAATTACGAAGCAACGTACTTGCAACAAAAGCAGACATTAATGCCTTTTGAAAGTCTTGTAAAATAATTACACCAAAGAGAATGGGAAGAAAAATGTCCCCCTTCCACCACACCGTTGATCGTTGACGTTCTTGCTTCTTGGTCGTGCGAAACTTGTGTAAAAAAAAATAAACGAGCTTTAAAGAATTTTGCACAAACTCACCCTGCAATTTAGAAGCAGCTGGATAACCGCCATAATCGACCAAAATACAGGAAATTTCACTTGAATAACACAATGCACACATTTTTCATTTGTTTAACTTGAAATTTGGTTGAAAAAACTTCTGGATTACTGCACAAAACTTTATTTTAATTAAATCGGGTTAAACGCGAACTTTCACTTCACTTAACACAAAATGGTCGCCGCAAAACTGAAGATGGCTGCGGTTGAATATCAAGGCGAATTGGGGGATCGGGTTGTAGTTCTGTTCGGTTTGGAAATTACTTCTTCGAATGGGAGCTATGGTGATTTCGGAGAAATGCGATGGCAGTGCAGTGAGCTATTCTGTATGCAATTTCACTATATAATAATTTTTGGCGCAACAGGTCCGTAGGGACCCTAGGCCTAGCTTCTCGCAACCATTCGTTTTGTGTGAGTTTTCATTTTTGGAACGAATGGAAGGGATCTACAATTTTATGCCGATTCCAAACGGCTAATTGAGAAGCTCTCTTTCATGACAGTTATACTCTTGGATGTTTGTCAGACGTTCGCGAGAGGTGGCGCAGTGAAAAAAACCCTGAGTTGGAATTTGGGTTTTTGCGTGATTTATGCAATTTCACTAGGTACGTTAAAAAAATGCTTCCGCTGTTAATAGTAGTTAGTAAATAATGGACAAATATCAGAAAACTCGTACGGACTTTTCTAAAATCAAAACGTCAAAACAAATTTCGTTCAATATGATATAGCCATAGACATATAAGCAGTTTTGTTTAATTTGTTTACGCTGTTCAATTTACCTACATTTAATTTTTATTGAAAGATTGCAAATTGTGTGGCAGAAAAACTATAACGCAACAAATCTTTTGGTTTAAATTTGGAATTTTGTTTGAAATGACAGCCAAAAATGTGTTCAAATAATAGAAAACTTTTGGTCTGGTATGCTGTTCGGTTAAAAATATGATTTTAGGAAAAACCGTCTCAAAAACAAAATCGCAAGCAAGGGAGTTTGGCTGAGCAGCACGCAAACCAGTTGATGGTATTTTGCTCCAGTAATGACCAAAATTATAAACCAAAGTATTCACCAAGGTTATGTCCCACAGCTGATGAAAACGTCGATCATTCGCCAAATATATAAGGGCTGAATAAAAAAGAACATTGAAAACTGCAGGCCAATATCGATTTTGTCATCTGTTGAAAAATGTCTGGTGGAAATAATAGTTAGCCGAATAAATAATTTCGTGACCGAACACAAAGTGCTTCACCCAAACCAGTACGGTTTAAAAAAAAAATAAGAGTACCGGATCCCTACAAATATGATTCATGCTAGTCTCAACAAAAGAAATCACGTCCTTGTACTATTTATCGATTTCAGTAAAGAGTCCGACACTCTAACCCAACAAGTGTCAGCAGAGATGGTTTAAGAGGCGTACTGGTTTACGAGCTATCTGACTGGTAGAATGCTAAAAGTCAAAGTTTCTGATACAGTGAGCAAAGAAAAACCAATCAAGTACGGTGTACCACAAGGTTCCAAGTTATGCCCTATTCTTTTCATTATATATACCAACGAACTTTTGCGATTATTCCCAAATTGTACTGCCTATGCCTACGCAGATGATATTGCAATTGTTGCTAAACATAAGTAGGTACCTCAATTCTGCTGTGAGGATATTACAACAAGAATTCAACGCTGTCTACAACTGGTGCCATAGCGGAATAATTATAAATGCATCCAAAACAAAAGTGATGGACATACGCGGCCATTCTAAACAAGCGGAAACTGTCCATATCTATCACCGATATGACTGCTTTCACTCCAATTAAACAAAACAACCTACATATACCTTGGAGTAACCATCGACGAACACTTCCTCTGGCGTGAGCATATAAATGCCTTCAATGCGTCTTCAACTAAAGAGCACTATCGTCGCAATGGTGTTTCTTAAGCGATATTCCAATCTCGATGTGCAAAAGCAGGTGTATTACTCACTAGCGGAATCACGCATAAGATATTGGATTCTGGCGTGGGGAAACGCAGCGAAATCTCATTTGGATAAGATATCAAATTAACAACATAGCCTTGTTAAAATGCTTGGACCAAATAATTCACTTCTTAAAGTTTTAGATGTGGAGTGCAATCTTCCAAATGACCATCGCTTTTTGCAACCCATACGCCACACGCTAAATACATGACGACGAGCCCAAGGGATACTAGATGTTCCGGAAACCTATAACACCTAAGGAAACCGAGAACTATGATGTGCTATTCTGAAGCTTGTTGATTCAATTCCTCAATTTTTAAAAGTTATTCCGAATTTAAAGAAAAGAAAAAAATATCTTTAAAAGTATTTACTTCAATCACATTTTGTAAAATAAATATTATAAATTTTGAATTTGTTGAAACTACTACATTAAAAGTTTTTAAAATCCTTAAAACCAAATCAAATTGAATTTAAAAAATATATAACTTTAATCTCTAAACAACCGCCTGCAGATAAGCACTTTGCTTTGCGGGTAGAAAAATTGTAATGAACCAGAAAAAAAAAAACTTTAAAATTTTAATTCCAGCAAGTTTGGCTTGTCACTATATAAAACGTCTGCAAAAAAGTTAAACTAGCGAATTATTTCGCAACATATTTTTCTTAATTGTTAATTGAGCTCTAAGCAACCACAAATTTTCAAACGAATTTATAACCACAACCTTCAAAGTGACTGACGAGAGGACAGGGATAACAGATCAAAGAAAAAAATCCCCTTTTTTAACAACAAAACGATATTGCAAAAATAAAAATTACTTTCTTTTCCCCTAAAAACAAAAACCCTTATTAAAATTTAATTTTAACATTTTATGTTTTATTTAAATAAAATAATAGGAATAATAATAATAGCAATTATATTGTTTTCCCCCAGAAAAATGCCTTCCCTCTTGTTTCACCTTTTGTTCAAAAAAAAATAGACAAAATTGCCTACTCCCCAATCTGGGATCACTGCGGGAGGCAAAATACCATTTTTAATGTTGAAATGTCAACAAAACAAGCTGACAGCAGCTTAAAAATGTAAATGAATACATTTTCACTCCTATCGGGAGTAATTTTTCGTACTGCTTTAGTTTCATTTTAAAAGTCTGAAAAATGCAAAAAAAAAAAATGTAGGGTAAGGTAGGGAGGAGTTGACAGGCAGGAGGAGTTGACATCAGCACTTTTCGGAAAAACTAAGACCTTAGCAGCTCTTTCAATGATGAGAAAACGAAGCTAGTAACGATTCTTTTGAGTGATAAATAAACAATCACTGTGGTCTAGGAGATAAGCGAAGTGGAAATGTTTTTTATTTTTGTGCCCATTTCATCTTACTTTTATGGTAAGCAATCCTGTAATGTTTAAAATATGTAGCTTTTGACATTGAAAGTGCAATGTAGTGCACATTCATTCGTTTTAAAATCACTAATAAATAATCGCTTATCCTGAGCACCAGCACTAACGCGTTTATTTGTATTAGTCTCAAAAGTTATCAAAAAGGAGGATTTGACATATGTGCTGAAGGAGGAATTGACAGAGTGTCAAATCCTAATTTATGAGTCAAAATATAAATTTTGTGGTAAAACAACTTCTTACTATTTTTTAGAATGAAAAAATGCCATTTAAGACATTCAAAACAAAACAGAGTCGATAAGCAGTGCTGCCCCAAAAATTTGTTTATTAAACGCACCACTTAAATATTCAAACTAAAAAAAAAAACAGGAAGTTCCATAAATTAATGCTCAATTCAGTTCAAAATATACCTCTTTAGGCAGATGGCAAATCCTCCTTCATGGTAGGAGGAATTGACACTTTGTAAAGTTCTGGAAAAAACCTCACAACTCTGTTAAAAAGTATTTATATCGATTAATCAATAAAGCTTTTATATTGCTAAAAGTATGTTGTAACTTATGTAAATTTTGAAAATTTTAAATTGTATTTGGATTTTAAGATATCTCCAAATATTGGTTAAAGTGTCAAATACTCGTATTTTATTTGCGGTAATATTACAATTTTGTTGCGAATCAAACTTAAAAAAAATGTTCTTCATGATCCTGTCACATTTAGTTTATAAAAATGTGTGACGCATTTATTACGCAAGCTAAAAAAACAACATTGAAAGGGTTGCTGTACTGTTAAGGTGCAAAATGTAGAGCTTATGTCGTTTTCGATTTGACAAAAAATCAATTTTTTTTTTGATCGAGATTGCTTTTCATGTTCTATTTGCCACAAAAATCAATCTTTTTTTGATCTCAGATCACTTTTGAGAAATCTCAATTTTTCCTCAGATTTTACACATACTTTCACTAACACCAATGTTTATGACACACAGCGTCGGTTACGAATTGTTTATCGTTGGAACGATTGCTATTTTAACTGAATTATTTATTTAACGCGTATGGGATCGAGTTTTTATATTAAATGATTTCGAAATGCAGTACTATAAATGTGTGAAAATCAATTGAAATGGATTTCGAGTGCAAGTGCAAAAATGTTTTTTTTTGCCGCCAACTCAATACACACACATACCAATATAATTCAGATTTCATGTTCGATTTGGCAGCAGAAATCTGAAATCTCAGATCAAAATCTGAAAAGCCAAATCGAAAACGACATTAGTTATATCAATTTTTTTTTTTTACGCAAACTCGACTTAAATTTGACAGTTCGAGTAAAAACTATGCGCTGTTTACGTAGCAACTTCTAATAGTAACTGTATTTCATCAGCATTTTAAAAAGGTTTCATTTTAATACAGAAAGATCTTCAAAAATTTAAGCACATACTTAAAGAACTTAATTTTTGAAAAGAAATACTTCGACGGGCAATAGTTGATATTTATGTAGTAGATTAAGAACACGATGTTAGAAAAATAAGAACTAAATCGTCAAATGGAGAATGTTATCCACCCGCACTAGACGCTTTATTTTGTTTGTCATTTGAACGTTGTGATGTCCAAATTAAGCGAACGAATTGTCAAGCCTACAAATGAAATGTCAACTAACTCGGTAGAAAAATGCTGGTTGAGGAAGGGGACATAAATATCAACTCAGAAAACAGTTCACATAATAATTCGGGGCCAGTGCTAAATCATAAAACATCATCTCAGGCAGCTGTCAGACTAAATGGTGTTTGGAATATTGACTGTTTGACAATCACATTTATAACGGTTAACCTTATTTCCAGAAATATATAAATGGACTCTACAGTATGTGTTAAATTGCAAATGAATGAAAGAGAGAAAAGAGTGAGTCCAGAATTTGTGAGAGTCGTCAGAGAATATGTGAATAGTGCGGGATGGGTTTAACTTATTCAAAATTACACAGTGGAAATTGAAAATTAAGCAACGTTTAAGGATAATTTCGACAGCTTTCCTAGGTTGTTATTTTAATGCGAACAATACCATACAAAGCTAATTAGGTCCCTTACAGTCTTTAAATAAAAGAACCAGACAGTTATACGTGCCATTGTGAGATGTGAAAGACTGTTTACGACCTGTTGTCGTCCATTCACCAAAGCCATAAGCAGACGCCACCTATTCAGCTCTCAAGCCCGAGTTGGAAAAAATAACTCCCCTTGACATCCTTCGCACCGTAATGCTTTTATAATTTTTCTTTTACCCTTCCATTGTTCACTTCTTGCTTTATGGTGATAGAATCTGCATACAATGTCTCAAACAAATAGAGTAATAAAATGAAAGTGAAAAGAAGTACCCTTGTCCCTCTGTCCGCCTTTATCCTTAAATGCCAGTAGAGAAAAGATGAATACTAAACACCACCGGTGCCCCAAACCAAAGACATAATAATAAATGCGCGTCACCCCCAAAAAAAAAAAAAATAACAACTGAAAATGGAAAGGTTAAGTAATAAGGACCGTAATTGTCCTCCACATAATTGCGATGACGATGCTGAAAATTGCTTTTGTGTCCCCCGCATCAATGGCGAGAGTTAGAAAGCATATACCCTCATCCCCAGTCTTATACGTATATAAATGTAATCAAAAGAATTGTCTAGACTTACCGCTAAGTAGGTGCTCTGGCCACGCAGCCTCGGTGGAGGAGGTGGATCGATTGTTTCACAGCCATTCTCATCGGTTGACCTCTGGCGACTGAAACGAGAAAGCACAGGGAGAAATTTGTCAAAAGGAAATCCAATCATTGTCCCGGATATTGTCATCAAACATAAAACTTTATATATACGGTCGCTCCAATTTAAATCAGAGACCAACAAATGAACAATCCCCTTCCCAACGAGATCAGGAGACCAATAAACAGAAATGAAATAAGGATACAGTCGCAAGGAGTATAAAAATAAAATGAAAACGAGAGCAATTGCAATAAAGAGAATGTCCTGGAGACAAGTCCAAGAGGAGAGCCTGCAGTATGTCATAATTCCAGCAGTCGAATTGTCCCCAATTCTGTTGTCGTCTGTTGTTCGTCCTCTTTTTTTTTTATTTAAAAGGCTTTGCTTTCAGAGATAAGATAAAGAAAAACAAATTTTCACTAGTTTTCCTGTGTATATATACAGAGGAAGTGGGGATTTTCATTTTGACCCCATCCCCCCAAAGGAAACTGTATCCACTTGTGGAATTCCATTTTATTGTGCACATATAAGCCATTTGATGGTCAGGATAAATGAGACCATAATGAGTTTCTGGTGGCGGCTGGAAGATAAGCTTTTTAGAGGGAAGGGCGATTTTCTTGGCAAAATTGTTTCGATATCATGTGCAGGAGTTTGGCTCGTTAAAATTCTTTATATGAGTTCTTGGGGTCAAATTAAAGTTGTTGTCAGTTGCAGGAATAGTTTTTGGCATCGGAATGTTACGACACGGTGTGGATAAAAAGTTCGACTCGGCCGAGGATTTATTGCCATCCGCAAGACTGTCGGAAAAGTTAATTAAACAATTTATGCTGTGGGCTTTGTGTTGGCACATCGATAACAAAAGCAATAATAGTTTATGGTCTGGAATTTCATAGAAATGAACGGTATAAAGGTCAGTGCGGTACGCCAATGTGGAAATTTTGTCCAGTTTTAGGGCATCTAAATGGACATTCCATTAAAATATCTGCAAAAGACTAAAGCTATCTACTATCGTTTTTAATGGACGTACTAAAATGGTACTTATTTGGGACTATTCAGTAGAGCATGTGGAATTCCTTCCCGCATTTAATATGAGTTGAAATATGAGAGACAACAAGTGAGTAAACGTAAATCGTTAGTATTGAAGTGATTGAAATCAACCCTTACCACCGATATCTCCAAGCACAAAAATCAGCTTCGAAGCATTGGTTTTGGTAAAAGTGCTCAAGTGCCAAGTTTCGAAGAAACGTTTTTAAATATTGCGCAGATATTTCATGTTCTTTCAAGTCCATCGAGTAAAACCAAACTTCCCCCACGACTGCTCTTGGCGAATTCGCCGATCGAACAAAGTTTAATTGTACTAGAGCTTCTCTGGTGCGGAACAGCAATACCATTCAATTGGAGACGTTCAAGTATCTAGTTTGTAAGTCTGACAGCTGTCTGACTAGATGTATCTCGGTTTTGATTGACTGAAATCGGTCATGTGAGCAGCTGTCTCAGTTGACGTTTATGGAGGAGAGTGGATTTTGTGGTGGATTACTCCTCGAAATGCCAATGTCAGCCAATCATTTCGATTATTTGTTGAGGTTGGTGAAGCCACACATCGAAAAACAACACAAATATGAAAGAGAGCGTTTCAGCGGAAGCACGACTGGTGATCACGCTGCGCTACCTGTCCACTGGTGAGGGCTTCGATCGGTTACGTCCTTTCGCCACGAGACAAAATTCAAATGAAAGCACAGATATCGTATCAAATGCTGCGTCATCTGTCATTTGTGTAGGAAAATGGCATAGCATGAATTTCTTTATATATAATAACTTTTTAGCTGTCAAGTCATTTGTCGAATTCTAGCTCAAGTGTTTCCACCTTAAGACATGTTTTCTCTAAAGAAAAGCTTAACTTAAACTTAATCTGTCAAACTGTCAACCAACTAGGTACATGTTTAATTGAATTAACCTAACCTGTGCTTGTTAAGTCTTCTTACTTCTTCAATATTGTCTTGAACGCGCCCAAAGTTTCTGCCAAATTCTGTCAGACAGATATTGGCCACGTTCCATTATTAAGCGCTTGACGTTCACAAATATTGTCCTTCATGAACACCCGCTGTTATTCTAGCGCCTGTGGAACAAATGTGACTTTTGCTCGTGGAAATTACTTTTTATGTCAAAAATACACAGCTCTGGTTGAGTGGAAACAGAACTTGATTTGACAGCTGAGTTGTGGATCGTGTTCGACCCATTATGCTACAGCAGTGCCCTTTCAAAGTCGCAAATCTTTAGCCTAAAGTACTCAACCCAATCATAAGGGAAGTCACATTGTCTGCAAAAAACAGCAAATCGAAGAAAAAACCTCCAATACATCAATCTGTCAGCCGGGTGTCATCGGGCCGTAATTGAATAAAACCCTCTATACAGTATACCCCAGCGATTTTTCAGTCTAACGCACGTTTCTTACCACTGTCAGCTAAACAAATTGCACCAATTTGCAAATCCTAGTCCGCACATCAACGATCAGAATCAAAGTCCTTGTGAACAAAACACAACACTGGTGGAAAGGATGATGACTTGAGAATGCGATAAACAGGCAAAGACGACAGCGCAACACACACAATAGACAAAATAAGAACCCACGAAACGCAAATGCAAGGAGGAATTCAGGCCATTAGCTATACTGCAGTCTGGAGGTCTGCCATAGACCCCCACCACCACTCACACACAACAGCAACATAGCATTAGATCCTTCCGGAATTGTTCGTGCGGCTTTGGTGGTAAATTTGCTTCGATTTGTTTCATCGTGATGTGGATACAGAGCAGCAACGAGCTTGAACTTCACAACGGGGGCAATCAATATAATATCGTCGATTTTAGAAGAACAAAGAATTTCCCCGACGAGGATGAATCCTTTTGCATGAATAAGCATTTGGCAAAAAGAATACAAAAAAAAAAGAAAAGGAAGGAGAACAGAAGGAGCGATAGGAATTGATTAGTTTCCCTCCGCATGTGGGTGGATGCGATATAGGAGATAATCACTTATATGCTGTTGGGGTGGAGTATCAGTGAATGTCCTCGCAGCTCATGTGCGATGTATAGTTGGAAGCGAGAATCACTTGCAAATTGCTCGGCAATTATTCAAGTAAATTGAATCGAAACGATTTGGCGGATGTAATACAACATCAAACTGATGTTGATGATGATTGTTGTCATTATATCGTTTGCGTTGCTAATGGTGTCTAACTGATTTGAGGAGGAATCTCTTAATTGAATGAAGAATTTTCTAGGGGAAAAAATATGTTCGATGTGTGTTGATGTGTTTAAGACTGGACACGGGCAATCTCACTAGAGAGCCGAAGGTTTGAATGAATAAATTCGAGTTGTCAAGCCTTTTTCAATTTTCAAAAGATATCGCAACATCGAATAGAAAACGAGCCGATAGCTACGAAAGACGGTTTATGCCAGCCCTGTATTCGCTATTTACAGCTGTAGCAAGATGGTAGCGATACCGCCTTCATCTTCTTACATGTCAGTATATTTTCGTCGCATCATCTTTGAAGAACCGGTTGTTCTATAGCAATAATTCTTTTGAAAAAATAAACCCCACAAATTTGGCATTGACATTCCTACAAGAAAGTGACAGATGCAATATGTAAGTGGCAATTTGACGTAATATAAAAGTCGTCGAGGACGTTCAAGACTCTAGTTTAGGAAGTCTTCCTATTCCCTGGGTGTTTCAGTTTAAATTGCCCTAGACGAGCATTTTTTTCATGTGACGTTAATGGTTAGCTGTCAAATTTAGCTAATAATTTCATGACTTAGTACTCAGTTGACATTTTGATTGAGTTATATGGTCATGGTTAAACGAGAAACAAGAAAAACACAATTCAATTTTTACATGTCAAAAGGGTTTGTGGCGAGAATCGAACTCAAAAGCATTTTAATTTACTAGTTCGGTATTACTCGGAAAATAACGAATGAAGAAGCCGCTAATTTGTAAAGCAAATCCAAAATTCCAGTTATTAGGTTCATTTGTCAATTCCAGTTGATATGTTTAAATTGAAAGAACTTAATACAAAAATCGCAGAAAAACGTTTCCATGAAATTTTAAAGAAAAAAAGTGAAAATTAGCAAAATAACGAGTAACGAGTTAGTCACCTAACATAAAGCCCCCTTCCAAGTTGGTTTTAGTTAGCTAGATAGACAAAAATGAGTTTTGGACCCGTTTTTGTTACCCCTGTCATTCTTCAAATGCCCATAATGACATATTTTTTATTAGTGCATTAAGGTACCCATTTTTTAGAGATGTGAAATATCAGTACAACTACATATGGTATGGGTTTGTTTGGTATTCAAAATTCATCCTGTTGTCAATTTTATAATTATTTTGGGAGTAAAGCTAACAATAGACCAATTTTGTAGGAAGTAAGTCCGTTTCGCATCATAAATGACAGAAAAATAAAATATTATCAAAGTAACGAGTAATTCCCCACAGCTGATAATTTTAGCTAGTAGTATTTCAAGTTAGCTCGATGTCTATAAACGGACAGTGATAGCTTGACTCACAAAGTACGGGAATGGTCTCATTGGAACTGTACAATAATACCCGCAATCATCCTAAATGAGGAAAAGTAGCGGCGATTCTTGAAATGCAATTGTGGTAATTTTCTGTTTCGAAATTTGATCGAATTTTATTAATTTGCTTGTTCAAATTATACAATGAGGTACTTCAAAAAGAGCTATTCTAGTTGTCAGTTCTGCGTGTATTTTTTTAACGATATTTCTGTCTACAACTTGCTATGAAGTGAATTGTCCACAATTTTCGCCAACTCAACTACACGTGCCGGTCCACTAAATATCATTTAAATAACGGGTGATTTTTTAGCTGGTTTGGTTTTGGCAACACTGGTTTTGACAGCTGACGTGTGTTTAGTACCTTGTGTCACTGTCAAACAGCTTCAGTTTGGTTTGCAATTTAACCATGGATCGTCTTACAAATGAACAACGCTTGCAAATTATTGAATTTTACTATCAAAATTCGTGCTCGGTTCGAAATGTTCATCGCGCGCTGCTTCCATTTTATGATCGGCATTCTCGACCTTCTGAGCAGTCTATTCAGAAGATTGTGACCAAATTTCGCACCAAATTTACTTTGTTGGACATTAAACCACCAACACGTTTACGTACTGTGCGTAGTGAAGAAAATATTGCGGCCGTATCAGCTAGTGTGACAGAAGACCGCGAAATGTCGATTCGGCGCCGTTCCCAGCAGTTAGGCCTTTGTTACAGCACTACGTGGAAAATTTTGCGGAAGGATTTGGGCGTAAAGCCTTTTAAGATACAGCTGGTGCAAGAACTAAAGCCAGCCGACCAACCACAACGCCGAATTTTTGGTGAATGGGCTCTTGGAAAGCTGGCCGAGGATCCGCTTTTTTATCGAAAAATTGTGTTCAGCGATGAGGCTCATTTTTGGTTGAATGGGTACGTAAATAAGCAAAATTGCCGCATTTGGAGTGAAGATCAGCCAGAAGCATTGCAACAGCTACCAATGCATCCCGAAAAAGCCACTGTTTGGTGCGGTTTATGAGCCGGCGGCATTATTGGGCCATATTTCTTCAAAGATGATGCGAATCGCAGCGTTACTGTCAATGGTGAACGCTACCGAGCGATGATAACAAACTTTTTTTTGCCCGAAATGGAAGTTCTTGACTTGCATGATATGTGGTTTCAACAAGACGGTGCCACATGCCACACAGCACGCGAAACAATGGCGCAATTGCGAGGCGAGTTTGGTGAACAGTTAATTTCACGTTTCGGGCCGGTCAATTGGCCGCCTAGATCGTGCGATTTGACACCATTAGATTATTTTTTGTGGGGGTATGTCAAGGCTAATGTGTATAGGGACAAGCCCGCTTCGATTGACGCACTGGAAGCCAACATCCATGCATTCATTCGTGAGATACCGGCCGATATGTGTGAAAGAGTATGCCAAAATTGGACTCAGCGGATGGGCTACCTGAGACGCAGCCGCGGTCAACATTTGCATGAAATTATCTTTAAACATTAAATTGCAAGGTTCAAACTATCGATTCAAATAAATATTTCATTCATTTTTTCGAATTTTTTGTGTGTTTTTTTTTTAAAGTTCTAAACCTCTTAAAAAATCACCCGTTAGAACAAGAAGGACTACACAAGTAGAATGCTCTTTATATGCATGCCTTCTATTAAGTTTCGTATTTTCTTCTTCATAAAGTTACCTTCAACTTGCCATTTTGAACTTTAAAAAGAGTTCACATTCTTACGAAAAGCCCTCCCAAACTCAACAATCACTTCCCTTAACAACTTCCTTCCACCGGCAAGGCCACAAAAACCTGTCATAAACTTTTGACATTGAACTGTACCATCGCTAGCGATAAATTTGGCATTATTTGCGAATTTCAACTGTCATTTAAGAAAAAAAAAGCTGTTTCGCTTCTTACCTGTCAAAATGAGCCCACCGAAAACAAACCACTTACAAACATAATCAGAACCATATAACTTACCCATTATATGATGTGTGCGTCTATTACTTAACAACAAGACAATTTTTCGGTTTCGCTTGGAAGTCGGATTGTTACAACATTTGTCGTCATCATCACCACCAATAAATTAGGAGCGAACGTCGACACCGATTTGACAATTTCCATTTTATTTCAAGTAATATGTCTGCAACTTTGCATGCAAAGTGAAAAGAAAAAGAAAATGCAATGCACATTCCATATGATGCTCAGTTGACGGCACTAATTGACAATTGGAAAATTACTCGTATTACACACAAAGATGGCGGCGCATTGAGTGTAGAGCTTGCCTTAGTTCAAGAATGAGTCCAAATGAATTGTGAATCCATCGAGATGTGAAATTACCCACACCGAAGAGGGATTGTCCTCGGCGGCTTTCCATTTTTTTTATAAAACTATCTGTCATACCTGGTGGTGGATCAGTTTGATTTCGGTAGACTAACGTTAAACATATACGCGGGGATCGACAAACATGATTCGGCCTGTGGTGTTTTTTGTGATTTTAAGGCTTTGCCTGGGCGCAGAGTTGAACGGAGCAACTTCACCAAATGCAATAGAAACGCAAGGATATTCGGGAAATAAAACTAAAGATGGACCAACAAAAAGGGGAATCAAAGTGGATAGTTATGATCCCCCACCAGAGTACTACAGGTAGTGAAAGTGGTTTTGGTTGAAATAGACTGGTTTTATCTGAAAACAGTGTAATTGTTACAAATGATTTATGTGTGCGAAAGAGTTATGTTCAGTTTTACGTGAGAGTTTTTAAAGAACTGCTTGTAATCTAGCTTAAGCTAGGACAGCAATGGAAACTGTGTAGAGATGAGAATAGAATAAGTGACCAATTGTCCATGAAGCAAGTTCATCTTATTTAAAATGAGTAGGTACCTAAGTGTATTGAATGCTTAATGCAGATATTGTGACGTAGTTTATTCGTAAAACAAAAGAAAAAGTGACGTCATATGTAATAGGAAATAACGCCATACTACGATTTTGTGAATAATTGGGCAAAGAGGTCACAATAGCCGTTTCTTTTTTCTCCTTCAGAGTAAAGCCCTGACCAGATATGTATAATAAAACAATTTTATGTACTAACAGCCCGATTCTGGCAAACTTCACTGATACCTTACAAGTCACAAAACCCTCACAAGGTGAGGTGAAATTGATTTTGTGAGGTTTTCCTATTCTGTCAGCACACTCACAACTTGTGAGGCTCACAAAAACAATCGAATTTGTACTCTCCTATGGAACTGGTACAAAATTCAAAACCAGTCATAACGGCTCACATTTGACACTCATTATTGCATTTGATGGTCCTGGTTCCCAATTTCCACATATTTCATGACATTTGATGTTACATTTATAACTATTTCGGGCAAAATACATATTTGTATAAAACTAGGAAGGAGGGGAATTTGATTTAATTTCTTTATTTAAGCCAAAAGAGCTATACATTTTTTCTGCAATCATGTTTCAAGGCGGGAAATTGACATATCCACGATTATTTTTTATATAACAAATCTCAGTGACATTGCAAGTTTTTGATTGAGTTTGTTCAACTCATAAGCCCTATGTGCACTTCAAATTGTCAGTACACTTTCGTAGTTGTCAAAAAATGAAGAAAACCCCAGTGTAATCCTGAAGCTAGTAACTTTGCAAATGTACCTTCTAACAGAGGTCCTTAACGCTTGCGATTATTTATAATATTCAGTATTGAACAACTTATTTCTTTACGTGGGCAACAATAGTTAATTTTACAAAAAAAAAAAAAAAAGAAGTAAAGAGTTCATACCAATGACAGCTAAGTTTGACAGCAAGAACCAGCACTGAACTCCTACCCTCGCTAAATAGATAAATAGATAAGAATGTTTAGCTAGTCCAGGGGCCACTTCGAGCTCACGTTTTCATTGTCAGTGCGAGCCCATCAGCACTGTGCCGAACTCGATATGGATAAGTCAGTCCTAGAGTCAACGTCAAACAAACCTATTCAACAACTTGATGGCTATATGCCTTATAAACTTACGTCAAACTCTAAATACAAATGAATTGACAACTTGACTTTTATGCTGAAGCCTTAACAGTTTTATACGAACTTTGACGTAAGTTTGACGTACCGCTAGTCATCTAGCAGTGAATGGGCACATTCAAGTCTTGTTGTCTTAATTTGACTAGATTGGTTTGGACTAGATGCACTCTGACCGCAAAAACTAGACGGGTCAGTAACGTCACTTTTCATACGCCAGCCACATATACGAACTGTCAACTTACATAATACTAAGTAAAAAATCATAACTAAACTAAATTCGTCACCTACCTCTCGATAAACGCCAACTGAAAAGGCTGTTCGTGTGACCTATCTAAGGCTTTCAAAACTAAGACCACACTAAGCCAGCCAGCTGTCAAACTTATTAAGCTAGATTCTTGAAAGAGCTCAATAAAACACAGGTGTTCGTATAGTCTTTCAAATGGAAATGGAAATGCCAAAAGCAGTAAAGTTCCCTAAATGACATAAAAATATAAGACACCTGTCACAGCTCTCAACTTGATACCTTCGTTTGTTTGATTTTTGTAAAGTCATATCAATACCTCTCTCATTTTGATGGCTTCTTTGACGGAATTCCGGACTACATCTCTACCTAGTTTAAAAATAAAGTACGCCTTAAAAAGCGCAACTTTCAAAACAATTAACCTAAAACCAGCAACTTCCCTGCAGCTACTTTAAAGACCAATTCCTTCCTAAAATTACAATTTTACACTTGACTCCTTCAAAAGAAAACCCGAGGTGTCACTTTATCGTTCAAATTCCTTCCCATTATCTGAATATGTCCCAAAAAAAAAATAAAAAACACATAATCCCTAGAAACAAATCCTTAATTCACGACATAATCCCTCCTGCCCCCATATCCACACAATTAAAAGTCAAAAAGCACACACTCACACACACATCAATTTACATTCCATTCCACATGAAAAATAATCCGGAAAAAATGTCTCCCAAGAAAAAAGGACGAAAAAACTAGGAAAAAGAAAAATGCCCATTCCCAGCATCGGAATGTCCATTCCGAAGTCCTAATCCAACGAACAAATTCACCTTAATACCCATTAAGTTCGGTGGTGAGCATCGAGCACATACGCCACGACAGGACCGACGGCAAAATACAAAAGGACGAACACAAAATGATACACATAACAAATTATGAACACGCATTCATGCAATTTTGGTCGCAGGAAATGGGAACTCACTGGTCCAGGACCAGGACAATGACAACGATGATGATGAGGTGGCAATAAAAATATTTGCGACAAGATAGAACAGAATTCCTGTGGGGTTATCAATTTATGTTCTTTTATTTGAATCCTATCCTCTCCGGAGAACGATAATCCTTTCTCCTCTGGAAATAAGTAATAGTACCTGGGACTGTGCTCATTCTGGGGTGTATAATCAAAGCTCTACCAACGTTGTAAGGATAATTTTCAAATAATCCCAACATGATTACATTTTCCAGGGGACCTGCATCGTCCTCGGGCTCATCCTCGTACACCGGCAATAGGGACAATACGGCGACAGGGTATTCATCCCGACCAGTTGCATTCCCCACCGAGAGTTACGGCTATAAGGGTGGCAACGGTCAGCACGAACGCAAAGGACTCCACGACAGAGTTAGTGTGGGTAAGATAAACGACAAAGGATCGCAGGTGAGAAACTAAAAAAAAACAAAAATATGACAATCTGTTTCTTCTGCAGGACACTATACCGTTGGGTCGAGTCACTCGGGCTCGGGATCGGGCTACGGAAATCACGGTTATGGAAGCTCCTCGACCGCACTCCCCTACGGACCACCGCAAGCAATTCAATACGAATACTACGCCCCGACAGGAAACAGCCACGGCTACTCAGACGGCGGTGAAGGAATTCCCGTCGAATTTTACAACAGAGGCTACGGCGGATACGGACATGGTGGTGGCGAATACGCAACCTACACTGTCGGCACCGGACACGGAGGAGGAGGGGACGCACACGGTGCTGCTGGATACCAAACTGGCAAACAGGGCTACGATAAGGCGCTCCTGGCTAAGAGTTTTCTAATCCCTCTGGCAAGTGCTGCGGTCCTGGGAATTGCAGCAGCTCTGGCTAGTAATCCACTCCTGCTGCAACTCGGGACGGTTTCGAGCATTGGAAAGCGAAAGCGGAGGGACCTATCTCATTCGATGGCTTATAAGAGTCAGAGGAGGAATTAGTGTTGGATTTCCGTTTTTTCCCAATCTCAATGTTCGGTATATCTTTGATTCAATAAAAATTCAATTGCACGGAACAATGTTTCTTAAGAGTGGAAAAACTACGGCAGACTTACCGCAGAATAACTTCGTCTGATGTCATGGTGATGCTCAGTGGTGCATACTTTTGGGCGGTTTGTATTGGCTGACTGCGACTTTCTCATACAGTAGTGGCGATCAAAGTCGACGGTTGGTGAATCTGAAAATGATTAAAGTTAGATTTTAATTAAATCAGTTTGACAAAAAGGATATGGAAAAGGGGTATAAAATGTTTATAAAATAATTTCTTTAATTTGGTGACACAGTGAGTTGAAATCCAATTTCTGGAAGATTCGTTTTCTTATTCCCATACATAAAACACAAGCTGGCGACTTTCTTTAACAGCGATACTTTTTATGCAAATATATGTAGTCGACTGACGTAATTTATTTATTTAGATTTTGTTTTGAACATCAACACTTTTTGGGTGGGATTGTTGAAAATACACGTAGTAAAAGAGACGTATGTTCAGAAGCAATTATTAGTGTATTCAAAGTTAAATAAAATTGAAAATGACATTTTGTACAATCGAAATTGAGGTCATTTGTCTAGACTCATTTGTGGGCATTTATGTGAGTGCTGAAAATAAGAGTTTACAAAACTGCAAAAGCTTAGACAACAGTAGCTAATATCCTTAAATGCGAAATAGTAGCCAACGCAACTGGCATATGCCCAATTCACAATGTCGCGTTGACTCAGGCGTCGCGTTGAACTTTACGATATTTACGATGAGTCGCCTGAAGCTGTATTTTGTGTTGCAGCATATGAACGCTTTGTTTCTACATAATCTGTCAACGCACGCGCGCGTTAACGCGACATTGTGAATTCGGCATAATTTCTACTATCACGCGCGTTTGACAGTTTTAAAATTTAAAATTCGTCTTCAGGCAAAAATGTTGAAAGACGTGAACGATGAAGTTTTGAATTTTTATTCAAAGCAAATAAAAAAAAAAAACACAAAAAGAATCTAATTAAAGATATTATGTATTATTAGTATATTTATGTGCTTTCCATCTATTGCAGAAACACAGTTGGGTAATGTTTTTCCAATTTTCCTCTGAAGGTGGAGATAAATTAAGCGCCATTAAAATGTTGCACAAGACAAATATCGTCGTTATCCATATCTGCAGATTAGATACCAAATAACGTTTTTTTTACATCTAAATACAAACTTTTTAAATTATTACAAACCCACAACTATTCCAGACTCACTTTTGAAATCTTGTGCATAATTTTTGCTTGACAGTTTGCAGATGTGTTCGCATTTCATTCTAGGCTTCGCTTGCACTTGTTCGATTTGATATCAAGGGCGTGCCGTTCTTAGATGGAGTGGCAGAGATCCAAAAATGTTTATTTTAAAGAACTCCTATCTATTTTTTCAATGCCGATTAATAAATTTAGTGGGTGTAAATGACGTAAAAAAATATTAATCATTGGTAGTGTGTCCATATTAAGGCTGTTCTTTGCTTTGATATGATGTTTTATATGATTGTTTATCTATTTCGGCGAATAGTTTTTCGATTCCTGTACAAAAATTACGGTTATTAGATAAAAGGAAGTACACTTGAAATTTGAATTCTGCTCTAAATTTATGTACTTTATTTACTACTGTCTACTCTATCAACGCGCATTCGCTTCAAAGTTCAAAGCAGCATTTCGTTTTACAAAATTGTTGCTCGCGCGCTTTTTCACTTAAAATCGTAAAATTTCGATAAAGCGTGTCAAAGCGCACCGACGCACGCACGCGTTCAAGGCGACATTGTGAATTCGGCAATACTGCTTTAAGGTTTCGACTTGTCGTTCTTCAATTAACCAATGACGTTTTAAGGTCATGACGCTGAAAATAAATAAACAACTAAAATATTCCAATTGACACACTAACCGTCACTTTGACTTTAGCTGGCATTTATTATTGGCCACTCTCAAAAAAGTAGTTGTCCTTAGTCGACTAGATTTATCTGGAATTGTTACCTTAAGGTAAAAAATAGGTTACTTCTCTTTCCTATTATACATCAGCCACATGTACGAAAGGTCAACTTAGTACACACACTCAGTCAGGAAATTCTTGGCTAGACCTTTCGGCAACCACTCCATGAATGCCAACTAAAAAAACATTTCACGTGATTGATCAATGTGAATAAAAACTGCGACACATCATATCAGATAGCTGTCAGACTTATACTGGGCTAGAATTTTGAACGTCCTTCTTGTTTTTGTTTTTTAAAGATATTTGTTTATGTTTTTTTTTTAAATTTGGGACGAATGAAAAGAAACTACAATTTTACTTCAATTTCGAAAGACTAAAGTGAGAGGCTTCCTAACGACAGTTGCACTCACGAATGTTTCATTCAGGCATTCGCGAAAGGTTGGACCTTCAAGTGGAATATGTTCTTATACAGGGTTTAGCCAGAAACTCTTCAGCTTAAGGCACTTACCACTGCGTTAGATTTATCACTTACAATAATTATATTTCCTCTTTTTTTTTTGTTAGTAGATGAAGAAGCCAGGGATGGCATATTTTTCTCAGACCAAATGCGCTTAGTCGTTGTAATTTCGTAGATGGACTTGATAGGTTTGTTCATTAAATTTTCCAATAACAATGGAAAAGACTGTCAAAATGTCTGTGAGGGGGATAAATTTCTTTAAAAGAGAGAGAAGAAGTTAGAAAACGAACGAAAATGATAGATATTTCATAAAACCCTTAAAAATGTCTGATAAATGCCAAGAATTCGCTAATTTATTAACAACATTTGTTGATTCAATTTTCAATTCTTATACTACTAGAAATTGGTTGAGTAGAAACTAGTAAAATTCTTATTGGAGGGGTGATATCCTACGAATTTTTCGAGACAAGGAACGGCATTGACCAAAAATCCATGTAATTTAAGAGTAAAGAAACAGACTTAATAATTTATATGCTTTTGAAGGTTCGAAAAAAAATTTAGTGCTGTGACCTTAAATGGCATAAAGGACTCTTTACTCAAGACACATAAATTTTGGTCTGAATTTGTATAAAATAACATGTCGGATCAATCGAGAATTACTGATAACGATAAGATGGAACAAAAGGCGTCTGGCAACAAAACTAGGGAATTAGTGGTCGCTTTAGTAAAAAAAACATATAGAAAGCTTCCCAGTTATGGAATCCCACTATGTTCGGAAGTCCTCGAAGAAATTGTACCTACATAGTGATTTGGAAAATGCATAACCGTAATAGTTTCTGCCAGGAACGTAACACTACTGAAATTGTTAGTGAACAACTTATTCAAGAATATTCTGCGATAATTCGTTTTTTAAATGAAAAAAATACTTCTGTGCAAGGTGCGCTAAATATGATCAAGCTATAAATAAGAAACAGCTGTAAGCAGAGTATTCAATGGTTTATGTTTACTATGTTACATTAAGTAACTTTTTGAAATGGAGTAGATACTTTTTTTATTTCATGGTTTTTGAATCCATCATTTTTGTTTGACATTTATTTTCAGAATCCTTGCATAAGTATGTGTGAGTAAGTTCAAATGTAGATGTGATTAAGATGACGTGGACAATGATGACAGGCAACAGGAGTTATGGAGTTTTGAGTTTGCACTTAGGGGTTGTTACGAAAAATGAGCGTGTAACAATTGTGGTATTCTGCTGATTAGTGAATAGGGTTACGGGGAACGCAACTCAAAGGTACCATAACACCTTCGGTACCGGTGTAGAGAGAGAAGGGAAAAGGCTTACCTACCATTTACAAACCAAGTTGATAGGTGCGGTTAGTTTTCTTCATGGCTGTTAAAGTTACAAATATTTCGTCGGTCGCTGATGAACTATATTGTTAAGCATCGTGTCTTTGGTTATAATACTCGATGTTGGATGTATCATAAGCCTAATATGTGCACACCCCCCTACCGACGAGGCTGAAGACCCCATAAAAGAGGAGTTTTATGACCTCCTGGATGGAGCCTACGGAGCCTGTCCGGAGTATGACGTTAAAGTTGTGCTCGGGGACTTCAATGCCAAAATCGGTCAGGAAAACATCTTTGGCGGGTTAGTCGGTAAGCACAGAATCCACGAAACGACAACAGACAACGGCTACCGACTAATTGACTTTGCAGCAGCTCGTAATACGGTGATAAGTAGCACTAGGTTTCCAAGGCTAAGGATCCACACAGCAACCTGGCGCTCTCCAGACGGTCGAACCGCCAACCAAATCGACCATGTGCTAATCGATGCGAGGCACGCATCCAACATCCTCGGCGTGCACACATTCCGAGGGGCAAACGTCGACTCTGACCATTTCCTTGTTGCAGCTAGATTCAGAGCTCGACTGTCCAACGAGAAGAAGCTGCGGGCCGCCCAGAAGAAGAAATTTGACGTTGGACGCCTTAGCACACCTGGAGTAGCCAGAGCCTACAGAGAGCGCCTGAGCATGAAACTCTCCACTATGCACTCGCCTTCCACAGACGCCAACAATCAGTGGTGCCAGTCTCGCGACATCATCAAGGAGGTAGCCGAAACCACTGTAGGGTCACCGAAGCGCAGGGAATAGTAGATGTATTTAAGCAGCATTTCCAGCAGTTGCTTAATGGGCATCATGTTGAGAGAGTGGTAGGGCAAGAAGATAACCCGCGTCCAGCCAATGAAGAACCTATTCCACCACCCAGTATAGAAGAGGTTGGCTTAGCTATAAAAAAGCTTAAGAACAACAAAGCCGCAGGCTCGGATGGCTTGCCAGCGGAGCTCTTTAAATACGGAGGTGATGTTTTGGTAGGGCGCATGCACCAAATCATCAACCAAGTATGGATGGAAGAAAACATGCCCGATGACTGGACTATCAGCTCCATATGCCCCATCTACAAAAAAGGCGATCCTATGTCTTGCAAGAACTATCGAGGCATATCCCTGCTAAATGTCGCGTATAAGATCCTATCCAACGTACTGTGTGAACGTCTTAAACCGTTCTGCAACACACTAATCGGCACGTACCAGTGTGGCTTCCGGCCCGGCAGATCGACTATAGACCAAATTTTCACACTGAGGCAAATCCTGGAAAAGACCAACGAATTTCAAGTCGAGACACACCATCTATTCATCGACTTCAAGGCCGCGTATGATAGTATACATCGTCAGGAGCTGTATATGGCGATGGCCGAATTCGGAATCCCGTCAAAATTGATTCAGTTGTGTCGCGTGACACTCGAAAACACGCGTTGCAACGTGCAATTTGGAAACAGCTCCTCCGAACTATTCCAAACATGCACCGGATTTCGGCAAGGGGACGCGCTATCATGCGACTTCTTCAATCTCGTACTGGAGCAGATAGTGCGTAGGGCAGGTGTCAACACGGAAGGCACTATCTTCAACAGATCCGTCCAGCTGCTGGGGTATGCGGACGATATTGACATCATCGGTCGGTCACAGCGCTCCGTGATAGAAGCTTTCACGGCGATTGAAGAACAGGCGAAATCTGTTGGTCTTGAAGTAAACGAGGACAAGACTAAGTACATGCTATCAACAAACAAACAAACATCTGTCCATCGCCTAGGACAAAACGTCACTATTGATAGCAACAATTTCGAGGTAGTTAAGGAGTTCATCTACCTCGGAGTAAACATGAACTCCACGAATGACATCCTAGTGGAGATCCGGCGGAGAATTACCCTAGGAAACCGCTGCTACTTCGGTTTGGCAAAACAATTGGGTTCAAAACTCCTAACTCGAGGGACGAAATGTATGCTTTACAAAACCCTTATACTGCCAGTTCTGCTCTACGGCGCCGAGTGCTGGACGATAAGCAGGAGGGGAGAGCTAATACTGGGTTCCTTCGAAAGAAAAATTCTTCGGCGGATTTTTGGTCCTGTGTGCGAGGAGGGCGAATGGAGGAGAAGATATAACCGCGAACTCTATGAGCTGTATCAAGATGTGGATGTAGTCCAAAAAGCCAAAATACGTCGACTACATTGGCTCGGCCACATCGAGCGAATGGACAATAATGCTCCAGCTAAGAGGATCTTCGAATCCCAGCCCCCAGGTTCGAGAAGACAAGGAAGACCGAACCTCCGTTTCAAAGACCAAGCCATCGCGGATGCCAGAGCGCTTGGTCTGGACAATTGGAAGCAGCGTGCCCGGGATCGTAGAGGATGGAAGGCTGCAGTGTCTCAGGCAGAGACTCTCCACGGGTCGGGAGCCCGTTAAGTAAAGTAAGTTGGATGTATTCGATTGAATGGCAAAAAAGAGGCTTGCCTCATGCGCACATTCTCATTTGGTTAGTCGAAAGAATGCAACCAGACCAAGTTGATGACATCATATGTGCCGAGGTTCCAGATCCCGAGACCGATCCAGACCACCACGATGTCATAATTACAAACATGATTCATGGGAAAGTTTGAAAATGGTATCAGTATTTTTATTTCGCATTTTCTGTTTCCTGCGAACCAACTTACAAGTCATTCCCAACTCACAAGTCATTCCCAAATACATTACACACTTGGACTTACTAATAATCATTTTTAACCTTCACACTAAATATTTCCTAGGTCACAATTTGCAATTTTGTATGGAAATTTTTCCATTGTGAGCTCGAAAAAATTAGTCTGGACCTTAAAAATATTATTAGTACGTACCACGGACTGTTATACTGTTACGGAAATATGTGTGAAATGTAGGAACAGCGCTTACACTATAACCATCAACTTTTACTTGGGTTCTGGACCCAACTATAGGTGGTACTTTGCAAAACATAAGCGGTATAGGAAAACGATTTGTGGCACCTCCCATTCAAAAATAAAATCAAGCGCTATTTCTAAAGTTGCATAATTAAAGTTATAATAGACATTGTCCAAATAAAGCACTTTGCAAATCTCAGCGGATTCCGCTTGTTGAGGGAATGATTTTTCCCTATATTCTCGTGGGTCGAATTTGTTTTGCTATTGGATTTTTCCACGAGAAACTACAACGAGTATAATCGGCAACGATTCATGCGCAAAATTCGATAAGGAGAAAAACAATGAGCTTCGACTTCAAAATTAAGCTTTAATGTTCTTTCTTCCACTGCACAAAGACGACTTCCAGAAACTCGTTGACAAAGTTACAAAAGAAAATTACTGCATCGGTAAATTCATGAAAACATTACAGTTGTATGGAAGTATATAATTAATATAAGAGTACATAGGATTTTTACTTCACAGTTCTACTTCAAGTTAGATTCTAAATATATGGTTGACTAAACGTTGCGTCAACACCGCTTATTCAGAGCGGCTTGCCATTGGTATTTAAGCGTCTACATAAAATAGCATGTGCATTGTGCATATGCATGCTCGAAATTATTACTTTCATTACATTAACGAATTTGGGCGGAACGAAGTTCGCGGGGTCAGCTAGTCAATAATAAAAATATAATTTTGGTACAAAATAATTGATTAAAACCCCATTATCTCTATTGTGCTCTAAACACACTTAGTGAGTTTTTCTTGTCAACCGACACGAGGCAGCTAAACATAATTTCCAATTTCTTAATTCGGACCCGGTAAAGAATACTTTAAGCCCCATTTCCTTTCAGCGATTGGTTACTTGGAGAACGCTGAAGGAGCGGTAAGTTGCATGAAGTCTTTAGTTCTTCAGAGGGTTTCCAAAAAAATCCCCTTGGGGGTTCGTATTGAGTTTTAATTGACGTAGACATTAATCTTATGTCAGAATGTTTTTTTTTTTTTTCTTTCATTTAAGAACTCAGTTTTCTATACCCATTACCGTGTAAGCTTTAGGTTGAGCTACTTGCGTCGGAACTTCCTTGAAGTAGCCCCTGACGCCTAATTACCCCTTGTCGCACTTTTCAATTGATCTGACTGTTCTATGCATATGTCATTACTCATTAGTCATTACCTATACCGTATAGCTTCGGCTTCCATCTTCAATGCTTTCCCAGCTGACCTACATTTGCAAATCATCTAATCATCATGAGCTATTCTACCTACTCCCATTATCTAATCAACATATACGCCGGTAATTATTTTCCTCTTCCGTCATAGCGTCTAATTATGTCTTTCAAAGTATATACTAAGATACGCGACTTATGATCGCATCACGTCCATCTCGCACTTAATTGGAATTTAATTATTTTCTTCGTAATTTGTGTGTCAAAAACGACTAAAACTAGTTGACAATGCTTCTCGATACGTGTTTACACACCCTCCTCCGCCGCCACACATGGCGAACGTATGTTACTTCACTTGCTACTGGTGTACATTCTGCGTCGGTCTTTCTCCCACCACCACCGAAACCACCTCCACCACCACCACGTCATAAAACGCAATTGAAATCAATTGAATGCTAATTTTACCGCCGGCAAAATAATAATAATAATAATAATAGTACACCAACACCAGGCAGCTAGCAGAACGCAGACGCTGTCAAGACAGACCGGCGGTATAAATTGTTATGCAGCGGGTGTTCGGTGTTTTTAATAAATATTTTTGCGGGCTGTCTCTATATTTTCCAGTGAAAAATGAAATCGAAACACGATTTTCGATTGCGATCTCAGTGTAGGTACTGTAGGAATTCCGCTAAGGAATCCCTGCGTGCCTAGTGTGAAACCCTCAGACAATGACAACAGATGTAGACGCCACACGTCGACTTCGTCGTCGTCCTCGTTGCTGTTAAATATCACCCAGCTGAGTTCGAGGTTAAAGTTGAAGAAACTTGTTATGCATGATGATGACGATATGCAGGCCCGCGCTCTGCGGGTCTTTAATTTGCTTACGGGCCGAGGGGAGACGGGCTATCCCCGTTGCAGCATCTATTGAAAATCTCTGATGGAACTGTTGAATTAATCAAAATGGGTATTTGATTAGGGTTGTTCGCGTGTCGCGATGGAAATTATATTTTCATGGAGCACGCCGCTATGATGATGCGAGGGTATTGAATTAATTGCCAATCAAAAATGCGTCCCGCACTCTTTATTATGGGTGACTGTTAAATGAGTTGCAACAGAAACTGAAAGTGGAGACTGGAGAGGCTATGTTGACGCTTGACGTGTGGAATGATGGAAAGAAAAAGACGTTAATATAGTTTCTTAAGAGGTTAGTGTGAGTAATGTGAAGTTGCTGGTGAAAGTTATTTATTTTGACATTTGGACAAGTGACACGTCACTACATATGTGAAGTTGTTACAATTTATTGTTGTTAAAACACTCTAGACGGTGACATCAATCGGAAATGACAAGTTTACCACTTTCGACTTTGTGTCTACTTTGTAACTAAAAGGCAATGGCCTTCGTGTGTATATGTGGCCCATAGACTCAAAGACTTCTGGTACTAGTGCTGGCAGTGTTCAGAGAGTGCTTAAAATGGAATCCGATAGAAAGTATTGACTTCTTTCAGCTGTCGAAAAATGTAACCATATATTCATATAACGTTAACGGGTATTATTTGTCGTAATCATTTTTCTTCCATTTTAAGGTCGATTTACAATGAAATGCGTGCAGATCAACCAACATGAAAGAAAAAACTAAAAATGACAGATAAAAATTGATTATTGCAAAGTGATCGCATTAAAAAGCGACCCAAAAACGCCCCCAAATGCAGCCAAAAAAAGAGCTTCAAAGACGACCCAAAAATACATATTTTGAAAAACTTTCTTTTTCCATTGCTTTCATTGGATATTTTTAAAGAGACTGTCAAAACCCATTATGTAAAGTACGGTTCATATAAATAGGCCTATCTCTACCATTTTTGAGCTACCGTCTTAAATATAGAACACATTTGGCAGATCAAGAAGAAGTATTTGAGTTTGATCTGCGTTAACATTTGATGGAAATTTGTTAACTCGAATAAAAAAGTTGCCTACACAAAAATTTGCAGTCATGTGAAATTTTTGGTAAAGTCTTATTTAAAATCGCTTAATATTTGCTTGAACTGAGTGTGTATTTTTAAGATCTGTCAGAACTAAGATAAGGAAAGTATATATTGTGCAATTATTCGCTGCCTTAGATAAATTTTGTGGAGACTTTATGTAAAGTTAAGTCTATGCTGTTTCAGGAAAGCTAAAATAAGCGCCTCTCCAATGTTTCTCTCCTCCACTTCGCTTAATGTTCGCTTAATTTTGACAGTGTAAGTTCCGTCAAAACAAAACTGTGTTGGCACAGCTGATTGACTTGCTCTATTAAGTCACATTGTACTTTCTAAAGAAAATTATAAATTCTAAATGTAGTTAAATTAACAACAACGAATTTCTTTGTGTTGAACTAACCATTCTCCAAAGGTAATGTTAGTTTGATTACGTTTGAAAT
This sequence comes from Cheilosia vernalis, assembly GCA_949126925.1. NCBI lineage: Eukaryota > Metazoa > Arthropoda > Insecta > Diptera > Syrphidae > Cheilosia > Cheilosia vernalis. The sequence continues at coordinate 7,332,737 of OX421360.1, read as the reverse complement.
TTTGTTGTGAATACCGATATTTATCTGATCTGTCAAAATTAAGCTGTGGGAAAATGTATTTTGCATGAATACGCTTACTTAAATTCTGTAGAGAGTTTTCGTTCAGTGGCTAACAACATTTAGCTCGAACTGCGTAACTGCTTTTCTTAATTTTATCTTTGATGACATTTTTGTATGGGGGCTTAGTTTAAGCGCGAGCAGCTAACTAGGCTTAAGGGACAAAATTGTTTAAATTTGTTTTAAACTTAAGACTCTTATTCCTATTCCTGCAGCTGTTAAAACAGAAGAACAATTTTGACATTTTGGATAAAACTCGATTGGAGCAAATAAAGTCGAAATATATTTCCAAATATTCAAGTGAATAGCTCTTTTGAAAACCTTTTTCCACACAGAACGAGTCACCCAAACACTTAGAACACAGTCACACATTCCCACCGACCTTTGCAGTCTCCCTTAACCTCAAGGCTCTAGTTCTAATGTCAAACAATAAATAACTGACTAACTACATTGCAAATAATCAGCATTCGAAATAATTATACTTCCCCGCAGCTGTAATTATATTCTCATGGCTATTAAGCACCACAGTCGTTGTGCGTTGCAGCCATCTCCAAGATGACTAATAAGTGCCTGTTTAAATCGCTCGTCGCGCAATATTTCCCTCGACTTAACCCACTTTCTCAGACGCACATATGTGTACAGTTTCTTTCAAGCGATATTAAAAGTGAATAGAAAGAAAAAAAACTGTATATCTTCTATACTAGCACACAATTGAGAACCATTTGCTTCTCCGAATAACCATTGTTTGTGAGATAAAATAAACAGCCGGTCTTGTCGGTTTGGTGCGCTGTTCTGTTGTTGAACTTGAGAGAGATTAAGACACTCACACTCGCAGTGGCCCTGTTTCTAGGGGAAAATTGACAGAATTTCTCATTGATAAAAAGCTGTGATAAGCCCCCAAGGGGGGACACCAAATTGGATGAATTAATTATGCTGGCCTAGAAGTATGAGTGTTTGTTGGGAGTTTTGAAGTTAAACTTAATTCGCTGTTGCTTCTGGCAATGCTGGAAGATGTGCCGTTGAGTTTGGTAGGTTGACTTGCAAAAAAAGAAAGGGTTTGAGAAAAATATTCTAGATCTAGATTTGAATATATTTAAATATAAATATGTATGTCTCAAGAAGTAGCGACATTTGAGCTAGCTGTCAATAGTTGAGCAAAGCCGGCTTAATAAAATTTCCTGGGCCTTTTTTTACCTCAAGCTTGGTACACTGTTCGAGCTAAATTTTCGTTCCCATACAAAATTCTCTCTAAGCGAGCCAATTTAGCTGAGTGGTATGCTGCTCGAGCTAAATAGTCAAACTTTTGTTTCAGAATGTACTCCATGTATCTGTCAAAATGTAGCGCATTTAATAGGTCGGGGCATTTTCTCAAGTTAAATCTTGACAGATCGTTGTGTTCTGTTGTTTTGTTGCGTTTTTGTATCGCGGAGAGCGGTAGAAGCAAGGATGAGTTTTTTTAATAAATTCCTCGACGAGGAGTACCTACCTAGAATCGGAAATCGTTTAAATTAGAGAGAGTTGAATTTTTGAAGTGAGTTGTTTTCCAAGAACAGCTGTTTTCTGTGAAACTTATCCACAGCGGTCTCTATGTAAAAATTTAGCTAGGACTTGAGCTGATGTTTGGAGAGAAAATATGGAGAACAGTGCCCATGTTCTGTAATTATCGCATCGATATATCTATCACAAAAACGATATGAATAGAAACACAATGTCATAATATCACATTATGCGTTCTGTAACTGTATGAATCAAAAACTATATCACATGGAACATTTCGATATGAAACCCTTGGAAATATGTGATATATTTAGGTTCTGTAACTATGAGAGCGAAAAAATATTCATTTCAACAGTTTAAATTAATCACAATACACAGAGCTTGTGATGATAAAACATTGATTTTCAAGATCCCCAAACAAATATTTAAACAAAATTGTATTTTATTTAACACTGAATTGTGCACCCAAATTTTTAAACGCTTCAACTATGATGACAATGTTTTAAAATATTTTTCAGCATCTGTTAGAATCGTTAAAAGCGAAGAAATTCCATTAAATTTATTACACCAACATTTTTCCAGCTTAGTTGATAAACAATTTAAACTTTAAGGATTTATTTAAATATTCTTTGGAATCAATAGATATTGAGCAATTTTGGAAAGTAATTTGCCTATATAAGCGTGGTGATAAATCTGAAGCTTTTACTCTCTTAATAAAATCTGTTTTAGAAGTTTTAAATTTCTCAAACTTCTCGGCTAATGTTGAAAGAATTTTTCCCATATTAATCTTAATAAAACAAAAACAAGGAATAGATTGACAATCAGTACACTAAAAGGCATTCTTTTTCCCAAAGATTATTTGAATTTTCACAAATGCGAATGTCATAATCTCAAAGTAAATGACACACAAAAAGCGATATAATTTTTTTGTGATTATTTATTATATTTATTTTTTCTATAAGTACCATGCAATGAATTTTACATTACAAACATCACAAGACTGAAAAATGTATTACTTTTTTTTTAGTACTCAGCAGAAGGCTAAGTTATTTTTTTATTGGAAAATAAAGAAAGCTTGAAAAATTAGAGTTTTTAATATTATTATAATTACTATTACCATTCATTGATTTTATGGCAATGACGATTTTTTGACGATTTTTTAAGCAGAAAATGCAGATTTTGTAAAATTTTATCTGGCACCACTGGGCACAGATAAAATTTAGTTTAGCTCGAGCAGCGACACAAAAGAACTCTGAATTTCGTAGATGACTTTAGTTCTTATTTTTTGAGCATAGTTTCAGCGCACTCTTTGAGAATTAATTGACTGAGTAGAATATAACAATTTATCGTATCCAGCGTCACTTAAAATCCCGTAGGAAATCAATTGGTAACTACTGTTCTTGTTGACAAGTTCGTTCAGCCGTGTAAAATAAATGGAATCCGAAATAATTAGTGGAAAGAGGAAGAATAGTCAATTATTATATGTTAAAAGTGAAAAACGACTATACTTAAAAAAAAAAAAACTTCGCAATAAGCAATATTACTTATGCTACAACCAAAATTGCAAGGCAAATTGTAAATAGTATATATGTTCAAAACCAGTGAAGTTTGTGGAACATAACCATTCTGATAATGAGGATCTATATAAAGAGCTAAGAGCGTTAAATTCTATTAAGACAGGGTATATTGATGCAGGACGTGTCCTAAGCGATGTTGCTTTCAGTGGCATTCGCAATACGTTCCAGACAATTTGTTCCGAATTTTATGACTTTATAAAATTTTTTTTCGGATTTGCACGCTGAATTTTTTAATTGTAGCAACGAAAGCGCAAGATAAAAAGAACATTGCAGAATTTAACAGTAAAAGTTTTTATTACTTCACCAAAATGTGCCCTTTAAATTGTTAAAGCTTTCGGATGTAGCTTTACACAAAGATGAACAATATAAAAGCCTATATTCAGGAAGAAGACTTTTCCTTTTGTATATTTTCGTCAGAGAAGATTATTAAATTAATGAAGGAGAATATTCCACAGGCAAACCGTAACTTCCTGGCGAATGGGACATTTTCTGTGGTGCCTATTGCATGTCCGCGCCGCAGACCCCCCTCAGCCGATATTAGAGTTAATTTTTATGTTTGTAAAAGTTAGCTAAATGAAGTATTCAACAGTAGTTGGTTAAATAAATAGAAATATTTTGCACTTTAGGACTTTTTTTCATTTTTTACTGCTAGGAATTCTTTCATGTTTAGGTTAGAAGATATTTCATCCGGAGTTAGGACATATTTCATTGCGTTTATTGTTAGGATTTTTATCACTAGAAGATTTCATTAGGAGTTAATACGTTAGGAGCTATTGCATAGAGCCAGAATACTGATGCAGAAAGACAAAGCAGATTCTAAAAAATGTAGTAGATCAGCAAAAGTATGGCATATGACAGGTGGCACTCATATGTGCTTCGTACATAAATCAAATCAATCTGAAAACGCTCGGTTTGAGAAATAGCAACACCGACAAGGTATACTGAGGACGGGTGCAACAAATAAAATTGACATTCGCTATTTAGTTGTTTTCGTTGTAAGTTTTGACAGCTAACCACACGGAATTTATGATAACTCATTGCCACGGTTAAAATTGATTGCATTTAGCAACCTATGCAAATTTATTATTGACAAAGACGAACGTTTTTTTTATTTCTGCTATGGAAATCGTCTTGTGATTGGTAACACCATGCTTTAGCACAAGACCTGACACAAAGCCACCTGTGTATCAACTGAAACTAACAAACAAGAAAACAAACAGACCTTACCCGCTTTAGAAGTAGGCTCCTATACAATGACAGCAGAGGAGGGGAGTTGCTTTGGGGACGGGGATCGATCAAGTCTTATGATAGCTGACTATTGCAAGATTCTACGACAATACTAGATTGCTCAAGATTACTGATTACTGACATTTAGGTGGAAAAACATTTAAAGCTTAAAGATGATTAAGATCTTGGAGTTTACTGTCCGTGACACAAGGCACGAACCCATCCAACCAATTTCCGCTCGAGATCACAACAGCAATCGGATAGTTATAACTTCTCCTGGTTAAAGACTCTCAATCTTGTTGTGCCAATTTGGAATATATATTGCCTTGGTTAGGAGAGGTATTAAGGAAACATCTAGCAACAGCCAACAGAATCAAGAATTTGAGATCAAGAACGGGCATAAACGGTTTCTCTTTCTCTAATACCAAAAAACGGGACAGGAGCCAATAAGAGGCGCGACTTACAAAAGTTGAAATTGTGGATTGACCACATGTTGCGAAAAGACGACATTTTCACTTGGCCGTCAAATTGACGGCTTTTACCAAAGATCTTGTCAACTAAAAGGGCTATCTCATTTAAGCCCATGTCCACGCAGATTCAAGGCGCACGTCAAGTACTTCCCAAACTTTTCTTTTTTAAATTTATCTGTCAACCTTATATATTGTTATGGTCAATAGTCTTAAAGAGAGAGCGTACGTCGACTACATAGCAAAAAGCAACATCAGCTACCTTGCTCTCCCCATATACTATCTGGGCACTTCTGCGGTCTGTCGATTCTGTGAAGCTCATCACATAAATTAGGTTTTATAAATTTAAATAATACCATCCCATAAAATTCAATTTAACATCCAGCTTTACATGAACTACACTCCGATGGAAATCCTAGTCTCTCATACATCTGCAACCTTCTCCAACTTTAAAGTTCGCTGTCTACATTCAAAGGTCAGCACTGGGACCCTTGTTCACTCGGCAACATCACACTCTTCACTTCCCCTATTGATGATTCTGAACACAACTACGCCTAGTCCACTTTACAGTTCTCAGCTGCGAACGCCTTCGAATGAAGACAAATGGATTTAGTCACTCGCACTCTGCTCTACCATTTCATCAGGGATGCCCATTTTGAATGTAAAAACAATCGTCGTCCATCATCTTCTCTGCAGTCAAACAGTTCGTCATCAAAGTCGGCCGGACTGACATATGAGTTCCACGAATCAACTGCAATTGATGCTTTCACTTTCTGAATTTGGAATGCTCGCTTCTCCCATTCTCCGTATAGAGAAATTATGATTCAGGCAAACACTGTCAATTTATATGAGGGTCCATCTCCATCGTCCATCATCGAACCATATGCTCATATTTGAACGGGATTTCCATTTCTACGACCGCAGAGCAAACAAGATGCAACCCCTCAATGGTTGATGCTGGGAATCGATTCTTTCTGAATGGAATTCTATTGAAAAATCCGATTTAGATCGCACCGGACATGACTGAGCGTATATTGTGAGTCACACCATGATCCCGAAGAACAATCCGCGCAACATAATACCGTACCTACTAGTGGCGTATTAGCAGTTTGTTGCGGTTTTTGTGCGTTAGGCACGTGCAAGCGGCGGAACTGCGTGGTTCGCTTCCTCCTCAACTGATCTTGGGCTGCCGTTGCGTGTTAAACGCAATTCTGTGGTTAGGATCAAGTTTGCAAACTGTTGTCTACCAGTGGCGGCAAAGTATTTCCTTTCAAAGCAACCACAACATCACATCAGAAGTAAATAAATTCAATTTAAATTTTCTCTTTAATTGGTCTTTTGTGATCCAATGTTTGAAGCAGATTATCGCGTGTGTGTGGTTTCAGTTGGCATGGTAATTGATTGAGGAGTTCATCAGGCAGAGAAAATGGAGATAGTATTGAGATTTTTTGTGGCTAGAATGAAATTCGGAATCGACGCAATTAAGTCGGTGATTGTAGGAGATATCTTCCATGGATCAAGAAGATATACATCAACTGACCTATTTCTCATACGATTAGAATAAAGAAAGGCGACGTTTCAAAAAAGTTCTGTGATGTGGTGTAGTTTTACGTTAAAGGTCTGTTCGATTGAACATTTTTCTAAGTGAAGCAAAGTGAAGTAGAATTTTAAGCAAGGAATCACAACAACTGGTGCACTCTTCTTCTGACACTTCTACGAGATAAACACTATAGATAGTGTTGACAGCATTAACCATTTTTTAGCCATCAAAAGATGGGAACACACAAAATGTATTTCATATTGGGAGAGCATCCCAGGTCTAAGACAAGCCAAGCGTGCTATACAGCCGTTCAATAAAGATGCCAATAGAATTTTAAATCTTAACAGGCATGATATCAAAAATCTTACTGGTTTCCTCACAGGACATCACAACCTACGATATCAATTAAATAAAATTAATTTAACCGACTCCTCACTTTGTCGGTTGTCTTTGAGAAGACAAAACAGCTGAGCACATAATATGTGAGTGTCCAGCCCTATGTGAAATCAAAAGAACTATCTTCTACAGGGAGCTTTTCAGCCCTGAAGAGATGAAGAAGTCATCTGCTAGCAGCTTAATTATCTTTATTAGAAAAGTAGAGAACATTTATTAACAAATAATATACTTTACGCTAGATCTGTTCGATTTAACATTTTTCTAAATGAAGCAAAGTGAAGTAGAATTTTAAGCACGGAATCACAACAATTGCGCTCTTCTTCGAACACTTCTGCGAGATAAACACTAGCAGCCGTATTAATAACGGGTGATTTTTTAAGAGGTTTAGAACTTTTTTTAAAAAAAAAACACAAAAAATTCGAAAAAATGAATGAAATATTTATTTGAATCGATAGTTTGAACCTTGCAATTTAATGTTTAAAGATAATTTCATGCAAATGTTGACCGCGGCTGCGTCTCAGGTAGCCCATCCGCTGAGTCCAATTTTGGCATACTCTTTCACACATATCGGCCGGTATCTCACGAATGAATGCATGGATGTTGGCTTCCAGTGCGTCAATCGAAGCGGGCTTGTCCCTATACACACTAGCCTTGACATACCCCCACAAAAAATAATCTAATGGTGTCAAATCGCACGATCTAGGCAGCCAATTGACCGGCCCGAAACGTGAAATTAACTGTTCACCAAACTCGCCTCGCAATTGCGCCATTGTTTCGCGTGCTGTGTGGCATGTGGCACCGTCTTGTTGAAACCACATATCATGCAAGTCAAGAACTTCCATTTCGGGCAAAAAAAAGTTTGTTATCATCGCTCGGTAGCGTTCACCATTGACAGTAACGCTGCGATTCGCATCATCTTTGAAGAAATATGGCCCAATAATGCCGCCGGCCCATAAACCGCACCAAACAGTGGCTTTTTCGGGATGCATTGGTAGCTGTTGCAATGCTTCTGGCTGATCTTCACTCCAAATGCGGCAATTTTGCTTATTTACGTACCCATTCAACCAAAAATGAGCCTCATCGCTGAACACAATTTTTCGATAAAAAAGCGGATCCTCGGCATTTCGAACCGAGCACGAATTTTGATAGTAAAATTCAATAATTTGCAAGCGTTGTTCATTTTTAAGACGATCCATGGTTAAATTGCAAACCAAACTGAAGCTGTTTGACAGTGACACAAGGTACTAAACACACGTCAGCTGTCAAAACCAGTGTTGCCAAAACCAAACCAGCTAAAAAATCACCCGTTAAAAAACGCGTAACTAATCTCTAACTCGTATATCACCTAGCACCTAGTTAAATAAATAACATATGAGTTAAATATTCTTATTAATAAAAGAAAATAACTCATATAATAACTAGCTGATGTTTTCTCTAAAATAGCTGGCATCACCTAACCAAATTGTACTGAAAACTGCTGAAAACTATTACATATTAGGTTTGTTTGACGTGGCTAGCACTAGTGCCCACTAGTGCGCACTGAGAAGTGTCAGCTGATTTTCCCGCCTACCCAAAAACCTGCACAACCCTGAAAATTCGGCTATCATATCGAACGCAAAATATGCTGCCCTGAAGTCTGGCAGTTTTTGAATTTGAAAAATACTTATGTTTTGGTGAACGAAGTGCGAAGATGATAACACTTTGTTCTGTTTATTGTTAAAAATGAGTGAACTCAATTCTGATCTTGTGCTTGCCATAATGCAAACAAGTTGATAAAACTGTTTGCAATATATGCGATGCACTAAAAACTGTAATCGGCTTCGATTCCAGATTTTTTTCATTCCATTTATCTTTAAAATAAGGTTTTAGTCCATAAACGTTGTTGTTTTCAAACAATTCCCCTTTGAATATCAAATTTATTGTATTTATTATCTCTATTACGATATTCAAATAAACGAATAACAGCAAGCGAAATGACAGCGCAACTCAGCACTGAGTTCTTGCCCCGACAAAATAACTGGGGTCAGTTCAGTGCACAACTAGGGCGCCCTAGAAGTCATGTCAGTCAAACACAGGTTTTCAGTACCAGGGCGAGTTCAGTGCTATATCGAACACATTAGGGTTAACCCCACGTCAAACAAACCTATTGGCTATCATCACGGCTGGCTAGTGAAATTCAGTTGTGACAAATTAAAAAGAAAAAAAAAACAACATAACATAAAGCAAAACAACTGAACATTTTTATTTATTTTTGAATGTCTTATTTGTAAACATTGTTATTGGGTTTTTTCTTTTTTTGTACACTTTTTTTCGAGTTGAGGCGATGGTAACCGAATCCTCCCCTAATTTTACCACGATTCACACTATTTAAAATCACTGCAAAAATGGTCAGCCATGTTGTTTCACAATTTTTCAAATTTAAATTTAATTTATTTGTCATTTTGACAGGAACGAATTTTTTTATGATTTACTCACTCGCTAACAGACCTCCTGCCGTTAGTTAGTTATATTAACGTTAGGAAGCGTTAGTTGTCTTCTAAAAATGTTTATTAATAGGAATTTGAGTTTAACTAACGCGTTTGCCAATAGTTAGGCCTAACATGTAGTTACGCCACTATTATTAATACGGCTGTAGATCTTTATCTTTGTCGCTGCTGATATTGGAGACGTTCGGATTTTTTAGCTCAGTTCGTCGGACTTCAGTCTGACAAAATTAACAATTTTCCCAATTAACATTGAGGGGACGTTAAAAAATCTAGTAAGTCTGACCGTTTATGTGTTTCAGTTTTAACTGGCATAGGTTGGTCACATGAGCGAAGAGTCAACAATTTTTTGACTGAATAAGTACTAAGGTGACATTTCGATTGTATGACTGACATCGTAAAAGCGTTTAGGCGAAATCTAGTTCAAATTAAGCTAGTCAACTTAAGGCAAATAAATTTATGAATGAGTAAATTTGCAAAAATTGCTTCAGTTGGTTAATTTTTACGTTGTGCTTCGGTTTTGAGAGAAAAAAAAAACATTTGCATTCAGTGAACGATTTAAAGGAAGAGTTTAGGGAACTTCTTACTGAAAATGTCTCAAGCAATCAACAGAAAATTATTTTTAAACTCAATTGACTCTCGGTTATTAGACAAGATTGCTCTTAACTTTGTGTGTGGAACTATTCATATGTGCTATCTGCTATGACCGGGCAATGCAATTAATCGTTTGCACCAGTGATCTATAAATTTTAAGATTTTTTGACAGATATAGAACCAAATGTCGCCGGTGACAGAAAGCTATCTCGCACTAAAGAACTGAATCGATTCACGATAGAACAACTTTGGGAAACAATGAAAATGTTTATGTATTTCCAAAATGAGTGCAGTGATGCCAAATCGTACGAATTTTTAAATAAAATGTCCGTTTTGTTAAACAACTTAATCGGAGCCAAATGCCAATCAAATGGACAAAACCTTTCTGTATTGTATTGTTCACTATTTTATTTAGTTTATTTTAACCATTTTCATTTATAAACGTTATTTTTAAATAATAGATTTTTCTAGATCTTATGCCATAGACAACCAATCACATCTCCCTCTGAATCACTGCAACGGTGAAGTCTAACTAAAAAATCGTTCGCGCCTCTTAAATAACAACGAACATGTGCCTACATCCCATTTCACTAGAGGACCTGATAGTAGATCTCACAAAAGAATGCCGCCAAACATGTACAAAGGCCACATCGCAACCTTGCCATTCATTCTGTCTGACCTCATTCGAAAAAAGAACACAATGCCCCGCATTCTCAAATTCGCATGTTCCCCATGATGAATCACACTCATCAGGCCAGCAAATAAAAAATGGAAACAAATTTTTATTTTTATTTTAATTCGGAAGCCATTAACTCAGACACAAACACAACCCAAACCGAGACCTTACTCTTGCCGTCTCTTTCGTGTAATTAACCTAAAACACGGGGGACAACCGAGAAATACACAAAAAATAGGTTTTCAAATCTTTTTTTGTAGTTGTATACGTTTTCCTCATTAATTGAGTCTTTAGAGTCATTGCACCTTATCCCACAACATCGGGTATCGTGAAGCAGAGATCCAGTGGGTCCCCAGAGTAATCGCACCTCACCACAGAAACTCTCATAAACTCTGTGTCTATGCGGGAAACCAAACGAATAAGAACAAAAGAAAAGTTACAACCAACACACACAAGTATATGTTCGCCAAATACAATATACAATATGTGGGCTTTTATGTCCAATCTGGCCCTCGAACGGTATAGTAATAAAAACGACTAAAGTGCGTATTCAATCGAATGGAGTACGGAACAGATTCCACCGACTAACTATAGTCCAGCGCTGAATTGTCGTCGTCGCAAGTGGTTTCTTGAATGCATCCGTTCCGTCTGAATGGCTGCGACTGCGGCGAGCGTGTCCTCCATTCGAGTGGTCAGCTTGTGGGCCTCTTTTTGTTTTCATTTTTGCTGAGATTGCACATAGAGTATGGACACAAGTAGACTGCAGTAAAAATGCAGAATGGCCAAGTGAAAACCTGTCCCATATACGGGTTAAGTATTTTTTTGTTCGCAGTCTTTCTTTGGGTAGGATTGTAAAATATTTCAATCGTTTTATGGCATTATTAATAAAAGTACTTAATAGATACGAGTTGCGAGTTACGAGTACTGGCATACATTCGGTTTAATTAATTTTCGGACTTGCTTGAGTTGGCACTTAAATGACACATGCAGCAGGAGATTGTTGGATGACAACAAAAATGACTGTCATGTCAAATTCGGGTCAAATAATGTACATGAAAAATTGGCATATTAACCCCGAACTAATGAATGATTATACACAAGTAAGTTAGCTAAACAAAAGTTGACAGTTAGCAAACAAAAGTTTGACGGATCTACTGTCAAACACCTGGTATGCAACCTTTATGGGGCACATTCGAAAACATATAGTTATCTTAAGGCGACAAGATTATGGTCTGAACTAGGTGTAGGTACCCTGAACGAAGAACTAAATTGGTCGGTAACGTCACTTTTCCCACGTCAGCCACGTGTGCGAACTGAACTGTCAACTTGGAACCTACTCAGTCAAAAAATTCTTGCCTAGAGTGGTCGGTTACCTTTCGATAAACGTCAACTGGCAAAAAGCTGTTCATGTGATCGTTCTAGTTCAATCAAACTTGAGACACATAAAATCAGCCAGCTGTCAGACTTACTAAACTAGATTATAGAACGTCCCAGTTGAGTCCCAGATAAGCCTCTGACGATACCATTGGACAAACCGCAGATAAACTCATAGATGGAGAAACGTGCTCTATGCCGTAAAGCTAAGCGGAAAACTGAAAAAATAGTTATGTTTGCACCGCTTAAAAATGAAAAAAAAAATTCAAATTCAAACTTATAAATGACTTTACTTCGAGTTATATTGCCGAACTCCATTTTTTTTTTTTTTTTTTTGTCAAAATAAGCTCTTGATCGACAGCAAGCAAAATCGTATCTAATAATTTTGTCCTAGACCCCAAATGGTGAAATGTCAAATTTAGCTCAATGGAATATGACGTACGGCTATAGTCAGCTAACAATTAATGGAACCCAGGCAGTGTGTTCTGCTCAGGTTTGTAGTCAAGATTACGAAGCTTTTGTTGAAAATTTGGAGGCTTGTCGACAACAAAATGCATGGGATTTTAGGTATATTATGACGTAATTGAAAACGGAATGTATATAACTTGTGGTGAAACCTTTTACACAAGGTAACGTCATTCAAAAATTGTTTTTTATGTTTCACGTTACGTACAACCATATAGAGAAGGTGGAAAAATATAGACCTAATGTCGTAATCTTTTATTTCTTTATTTGTGGACTCCACTGTCCTCCTAGATGAACCGTCTCTCTTCAGGTTATGTTCCACTTCTCGGATGTAAAATATTTAATTGAAATATCTCTCGGACGTTCTTCAGTTTAAATCGTCGTCACGGGGAGAGAAGAGAGGCTTGTGACTTGGCCTGCCTCTTCTTTTTCAGTATCAAATCCGAGACAGGTCCATTTTTCGCAACCCAACAAAACTCTGCTGAATAACACTCACTGCTGCATTATTGTAGGAACAATTTGGGCTATACCTACCTTTGATGTCAAAACCAGACTCTGTCATGTCATGTCATATCTTTTAACATAAAACTTGGGAAAATAATTCGGAATTCATTAGCCAACATTAGGAGCACTGATTTTTTTACAATTCGACTCAGCAATAAGTTCTGACAATAGCCGAGTTTTTTTGAGCTTCGTTCTCAGCAAAGCAAAGCAAAGTAGGATTTTCAGCACGCAATTACAACAACTACATTCCAATTGACACTTCGGGACTCGCAATAGTTGTTGTAATTAGTGTGCTGAAAACCCTACTTTACTTTGCTTTGCTGAGATCGAAGCTCAAAAAAACTCGGCTAATAAACGCCTTCATATACTTCACGGCAGCTCCCCCAAAATGCATGACCGCATTTATCCAGTGCGGTCTAAAACACAGTGAGGTCTTGTAGACTGTATATTTATATCGAAACACAATAACCGCTTCAGCGCCGTTTTGGAGCCCCAGCTTACGGGACCTGGAGATATTGAAGGAAAGGTATGCTATACCATAGAACATTGGTTCTTAACCGGTGTGCCCTGGAAGCACCCGAAGTGCTCCGCGAAGCCATCCGATTGATAGGCTATCGCTATCTATGTTAGTGGGAGCTCTGACTAATGGATAACTTCCTAAGAAACCACTTAATGAAACTAAATCTCAAAGATGACGACATAGTAGAGGCTGCGAAGGCGAGGAGGTACACGAAGACGCACGTCACTTGAGGAACCGAAAACTTGGAATTTATTACTTCCATGACGTACCTACATGAACTGTCTGATGTCGCTCTGTCTGATCTTTACGGGTTTCTAAGGACATCGGGATGGCAGACAGCGTCAGGTAACCACGAGAGGAGGGGGATGGAGACGACCGACGAAACACCTACGGTAAGCCCCAAATAAAGGGCATCACATTGGGTCCGCGAGGACCTAAGTGAGGTAGAGCTGGGTGAGCCCTTCTTCGTATGTATTTCTTAGACTCCGAAACAACGATTGAGCTCTAAATTTTGAAGTAATCTCCGCTTTTGGATTGAGAGTTTTTGAGACGTTTCTACACAAAATCGGTCGAGCCGTTAATCTTTTCATATAAGTTTAAATATATTCAACTAATTGCAGTCATCACAAAAATTAATCCAATTATTCCTGCGCACAACTCACTTAGCAAACTTGTAAAAAATAAATTAACGATGACGGATTTACAACAGCTCTTTGATACCACAACAACAGACCTAAAAATCAACTTACCCCAGAGTGTAAAAGTATCCAATAAATTGTCCTAAACGTCCCTTTAAAGCCTCCAGTGTCACGTTCTAATCCACTTGTTTAAATCAACCACCCACTTGTTGGCGGTTTCTCACGCGAACTATATATTTCCGACTGATTTTCGACAGATTTTTTTCACTCATACTACAATTGGCGAATTTCCAAGAGCTACACAATCAAACTATTATCATTTTCACCTTGCACAAACTGGAACAGAACACAAAATTCACAAATGCCAAGCACTACACTATAACAATAAAATAAAAATAAAACTATATGCATCTGTAGCTGAGCAACAAAATTAATTGCACGCTCTAACTTCCTAGAACTGCTAACAATAACAGAGTTAAAGATACAGAATTTTTATTTTTTTGTGGAATAATGACGTGCACACGAAGGGTAAACAATTGCTTCTATTGTTGAACTTGTTCTTCCTCTTTTTTAGTTTACTATTACTTTCCAGTTGGTCATACTCAAGGTAAGACACACGAAACCCGGAGGTATGGTATTATTTACACTGTTGAAGCTTCAAACTATTCCATGCATGTACTGAACTACTGAGGCGACAATTTTAGCGACGACATAATTTGTTTGCATGCTAAAATTAACTGCACCGAGAGATTTTTTATTTAAAAAATGTAGATGCCCGACGAAAGGTGTGGATACACGAAATTCGCACGCAATATTCGAAGGGGGAAACTAGTTCACCGGAGGTTTTTGGGGTATTTTTCGAACAAATTGCGAAACTGCGAAAACACCATTCTCAATTGAGCAAGTCCAGTTACATGCACTTTCTTAGTCACTCGCACAGTTTGTCGTCCGGTGGCCGGTCCAGCACATCTGTCACACTGCTAACGCTAACTACAGTCACACTCACAACTCTATTCAGCATCAAATTCTGTTTGTGATCATAAAAAAATAATCTATCATCACAGCACATCGACGCCGCACAATTTTGCACCAATTTATGGAAAAGTGATGCATAAATTCGCTGTCAAGACACAAATGTTTGCTAGAGAAACTTGTGTTGCACGAGAGCTACACTTACACTTACATACTCTTCCTGTGAGAAGATACACTACAAACTACACACCTATTCTGTATATCTTATCGTTGTTGCTTTTGGATTTCTTCTTATTATACACATTATCTAATTAACTTTCCTTCAAAGAAAGTGCATAATCCCAATCGGAATGGTTGTGTTTGATGCGTGTATTTTCGCGATAGAAAACGTAAACGATCGCGACGATGACACACCCGATATCGGGCAATACCAGATCACTCAGATGTTCGTGCAATTTCGGTTGTGGCGTTATCAAGGAAATATTTCTGTGTACTCGCATAACGAATTTTGTGCTTAATTCCGTTTTGCATTTTTGTTCATTTTATTTACCTCAAAACAAAAAACAAAAAAAAATAAAAATCGATGTACCACGATCGTGGCACAAACTATCCGAATCCGAACGCGAATCAAAATACCGATCGTCAGAGTTCTGGTTCTCTGCGGAGTCGCACGAAACGAAACGCTTACTGAAGCATTGCCTCGCCTGTTGGCAGTTGGCTGCCGGTCGGTTCGGCGGCGGTTCGAGAAGAAAGAAGTGGAAATTGTGTTTCTACTGAGAGAGAGTACATAACTCGCAGAGAGTGATATCAAAATGTATTTAAAAATTGATAAAGAGAGAGGCTCTTTCGTCGTTGTTGCTGGCTTGCAGCGATGCCAGATTACAAGATATATCTTTTTTTTCAAGATTTTTGTGCTCCAAAATATGAACAAGACTTTTTACCTCAAATTCATCAAATTTCAAGATTTTTTAAATCGATAATTTTCTAAATCTAATATGTTAGATTTTCTAAAAAATAATAATAAAAATTATTGACGAAAATATTTTCTATTAATACCATTATTTTGTATAATGTGAGTTGAACAGAGCCCATGCTCAGCTTCGGTTTTACTAAGGTTTCTAAAGTAAGAAAATTATTTGTCGTATGTAAAGGCATCAAGAGACAAAGAAAATAAACAGGAACAGAAACTGAAACATATCCATAAAAACATGGCTGACGCCTATTCTATCAAAATGGTTAAAGACGATTTCCATGAAGCTAATAAAAACTTTTGTTTTCGTAGAAGTTTTCAGCTTTTCCAATCAATATAGACTTGCTTACGTTGTCGTGAAACAGACATTTTTCTGTTGCTGAAAAAAAAAATTCTGTTTCTGTCTCAAATGTATGGGATTCTGTTGCTGTTCTTTGTCACTTTGTGCCTTAAATGATAAATTGACATTTACAAAAGTGTTTATTTTCAATATTTTATCACTTCTACATTCGTCTGCAAATGGCGAGAGAATTTTTCCGGCTGTAAATTTAAATAAAACTAAGATTCGTAATCGTTCGAATACTGAAACAGTTGAAATTTTAATATTAACAAAGGATTTGTTGCGCTTAAATGAAGTGAATTGCTTTGATTTTGATGTCAGCAATAAAGTTTTAAGTCTTTTTAATTCAAATATGTATAATTAAATACATTCCAACATTTTAAAAAGCTATACCTAACAATAATTTATGCGCAATAATTTGTTTATAGATATTTATGTGATACCTACTAGGTAGGTACAATCTTTTCGGAAAAATAAATAGGTATTAGTTTTATTTAAAGCATTTCAACGGTGCCGTGAAATAAGGCCAATGAAATAAGGCCAAATCTGAAAATTTGGCCTTTTTTCACTTTACAAAAGTGAAATAAGGCCATATTTCAACAGTTGGCCTTATTTCACTCCGACAAAGTGCAATAACGCCGAATTGGTGTTATTGCGCTTTCAAACTATGAAATCTGTATGAGGGGGCATGCTGCCCCCCTGCGACCCCCCTGCTTGGGTTTATTTTTGGATTACGGGGTGGGTGCAAGTTTGGTCTTATTACTCAAATTTTGTTGGCATTATTGCACTGTTGAAATATGGTCTTATTTCACTTTTGTAAAGTGAAAAAAAGGCCAAATTTTCAGATTTGGCCTTATTTCACGGCACCATTTCAACTTTATTTGTGTTTTGGAAAAATCTTGAAAAAAAGATATTTGATCTCGGAAAAACAAGATTTTCAGATTTTTCATCTGGCAACACTGCTGGCTTGTTGATGTGGGATCTGGGATGGGAAGTGGAATTGTGGCTGGGGCTGGACGCTGGGGATCTGTTTCTGATTATCAATGCTAGGCGCAGTGGCATGTCAGCTGGACTGGAGTTGAGCTCTTGAAGAGGGTGTGGTTGTGGTTTTGGTCGTGGTTGTGGTAGCGGAAGATTTAACGATCGTTGACGGAATTTCTAATGGCGCATTATGAGGGTTTTACAGATGAGTTATTGTATGTAAAGTGAAAAAGCGGCTATCGATTATGAGGGTTACTAACTAGCTGACCAACCGGGCGGGACTGCTCGGTTTTAAGTTTATTTGTGAGTAAGGAAATATTTGTAAAAGTTGTTGATTGATTTACATGCAAAATATTAGTTGAATATTCGGGAAACGATTAGGCATCCCACATAGTAAACACTGCCGCAGCTGTATTGAAGCAGCTGTAAAGGAAACACTCACTCACACCTTTGCGAATGTAAAGCACTAGCTAGGGTCAGACTCAGACAGCGATCTCTGGGTAAGCCCTTCTTCGACTCCCTTGTGAGGAGGTTTCGAAAAGTAGTATAAGGGAATAAGATCCACAGGCTGGATCTAAACTCTCATATTGGACAATCTTAAACAACCAGGTCAAACGAGTTGTACGGTAACAAAACGGCACATAGTGCTCCTTGGGTTTTTAGATAAACCGCCACTCCTACCTACCTACCTTCTGGAAACGATAGTTTCAGTGAACGCTTAGTTATTCCATAGGGTTGGGGTCAAAGTTCTGAATGGGTTAACATTTTTTTACAACATTTTGATAAAAAAAACTTCGGCCTTTCAAAATTCTTTAAGTTTAAAGGCGGCTTACAAAAAAGCAGACATGGAGAAAACTCTTTTTTCAGTTTGCTTTTATGTAATTAAATTTTTTTTCAATAGATAGTGATTATTATTTTATATTTGTTAATATTATAATTAGGTATATCTAATTAAAGAAAGCGCACGCTTTGAAACATTTTCCAAACTTTTTTGTTTTTTGTTCGTAGAATTTTGTAAAGCAGAGATTTTCAATTTTTACTTATCTATTTTTTTTATTTTTTTCTATAGAAACAGTTTTTTTTAATAGTTAATAAATTGTTTTCTTGTTTTTTTCAATTAATTTAAATTTTGTTTTTATTTTAGATTTTTAGATTTTTTATAAATATAAAATTCTTTTCAAATATATATTTTTAACTTTTTTCATTACGTAGTAAGAAGAAGATATTGTTTTCGTACAAAATTTCGAAATCGAGATGTTAATAAATTTATACATTACGATGATAGAGGAACTCAAAAAAGTGGGTCGCAAAATTCTGTCCGGTCTGTCTGTCTGGTTGTCCGTCCTTGCAAACGGCTGCCCGGTTTTCGTTCAAACTTCGGATTTGAATTAGTGGGCTTACAGTTCTTTGGGGGCGTTTTCTTTTTTGCAAGGTAACCTTAATATTATTGGTACTTCCCATATAAAAATTTCGTAGAACTTTGATTTGATCTAAAACGGCTCTAACGATTTCAACCAAAATTGATATTTAAGCTTAAGTAGGTGAGGTCACCATGACTGCATACCCAGTTTTTGGCTGAAAATTCGAATAACGGTACTCGGGAAATTTCAACATATCTCGAAAACGGTGCATACGATTGTACCAAAAAACAATTTCTAAGGTAATGTGGTCATTTATAAGTTATAGCTTAATAGCAAACTAAGCTTTTCTTTATACTATTATCGAACAATGGATTTTTGAAAATAGTAATTTTTTTTTAAAGTTTAGTTTTGTTTAGTTTACCTGAAAACGGCAAAAACGATTTTGACCAAAATGCAAACCTAGAGTCAAATTGATGTTTTCAAAATTATTGTGTCCTTAATTTTCAATTCGAAGCTCCGAAAACGCTAGTTTTAAAAACTGCTCATATCTCGAAAATCCCATCTTCGATTTTGATAAATCTTTAAAAACGAAGTAATGCTTACATCCCGAACAATGACTTATAATCGCTTTTCAGATAAATAGTTAAGCAATAGTATTTTTCAAACAAAACATTGCAAATATTTGGTATACTGCTGTCTGCCAAATTTTACAAAATCCGCTCTAACGATTTTAAACAAAATACATATTTGGGATAATAAAATAACACTAATTAAGATCCCTTACTCAGGTTTTTGTCAAAAAAAATCGAATAAACAAGTTTTGTAATATTATTTCTCAAAAATTACTATCCAAAAGCCGATCTGTGTTCATATATCATTTTAAAACTTCCATTTAAAATGCAGTAACAGCGACGCAAAACTTATTTTTAATAAATAATATTACTCACTTCTTCTTCTTTCTATTGAATATGCACATTAAAATAATTCCAACCACTTGGTGCTTTACACAATCAAAAGCTACCACTACGTTTCCATCGGTATATTCGGTTTATAACTTCTATAATGCAAATTCAAAAACAAATCTCTTAAATCTTACATGTGAACCCTACTTCCAATCATAGATACATTAAATCACCGTTACCAAAATATTCCAAATAAAAATAAAAACATGCAGATCGGAAAACAGAAGCTCCGACTACACTTTGCCTTTACCTTGTAAAAATCGTATAAACTGAAAGAGCATAAAATATTACAGTAGGTGCTTATAACTCTTTAACCAGAACATGCGACAATTGCCTGTTACTGAGAGCTTCAACTTTTAAAAACTCACATCGTTGTTTGATATAATATACTGCCTTATCAGATGAATAACGCAAACGTGAATTTTATTTAACAGTATTCCTTTTCTATATTTTCTGAACCGTTACCTTTATCTAGCATTGCTTTCAGATCCTTACCTAATCATCAGCAGGGTTAGGCGCAGGGTCATAAGTCCACAGGCCAAAAGTCCACAATGGACCAGATGAGCCAAAAGTTCACAATAATTTGGGCCATAGGTTCACAATTTTAAAATGGAAGTAGGCCATAAGTCCACAATTATCCATATGACAAAAAGAGTTGTTTTAACAACTCAAAAAGTATGGGAATGTTTGATAGATGCCGTGAAATAAAACCAACTTCTAAAAATGTACCTTATTTCGTTCTTAAATAGTGTAATAAGGATAACTTCCAACAGTTGGTCTTATTTCACTCCCACAAAGTGCAATAACGCCAACAAAATTTGAGTAATAAGAAGAACCTTGCACCCACCCCGTAATCCATCAGTAAACCTAAGCAGGGGGGTTGCAGGGGGGCAGCATGCCCCCCCCATACAGAATTCATAGTTTGAAAGCTGAAGAAGTGTGTCTTGTGGTTTTTGAAGGCAAACACCGCAAATGAGGTCAACTAGAATTTTTGCTTCGCTTTTAAGCTCGTTGTCCTCTTCTTCACCTTCTTCATCCGTGAGACATAAGACCACAATCAGTGAGTCAAAAATTCACAAGAATTTTGTGTGAACTTTTGGCTCACCTGGGTGGGTTATAAGTCCACAATTGATTTGTGGACTAATAACCCACCTAAGTGGGTCAAAAGTCCATTGTGGACTTTTGGCCTGTGGACTTATGACCCTGCGCCGCAGGGTTAACCCTTTACCTAACCTTTAACCTTCCAGGAAATATCGACTACACCACACCAGAACTACAGTTCGATAAGAATTTCCAGGTATCCATTCCCACTAGATCATTCTGGGAGGAGGAAGCATTCCTGGATGATGAATCGATCCACTTCTTCATAGATGGTTCGAAGACTGTGGATGGTGTTGGTGGTGGTGTTTTCTCCGACAGACTTAATCTTAGTCTCTCCTTCCGTCTTCCTGATCACTGTAGCGTTTTTCAGGCGGAAATAATGGCGATAAAAGAAGTCTTATCTTATAACAGCCCAAAACAGTCGCTCGTCTCTCAAAGAGATGGCAGAACAGTTCAATATTCACCTCTGCTGGGTGCCGGGGCACATGGACATCCCAGGTAATTGTAAGGCTGATGAACTCGCCAAACACGGAACTACAATGTACCTATGCTTCCATTTACGTATTCCATAGGTATTCCGATCGCTACTTGTAAACTCATAATAAAGCTGAATGCAAACAATAGAACAAATCTTAGGTAGGTAGACAACCGGCTCGACATGTCTAGCGACAAAGCGGATCTGGCCAAAGCTGGATCTAAAACGTTCTAGATACTTGATCTCCTTGGATAGGAAGCACATCAGTACTACAATAGGTGTCATCACAGGACACTGTCTCATAGGCAGGCATGCAACAAGGCTTGGCGTTCTTTCAAACGATTTTTGGAGAAGCTGTCTTGGCGAGGAGGAGGAAGAAACCATAGTCCATCTCCTCTGTACCTGTCCGGCTCTCTCACAAAGACGAAAACTCCATTTGGGAGCGTTCTACTATAATGATCTGAACGATCTAAAAAAACTTAGACATTCGTAATCTCCTTCGCTTCATCAGAAGCTCCAATTGGTTCAACGAGTAGGAAGAATTGAATTTCAGATTCATGTGGTATCACAGGGACCTTATAGTCGTCTAAGTGTGTCGGCTTGCCGACAGCCGCTTCAACCTAACCTAACCTAACCCTTTACCTAACCTACCCACCTAGTAAAATAAGAAAACAACCAATCAAACTGTTGATCAACGAGTAAGTTTCGTTCGACACAGTCGTGCACTTTATTTTGTTCATATTTGTTAATTCGATACAAGCAGAATAAGCTGAATTTTATTGCTTTAAATTTTAAAATCAGTATTTTGTAAATCAGACTTAAAATAAAACAGAATTTCGTAAAGTCGAATTTTTGTGTGAGAAGACAAAGCTGTTTCGACCCTCTCCCTATTCCTCAACAAATGTCCTGGTCACTGTCTATCCATGATTGGAATTTTCAGCTTACATTAAAAAAAAAATGCAAAGTGTGCGACAGCATTGACAACACATTGTCCTCATTTAGAGACTGCTCCATTATTATGACTTTAAGTCTGCGAGCTCAAAAAGAAGCTCGACCAGCTATTGAAGGCATACCCAGTAAATTATCATCAAAAATGGTTTCTCTAAGTATCTACACAATTAAATTAATGGCCTACAGTGAATATTTGTTTATTTATCGATGGTGTAAGGCCACTCGATTCACTCGAATTGGCTATGCACTCTCTGACTTTATGCACCTACACACATTCTACACCCGGTTCCGTAATCTTCCTCTGGGCTAATTCCAACAGAGTAAACAAATTTCCCAATAGTATCTCTGCCCCACAGGCAATTGGTATGCTATGCGAACATCTCCTACACACACACACTTGATTTGGGAATCAAGAGTCTATACAGGAACTCCAGCAGAAGGGGTCAAAGACTGGCAGACTCATTAGAAGTTCATCATGCATACAACAGCGTCCGCCACCGCCGAGCTGCTCACTTAGTGCATGTTCCTTTTACGTTACTGTTTGTGTTTAGTGTCTGTCGACACATTAACCCCTCGTTGGATGTTGTCGGAAGCATCTGATCCAAATATTGCTGAGAAATTTGATAAAAAAAAATACAAAAGGGGAACGAAGCAAAGGTGTGTTTGCTCATGGTTGTCATGTTGTCAACCTCGGCCAGATATCGAGAGAAAATCAATCTTAGGACGATAAACAAGGAATTAAGGGGATGACACTTTCGGGAATATGGGAATCGTAATCGTGTGGTTATAGATACAAACGAATTTGTCACTTGTCAGTTGTCAGTGACCAATGTCAAAATTGACACATTCCGAAACTTCTTAAATTATATGATGAGACATTTTGTTAAAAATAGATTATATGATAGATTGTTTTACGGCTGCCTGTCACTATCAGTATAAGGTCCGTTCGTGTACTTTCAGCATAGAAAAATGAAAAATGTCAAATCTCTAAAATCGAGAGAGAATTCTTTCAACTTCAAGAGAAGTACCTGATCGGTTTTCTTACAAAAAGTTTAAGAAACGTCAATTTGACATAATCGTAAAATGCAGCATCTACAAAATAAGTTGGGATTGACTTTTTTACAAGCAAAATACCCATTAAACTTTCCATTGGAATGCGCTGATGTGTTCTAGGAGAACATTCAGTTATAACTTGTTCCTCTGACGTCGTTTAAGACGAAAGTAAATAGTTTTACTTGTCAAACTTTTGAGCTGTCAATTAGTTGGCAGTTTTCATTTTTTAGTAAGTCGAAATTCGGCGAGTAGAAAATTACGAAAAAATGGACTTCTCTCTCTCATTTTTAAATTTTCTCAGTACGTGGTCGCATTTGCACAGTTTCTTAGCAAATTTTAAATAATTTTACGTTTACAAAAAATTACCCGAACGAACCTATAATGAAAGCCGCATGGCTGTTTGTTAATTGACACTCTACCGACAAGTTCCTTCGTATCAATCTCCCGCTACCAATCTCAATCGGAACGATCTGAAAGACCCTGACACCATTACAAATTTGCGTGCATATTTCCAATCTTCGTTTTGACGTTATCAACAATGGATTTTATTCACGCCGAAAGCATATAATGCAAATAAACTGCAGTTGCGCAAGAAATTGAATCTCTTCGGTTGAGTTTGTGTTCTTCTCTTAAATATTTTTGTACAGAAAGATGGCGATTGTGCATTGTTTGTGTTAACCATACCACTCGCTCTTGCCGCAGCACAGGTGGCTCGCGGAAGACGAAACAAATCAAGGCATCTCAACCTGCATGTATTGTAGTGCATTCATAGTAGAAAGCAGAGCTTATGTGACGCTGACGGCTGATGTGCGCCCATAAGAAGAATCCGGGCTGTTCGTAGCAAGAGGAGACAGCGAAAGAAAAACAGAATGCATTTTTGAAATTCCTTTGCAAAGGCCTGAAAGGCTGAGACCTGAGACTGAATCGGTAAGAAAGCGGTGGTGTGGCATGCGGAATAATGGTGGCTACGAAAACACGTCTCTTTACATTTTTTTAATTAAACGTTGGCGCATGGAATCACAAATTGCCTGATTGGTAATCAATCCATGTCGTAGGATGTATGAATGTTGACTGCAGGGAATTTAAATTCAACAAAATATGGGATTAAGAGAACGGTTATGTTAATGGAATTGTATGTGGAAGATGAAAATAATATTCACGCACCGAGCTCAAAACCGGGTTTTCGCCAAAACACACGAAAACTTCATCGAAAACAGAACAAATTTCATACAGACATACAAATTTCAATTTTCAAAACGAGTCGTTTGCACTCGTTTTCCACGAAAACACCATTAAAACGACTTCCATTCGTTGGGTTGTTGGAACAAACACACCTTTTGCAATATTCAGCAAAATGGCTGACCGAAAAAATGTTACAACTCACAACTTTAGATCATTTTCCGCAATTTTAAATTAAATTAAGTTTAACGACTAGTGTCTCACAGCTGATTGAAACGTCAAACGAAAACGAGTTGGTGGTCGGTGTGAATGCATCGACGAGTTTTCGAGGAAAATGCGGTTTTGGGCTTGGTGTGAAAAGCCTATTAGGCCCGTTTTATTCACTCGAAGTTAAGCACAACTTGGGGATTTGTATTTTAAACTTCAGAATTTACTTTTATTCACTCAAAGTTGACTCGCTCAACTTTGGATAGTCCGAAGTTGAGAAAACCGAAAGTTATGTCGTTTTCCATTGGGACCAAAAATCAATCTTTTTTTTCGAATCAGAGCACTTTTTGCAGAAATAGTAGAAGCTATAGAGCAAACTTGGGATTTTTACGTCAAATGTCAGATATTTTCTTCTCATTTCTATTTTTGCATGTGCAAACTTCAAATCAAGAAAATTAAAATTGTAAATAAATAAATTAAAATTAAAAGATGTATCGTTCAAATTATTTCCAGGAAGATTGGCCATCGTCTGATTCGGGCAGCTAAAAGAAGACGAGCGCAGCTTGGTCTGTGAAAGACGGCAATATAAGATGCTATCACGTGTTGGACTTGAAAAATGGGACGACCGCGACTTCATATATCGTTTTCGTCTTTCAAAGCGCAAGACAATGATGGTGCTTCATCTTAGAAGTAATTCGTTGCCGTGCGTCTGGAAAATATATTGTGTAGGGTAAGGTCGGGAGGATTTGACAGGCAGGAGGAACTGACATCAGCACTTTTCTGAAAAACTGAAACCCTGACAGCACTTTAAATGATGAGAAAACGAAGTTAGTAACGATTGGTTTGAGTGATAAATAAACAATCACTGTGGTTTAGAAGATAAGCGAAGTGGACGTCTTTTTTATTTTTGTGTCCATTTTATCTAACTTTATGGTAAGCAATCCACCTGTAATATTTTAATTATGTAGCTTTTGACATTGAAAGTGCTATATAGTGCACCTTTATTTCTTTTAAAATCATTAATAAACAATAGTTTATCCTGAGAACCATTACGAAAGTTTTTTTTGTATTAGTCCCAAAAGTTATCAAAAAGGAGGATTTGACATTCGTGCTGAAGGAGGAATTGACAGAGTGTCAAATCCTAATTTATTTGTCAAAATAAAAATTGTGTGGTAAAACAACTTCTTACTATTTTTTAGAATGCATAAATGCCAAAAATTTACAAGAGCAAAAATCCCCACCCAACATCGATGAAACAAGTGTTGAGAATGCCTTTAAAGACATTCAAAACAAAACAGAGTCGATAAGCAGTGCTGCCCCAAAAATTGTTTATTAAACGTACCACTTAAATATTCAAACTAAAAAAAAAAACAGGAAGTTCAACAAATTAATGCTCAATTCAGTTCAAAATATACCTCCTTAGGTAGATGGCAAATCCTCCTTCATGGTAGGAGGAATTGACACTTTGTAAAGTTCTGGAAAAAACCTTACAACTCTGTTAAAAGTATTTATATCGATTAATCATTAATGCTTTTATATTGCTAAAATGATATTGTATCTTATGTAAATTTTGAAAATTTTAAATTGTATTTGGATTATAAGATATTTCCAAATGTTCCTTAACGTGTCAAAACCTCCCGACCTTACCCTACCGTGAAAGAGTTGGAATTTATTGCATAATATTCTTTCAGCCGTATTAATAAAAAACACGTAACTAATCTCTAACTCGTATATTACCTAGCACCTATAGTTAACATTAAACATTTCCTCTACGACGGATTCTATGATAGTTCTTTCGGGGTTCGTAGCAAAATTCCGACGGATTCTGTGATAGACGTGATTTTGTTTTTTTCTCACGACAGACTTCAAACTTTTAAAATCTACACTGTGATAAGAATCGTCACTATGTGACTTTTTATAAAGTACTTCGGTAACGGATGATGTTATCACGACCTCGACAATTTGAGCAAATGGAATTAATTTAAAGTTAAGCACCTTGGTAAAAGAAAAGTGTATGCGATGGACATAGAACTTATTATTGTTATATAAATGTTATTTTATTTTTGAAGTTAGAAATAATAACAAAATCCGGGGCGGGTTTCCAATATGCGCACTAAGCAAATATTTTTTTTATTTTTTTTTTCTAGCTTAAAATGGGCTAAAAAACATATATATAATATTTTTTTTTTGTGGAAATGAATTTTGTTTTTTTAATTTTTTTATTTTTTTATATTAAATTTTAATAATTTTTTTTTTAATGAAACCATGTTTATGTGATTTATGCACAAAGATTTGAAACCTTTTTTCCGAAATCTCAATACACATGCACAACTGCTCCGCTAAGGGTATGTCAACAACTATCAGGCAGGCGCCTTTAAGAAAGTCTGGTGTATTTAAAGTATGGGGTGCGTGGCTCGCTTCGCTCGCTAACAGAATTTTAATATTTTCCAACATTCACCACCCCACACATCCCCCTCTACTGCAACACAAACGTTATGCAAAGCGAACGTGTCCATTTGTGCAGTTTGTTTACATGCACTTTTCAGTGAAAATTGAAAACTTTAAAAATAAAAAATAAATAGAAAAAAAAGTTTCCGCAGAAAAATTCTTCTACAGTACATCTTAGAATAACTCAATTTAAATAAAAAAAATAAAAAAAAATAATTTGCTTAGTGCGCATATTGGAAACCTCAGCCTAAAATCCTATGTGAGAATTTCAAAAACACAAAGTTCTATCACCATCATTTTGGCCACACTTTTACGTTGAACTTCAAACACTTACCTATTTCAATAACAAAAATACATTCGACTTCGCGCACACAACGAATAACAAACGAACAAAAAACACTTTTAACCTCCATAGCGCTTGCGACGAAAACACTCGAATTTACAATGATCTTTATTCGACATAGATCCTACTCCTGCTCCACCATGAAGTACCGTTAACTTAACGAAGTAGTAACACGGTGTCTCCACCTGCAATTTTCTTAGCATGAAAATTTTCATGAAATGACAGATTGCACGTGGAGACCACAAATTTCATGAAAAAACCAATTTCATGAAAAGTATTTCACAGCTCCTTTCATGGTATTGATATCATGAAAGGGGCTGAAATTTCTGTGCAGTTTGACACTTGTTTTTCATTTTCACGATGGCTGAGTGGCGAATGGTCGCTTGAAGGTTGTAGCGCTGAAACTAGGTAATAATAATAATAATAGTTGGCGCAACAGGTCTGTAGGGACCCAGGGCCTAGCTTCTCGCAACCCATTCGTTTTGTGTGAGTTTTTAATTTTTGGAACGAATGGAAGGGATCTACAATTTTATGCCGGTTCCAAACGGGCCGATTGAGAAGCTCTTTCATGACAGTTATACTCTCGGATGTTTGTCAGACGTTCGCGAGAGGTGGCGCAGTGAAAAAAACCCTGAGTTGGAATTTGGGTTTTTTGCGGGATTCGAACCTGAACCCCTCGCATAGTAGTCCAACACACTAACCACTAGGCCACTGCGACCACTGAAACTAGGTATTTGAATAAAAACGAGACAAGTATAGTCATTACAAGGATATGGTAAATGGGAACAGAGAATGGATGTAGGTAGGAGGATGTAGTCACATGGGCATTATAGTTTTGCATGTCGATCAAGACAGATCTTATTTGCTCTTGGAAATAGTTGGTTATTATTTCTTGTTTTTTTCCCGCGATGGCTGAGTGGCGAGTAGAAGAAGTGCTCAAATTTATTAACAATTATGAAAAATTCGAGTGTTTATGGAACTATAAAAGTAGAGACTACAAAAGGTTGGACCTTAAAAGAAATGCATGGTTGCAATTGTCCAAGGAAAGTGGCAAGGACACCGAAAAGCTAAAAAAAAAAAAAATATAGAAACCTTCGAACAGCCTACGTTGTGGAGAAACAAATTGCGAAACTCGTCATCTTCCCACAAAACATCTTTCAATAAATAATGTTCCTCTAAATTGTGCATTTCCCTTTTTTCCAGAATTGGATTTACCCAAAACCTACGTTTTCCTTTCTCAGCTCGTTTTCGCAATTCTTCGAATTCCTTCATGGCCTTTAATGCGAGAACGCAACGATGTGCTCTGCTCAAAGACATTTCAACGAATGAAATTTCATGATACGAAATGCCCACCCTACATTTCATTTCATATTGTCGTTCTTTCAACGCGACCAAATTTGACAGATTTCATGAAAGAAAATTTGCAGGTGGAGACACCGTGTAACACGAATTTAAAACGCAAAAAAAACACAATTTAATTACCTTATTCACACGCGAGACCGAAAAAAATAAAAACATCGACTGCACAACGCAGCGACTTCAATGACACTTGGTTTTGGTTTGAAGATAATCTTTTTTGTGAACCACAATCAAAAAACGTACTAGAATAATTCAAAGCCGCTGTATGGACTTATCACATTTAATAATTGATTGTACTAGCTAGTTTGAATATAAAGCTGTTAAGATAATAAAATTTTGAAAAAAAAACTTTCGAAACTGTTGGATTTTCAAATTATTTCTACATAAATAGAAAAAATGTCGAGGATTGTTTAATATCAACTTAGCTGGTATAAACATGGTGCGATTAACCTCTTTTGGGTAAACTAACGCAATTTTATCAATAACAATTCAGTATTTTGCCTTTTATAAATGCTTTAGCATATCCTACAAGCTTAAGAAAACGTCAAAACACAGAGGGCCTTACCAATAATCATTTTTAACCTTCACACTAAATATTTCCTAGATCACAATATGCAGTTTTGTATGGAAAATTTCGCCACTGTGAGCTCGAAAAATTTAGTCTGGACACTAAAAATGATTATTAGTACCGGGGAGAAAGAAAAAAATGTATTACCTTTACTCTCAGAAATTGTACCTTTTCAGAATGATAGTGCCGAGAAAGTTTTACTGATGTCAATTTTAAGTGGATTTGAGAATAGACACACTCCCTCAACAAACAAAACATGATGTGTCATGCGAGCTGTGTGTTTTAATTAAACCGTACATGCAATCGCAATACTCTTCGTTATTTATTCTGGATAACGTTTACGAAAACGGTCATATTTTTTTCTATGGTTTGTAGCACATACTTTTATTTAACAATACCTACAATTAAGTGTTCTACCACGAATGCTACGAACAAGAAAAGCCACGCTTGCGATGTTTTCACTTGAACCTCACCAGCAACGTAAACACCGAATACGAATACTTCATGATCTACAAACAGAAGCACATTTAAGCTGGTGGTCCTTGCTTGGTTATTCAAATCTTACCAGCAAAAAAGTCGGATAATTCACTGGAATGTAGTTTCCAGCAAAGATCACATTATGCCGATGACTCCTCATCATAAAGAACTCTAACGTCTTCTTAAACTTCGGCAACTGGTCTACCCAGTTGCAGGCGTATATCGCATCAGTCAAATCCTCGCTCTCCTGCTTCAAAGCATGGCCAAAATAGCAGATTATAAATATCTCTAAGGTGACTGCCAGAAAAAATATCCCCGATAGGATCAATGCTGAAATATTATTCTCCTCCACAATAAACAGAAAATAAACCCCAACTGTACACTGGACCAGTGCTGAGCATAGAAATTGAGCGAAACAAGCCGTCGATATGATTTCTTGAATTGTTTCATATAACCTGCAAAAGGATAGAAAATTAGTCCGTACAAGAGAAGCTAAGCAATACTTACTCCAAAATGTTCTGGTGATCCTTGATGCACTCCACCAAGACGACAAAGTTTTCCTCTAAATCTACCTTCGTGTTTCCAATCTTCCGTACTCTCAAGGCCAGTGCTCGAATGTGGCCTGTGAGAATGCATAGATACGCTGGCGGATACGAGTCATTGGCCACATCTTGAATTGCCTGTACAATCAAACCGAAAAGCTGATACCCCAATGCGACTGCGTATTGCCCCGCTGAGTGTTCCCAGTCCAGGGGAAACCAAGCCGGATAGAGTAGATTCCTATCAGTAGCTATTGCGATCTTGCACAGGCTTAAGCACGTCCCGATGGTGTACAAGAGCCAGAAGATTTTGAACGAAGCCTGTGCGACGTAGACAGACCGCTGCAGGACTCTGCGCTGATCCGGATCGCTTCCAGCTCGAATATCCAACTTGGCCAGTATGCCTGCAATTGCAAAAAGCTTCGAACGCACATAGAACACGTTCAGGAACTTCAAGTTGGCGATAGTGTCGGTTATGGTCATCGTCAGATTCTCACAGATCTCCTGCATCCCGTCGGTAGTAAAGAAGAGGTTTATGATGAGTGTGAGGGGAAACAGGATAGTTACGAACAAGTTGATTATAACAGCGTAGGCTGTGTAGAGATGTTTCGGAAAGCCATGGGGTGCCTTGATTCCAGTTAGCTTCCAAACCATCCAGTGGTACTTGAATGCTTCGTTCGTGTGGATTAAGGACAGATCCATGTTGCGTCCGCTGCAGGCAAAAGATAACGTAGTTTGTGCTAAATTCTGTGGAGGGCTCTTATACTTGTTGTACGAAATGGACTCTTTGTTTATGCAAATGAATGAAAACTTGTGCAACTTTTAATGGCGCCTCAAAGTGGCTGTGAATTCTCCATAATTGGCCAGGTGTCGATTGCTGACTGTAATTTCACTTGAAAAGTTCGGTAGTAGCGTGTTATGCAGACACTTGTGAAACTGCATTTTGTTTTTGGGGTCAAGTGGGACATGGAATGGGACAATGTTAAGGATTTTACTCCCAAAAATGATGGATTGCTCTTGAGAAGTTTCCTGTTGAGGCCATGAGATAGCAGCTTTTAGGTGGTGTATGTTGTCTCGCTAGGCGAAAGGCAGCTGGCACTTTCATCGTTTGATACTGGGATTTTTACATAAACTTATCCGTAAACAAAATCTTCTTCTTGGTCAATGTCCGTCGCCGTTGCGGTAACGTATTTAACTGAAAGATTGATGGATGGATGAATGGAAGTATGGATGACTTATGAAGCGACGTCTAGACGGATGTACAAGGTTTGATTTCTTGGTTCGTGTGCGTTGACAGTTTTTAAATGTTGACATGGAGAACATTCATTAATGGAAATTTTAAAACACAAATGGCAATTAAATCACATAATAAGCTGTCTGTGGAATTGAAATGAATAAGTAAATAAAGAGATGGAAGGAATCAAAGTCCGAATGGCTAATACTCTCCGAATTTTTGTCAGACGTTCGTAAAGGGAAAAATTGCAATTTCTGCCTTCACGGGGATGTAATCTGCGACGCACCAATTTCAACACAAAATTAGACACACTGCAAGCGAATCTGAAGAAGCCCAATCGAATACCACATTCGACATTATTTTCCCCGGAATTTTCGAAGTTATATTCGAAGACGTTGATAGTTGTCAATCGCAATTAATTCAATTATAAATTAAGCTCATTTAAGCGCCTTGGAAAAGATAAATGTCGAGCAGCATATCACCAATTGGCTATGCAAAATGCTCTCCACGAGAAATATCAATTCCACTCTCGGAAACAGTTCGATAAGAAAATCTGTTACTAGAGGCACCCCTCAAGGAGGCGTTATCTCTCCCCTCCTTTGGGTGCTGGTCATAGATGACATACTTAAAGAATTAAGCAATGCAGGTTTCAAAGTCATCGCATATGCTGATGACGTGGTTATCATTGTTCAAGGAAAATTCCTAAACACGATGAGTGAACTTATGGAAACAGCCCTCAATAGGCTTAGAATATGGGCCGAAGGGTGTGGACTACGAGTCAACCCGGAGAAAACCGAACTCGTACTATTTAGTACAAAATACAAGATACCACCCTTCAACCTGCCCAGACTTGATGGAGTGGAGCTCTCTCTGTCGGAGAGCGCAAAATATCTTGGCACGGTATTAGACAGGAAATGTAATTGGAAACTTAACGTACAGGAAAGAGTCCGCAAGGCTTATAATGCTCTCTTCATATGCAGGAGAACAGCAGGAAAGAAATGGGGCATGAAGCCGTCAATCTTATATTGGCTATACAAAATGGTAGTAAGACCCATAATTACATATGGGGCTCTTGTCTGGTGGAAAGCCACAAGCAAGAAGTATGTACGGGATATGTTGACCAGGGTACAAAGAACAGCCTGCATTGCCGTTACGGGTGCTTTATACGTACGACACCAACGGCTGCACTGGAAGCGTTCATGCATCTTTTACCACTGGACTTACAAATAAAATCAATTGCAGGTAACAGTACGCTACGGCTCACTAATATTGGTCTCTTTAAGAACAGAAGGATAGGACCTAGTAGTATTTTGAAGGAATCATTCTCCGAAATACCGGAAAAAGCGGATGAAAGTCTTGGTACACTAGATTTTGACACATCCTATGATGTGTTGTACCCTGACAGAGAGGATTGGTATAGGAACTTGGTAAATAATAGAATTTCACAGCACGTCAAGTTAACCATTTTGACAGGTTGTAAAAAAATAACACAATATTCAAATTTGAATAGGTTGGGAATAATTGTTTTTTTTTTTTTCGATTGTTTAATGAACATTTATGTATATATATTATACTGACGGCTCCAAAACCAGCGAGGGCACAGGGTCTGGTTTATTCTCCAATGAACTGGACTTACATCTGGCCCTGAGACTTCCGGACACATGCAGTGTATTCCAGGCAGAGATTCTGGCCGTACTCAAAGCTGCGGAGGAACTTGAGATGAGATCGATATCCAATAAGAATATCGCCATCTACATTGATAGTCAGGCTGCGCTTAAAGCGCTAGAGTCACACACCACTAAATCTGAACTAGTAAGGAATTGCCGCACAATGCTCAAGGCATTATGTTCGCAGAACCATGTCAGATTATGTTGGGTACCTGGGCATTGTAATATTGAAGGTAATGAAAAGGCCGAGGAAGGAGCGGAGCACTCACCTAACACCATGATTGAGGGCATAAGACCACCAATGGCTAGAAGGGTCGTTTTCGAAAAAACTTCCCATTTAGCAGCCACAAGATGGTCACAGCTAGATGGTCACAGGGTCTCAAAGGCACTGTGGCCCATTTTAAACTGAAAAAGTCTGAAGAATTACTCAACTTCAGTAGAATCAAACTAAGGTTAACGGTAGGAATACTCTCTGGACATTGCCTTCTAATGAAGCATGCCATGAGACTAGGACTAGCTAACTCGGACATATGCAGGTATTGTGAGGACCTACAAGTCACGGAAGACATCTACCACATTTTATGTGAGTGTCAAGCAATCGCTCGGAGTAGAAGGAAGCACCTTGGCAGGTACTTCTTTAATCACTTAGAGGAGGTTGGTTCCTCAAATAATATTGGGACCATTATTAAATTCTGCAGGGAAATTGATTGTTTGGGCGATTTTGTTCAGGTTTTTAACCGTAACGGTTCCCTGGGGATGGCGATGGGCCCACTATGGTGCCTGGTCTTTTTGTGATGAACTCACAACCCCACGCAACCTAACCTAACCTAACCTAAGCTCATATTTGAGGAGATTTTGGTAATATATTTCTTCAATAAGAAAATTGTGTTAGTGTTATTAATTTATCCTTATTTTATTATACTCGCGTTCGATTTAGAGATGTGATATAAACAAATTCAATAATATATCGACTACGATAACAATTTTTTCCGGGGGAATTTCTTCACCTTTTTCGAAATTCATGCCGATACCTATTTTTGAAAAATGGGAAATATTTCTCCGTCAATGCATGGGACGTTTTTTTTTTTCTTGTTCAGCTGTTGCCAGCACTGGCACTGTTTTCACTGTAACCTAAGAAAATAAATGTAGAAATGAAACTATTTGAATAGAAAAAAGTCGTTTCTTTGAAATATATATATATACATGTATATATTTACTTTTATTGATTTTACTTAGTCGTAGTTTCTTTCATCTTTCTCTTCTTTTTATTTTGTTTTTTTTTTTTTGTTTTAAATCGTGTGTGTATTTTGTGTTTTACTTGATAAACATTCATCTTATTCTTTTGCTTTTTTTTTCTCATTTTCTTTTCGTTTAATCATCTTACATTAGTTAGCTCTTTCATCCATTTAATTTACTTTAAAATATAAAAATATACAACTTTTACATATACATAATTAGGGCAAACTTAAGAGGAAATAATAAACATCGAATGGGTAATTTTAAACAATTTAATATATTTTCTGTTGTTCTTGTTTTCTTTTGTCCATTTATTTACGATTTATAATATACACATAGCAAATGTTGTACACAAAATATTAACTAACTCTAGTCTTAGTTGTAGAATTTTTTTTATGTTTAATTTATATATTTACTTTATTTATAGCGGGGAGTTCTTTCTGTACACGTAATGAGTTTGTATTTAGTTGTGGGGTTTCATTTTGCTCTTAATTTGTTTTACCTATAAATTAATTGTGTGTTTAAAATTAGTTGATACTTTCTATTTCGAGGGGAAATAAAAACTATGCGATTAAATTAACTTAGGGCTTTACAATTTTGTTAGACTTTGTTTAAGTGCTTTTAGAAAGTTAGTAAACAAGTTTTTTCTTCTCCGTTTTGTTGTTTACTTTTTGTTAAAAAAATATATATGTATATTTAAGTGTATTTTTTGTTTTGTTTCATTTAAATAACTAAATAGATTTCTTTCTTAGACTATCACTGCGCATTTTTTTTTTTTTTTATTATACATATTTATGTATTCACGAAAAGCGTTATGAATGACAGTAAAAAAGGAAGAAGGCAGGAAGCTTCTTTTTAAAGTAAGTAGACACTAGGGTAAATATGAGATTTGAGTTGGGTTTTTCTTCTGGTTAATACAGAATGGATTTGCTATATTCTAAGAAAAAAAAAACGAACAAAATTAAACGCGCTTCAGGCGAGAAGGAGTAAACAAAAAGTAATCATTCGGCTTAGGCGACTAGAGAGGAAATTGTATACCATACCGGGATGTCCGTTCGGAAGGCAATTTTCTATGGACTTTTTTGATAGCTTCTTCAAAATTCTTCCGAAGCACTTTGTACGCTATACGAAAACAGATGATCAGATTTTCATTCCGAAATCGCTTCTAGACGCGGATGGGATGGATTGCGGATGGATCCTTAAATAAAGAAGAGAGATAGAAAGACTCTTAGAGAGGACGAGGAAGATCTGTGGCCTGACTTCACAAACTAATTTAAATTCACGGAATTCCGCAAGACACTGCAAGTTTTGACAGCTGAAAGAGAGTTAGCTGAGTTTAGTTATATATCGTCTACCCTCTTTTGTTTTTTCGTGGATTAGTATCGTCGGCGTCATCCCCTTTAAGGTCACGCTCGGGAAAAGAGTAAATACATTCATGCACAATGCACTGTAGGTACTATTAATTTTTAAGACTTTTAAGAGTCCAGATTGTGACCTACAAAGATATTTAAGGTGAAGGTTAAGAGTGATTATTAGTACAACAAATTCACCGGATAACAACTGATAACTGACAACATATTCTGGCATTAAATTAACGCAAGCTTACAAATGCGAAATTTCTATAGACAACATACAGCTATTGTGAGCTCCGTCATTTTTAAATGCGAAAGTTCACATTAGCAAGACCCATTTGTTTGTGTACCCAGTAAGTCACTCTTGGAAAATCGGACTTCACGTATCGTTTGCGGTGACTATAAGTGATCACTTCATCGGTCACCACCCATCAAATATGACAAACGACATCATTTTCTAACCTCAATAGTCAATACCTTAAATTTCTTGTAGGTCAGAAAATATATTTCAGCTTGGAAACATTTTGCCGTGAGTCTTGAACGCTTGCAACAATTATAAGTGCGTTTAACATTTGTTGCCTTCGCCAGTCAGAGCTGTTGTATTGCTGTCGACGACTCAACGAAGGTGAAGCTCTTGGCATCCACAGAAATTACGGTTTTGACCTACACCAATCAAGTTTGTGGCTATGGGGAATACAATTAAGTGGAGGCTCTGGTTTTGGAAAGTTTTTGAAACTTGTCGCAAATAGTATCAACTTATGGAGCGTGTATGCACAGAAACGCACCAACGCGACGAGTCTTTGAGTTCACCCCTGAGGGACAACGTAGCTCGCCTTAAATAGCGAGAAAAATTTAGCAGGGCGATATCAACCATTTTAATAAGCGTAACTGCAGGCAGTTAGCTAGGAGCGAGCTTTGTGAAGGGGATTCTTGGTTGAGGCCGCAATCCACCCCTGCTTGTAAGCGCCACCAAAAGTAAAGAAAGTAAAGTGTAAGCTGTTTATAGAAACGGTCTGTCTATTCTGAGTTTATTCGATTTCGGGTGACATTTCATAAGAGCAGTAGACAAGTCAGACCACCGTCTGCTAAGATTGTGCTTCGTTCTCCACTCAACAGAAACTCTTTGCTTTTTTTAAATATGGGAACAGCATGCAGGTATGTATGTCACTTAGAAGGGAGGGCAGTGATCGTATCAACAATGAGATGAAAGCAATCGTGCAGGTTACATTCACAATGATAATCAATCAGAGAGCCGGCACATTACTGAATTCTGAAACATCGCCTGAAGGAAACTACTTTAACGAACGGAATACTTTTCAGTAATGGGGAAGCTATTGCACGTCAGATATCGAAATTTGTTGCTCACAGTGCAACCTGAAGGCACAAGAAGACGTAAAGGATTTCTATGGAAGGAGTCATATCCTCTAAGAACTGAGAAGACTATTGGAAACAGTATCTGCTGCGTAGGGAGAAGGGTTTTACTTAACATGTTCGATAGCTAAACTGACACCAGTTGTAATGAGCAATTATTCAGCTTTATATGTGCCTACATTGTGATATGAGACTACGTTGTGGTTTTCCATTGGTTTCACTCGGGCTACACTCATTCTGAAATCCAATGGAACAAGAAAACTGCTTCTGATTCAATCCACAAAAGTATTGGTGAAATGCCAAAAAAATAATCTACGGCAGCTGTCAGCTGACTTGTGTAAAATACACAAACTTTTATTTCCTAGAAGAGTATTGTTTGTGCCAATGGAACGGTTTCAGAATCGATTTTTTCGACTCCGGACTCTCCTGGACGCTTCTTTTTTCCCAATGGAAAACGACATGAGATTGAAAATTCGTAAGCACTTGTTTTGAACATGCAATGTAGAAGTGATTGTCATTATAAACGGAAGTAGAACAACTATGCCACCAAGTCCAAGTAGAAGATGCCAGAAGTTTGTTCTTTTCTCTCTGCAAACGACAGTAAAATGAATAATAAACGGGATTGAAACTGTCAGTTTGTGTAAGTTTTAGTAAGAAGGAAGTAAGGATCAACATGAAGGGGACAGGTAGAATGTAAGGAGAATTGCCACTTCAACAGCGAACCGATGGAGGCAGGACGAGTGTATAAGAACCTAGGAGTTTTGATAAATGCTAATTAGGATGAACTGATTATAGGATAAACTTTAAAGCCACAACTAGATTTTTGCCAAAACAAAAGACAAAATACCGTGCACTAAATATTAAACCGTTCTTTGATAACCTCTTGACTGACAATCTCCAGCATCAAATGTGCCAACATTATTGACTACCTCAACTACTCCTGGTGGTTTTGGGATTCACCGTCCATTTGTTTGGAAAAACACACAATTCGGGCAAGAAAATGAAGCTTCTTAGATTCACGGTGGCGAGAATTAGACGCAGTCATCTGTCGTCCACCGACTTGTATGAATGGATTTCACTGTGCTTTGGCTATGAAAGGTGTCAAACTATTGCTGTCTTTTATGCAGCATTTTTTCAATTATGTAGGTGGGTAGTGTCACTGCTTGCGATCCAGGTTGCGCCGGTTTGTGCCTCTGCCCACAGGTTATTTTGTGTTTCCGCATCACTACACCAAGAGAAACGAAAAGTGACCTGACATGGAGGTCGAATATGACCACCACCTCTTTTTCATGCAAAATTCGGGCACAGCCAGTCCATATACGTCAATGGCTGTCCGAAGCAAACGCGTGAAGGAATGAGAAGTGGCTTATATTGGATGGGGATGAATTGGAGAGAGTTGAAACGTGTTGATGAGTAGTTCTCGACGCTCTATCTGTGTCGGATGTTGAGTGCAAGGGGTTCCACACAACTTGAATCGATTTCTAACAATGGATTTAAAGCGTTTCCAACCATTTGTCGCTCGCTGTTTGCTTATGAGTGTACAACGCAGCGCTTTCACCCGCACATTGAGGACAATAAGTCCTGTGGTGTGTTAAACTATGGGCCTACTCTGACGTGAGTGGACAGGCTACACTCGTTGCGACCTAACCTATTGCAGGGTAAACATGTCTACTTCTATGAAACCGTCAATTGATCCTCAAACTTAAGACCGCTTACAGAAACTATTCCGAAATGACGAGCTGCTCACTATCCGCTGTCAGAGCCAAAGAAAATCAACCTACAGAACAATCTCCCTTCCATTATCGACCTGTCTCTCCCTTGTGCTTCACTTAAGAACGACAATTGCTCCCCAGAAAAGTAGAAACCTCTTCGACTGCGATTCAATTTAAAATTTACAATAATTGTCCCTTCCTTCCTCTACACAATTTTAGTTAGGTTAGGTCTTACAAACTAGGAAAAACGTTTCTCTTTCGTAAAAAAATAATTAACTAAATACCTTCTCAACACATTTATACCGTAAATGTATAAAAAAGCGATTTGTTCAATAAATTAACAAAGAAAAAAAAAGTTTATATATATATTATACTAGAACTACATAAAAAAGAAAAGAATTCGTAAACTGCACTGTTGCGTGGGCTCTTTTATTTGTGTGTGGTGTACCGTGTGTGTTGGTTAATGTTTAAATTAGTCTCGTCTCATCATGTTCGTTTAGGGGGTATTTATTTACTTAGTCAATTGTTTGATTTGTTTAACATTACAAACTAAATTAGCGAAATTATTGATAAACATATATATAAGCTACTTACAGCGACGATGTCGTTGCTGGTTTTGTTGATGATGTTGCATGTTTTGCTGTTGATGCAGTGGAGGCGACTTTTGGCGGAGGTTTGTGTGACATCGGTGACAGGACAGTGCTTAGGTTTTGTGGCGCCGGTGTTACTATCGCCACATGCGGTGGAGGTGGTGGTGGCGGCGACATTTGTTGGTTGTTATGGGAATGTGCACTGCTGCTGCTGGTGGTGCAGCTGGTGTTGCCGATGCGTCGCGAATTGGACTTATTTCGGGCGCATGGCACGCACAGCATTGAGCTGTGCTCGCGCAACTTTGTTATGTGATCGATGCGGTACTCGTTGATCCATTTGACCTTTTTGTGTTTGATGGGCTTGGGTGCAGCTCCACCGGGCGGTGATGTACAGGTGGCAACGGGCTGTGCATGACCCTCTGGTTTGGTGGCGCCGCAACGCATGCACACGGCGCATCGTTCGCAGTTCCATCGACCTAGAAAGATAGACGAGTGTGCTAAGGGAACAGCCGAATGAATATTATGTGTACCACTTACAGTCGTTGACGGTTTTGAGGCCAAGGCAGTAGATGTGATAGCCGCGATCGCATTGTTCACAGAACAACATCTTATTCTCGTCTTGTTTTCTCTTGCACTTGATGCAGCACTTGCAGTCGGCACATTGCCAATTGTAGTTCCGCACTCGGTACACCATACGATTTGGCATCTCTATACAACTAGGGTGTGCTGGAAATGGAACAAATGTTAGCGCCGACTATATTGGAGAGTCACCACCAAACTTACTTCTCCTTCGGCAGGTGTAGCACTGGATAAATACTTCGGGCAGGCCTTTTTGATTACAATTCTGCGGCAGGTGGCAGACACTACACTTGAGTCCATCGGGAGGCTTATCCTCGTCGGATGACCGACACGAATCCGAGTCCTAAAACGAGCGGAAGTTGCAACGTCTGTGCTGTGACTTGTGTGTCGTCCCAAACTTACCGAATCACCTGAGCTGGAGTCTGATGAACTGCCACCACTCGAGCTGGAGTCGTTCGTGTCGTCTTCACACGAGGATGCTGTTTCTTCCGCCTCCGACGTTGAGTCGTCTGCAGTCTCAGCCTTCACCGAGCCGAGGCGCTCATTTAATCTCATTGGATCGTCCAGGACAGTGTTTATTGGATATGACCTGCAGAGAACACAAAACACCATCAGAGACTGCATGTTTACACTGGCGGCGGTCGAACTTACCTCAATTCCTCAGCGGTGTACTGCCGATAGCTCTCGCAGAACTGCCCCGGTACCAGCGCCATCGCATAGCTGTTCGCTGTCTCGAGTGGTTTTAGCGCAACAGCCTCCGGACGGTTGGCCAATTTACCCGGCAGTGGAACGTTAACAACCAACGTCTGCAAATCCAAGCACGATCGACGCTCCTCCTTGCGACTAGAAGACAAAAAAAGAGAACTTACTTCTGCAGGCCCCCTTTTGAACAAGAACAACTTACGATTTGTTAAAGTGTGCATTCCATTTGGAAGTCGAGTGTAACGCTCGGTCTCGCGTTGCCATTCCCCGACCGGACACATGGTAGGACGCACCCTTCGCTTTAGCCTCGAGTTCACGTAAATGCTTCTGCCGCACAAAGTTCTTATACTCTTCGTAC
The DNA here is from genome assembly GCA_949126925.1 of Cheilosia vernalis. Taxonomy (NCBI): domain Eukaryota; kingdom Metazoa; phylum Arthropoda; class Insecta; order Diptera; family Syrphidae; genus Cheilosia; species Cheilosia vernalis. The sequence goes on along the minus strand of OX421360.1, from coordinate 7,291,635 downwards.
TTTTCGTAGAAATCCGTGTACATGATGTCCAGTATGTCGGACGCCCACACAGCCGTTATACCCAGATCGCACATTTTCTCCGTCACCAGACCCTTCTCCTGCAGCCAGTTGCGTTCTTCCATGTCGACTTGGCGACGCGGCAGATCGGGATACTTTCGCTTGAAACTCTTGATGCCCAGAAACAGGGCGATCTGTTCTTGAATCATGAACGTGTCACGGTTCTTGGCCGGGCAACAGCCCTTGGGTGGCGGCCAATCGTATTCAGCAATTGAATCGACATTGAATTCGGCTCTGAAAATAAATACACAGCCCATTGTAACAGTTCGCCAGTAGGCAGATAGACTTGCTTACCCGTCGGTGGCGACAACTTCGAACTTCTTCTTTTTGACTTTTCGAGAGCTGGCTGTCAATGTGCTGGAGTCCAGGATGCTGGTGTTACTGATCATCGAACTTTGAGTGTCGTCATTGTTAAGGAAGTCCGTTTGACTGTGTGCGGAAAGAAGGTATTTTTTAAACCAACTGTGAAGAGTGTGAGGGAGTTTTCGACTTACCGATTCGCGGGGGTGCTAAAATCGGCACTCATGCGAGTTTCTTCTTCGTACACTTGCATATCCGAGGGGGTGCGCTGACTGAGAGCTTCGAGGTGTTTCCGGCGTTCCTATTAATAGAAAAGCTTTGGTTAGAATGCAGCTTCCAAAGCTGAAACCAACAGCAGACATGTTGGCAGCAAGCTATGCCCTTGTTTCAAGATACATATCAAGAAATTCTTTCTCTGGACGTTAGTAAGCCCTTCGATAGATCCACATCGCACATCGTTAGAAACCATACGTGCGGAGCCAGTTAACAAATATTCGTCGACTTAGTTATACCTATGGTTTGTTATACCTATGATTGCGACATGCAAATGAAAGAAGCATCCGGCAGGTTTGATATGGGCAAATGAGTGCCATACGTAAACCTGCGTTGGCATACAGAGATTAAGGTTTGGTTTGGGTCGCACAACTAGCATTTTGTGCTTTATAAAAGTTTGCTCAACCGACCACCTGCGTACTTTAAGCGGCAGCATGCTGTTGGCGCAGGTACATGCAAACAGTTGGATTTCTATTGAAATTCAACCTATCTATCGGAACTTTTGTGAATGAAGATGGTCTTTCGCGATTGGAATGAAGAAGTCTTTAGAAATAAGATGCATACAGAAAAAGATATCCAAATGACAGTATGAAAAAAACATTTCCCGCAGACAGTCCATCACTTCCTATTGCCACTGTACCCCTTCGAATAAAAATCTGCAATTCACCACACAATCGATTACGTTCCTCGTCTGTCCTACTTTTTGCTCGCTTCGATTTCCCCAACTTTCCCAAGCATACCAGCACACCAGCCATCAACTACTATACATCGGTTACCAACACAATGCCAAGTCTCTGCGGATGTGTGCAACCCCGACCATTTATCTCTGCGCACACTGCTCTCCGTTTGAAGCTCCGTAGCGTGCATGTGTTGGTTCGGAAATATATAAATGGATTGTCATTGCCCCACCGACATAAGGGAGAACGATGGAGTGTTCTGTTTCCTATTCGGTTCATCAATTTGCAACTTCACCTGTATGGTCGCTTCTTGGCTCTGAAATTTTATGCAGCAGCGGCTGAGTGTATAGGCGAGAAATTAGATTGAATGCACACAAGCCTACAACTGGTTAGGGTGCAAGACCGAACCATGTGTGTGCAAAATAGAGATACCACCCCCTTATCTGTGGGATGAGAGGATGCGGCGGTGGCAACTACAGCTACAGCTTTCTGTGTTTATATTGCGTAAGACAGCCATTCGGATTGTTTTGTTTTACTTTGTTAAGTTTTCTAATTTTAGCTCGGGGTATTTTTGTTCACGTGGGATTTTTCGTATTTTTTAATGTATTATCGGTGGCTGGTGGGCGGAAGGGATTTGTAACAGACAATGTATTCCCTTGTAACGCTAATATATTCCGAGAGGAATGCAGTGAAATTAGGACATGAATTAGGATGTGAGAAGAAGCACTTGTTGCGCCCAAAAGGACTTATTTAGTCTGATGGAAATTTTGCGGGGGTCTTATTTATTTAGTGCCTTCTTGATTCTTCTTGTTCCTATAATTGTGTCATTGACAGGAAGTAGATTTTCCGAACCCCAACGCTGATCAATTTGACGTTTTAAACGGGCTTAATTATTGGGACGTAAATAATAGGTTTCTTTGACAATTTACTGTTGGGGGTAACCTAATGCAATGACGCTCACTTAACTTTCGAAGTCACCAGTGAGTCAAGTGATTTGCCGAGTGGGTGTTGTTTGCGAGCTTTCGAATGCAGTGAATGGGCACGCCACATTATTCCACTCAATTGCCAATTAAATTATTCACTTGGGCACATTATGTGTTTGAAAGAAAATACGATGCTATCATTTTTAACAATTTTTCGAAATCACAATGGCGACATTTTTACCTTAAATGAGTTCTAGGTGAAGTCTAGAAATTATTAGTAGTAACGTCCCATCATCAAAATAGAACAAGGAACCTGCAATGCAATCGCGGGTCATTGGCCAATTCGAGAGCATGCGGCCAAACTTGTGATAACACACAACACTCATTGCAGTTGCGGGACTATAAATGAGAAAGGAACTCTGTCTCTACCATTTTCTCTGCAATTGTCCGGCACTAGCAAGAGCCAGAATGCACACACTGAACCAACATTTTTTTCGACGGCCTTAGTGACATTTCGGTTAAAGGGATATTAGATATAATTCCGTATCCTCGACTCAACAGTTTGGAAATAGGTACCGAATGCATCACACCCTCAACAATCATCATAAACTAGGTCACAGGAGTCGTGGTCCCCAAAAGGCACATCACAGTGCTACTTGGGTTCAAAGCTAAATCTACGTAACGTCCAATCTTTTGATATGATTCTCGTTTAAATTGCTTGTCTATTTAAAAGCGACATTTCGGAAGCCCACGTTTCGTAATTGACAAGGGCAATGAAGCGACTATATGAGACAACAACCACTGTAACTATCTCTGCTCCTGCTTTTACCGAGGGGACTAGTTCCTCGAATGGGGATGCAGGTTCAATATTCAAACACTTTTCCTTGGTCGAGGTAGAAGCGAACGATCTCCCTGCATCTACTTGAGGTGTCAACAGTAGTTTTGAACTAACTGTTAATAGCTGCTTCGAAGTATTCGTATCCCAGGTCTGTGCAAAGTTGCAATAATTAGAAAAGAATTGGCGGCGGATGAGCCCTTAATTGGCCAAGGGGTATAGTATGAAATTGATTCTCCGGGTTGGGGTAGTGCGTCTTAAAGAAACAACCCAATTAGCATTCAAAAAGGACGCATTTACCATTGACAACCCTCCAAGATGAAATAAGGATTACGACGTTCGGATCACCAATTAGCTGTTACCCTGCTGTAAATAAGACATAACTGACTGAAAGTGCGATGGAATGGACCGGACCAAAAGCGGATGAAAAAACGTGACAGCTACTACTGGTTGAGAGCTATAAAGGGCTGAAACAGCGCCTGTTTAGGCAGACGGTCTTAAGGTTTCGGCATCTCAAAGAACGTCTTATAACAATACGAATAATACTCCCATTAGACCCTAGTCGGTTTCTACAAGCTTCTCGACCAAACCTACCAGCAACGATTGACAAATGATAAATTGTCTTACTCGCTTAGCGCTTAATCTTTCAACGCTTTATCTCTGTGACGATCTGGCCACAAAACTACCCTTGCTCTAAGACGTACGTACATACAATGGACACCCTGTTAGGATTTTAACCATCTGGTACAAGCTCTAATTTTACTAAACCAATCAAATGGACTTACCGGGCTGAAAAAGTGAACCCCCTTCAGGCGCTCCGGGTCCGGAGTGTGCTTTAGTCCTCCAATGCACCTCGGGCGGGGGATGCCTCGTGTTGCACTGCCGGAACCTCGACCACGACCACGACCTCTGCCTCGACCACGGCCTCGCCCTCGTCCCCTACCTCGGGACGGCGTTAGCGGTGAGTGAAGTTCTTCTGCAAAGAAATCACACATTGAGGGCGCCCCTTCTAACTGATTAATCGGGAAACACCTACCACTGGATCCGTCAAAAGATTCCGTTCGCCTTCGGTCCTCAGTTTTCGGCGTCATGAACAGCTCATCGGAAAATGGCATATCGCCAGGCTCTGGCGATTTCTGCTCATCGTCGGGAATCGATGCAGTCATCAGGGCTGCCTGCGTGTCGAGGAGCAGCTGTTGCGTTGACATGGAAGATGATGAAATTGACGATTGCGACGACGACGACCCAACCAAATAGACATTATGATTCTGATTCGGTGGTGGTGGTAGTGGTAGTGGTTGATCTTGCGATGACTGTGACGAGGATAAGGACGACTGCTTGTTGAGTTTAACCCACGGCTGGATGCGCTCATTGAAGGAGTTCTCCTCACGCGACATTCTTATTTGACCCGGGGTAGCACTGCGGCGGGAATTTCGCAATGGCGTTCGATTGACACGCTTCTCGTTGACGTCTTCCATTTGCTCAGCTCCGACCAAGTCAATGGCCAACCGCTTGCGCAGCAGTAGAACACGCTTCGCCTTGGCGGCCTTTTCCGATTCTGGCTGTTCAGCGTTCACCGGTGTGACTGGTTTGTCGATTTTTCGCGGTCTACCCGGTTTCCGTTTGACTGGAGGTGCAACTATCACTGCTACTTCAGGTACTGTACTCCGTTCCATTGCTGCAGCGACTTGGTCCACATTAGTGGGCTCCATTGAAATGGGAGAGCATCCCGCCGGAATGGCCAACGGATCAGCGATTTGTTTCTTCGGCAACCGAACGTGGTTGTTCACCGGCACATCGATGTGGTTCAGTGTTTGCGGAAAGGAATGATGCAACACCGAACTCGTCGAATTGTTGCGTTGTTCCTCGGCGTAGCTAAGGAGCTTGGGCATCTTGTGGCCATCGGGAGAATACACTTCGCTTACTGTAGCGTGCCTCTTGAGGTTATTCACACGCACCTGCTGTTGATCTTCCTTGTTGTTGTTGTTCAACGAGTGGTGCGACTTACTCGAATGTTGGGACATACTCGAATGATGGGAGATACTCGAGTGTTTCACGGTGTGGTTGAGTGTCGGGAGCCGATGGTTTTCCTTCGGTGAAGGCTGGACGACTGGCGGTGACACCAAATTCGGTTTCATTGAAACTGCGTTGCACACGCGCACTCCTAAGGGCACTGCTCCTGTTAGAGGCTCCATCGAAACTGCCACTTTGTCTGTCTCGTCGAACGAAGATCTGCGACTGCCTTCTGGCGAATCCAGTATTTCTATGGATTCCATAACCGGCTCTGCTGCAGGTGGCGCACTTTTTCTGTCATGCTGTCCGTTGGGTATTGCTTCAGGAGGCCCCGCCGCCTTGACCGCTTTCATCGTCACCACACCACTTGGACAAAACGAGAGGAATGGTGTCTGCTTATTGATGACAATGTCCTTCCGCTGCAGCCTCTCGAGCAACAAATTCGCCGAGTCCGGTGTCATAATGCTGCGGGGCGGTAGCTGTACATCCGGCACCATCGGCTGATCCTCAAAAATATGCGCTGGCGATGAGCCGGGCGACGGAGACGATGTCAGATCAACGGTGTCAAAAGTCTGCGTAACTTTCGCTACAGGAATGCTTGGTGGGAATTTCAAGTTCATGTCCACATTGTTAAATGTCTGGGGATCGTGATTCTGCAGCGTCTTGTCGATTTCCATGTCGGAGGAGTTCTTGCGTTCCCCTCCCTCGGAGGTGGTGGGCGAGGGCGCTAACGACCGCGGGCTACTGTTGTGATTCGCAGCGGTGTTGTTCTGGAGAATCACCTTCGGCAGTACGTTCTCCACGTCGTTCATATATAGATTCATCATATTGTTCATTTGATTGTTCTCCAAAACTACGGCTGATGATGATGAATTATCTTCGCTTGCGCTGACTTCGTTTTCTCTTTGCTTTTCTTCGACGGCTGCCACTGCTTCGGCTGGAATTGCTTTGATTTTTAGTTTTGGAGATGATAAGTTTTTTATCGTCAGTTTGGGGACGATTTTGTGTCGCTGTTCTTCGCTGGACTCGGAGGGTTCAGTCGGCAGCGTATCTGCTGAAACCACTGTGAGCTTTAAGTGCTCCCCGCTGTTGTCTGTGGCGCGAATTGTGAACTTGGGGATTTTCTCCTGCACATCTTCGATGCAACTCACACTGACACTGCTGCTACTGGTGCTGGCACTTGTCTTGATTGTCAGCTTGGGAACCACCTGCTTCTCCAATGGTTCACCATCAGTCAAGGGCGGGATTGACTTGATCGTCAGCTTCGGAATCTTCTCCGGTTTAGGCACTTTTTCAGAATCCGCCTGCAGTTTGTCGTCCTGCCGCGATATCATCAACTTGGGTACACGATCCGCAGACTTTTCAATCACTGTGCACGTAGAGCTGGATTCATTCACCGAGATCGTAAGTTTCGGTATGGGTTGGCTGGAAGTGGCTGATGTTGAAGCGCTGGAACTAGAAGACGACGAAGCCGAAGAGCAGTTGTTCTCTGGCACAGTCTTGATGGTGAAACTGTCGTTGCTGTTGCTCGACGTTTTTATTGTGATCTTGGGGATCTTCTCCACCGGTTCGCAGTCGTGTATTTCCAGAGACTTTGTCTTTATAGTCATTTTGGGAATCGTTTGGCTTTTCGGCGAGTCACTGTGCTGTATGATGACAGCGTGTTCCTGACTGGTTTTAATAGTCAACTTAGGCACCTTGGCTTCTTCCTCGCACTCCGACGAATCCTCGGGCGGCTTCGGAATGCTTTTGATGGTGATTTTCGGAACTGTCGGCGAGCTAGTGCTATTGCCGGTCGATGTGGAACCTATGAAATTGCATTGCGATGGAGATGGAGAGATATTTGATATCATAGCCTCGCTGCTACCATCGATGGTGGTCTTGATCGTCAGCTTGGGAAGCGGTGGCTGCAGGTCTAATCCCGACGGAGGAGATGGCGATGAACATGACGATGTCGAGGAGGACGATGACGACAGCTCGACGTAGTGAGATTTGTCGTTGTTTATGCAGTTGATGCCGCCGCTGTCCATTTTGATGGTCAGCTTGGGAACGACTGTATGCTGCGAGGTACTCGACGAGGCCGATGTAGCGTCACTCGTACTTGTGTCGTTCGCTCGTATCGTTAGCTTGGGTACGATATGTGGCTCACTGGGCGCATCATCTCCGCCCGACGATACGCTGCCCACCATACTCGTCACCATAGACGACTTGATGGTCAACTTTGGTATTGGAGAGTTGCGACTGTTCTCCGCATTCAAGTTGTCCAAAGTGGACGAGCTTGACGATTCCGACGGCTTGACAATCGGTTTGATCGTTATCTTCGGTATGGTTGGCTCGTGTCGGATCAGATTTATTTTCAGTGGCTCCACTTTCCGTGTATCCTCTTCTTTGTGAGATTCGCTGTGATTCGTGTACTTTTTACCACCACCAACTCCTCCTCCGCCATCGTCGCCACTACTGCCGCCTCCTCCATCGTCAATCTTTGTTGAGTTCATCCCACTAACCTCATTCGTAATACTACTACTGCCACTGGTTGAAGCGACTGTGACCATTTCGCTGGGCGTCTTGCGCAGCGAAACCATTTCTTCTGACGGAGCTTCGTTTGAAATATTCTTGTTTAAAATATTAATACTATTGCTGGATCCTAGTGATGGCATCGGTGCTCCGTCTGCGGTGGCTTCTGGTGCTGCGGATTCTGTTGTTGCAGCTGCATCATTGTAAGTATTTTGAGCTTTATAACTGTCGCTTTCAGTACTTCTACTATTACTGCAACTGGGCTCATTCGGTGCCTCTACGGGTGACCGCTCACCATGCTCCTGCTCCTGCTCCTGTTCCCGTTCTTCCTGCTGCTGCTGGTGATGATGGCGGTGATGATGATGATTGGTAGACACTATAATGAGAGCGTCATTACTATTATTACCTGTACTAGACGTCACACAGATTCTGGCTGGCGACGATGAAGTTGATGCCGCGTTGTCGTGGTGATTGCTACTACTACTGCTGCTGCTGCTACTGTTACTACTATTACTATTGCTGGTTGGCGACGTTACTACTACGGCAACCGTTGTCGATGACAGTGTTAAGTCATTTGATGTCGATGAAACTAATGGTTCCTCGTTGTCCTCATGCGAATTTTGCTGCTGCTGCTGCTGGTGTTGATGCAATGCCGAGTTATTTGTATCATTCATTGCTTTATTGCGAGAGCTTTGATTTGGCTGATGAACAATAGCGTTTCGATCTTTTCAGATGTTGCTCAGCATGGGTGATGGCATTTCTCGCTGGAGTCTGTCAGTATCGCGCATCTGCGACTACAAATGAGGATATAATCGGTGATCAATCATCATTTTGGATTATTAATTTGTTTGTTTTGTTGATTCTCAAACTGTAAAGAGAAAAAAGGAAATCATGGTTAAAAGACGGAAAACAGTGAAAGGACTATATAATTAGTTGTTTGGTCAGAGAGGATTCAGCGAGAACTGTCTGTACGACGGGTGTGTCAAGTTTATAACAATTGCATATCATAAACTCTTCTTCAGATTGGCAGGTCGTGTTCTTCTCTACGATTGTGCAAGATGTGTGTAATGTCAGAAGTGTGTTTTTCCGAAGAGATTGCTACCCCTGCTAAGAGGAAAGACTCTAAGCTTTAGTTAGTGTTCAACGTTGAGGAACTGATAATGAAAATGCGAAGAACCTAACAGAGTAAGAAATTTATTACCTCATTTATCGACTTTAGTGTGACACGGAATACTGAATCGCGCCAGTCCTCAAAAAGCTAACTTAAGTTTGGGTTAGGTTGAGTGGGCTTGAGATCGTCACGAAAGACCAGGCACCTTAGTGGTCCCATCGCCATCCACCTAACCTTACATCAATAAAATTTAATTATACAAAGTTTTTCTGTTACTACCAAACTTCAATAAATTGTACATCGTCATTGACAGCAATTCCCTGATTGCTAGATGACTAAGAACACTTCGAACTCTTCGTAAAAAAAAACATACAATCGTTCCCCTCTTCGAGCGCTGAATTACCAGCTAAGTTGATTAAGCACTTGAGCTGTCAATCGAACCGTTACCTAGGCAAAAGTTTCCTTCAAATTCACTAAGGCAAACATGCATTTAAGGCCTGTGATTGGATCTGCTGTTTAGCTGGAAATTATTCGTGAAGCTTTGCAAATACAATAAAAAAAACCGGCCAAGTGCGAGTGTCACTCGCGCACCGAAGGTTCCGTATTTGGCTAAAGTCCAACACATCAGATATTATTTGAAATCTATATCATTCAATCTTTCCCCTCTTCATGAATTCATCACAATTTAGTTTAATTTAATTACTTAATATTTTTACTCTCAAAAATTACTCGCACATGAATCTCATTTTCTAATTATTACCTAGTACCCAACCCACGCCAATTTTCCATTCAGTATGCGACCTGTCCCAATTAAAAACTATTGACTAAAAATATATTACTTTTATTTTGTTCTGTACTCCCCAAAAAAATGTATTATACTCCCCAACGAAATTAGCAAGCGGGAACCCTGGTGGTATACCACCAGTGACTCTCTTCTGTCTTCGATGGGGTCAATTGTGCACAACTGCGTAGTAGAGATTAAAACTTATGAGAGCAACGTATTTTACATTCTAAAATTATCTTTTTTGAAAATATCTTGTAACTATTAACTTTTCGGCAAAACAGTATTCAGCACATATATAGATAAGAACATGATCTACAAAAAAAGGAATTTATCTATTTTTTTGTGAATCAAGAAATAAACCGTTTTTTTGGGGCGAATGAAAATATTTTTTTCACCAGATTACTAATTAATCCAAAACCAATCGATGTATTCCTTCCATTGGTATTTGTCGTTTAACTAGAGGTTATACCGGATGTTGTGTGTAAATTTTAGCCACCTATGTCAATCGGTTCTTGAGATAGACCTGGTAACAAAATTGGCTTAGTGGGTTCGGACAGACAGACAGACAGACAGACAGACGGAGAGACATCCGAGCGAAACTAATAAGGTAACGTTTTTCCCTTTGGGAACGGAACCTTAAAAAGGCACAGCACAGTTGTCAGAACAACAAATATTATTTTGAATGCACAGGAAAACAAACACCAACTGTCAGTTTCTTGCTTACCGCTGCACCGTTCCATATCTTAGCTAGCTACGTATGTTAGCAAAATTTGAATGCAAATTCGAACCGGCGGCGTATTGCAATGTTATTGAAAGTAAACAAATTTGGGTAAACAAATCAAATGAAAGTTGGTCAAAATTCGAACAGTGAATAAATGGTCAAAACAATATTTTTCCATGTGTAGTTGATTTAATTTTTGGGTGAACATGAACATTATCATGTTTTTATAACATTGGGCGATGTGAACAAAAACTTTGGGAACACTTCGGCTAAGGTATTTTCATTAAAGGGGACATTTGCCTTGATGTGTAAGCAACAATTTCTTCTAAGTATAGCTATGTTCTTTTATTTAAGTTAAAGTTTGAAAATCTTAGTGGAAAACTGTAAAATGCAGGTAATGTTTTCAAAGATACAACTGTGACAAGTAAAAATCTATAATTCACGCCATTTGAGATCCTATAATTAAACAGCAATTCACATTATGTTCGTTCGTGTATCTACTTTCAACATAGAAAAATTAAAAATGTCAAATCTCAAATATCGAGAGAAATTTCTCTCACGAGAAGTAGCTGACCGGTTTTCTTACAAAAAGTTTAAGAAATGCCACTTTTATATCATCTTTAAATGCAGTATCTACAGAATAAGTTGGAATTGAATATCTAATAAGCTAAGGTAGGTACCTATTAAGCTTACCATTTTGAATACGCTGATATGTTCTAGGAGATCATTAAATTATAATTTCTTCCCCTGACATCGTTGAAGACGAAAATAAATAGAGTTTTACTTGTCAAACTATTAACCCTAATACTACCAAGGTGTGCCTCGGAGGCACATTCCATTCTAAAAAGAGCAATATTTTTCTAGAATCTATTTTAATCGAACTGTGTCTTTTAGTATTCCTAACAATTGCTTTTGACTTGACAAATAAAACAAAAAAAATAGGTTTGAATATACATATTTACTGAATTTTAGATATCGTAATAAACACACTTTGCTGACACCCTCTACCCCTATGTAACCTAGCAGTATGTTTGAGCATTCGGAGAAAACATTAAATTGCAGAAACTGCAAAGAAAAGAAATTAAATGAATAGGAAATAGGTATCTACTTTTAACCCTGGATGGTTACCCTTATTTTACACACACTCAGGTTATGCTTCGTCCAATCGACGAAGTCCACTTTAAGACCTACATACTTTGAACTTTACTCCGAACTTTATCTTACCTTTAACTCTAAATTTTTCAATAACACTCTTAGGCATATTTAAACTAGATTTATTTTAGGTATCCACAATTTTTCTCATTTTAAATGTAAATTAATTATATCACTTCATTTTGCTACTTAACAGCCATTGATTTAAAAAACAAAACAAAAAACAACAATATAATAGTAGTACCTACCTCCAAAATAAATACATAAATAAAAATTATAAATCATATCCATAAAAGTAACAATCACGCACAAAGAAAAAAATATGATACAAAAGTTGTTCTTTGTCATATCGACGAACATACCTGTACAAAACAAAAAAAAAAAACTATTTCTGATGATAGCAGGAGATCATAAGTCCGCTCACTGGTAGAAACCACAGTGAACAAATGTTGTAAGAAAGAGGAATAGAATATGACGAATAGTTAAAGAGAAATCATGAAAAATAAAAGAGGTGTTCGTCGATACGACGAAGGGTAACCATCCAGGGTTAATACCTATTTTATGTAGGTATTGATGTATGTTCAATTAAAGTTAAAATGAATAAAATGTATGTTTGTTTATACACGTGTTTAACAATTTAATACAGTTAGCTATTTAATCAGTATCTAAAATATGCCTGAGAGGCACACCTTGGTAGCTGTCACTTAGTTGGCAGTTTCCATTTTTCAGCAAGTCCAAATTAGGCGAAGGGAAAAGGATTTCTCTTTATAATTTTTTAAAATTTTCTCTACCACATAGGAAATGGCCACTTAGATTCCAGTCTAAATAAACCCTAAGACGCCAAATACCTATAACCTATTCAAGAGTTTTAAATAAAACATCATAATAAAAAGTGACAACAACTACCCCACCACCCATTCGTCAAAAGAAAGTTACTATTAACAAAAAAAAAAACAACCTCTGTCATTTTCCACAAAAAATCACCCGAAACCCACTGACCCAATCGCTTATCAGAAACTGAGAACCAAACTAAAACCCACCTTAACTATCTATAGCCACCGAGTTAACTATCAACAATTTCGTACCAATAACACAATTCCGTCGCGCTTATCAACAACTATGCTCTCTCCTAGTGTGTTCTGGTCTAAATGTCTCTCTCCTCTATCCATGGCGCGCGCTCACTCCCCGCAATATATGTGCCGATTTATACCGGCAAATGAATCTAAAAGTTCAACGACATCGGAATCATAACAAAAAGTGCTGCCGCCTGCTGGCATTCACACAGATACGTCGTTCGAATGACGTCTGAGCAAAGAAACGCACGGAAAAGTCTTACCCATGCAAATGCAGAACACATAGAAACCGGTCTACCGCCGCTGCGGCGGCTGACCGCCGTTGACTTAACTCGCCTCGAAGTCCCAGTTCAATCACGAGAGACAACACACAACACACGTGGTGAACGCCGCACGTACCAAGTCCAAGGACTGGACTTGCAATACTTTGCACTGATGCTGGTGATAGTTTATTTATTTTATTGTAATTACACGCCTGATAAGAGAGCTAGGGTCAAAGCCCCTTTGCGAACGCACCCCTAGTCGGCAAGGTCAAGTGCAGAAACGACCACTGCGGTGACAGTTTATCTGCAAGTGGGAAATCAGACGACTCTGCTATATTATTAGTCCCCAATAGAAGCGCAACAGATTGTGAACAGTGGTGGGGGTGATTCGTCCACTTTACAAAGACGACGGCGGAAAAAAAAAACACCAAACCTAAAGAATACAAAACACAAATTGTATGTCACTCTCACTCGCTGCTGCTGGGTCGTCTCTCTCGCGCCCAAACTCTATCTGGCTCTCCTGTTTCAATTTCGGAATTTAATTTTAATCTGCTCTGCGCCTGCATTCGCACTCCGTAGCCGTAGCCGTAGCGGCAATCGGGTCGACATTTGTGAGGAGCTCTTTGATGCGGAAGGTAACACACCAACTACACCAACCAGACCAGACAACAGCCAGCTAGTAGTAGCAGTACTACTGCTGCTGCTGCTGTCGTTGTCGTTGTCGGCTTGGCGCTACTACTATTTTCTGCCGATGGAGGCGGAAGGAATCCCCGACTAGAGCTGGTGAGTGCTGACGCGTCGTCGCTGTCGCTTTCGTCACCATCCGCATATAAATGACATCGCTGAAATCTTTAGTTTGGCCGTCACTTCACTACCGCTGCGGGTTGTTGTTCGATTGTTTTGTTTGGGATAGGTAATGTAACGGAATAAACACTTGGGCACGGGGTTCTTATTCGAATTAGTCAGATCTAAACGCTGCACTCGGGCACGTTGTATTGTAAAAAGTTATGCAGACGATTGCCGGCAGTTTGTATGACTTCTTATCGCGTATTAGAATTGATGTGATAACAAGCTTAAAACTGTATTTGACAGATCGCTTACAAAGATTGTAATTTGATATACAATTTTAAATGGAATGCGTATACTCATTGTTCGACCCGATTGACAAATTGTTTTATGTTCGGAAATTGTAGTATGTATAGATTTTTCCACTTCGAAAACAGATGGTTGTTTATTTTTGAATCATAGAAGCAATGATATCTGCATTTCAGTCGAACCGTTGGTAATCAATTATATATTTTTATTTTTTCTGATAAATTTTAGAAGTTTCACCTTATTCGAATTGCTAAAACTGTCAATGACAATGTGTAACTTCAGGAATGGTTAAAAAGGAAATTACTTAACTGCCTAAGATAACAAATCAAAACCACAATTTATTAAATGAAAGACAAAGATATATAGGATCGGAGGCGAATGGTGATTGGGGATAAACACATTTCAAAGTTAAAAAGAAAACTTATAACTCCTCTATGTACAAAATTCCAACTAAGCTGTTTAAATTGTTAACAAATTTTTGTCGGCAACCATATTGTCAAACCTATTCCGAGTTGGAGGCTTTTTTTCGGTTTTTTTAGTAGGGCAGTAGATTAATAACAAGACATTTTTTTACAGGCTTTTATACAGTTGAAGTTTATCAAAATCTATATTCTAGTGAGAAATAATAAATAAATGTTCTGTTTAATAAATGACACCCAAACCCTTTTTACCACACGTCAACTTTTTGTATGGCATCTGACTTTGTATATTATCTCTTATAGCAATTTTGTTTATACATTTCGGGGGAGTTACAAAATTAAAAGTTAATTTTGTGGGGCACACCATTTCCACTTTTTCATATAACTGTATTACGTGTATGACTAGCCTATGCCGTATTTACCGACATTTAGCAATTGTCATAAAATAACATTATTTCTGTTAAAGTTTAAGTGTGAACTTGCAAGAAAAAGCTAATGACAGGCATGCGAGAATTTGCCTCATGCTAATTTTTTAAAGTTATCAACCGGTCACTCAGCAGTTACGTCAAATTGTTATATGATATCTAACATTTGCTAACTATCAATTCTTGTATTTTTTTGTATAAATACGGGTCTTGGCGGGGTTAGGTATTGAAAAAAAATTATCTTCGAATATCGTGATGAAGAGGAAAATAAAATATTTAGCTGTCAAAATGTAAAATGTGAAAATGATTCGAACATTTGTAATTTAAGGTCCGATTATGTGTCAACTGAGAGACAGACAAACGGGAGAAATTATGAAACCGACTTTCATGAGTAACCTTTCCATTGAAATGTCTTAGTTAAGGTTCCACATTCGAGATTCGATTCCATCAAGATTTCTATGAATTAAGAGCTTCGAATTCGAGATCGAATTTCTACTGAAAAAAATATTTATGCCGATTCCATGAATTAAAAACTTTCAATAACCTATCTCACATTTAGAGTTTCCACGAAATTCAAATTGAAACGACCTTTGTTGTGTTTCTCAGCTGTCACAAATAGATTTGGCTTCCTTGTAGGTAGGTACCTACATTGTTACAGCCGTATTAATAATAGTCGCGTAACTACATGTTAGGCCTAACTATTGGCAAACACATTAGTTAAACTCAAATGCCTATTAATAAACATTTTTAGAAGATAACTAACGCTTCGTAACTTTCATATAACTAACTAACGGCAGGAGGTCTGTTAGCGAGTGAGTAAATCATAAAAAATTCGTTCCCGTCAAAATGACAAATAAATTAAATTTAAATTTTTAAAATTGTGGAACAAAATGGTTGACCCCTTTTCAGTGTTTGTAAATAGTGTTAATCAGTGTTAATATTTGGTGAATATGTTAGGGGAGGATTCGGTTTCCATCGTCCCAACTCGAAAAGTGTACCAAAAAAGAAAAAAAAAAACTATTTACAAATAAAATATTCAAAAATAAATAAAAATTTTCTGTTGTTTTGCTTTATTTTCTGTTGTTTTTTTTTTTCTTTTTCATTTGTCACAACTGAAATTCACTAGCCAGCCGTGATGATAGCCAATATGTAATAGTTTTCAGCTGTTTTCAGTACAATTTGGTTAGGTGATGCCATCTATTTTAGAGAAAACATCAGCTAGTTATTATATGAGTTATTTTCTTTTATTAATAAGAAAATTTAACTCATATGTTATTTATTTAACTAGGTGCTAGGTAATATACGAGTTAGAGATTAGTTACGGGTTTTTTATTAATACGGCTGTTATTATTTAACTATAATTTTTCTTCAAAAAAATTGCGAGTTTCCGCTCAAATCAAATAAGATGCTCGATTCCAAGAAAGGATAAAATGAAATGGAATATTTGTTGACTCTATTCAAAGCTCAGAAGAGGCGAGAACGTTCATAGTTTTCTGAATACGGCAATTCATAAGAAGGCATTGTTCTAGAAAAAATTATCATATGCATTCGTAAAATTAGGACTCATACGTAACAAATGATTACTACTAGTCCATTGACCGCTAGATGACCAGCTTCATGTCAAACTCATACAAAATATCATGTTGAATTTTAAAATTTAAAAATCGATCAATGCGATTCAATCAAACGTACACAACATTCTTGAAAACAGAACAAAGACATGAAATTCACCGACGAATAAAATGAAAAACTGGTTAAAATATATTTTCCCAAATGTAGAAATATAGTTATTTTACTCCTTTGAAACTAAACGTCATTTTTTCTTGCGTTGCGTTTCTTTGTCTATAGCATAATGACTGCATAATGGAACACAGTCACCACGAATTGGTCTATAAGGGTACTTTCTGTCACGTCATGCGTTCGACATCTGTCAGCTGTTTTTAAAGAATTTAAGCTAATAATTTATGTTGAATTAACAAGATGTCGAACTTGCAAGGTCTGAAATGTATAATTTCGTTTTGCTTAAAATAAAACTGGCTTTCTGACAAGCTACACAAAGCCTGTCATCAACAGGCCTATAATTTCCTTAACAAAATACAAATTTCATACAGTTTAAAAGATTTAACCGCAATTTAAATTTCACAATGGTCGAATTTCTACAAAATACAAATTTCATTCAGTTTAAAAGATTTAACAGCAATTTAAATTTCACAATGGCCGAATATCTCCGTTTTGAAAGTCAAATGTCAAAAACTACACATGAAGTTATGTTTTATTGGGCTTCAAATGAAGGAATATATTTCTGTAAGTAGTAGAAGCTATCCCTCCATGTAACAGACTATGAATGTTTCAAACACAAAAATACACTCAATTATGTTCAGTCTCATAGGTAGGTAGGTATGTACCCACTTGAATCAATAGGTATCCAAAAGAGCGCAATTGAGCTTAAACTTATGTAGGTACCTAGCTAAGTAGCCACGTAAGTTTTAAATGTATGTAATTTAAAAAGTATGCACCCACATACCTACAAACCTTTGCTGCAACTTCATTAATAGAACCCCACTTAACCCTACCTCATCGAAAACGACCTTGCGGGCATGGCCATAATACAAAAACTATCAGATCAGACACTAAAACAAAAATATTAATGCAACTCAATTGAGTTGCTAATTGCATTCCACACGTTAAGCAAAACGACAAGAAGGCGGGAAGGCTCCAAGCTCCAACAAACATGAAACACATGAGCTATGTATGACTATGAGCAGCACTAACTAAATTAACGATGTGAATGAGAATGTTTCAAATAGCAACACTATGGATAAATTACTACTCACCACACCACACGCCATTCACAGATCAAGTCGAGAAGCTACGCGCACTATTTTTCAATAAACTCTGGCTAAGGAGATGTTTTTTTTTTGTTTTTAATAAATTTGCCCAACTGAATATAAGTGCCGCCATCAAAAAAATGTGTAATTTTACAATCAATGTAGAAAAAGTCGCTTCCCCACTACAAACTCACCACACACCTTCTTTACTTCATTTCACATCATTCATTGCACCAACCAAGTGGTGTGTTGTGTACATTTTATGTATTAATAGTGTCTTGTTTGTGTTGAACAGATTGTGACAAGTGAAATTAGTGCCCCACACTGCTCCGCGAGCTGTCCCGTGCCCACAAACCCGCCGCACACAACTCGCACCGAACTCACCCATTATTAGCAAAGTCGATGACAGCGCCAGCAATAATTGCAAATTATACTCACTTTCTTCACTTTTACAAACGGTACCTATGCCCAATTGTTCTTATTCGTATATTATATTTTATGTATGCAAAAGATAAAAATGTCAGACTCAGAGACAACGAGCAAAAACGTCGTTGTCGTTCGACGTCGTCAAACCTGAAACCAGACGTTATATATCTGTCTCGTCAGACAAGCAGCCGGATAGAGACAGATATGTAGAGCAGCAAATTGACAAAGAGAACGCAAGTAAAAAAAAGAATACTATCAGGTTTGCTCGCTCCGATTGCTGCTTACCTCCCGCGTCCCACCCCCTTGTCAAACACCTTAGAAGACAAGTGGTAAAGAGAGCGCCGCAAAATACAGGCCAAAGTGTAAATAGACGAC
This sequence comes from Cheilosia vernalis, assembly GCA_949126925.1. Lineage (NCBI taxonomy): Eukaryota > Metazoa > Arthropoda > Insecta > Diptera > Syrphidae > Cheilosia > Cheilosia vernalis. The sequence goes on along the minus strand of OX421360.1, from coordinate 7,273,371 downwards.
ACAAAACATCAATATTAATAACAACAATAATAATAATAATAATAAGTAAAGTCAAGTGAGGAACAGCAAAGAAAATGAATGCCAATAAAAACGGAGCAAGTTGGCAAATAATATGTTTCTTTGACCCTATGGTGAGTTACTGAAGTTGTGTGGTGGTGGTGTATTCACTGTTCACATGATAGGATGGCATGCGGGTACGGGCTACGGGGTTCACAAGCAGCAGAAGGGGTGGTGCTTACAGCTTACCCGAGCCCGCAGCGGAACAACAAGGGAATTTGTGAACTGAATGTAAGTTTTACTGGGAACAAATAAAACAAACAGACAAAAACCAGGAAAAAAAAACCAAATGAAGCAGAAAAAGGCGAATGAGCTCATTTCATTTGGTGGTGGTGTTGATGGAGCAGAGTTGTTGTACATCAGTCACGCAGTCAGCGGGGATTCTTGTAAAATTGAAAATGCAGTCAACCACTTTGTCTTTGGGTCTGGTTGGCGTTCCCCTTCCCACTGCCCAGGTGCGTTCGCAATGAAGTCCTACATCATTGGGGAAGAACGCCGTCCGCCGACCCACTCTGTGGACTGTGATGCGTTATGTATGACGGTGCTATCAATCCAAAAAGATTAGGGGTATTTATAAAGGGGAATGTGGTTTTAAACGGAACCAGATAACGTTTTTAGCGAAAGGGTAAATGACATGTGTCGCGTCAAAGAGGATTTGCAAAGAGGGCTAACTAACTTTATCTGAGCACGGACTTCATTGATGGAGTTCAGCGCAGACAGTTCTAAAAAACTGTTCTTCATAACCTCAAAATTAAGTCCACTGTGACGTACTGTCAATGGCGGTGATGTTGGATGCAATATTTATGTTTGCTTTGACCCAACTTTGCCGCTTCTGTCTTAATATGCCTATTGATTCACCTAAATCCTAAATCCCCCACTGACAACTAGCAACTAGCTGAAATTCTTTCTATTAAGTCAACCTCCACAAATGTGACTTTTGAACAATTGTATTTCCGTATAGAAAACACCGACATCAAAAGGTTCAGCGACCTTAATAAATCAGCGAGAGTTCTCCAACGTCATACGTATGCTCCACAACCGAATTTCAAATCCTTGAAATGGTTCACTCATTCTATTATGGCACTAAAACAAACCATCAATGTTATCGCGCACTGGCTTGAGCTGGATTACTTCTATGCAATCGCATTCTGATTCTCCCTTTAAGTTGATTCGTTGGCAACTCTTGCAATTGCTTTTTAAGAACGTGCATCAGTTCCTCTAAAAATAATTTTCTCGAAAATTTTCTGACACTATCCTGGCAAAAAATGATAAGTTCAACTGTCAAAAAATGACACTGTTCCAGTAGCAAGTTTATAAAATGTCCAGGCTGCATTTCAAGTATGATTATTTAATCTTAAAGGAGAAACGATTATTGGTTAAATTATTTTTTCCAACCTGAGACACTTTCTGTTACAAACGTCAGAGATTAAGTTCAACTGGCATTTGTGAGTTCAAATAACAACAATTCGTGAAGAAGAGGCAAATGCCTGACAGGTCGCGTGCGGTGACAGTAGTTGCTGAAAATATTGAACCCAACAACACGTTCGTCTTTGTATGTTGATTTTTTAGTTGGATCTCTCATCTTTGAACTGTCATAACTATCACTACGGAATTTGAATTTGTTGACGTTTACTTAAGCATGGGAGGAAATAAAGCACAAATGATTAAAAGGCGGAACTAAGAGTCAAATGTTTTAGATAACTATTTACCGCATTTGACACTTGGCCTAAAAGAAAAGTGGGTACCTACACCTACCAACCTACCGTATATGCATGTTATGTGTGATCTCATGTGTTATCCCTGCTATTCGACTCTGCTAAACAAAACAATTCAAGGCATTGTTCCCCGTAATAGTTAAAGGCGAGACTGCGAAATGACTGTCAAGTAGGTATAACAATCTATTCCATGTGCAAACATTGTTATTTCAGTTTTCGGCGATTCTTTTCGTTTTGTGACTGACAAAATTCCCCAACACAATCGAATCAAAAACAAGCAAAGCAAATAAACAAAAACGTAGTCACCGCCGATACTACACACACACACACCATCAGACGTTGTTGTTGTTTTTCTACAAATCAGCACACAAAACTCACTTTTGATGTGTGTTTCGATTCAACCATTTTTGTGCGTACAACACCAGTCATTATATCGCGCGCGCACACACACAAGGCCAAGCACCAAGCAGTGGAGTAAAATGTGCTGAGAAGCGGAAACTCACCACTGGGTGGAACGTGGTGTGAGTAAATAACCCTACACAGTGTTCGTGGTGGGAAAATAGAAAAATCAAAGCAAGAACGAGAAGAGGAATTTTTTTCGAACTCTAAAAATAATCTCACATGTTACTCAATGGGGATCGCAGATGGATGTGATTCGGGTTACAGATGGACTTGCATCTCGAGTGGCTAGATGCAGCCACTTCGCGTAGATGTCTCAAATAGTTTGGTCGCCAAAGCAACAGCGCGCGCAAGCATTAGAAATACACTCTAGTGGCACTGTGGCAGTAGGTTGTGTTTGTGTTTGTGTGACATCCCGTCTATGTGTTGCTTGCTGTGAGAGATTTAGATTGGTGTAGTGTAGTTGTGTAGTACGTTTCATCTGAGAGAATGGCCGAAAAATGATACAAAATTTAATGAAGGAATAGAGGGGAGGGAACAAAATTAAGTTATGACATGACTAACTGTGAGATGTTTTGCGGTGGATGAATTATTTCCCGATTTAAGAAATAAAGAAAACAGGTAGCACGAGTGAACATACCACCAGTTGGGATGACGTAGCACTAGCAGTACCGAGCGGAGGGGAATTTCTCGAAATGCCACTGTCACTTTGTGGAGCACACACATTTGCTGTTTGCTCTTCGACTTTATAAGTGTGAAGGCCTTAAAAAGTGTGAGTCAGGCAAAAAGGTACATCGGGTTATATGTATTTGCTGCAAGGAGCAGCGCCCTTGAGCATAAAGGCGGCGGTGCGCCGAGAATGGAACGGAATTCAATATGGAAGAATTTATTGGCTTTGTCCAGGTGAATATAGGTTAGTTTCTTGATCGTTGAGCTGATGTCAACCAATGACTGATGGGTGAAGACGCACGGAGCTTTTTCATGTGCTATTGAATGGCTTTAAGTAGATAACAGTGCGTTATTAATGTTCTGGGGCGATTTGCATAATTTTTGGCTAGAATGGCGTGGTGAGTTTCAATGGGAATGTGCGAACAAGCGGTAAGAGATCATACACAAGTGAAGGAAGACTTCGGAGAAGGTACACTCCATTGTGAACTATCTTGACCTGAAAGCAAAAATGGCGCCCAATGAGGGCCATATTGCTTGCGAGGGATACAGAAACAGTTAGTTTGGGATTAAGCAAGACGGATGTTTTACGAGATATGGACAATTATCAGGGATTATATCTCAGCAGACTTCAGAGGAAAAACTCTTGCATGTTTGTCAATTTGTAGATAGTTTCTGTTTTTTCCTGGTTTGACGGTGGCACCCATCGTTCAATATAGTGTAGCAAACTAACCACTGATTTCACTGTTTCTTCGCAACAAGCGTACAGAACGAACGAAGCATTGTGGATGGCAGTTTCTCGGAAAAGAGTGCCATAAGGGAGCAGAGGTGCGTTTCAGTGCGTGCGCGTTTATGACCTTATCATGAATTAAATGTGTTTTGCGAAGTGACATATAAGGATATTGGCAGCGACATTTACAAATGCACACGAAAGAATATCCCAGCAAACGAGGAGATTCATATTTCATACAAAATTTCTATCGCCTAGGATTCTAAGATGAACTTGCCGGCGAAGTAAAGTATTATGAGTTCATCTGAGAATCGCAGGGGATGCATGTTTGATGTTTCATGGAAAATGGAAAAAGTCGGTGAAAGAACATGGTACGATTTGCCAAAAAACCCACGCGAAATAACAAAATGCCAACATCTCTAGGTGAAGCTTATAACAAAAATATGTAGGTATATAAAAAGATCACAAACTGGATCTATCTTATTTTAAATAAAATTTAACTATGTCCGCGATACTTTCATCACTGTTTTACTGTGACTTCTATGGACTGGGATTCTCAAAATTTGCCCATAATACTCATCGCGGGGACTTGGACTTCTTCTGTCGACACATTTTTGATAATTGGGATCGGTTAAAAATGTAAGCTAATGTAATTGTAATGTATTTTAGATATTTTAATTTCGGAAAATTGTTTTCGAAAAATTATTTACTCTGTTACTGCCTCAAATTGAAATATTGTTGCCTAAAAATGGACAAGCGGCATCAACAAATAAAATCAAAATAAATACTTTACCAACACTAAACGGACACGTTGTGAAAAGTAACAGAACCGAGTCTGCTTGCTACAGAGCGAGTCAATCACCCCTATCGTGGAATACGGCGTATTTGAGATTCACTTCACCTACTCGATTCACTTTCACTTTCCGTATACATCGTGGAATCCGCCGGGAGAGACTTCCTTATCGACAGGTATTTTCATTCAAAGTTGGTTCGAAAATCAGCTGCTTTGCATTAAATGGCAGCAGAGATAGACGGATTCGACGTGAGTTTTCTGAAATGCAATTGTTATTCAAATTGTTTATAATTATAATTAATTAAACCAACATTTTCATGTTTCTGATGAACATACAAACTTTAGAAAATCACAACGAAACCGCACAACAAACGATAGGATACGCAATGAACTACCTGCGTATTTGAAACGTCAAAGTTTGTATGTGGAGTTTCACTTCGATCATTTTCTACGATGGCATTAAACGCATTCAATTTACCGACAGGTGAATCATTCACTTCAAATGTATTCTACGACGCAGTGTTGAATTTGAGTGAAACGTTCCCCCCGGCGTATTCCACGATAGGGGTGAATGACTCGTTTTTTGGGCGATCACCGACGTAAAAGAATGTTGAACTCGTTCATTGATCTACTAATACTGACTCATACAGATACTGGGTATATATTGTTCCATAACAGCATAAACCGAGCAAATCACTATGGACTCTTTGAATTACACCTGTTCGGTATACAATCTGTACCGAAATCGTACCCAAAAACTAGAGAGCGCTCTCTAAGTGGGCACGTTCAAAACACTAAAATTAATAAAAAGTTGGCCAAACAGTGTTCACAGGGATCTAGGCCTAGCTTCGCATTCGTGAGTTTGTGAGTTTTTTATTTTTATGACGAATGATCTACAATTTTATGCCGATCCCAAACAGCTAATTAAGAAGCTCTTTCATGACAGTTACACTCTCGGATATTTTTGCCAGACGTCCGCGAGAGGTGGCGCAGCGCAAAAATAAAAACTTTGAATAACACACTAACCACTAGGTTTCGACAACGTCCAAAGCAATAGTCGGCTCATATCGACTACATTTGTCAGGGCTTGATTTTTCCTCATTGTAAAAACAAGATTCACCGCAAACGTCACATTCACTATGTCAACTATAGAATCGAAATGACAACTGAATAACCAATCGAATAATTCTACTCTAGATCTGTCCATTAAACTGAACTATTCACGAGATAAATAAAGGAGAATAAAAATTCAGACATACAACGGCTGCTTGCTGTCGAAATGCTAACTATTAAACTGCATTTACAGTGCACGCGCATTTTTGCATGAAACGGGAGAGAGAGATCCGTTTATTCGCAGTCAATGCTATCAAAGGTGTAAGAATGAGATCACAAATCAGACTCCTAAAGTGTGATGGATGTTCTACCCATATTTATAGATACGAAAACCGGAAATAGGCACAGGTTCCGCTCACCAACATTTCTGCAATTGCTTGAAAACATTTGTATTTCCGTTTTGAAACACGTGAAATGAGAGTGGTAATTAGTTTCAGTAAATTAAACCAACAATTCATCAACCAGTTACACGAAAAAAAATAAATAATTGTCCGTTTATCATTTCCGGAAGCCACATTTTTTTATAGGAATGCGGAATTTCTTTAGTCGTCGTTATAAAAATATCAACGCTTATCCTATAACTCCTATGACGTAAACAAGATGGCCGACCTAAATACGTGTCAAGTTTTTCTGCGTGTTAGGCATGCTGTCCCTTTCGGTCACATGGCTATTTAGTATTTAGCATCCATTTAATCTTCCGTGATAGGAATAGGCTATTCACACCGAGCCGAAAACTGTGTTTTCCTCAAAAACTCGTCGATGCATCCACACCGACCACCAAATAGTTTTCGTTTGTCGTTTCAATCAGCTGTGAGTCGTTAAACTTCTGTGCAAACCTTTTTGATTACAAATTTCGATCGCATTAATTCACAAATACGAATAAAATTAATTCCAGATCATTTAAAAATAATATCATATCCTAGCCTATCAATTAATTGTGGAAAATGATTTTAGGTTGTGAGTTGTGACATTTGTTCGGTCAGCCATTCTGCTGAATTTGCTGAATATTGCAAAAGGTGTGTTTGTTTCAACGACCTAGCGGTTGGAAGTCGTTTTCCTGGAAAATGACTATAATGCCCAAAACACATGTGCAGAAATTCTGTACGCAGCGCAGAGTGCAGTGCTGCAAGTAAAATAGATGTGCAGAAAATTGTTTGACATCCATTGCATCGGCTAATATGGCAAATGTCTTTCGCCGACTAAGCAGCTGATGTGTTTGGAACCAAAACAAAAACAAACACAACCAGCAGTGTCAAAAGCCGATGATGCCAAATACTTGAAATTGCAATTTATTTTCATTTGTGTTGTGGTATGTTTGAATTTTGCAGCAAATTTAGAAATAGAGACATGTTGCAGTACTGCAGTGAGTGCAGAATTTACGTGTGTCTATAACCATATCAACATGTGTATTCTAATCTTGCTGCGCAGTGAGTTCTGCACGTGTGTTTTGGGCATAAACGACTTGTTTTGAAAACTGAAATATGTATGGGAAAACTTCTGTTTTCGTAGAAGTTTTCGAGTGTTTTCGCGAAAACCCAGTGTTCGGCTCGTTGTGAAAAGGCTATAATGTTCGGTTGACAGGGTTTTTTATTTACTGAAAAAATACATAATAGATAGTTAATGAATGGTGTATGAACAATAAGGTTTCATAGTCCTCGTCTTTTTCAAATGTATACCCTCTGCCCAACGTTGCGTGTTCTTCCACACCATAACCGGTTTTAAATTTAGAAATGAATTGAATTGTTGTTTAGCCAGGGATGATCTTTCATCTATTTGTACCTCCATATCGCCCAGAATTTCCGAGGCACCCTTTTGCGGAAGCCATCAATTTATGCATTTCGTTGAAAAGAACGTAAAAAAATACTTGAAAGTGCCACCTATAGGTGTACCCGACAAACGTATAGGTACGCTTTCGGAATACATCTCTACCAAACCGACCATTCAAGAGGAGCATAAATGTTTATACAAAAAACTAAACAATAAGTAGGCATTTCAATTAACATCTGTTCTGAGGGGGGAACTTTTTTCTACGCTATCTCGGCGACGACTCCCATTCGAATACAATTCCTAATTCGATGTACGCGTCCTCATGCATGGTGGCGGTGGGTCGGCTTTATCGCACACTTTATGGCTACTTCAGTCTATGCGTTAATTAAACATTGACGTATCGATTCTAGATCGTTCGACGTCGAACACATTCCAATTCGAGCTAAACTGCCCGCGGAAAATTGCTTGCATGGCGAACATATGCCGACAAAATGCTGAAAAAAAATTGATTTCCTTTCCCTAAACAAAACTGCACAAACGACAAACGAATACATCAAAGGAAATCAATAATAAAGTAGCAACCAGAATATCTACACCCGTAACCCGTAGTAAAATTTGAAATGATGAAGCCAGCGCCAGAGTACAACAGAAGAACTCAATAAAATCGACGAAAAAAAAAAAAATGGAAACCTTCCCCAACCAGCATTTATGTTCACAGACAACAATAACGAGCAAAGAAAACATAATTCTCTCTCTGAATAAGGGTAGTTAGCTCGGATGTACCGTGTGGTGCCGAACACCATACAAAGTAAATATAAAGAAGAACTACCACCACTGGACTGGGTACTATCCGTATCCATTTACTGGGACCGAGAGAAGCCGTGCGGAGTTTTGTCGCGCGCGCAAACAGCAAAAGGGCTGAGCAAACCACAGCAACAGAGTTGCCGGGATGATAGAATAGGTGTGCATTTTAAGAACATTTGAGTAATTATCTTGACATTTGTAAACGGCGGCCAAAATGTTTACTTTACAAGAACGAGACCCCACGAATGTGGTAGTGTTGCCGGCATTTGATGTTGAAAGTTCAATTGTCCTTTCGTTTCGCTGGCGCAACAGGTCCGAACGGAACCTTAGGCCTTACTTTGAGTGAGTGTTTAAGACAACGAGTTGAATCAAATTGATGCTGCATCTGAACTGAGAGAAACTTTCGAGCAAGAACTTTTCTTTTTCGTCAGTTCAGACTCTTTCACTCTGAAATAAAGAAGAAGATCAGAACGAACATACGAGTACATACCCATTATTTCGTTACATTATAAGTTCTTTAAATTGACGGAAGCTCACAATTGTGAAATTTGTATGGAAAATGTAGCCACCGGAACCAAAAACGGTTAATGGTCAGGTCCGGGGTCTTCGAAATAGCAAACCAAACCTCGCCTAGCTACTAGCAGAAGTATAGATGTCCTAAGGTGGCATTGTTAGCAGCTGGTAAGTGTCCACCGTGTAGACAGAGTGATGGTCCAAGAAGAGTGCACACGTTCGTGAATGTGTCAACTGAATAAGTAGACATTCTGGGAGAATATGAAGATTGCACCTGCTCATAATTTACTGAATGCACAAAGCAATTAATTGACCCATGGGCCCTTTTCTTAGTCTTGTAAACAGAAACTGGTACGAAGAGATATTTTAAAGCACTATACAAACTACAAAGGCTGGCAGAATTTTGAATTACAGTCAGAAGCGCGCCGTAAGCAGGGCTGAAGATGGTCCTTTCCCCTAGACTTGTTCGTTAAAGGTTTTTCCCACAAAATGGTAGATAAACCAACCATCTGTTGACATGCGGTAATATTGAACACAATTTAGAATCTATATAATGATCCGAAAGATTAAAATGGAAATAGAGTGTTGTTCGCCTTTACTTATTTCAATCATTATATCTCCAACCATGCAAGCAAGTAGGACGAGTGGGAGTCCAATACGGTTAATAACGACCTAGGGATGACAATCAACATGGATGGCTAAAAATTGGAGATAGGTTCGGAATGTTTCTCCTCAGAAGCACTGCGAAAAAGTAGCCTTTAGAATCGTGAAGTAAATAAACGTCTGCCAATAGGATAAGCTTTACATTCTGGCATTATATTGTTCATCAAGCCGTTTCATAACTGGAATCATCACAGGACATTGTGTCAACAGTCACTTGGGGTAAATGGACGATAGTCCAGTAATTCGTTTACAAGCTCTGGAGCTGAGGGCGAGGTGTAGTCAATCCAAGTATGTTTGCCACCCTCCCGCTTTGCAATGACGAAACCTACGTACGTAAGCGACGGTGGCATGTGTTCAGCAACTAAGGTTCTGTTTGTTTAACCTCTGTTGTGAGCTGTCCAAATCTTTCCGAGAATGACGCAATACCTTTGAGGTAAAGTGCAAAAGGATTTTGTCACTTTTTAAAGAATCATAACCTATGCCCTTGTGAAGATTCGATGAACAACCGGCCAAATGCAAGACTATACCAAACCAACCCCTATGGCATTGAATCAGACAAATTCGCGATCAACGAGATTTAAAATTCAAGTGAAACTAACCTCTCCTCGTTTAGAAAGAGATGTTTTCATTTGTACACACAAATCTGCCACCTACCACCCTATGTACATTCCAATAGGTTTTGTACATCAATTATAGACCACAAGTCCTTCACTTCACGTGAAAATATCGAAAACCTTTGTCAATTAGACAGCAGACTTGATGCTTTGATTTCTGGTGCAGGTACCTATACAGATGCTTTTGCAGATCATTCGGTCATTCGAATCCGAATTGTCAATACAAAAGGTACCTACGAACAAAGTATATAATTCGCGACTTGAACCCAACTTATTTAATAACAATTCGTTATACGTTTTCACTGTCAACATACCCACAGCAACACTGGTTAGAGCCTATTGAATCAACTCGCCAGTGCCAGTCCAAAATTCAGAACCAGATGCTTATCGGAAAAAAATTTCGACAAATAAAACGAAACCAGCATACACGATGTATGTGGACAAGCGAGCGGCACCACCATGTAGCTGCTGTTGTATTGGAAGCCAAATGTGAAATGAACATGATGGCGAGCAGTATACTCCGATCAGCCTACCGAACCGATTGAAGAACGTTTCTCCCATTTCGCTGCGCGCGAAAAAAATTTCATATGTATAATTTTCTTACAATAACAACGATAGATACCAACTATTGCTAGGTAGCAGACCCAAGTTGATGTTCGGCGGGAGCCGAAATGTCAAACGAGTGAATATTTTTGTTTTTATCGTGTGGCGGTCGAGGGAAAACACAAAACACTTTACGGCCTATTCAACTCGAAAATTATGTGCTAACTATATATACGAAATGAAAACCAACAAAATACATATTTTTATGATTGCCATATATACATTAAATTATAATAACGAAAAGGAAAAAGAAATACTGCCTGTGTCTGTGGTGGTGTTTTGTTCTGTCATATAGGCATATACGACATTTTTCTCTTTCTTGTCTTCACTTCACCAAAATGTCTGTATATTTAAAAATCAGCCATTTGCAATAAAAAAAAAAATTATAATTTACCCACAAAATAAGTTTTTCCTGCGTCCAACTGACAACTTTTTTGGAAGCCACACAATATTTTCCACCAGACCAACACTGAACAAACCGACAACTACAGCGACGATGAGCAGAGAACGAATTCACAAATCGTTCCGCACCACCATGTTCTCGTCGTTCTTGTCCATTGCTGAAGTAGTGAGGAGCAATCGACGAACGAAATTTCCACTTTTCACAAGACACAAAAAGAAAGGAAAGGAAAATCCTTGCAAACTTACCTCCGATCCGGGTGCACAAATTGTTTTCGAAAAGCTTTACCTGCACACACGCCGCGATAAGAATTATTTTATGCAATAACCTAACCACAAAAACGGCGATGATGGATTTTTTTTTTGTGTCAATCTCTTTTTGTTCGTTTCGTCTTTTTTTTTTTCTTTTACATTCAATTCAGCCAGCTGCCCGATGTGCTGGATGAAGACACGATTTTGTAGAAAAATAATTCAAGTTTTTTGCACACGTAAATTCACTTTGGAACAACTTTATGAATGTTTCTCTTTTCTTATTTTCAAATAAAACAAATTAATGCGAACGAATATAATCGGAGTGTGTGACGTTTTCTATTTTCGCTCGCGCTATAGAGGCTGGTGCTGCTGCTGTGCGCTGTGCCCCACTTCGAGCTACAGACCAACGAACGATACAAAAAAAAATAGTTGATTCGTTGAGAATTTTTTTTATGTGTGCACGATGTGAAGGTTTTTGGGGTTCTCCCTTGGGTTTATGGGTTTTATAAGTTTGCACAATTTGTCACTTGCGATTAGGGGAGTTTGTCGTTCACATTTAATCGAATGTTTCACGGGAGAATCTTATTGAAAATAATAAAAGAAAAAAACTTGAATAGGAAAAATTTTCCACACAGACTACCCGGCGGACAAAAGGCTTGTTTTGTACGCCATTTTTAAAAGCAATTGAGCAATTTGTGAATAGGCGCTATTGGAAGTTGCGCACGCTGGAGTGAGATGATATGATATGATTTGCATTACAGCGGCTGTTTTTCTGCCTTTTTAACGATTGTAGCGACTTCTGTCGACATGGAATGCGAAAGTGTAGTAGATTTCGTTTAAGTTTCCAATTTGAGAAAAAATGTACGTAGAGCAGGCGTTAAAAACGACATGGGGGTCTTATTCAGAAAGGCTTTATTGGTCCCCAACTATCATCACAAATAATTTACAGACAAATAGCCAATAACAGTGCGATAGCTATTGCAGCACGTCAATAAACTTAACATAAAACAAGTAAACCGTTTACTTCATTGAATTGTATAGAGAGCGAATAGACATCACATTTTTCAACAAAACCTGAAGTGAATTTCGTCGAATAATTTTTTTTAACATTTGCCGTGTGTCAATTCCGCTAAATAATTATTCTCGGATACCTACTTCTCTCACACAATAGTATGTTTGATCAAAACAAAATAAATCCGAATTGCATTTCATTCATTTCGGAGGTTTGAAACTAGTTGTCAGTTAATGAAACACACCTCCATATCAACCAACAAACAGTTCTATTCACCTGAATGTGAGCAAATCTGTCAATTGTCTTGTCAAAGTTTATACTTTACCTACTAGTTTTTTTTTGGCTCTTTGGAATCTAACCCCGTCCTACACGGAAATAATCCAAAGTTTCGCAACTACTTACAAGCTCCTAGCTAAAAGGTCTCAAAAATGACAACTCTACGCCCATTCACATGCGATGATATGTTCAAGTTCAACAATGTGTAAGTCCTTGGTCCGCCGGTGTGCTGTTTTTCTCACAAATCAATTCTATTTCACAGCAACTTCGACCCATTAACCGAAACTTATGGTCTTACATTTTACACCCTATACCTTGCCCGCTGGCCCGAATACTTTCAAGTCGCCGAATCACCAAGTGGAGAGATCATGGGATACAGTAAGTTACTACAGACGGATGCTAATACCTCGTTTGATAATCACACACAAATTCACTCTGCAGTCATGGGAAAGACCGAGGGCCTGCGAGAAAACTGGCATGGACATGTCACATGTTTGACCGTATCCCCCGACTACCGCCGCTTAGGTCTGGCTGCTCTTCTTATGAATTTCCTGGAGGACGTCTCGGAGAAGTAAGTTCTCACACAAAAATGTCTCAAAAATATATGTTCCTCTTCTTGTTTAGGAAACGTGCATACTTTGTCGACCTCTTTGTTCGTGTGAGCAACAAGGTGGCAATAAATATGTACACGAATCTGGGCTACATAATCTATCGCACCGTACTGGAGTACTATTCAGGAGATCGAGACGAAGACGCCTATGGTAAGACAACTTTTTCCGCCATCTACATAGTCGTTGTAATCCTGTAAATTTCAGATATGCGTAAGGCGCTCTCCCGAGACGTGGAAAGGAAGTCGGTTATCCCGTTTACACACCCAGTACGGCTCGAGGATGTTGACTGATACTAAATTTAAATGTTTCCCCCCCAAGTTTGCCTGTGTTTTGTGTACCTAACTGCCCACAGATAATCAAATTTGTGTCGATTTCTTTCTGTTGAATAACTTCTTTTCTTCTTCTACATCTTGTTAATAATATCTGTTGATTTTCCCCCAAGAGACCGATAGATAGATTCTGCGAGAACCGTGTAAGTTTTATGCAGTTTCTCAATCGTAAATAACCAGCGCAGCGATGTCGAGTGCAGCTCAGTATTAATACTCGCGTTTCTTTACAGATAACGATGGCTGAATTGAGGAGTTCCATGAATCACTTTAATTAGTTCTGAGAGTACGGATAATATATACATGCAATTTACACCTAAGGTAGTTGTTTTGTGTTTTCTTTCTGCGATCCATTTCATGGCTTACTTCTCCTCGGTCCAAAAGATGCTAATGTGGACCAAATCTATTACAAAAACTTGTTTGATTTACAAAATTATTTTCTTTATTCCAATACTAGATACTCCGAAATATCATCAATTTGAAGGACCCTCGGCGGCAGTGGCCTCGCCCTGAGGCATCTCTTCATCCTCGCTACTGTCAGACGTGTCAGACGATTCGTCCGCCTCCTCTTCGTTATTGTTCTTTACTGCGGGTTCCTCTGTAACCTGCTTCTTCATCTTCCACATCTTGGCAGCAGCGAGCAGCTTCAAGTTCGGTCGCGCCATCTCGTCCTCAGGGAATATGTAATCGAACACCTCCTCCCAGCCCTCTTCAGCGCCGGTGTCCGAAATGATCTTCTGCCGCTTCTTTACCCGCCGTGGCATTCTCTCCATCACCTTTTCGAGATTGTCGTCATCGCCACTTTCCTTTTCAAAGTCGCGCCATGCCTCGAGCAGAAGAACTCGCGACTCCTTGTCGCCAATTTGCCGCAGGGTGTCGTTGGCTCTCTCATAGACTCTTCTAGCCAGTCGCACATGCATGTTATCGTCGCCATCACCAGCCCCCTCGTTTGAGGCGAACTCGAACTTTGCATACGACATCCAGACTTTGACGTGATGCGTTCGCTCTAGAAGACGTTCGTACAGCTGTCGGGCAAGCTCGGTCTCCCCCTGAGCCACCTCAAAGTCAATATAGGCCTTCCACAGCAGTTCGGGCATGTCCAAGCGAGGTTGTTGCACGGCTAGCTCGAAAATGCCACGAGCGCGCTCTGTGTCCCCCAGGAGGTTCTCCAGTTCGGCGAATTTCATCCATGTCACGCAGTTCTCGGGTCCGAACTCGAGGAATTTTTCGTACAAAATGCGGCAGCGATCGAATTCACGCAGCTGAATCTCCAGCTCTATGTAGCCGCGGAAGAGCTTGTCTCTGGGGCACATACCTATCGACATGCCGAGAGTTTTGCGCGCCTGCTGCAGCTGTTTGCAACGAATCTCGAATTGTGCATACAGCAGCCACACCTTGCTGAAAGTGAAAACCTTGTGTGGAATCAGCTCGAGACAAGTGCGGTAGATTTGGCGAGTCCGGGTCTCATCCTCCGTCTCCAGCTCCTCGAAAAGAGCGTAGTTGATCCACAGATAGATGTACCGCCTCCAGAGGTTCTTTTCATTACCCGGGGGCACGTTGGCAATGGCACGCTCGTAGGTCTCCCGAATAGTCCCGAAGTCCCCCTCGCCTTCTATTAGGCGCAAATAGTCAAACCAGGCGTCGTAGTTTTGAGGGTTTTCCGACACCTCCTGCTCGTACTGAAACTTTCGCTTCGACACAATGACGTCCTCAATGCCAGCTCGATCTCCGTACTTCTTCTCATGAATTGTGTATGCTTTGTACAGCTCCTGAGTGCGTTCCTTTGGTAAGTGATCCAACGCATACTTGTAGATAACCCTAGCTCTGTCGTGCTCCTTCTGGTTCTCCTCAAATTTGGCAAACGCGATGAACAATTTCTCGTCAATGTACTCGTCGCCAAAGAACTCAACTCCCCTTTCGTAGACCTCACGAGCACCCTTGATGTAGCCGTGGTTTTCCTCGAACCGCGCAAATTTGATCCAATTCTTAACGTCCGGATGGACAAAGACAAATCTCTGGTAGATTTGTCGTGCCCTGTCAATTTCCTTGTAGCGCAGTTCAAAGTTTACGTACGTCTGCCATGCCTGCTCCTCGGGCTGCCATTCCATCCACCGCTCGAACACAGCACGCGCTCCAGCAATATTCTCCAGCATCTCCTCCATGTACGTGTACTTGTACCAAAATTGATTCACCCGCGGCATTATAACAACCGCTCGATCCCACAAATTCCTCGCATGGTTCACCTGTTTGTTCTTCATTTCCATTTCGGCATACTTCAACCAAATGGTTATGTTCCTGTGATCGTTGTCAAGGGCGCGCTCCCAAATGGAGCGGGCACGCTGAATTTCCTTTTGCGATTCCTCCCACTGGGCGTATTTGATCCAATGGCTGACTACCATGCGATTCTTTCGGAGGGCATCTTCAAAACCCTTTCGCTTGCGCTGCTGATAGTCGGCTAGTTCGGCTGGGTCAGAGATTTTTTGTTTCGGCGGTGGAGGGAGGATCTCCAGATCACGTTCCTTAGCCTCGCGTAGAAGCTGTTCGGCGGTAATTTGCACTTCAGCCGGGGCTTTATTTTTGACCTATGAGAAAGTGTTTTGTTTTAGCGAAGTGGACCGAAAACAGTTGTTGGATAGTTACCTTTGCCACTTTGGGCATCTTTTGTGACTTTTCCATGTTTCTAGAATTTATTTGGAGCTTCGCTTATTTTTGTTTTGTTGAATTTTATCAAAACGTTTTGAGGGAAAAACAAAAATTACGCACGAACAGCACACAAAGTGGTTGACTTTGACAGATCAGACTAGTGACAGCACAAAATGTAAAAACTGACGTTTGGTTGATCAGGGATGGCTCCAAGTTGCATTCACGTTGAAAGGAATCTATAGCTTAGAATTTGAAAACTATGGGGACCATAGACAAACCATACTGAGACCCCCAACTGGCAATCCTCTTGCCGCTGGCCCCCTCGATTTTTTTTCAAATTCGCCATTTTGTTTTCCTATCGGTGTTATTTGAATTTAGAATCCGTGTGAGCAACAAAAAAAAAGCGAACCAAAAAAAATGTGGTGAGTTTTCTTTTGACAGAAGTCGATTGACAATTGTCAAAATATGTAAACACAATTTTATTTTTCCTGCAAAAAACTGAAAAAAATGTAAGTTTTCGCGTATTTTAAGTGTTAATATTAAGAATTAAATACGTTTATATTACAGCTAAGGAAGAAGCCGACGTTGAGGTGTTCGCTTACCTTACCAAATATATTGGATCGCACTGGAGACAATTATTTATACCTGATGGCTAGGAAGAATACCAAACGGAATCGATGTAAGTAAGCCATACTATTCAATTAATTTGTTTCTCAATACCTTTATTTACTATCTATTCTATCTTCAAGATTTGTTAAATAAGAAGCCTTAATTACCTGCGGAATCCCGAGAGTAAAATAAAATATTTGTTAGTCAAAAACTGGAATTATTCTCGCCGCAACAACTCTCACCAAATTGAAATTAGAGCAAAGGATCGATAAAAGGTTTGATATCTTACGCAATTCCCTAAAGACTAATACTTAATTTAGCTTGATTATATTTTATTTGCAGGAATTACATATTGAACTATCTTACCATCCGCCCTAATTTACAAAACTTCTTTGTGCAAGCACTTGCCATACTCTTGGCAAAAATATCAACATACGGATGGTTCAACACGTACAAGAACGATAAAATATTTTAAAATATTCTCGAAGATGTAAAGAAGTTTCTGCTGGTTTGTTTATAGATTGTCAAATTGGCTTTTCGTTTGAATGTCTTTATGCTTTCATCAAGGCTCGGCTGAGTACATGTACAATAGGTGTGCAAATTCTATGGCAATTGGTGTGTGAAATGAACTCGTTGAAGAGGCAGATGTGAATTTGTGTTTCTCGAAGAATCGCAAAATCGACACATCCTTTCGCGACCAACAGTTGTACGACATTTTTCTGTTGTCTTGTTCGCTGCTAGTAAAGCAAGAGACAATAGCAAGAAATTGAATTAGATGGATGAATCACATCAAGTGTATGTTGATTGGAAATGATAGTTGTAAGCAGTTCGACTATTAAATTTCTTGTTGTTTATTTCAGTCTTATATCACATATTTATTGGCAGCTCCACCGATGAGTCTTCGGACGATATGAACAGTGTCCAAGTAAGTAGCGAATCATTTACTCTTTGTAATTTTAAATAAAAAAAATATTTGCAATTACAGATTCCTACTTCATGGCAACCGGCATTTCTTGATTCGAATACATTGAACTCGTTCTTTGATCTCTATCAGATTCTGCCTGGACTGAAAATGTTAGTTGTAAACAGTTGTACCAGAAAATCAGAATCCAAAAAATTGGAACAAAAGAGTAAGCAGCCACATCAAAGAGATACCCCAGAAAGTTCAAAGGCATTATTAATTTTTTTCATTTCAGGTATCCACACTATCACAAGGAAGCCAAAAGAGTAAGCAGCCACAGCAAAGAGACACTGAGTTATTGTAAATGATTTCAAAATTAACATATCTTTAAAGAAATGGTGCCTATTTATTTGGGTTGCAGGCAAATACTGTCTTGTATACTACTAACAATCAATAAATCCTGCAGCAAATTTGCGAAGCGACTATATGTGTGTTTTCTTCTGCTTTTTAATTTTTTCTAAAGTGTTCCTTGCTGCAAAACTTAGAAGTAGAGAGTTCTTCTTGCTACCAAATGGAAAAACAGCCCCGAACAACAATCCACAACAAAGCAGCCGTTCATTTATACACCTCCAAATGCTCGGTGGCAAAGGAGGATTTAAATCCATGCTTCGTCCAATCGGTGACCAAATCGAAAGACTACAAACCATGAAGCTTGTCGTGACCTCAGTGGCAAGAGATAACGATATTAACGGAAAGAAATGACTTAAGGCTTACACATACGGCAAACTGGATGAACCCAATGAAGAGCCATCGACATCCAAAAAAGAAAGACTATCCATTTCATCTATATAGAATTAACAAATCTTTATTATTTACTATAAATAAACGTATAATACACAAAATAGGTTAGTTAAACCGAATAAAATGATCCTATGTCCAAATCTGGTAATCATTGTGTCGTAAATTGAGATGAGACCCATGCCAGGCGAAATTTAATTTAGTGAGTATAAGCTCCTCCGAGTTAAATTGTATTCTGGAAATAGACATTTTTTATTTACTGCATATTCAAAACCACAGGTGCATAACACTTACTTGATTGAGTACGAGATTCCCGTTGAATGGTCAATGATCTTTCCCTTCTCCATTTGTCTCGGTTTTCCACCTCTTGCTGGAACTGTATGAGGCGCTCTAGGAAGGCAACCATTGCCGCATCGAACTTCGATCAAAACCACTTTCGTAAGGATCGATTTCATCCATATTTGTTGAATAAATTGGCACTAAATTGCTCTTATAATAGCGCCATTCATCTTCGGCGATCTTGAACTCACGTTCGAATAGTTCCAGCATTGAGTCGGTGCACTCATTGCACAATGGATAATCGAACTCAGAGTTAGATGACAAAGCATTAAAGAGCTGCGCCTTTGCTAGAAACTCAGTGCTCAGCTTTTTTATTTCTTTTCCATCGGAAACAAGGGTGACGTCAGTTCCATTTATCGAGTCCGTCAGATGGAAAGGTGGCACACAAGATAATCAAAACCACTTTCGTTAGGATCGATTTCATCCATATTTGTTGATAAATTGGCACTAAATTAAAGCATTTTATTGTGAAATGTCATTTGGCTAAAACTCATTAAAGTACTTACGCGAAAATTCTGCCATTGCGTGCTCATTAATACTGCCCAAATTCTCATCCAGGATGAGTGGCTTTTGGCATCTTTGGCAAGCAAAGCTGACCGACCGTCTTTCATCATCGCCATCGTCTTTCGGTGATGGTTCTTTAAAAAAAAAATTGTTTCATTGATTTTATATAAACAACGTTGAGGTATGTATGTATGTATGTACTTTATTGAGATTTTTCTTTTTATACACTTTTGTTTCTTAGTTCTATGTTAACACATTCACTTAAGGCTACTTGGAAGTAATTTGCCGACTTAGAATTGGTCAGGCTATACAGGTTAGATATTGATTTAATTTTATTTTAAAGCACATTACAGTTTTTAAGAATGATTCTTTTCATTTTTTCTTTTTGTTAGATGCGTCCACTCAACAAGACGATGTCTGTTTTTGAAACTTAACCTAAAACAAATGAAAGATGGATAGAAAGAGAAGAAGGTGGCGATAAATGAGAACACCAGATAGGAACAACTATAGATGTCACTATCTGAATCCACTATCAGTGAACGAGTGAAATGGAAAAGAGCCAAAATATACTTTTTTACAGTGGACTCCGCTTGTATACTTGACTTTTTGTTTAAAATTAAATGTCATCTAATTTGTAGATTCTATGAGATTTGTTCTCTATTTTTGTTCGAGTGATTAGTCTTGTTAACTTTTCTAACAGTCTTAATGAATGTATCTTTTTGGTTTTACGTTAGCAATTATGATATGTTGTACATTACTTAGTTAATTACTTAATTTTATGCAGTCTTATTAGTAATTTAATGTTGTAGGTACATTATTCACAATGGAGATGATATGTTTTGGACGTTTGTATAGGAGTATAGGAACATGTAGTTATGATATATTAATTTTCATTTAGGAATAAATTAACTTGTGCTTTATTCTGTATTATATATATATATATATATATATATATTTTTTTTTTTTTTTTTTTTTTTTTTTTTTTTTTTTTTTAGGACATGAATTGCTTAACCTCTGTAGGTGTTAGGTAGTTGTTTTTTGTAGAAGGAGGAAGTGAGTAAGTGGTCGCCATCAGGGATTTCAAAAAAAACATTGGAGCCCTCATTGGAGATACTGATTGGCGACGTGTAGTACCTGTCATTGATGGACCAGTTAATATTATTGAGATATATGTTGCGGAGGATAGGGTTGTCATGGTTCTGTAAAGCAGATATTCTTTTTTTGGCTAGGAAAATTAGATAGTCAAGTAAGGGGCAAATGCCAGAGTCACCATAAATTATCTTATTGCTGTACCATTTTCCGGATGGTTTACGCCGTTTGTTTATACATTTCCTAATAATGTACCGTTCGAATCTATGTTTATAGATTGTCAAATTGGCTTTTCGTTTGAATGTCTTTATGCTTTCATCAAGGCTCGGCTGAGTACATGTACAATAGGTGTGCAAATTCTATGGCAATTGGTGTGTGAAATGAACTCGTTGAAGAGGCAGATGTGAATTTGTGTTTCTCGAAGAATCGCAAAATCGACACATCCTTTCGCGACCAACAGTTGTACGACATTTTTCTGTTGTCTTGTTCGCTGCTAGTAAAGCAAGAGACAATAGCAAGAAATTGAATTAGATGGATGAATCACATCAAGTGTATGTTGATTGGAAATGATAGTTGTAAGCAGTTCGACTATTAAATTTCTTGTTGTTTATTTCAGTCTTATATCACATATTTATTGGCAGCTCCACCGATGAGTCTTCGGACGATATGAACAGTGTCCAAGTAAGTAGCGAATCATTTACTCTTTGTAATTTTAAATAAAAAAAATATTTGCAATTACAGATTCCTACTTCATGGCAACCGGCATTTCTTGATTCGAATACATTGAACTCGTTCTTTGATCTCTATCAGATTCTGCCTGGACTGAAAATGTTAGTTGTAAACAGTTGTACCAGAAAATCAGAATCCAAAAAATTGGAACAAAAGAGTAAGCAGCCACATCAAAGAGATACCCCAGAAAGTTCAAAGGCATTATTAATTTTTTTCATTTCAGGTATCCACACTATCACAAGGAAGCCAAAAGAGTAAGCAGCCACAGCAAAGAGACACTGAGTTATTGTAAATGATTTCAAAATTAACATATCTTTAAAGAAATGGTGCCTATTTATTTGGGTTGCAGGCAAATACTGTCTTGTATACTACTAACAATCAATAAATCCTGCAGCAAATTTGCGAAGCGACTATATGTGTGTTTTCTTCTGCTTTTTAATTTTTTCTAAAGTGTTCCTTGCTGCAAAACTTAGAAGTAGAGAGTTCTTCTTGCTACCAAATGGAAAAACAGCCCCGAACAACAATCCACAACAAAGCAGCCGTTCATTTATACACCTCCAAATGCTCGGTGGCAAAGGAGGATTTAAATCCATGCTTCGTCCAATCGGTGACCAAATCGAAAGACTACAAACCATGAAGCTTGTCGTGACCTCAGTGGCAAGAGATAACGATATTAACGGAAAGAAATGACTTAAGGCTTACACATACGGCAAACTGGATGAACCCAATGAAGAGCCATCGACATCCAAAAAAGAAAGACTATCCATTTCATCTATATAGAATTAACAAATCTTTATTATTTACTATAAATAAACGTATAATACACAAAATAGGTTAGTTAAACCGAATAAAATGATCCTATGTCCAAATCTGGTAATCATTGTGTCGTAAATTGAGATGAGACCCATGCCAGGCGAAATTTAATTTAGTGAGTATAAGCTCCTCCGAGTTAAATTGTATTCTGGAAATAGACATTTTTTATTTACTGCATATTCAAAACCACAGGTGCATAACACTTACTTGATTGAGTACGAGATTCCCGTTGAATGGTCAATGATCTTTCCCTTCTCCATTTGTCTCGGTTTTCCACCTCTTGCTGGAACTGTATGAGGCGCTCTAGGAAGGCAACCATTGCCGCATCGAACTTCGATCAAAACCACTTTCGTAAGGATCGATTTCATCCATATTTGTTGAATAAATTGGCACTAAATTGCTCTTATAATAGCGCCATTCATCTTCGGCGATCTTGAACTCACGTTCGAATAGTTCCAGCATTGAGTCGGTGCACTCATTGCACAATGGATAATCGAACTCAGAGTTAGATGACAAAGCATTAAAGAGCTGCGCCTTTGCTAGAAACTCAGTGCTCAGCTTTTTTATTTCTTTTCCATCGGAAACAAGGGTGACGTCAGTTCCATTTATCGAGTCCGTCAGATGGAAAGGTGGCACACAAGATAATCAAAACCACTTTCGTTAGGATCGATTTCATCCATATTTGTTGATAAATTGGCACTAAATTAAAGCATTTTATTGTGAAATGTCATTTGGCTAAAACTCATTAAAGTACTTACGCGAAAATTCTGCCATTGCGTGCTCATTAATACTGCCCAAATTCTCATCCAGGATGAGTGGCTTTTGGCATCTTTGGCAAGCAAAGCTGACCGACCGTCTTTCATCATCGCCATCGTCTTTCGGTGATGGTTCTTTAAAAAAAAAATTGTTTCATTGATTTTATATAAACAACGTTGAGGTATGTATGTATGTATGTACTTTATTGAGATTTTTCTTTTTATACACTTTTGTTTCTTAGTTCTATGTTAACACATTCACTTAAGGCTACTTGGAAGTAATTTGCCGACTTAGAATTGGTCAGGCTATACAGGTTAGATATTGATTTAATTTTATTTTAAAGCACATTACAGTTTTTAAGAATGATTCTTTTCATTTTTTCTTTTTGTTAGATGCGTCCACTCAACAAGACGATGTCTGTTTTTGAAACTTAACCTAAAACAAATGAAAGATGGATAGAAAGAGAAGAAGGTGGCGATAAATGAGAACACCAGATAGGAACAACTATAGATGTCACTATCTGAATCCACTATCAGTGAACGAGTGAAATGGAAAAGAGCCAAAATATACTTTTTTACAGTGGACTCCGCTTGTATACTTGACTTTTTGTTTAAAATTAAATGTCATCTAATTTGTAGATTCTATGAGATTTGTTCTCTATTTTTGTTCGAGTGATTAGTCTTGTTAACTTTTCTAACAGTCTTAATGAATGTATCTTTTTGGTTTTACGTTAGCAATTATGATATGTTGTACATTACTTAGTTAATTACTTAATTTTATGCAGTCTTATTAGTAATTTAATGTTGTAGGTACATTATTCACAATGGAGATGATATGTTTTGGACGTTTGTATAGGAGTATAGGAACATGTAGTTATGATATATTAATTTTCATTTAGGAATAAATTAACTTGTGCTTTATTCTGTATTATATATATATATATATATATATATATATATTTTTTTTTTTTTTTTTTTTTTTTTTTTTTTTTTTAGGACATGAATTGCTTAACCTCTGTAGGTGTTAGGTAGTTGTTTTTTGTAGAAGGAGGAAGTGAGTAAGTGGTCGCCATCAGGGATTTCAAAAAAAACATTGGAGCCCTCATTGGAGATACTGATTGGCGACGTGTAGTACCTGTCATTGATGGACCAGTTAATATTATTGAGATATATGTTGCGGAGGATAGGGTTGTCATGGTTCTGTAAAGCAGATATTCTTTTTTTGGCTAGGAAAATTAGATAGTCAAGTAAGGGGCAAATGCCAGAGTCACCATAAATTATCTTATTGCTGTACCATTTTCCGGATGGTTTACGCCGTTTGTTTATACATTTCCTAATAATGTACCGTTCGAATCTATGTTTATAGATTGTCAAATTGGCTTTTCGTTTGAATGTCTTTATGCTTTCATCAAGGCTCGGCTGAGTACATGTACAATAGGTGTGCAAATTCTATGGCAATTGGTGTGTGAAATGAACTCGTTGAAGAGGCAGATGTGAATTTGTGTTTCTCGAAGAATCGCAAAATCGACACATCCTTTCGCGACCAACAGTTGTACGACATTTTTCTGTTGTCTTGTTCGCTGCTAGTAAAGCAAGAGACAATAGCAAGAAATTGAATTAGATGGATGAATCACATCAAGTGTATGTTGATTGGAAATGATAGTTGTAAGCAGTTCGACTATTAAATTTCTTGTTGTTTATTTCAGTCTTATATCACATATTTATTGGCAGCTCCACCGATGAGTCTTCGGACGATATGAACAGTGTCCAAGTAAGTAGCGAATCATTTACTCTTTGTAATTTTAAATAAAAAAAATATTTGCAATTACAGATTCCTACTTCATGGCAACCGGCATTTCTTGATTCGAATACATTGAACTCGTTCTTTGATCTCTATCAGATTCTGCCTGGACTGAAAATGTTAGTTGTAAACAGTTGTACCAGAAAATCAGAATCCAAAAAATTGGAACAAAAGAGTAAGCAGCCACATCAAAGAGATACCCCAGAAAGTTCAAAGGCATTATTAATTTTTTTCATTTCAGGTATCCACACTATCACAAGGAAGCCAAAAGAGTAAGCAGCCACAGCAAAGAGACACTGAGTTATTGTAAATGATTTCAAAATTAACATATCTTTAAAGAAATGGTGCCTATTTATTTGGGTTGCAGGCAAATACTGTCTTGTATACTACTAACAATCAATAAATCCTGCAGCAAATTTGCGAAGCGACTATATGTGTGTTTTCTTCTGCTTTTTAATTTTTTCTAAAGTGTTCCTTGCTGCAAAACTTAGAAGTAGAGAGTTCTTCTTGCTACCAAATGGAAAAACAGCCCCGAACAACAATCCACAACAAAGCAGCCGTTCATTTATACACCTCCAAATGCTCGGTGGCAAAGGAGGATTTAAATCCATGCTTCGTCCAATCGGTGACCAAATCGAAAGACTACAAACCATGAAGCTTGTCGTGACCTCAGTGGCAAGAGATAACGATATTAACGGAAAGAAATGACTTAAGGCTTACACATACGGCAAACTGGATGAACCCAATGAAGAGCCATCGACATCCAAAAAAGAAAGACTATCCATTTCATCTATATAGAATTAACAAATCTTTATTATTTACTATAAATAAACGTATAATACACAAAATAGGTTAGTTAAACCGAATAAAATGATCCTATGTCCAAATCTGGTAATCATTGTGTCGTAAATTGAGATGAGACCCATGCCAGGCGAAATTTAATTTAGTGAGTATAAGCTCCTCCGAGTTAAATTGTATTCTGGAAATAGACATTTTTTATTTACTGCATATTCAAAACCACAGGTGCATAACACTTACTTGATTGAGTACGAGATTCCCGTTGAATGGTCAATGATCTTTCCCTTCTCCATTTGTCTCGGTTTTCCACCTCTTGCTGGAACTGTATGAGGCGCTCTAGGAAGGCAACCATTGCCGCATCGAACTTCGATCAAAACCACTTTCGTAAGGATCGATTTCATCCATATTTGTTGAATAAATTGGCACTAAATTGCTCTTATAATAGCGCCATTCATCTTCGGCGATCTTGAACTCACGTTCGAATAGTTCCAGCATTGAGTCGGTGCACTCATTGCACAATGGATAATCGAACTCAGAGTTAGATGACAAAGCATTAAAGAGCTGCGCCTTTGCTAGAAACTCAGTGCTCAGCTTTTTTATTTCTTTTCCATCGGAAACAAGGGTGACGTCAGTTCCATTTATCGAGTCCGTCAGATGGAAAGGTGGCACACAAGATAATCAAAACCACTTTCGTTAGGATCGATTTCATCCATATTTGTTGATAAATTGGCACTAAATTAAAGCATTTTATTGTGAAATGTCATTTGGCTAAAACTCATTAAAGTACTTACGCGAAAATTCTGCCATTGCGTGCTCATTAATACTGCCCAAATTCTCATCCAGGATGAGTGGCTTTTGGCATCTTTGGCAAGCAAAGCTGACCGACCGTCTTTCATCATCGCCATCGTCTTTCGGTGATGGTTCTTTAAAAAAAAAATTGTTTCATTGATTTTATATAAACAACGTTGAGGTATGTATGTATGTATGTACTTTATTGAGATTTTTCTTTTTATACACTTTTGTTTCTTAGTTCTATGTTAACACATTCACTTAAGGCTACTTGGAAGTAATTTGCCGACTTAGAATTGGTCAGGCTATACAGGTTAGATATTGATTTAATTTTATTTTAAAGCACATTACAGTTTTTAAGAATGATTCTTTTCATTTTTTCTTTTTGTTAGATGCGTCCACTCAACAAGACGATGTCTGTTTTTGAAACTTAACCTAAAACAAATGAAAGATGGATAGAAAGAGAAGAAGGTGGCGATAAATGAGAACACCAGATAGGAACAACTATAGATGTCACTATCTGAATCCACTATCAGTGAACGAGTGAAATGGAAAAGAGCCAAAATATACTTTTTTACAGTGGACTCCGCTTGTATACTTGACTTTTTGTTTAAAATTAAATGTCATCTAATTTGTAGATTCTATGAGATTTGTTCTCTATTTTTGTTCGAGTGATTAGTCTTGTTAACTTTTCTAACAGTCTTAATGAATGTATCTTTTTGGTTTTACGTTAGCAATTATGATATGTTGTACATTACTTAGTTAATTACTTAATTTTATGCAGTCTTATTAGTAATTTAATGTTGTAGGTACATTATTCACAATGGAGATGATATGTTTTGGACGTTTGTATAGGAGTATAGGAACATGTAGTTATGATATATTAATTTTCATTTAGGAATAAATTAACTTGTGCTTTATTCTGTATTATATATATATATATATATATATATATATATTTTTTTTTTTTTTTTTTTTTTTTTTTTTTTTTTTAGGACATGAATTGCTTAACCTCTGTAGGTGTTAGGTAGTTGTTTTTTGTAGAAGGAGGAAGTGAGTAAGTGGTCGCCATCAGGGATTTCAAAAAAAACATTGGAGCCCTCATTGGAGATACTGATTGGCGACGTGTAGTACCTGTCATTGATGGACCAGTTAATATTATTGAGATATATGTTGCGGAGGATAGGGTTGTCATGGTTCTGTAAAGCAGATATTCTTTTTTTGGCTAGGAAAATTAGATAGTCAAGTAAGGGGCAAATGCCAGAGTCACCATAAATTATCTTATTGCTGTACCATTTTCCGGATGGTTTACGCCGTTTGTTTATACATTTCCTAATAATGTACCGTTCGAATCTATGCAATTCAAGTGCTACATTAGGAGTGATTTGGAACCAGGTCAGGAAGCCATAGGATATAAGGGGCCGGATTAGCGTTTTATACATCAGAAGCTTAGTTCTGCTTTCAACATGTCTGGAATTAAGTAATATTTTGAGTTTCGCAGCAGCGGCTCTGCTGTTGCTCAGGGCTTTTCTTGTATGCCGATTCATTTTGAGTCTTTCATGTAGATTTATACCTAGATATTTGATGGATTTTTTTAATGGGATTTGATGATTCAGAATGGAAAGATTTAGATGACGACTCTCTCGCACCGCAAGGTGATGACCTCTGCCAGAGGCATTGCGGAAGCAGATTAACTCACATTTATTCAGATTCAAGGCAATTCCCCACTTTTCGTAATAAGGAATAACCACGCTTAGATGAGATGTAATTGAATGTAGGGCGGCATGCGGTCTCTCACTGGGACTAAATAGAATGGTGTCATCCGCGTACAGAATGGCTTCAGATCTAAGATGGTGAATTGGAAAGTCATACAGATAGATGTTAAAGAGGAGGGGGCCGAGGATTGAGCCTTGAGGGACGCCTGCGTTAATATTGATGGAGGAGGAGGTTTCATTTTCAAAGTGAACTGCCAGACTTCGGTTACATAGAAAGTTTTGAATTAATTTAATAAGGAATGGAGGTAGGTTTAGTTGATTGAGTTTAAAGATTAGGCCCATATGCCAAACAGAGTCGAATGCTTTTTTTAAATCCAAAGCACAAGCAACAGTACAGTTTTTATTTCTTAGGTTGTTTAAGATTTTGTCCTGGAGATACAGAAGAGCATGTTCGGTGGAGTGGCCCTGTTTAAATCCAAATTGTTGGTCTTGTATGGGGTTGGAATGTTCAAAAAAGTTATGCATTTTGGAAAGAATTATTTTTTCAAGGATTTTACCTAAGTTGGATAGAAGAGAAATAGGCCGGAAATTGTCTATTGTATTAGGAGTGTTGCTTTTTTTTATCGGGATTAGTATAGCTTTTTTCCATTTTACTGGGAAGTAGCAGTTGTTGAGGCAATTGTTCATTAATGGGGTTAGAAATTTGGCTATTGTAAGTTTTGCCTTGCGCAAGATAAAATTAGGGATTTTGTCAGGGCCAGCAGATTTTTTGTTGTTAAGTGAAGATATTATTGTCTCTAAAGCACTGTAGGAGGTAAAACGATTATCATTGGAATCATCCGATCTGTTTGAGGGTGAGAAGTTGGTGATTTGGAGATTTTCATTCCATACTGAGAAGGAGCTATAGAAAGTTGTAACCTCAAGAGAGGATTCGGGGTAGGTGAGTGGGATTTTGAGTGAGTATAAGTCGGAGTAAAAAGATCCAAACGCTTCAACTCTTTCAGAGGGTGAAATGAAGTTCCTGTCGCCAAGTGACAGGATGTCGTTTATTTGGTTAACGTTCCTTTTTCTCCCAGTGATTTGATCAATAACTTTGAAGACATTTGATGACGGTTTTAAGCTACTCAGTTTCTTTCTGTATTGTTCGTTTAGTTCCAGTCGGATTTTGTCTTTAATAATTTTACTGAGGCAGTTTATGCGAGCAGACAGCTCAGTGTATGGCTGGTTGAGGCGATCCCCAAAGTGGTGAAAAATTCTTTTTAGTTTTTGTTTCCAGACTTTCCGAGTTTTTAATAAATTCAGAGTTGTTTGTGTTATGTTAAACCAGTTTTCCCGCAGAGAGGTTTTTTTGCTGTGATTATCCATACAAGTGGTTATTGCAGCAGTAACCGCCTCAATAATGCTGTCTATTTCGAGGTTGGACAAATTTCTGGTCGTTGGGATTTCTATGTTTGAAAGTTTAGAGCAGAGTGAGCGATTGAAAGCAGGCCAGTTGGTGTTTTTAAAACACACCGACGGCTGGGGAAAGTTTGGGTACGTAAAATTTTGTTTGATTTTAATATTCATAAAGACAGAAAAATGATCCGAGATTGGGTCTAAGGTTAAACATGCTATGTTGTTGTCACATCTGAGGTTAGAGGATATGATATAAAAATCAATATGGGAGCCTGAGCTGGGGCGAGTTGGGCCCTGAGCAGCTATTATGTCTAGATCAAGAAAATGATTGTCTTGGAACCAAGAAGTAAGTAAAGAGCCGTTTTGATTTGTAACCGAGTCGCCCCAAAGGGGATGTCTAGAGTTGAAATCGCCACCAATTATTATATAGTCAAAGGACTGTAAAGAGGTGAGTAGGCTGTCCAATGCGGAAGGCAACATGGAGCCAGCATTACAGGGAACATAGATTGAAACCAGTGCTAAGGATCTGATAGTTTGTTGAGACTTTAAGGGGATTGAAGCTATGGTTGCCGATACTAGATTATTAGAGAAGTGTTTTTGTTCAAACCGCATGGAGTTACGCACTAGGATTCCTGTTCCTCGGCCTTCATTGTTTCTAATCATATCGTATTTGTTATTAAAACGGCATTTACTACTGTTTTTTGAGAGGCGAGTTTCTTGCAATAAAATCGCAGTTGGGGAGGTGTCTTTTAATAAGAGGTCAATTTCAATTTGTTTTACTTTGGATAGGGAGTTGACGTTGGAGCTTATAAAGTTTAGATTCATGGTGAGGAGGGGGAGAGGGATGCAATGAAGCACAGGTATGCACCTGGTTTTTGAGAATCGTCCATTTTATTATATTTAGGCCAGAAGCCTCTAATTTTAGAGATAAGGCTGGTTATTGGTATGCCAAACAGTCTATTACTCTCGTTCATGAAATCAGTTATTTCATTTTTGGGCAGTTCAGTGGCAGAAGGGAATTCTTGAAATTTGGTGACTTTTTTTTGGCCTCTTACGGTGTCCGCAAAAGACATGGAATTTTCTTGAAAGCTGGTAGTTGCGCTTACCGTTGGACCGTGAAACATTGGTCTTTTATTTTTACCTTCAACTAAGGCTTCTTTTTTTTTTTTTAGAAACGCAACTCTATTAGGGCAGCCTCTGAAGCTCGCGGGGTGACCCTCCGATTGACAATTGACACAAGATGCCACTGATGTTTCTGTTTTTTGGTTCAGTTCACACGCTCCGATGTCGTGGTCCTTAAGACATTTGACACACCTGACAGCAAAGCTACAGTAGGACGCCATGTGACCGAATCTTTGGCACCGGTAGCACTGTTTAGTGCCCGAATTTCTTATTGAATCCCAAGTGATTCGGTGTCTCAATAGAGTTTTAAGCTGTTTCAATTTAATAAAGCTTTCCCTATCCTCCGCAACACATACAAACAAGTCAAGTGGGATCTCATTTAGTTTGGACCATTTGGTCTCAAAATTTTTAACAGTGACCCTCAAAGAGGGGTCCAATGTTAGAATTTCATTTTGTATTTCAGCAGGCGAAAAATCACTTGAAATACCCTTGAGGATGGCATTATGTTTTTTTATTTGTTTAGGGGTGAAAGAATAGGCATCTATGCCATTGTCTTTAAATTTTTGTATGAACAGGCTATGCAATTCTACTTCCTTCACAATTATTTTTAGTTTTCCAAAGCCATTGGCAATAAATTTAACATTACATAAGTTATGTTTAGTCTTACTCATAAAGTCCATGATGGTTTTGGCTGATACTCCTTTTGTAAAGATGGGGGGGCACCACGGTTCAGAGCTGGAGGATGGCTGAGAGCTGGAGGATGGTATTCCACTAAAGTTGTTGAGACCGCCGCTGCCGCTGCTTCCTTTGGTGTTGTTAGAGGATCCAGGTGCGCTGCCGCTTGAAGTGCTTGGATACAGGTTGGTTTCATCATCATTATTTTCAGCCAGAGGATGAAAACGGTTGTGATTGTTGATCCCTTCCCTGGCCATTTTTTTTGACACCACAATCGGGGCGTGCTGACGTCTTTTTCGGGCCATAACTGCCGAAAACTTGTTTTTATCCTTAGAAAGAAGGTTCTCGAGAACATTCTCAGTGTCAGGCTGGGGGTTAATTTTTCCATCAGCCGTTGAGATATTGAGCGCGTGCCCAATTACTACGCAGTTACTCAGAGGCAGATTCTGTCGGCCTCTACTGTTATGTGCTGCACTAACGCCAGTAGATATTGTTTTTGGATCTATATCCATCTCATTTTCACTGCAGGAGTTGGCTGGGTCCCCGTCGTCTGAGTTCCAGTTACCGGTAACGGTTTGAATTATTTTTTTTTTTTCAGCTTCACTCAGTAATTGGGACGGAAGCTTAATTTTGTCGTAGAAAGATTGTTTATCAGGGGGTACCTTTGGTACTAATAGAGGCGAGCGATTGCTATCCTCCATAATTAAACACTTAAACACACAATAAAGTATTTACTCAAGCTAGGCACGGAGCAAATTAGAACACGTCCGCATTCGTTCGCTGCGCACACCGAACTGTATAAACAACGTTGAGGCGTAGAGCAGGATTTGACTGCTGCCAGGCGGACTTGTAGATGCTATTTCTATTAGCTTTTCCCAGTAGACGTTTCTACTCCTAGAACCAAGTTATAGTAAAATGCTTGCAATTTTCGATAATTTTCGCACAGTGTGCGAGAACTTGGAAGACTTTTTCCAAATCTCAGATGTATCGCATTTTTTGTTCTTTTGCTGCACAAGCTTACACAAACTTTTAATAAATGCACGAAATCGAAAACTAAAACAAAACTAAAACAAATAACGCATGTGTCAAGTCAATTGAGCTTGACAACAGTGGTGAATCTGTTGTGTCAGTGTCAGTTTCAACCGTGGTGGGCTGTGACAATCGTGACTGTGTTCAGAAGTACAGCTTTTTTTTTTAATGTGGTATTCGATTGGGCGCTCTCAGAGCACTTTTTTTGCTCTCAGAGCAAATTTTATGTTCGTTTGGTACAGGAAAAAGCAATTTTTTTCAGATTTCAGAGCACTTTTGCGAATCTAGATATTTTCTCAGATTTACCAATACAAGTGCGTTTGAGTTTGACAACTGATGGAGTTTGTTTACATTTTTATGGAATTTTTCTCCAGCAAAGAAAGGCGTTGCATCGGGTGAATCTATTTTTGTGAATTATTTATGTATACATTTTTAGAAATCAATCGGGACGGATATTTCTAATGTTTTAATACAAAATTTAAGTAGTGAATGGAAATCGCTTAGAAAAGTGTCCAAGACTATACATATTGAAATCGCACAAATATCAACACAAAAAAGAGCAAGAGACGTTTTTATTTTCGATTAGGCACACGAAATCTGAAATCTAAGGGCAAATCTGAAGAAGCCCAAACGAATACCACATAAATTTGGTGAATAAGTATATTCTTATCTCATTACATTTTCATCAATTTTCATATTAGTTGTTTCATAACATTCTGTAGGTATTTCTGTTCAACCAAAGTACTATCATTCACGTTTATTGTTCCATTATAATATCAAAAGATACGACCTATAAATATATTAATGTATTCTTTAAAATACGAGACATGTAAAAATAAAACCAATACAAATACGTATACCCTATTTTAAATAATTTAAACTAACGGAGAAACTCATAATTTATACTTAAAAACAGCAACGACATTAATCTTTGTATTTATAAATTATAACTAAACTTCAGAAGTATACTAAGGGACATTAGCCGAGTTTTTTTGAGCTTCGATCTCAGCAAAGCAAAGTAAAGTAGGCTTTTCAGCGCGCTAATTACAACAACTATTGCGAATCTCGAAGTGTCAAGTGGAATGTAGTTGTTGTAATTGCGTGCTGAAAATCCTACTTTGCTTTGCTTTGCTTTGCTGAGATCGAAGCTCAAAAAAACACGCCTATTATGTGATAAGCATATTCTACTCGATTTATGTTAACTGCCTCACGAATATTCGCTAAAAATGTTTTTATTTGTTTATTATTCTTCAGAACTGTTCATCTTTCCTTTTTGTCAAATAAATATACAATTATTTTTGAAAATTGATCACTGTCCACACAAAATTTAGTTGTAATAATTATTTTCAAATTTAACGGACAAAATTTGATGAACGCAGCCAGCAACTTTGCCCACAGCGGAAGCGGGTGGAAAGCAACTTTGCCCACAGCGGAAGTGGCTTCTGTAAGGTGCCAGCGTATTGGTGAAACGAAATTTTTGAAGTTTCGTGACATTTGTCAATACGATTTTCTATGTAGCAATACTAATGCACCTTACAGTTGCCACCCCATGGTAATACAGCTTGTAGGCAAGTAACGGAAAATCGGCCGGAGTTGGGGGTCTCAGTATTGTCTCTGATGGGGACGTTCGGATACCTAGTTTATGTAAAACGTCAACTAGATTGGTCGTGACTATGAATCCGAACGCGTTGACTAAGCAAGTTGAATTGTTTTTGTATTCTCGCGGCCAGCGTTACCTTTGTTTGAATTTGCGCGTTTTTATTTGGAAAAGCCCCTTCATAAATTTTTAATAAATTGCTATTTTCAAAAAAGTACATTTAAAATGTAAAACGGCTGACAATCACTACACTATTTATAGTGTTATGCGAACTAATGGTAGTTAAATATCATGTGAAAATTCTAAATTACCAGAGTGGCCTTAGAAACCACACCTTTTTCTCTCTTCGCGCCTTTTTTCGACTCCTCAGAATTCTGCAACGGCCACTCTGTTTATTTTAAATTTGACTCTTCGAAATGTCAACTGAGTACGCAGGCAGGATTTTCTTGACTAGATTGGTCGGCTTCCCCTCCATAAACGTCAACTGCAAAAACTATACACGTGAACACTCTGGGCCCATAAAAACTGAGACGCATCTAGTCAGACAGCTGTCAGACTTACTAAACTACGAATCCGAACGTCCCCTATTATTAGGCCAAGCACGCAAATTACAACCACTACGATAGACTTGACACTTCGAGACTCGCAATAGTTGTTGTGATTGCGTGCTGAAAATCATAAAAACGTCACTTGCTCTTTTTTGTGTTGATATTTGTGCGATTTGAATATGTGTAGTCTTGGACACTTTTCTATGCGATTTCCATTCACTACTTAAATTTTGTATTAAAACATATACAAATGTATACAAACTCCATCAGTTGTCAAACTCAAATGCACTTGTATTGGTAAATCTGAGAAAATATCTAGATTCCCAAAAGTGCTCTGAAATCTGAAAAATATTGCTTTTTCCTGTACCAAACGAACATAAAAATTACTCTGAGAGCGCCCAATCGAATACCACATAAGTTTGGTGCATGATTTTCAGTGCGCCTGCGCCTAGTACAAAAATGAATTTCCGACATCGGTGTCAATAGGCGTTTTTCTTTTTTAGTTCAGAGCTGAGCACTGAACAGAGTTCGAGCATTATGAGCGCGCTCTGAACCAAAGATAATGGAATACAGAGATATATATCTTTCCAGTGGAAGGGCGGCTGCCTACAAGCTGTTTTCCAGAAAAATTCATGAAGTCACACACACCTGCTCATATCTATTATAGTATATGTGAGTTCATGAATTGGACTTTGATGCAAGAATTAGGTATTCTCTATTGTGTATTTCACTATTTTTTTCATTTTAATCCACACCTCCACAAAAACCAAACAAATTCAAAACAAAACACGAAATAATTAAACACCTCGATACTCATAAAAGCAAGATGATTCGCGGTCGTCCATTAGCAACATGCTTTTTTGTTGGTCACACGTATTCACAGACGGGGGTTGAAATTACAAAAACAACAATGTAAACAAATGGGTTTTGGGGGGATAGACGTACGAAAGATAACCATCTCTTTTATTCATTCATCTATGACTACGATAGACTTGACACTTCGAGGCTCGCAATAGTTATGTTGTGATTGCGTGCTGAAAATCATAAAAACGTCACTTGCTCTTTTTTGTGTTGATATTTGTGCGATTTGAATATGTGTAGTCTTGGACACTTTTCTATGCGATTTCAATTCACTACTTAAATTTTGTATTAAAACTTTACAAATATCCGTCCCGATTGATTTCTAAATATTTATACATAAATAATTCACAAAAATAGATTCACCCGATGCAACGCCTTTCTGTGCTGGAGAAAAAATTCCATAAAAATGTATACAAACTCCATCAGTTGTCAAACTCAAACGCACTTGCATTGGTAAATCTGAGAAAATATCTAGATTCGCAAAAGTGCTCTGAAATCTGAAAAAGATTGCTTTTTCCTGTACCCAACGAACATAAAAATTGCTCTGAGAGCAAAAAAAAGTGCTCTGAGAGCGCCCAATCGAATACCACATGAGAAAATATCTAGATTCGCTCTGAAACATAAACATGAACATAAAAATCAATAAAAATTGCCCTGAGAGCGCCCAATCGAATACCACATAAGTTTGGTGCATGATTTTCAGGATTTTCAGTGCGCCTAGTACAAAAATGAATTTCCGACATCGGTGTGAATGTGGAAGAAGTGGGTTCAAATTTAGTGGCTGCTCTGGACAAGCGACTTGATGTTTTTCAGCTTTGGGCCTAAATCAGTCACATGAACCACATGAAAAGCTTTTGCTTGAAAAACAGTTGGGGCTGTCGCTGCAGCTGGTAGGTATGCATGTACATTTTTCAACAAGTTTTCTTTTATATTTATGTGGATTGGGCGCTCTCAGAGCACTTTTTTTGCTCTCAGAGCAATTTTTATGTTCGTTTGGTACAGGAAAAAGCAATCTTTTTCAGATTTCAGAGCACTTTTGCGAATCTAGATATTTTCTCAGATTTACCAATACAAGTGCATTTGAGTTTGACAACTGATGGAGTTTGTTTACATTTTCAGTGATTTTTTTCTCTAGCAAAGAAAGGCATTGCATCGGGTGAATCTGTTTTTGTAAATTATTTATGTATAAATATTTAGAAATCAATCGGGACAGATATTTCTAATGTTTTATAACAAAATTTAACCAGCGAACGGAAATCGCTTAGAAAAGTGTCGAAGACTACACATATTCAAATCACACAAATATCAACACAAAAAAGCATGTGGCGTTTTTATGTTCGATTAGGCACACGAAATCTGAAATCTGAGGGCAAATCTGAAGAAGCCCAAACGAATACCACAT
The DNA here is from genome assembly GCA_949126925.1 of Cheilosia vernalis. Classification (NCBI taxonomy): domain Eukaryota; kingdom Metazoa; phylum Arthropoda; class Insecta; order Diptera; family Syrphidae; genus Cheilosia; species Cheilosia vernalis. The sequence continues at coordinate 7,237,146 of OX421360.1, read as the reverse complement.
TAGGTAGATTTCAGCTGCATACACATGGGCGTGGGACCATATTGAATGGTGTGCGTATCCATTGCATACTCTGACTTGCAGTTGATTTGTTAACTGGTATTTTCACTCAATTCGGAAACGGTGTTGTACGATTTATTGGAAATTGTAAGTCCTATGTACGGGTGTCAAGTGACGTGCATAGTTCAAATAAGAACCGAGTAACCGGCGTTATCCCTGAACGAGCATTCGCCCAATCGTAGCTCGCCCTAAGGCACCAGTCTAAATTAAATTAAAACATCCTTTTGCCATTTATCGCTTGTTTGTTCTTATTTAATCGCTTCAAAATCCAATTGAAAAAGAAAACTTTCTGTCATTTACTTAGGTCCCAACATGTCGCTTGGCTTGACCCATTCAGCGAATTGCTGCTCGGTGAGGTAGCCCAGATTGATGGCCTCCTCCTTCAGGGTCGTTCCGTTTTTGTGTGCTGTCTTCGCGATCTTGGCTGCCTTATCGTAGCCAATGTGTGGGTTGAGGGCTGTCACCAGCATAAGCGACTCGTTCATTATCTTGTCGATGCGGCCACGGTTCGCGACGATACCCTTAACACAGTTCGAGTTAAACGTCCTGCAACCGTCAGCTGAAAGAACACATAGTTAATGACACGCAAAAACTTGCAGCCGTCAACAACTTACATAGCAGCCTAATCGACCGCAGCGCGTTCGACACAATCAAAGGCTTGAAGACGTTAAGTTCAAAGTGGCCGTTGGCGCCACCGATTGTGACGGCCACATGGTTGCCCATCACTTGCGCCGCCAGCATCGTCAGTGCCTCGCACTGGGTGGGGTTAACCTTGCCAGGCATGATGGAACTGCCGGGCTCGTTCTCGGGCAACATCAGCTCTCCCAATCCGCACCGGGGTCCGGAGCCGAGGAAACGAATATCATTGCCGATCTTCATTAAGCTCACAGCGATCGTGTTCAAGGCGCCAGACACTTCAACAGTCGCGTCGCGGGCAGCTAGGGCCTCGAACTTGTTAGGGGCAGTCACGAAAGGCAGGCTCGTTAGCTGGGATATTTTGGCGGCACACTTCTCAGCGAAGCCGACACGTGTATTCAGTCCTGTGCCGACGGCAGTACCACCCAAAGCCAGCTGCAAGATATGCGGTAGCACAGAGTCAACTCGTTCGATGGCATACTTCATCTGCTGGGCATAGCCACTGAACTCTTGTCCCAGAGTTAACGGGACAGCATCCATGGTGTGCGTACGACCGATTTTGATGATGTCCTTGAATTCGTCGGACTTTGCTTGCAAGCCGTCGTGGAGGATTTGCAGTGCTGGCTTCAAGTTGTTGCACAACTGCAACGCAATCGAAATATGAATGGCGGTGGGGAAGGTGTCGTTGGAACTCTGTGACTTGTTGACGTGATCATTTGGATGGACGGGATCCTTAGAACCCAGCTTTCCAGACAACAGCTCAATCGCACGGTTGCTGATGACCTACAAAAAATATGCACTCATTCTTGTATCTTCCACGGAATTGGGGTGACTTACCTCGTTGACATTCATGTTGGTCTGGGTGCCAGAACCAGTCTGCCAAATCACCAGGGGGAAATGCTCCTCGTACAGCTCTCCCGAGATCACATCGTCGGCTGCTTTCGAGATGGCATTGGCAATGTCCTCCTTCAAACCAAATTCCTTGTTCACCTCAGCGGCGGCCTTCTTCAGAATGCCCATCGCCTGTATCACGGGCTTCTGAAAACCCACACAAATTTAGTATCCCCCAGAGATCTGCTCTTCATATAACCTACGGGCATTCTCTCGCGTTTGCCACCGATCGGGAAGTTGATCATCGATCGCATTGTTTGAGCTCCATAGTACTTGTCGCTGGGCACCTTTAGTTCGCCAAACGTATCCGACTCAACCCGAAAGTCTTTTCCCGATGAGCTTGCCTAGAGAAAAGTTAAATTCATTTTTCTATTTAAATGGGAACAAAAATAAAACTTTCCATCACAGCGAGGGACTGTCTAACAAACAAGCGATATAGATGCTGAAGCGCTAAACTAACACTGACAATGGTTACGATGATCTTGTGACCGATAAATGTTGTTGTTGTGATAACGTAACGGCTGATTAGGTGTTTAGGGGGGAGCTTGGGCGTAACTCAAGTAATAAAAATCAGCGATGAGCAACTCAAAGGCGCCGTAATCTGTATCAGAATAAATCCCAACCACGCTCTGGGATTACCTAACGAAAAGTTTGTCTACGCCCGAGTGTTTGATAAGCAAATCGCTTGCTTAATAAAGAATTGAACAAATAGAGAGCTTTAAGCGACTGACGAGGTGGTGAACGTGCTCAACTGGTGAGTAACTAAATTTGTGTGACGTCTCCAATCAAACTGAGAAAACACCACACCGTCGGCTTAATTTTTGGTGTTCGTGTGTTGGGAATTATTTGGGCAGACGTCGACACCTGTTTCACAAATATAGTGCTGCTTCTAATGAAGCGTAAGAGACTTTGAATGGGTGGGGTGTGTGTATTAGATCGTTGTAGTAGAAAGCTAAAGGCGATGTTGAGTGTTGAACTGCTCCGACAGCTCTGCAAAATGTGGTACATGACCTCGTCAGCAGAAGGTCGGTTATGGTTCCTATAGACAACGATCGCAAGATACGTTGACAAATTAAGTTTTAAGCAAGCCTTTGAACTCAATTCCGTATCGTAGTTGCAAGGTTTTATCAAGTTAGCTGTTCAAATCGATTTTCTGTAAAAATCAAGAGCCAAGTAAGGTTCTTTGTGGTGAAAGTGAGAGCAATTTCATTTATTGTCTTTCAAGGTTATGTTAGGTTAGTGGTCGGCGAGGATTATTCTGCGCCGCACACTCAGGTCAATGTTGACCCATTGTTATCCATACAAGGTATTGCATTGTCCTGGGGTGGATTTTCAGAACAAGGAGATACCTCGTTTGACTAACTGTAGAAGTTCTAGAGATGGATGGAAATTCTACTGGTTTTGGGGTATTGCTGTAACACAGGGATATATATTTTAATTCTGACATTAGATGTGGTCATAATTCCGCTTGAGTGTAGCCACAATATTTTCTTGTATGTCTCCCAAATAGTGTAGATTTAACTAAGAAAAACATGTTTTTGCTCTCCAGCAGAGACTTTTACATAATTTAACGACAGACATTATATTAACCACCACATCAAAGAGTGTTCTCTTTCAGCACAATATTAACTTAAATGCAAAAACTAAACGATCCATAAAACGGATGAGAAAGTACAGTCACCCAATGTTCAAAGGCTTATTTCTGGGATAACATCAATATATTACACTTAGCACCTTATATCAGCTACTTAGCTGGTCCACTCGACCATGACGACTATCCCAAAGCAACCGATTGCAAAATGTCTGTCACGCTTTATCAATTCACGTCCAACCGACTTTAGTATAAATAATCTTCTACATACCGAATTCAAACCATTTTTTTCACACTGCATGTTTAACGTCTTTCAAATACACTTGTAGACTGTTTTGAAAGTTGGGCACCCGACTCTAACCGTAGTGCCAAAAAACAAAAGAAGAATGCTCCAAACGAGAAACGAGTTCTGTTTTCTGTAACTAAAACTGGTTCTACTCTCGCGCACCATAAAACTTTTTTGTGATAACAAGTTCTGTTTGGTGTACATTCTTCTTGTCTCTGCTCAGCTGTTAACACAAGAGACTTCCCAAAATCGTACCCCGAGTTGCAACAACAATCGTCAGCTACAGCAATCGTTAGTTACAGTGTGTAACTAGACAATTTCCTGCGAATTTAGCACAGCCGATTATAATATCACCCAATTGATTTACAATTTCTCACAACTTTTGTAAAATAAATATTTAAAACTACACATAATAGGGACACAAATAAAAAACTTACATAACAGTGAAGGATTTTGCATGGGACTTACCATCGCTCGAACAAGTGTATTCGTCCAGTTAGCTCGATTCAACTGCTGCACAGAGCGAGCTGTCCATGAGCTCTTTAGAACTTGTAAAAGCATTTTCCTAATTATTCTAGTTTCAAATAGGAATTTTCAAACAAAAGCAGAGCAAAAATACTTTTCGTTAGAAAAAAGGCAACCTAATCGAGAGGGAAACAGCCGGCTGAGTGTGGGAAAATTTTTGACAGTTCCTTTTTGCTACCGAGTTCAGGCGTGGCAACTCTAGCACAGATCAAGATGGTCAACTGCAGTCGGTATCTGGTCGGTACGGTCTGAATGCAGTGTTTTATGTTTTGAAAAAAAAGACCCCATGGATTTTATAGGTAGGGGAAATCACAGTCATCGCCAGAAGCTCCATTGGAAGAGGAATTCAATGCCAATGACAACGAAAAGAAGAACCAGAACATATTTCTTTCATCTGCTTGTTGAGATAAATGAATCAAAGAAATAGAAGAGTGAATTTGCATTATTTTTTTCGACATGAAAATGATTATATTGGGGTCGTTCGAGAACGGGGACTCGAATTTCTAGTTAAGTTATTTCGTGTTCGATTTGGTACACAGATTAATCTTATCGAGATTGATTTTCATGTTCGATTTGCCAATCAATCTATTTTTTTGATCTATGAAACAGGCCCCAGTTTTGAAAAAAAATTAGCCAATCAAATTCAGACTTCATGTTCGATTTGGCAGCAGTAATCTGAAAACTCAGATCAACATCTGAAAAACCAAATCGAAAACACATGACAGCTTAATGTTTGCTTTTGCAATCTGGAACACCACCCCGGAGTGTTTTCCAAGTTATCCTGTTGTAGCAAACAATAAGCATCTTGGAACACCACCCCGGCTGTCAAATGCTAACTTGACAGGAGACTTGCCGGCATTATTTTGTTAGGAGTTTCCCACAAATTGTTTATAGCCAACTTTTCAAGATTCTGGATTTCCTTTTGGTAGTTTTTGAGAAAATCCTTAATGGAAGTGTCTATACTTGCAATGGAAGTCACGGTTGACATTCCTAATACATCCATCGAGGGAGACGATTTTCTTTCCGTCGCGGATTCAGAAACACCAGTTACCTTTGATGTTAGTTCCATGGAAAATACCGTAGGAGATGAAACGCAGTACATTAGTCAAATCCAGAGCACAATAGAAGATGAAAGTACAACGCAAACTGCTTTCGAGGTTGCGGCATCTAGAGATACATCTGCAAACTGCAGTCAACTTGAACCCGAATCTATGAATAACACCACAAACGTAGAGGAATACTACAAAGCCAAGGAAAAACAACTTTTCAGTGGTAAAATATTGGAGCTTGGTCGGTATCTCTGGACCACAGATGCTGAGAAGCAGTGCTATACGAAAGGTTGCCTCTGGTCACCGGATGGGACGTGTTGCCTGGTGCCTGTGCATATGGATGGTCAGAAAGTTAAGCTTTCAATGGGCTATGGTTTTCACGCGTTTGCTTATTTTAGGAATGCATTTAGTGGAACTGCCAACGGATCTGTATGAAGGAGAACTTCCTCCAAACAGACTTCTGACGAAGTTGTCCACCGCGGTGCATGTAAAGGAAGGAGGGACCGTGTACGACTGTGCTTGGTATCCATTTATGAACAGCGGTGCGCCAGAAACTTGTTGGTTTGTAGTATAAAATACACTTGCAAAATCGTTACCTAATATCTCTTACTGATAGTTGGTTGGCCTCGCGTCAGCACGAACCCATTCAAATGTGGGATGCCTTCAACGGCGACCTCCGGGCCACCTACCGTGCATACGACGACGTCGATGAAATTGAAGCCGCTATATCTGTTATATTCTCATGTGATGGCCAGCAAGTGATGGGGGGCTACAAGAAATGCATCCGGATATTCAACACAGATGTGTAGGCGTACCACTTTTACACTTTTTAACTCAAAATCATAAACTCCTTCTAGCCCCGGAAGAAATTCAACGAAAATTGCAACTAAACAGGCGATATCATGCTTCGCACAAACGCCTGACAACGGTGACATCATCACCACCGGGTCCTGGAGTGGTGTGATCAACTTGTACGACCAACGAGTCACTAATATCGGCAGTCTATCTTCGTTATTTGGACACAACGGCGGAATAACGTTTCTAAAGTACTCCAACAGTGGGCAGATGCTCTTCAGCGGTGCCAGAAAAGATAACGGACTGTGTCTGTGGGACATGAGGAACTTTTCGGAACCAATGGCGGTCCTCAATCGTACAGTGTCAACGAATCAGCGCATTTACTTTGATTTGAGTCCACAAAATGAATGGTTAATCAGCGGGGATACGACAGGGCTGATGAGAGTCTGGAATCTGGATGATGTAGGGCAGAGGCTCTCTGTAAGTTAATCAATCCTGAAGCTGGTGTTTTAAAAGGTTGAAATGTTTTTCTCTTTGCAGTTCCGGCTTCATGGAGACTCTTGTAATGGAGTAAACTTCCACCCGAGCAAGCCAATAATCGCAACTACTGCCGGTCAGTACCATTTTATCAACACGGCGGCGGACTTGAAAGGCTCCGAGAGGACTGTGGTTGAGTACGAAAATTCCCTCGTTTTTTGGTGGGTTGAGCCCCGTAAATAGTTATATGATGAGTACAGAGTTGAACTGTTTTTGTTACGAATAAATAATATTAAAGTTTAATTTGAGGTGCATGCTTAATATGTTTGAGAGTGTGAGTGTTGGGGGTCATATTGTGTTTAACTTAATTTTCGGTCCGTAAAGGGTATTTCACTATCAAGAGGATTTTTGATTACAATTCTAGGTGTTGAATATGAAAACCTGATGAAAACTAGCAGCACATTGTAATTGAATTCTGTCTCCTAAGGACTAAGCAGGATACGGAAATTCCTCCAGAATTCAAATAGTTCCATTAGTAGCGAACAAAGCTGTCTGTGTTTGATCTACGTGAATTATTCCGAATATTTCCGCTATAACGCTACATTTCAAAAGAAAATTCACCACAATCTGAAATATCCCCTATTTTGTTAAGCAAAATGCGAAAAGTGTTACAATGACCCCGTTTTTCATTGTTCTCCAAAAATCTACATTCCCCCCTAAGTCCTTACTCTGATTTAAAATCCTCATCTCATTCGCAAAATAATACCCCTTTCTCTCTCTCACAATGCGAAAGCCCAAATTTGGCATCACTACTTGTCACTTTGTCAGCCGCCGCAACACAAATTTTTGACAGAAAACTTATCAGCCCAAAAGTTTTCAATTCCACCAGTCTGTCTGCAGTCTCACCCTTTTGATAGCCAACGTTTTGATTATCGGCTGACGGGCGGAGTTTTTCTTTCAATTATTTCGGATACGCGACGAAATACAATTATCAGTGAAAATAAAACGACTACACCTAGAGCAGAGTAAGCGAGTGATGCTGCTGGGTCGGCCACTCTCGTCCCCCAACATAACCCACCAGCTGCGCTGCGTAACCACGAAATTAAATGAAATTAACAAATTATAAACGAACTCAATAAATTTATAAGCCGGTGCACATTCATTGCGTGGCTCAGTCCTCAGTGAGCTACACGACTTGATAAACATCGGTGGGGAATTTTACGTGTGCGTAACTTGATGCTACCACCTTGACACAGCCAGCCAAAGCCGGGTGACTTTACAACCTCGTCTCGTTGACAAAAAAAAAATAGTTTTGCGTACGTCGCACTCTTCCTTCTGTAGCCGTTGTCCAATACTTCTACTTCAATGTCCGTTCTGAGACAATTTCTCGGTTCTAGCTCATGGGTGCGTGCTTTAATGATCTTTGTCATAGCATGGGGCTTTCTCGTGTACATTTTCGTCTCGAAACTGAGCACCCAGCCAACGACTCTGGATCAGGATAGCACGGCGAAGAAAATGAACCAGGCGCTACAAATGCTGGAGCATTCCAAGCAAAGAAACGATGAACTGAGACAAATGATTGCGGACTTCTTGAGGTGAGTAGCATGACCATTTCGGGGGGAAACTGTTCTGTCGAGCCAGCCATGTTCAACGCCCCTTTTGTGCCTAAGCCAATACTCCATTGTTTGTAATAGATAACGACGTCTCTTTCGGGTACAATATGGATCTGGGCTATTGACACAATAAAATGTGGTGGCAATTATTGTAACATTTGTTCAAGAGTAACATGAGAAGTTGGTTTACTCAAGCTGAGTTGCAAACAAATATTTATTTTTCCGTTACAGTTTTAGCCTAAATGGGGTCAGTTAGTCTATTTTTAATTAAACCGAATGCCGCTTCCTTTCTAGCGATCAAGTGGACAAGCAGGCCGCTCAGAAACTCATGGAGAATCTGCAGCGTGCCGCTGACGGCAGTCAAAGCCATCGACCACCGAGCGCCCCAACACTGGTCTATGAACAACTTCGGCGCCGAGTCCGCTCCAACACTCAAGAGTCATGGAACTACTTCAGCACGGAGCTGGGTAAAATCCGCAAACGAGTCTCGGGCGAAATGCCCGACCTGGCAGAAGAAATCCAAACAATCCTCCAAATGGGAGTGGAGCACAAACGTTCGCTACTCTACGACATCGATCAGATGACATCGGTCGATGGCTACGAACAGTGGCGCCAACAGGAATCTCATGATCTCAGCGACTTGGTTCAGAGGCGGCTGTCTTATCTACAAAATCCGAAAGACTGTAAGAATGCTCGCAAACTAGTATGTAAGCTTAACAAGGTATGTGTGATTGTGTGTTGCTAAAATTGCTGGGCAATGACTCATTTTGGTTATCTTTCTAAGGGCTGTGGGTATGGCTGTCAGCTGCATCACGTTGTTTACTGTTTCATTGTCGCTTACGCCACCGAACGGACGATGATAATGAAATCGAAAGGGTGGCGGTACCACAAGGGCGGCTGGGAGGAGGTATTCCAACCCATTTCGGACTCGTGTACAGATGTAGAGGCGGTGCATGCGAACAATTGGCCCGGACAACACGATACTCAGGTGCTGGTGCTGCCCATAATAGACTCACTGATTCCGCGACCACCGTATTTACCGCTGTCGATACCAGAGGACTTGGCTCCTCGGCTGAAGCGGCTGCACGGCGATCCGATTGTCTGGTGGGTGGGACAATTTCTCAAGTACCTACTCAAGCCGAAGAACTCAATTAGCGAAATGCTGGAGAACGGCATGGAGAAGCTTGGATGGAAAAAACCAATTGTCGGGTAGGCGGCACAACTTTCTAGTCACGCTCAAACTAATGTGTTTTCCTTTTCCAGGGTTCATGTGAGGCGAACGGACAAAGTGGGCACCGAAGCGGCTTTCCACAGCTTGGAAGAGTACATGACACACGTGGAGGACTATTACCTGACAATGGAAATGAACGGCACCAAGGTGGACAGGCGAATTTTCCTCGCCTCTGATGACGCGCGTGTCTTGGAAGAGGCCAAGAAAAAGTACCCCAACTACGAGATCGTGGGCGATCCCGATGTTGCACGAATGGCAGCCGTCTCAACACGCTACACCGACTCATCTCTAAACGGCATCATATTGGACATACACATGCTGTCACTGTGCGACTACCTGGTGTGCACATTCAGCTCTCAAGTGTGTCGGGTGGCGTACGAGATCATGCAGACACTGTACCCCGACGCTGCTCATCGGTTCAAGTCGCTCGATGACATCTACTACTACGGTGGTCAGAATCCGCACAATCGGGAGGCTGTGATTGTTCACAGTCCCAAGAATCATGACGAAATCCACATGAAGCCCGGAGACTTTGTCGGTGTGGCCGGCAACCATTGGGATGGCTTCTCCAAGGGCAAGAACACCCGCACCAACCAGATGGGACTGTTCCCATCCTTCAAGGTGGTCGACAAGGTCGAAACGGTCAAGCTACCCACCTATCCGAAAGCGTAAAACCGGCACAAACACAACAGGGAGGCATGGTTTCATCTCAACTCCCCATGGGTGTATGTATAGATAATCAAGGCGCGAACAAATTAAATCTCATTTATATATTTATTTAAAAAAAAAAAAAGAAAAGAAAAACTACTCTTAGGAATTGTTGTTGTAGGGAAATGTGTTCGTTTTTTCTACTCTCTCTTGTAAGCTATGAGTAATTTCTTAAATTGCTCAGTTAGAACATTACCATTGTTTAACAAAATCCAGTTACAGATCAATTTTTGATCGACTAAGTAAGTAAGCAATGTAGGAACCTCACACATTCACATGGTATTAGTGTTTAATCGAAGTGCACGTTGGACTTTTCTTTTTACAAAAAAAAAAAAAAAAAAACAAACAAAGCACACTCTCTCTCTGTTTTAATACTCTGTTTCGTTGTAGTTTTCTCATTTATACTTTCTTCTGTTTGAAATGTGATATTTGGTAAGGGAGTTGAATTTTTTGTTTTATTTTCTCTACTGTAATGAATATAGTGTTGTAAGGCTAACGAAAATGCACACATTTACATTTATACATTATGTACTTTGTGTTTACTTTGTTGTTCCGATTCTGATATTAGTAGAAAGTAATTTATATATGGGTTTAGTGTAAAATGTAATAAATTAAATTTTATAAAGCAAAAGCAAATAGTAAACGAATCAAATGCAATAAGAATGAAATGATGTAAGCATTCAATGATCAAATATTATATTGTATTGTACTCATGAATCGGATTATGTAGCAATAAACGAAATGAATATTTTATAAAAATTATGACAAAATGCAGGGCAAACATTACGAATACAAAAATAAAGAAATTCAAAGAAAAACGAAAGTTGAACTTGGAAAATGTTTGTGAATTGATGGGTTGAGGTTTGTGCATAGGATAGGTTACAGTCAGCGACACCTACGAATGATTTGGCATTGAATGTGTTAAAGTGATGCCTGGAGATGTAGTTGCCGGTTGTCACCTTGGATTGTCTGAGCTTGTACGTTGTACCCAAAGCATAAAAATGACCAGCAACGATGGTTGAATTTCAAATGCTACCATACTTCCGGCTGTTACTTTGTTTAATGTGGTATTCAATTGGGCTTCTGCAAATTTTAGATTATCTTGTGTCTAATCGAACACAAAAACGTCACTACTATTGGACTGGAGTGTGTAGAATTCGACACTTTTCTAATCGTTTTCCATTCACTGTTTAAATTTAATACTAAAAAATTGAAATTTGAGCCCCTATTTATTTCTAAGCTTTTGTACATAAATAATTAGCAAGAATAGATTCAGGCGATGAAAATCCTTTTGAAAAATTTCCGTAAAACGTAAACAAACTCCACAGGTTGCCAAACTTAAATGCACTCTAACAATCAAGGAACTCTGAGGAAAATCCATATTCACAAAGGAAAATCGGAAAATCGACTTTTTTCTAAACAATTTAAGTGGTGTGAGAGCGCCCGCAATCGAATACCACATAAAGTTTTGCTTCCTTCTAGGTAGACGCAAATCAATTGTTACATGGTTCACTACTTTCAGACACACCGCTAGACAAGACAAAGAAATGGAGTCACTCAGCCCCTCAGATCACCTCAAAACATTAAGGCAGTAATAGCTTCAATCTTGCAGATTACTACCGATTCACTACTCTTTGCTCCGTGTGTCATCCTTTTTTATGTGTAGCATCCTCACATACCAAATCTTTGATGTAAATGTGACACATCAGGGACCGACCCTACACCTCAAAAACTGAATACCAATGGCTCACCACAGTTTTAAAATCGACTCTAATAGGAGAATAAGTGCTTCGATCTCAGCAAAGCAAAGTAAAGTCGAACTTCAGCACTCAATTACAATAACTATTGCGAGTCTCGAAGTATCAAGCATAGCATAGTTTGAATCATTTAATTACGTTTTGAAAATCCTACTTTACTTTGCTTTGTTGAGATTGAAGCTCAAAAAAACAAGTCTAATATAAAGAAAGAAAAAAGAGTTTTCACCAACCACTTCAAGTAGGTAGTTGATATTATTTCTAGTTACCAGACTTATTCGAGATTGGTATAACCCCCATAGGAGAATTAGCCCGCTTCGCAGACGTTCCTTAGTTCTCACCTTTTAGATAAAATTATACGCTTCCGCAACATAACACAAATGAGAATGCTAATTTGCACTCGTTTTTCCATACAAAAATTATATATAAAACACGACCGACGTGTTCAATTGAATGGCAAATTTAATTTCTTCAAGCGCGAGTCTCGATGTAATTTGACACTTCAGCAGCACCAAAAATAGGTTATGGTGAGTTCAGGGAAATTCTTTATAAATATCCCAGACACTTCTGTAGTGCTAAGAATTGACTTGGAAGTGAACTTATTTCTTCAATAAAACATAAGAAAACATAAAAAGAACACTTCTATATCAAAGCGAAGCAAACTAGTTCAAAGTATTTATGTCAATCTCTTCATAACGGGCGTTTAGTTGGTGAGTAATCTTTTTTTATTAGTTCATTTGAATTTAATAAATCTCATATGTAGGTATAAACTATTTTAACAATTTGTTTCTTGTAAAGTAATGTTTCTGGCGAATCTCGATTTTTGTCTGCTGTTAAAATCCAAAAGGGGATTTCTTTTTCTCTTAATAAAGTGAGCTCGTGGAATGAAAATAAATTCAAAACTTGTTTTAATAATGTAAAATTTTCTTATATTTGCATGCGTACGTATAATATAGATATAGAGCATTACCGTATAGAGCGTAACAATGAGTAAATTTTTTATTATGGTTGTATTCACATTAAGACTTGACTTTTGCAAAATTCTCATTTTGTTTATTCTTCATTGGATTTTTTGTAACAGTTATTTTTTCATAATAAATTTTTTTTCTTGTACAACAATATATAATAATATATGCATAGAATTATTTTTTTTTTTAATGAAATATAATTAAAACGTCGCCGCACACGAGACTGGTTGTGGCCGGTGAAGAAGATGGAACGGCCGTTGAAATAAGGTGATCTACTCGTGCCGAATCCCGCATATCGAGAGAAATGTGCTGAAATTGTGTAGACTGCAAGCGGGTAGAACGGTGTACGCTATAGTGGCGGTGTCAACCACTTTGGCGCTGAAATCGTTGAGAGTGCTTAAGAGGATGTCGACGGACGGTGTTGCTGTGACTTGGTAGAACACTTTTAGGTGAATCGCTGGAATGGGTGGATTCTTTGGCAAGTGGTTGTTAGTCGGCGTTATGGTAGGTGCATTGTCGTCGTCAGACTGCTGTTGGCTGATGGAATTCAGACGTCTGAGTAGTGCGTAATCCTTTAAAAGCCGGTTCAGAACGTAGGTGAGTACTTCGTAAAAGCTTTCCGCGGTCATACTTTGTGCAATTTTGCGGTGATTCGCAAGGATATCTTCGCTTAGTTGAGTCAGTTGAGTGGTTGAAGATGCTAGTCCTGAGAAATAAGACTGTTAGAACACAGCAAGTATATCGAATGATGTTGCGTGCTCACCTGTAGATACATAACAAACAATAGCGGCACAGTTGTTCTCATAGTTCCATCGTCGGCGAATCGAAATCGTATATTCACTCACTGAGCAGCCAGTCTCCTCGTCTGCAAAAGAAACGGCATAATGTATACTAAAGACAGAGGGCAGTCATGCTCAATTTTACAATCAAAACTGTCATTGTGCGTATGGGCCCAGACTTGCCACTCGACCAGAGCATCCCGAGGCAGAGCTGGCACCACAATATAATCCATAATTGCGTTCGTTGTTCTTCTCTCCCATTGGCGGCGGGCCTCCGCAATAAACGCTGGATGGGTGACAAAACAAATGCCCTGCACCACATCCCGCAGCTGGCCCTGTGCGTTCATAGCCTTAGCTATCCGACTAATGTGTCTTAAGGCAAGTTTGCACTGTGGACGGATTCCCCCATCGATGATTGTCATGCTACCAGGTACAAGGGCCACCTGGCCCGATATATACGTTATATCGCCGATCTGCAACAGAGAGAAAACACAACACTAGAGACATATAGGCGAATGCCGATGGCTGGCAAACCTTTGTCGATTGACTGTATGGTCCAATGTTGGCCGGTGCCCAGTGTGAGATTCCTTGAACGTGCATCGTATGTCGCTTTGTTATCGGGATGTTGTTCTCGCTTGCCACTCCTAAAAGTCTCACATAGAGCTTTTTTTGTTCGCAACACACACACACACATATAATACACACACATATATATTGACATAACAAAACATAGGTAACGCAATAAACAACATAAGAAGCAAAACTCAGTCTCGATTGAGACCGATATACCTAGTAGTTTATGCAATACAATGGACTTAGGCTAACAATTACCCTCGTTATGTTCCGGATGATATGCCACGGCCTCCATGACAACGTGGCAATCCTGCGGCAGAGGACACTCGACGCACACTCGAGTTGGGGGATTTTGGAAATGCATCACCTCGGAATATATCCGATTCTGTGTCAGGTATTCAGCAATTGATCTTACATACATGGTCACGAAGCAGTATTCGCTCATGTCGTAGCCATTTTCGATGGCCAACAGCTTCAGTTGATTCATGGCCTTGGTCATTCCCTCTTCTAGGGTGGGAGCGCAGCCCTGAATGCCCGCTACCCACATCCACCCCTTTCGATTGATAGCCACTACTGGCCTGTTGGTCAGTGGATGGAATTCCCGTTCGAATTTCATCGGGCTGGGTGGCTGCGTCATCGGGGCACTGGTGGCGAGCGTCATCGAACCAATGGTCGGCTCATCGACACTGGCACTTTTCGTCACAATTGGTATGGGCGAGGAGGAGGCCATATGCCGACCAAACGAGTTACTGCGCGATATTAATTCATTTTGGCTGAGTGACTCTCGCATGCGTGTCTCCTTCTCGATCAGCTCTAGCTCGGTTTCGCTTAGATCTGGGTCGCTTAGGTCACTGTAAGTGGACTCGTTCAAATCGCTTATATAGTCGAGTGATTTTTTCACAAGCACATCACACGAATGCACCTGCTCCTTTGGTTGAAGGCTGAGTTTGGTGAAATTTATGTAGCCCACGGGGCAGATGGGATCCGCGGAACTTATTATTGTTTGGACATCCTCCCTGCAAATAAAAAATAAAAATATCCGTAACATAAGTTGGTAAGAAGTGCAACAACTGGACTTACACGTAGATCTTTTGTTTGAAGAGGGGACAGTCCAATGTGAAGGTCTCATACTCGCCACCTTCCCCGCATACATTCAGTCCATATTTGTCGCGCATTTTCACTAAATGCGGTTGAATCTCCCTAAGCGATTTACCTAAATGACGGTCAGGAACTAAACCTAATGCTGCTACCTGCAAAAGAAGCGGAAGGCAGTTAGAATGTGCCGGGTAGACTATTTGTTAAATGACATGGCATGTGTTATTGTGTCCACTGAAAAAGAGATCAAGTATTGGAAAATGCACGTTACAAGAACGAAGAACTGATGGATTAACGTTGTCAGAGAGAGGGGTGCTACTGCTAACGTATATCTTATAACGAAATAGCTAAGTACAAGGATGTGTCTGCTGGAGCAGTTTCATTCGTCAGCGTCCCTCAGTTCGTGGGTAATAGGGCTACATGAGTTGGGGGGTTCCACATCATTTCTGCGGCTAATTCTGATGGATAAGATATGGGCGGTTGCGGTTGGGGAGGTGTGGAGCTTCAGTTTTTGTTTTTTATATAATCTCCATGTGGGCTGTTGTTACAAAGCGCGCATTTGTTATCTGTGTTGTAATCGAGGCGGGATAAGAAGAGATTCAGTAGATCTCCGTCCCCAGTCCTAAATTGCTAAAGTCTGAATGTAAGGAAGTCAGTTTGCAACAACTCGCTGCTATAATCAGAATAATGTTACTGCTGAATTTTCTGTTGGAGATTCCGACGCTATCCCTCGAATCATTGCAATATTTGGGAGGACAAAGTTGACTTGCTAAAACCACATAACGCCGCCGGCCGCCTTGAATATTTAAATACACCCCAAACCGCACACAAACCTTAATTATAATTGCATGAACATGACAATCAATCATTTCTTGTAAAAGTTCAGTCTGGTCTCTCCTCCACAAATAGGCTAATGACACTAAATTCAAACGGCTGCATACGTTCTCAACTCGCACACGTTGGTAATCGGACATGATCGCCCCCACAGCGACCGCTTCAACGTTAAGCTCTTTCTGTAAATAAATAGAATACAAAAAAAAAATGTTTATTTTTTATTTTATTTAATAAAAAAATCACAACTACATATATATATATGAAATGGATTATCAACTCTGGAGCAAAACAGAAAATGGGAAAACAATTTGTGTTTGTTTTTGCGTCTTGGTTACTTGTGTACGCTTCGAGATGGGTAACAAACAACCTTGGTATATTTATTGCCACGAATACCAACTCGGCAGAAACGACAACTATACATTTTGGAAGGCAAATTTATAAATTTTCTTTGATAAGAATCTTACACATGGACTAGTTTGTTTGACAGGGAGTAGCGTAGTAGAATGGTTATTTGTGATAGGAGAAACGAATTTCATCTAAACAAGGTAAGAGACTGGCAAAAACAAAACATGGGGCTTTATGCAGAGCTCGATTCAAACGTGGAATTGGATTTTCTTTGTCAATTTTGAGTGGAGTCAAATAGACCGGAGCATTGAGCCTATTGAGTCGCACATTCTTGAGGAGGTACAATATCGCAGTGGAATCCGCACTGTCCGTTCTACAATCGATTTTGTTTCCAAGTTCTTTTTTACTAAGAACCCGGTGGCTATAAGTTTTCTCAATTGGTTCTGTTTGGCGTCGTGTATCACCTTTCTAAGGCTACTTCCTAATAGCGCTACCAAAATGCGTGTTCAAATATCTGTCTTTCATAACCAGGCTTGGTAAATACCATCGAGCGACCATGTTACCTCATCACACAACAGCGTTTGTGGTTTAATAATAACCCGCAGTAGGATTATTGCAATTTGATATTAAGATCGTCCGATTGTGCGACCATCGCTCGTTGCTCGGTCGCGCGATGGCTGCCAGTTAGGACGTAGGGTTTTCCGTGTCGCATTTTCTGCTCTGCCCTTATTTTGCTTATCTCCGGGGTAGGTCTTCTAGCTTGCTGATAGTATGCCTTGTTGCGGTCAAGACTAACATGGAGCTCCACCTAAACCGTCAGCTGTTTTTAATCCGTCTGCGAAGAAGTGATGTCATCGACAAGGGTCGATGAACGCTGGTGCATTTGCTATTTTAAAATGAAAGCGAAAAAACGGAACACAATGTATTTTGTATATGCATGTATATGCCATCAATCGGACACAATCGACAGCCGCTTAAACTTTGAAGTAGAAAGAAAGCTTGTCTACGTTGGCTCTGGTATTTATTGTGACAGTAACCTCTGGCCAGAAACTAAACGGAGAATAACCCTCGCCAATTGCCGTTTCTTTGGAGTCAGAAGGCAATTGTGTGGTAGAGCCCTATCCCAAGGAGGAACCATTTCAATCTATAAGTTCATCAAAAGAACGGCTGTAAGAACGATTTCGATGTGTATCTATTCTATTTCTATATATACCTTCTATTATTAAAAAACTTAACATACGATCACCGCATCACGTTGATTAGCATGTATTTCGCTTTACCAGTAATATATCGGATACTGAGCGGGTGTTATTGGAGCCGCTGTTTTCTTTCTCTGAACATTGAACCCCTTGCAACAGATTTGTCGTTTTGAATTTGAGTTACCCATAAAAATTGATAGTAAAGTTAAAGTTTGTTGCATGTTTGTTGCCTTGAGGGGCAATAAAAATTAAGAGGGTTGTTAGTCACCAATTTATTAGCCGTAAAAATGTAACTGGCGAGGGTGAGCACACTGCGGAATTTAGTGAAACATGTCCCCAACACGAATTACAAGACAAAACAATTCTTTTTTGGTCGACAAGGTCATTAGACCAACATTTTTCCTTTACTGTCCCAGAACTGAAATCAAAGCTTGTGAAGAGAGGGCTACAAACTCTTTTTCCCGACGTGATCATTATGTACAGAGTTCACAGTATTTGGTTGATTTGCAGTGAGTGATTGGAGTGATAAAAACGTTGTCCTGTCCTGCAAAAACATAGAATTTGCCTGGGTACCGATTTGGATGCAACTAGTGGATTCTTTGATCAAAAGATTATTGGTAAGAATGATCTGCTTTATCTGAAGGACTATATGATTGACGTACAAGTCCAAGTCTAGATCTACTGCGCATAAAAAATATCCTCGTGAAATATGATGAAAGTGGAAGATACCAAATCGCATCAGATTTTATCTGGCCTCTCCAATATGCCCTATGCCTTCTCAAATGCGACGTTTGTATGATTTTATCATTTGTGATAGTTCACACGACTAATCCTATGACTCTAGTAAAAATAAAGTGAAGTGCCTCTCAACTGCTTTCAAAGTTCATGTATTTTTAGGTTGCACTAGAAGTACCTAGATATTTTTTTTGTTGACACATTCTTTTTCATGATGATGCCGATCTTTCAGTAAACTTACCTACTTTCACAGAGAGCCCCGTCCAACAGCACACCTCGATCAGATGTTAAACCGCTTTGGGTGGTTGATGCAACACACGTTCACATTTTAATTGTCTTATCCCCCTCAAGTACATGTGTTTGAAAGAGATGAGCTCTGAAGTTCCTGTCATCAAAGGTAATCTTATCGCTTGCCGCCTGATAACTTCCAACTACTCAACGGCTTATCAATCCTTTAACGATCACGTTTGTCATCCGTTTCAACGTTTCGCTTCATTGAAATGTATTCGCCCATACAAACTGCGACTTTGTCATCACAACACAACAACTCAGTCTCGGTGCGATTGCGAAAACAATTTATCTATCTATACCCTCACTTAAGAGTTAAGACCTTAATGAGAATTCCACACATTGGACGACAACAAATACCCGACAAATCGAAAAATAAGCCACAAAAACGAACACAACGCTCAGCTGTTTGGGAAAGTGGACTCACGGTTTGTTTCCTTCGCTAATTTCAAGTGTAATCCCTAATGACGACCTTCTCCGCGTTGAATCGGTCCTGTATGCCACTTACCTTTGTCTCCTCCAGCAGGGTGTAGAGATCTTCAACTTCATCGTCGTCGGTGGGTACATAATATTTGCCGGTTTGTGTACTCTTGCCCTTGGTTTCACGTCGATACAGCGGCAGGCCCATCGCTTTGGCAAGTATTTCGATACCCATGTGACCCACTGTCTGGTACATAAAGCTATCCAGCTCATCTGTGGAGAAAAGACGTTATTACAATTAACCGAGAAGCATATGCAAATGTTTTCTTAAATATTTTTCTACCCACTGCCGTTATATTGCGGTGTGGAATTAAAACCCACACGAGGTGAAGCATTGCGAGCGTATTTCAATAAACCAACCGTATTTGTAAGAGAACAATAAATATTTGACTTGATTTTGGGCCGGCTTGGGTGTTTGTTTTCATTAAAATCAAAGCTGCAAGAGATAAGCAGTGAAGAGGACTGGGGTTTAAATGGTGAAATATCGTTTTCAAACAACGTTTGGTAAAAAAACGAATCAGCAACAGACGGTGAATTGATCTCCAGCTTTAGTTTGAAGTTCTTCAAGTCTTTTATCCAGTTCCCCAACTAATTATATATAAAAAAAAAAAGAGACTCCAACTAATTGACTTACCTCTGTCCTTCGGGTGCAGATTTGCCAGCGCAACAATCTGGTGTCCTTCGGCGACACACTGCATCATGTTGTAGCAGCTATCCTTGCCGCCACTCACCATCGCTACGACACGCATCCTGATGGGTTCTTCGTTTCCTGATGCTTTGTCCAATTAGAAGTCACCTCCCAAGCTCTGGTTCAATATTCTGATTCGACTTCGCTTTGAAAAGTTGAATTCAACCGATCTCTCTATAGAGAATTGAAAAATAAAGAGGATATTGATAATTTTACACTCGATTCGTTGCAAATTGTTATTTTTATTAATCTCCGAGAAGGCACACACAATACACAAACAAAAATATTATAATCTTTCGCTATACGTAGGTAAGGTCCACTTTGTTATAGGTACGAATGAGATAAACTGCATTGAGACGATATTATTGCCAATCTGTCAGTTTGTCTGTCTGCCCTGTGTGTCTATCTATAAAAACAATAATAAATTGAGGGACCGAGGCGGAATTCTATTTTTATTAAAAAAAAAAGCTGTCGGATATTACACCTTGGAGCAAAAGTCTTGTTTTTGTCTTCTTTGGCGCGGAGCGGGGATCGACAAAAGAATAAATAAAATTGACAAATTCGAGAGGTGGAAGAATATAGAATTCCCAATAGCAACGCCAGCCACCCCGCACAACAGAGAACAGACGGGTATTCAGTATTCACATTAGATAGATCGCTTGCTTTAGAAACGAAAACCCCAATTAAATGGGGGGCTCGCTCTCGCTGGCTTTCTCTTTCTCTCCGTCGAAGATCTTTTTTATGCAACTTTTGAGGCACAAATTATGCTGTCGTGGGTGGACCACCGCTTTTGTTAAAAATATAAATCAATTATAAGTTCTATGCTCTCCCAGACAAAATAGGTTAACAAAAATTTTATGGTGGGTTTGGATTTTTTGCAACTTTCCAGCTGTTTTGAAGGGTTCCACAGAATGACATTCGGCCCGTGTGCACTGTGGAACTGGGCCCAGCAAAGTCGAAGGTCAAACTTTTTTCTTAGCAGATTTGTCGGTTTTTTTTTTGCCTTTCGATTTTTCCCGCACGTTTGGTCGAGTTAAATTAACTTATTTTTTAATTATTTACATTTTATACACTGCATTTGGCGATGGTAAAAATCGACGAGTTGTATGTATAGTTTTCGTGCCCAAATTGTATTTGATTCCAGCTTATATACACACTTAAGGCAAAATTGTCTGTCACACACTCGCGAGTATGGTGAATGGAGAAATGGAAATGAAACTGAAAAACTAATGTTTTCTTTCGGAATTCCGCACACCGTTTCGCAGATTTTCCGAATGGGTCGATTCTTGTATCTTGTCAGCTAGCAAATGCGATTTGGTTTTGGATTCGCTTTCGGTTTTTTTCTTGCGGTAGTCGCCGTTGACAGTTTCGGATAAAACTTGATGTTGTTGTTTTTGTCACTTGGGTGTGGAGTGTGGACTGTAGAACAATTGTGCGCAAAGTGGTTGTGCCATCTACAAAAAAGTGATGCCAAACTCTAGGATTCTATTCTAATTTTGTCGTTATTGAGAATTTATTATATCTATGGGCTGGCTCTTTATTTTTGTTTATAACAAAAAAAACTTGTAGAAAAACAATAGTTGTGTTTTGTTGGATATCTCTTTTCGGAAATTGAAGTAAATAAAAGAGTTCATAGTCACATTTGTGATAAAGTGATATTAGGTGTGTAGACTTTTAGTTTTCTTAGCGATATCTGCTGAAAGTGAATGGCGCTGAAAGCAGTTAACTAGCAATAAGTGCTTTTTATTTTTTCTTTAACAAAAGCCAGCAACTAATTAACTTTTCCGACATGCTGGTGCTATATGCGCATTACATATTGGAAGGTTTACCTAAGTAGAGTGTAGTTTAGTTTTCTTTAGTAGCATCATTAGGTACCCACATATTACGATGTAATAACTAAGGCAAACATAAATGTCGTTTTCCATCGGG
The DNA here is from genome assembly GCA_949126925.1 of Cheilosia vernalis. Taxonomy (NCBI): domain Eukaryota; kingdom Metazoa; phylum Arthropoda; class Insecta; order Diptera; family Syrphidae; genus Cheilosia; species Cheilosia vernalis. The sequence continues at coordinate 7,215,620 of OX421360.1, read as the reverse complement.
CAAAAAGAAGCGTCCGGGAGAGTCCGGAATCGAAAAAATCATTTCTGAAACCGTTCCATTGGCACAAAAAATACTCTTCTGGTGATTCTGAGGAGAGAATTTCGCTTCTGGATCTGGATTTGAAGTCAGAATCCACTCAAGAAGCACTCACACAAGTGTAGTTTGTGTATTTAATACAAGTCAACTGACAGCTGCCGTAGATTATTTTTTGGCATTTCACCAATACTCTTGTGGAATGAATCAGAAGCAGTTTTCTTGTTCCATTGGACTACAGAATGAGTGGATCCCCGAGTGAAACCAATGCAAAACGACAATACCGAACACGCCCATTTTTCGGCTCTGTGTTGCACGTGTAGTTCTTCGAATAATTTTTGCTGTCAAAACAAAAAAGCAACGCAAAGAAATTCATTCGGCTGTGTATTTATTTTCTTGAACATTTTATTAAATATAATACAAATCCAGCGATAACGATGGGTGGAAAAGGCAAAGCACTAAAACGGAAATCATCTGGAAAAGCTGACAATGAATTCGATTTGACAAAGAAGCACTTGGTTACTAGTCACATCCGAGCGATGGAAAAGCGTCTCATCATCGTTTTGGAAGGTGCACAGCTGGAGACGGTTAAGGTAATTCCCTATTTTCCAAAGCTAACTTCTTCCACACAAAGTAAACTCTTTATTGTTTAGATGGGAAATACATTTGAACTGTTAAATTGCGACGATCATGCAAATATAATGCGTAAGAACAACCGTGACCCTGGCTCCTGCCGCCCAGACATTGTCCACCAATGCCTGTTGATGCTTTTTGACTCACCACTTAACCGCGCTGGCTTACTCCAAGTGTACATCAAAACAGAACGTAATGTTCTCGTTGAAATAAACCCACAGACTAGGATACCGCGAACGTTCAAACGTTTCGCCGGACTGATGGTGCAACTGTTGCATAAGTTCTCGATTCGTGCCAATGATACGTCCACGAAACTAATGAAAGTGATAAAGAATCCGATAACAGATCATTTGCCAGTAGGCTGCAGGAAATTGGCGATGTCGTTCTCTGGTAAATTGGTTCAAAGTTGCAAGGAGTTGGTGCCCACCGATCAGGAGGAACCAATCGTGTTGGTTGTGGGAGCATTCGCCCATGGTAATCTAAAGAGCGACTACACTGAGGGGTTGTTTTCAATAAGTAACTATCCACTGTCGGCGGCGATAGCTTGCACGAAACTGTGCAGTGCGTTCGAGGAGGTGTGGGGTATTATTTGAATAAAGTTAGTGGAGATTTGCAATCGTTATGTTGAATTTTTTGTAAGCCTGGGAACCTTGAAACAGAATTGTAAGTAAGTATGGAAGATGGTTCCTGCCTTCAAGGATAAGTAAAGTTCAAGCGGAGGACTAGGCGCCAGACTTGACAGGCCAACGGTCATCAACAGTTGGCTGCAGATCGATTTAGATTCAATTTCTTGGACTTTTTCACGTTGGTGTGTCAGAATCCATTGTTGTATTTATTTCGAGGCTCGAACTCAATTGTTTCTTTAACAGCTTTAGGACGGATACATTTCCAAAGCAAAGTGCAACTGAATAGAAGGTGAATGAATTTAAATCTGGAGGTGTTTTTGGCGACTCTTCGAATCCCATAGACATTCAAAAGAAACAGTTTCGTGTCACACTCTCGTCTTCAATCGGGCAGTGCGGTATTAGATATTTTATTTATTTTTTTTTAAATATTGCAAACGGAAATACAAAATTTCTGGAGAATAATAATAAAAACAGACTAAAATTATCTCTAGCAATAACAATTAGTTAAATTATATTTATTTTCAAATGAAATGAAATCCAGAAGTCCAATCAATTCCAATTCATTTGGTTGTCGTCTACACAAACGTCGGTCGCTCTCGCTACTACTGGTCCGACTTGCTGGTGCTAGGCTCATCGGATTTTTTGCCAGCGGGAGGCCCACGTTTTGCAGCGGCTTCGGCCCGCTGTTGTCGAATAATTGCTAAGCGAGCTAGATCGGCACGCGCTTGAGTGGTTTTGCCTTGTTCGTGCATCTTCTGGTAGTGAGCGCGGGCTTTTTGCTTTTTGATTTCTTCACGTTCGCGACGTGTGAGCTCCGGTTTGGCGTCTTCTGCTACTGAGGTAACTTTTACTGCTGCCTTCTTGCGTACTCGATTGGGATTTTCTATTTCGATTAGTTTTGAGACTCCTTTACCTTTGGCATTCTCGTCCTCGGACGAGTCAGAATCGGAACCTGATCCTGAACCAGACTCATCGCCGGACTCTTCACTTTTATCTGAGCCCTCTTCTTCGGCACGTTGCAGTTCTTCGGGACTGGTAAAGTGACGGCTACGTCCTTTGTGGTTAACATATTTACCTTTGGGCATTTTTTCTTCTCGATGTGATGCGAGTTAGATTTCTTCTTTTTTTTTCTATACAATACGCACAGGCAATTCGTTTGCGAATTTAATTGTGATTTCTTTTGCAAATAGGATTATCTATTCTCACACAAGTTGGGAGTTTAATCGGACTCGATTTGCAAGTAAATTGGAGCAAAAGAATTTACAAAAAAAATGTGTTTTATATATTCGAACGTGTACAAAACTAGACAACTATGCAGTAGAACTTCGAAAATGAGTGCGTTCGAGCAGGAAGCAATGGACGAACCAGTGTGAAGTCATTTGCAATTGAAAATTTTTACTTTTGATCCGGCTAGGCAAATGTAACTAGGTACATAAATTCCTTATACCATGCTTTCACTAAGGCAAAATTTGAGTTTTAGGGTGCAAGAGCGAAAATACAAAAGGAAACGAATATCGAGAAAGGGAGTTTCATTTGTCTTCGCCACCATGAAAATCGTTCATGTGGCACAACACAGTTCAAACGACCCTAGATATATGAGAAGTTTAGATAATTAATGACAGGAGCTGAGCTGCTACATTTCTGACCATGAGAAGTAGGCGTATATTTTTCAGGAAAACTGGGTTTTTGGTGATGCATTGAGTTTTTGTTCATCTCCTGTAAGTAAAATACACTAAAGGACATAAGCCGTCGTATTCGGAATTTTGCTACGTATCCCGAAAGAACTATCATTCAATAAGTCGTAGAGGCAAAAATTGTTACTACAAATTTCGAAATTCAAACATTTTCCCCTATGACGGATTCTATGATAGTTCTTTCGGGGTTCGTAGCAAAATTCCAAATACAATGGATTCTGTGATAGACGTGAATACTTTCCTACAATGTCAGTGCTAAATAATAAATAAGATGAAAAAACGTAGTGCGAGCTAAAAATCTGCGTGGAGCACTATTCTTTGCAAATTGTTAATAACGCTGGTTGTCCCACACCCGCTGAACAAACCCAATGCTTACGCCATCAACGCTCGTCATCGCATTGCTTTCATCGTTGGCCAACCACCAATCTATTATAGTACGTGCGTCCACCAACACACTCACTACTCCAGTCAAACGACATTTCGTGGAAAAGTAAACGCTTTCTGTTCGAACAAAAAAAGAAAATGGAGAACACTATTTAATACGAAAGAAAAAACAATTCAAATTTGACAATTTGGGAATTTCCATACGAAACCAGTCCTATATTGTGTAAAAAATTGTTTCAATCCGTTTAAATATTCGCCAAGAACTAAAAAGTGTACACCCCATGAGCCATAAAAAAAAACAGCCGTAAGCAAGCTATGTATACGCTGAAAAACTATGTTCCCCCATTATTGCAATCCAATATGGTGGAAGCCTTGAAATGTATGCCGCATTTTTTCTTAACCAATAAAAAAATTTTTTTTAGCACCATCACAGATCTGAAATTGACGTAGATTTTAGTTGAAAAACATATTTTTAGTATTTTGCGTTTGTCATTTGTAAATTTTTGATCCACCGCCTGACAAATCACACACCTTGCTCTATTGGAAAACTTCTGAAAAATCAGCCATTTTGTCACCACCTCCACATACTGGCCGACAGTGAACGAAAAAAAAATTGAACGATTATTGGCTCCATCCTTGTCGCACTGCCGCATTCGATATACAAAATACAGTAGACGACAGTGTGCGTATCGGTGCGATTGTGTGCGCCCGATGTATTTGACGGCTTGCTATACGGGAAACGAGCGTCTCTTCACATCGTCTCTGGATTTTAATAAAATTTTCCCGGAAAATTCGCGAAAATATTGACAAATCTATGAAAAACTTAAAGTTCAGTGTTTGAAGTTTGAAAATTTCGAAAAGTTTGCCAGTTCTGTGTATGTTTTGACCGCGAAAAATACAATTGAAAATCGTGTACGGAAAGAAAAGGGAAGCGAAAAGAAAAATAAAAACGAAAAAAAAAGTTGTGTGCCCCTCTCCCAATCGTTTTCGCTGCTCGCTCACGTCCTACGAGATTCGTCGTCATGAAAGACAAGTTCATAAGCGAGAGAACGAAAATATAATACACATTGTGGTTTGTGGTAGAGAGGAAAATATATAATAGATAGTTTTTCGTTGGTTTGCATTTTGAGCGAAAAAAAGGTGTAAATAACCCGGTGAAGATTTTCGCTGCAATCACTTTTGGATTACTTGACTTGAAATTTATAGCCCAGAAGCGCGTAAGAGGTAATGCAATTGTTTTTCTCCTTTTGTAAATTCAAATCAATTATTTTTTTTCGTTTGGAATCTCCTGTATGGGTTTTTTTGATTCATCCATCGTTATTTTGGCATGGCGCGGCTATAAGACAGAGGGAGACTAACTGGCTGCATTTGTAGGGAACTGCTGTAATTTGTCAGCAGTTAAATGTTGCCATCTCATTTTAGCGTTCAGTGTTTCGTCAAGTTGACCGCCATATTTGGGTTGATGAACGAAAGCAAGACGGGAAAAATCATCCGTCGTCCAAATTCGGGAAAAGGAAAAAATCTCGCTCTAACTTTAGCGCATTTTTAAATCTAAAATAAACCAATCGCCAGCGAAAAATTCATGCGAATTCTATGAAAAACTTGAAATTAAGACTCCAAAAAGCGTCGATTGTGTGAAATTCACTAGTTTTGTTGTGTTTTGTGTGCAAAAATTCAGTTTGAAAAAAAAAAGGAAAATTTTCTTCACTCATTTCTTGATTACTGTACTCTTCATCGTTTGGTTTTGTGTGTGCTGTTTGATTGCTATGCAGCAGACAGAGAGAACAATAAGTGCGGCATGATAATGAAAATAAAATAAAGAGGAGAAACGAAACACATTTTGTGAATTTGCTGTACCGTGCTGGTGTGGTGTACCTACGTAAATGACTGAGAAAGAAGAAGAGAAAAGTGCGTGTGCGAGGAGCCCCGCTGTCCATTTTCTGTTTTTCCAGAGTGAATTTCAGCTGGTGGGTAGGTACCCCCCATTTTCCTCGAATGCAACTGACGAAGACGATAGTTCTATGTGCATGGTGCATACATGTTTTTTATTAATTCAATATAAAATGAGTACATATTATTTCTCTCTCCGAAATTCAATCAAATGTTGTTTTTTTTTTTTGCAAATATTTTTTTGTTTTACTCTGCGATGGAATGTGTTTTGTGTTGGTGTGTGAAAACTGTCAACGTCGCATTGTGGTGAACACGCATTTTGCTTTCCCTTAGTGTGGTGAAACAATGATTTCATCTCTTTTCAACTCTCGGTCAGAGATGTCCTCGTTTGTCTCTTGTTTCACGTCATTGCTATTTGCCATGGGTGAAGGATGAATTTTGAGAAAAAAAATTGTTTTTTGTCTGCTGTTGATATTGCCGTCATCGCAAATAGTGAAAAGTGTAGAAATAATCAAATAAAAAAGGGGTATTTTTTACCGGCTTTATAAATAAAAATAGTTGCAACAAATAATAGACATGATCGAAATTTTACGCCTACGGAACTTTTCGCGCGCAAAATTGTCTCAATTTCGAAAGTGAGTTACCACCGTGTACCGATCTAGATTGCTCCGATGTGGGTGGATATTGATTATTAACTAGTATTTTTCGTTCATCTACTTTGTACCATTGGAATTTTTATCATTTTGGGTGGGATGGGAACTATCATTATTTGTTTTATTAAAAGATTTTCTCTCTTTTATTTAGTGAAACTTTCTTTTGGAGCGATTTTAGTGTTATTTTTTTTTCTTTTAGTACCCACTCTCTCCTCGATTATTGTGTGATGCAAAAAGGGAACACGCAAAGTTGCAGCATTTTTTTTTTTCGTGAGCTACTTCTGGCTTCTTTTTTTTTTTTGTGGTACATATTACGGAGACATTAATGGTGTTGCTGTAATTATCTGTTTTTGGGTGAAAGTTTTACGAATTGTGGAAAGATGGCGAAAGGAAACGAGTGGTCATTTGGCATAGGTTTTGTAAAAATTGCATTTTCGGTAGATGTAGGTTAGTTGGCTTGAAATGCAAAAAAGTGCTGTAGCAATTCCAATTTGTTTTGCTGTCGGGATTTTGCTAAATGAAGAAGCGCGCTCCGTTTATTTAGTACCTGTGTATGAATGTGTAGGTACATAATGTACTTTGTTTTGCTTGGCTCATTCTATCTTGGCTAATCGGCCGTTTTACAAACTGATATTTGATTGGATTGGATTGGGGAGACCATGACAAGGCTGCGGAGAAGTTGTAGTATTTTTATTAAAAAATCATCTTTTATGAAAAATGCCGATTCCTAATCCTAATGATGCCCGAAAATGGTATAGGTACCTACTGGACGCAAAAAACTTAACATTTTATTGCGTAGCTATGTACCGAAGGATGACGGCAGAATAGTAAGAGGCTTCTCTATTTCGAATCTTGTCCTCGAACTCTAAAACCGCAACTTATCGTTGCGGCATTATTGCTCTCGGTATAGATTGTATACTGAACACATGGGTTTCAAAGAGTCCTAGTCAGTGATTTGCTCGGTGTTGTGACGGTGTGAGACGGGAAAATAACAACTTACCCACCCAGCATTGATTTCGGCGTATAAAAAGACTTGGGTCATACTTTATCGTCAGTGACGCAAGTTTTTTCAAAAGTCGAGATGACTATGGCTGGAAATACTGTAGGTAGGTATACCGGGAGCGGTCCAAGTTCATTTCTGTGAGTTTGTTTACTTAAAAATCTACTTGTTGGTTTGTTTTCATATTTCTAAAAATTTGCTTCAGCTGTGGTTCTACTGAGAAAAAACTCAAGTAGTGCTTAAAAATGCCCATGGAGTGAGACCTATAAATAGTAATGGAGGGAAGCTCAAAACATGCCTTTAGAGTTCAGGAAGTTGATGATGTTACTGAATTTGATGTTTGGGATTGCCGAGGAGTGATCCTAAAAGCAATTAGTCCAAGTACACTGTGAAACACTTTTAATCTTGTTTGTGTCAACGCAGTTACATCATTGGGTGTTTTGGGGGATGTCCAGCTTGGCAGGATGGCTTTTCCCACGGTAGTAATAAAGGGCCAAGAATATTCAGCAAAGAATTTATTTGGAAGAATGAAATACATTTTTTGTAGTAGATTTATTACATAACTATCAATTTAGATCGGCTTGTTTTGTGAATATTGAATAAGATCGTATAATGATCTTAGTTTGAAATTGAAATACCTACAATTTGAAAACGCTGACTGCGTTGGGTAGGCGAAAAGATGTACCTACATAGGTATATGTAATTCTGTTGAGAATGCGCCCGCTCCAACTTCATGTCCATCTGTGAGTTTTGCTTCCACTCTTTGATGGAAATCTTACAGAGAATTCGTTTTTGGAAGTTAAGTTTGATTGACTACACTCGGTCAATAGAGATACGAAGAAAAAAAAAGGACTTTAACATGAACAAAATGGATCCAATTTTCATGATTTAATAGGTGATTTCAATATTGAAGAACACATTTCTGGTGTGTGCAGCACAAACCATTAGTACCTATAGAAATGTAAGTTCATTCAAATGCCAGCAAAATTCAGAAATTAACTATTGCCCTGATTTAATGTTAGCCAATTGCTCAACTACTGCGCGTCTGTAATCGCCTCGAACTAAGGTTTTCATAATCCGTTCGAGTTCAGTTGTAAATCGAACTTTCAAAAGTTCAAATCTACAGCCCAAAAAAACTGTCCATTTGTGTCAAAAATATAACAAATGCTTGCAATGACTTGTGAAAGATGTAATTTTTGGTATTCAGTCTGACCTAGGAAGGAAGTAGAAGAAGTTAGGTTAGGTTAGCTGAATGACGGCTGACAAGTTTTTATCATAGTCCATTTGGCGTTTTTTTTTCTTCTTTTGTGTAATGCGGGATCATCTTCTGTCGAACTTATTTTTTATAATTTATCCTGTTAGATTTTCTTTTAGTTTCCGCCGAACTCTGAAATTGTGAAGTGTCCCTTTTTATTAACAGAAAGGGAAACGTCAGTACAAAATATGAATGTGGTACCTAGATTCAATGATACATAAGTTTCTACAATCCTTTGACTTTAAAAATGATTTAGGAGACTAAGGTAAAGGCATGAAAAATTGTAGCCTTCCATCCTGTGCGATCCTCCCGGCACGCTGCTTCCAGTGATTTTGACTATGCGCTTTTGCTTCCGTGATGGATTGGTCATTTTTGCATCATCAAGATGCGTGTAGACTGATTTTTTCAGCTTGTTTTTCTTTTTTTTTTACAAATTAAATGGTATTCGCTCTCTCGTAGGATCAGATTGATAAATCGAGTCTGACATCTTGCCTCTACCCGTAAGCCCGTGAAGATTAAGTAGTAGTATTTCTTTTATTAGTATTTTACCTACTTCAATTTAAAGTCGGTTGTTAAAGATGGCCGGTTATGGAGGGTTCACTTGGGCGCCCTATCCTTTACTCGTGCCTGGCACTATACTTTAGAAAATTCAAAAAATAAATTAGGTAAGCCGTCAAATAAGTGAACCGGTAGTTCCTACTATTCCATTTTTTTCAGTCGGCTTGCATGTATTGTATGTACTTGAAAAAGGTTCTACCTGGGCTTTTGATAAAACACTTATCTGCATTGTGTAGAGTTGCAGTCGGCAATGTTCGGTCGGCGTCGTACAACTAAAAATTGTCCGACAATCAGCCAAGACTATGAATGCCATAAGAAACATTCCTATTTCATCCGATTCTAACCATTTGTCGAAAAAAAGCACAACCGAATGGTTGGGAATGGTCACTTCTATGGTCCTGAATGAATGTGCCGCCCATTTTGACTATGACATAATCACTAAGCCATTGTCCTTTAGGAGTGCCAATCACTTCTTGGGTCCACTCCGTTTCAGAGGTTGGAATTATCGATTATCGTGTTTGTTTAGTTGTCACTCCTCTAAAGATTGCTAAATCATTCTCTCAAGTTTGTGAGCCATGGTAGCATCTGCTTTCGCATGCTTCCTCTTCTAGTTGTAGGAGTTGATATTGTTGTTCCTCATTGTGTCCTATTGGATCACTATTTGCACATACAAGTTGGGCCTAACTCATTTTTTGTGACTCACAGATGTCACAACCGTTTGTGGTAGCCTCCTCGCCCCAAATTTCCTTGAATCCTCTTCATACCAAGTCGGTATTAGTTCCATCTATGGCTAAAAGAGTCCAATCTTCCATTGCGATGACTGCTGGTTGCAAGACCTCCTCTCCACCGGCTATCGAAGACTTCAGTTAATTGCGAGACTGATGAAATCGGCAAATATTTCTTATTCAACGACACACGCCAAAAAAAAAAAAAAACTTGTAATCATACCACAGTAGCACCACAACTGACGGCGGCAGGGAATCCCCAGCACACATGGCCGCCAGTCATCCCGCACCCGCATCTCCACTCACTTGATTTCACAACATTTAGCCCGAGTGACGTAGATTTCGCCATCACCATGTACATTGTACACAACACAGAAACAGTGTCGTCGTCGACAGCTACGAATGGAAGAGTCAAAGAAAAATCCAAAATGTGTGTATCTGGTGTATCTATGAAAATACATCGTTTTTCTAGGTCGTCTTCTCGGCACCTTTTTCAGAATGTTGCTGCGCACAGCCGCACACATGACACCTACATCCTAATGAACTGTTCATTCCAAGTCCAACTTCGCTTGGCTTAGAAGAGACTCCGAATGAGTCATAGACCAAACAATAATGACTCAAAATGTACGCTCAAATAGTGGTAGAGATTTTTTTTTGTTGCTTTTTCCTAATTCTTATTCCTGTTGCACTGCATACGATGCCCAGAGTGAGTGGGTATGTGTTGTCTACCTACGAATAAATAGAGAACTTGACGGAAAGAGAAGAAAACAATATTGAAACGGAAAAACCGAATAACAAAATATAAATAAATAAATACACAAAATAGATTACGTATTCGTGTTGTATAGAATTTTGCGCGCAATGGGTTTCCCCTGGTTTATCAACAAGTATGCCAAAGGGAAGATCAACACAAAAAAGAAAAATGCTTGATATATACCTACATCAGTATGTATACCTATGTTTAAATAAATTTATGTTTTTTTTCCTGTTGTTATTGAATTATCAAAAAAACTAAAATGTTTAACTCATGTGATGCGATGCATTAGCAGCGAAGGTTGGTTTGTTCAATTGCGAGTGAAACATAGAAAACTAGATACATAGTTGTTTACCTGAACCTGAGATAGAGTTATGTTCGCAGTGAATGCCTTTCGGCCTTATCTAAACATAACGATAGTTGGTGGAATGGTGTCCTTGACATAAATTATGGTAAACGATGACCATTTAATAGGCTATTGGAAGAATCTATGAATTTTAGGTTAGGAGGAACATGCATCCGTCACACTTCGATCAATGGTGATCCATTGTGGTACCATTGGGGTTCTATGAACCTTAAACTATAAAAACCTATGTAATCAGGTTGTCTCGTCAAAAATGATTCAAGTCTTTTGTAGAGCCGTCAGGGAGATCACTACTAAGTCATCGCAAAAGCGTCTTCCCAAGAACTTTGACTGCCGGTTAGGGGAAACAATATGTTGAGTGTGCTCATGAACCACCTCATCACTGCATCCTCTGCACAGGTCAATGGCCAATGGCCAATACGAAATGGTGACAGATTAGGCAGTGGATAGTGGATACCGCTGCCAGTATTTTGTTCAACATTGTAAGTCAAGCACCTATCGACCTGGTAAAGTTCAAGTGATGCCAGCTCATCTGATTTTTCACTTCTTTAGGAGAAGGGCGTCCTCTTCAAATAAGTTCAAATAACTATTCTGTGGCAACAAGGAAACACAGCATTGCATAAGTCATTTTTTAAGCTATTTTTCAGGAGCGCGTGGTTTTTTTTCTTTTTTCAAAGGTTGTTGGTGAGTAGTTAATTGTTTCGTGTCCTATATCTAGTCGGACAAAATTATGAATCATTGCTTTGGCGCCGGACGCTGCATACTTGTGAGTAGAATTAGTAGGGCTGATCTTCGTGTAGTGGTGGTTATAGTTTCCAATTTGTAAGTTGATGGAACCGTATTGTCCTCGAGCGTTTTGGTTGTATGTATGCATCAAACAAAAAAGTCGGGGCAACACAGGCTGAGTTTATGGCATTGTCAGCTGCTTTATTGACGACCTTGCCAGCATGTCCTGGCACCCACATTGACTTTTTTATCTGTGACTTTAAGAAGCTTGTCAAGGAGACAATTGAGACATTATTTTTGGGCTTAGGTATTTCACGCAATAAGGAGAAATGTTCGGAGCTGTTGTGCCAACAACTGCTCTATTGCGGATGGTAATATTTTCTTCCGCTTGAGTTTGAATATGCTGAGAATGTCTTTGACAATTATAAACCCACTTGCGTGTAATGTATATGATTTAATTTTTTAGTGAGGTTAGTCAGAATGAGATTGGGACTCTCAGACTAAATCGGCGGCTAACAAACAAACTTTGGGAAACTCGAAACGAACGAAATTTTAATTCGAAATGAAGAACGACAGCCAATGACATTTTATTTGTCTTGGTCTTTTATTCAGATTACATTGATGAGCTTCGTATTCTAAAAAGTTGCTTAATTGAACGTAGTGTTGAATTGTTTACATAAGGCGTTGCTGCTCAGCTATTAATCTGCAGAGTAACACCTCTTGGAAAAGTCTAGGGTATTATTATTTATGTAAAAAAATTGCAAAGAAAATAGGTTATCTGAAAAGAATTAGAAGGGAGGTGTCCACATTAACGTCAATTAATATATATAATGTTATTGTTAAACCTCATTTTGAATATTGTTCAAGTGTACTGTTTTTATGTAATGAGAGCAGAATAAACAGGCTCCAACTGTTACAGAATAAGGCCATGAGAACTATCTTAAAGTGCAATAGATATACATCAATAAATGTTATGTTAAATTCGTTAAAGTGGTTAACTGTGAAGCAGAGAATTGTTATGAATATGTTAATGTTTGTCTTTAAAATTAAACATAACTTAATGCCAAAGTATTTGTCAAAATATGTTCTGCATGTTAGTGAAATTCAACCTTATAGTCTCAGAAATACGTGTGACCTTAGATTACCAAATTTTTTGACAACAAGAGCACAAAATTTTTTAATATATAAAGGCTTTAAATTATATAATCAAATGCCTAATTTCGCTAAAAGTATAACAAACTTAAGATCTTTTAAATGTTGTGTTATCCAATTCGTAAGACTTAAATTTTAATCAATTAATGTAAAAATGTTCAAATTGACATTAATAGCTTAAAGCAAAGCTAAATAAAGTAATCAATCAATCAATCAATCAATCAACTGTCCTGCTCTGCCCTACCTAAAGCCAGCCGCTCGGATTAGCCGTGAAATTGTAGGACCCCTCGATCTGTCTCAAATATAATAACTCAAATAAGTGGTTTTGAGAAAGTAGGCCTAAAAATCGAAGACTTGTGCAGCTTCAGTCAACATATTATGCAAAGTTTTTGTTGTTGATTAATTGGTTAGTACAGTTCCGTCGTCTTTCAATGTCATCTGCAGCTACTAAAATAATGCACCCACATTTAGGCCAGTTTGTGTGTTGAGTTGTAAGATGTTAATTTGCTTCTCCTCTATACCCTGTACGTATCTAATCCAAACACTTTAAAATATCGACTGCCTGGACTTTTTGTAAAATACAAAGATGGATGTCAAACCCTTCTATTTATGTTTTCCTTTTTTTTTTTTCAGATTCCTTATTGGAAATAAGTTTCAACCTTCAGATGAACCTGCAGAGCTGACTGATTGCTTTCGTTGTGACAAGTTGATGTTGGTAAGAAATCCAGTCCGCCCCTCTGCAATTTTCCCTAATACACATTCTCCAAATGAGTTCGTCTATTAATTGAATTGTTTTTTTTTTTTAATAAACTTACAGCTTGCAAATTTAAGATGCAGCAACTTCTGACTAAACGCACCGCCTCCAGCACAGAGAGTAAAGCGCCGTATTTATCAATTTTTTATCAAACAAATCCGCATCAGCAGCAAATCTAAGACAAACATAAAAAAAAACAAACAAATCAACTAAACAACGAGAATTGTTTACAAAAGACACAACAAGTACAGAAAACAAAGAAAAGGACATCAACTGTTGTCTGTAGTCTCTGAAAAGTTGTATATAAATTTTAGGAGAGAACACAATACAGCAGCATATCGATTCTTTTACCCCGACGACCGACAAAGAGAAAGTAAAATTACTTCCCGAACATGGACACAAACAGCAACAGCGGCGTAGCCGCAGCTGGTGGCGGCATAACAAGTGGTGGCGGTTGCAGCAGTAAAGAGCCGCCACCACGCAATGAACCCTACGTTGATCCGATTAACGGCATTGTACAGCCACCGACTGTACCGCAACCAGACCGACCTGGCCGCAATACCAATCAGCTGCAATATATCATCAAGACGGTAATGAAATCGATTTGGAAACACCAATTCTCGTGGCCATTCCAGCAGCCGGTGGATGCGAAAAAACTCAATCTGCCGGACTATCATAAGATCATCAAACAGCCGATGGACTTGGGCACGGTAAAGAAGCGTCTGGAGAACAACTACTATTGGACGTCGGGTGAATGCATTCAGGACTTCAATACAATGTTTACGAATTGCTATGTGTACAATAAGCCCGGCGAGGATGTCGTAGTGATGGCACAAACGCTCGAGAAGCTATTTCTCACTAAGATCGAGGCAATGCCGAAGCCCGAGATCGAGCTGGAACCGGTCACACCGAAAGGTGCTAAGAAGAAGCCCCGAGCACCGGGCAAAGTACCCGCAACACCAGGTAGTGGCCTACTGCCGACGCCGAGTAGTGCGGGACGTGGACGACCATTGTCTGCGATGGGTGGCGGTGTGCCAGTGACATCAACGGCGGGACCAGCGACACCACTCGGCACCCCAACGGTTCCGAGTATTCCGCAAATCGGTCGAATTCCTCATCATTCTTCAAGTGGTACGAAAAACTCAACCGTAACTGCTGTTGCAGGCTCCACGCTGTCGGGAGTGGGAGCATCTAGCAGCGGCGGCGGCGGTGTCGGTGCAGCTGTCACCGCGGCGAGTGCTGCAGCAACAGCGGTTAGTGGTGCTCCTGCTAGCGTGTTACCCGCCCCGTCCGCATCCGGACCGAATGCATCGCACAATTCTCTGGGCGGTGGTGTACCGCCTGGCGCAACACCGGCTTCGGCCGGCAGTAGTCTGGTCAATTCAAGCCTAATCGACAACTCGGCTGCGGCAGCGGCAGCAGCAGCAGCCCACGCGGCCGCTGCAGCTGCATACCATGTAAATAGTACTCAACCGGGAGCTCTGGACGCAGTGATACCACCTCAGCAGCCGGCCAAAATGAAGAAGGGCGTGAAAAGAAAGGCGGACACAACCACACCGACGGCCAATGCATTTGAATCCCCCTATGCCGCGATCGATTCAAAGAGCGCCAAAATAGCGACGCGCCGCGAATCATCCAGACAGGTAAATAAGGTAGGCGCGAGTCGATAGTGTTGATGTTGATACTCTTGATTATCATTTTCTGCCAACAACTCACCAGAAATGCAGTAAACACATGAATCATTGCAACACTTCACTCGCATTGCTGCCATTTTTCCTTTTTTCTTTAACATTTTGTGCGATTGTTTTGTGTGTGCTGTGAGTGGATGGGTTGAATGATTAACATCTCATCGTCATTCATCATATATACAGACATTCCCATTCATTGCTGTATCTAATCACATCGTTCTATTTTTTTTTTTTTTTGTTGTCTTTGTCTAGGAATTGACGTTATTCCAATCATCAGTGTATCCAATGTCACCCCTGGGCGGCACACCTGGCTCGGCACCGAAGAACAAAGAAAAACTTTCGGACGCCCTCAAGTCATGCAATGAAATTTTAAAAGAGCTCTTTTCCAAAAAGCACTCCGGCTACGCCTGGCCCTTCTACAAGCCGGTGGACGCCGAGCTGCTGGGCCTGCATGACTATCATGACATAATCAAGAAGCCAATGGATCTGGGCACTGTGAAGCGGAAAATGGACAATCGCGAGTACAAGAGCGCGCCTGAGTTTGCCGCCGATGTGCGATTAATATTCACCAACTGTTACAAATACAACCCCCCAGATCATGATGTCGTGGCGATGGGTCGCAAACTGCAGGACGTCTTCGAGATGCGATACGCGAATATTCCCGATGAGCCAGCTATTCATATACATCCTTTCTCCAAGAACGAAACGGAAACGTCGTCCGAGGAGTCGAGCGACACGGAGAACGAGTCGAACTCGGACGAGGAGCGCAACGCCAAGCTGAAAATGCTCGAAGCAAAGCTGATCGACCTCCAGGAGGAGATGAAGAAACTGATGGAGGAGGCATCCAACAAAAAGAAGGCAAAGAAAAAGCTCAAGGAAAAGAAGAAGGGGCCCGGTAGTGGCGGTACAGGTGCAGGTATGGTCGGAGTTGGCGGCGGCATGTCTGCCGGTATGGCTGGCGCTCCAGGTGGTGTTGACCTCAGTAAAGTTCCCGGTGAATTACTTCATGGTCATGCACTGGCGGCGGCGGTTCATAGCGCTGTAGTCAAGGGCGGTGTACTGGGTGGACCTGGTGCCACCGGGGGACTTAATTCGGCGCTAGCTGGAGCCGCTGGCATGACTGGCGCAGCAGTGGCGGCCGGCGGAGCTGCTGGTGCGGCCAACAGTAAAGGTGCTAAGGTCAAGGGGCAGCGCGGACCGAAAGCAGGCGCTTCAGGAGGTGGTGGAGCCGGCACCAGCGGTCAAGTGAATAAACGCGCCAAGGCGAATGCGACACCCGGCGGAGCACCTCGAGGAGCCAACAAAAAGAAACCCAGCCAAGTGATGAACTTCGACTCGGAGGAAGAGGACACCGCTAAGCCGATGTCGTACGACGAGAAGCGACAACTGTCGTTGGACATTAACAAGTTGCCAGGTAGAAAACACGTGTGAACCGAACCACTCAAATGAGCTCTCGTATTAACTGTATGTTTGTGTTGTTATCTTTTCGTTTTTAGGCGACAAGCTTGGCCGGGTCGTCCACATTATCCAGAACCGCGAACCATCGCTGAGGGACTCCAATCCAGATGAGATCGAAATCGATTTCGAAACACTAAAGCCGTCTACCCTGCGCGAACTGGAGAGCTATGTCGCCTCATGTCTTCGTAAAAAAACTCGTAAGCCTTACTGTAAGTTTATCCCAATGACACGCACTACTAGCGAACAGAAAGAACAAGAGAGCGAAAGCACAAAAAAGAGCAAAACATTGATACCGAAACAAAAGAGAGAAACAAAGCGATTCTTAGGTTGTTTGGTTTACGTTTTCAAAATTTCTTTATTATCCAGCTCTTCTCACTTTGTGACATTTTTGTTTTTTTTTTTTGTTTCTATTTTTTATTTCACATCACACAAGTGACGAATCATACTTCCTAATATTTGCTTGTGTTTTATCCGTTACCTAACCTCCTCCACATCACGAGAGTTGACTTTTTGTAAAATGTTTCAGTGACTAAACAAGAAAAAAAGTACTTCCCATCGAATGTTGTAACGAATTTGCTTAACTTTTCTACGCAAAAAGAAGATACGCGGACACATTTGCCGCCACCACACCCAGCGTTAAGGAGTTGTTACTTTTGACACTGAAGTGAAAGAGCATTAATTTTTTTATTTGTTTCTTTTCATAATTTTCTTTTTCGCAATTGGCAACAGATGAATTTGCAAAACAAAAAAACAAAGTCCACAAACAAAATGAATAAAAAAAAAGTCATGCATAGATGATAGTAGTGTCTGTGTTAATTGGATGAACTGAGCACAAAATATTTGGCATGGTAGTGTTGTTGTCTTTTTTGTACATAATCGAACTAATTTTACTTTTAACTGATTGTTGTTTGAATAATTGTAAGGTTTGACTTTAATTGTGATATAATTTAAGTGCATCCCACAAGAGGACGATATCCTTCTTTTTTTTTCAAGTGTGTGTGTTGTTAATATCGAGAGTTAAGTCTAACAAATTGGTGTTGGGTAGTTGTAAATGAATTTCATTTGACATTCACCTTCGAAGGAGTACTAGAGTAGGGACGGATCACCAACAGTCATTGTTTGATTTGCATGAGAAATCGTTTTTACAGATAGATAGTTGGGCGAAGTTTGCTAAGATGGTAGAAGTTTTATTAGGTTGGTAATGAACCAGCACTTTCGAGGCGCTCACTGAAGCTCGAATCCGCCCTATACGTTTTATTTGCATTACATGAAGGTAGTTGCGTTTCAGAGTTTTGAGTGGACACCGTCTAAGCAGTCCAGGGACCATTTTAGGATTACTTTTGGCTTTCATCTGTCTTTTCGAGGGTATATTTGCGCCTTCCTCTGCTAAGATCATAGTCTTGACACTCTTGTTTATTGAACTTCCTATTCATTGCAGTCGCTGCTCTTATGATTTAAATGAAATTGGACTACTCCTTTGGTAGAGTGGCATCTTATGGATTCGTGCTGTTGTTCGGGTAGGCCACTTACTCTCGCTGCCAGTCGGTACTTCATCGTCTTCTCTTGTTTCCATCCCATCCATTGCGTTGGTAGTTGCCGGCTGTTGTCGACTAGATACATCGTATGGATCGAGAAGGAAATCATCATTTGCGACCTAAACATGAGCGGCGTATATCTATTTTGTATGCAGAGAACCTCTAGGAGATAGAAAGCAAATGCAGTTTAAGGCCAATGTCGCTCAGTATATAGATTAGAACAGTACGACGAGCGCCAGGCATCAAAAAGTCTTCGCTTTGTGTGTTCAGTCCTGGTCAGTGACATTGGCATAAGAGTCATCATCATCACATACAATTGTTAATTTTCACGCAGTTTGGCCTTTTCACAGGACTGTTGTTTATGTATGGTTGCAAGCAGGCCCAGATTGCGCATTGTATTTTCATCATTTCATACAGTATTTTGCTTATCAGTTGCAGCTGTGTGTAAAGTGTGAGCTAAAAGACACGATTACATTAAATGCCATGCGCCGTGCACCCGTCAAATCGCAACTGGAACATGCCATTCACCATGTTTAACTATGGAACATTAGTAAATACCAACCAATCGTCACGTTCGTCTTGCAGAACAACACTCACTATTCTGATTAAAATAAGTACCCATCGCATATCATTCGGAACGCTTAACAATGCTGCAATATAATTTCAACTGTGTGACACAAGGTCTCAAAAGCGGACCTTAAAACAATCGCTAATCGCTTAGGGCCACCGCAATACGATTTCATTATGTTTAAATTTCAGTTGTCGCTCACTGCTTTGCTGCAGTCTTATTCTTCGTTCCTTTCTACCACAAAGTTAAAGTTTATTGTCGGTGATTCATCAATATTGGATCTGGTCTCCCTTATTCTTGACAGGATACACTTGTTTTTGTTCTCGTTACCGTCTAAACGGATTAAAGTCGCTTGCCTTTCTATGCTCGCAAACGTCGCCGTGCCAGCTCGGGTTTGTCTATTCATCTATATCAGGGGCGCTGGCGAATAATTGGAACAGGCGTTGGAAAGATCGTTACTTGCGTTTTTCTTTGATTTATGCACAATTCTTTCAGTTATGATGTGAACATTTGATCGATCGTTAAACTGGTCTGGTTTTAGCCCGTTAAACAATATGGGAGATATGATCTAGTCAAGGGGACAGATGCCTCTGTACTTGGCGCAGCTGTATAGCTTATATCTGCCCAAATCTGGGATATTGCTTGGTGGATGATTTAAATCCAATCCTGCACTAAATAGTTCGACATTTAAACTATCAGTTTTGTTATAGAATCTTCATTTCATTTGGTCAAGTTGAAGTGGTTCAAGGTTCATATCTTGGTCTAAATGGAACTGTGTCGCATTCGGACCCCTTAAAAATTCAAGAATGTTGACGCATTGTGTCGGCTGTAATTACATTTCTGCAGCAAAGACAATTACCTTAAGATTGTTACTAAACGTACTGTGCTTACCAACTGCCCTACCAAAGATGTTTTCCTTTCCTATTCTGTCGTTTAAATCAGCCATTTGATCAGGTCAAGGAACTCGAAGAAACTGTCTGGGCCGTCCTTTTCTTTCTGTGGGACATGAGCGGTATAGTAGGGTTATGTTGACTACAATAGAATAAAACGAAACACGTCTCCTTCAAAATCAAACTATTTCTCTGCAGAAACATAGGTAACCCATTGTAGTTCATGTTGTCTATAATAGGTTAGTTTGGAAGAAGTAACCTCTCAAAAACGTCCTCCGGCTGGGGGATATTGTTTCCCATTCACATAGCGTTTGCGATATTTCCCTCAGCTGGTGTCCCTGTCTGCTAGTCTGAGCCGTTTGGAACGCTTTCTCACAAGACAGTGCACTGACAAGATTGACAACCAGTTTGCTGAGTTATTTCCCGCCTAGTTTCGGAAGTTCCCTTTTGCAGTCTAATGGTGACAAAAATCCCTTGGTTTCAGTGGTTCCTGCAAGCTTCTGTTACCACAAGTCGTCAGTTTTTTTCATAACATGTAATTCTGTTCCTAATAGTACTCTTTCTGATGCACGGAGGTGGTTTAATGTCTAAGCCCTCCATTGCTTCTATTTCTCTGCTTTTCCCCGCAAACTCTTTATGAACCACAATAAATATGAGTTCCCCATACGGCTGTTCCTATTTCAGAATAGACAATGTAGAAGTAGATCTGTGTTGATGGACACTCCTCCCAGATATATATCTCTTCTGCCGTTTTAAAAACAGTCCAAAATTTGAAAGTAAAGTGATTGAAAGTAGTTCTTTCGTCTTCCGGCTCGTATTTTTCAAAAGGGTATTAACAGCACTCGTCTTTTATTTTCATCCGTTTTTTTTTTCTTGCATTACATTTTTTTTTTTTTATGTTGCCATGCTAACTATAGTGTGTCTGAACATTCTCCGTGATACATATTTTCCATTAACTGCATGCATGCTTACACAAACAAAATAATGAAGATCTTCATAAAAATTTCTTTTATACACACAAAACACATGAATCGGTGTGGGTAATATCTATTTATTTGAATAGGTACAGAACACAAATAGAAAGTTAATTCCTGGCATTTAACTTTGTGTTTGTTGTTCGCAATATGTTTCTCTCGTAATTGAACTTTTTGCTGCAAACTTTTCTTATCTTAAACTGTCTTTTAGTTGAAGTTATGTATTTTTTTTTTAATTATTTTGTTTTAATATTTCGGAAACGCTTGAAAGTTTGTCGTATATATATATATTTTGATATGTATATACTGCTGGTTGTATTATAATTTGTTTATTGTATGAAATCGTTTGAATAACATGGTTAACTATATTGCACATGTTTGGTTTTGTTCTTTTCGTCCTTTCTTTCTCGCGTGTAGATAAGAAAATATCTGGCAAATCTAAGGATGAACAAATGGCAGAGAAGAAACAAGAATTGGAGAAACGGTTGCAAGATGTAACTGGACAATTGGGCACGGCCAAAAAGGCAGCCAAAAAAGGTGAGTTCTATCGCATAAAGTTGTAGTTTTCAAATGGATTATAGTAAGAACAGCTCCACTGATGACGTACTAGATAAATCTAGCTGTTCTTACTAATATTGTACGATGTACGACGTCAATGGAGGTGTATGCAGACCTTCCAACAAGTTCGACAACTGCTTATAAATAGGATCTGCGGCGTTTGAAAAAAAAAACATTAGTTACTCTTCAGGAATTCAGTTTCCACACGATGTTGGAAAGGAGTCCAAGTAGAGCCCTTCGAACCACTCCAACTGCTTCTCACAACTCAGTTCGTGTTCCACATGAAACCGCTTGATATCACTAGTTTTTTTTATAATACATAGAACGTCGAATGCATCTCAAAAGTCGCTTACTATCATGCTTCGTTTCAACAAATACCCTCAAAGTGTGGTTTGGGCACTCGCAGGGGATCAGTTTATTGCACAGACTGGTCCTAAACAGAAACGACAGTGGGCGGTGTATGGCCTGAGGTACAATGTAATACCCGTCAGGTTTATCACCGTTTCAAGGCCGTGGGGAAATCCCTAAAATCGATTTCATAACTGTCCGGATGTGAAACTTATCCGGTGGGCGGAAGAATTTAAAATTCACCTTAAAATTCCATTGACACATCCTACATAATATCATGTCTGCCATGAATGGCACAATCTCTGTTGATTCTACCAGAATCGGTTTATACCTCTTGCTATACTTGTACAGTCTTATCCAAAGAAATTGCAACGATCTACATGACATGCTACACGAAGAAAATGATTCGGCGAAGATTTGTTTTAAGAACACAACATCGTCGAAGAAGACTTTATCTAGGAGAATACAAATATGTACATACAAAATTTGTTTGGTGTTTGGTTTGAGGTTGTTTTAACAAACAGAGTACACTGGCGCAGACATTAAGAGAGATTCATCTTAAAATGCAATTTTATCTGTACTTTGAAGATTCTGCTGGTGACGTGAAGCATATTTGTCGGTCCCCTAGCCCTATTTTTCTATATATCTCGACTTTCGTTGTCAAGTAAGGAGATTGAGAAGGATTTTGTGACCCTTCAACTAGAATTATTGTCTGTTTAAAATCGCGTGCAGATATTTCTTATTGCTGGTTTCTACAGACCGTCAAAATAAAGCTCACGATTCGTGTCAAGCCGCTGGATGCACCTCATGACATGAGATCACACTTAATAACCACTTTAGGACACATTTGTACGTCATCGCGAAGGCAGCATGTCCATTGACTTTTGTAATCTAGTCGTTAACACGAGACAAATCTTCTACTCAAGATGAGCAATAGAATCTGCGCAAAAAACCGCCTATCACAGTGATCACTGATCACATAGAGCAAACAAAAAGTGAGGAACCAAACAGCCGTCATGAACAAAGTTAGGGAAAACTTTATCAAGATGACATTAAAAGTAATTCTTCTCTATATAATTTGGGTATAAAGGGAAACGAGCAAAGAGTGTAGCCCGGTGATCATGTTGTCTTGTGTGTGGCACGTAGTCTCTCTCCCCGTCATACTTGAACCGCACGTCTACCTTCATATCGTTAAATTTGGGTCAAAAAAAATGAGTAAGCATCGTTGAAGGTGATGACTTCACCAACTGCATTTTCCAAAAAAAAAAATACATCAATGACGCCGCTGGTCCAAATTCCGCACCAAACCGAAACTCTTTGTGGAAGCCCCAGCAAAAAATCGTGTAAGGTATACCAGGTTAAGGTTTAAATAAGGCATACACAGAATAGAAAATCTTATTGATCACCCATTATAATTCTGAGTTAAGCCTTATTATAAGGTTTACAACTAGAAAGAACACGATTTCAGATCAACGGTACTAAATTTATTAATAATCCAGATTTATCCAGATAATCCATAATTCATAAGGAGTATATGTGCTGGCGCCGCATTATTTTGCACCCTCAGAGAGAACACTGGCGACATAACGGTACTATATTCCTTAATAATAAACGAATACCTTATCGTAAGAAATTCATAAGGAATATTTGTTCTGACGAGTCCATTATTGTGCTAACAACGAAACTGACCAGTCGCAAAACCAAATTTACATAATTTTTAAAATATAAAAAAGATTTAAGTGAAAAGGGAAAGTGAGTTTCAAAGTGAGTAATGGCTACATTGGGATTATCAAAGCGGCATTATAGAAGGCTGCTCAAAAAGGAAAAAGATAAACTACTATCAGAGCCAGAAAAAAACCTTGAACATGAAGTGGAAACTAATATTAATGCCAGTTCATTTAATTTTATAAGTGATAATCTTGTTGAAGAAGGCGGTTTTGAAAATATTAGCGAATTAATAAATAATAAATCACCCGCATTCAAAACAAAATTGGCTTATTGGTTCTTAGAGGAAAATATTTCATATAATGCTGGAAATAAATTGTTGCTTATATTAAAAGAAGAAGGATGAAGGAAAGAAGATGTTCCCTTATCAGTTCAAACTTTAATTGAAGTCAACAAAATTGAAAAAAAAAAAAAAAATAATTATAGATATAGAGCCGGGTAGTTATATGCATTTCGGTATTTCAAAAATGATAAAAAAATATAATAATTTAAATATTGCCACTAATGGCACAATAAAAATATTGACATAAACATAAACGTAGCTTATACAAAAGCTCGGGTACTGCATTGTGGCCAATATTGGGCGCGTTTGTTGATAGATTAGATCTTAGACCTTTTATGATAGGTTGTTTTGTCGGCCCTAATAAATCTGCAAATTTGGATGATTATTTGGCAAATTTTATTTCTGAACTAAGAGAGGTAGACAATAGTGGAATCGAAGTTGAGAATATTGTTTGTAAATTAAAAATCGGAGCATTTGCTTGTGATGCGCCCGCTAGGGCATTCATGACATCAACAGTATACATCAGAATTCGTTTCACGGCTATCCTTTTTGTACGCAAATCGGTAAGCGAATCAACAAAAGAACTGTTTATTCAACATCTGTGGGTCCATTAAGAACTGAGGAAAATTTTTCAAGCAGAACCGATATACATCATCATAGCTTAAAATATAAAAGTAATCCGAATATATTCATTTATTAGATCTCGGAATAAGTAAAAAAAATTGACAAAGATTTTTAGTGGCAATTACAAAGACCTTTCAATATATCTTTAGAAAATAGAAAGAACTTATCAGTTAAGCTTTTGAAATTAGCATCTTATATTCCTAAGGAATTTTGTAGGAAACCGAGGCCTTTTGAAGAACTTTCAAGGTGGAAACGCACCGAATTCCGACAAATAATTTTATACACAGGAATTTATATATTAAAGGAAGTTATGGAAAAGGAGTTTTATGAACATTTTTATTGTTGTGTTGCGCGTACCGAATGTGTCTTGATGCAATTAAGCAATAGATTAAATGAAATTCCTATAAAACTTATTTATCAAATTCAAAATGAATTGATTGATAAATCTTTAGTATCATTAAAATTTAATCAAATATTTTTTTCCAAAAAAATTACCAATAACATGTGTTCCGTAAATAACATTCCTTATAAAATTACTGCTCTAGGAATTAAGAATGGAAAATACTACATCGTTGCCATAAAGCTTAATATTTCGCCCTTTTTTTTATCGGGTAAATTCTTTGCAGTTAGGTATTTGTCTAACAAGTGGATTTGCTGTTTACATTAAATTCCAATATTATGAAATATTTTCCAATAAGAATTTGCGATTCAAATAAGACCTTATATAACACTTATTATCAGTTTAAGATAAGCATTATAACGGGTGATTTTTTAAGAGGTTTAGAACTTTTTTTAAAAAAAAAACACAAAAAATTCGAAAAAATGAATGAAATATTTATTTGAATCGATAGTTTGAACCTTGCAATTTAATGTTTAAAGATAATTTCATGCAAATGTTGACCGCGGCTGCGTCTCAGGTAGCCCATCCGCTGAGTCCAATTTTGGCATACTCTTTCACACATATCGGCCGGTGTCTCACGAATGAATGCATGGATGTTGGCTTCCAGTGCGTCAATCGAAGCGGGCTTGTCCCTATACACATACCCCCACAAAAAATAATCTAATGGTGTCAAATCGCACGATCTAGGCGGCCAATTGACCGGCCCGAAACGTGAAATTAACTGTTCACCAAACTCGCCTCGCAATTGCGCCATTGTTTCGCGTGCTGTGTGGCATGTGGCACCGTCTTGTTGAAACCACATATCATGCAAGTCAAGAACTTCCATTTCGGGCAAAAAAAAGTTTGTTATCATCGCTCGGTAGCGTTCACCATTGACAGTAACGCTGCGATTCGCATCATCTTTGAAGAAATATGGCCCAATAATGCCGCCGGCCCATAAACCGCACCAAACAGTGGCTTTTTCGGGATGCATTGGTAGCTGTTGCAATGCTTCTGGCTGATCTTCACTCCAAATGCGGCAATTTTGCTTATTTACGTACCCATTCAACCAAAAATGAGCCTCATCGCTGAACACAATTTTTCGATAAAAAAGCAGATCCTCGGATTTCGAACCGAGCACGAATTTTGATAGTAAAATTCAATAATTTGCAAGCGTTGTTCATTTGCAAACCAAACTGAAGCTGTTTGACAGTGACACAAGGTACTAAACACACTTCAGCTGTCAAAACCAGTGTTGCCAAAACCAAACCAGCTAAAAAATCACCCGTTATAATAGAGATGCCACGAATATTCGGCAACTATTCGGTATTCGGCTATTCGGTCACAATATTAAGCCGAATACCGAATAGTGAAAATAGCAAATCATGAAAAAAAAAACTCGCGAAGATGTTTATTTTATCAAAAAATTAATATGTTCATATTTCAAATTTACCAGTGGTAAACTATGGTGTATGAAAACAAATTTTTCAGCATTTGTCGATAGTAGACGATTGCGTTTTTTCTTCATAGATTATACCTGGTTCTGAAAACAGCCGCTCACTTTACACACTGCTACCGGAGATGACAAATAAATCTTAGCAAATTGTGCAAGGGTTTTGCGTCTGCTGACCACCACTTGTAAAATAAGACCTTATATAATGCTTATTGAAGCAAAGCAGCATTCCTTATTAATAATAATGCCTTACCTTCTAAGGAATAAGCTGTATTGAAACAAGGCTTATAACTACTTTCTTTGTTTGCGGGTTTGCCACCTGGCGACCCATAACTGACATTCATTCAAAAATTCGCCTCGTTCGCTAAAGATGATTTTCGGACAAAATTTAAGTTCTCTATGTAACGTTCCGGAGCCCAGAGATCGAACAAACTCGTTGTCTATGGCCATTAATTTTGAGCTCCTTGGTCAGTTGGATCTTGTACGGGTGTAGGCATGAGGCCCGACGCAAAATTCCCCAAATCGACGTCTGCCAAAGGCCGTCTTTCTCTGCAAGGCGAGGAATGGACTGCCACGGGTTCTCCTGTAAGTACACTTCCACGGACCTCGGAAATGTTCTCGGCCGATCTGGCGTTCCTTTGACTCACGGGTGCTGGCTGATTGTTTACCGAAAAGGTTGCCTCGAATTTGGCTGCCAAACGTTGCAGAATCGACTTCGAAAGGCCAATGCGTTTGCCGTAAAAAAGCGCAACTTGCACAGGAAAACTCGTTTTGATAATAAAGATATATCATTTAGATTTAGACGTTTCGTGAATAATAAACACTTCAAACAGACGCCACCAAAGTGGCCGCCAACATCGACCGAATTGAAAATTCCTTTTATGTGTTCAACAAACTTTACTGTAGCTAGAGCAACGAAAAGGCAAACAAATCAACCAAGCGATCGATGGCCGTCTATGGTGCAGTCTTTTGTTTTGATCTTACAACCCTACACAACCGCACCTAATCCTGCAGCTAGTGCAGTACTTTAAGTATTATTGTTAAACAAATTAATTTACTTTTCCAAACAAACTGAATTTCTATACATCAACCTGTTTTTCTTCTCTTTCCAGACGAATCATCGAATAAGGTCGATGTTGTACCACCAAATCATGCGTCATCAAGCTCTAGTTCTAGTGACTCATCCTCGTCCAGTTCAAGCGACACCAGTTCTAGTGATTCAAGTGACAGTGAAGCAGGTTAGGCCGCGAATTATTTCTATATAAAACTACTAAACAAAAGCAAAAAAAAAATTGATTGACTGTTTTTTTTTTATATTTTCATTTTTATCACGTGATAAATATTTTTTTTTTTGTTTTTTTTGCTCTCATGTTTGGTTATGATTATTTTTATTTATCACCTTACACAGACAGTTAAGGTATAACGATATTGAATGGTACAAATCATACCATGCCCGTAAAGTGTCCGCGGAGTTCAACCCTAGCAAGATGGTAATAACATTTCCACAGCCATTTGGTTGGTTCAGACAGATTAAAAAGAAAACAGCTCAATCGATATGTGTGCAAAGAAAACTGAAAACACTTTTACTCCATCATTTTGTTTATTTTTCTCTTTAAATTTGTATTATTTTCTTGTTAATAAGAGAGAGAGAGAGAGAGAGTTTTAGAGGGCGTACTACAATGAGATAGAGATAGAGAGAAGAGTTATGCTATATATACAATTTTATATAAATACTTTTGTCCATAATAATTAAGTGTGAATTTTTTAAACGTAGTCATTATTAATATTAACATTATTATACACAAGCAAATTGTTACTAATATTATTCTTAGTTTTTTTTTTAATATTTTTTTTTTATATTATTGTTTTATTATTATATATAATTCCGTTGGGTAGAGTAGTAGAAGTAGTAGCAACAGTATAAGTGGTAGTTTATTACCACACACACACCCTCATGCATAATCATTTATTTTATTTTATTAAATCTTTGTTGATGACCATATTGTTTGGAGAATAAACACAGAACGGCCTACGCGAATTTTATAATCTCTCCGCGTTTATAAATTAAACGAACAGGCTTCTTAGTTTTTTTTTTTAAATTCCCATATACCTAGTAGGTTCAGTTTGTGTGCGTAAGTCACTTTTATAAAAGGTGTTTATATTTATATTTCGTTTATAGAGTAATATGTTGGCATTTTGTATTATTTTCTAAAAATATTTACAGAAAGCCCTAACCCTACTAATTTAAATAAGAAAATTGAAAAAAAAGTCAACAGGTTCGTACAAAACTTGTTTTGCATGGAAACACAAACCACTGCCGATAACAACTAACATAGCAACTGATATTCATTTAATGCTAAGATAGGAGTAGTAGTCGGTCAGGTGCGGCAACACCGTGGAGACGAGTGGTCAGTGAAATCGTGGCTTTACTCGGAGTTGTGAGTAGTCGCTTTGTCCATTGTAAATGCTTGCGGTTTTAAAGGCAGTTAGTTAGAGGTAGAGGTGTTCTGCCTCTTGAGGGGTGTCTTTCATTATGAGATGCATACAAAGTTCACCCAAAAAGCCATTGCCAATGGGTATTACACGCCTATATGAGCACCTTCTTTGTTTGCAACAGTGCTAAAATTGTAACAAACATATCCCCCCGATTCAAGAAATCTAAAGAATAGCACGGGTTTTTTTTGGTATTTTACGGAGAAATTTTCGAAGGCCATTCTATTTCTGTCTGTCCCAAATAGAATGTGGCGAATTTTTTTTTAGCTCGGGCACTGAATTTGAGCTCTTCCACTGTCTAGAAAGTAGTTAGATGGTTGGCGATCATGGTGAGGAGCGTCTTTCTATGTAACAAGCGAAGAGGGGAAACAACAATGCACAGGCACTACCCACCAAAAAGATACTTGAAAGCGGCATCCAGTTAAGTCTCTACAAATCTGTGAACCACCGCGAAGAAATCTTTGAAAAAAAAAAAAACTTGTTCTGCCATAGGTGATTTGCTAACCTAAAACTTCTGGAGTCGAGTAAGTCGATGATGTTATTGCAAATTGATGGCTGAGACATTTGCGTTGTTGAAGACGTCATCGAAGAACCACTATTGTTGTTCAATATTCATCTTTCAAATGAATATTCAGGCCGCTGCAACACTTTCTGCAGCTTTTGCCTTTCAAGCACCGAAATGTCCAAGAAACTGATTGTTGGTGTTCGCTCAAAATTGGGGCCAATTGCTTCTGCAACGCATTACGAAACAAGTTCTTAATGCTCACGGGCTACTTTTTGCAAGGCATAAGCAGTCACATACGAGGTTATGTTGAACTATGTGCCTAATTTGTAACAATTTTAAGTGTCGGGCTTCAGTTTAAGAAGTTTGCCTTTATTTTCCAAACAAAGTTTGCAATTGTGATCTTCCGCATTTTTAAAGTCGAGACTAGAGTTTGTTATTTTACGTAGTAAGACGCTTTGGACCCTAAATTTTTGTCTACCATCGAAAAACAAAACAATCGAGCATAGATCAGTGCGACTTTGATTGCCTTCTGCTACTCATTTGAAGTTGAATACTGTGCTCTCTTTTACAGCTACGTTTGGAAGGGATGCGAACATCAAGTGCGCATATACGGCTGTCGTCTTCTGTTTGTTCTTCTTATTCTAAAATTCCTTTTGCAAGGTTGGTTAGACAAGTGTGTTCTCTTCATTTTAAGTTGGATGTGACGGTCATTTTGATTTTGTTCACTGGCTCAGTGTATTGATTGCAATTTGTCCACAAATATTGAATTTTCCAAAAAAAAATGTTTCGTTTTGAAATCACCATCTTTGCAAAGCGTCAACTTGCATTTTAATCTATCGTTTCAGACCAGCGCACTTTCTGTTAAAAAAAAGAAGACAGAATCAAGCACCTCCAGTGACTGTCTTCCGTTTCTGTTTTGAAAACAGTTTTTTGTAAGCAAGCAGAAGACTAAAGATCCACTTCCCATCATTTTTCCCTCATTAGACCAATCCGGTCTTAGTATTTGAAATTGTATGACGTTGTAGGCTCTTCATCCTTCTCTGCGTTTTTAATCAGCTAATTCCTGAGGTTTGGGATAGCTTGTTTATGGCTACATTCAAAATTTACCACCTCAGTCCAGCTTCCCACCAACAGCTATGGTTTGTCTGAATCTGCTCATGCATCTCTAAGGTAATTTCAACTCAAACACACTTTCAGAGAGACAGTGAGACTTCATCTGTTGTCAGTGCGCCGAGCGAGCTATGCCTTTGTGTAATTGAGTGTGAGGAGTTTTACCAAGAAACGAAAAGCCCAATAGAAGGCGGCATTGGGTTTACAATATGCAACCACTCTGTTCAGTAACTTAATTGAAATACGATCGCTTTTTGGTCGATGTGTGCTCAACATCTCTAGCTCTGGTCTTTGGTCCCACCAATAGTTATGCATAACTTCAAGTGCTTGATAGTAATCCAACTTGTGGCTGTAGGTCGTGCCTTTAACAGGTCTATTGGTAAATTCCAAGTGTTTGACTAAACTTACTTGGCATTTCGTCAATTTTTGACAGTAGCTTAGACCCACATCATCATCCCGCTCTTAATTCATCGGTTAATCTGGCTTTCTTTCCAAATTTTCTAGTACAGGCTATCTTACAACTAGATCAGATGAACTTTATGAAAGTGGTATGTTACAGTGCTCACCACATTGTGCAGTACTTGCTGTTTTGTGTTACAGTTTGATTGATGCAAAATTTTCAGTCTACATCCGGTCACCGACTTCCAGAAAAAAAGCGAACGCTCACATTAAACACTCACTCACTCAAATGTTGACAAAGGTAGTAACCATCACTCGCCATAAAAGAAACACAAGTATCACCTATTACGAACAAGGACATTACAAACTGTAACTGGGTCTGCGTCTTTATTTGAGCAATTGATCATTTCGGTTGGGGTGCTAAAATGGATATTTTCATTTTCTTATTGTTATTAGTTTAAATCTTGTGTGCAATATTTTTTTATTTTTAATTTCTTTTCATTAACTATTAGTTTTTGTTCAAATATACATTAGATTATCGGATCAAAGGGTGGGTGACAGTGGGTGGACCATATGTGTGCCAAAAATGAATATGTACTACCTTTTTTACGTTTATGCAATCTGTATTGGATCAGCATTGAAACTTGCAAGTTGAATGATCAATTCTAGGTGGAGGTTATTGCTTTCTTAAAACTCGGCCAAAAATCATTTATTTTCGTGCTTTATTTACACTATTTGAAATATATATCTTGAGGAGTGTTTTTTATGTTCCTGCAATATTCTTTAACAGGGCTATTTGCAAAAACTGACTTATAGCTCAGCAGCAACGTCATCACTCACACCCAAAACGTGTCTAGACCAATCAAACAGTGTTGACTGCGTAACGCATTAAACGTGTGTAAATGTCTACTTCCACTGATAGGTAGATAACAACTGACAGGTTGATCTAATGTCAAACTGCATGCAATCAAAATTTACATCATCACAATCATTTGTGCTAGATATCGTTATTTTATATAGGGTTTGACATTTGACGTTTGGCTAGTAAGCTATCGAGCGGCCAATGGAAGGCGGGTATTGCGAGAAATTAAATTGCTACTATTCTGGAAATTTTGTACATTGCTTGTTAATTATTAAGAAATAACAATTTCGCTATTCTTGGGGATCTGACATTTACACTATGATGGGCCGAAAATAATCACATCTATCACAGAATCCGTCGTATTCGGAATTTTGCTACGAACCCCGAAAGAACTATCATTGAATCCGTCGTAGAGTAAATGTTTGCTCCGAATAACGAAATTCGTAGCACACAATTTCCCCTTCGACGAAATTCATAGCAAACATTTTCGTCGATTCTATGATAGTTCTTTCGCAAGCTCGTAAAATCTTCCTGAAAATAGCACAATTCATTAGGTGCGTCCATCTAGCTTGTTCCTTTCAACAATTGTCCGTTCAGTCGTTTGTGCTTTTGACGTTTGTCTGTTGAGAATACCGAGAGAACTGCATGTAGTTAGTCGTACGTTTTTACTACGTAACTAAGACGGAAACACCAAAACGCTTTACCCAGTAGTGTGTGCAGGTGCATACGATTTTAGCACTGTAAACTAAATGTTAGGGCGAAAAGTATCAACTGCTGATTAGCACAGCGGAAACGTTTGCTAGTTAACTTAGGCCCATAAGTCCGACAGCATTATGTCTCCTTTTTTGTTTGTCTTTTATTGATCATGCGATCAATACTAAAACTCTGACGGTGACAGAGAAGTAGCCGACAAATTTAGTCAAGATATTCCTGCTCAAGTTATTGTGCATCAGCACCTTTTCTTCAGCGAGCAATGACGATGTTCCTAAATTGACCTTCTGCTTAAGCCATCACTTCTAATTGGAATTGCTTGCGTCAAAAGACGTTGTGCTGATTCAGCTGCATCACGTTTCTAAATTTCCCTTTTTATTTGGGGACTGGTTCAGTAAAGGTTATTACTAGATTTCCATATGGCCTTTTAGACTTTTCTAAGTATTATGTCGTTTTCCACTGGTTGCACCCGGGGATCCACTCATTCTGTTATCCAATGGAAAAGGAAACTCCTTCTGATTGATTCCACAAAAGTTTTGGTGAAATGCCGCTGACTTGTATAAAATACATAAATTATACTTTAATTCGAGAAGCGCAATAATTCCCTTCTCACATTCACCAGAAAAGTATCTTTCAGAAATGATTTTTTCCGATTCTGGTTGTTTCTTTTTGCCCGTTGGAAAACAGCAGTAGTAAACCAATTTGCATAAGCCAGCTAGCTACTAACAAATGACGGATAACATACAGAAATTTGATACATCTGCTGTGAAGCCAGTTGATAACTTTTTGCAGCGTTTATTAAAACAAAGTTCGGTGGTAGTTTATATATTATTCCTCGAGTATAAGTAGGTATGTATAAGTATAAGTGACTTGGCAGTACCTCAATTCCGTGCGTTTGGGGAAAATAATGACACGTTTGTGGTAGTATGTGCTCATAATACACCCAGCAAACTGCTTTCAGCGAGCGGAACATTGAATAAAAGCGACAAATACTCCAAAATCACTGGTTTTCAGCTACGTGCTGTGAGTGAGTGGATAAACTAACACGTCGTTATACTGTAATTGTCCAAAGTGAAGTTAGTTTATTCCAGCGAACGTCCAATTTATTTTTCCGAATCGACCTCGACCATGAAGCCAAGTTTCTTGATATTACTCAGGACTCTATCATCAAAATGTTTGCATACTTGCTAAGCCAGGGCCCCAGATTCTGTAAGAAGAAACGTTAAAACGTTTTCGTGTGCACGAAGAAATTTGCTGGTGTAACATATGGCCAATCATTCGTGCGCACGAAAACATTTGATCGTTTCGCCTTACAGAATCTGGCCCCTGAATTCTTTTCTACAAAAAAAAAAAATGGTAACCCAACTGACCACAACAGCCTTTCCCTCCTCACTGGCTCCACATGCAACTTGACCGATTTAAGCACTAACCAATAACAAATTCACCATGACCATGTCAGATATTCTTTTACGTTCATAGACAGATCAGTATTCGTTTCTTGGAATCACCTAATTTGTTTAATTTTCTTAGTACCATTATTAGTTTTATCAATTTTGTATTTATTTCGTTTTCATCAAGGTCCGATTGTCAAACAATTCGGACCTATTCCTTCTTCTTGACATAATTTTTTTTTTTAATAAAAATAGGGAACAGCTTCGAAAGGTATATACCGCAAAAAAAGAAAGGATTTCATTTAAAATATCCTGTAATGTGTAACAATTTGTTTTATTTTGTAAATTGCATAACAAAAAGAAAAAGAAAAAGAGAAGGAGTACCACAGCAAGATGATAATACATACATTTAAAGAAAACAAAAATATTTAATGTAAATTTTTGTGGAAAGTATGATGGACGGGTGGGATTTTATCTATGCAAGATAAAACTATTAAAAGTAAAAGAGAAAAAAGAAAAGAA
Organism: Cheilosia vernalis; assembly: GCA_949126925.1. Classification (NCBI taxonomy): domain Eukaryota; kingdom Metazoa; phylum Arthropoda; class Insecta; order Diptera; family Syrphidae; genus Cheilosia; species Cheilosia vernalis. Next base: position 7,181,943 of record OX421360.1, on the reverse strand, counting down.
AACAGAAAAATCGTGAAGCAATTGTGTATTGGGGGCAGCCAATAGTTAAAAAAACAATATATATATCTATATCTATATAACATAAACATAAATTTAAAATTTCAAACACAGAAAAAAATATACATCGTCATTATCGTCGTCAGTAAAACAAAAACATATATATCTATTTTTTTTTTAAAGCAAAGTAAAATTAAAAAGTTCAATAAAGAGTTCAATTTTCTTGCTTTTTTACTGTACATTTCTTTTGTTCTATCATTCAAATTGGTTCGTATTACATCATTTTTCCATGAGTTAAATTTTTTTTTAAATTATTTTCGTTGAATTGTTTTATAATATGGAACTAGCACAAAATACAGTTTGTAGAATAAATAGTCTTATAGTAATAAAAGAGAAAAGAAAGTTCTTTCAAAGTTTTATTTGGGAGATGCACATGAAAAATGAAAAGAATAAAATAAAAAAAAGAAAAGAGAAACTTCTTAGCCATAAATAAAATCATAGTAATAAAACCCGAAATTTTCATTTTGTCAACCAACCACCCTTGTTTGGAAACAAAAATAATTTTTCATCGTTTCTTTCTTACCTTTTTGTTGTTGTTTTTTTTTATATTTTTTTTTACGAAATTCCCCTTTCCACGAGAAAAGAAAAATAAATGAAAAATAGTTGATAGTACAAAGAATCACATGAGAATACAATTTGTTCAAAAGAATTAAGAAGTAGATTGCTAAAGTTTACAAAAACAAAAAGAAAGAAGTAGAATAACCAATCATTTTCTAGACTACTACTACACTTGCAGACAATGTGTAAAAAGTGAAAAATTAACTAAAAACCAATGTAAAGTAAAACTATAAAAAATAATGAAAACAAAAAAAAACAGAACTTAAGGTTAAAAGTGTAATACGAGTTGATGTGTCGTTTGATTTTCTTTGAAAACAATTTTCAATATTTATTTTTCATATTTGTATTTTATTTGCCTTTTGTTGCTTTATCCTACTTTGAAATTGAATCGAAAACCAACATAAATGAATAAAGAAAAGAATGACAAAAAAAAAAATTAAGAGAAGAATGTAAAAAAGAAAAAAAAAACTATAAACATAATAGAGAAGAGTAACTTCGGCTGTCGGCTTTCCCCTTTACACATTGTTTGCACGTTTTTCCACAAAAAAATAAACTAAATAAATAAGTATATAGAATATTGCATAAAGATAGTTTGTAATAAAAATGTTTTTTATTTCCTCACATCAAACACTGATGAAAAACAATATAGTATCGAAATGAAAACCATAACAGATTAATATTAATAATTGTTGTACATACAAAGCGTAAGCATTTTCTTTTGTTTTAACTTATCGTAAGTTATGAATGGCAGCTGCTTGATTGAAGTGTTATGTCCCGACTCTCGTATTTTTCGTTAATTTTTTTACCAGAAAGTACTAGTTTCTGTCGCATCATCATTAAAATAGCAAAGCTCCTTCACTCGAAATCGACCATTTCAACATTTTCCATTAGTCAATCCCGAATGAGTGATAAAGAAAACAAAAAACAAATTACACAAGCCATAGGACTCGATTATAATATATATAACCCCTTCTTTCGTTTTGTTTAGAAATTGTATAAAAACAACATTTAAATAGGTAAATAAATTAGTTTTCATATAAACACCCCACACACAGAAGGGGGAGAAAATAATAAATAGAAGCAAATGTATGTATGTTTGAAAAGGTCTTAGCTAAATATACATAAATGTAAAATTAACGAAACAAATGTTTAAACTCACCCCAAGTCTACATTCAGTTTCGTTGTCAAAACTCTACACACAATGAAAAAAAAAACTCATAAAAGTAACAAAAGCGATGAAAAATTTAACATAAACTATAAATATTAAAAGAAAACATTCAAATGACGAGTATAGGTAGTTATTTTGTTTTTATTATTAAAAGAAAATAAGGTATAGTTTCTTTTTTTTTTTTAGTGGCTAAGAAGTTCTTTTTTTTTTTTTTTTGTATTAGTTTCCATTACAACTATCGAGAAGAACAACAAATTCAATGGATTATTTGAGAATATATAACTTAATTAAGAATGAAAAGAAATATATGTTAATAAAAGGAAAACACTTACTCTTAAGTAAAAAAAAAAAAATAGAAGAAGTAACTTCAAAAATATATTTAAAATATATGTATAAGTTATTAAAAAAAAAAAAAAAAAAAAACCAAGTGGAACCAGAATCCACACACTCTTTATCTATAAATAAAAACAAACAAAAAAAAAAATCTTCTTAAATATACATAAAACAAAAACAAAACAATTTATGGAAAGGAAAATAAAAATTTAAGATATTAAACAAAACAATGTTTTTATTTGTTACTATGATTTTTTATTTGATTTGTTTACTTGTTGACGATGATGATGCGCGACGTGTATCTCGTGTATAATGTTTAAGAAAAAAAAAAAAGCAAATTAAGTGTTTGGCTGCTCCTTGCTTCTTGTTTGTATTATAATTTTTAATTGCTTCACGATTTTTCCCTTTTTACAGGCATTTAGAAAACAAAAATAAAATTGTAGACAAAGAAAAGGTATTTATGAAAAATAACTATTTTCTTCAACATTTTGTCATTGGATTTTGTATATTTTGATGACTCGCTGGTCAGCAATTTATTGATTTTGATGAGTTGTCTGCTTTTCTTTTTCGACAGGTGACGCTGGCAGACCTCCTAGGAAGAAAAAATCAAAAGACGCGGTCCTCTCACTGAACTCTGTAAGTATGAAGTCGCATTATTTGATGTAGAGATCATTCGCTTGGAAAGGGTTAGAGGGAAGTTTGTGAATTTGTCTTGGCAGATTTCGACATGCCGACGTTAACACTACTTGTGTTAAAGGTGTCACTAAATGACCATTCACATGAGAGCGAATTGCGAACCACGAACTGGCGAATATTCGTTGATTCTGACACTTCATTCACATGAAAACTTTTTTTAGTCGCAGGTACCCGCGAATCATTTGTATTGTTGAAGGTTAAGTTCGAGCGAATTTTTCATTCGCAGGTTTGTGGATCGCGACTGTTTTATGTGGATTGTGAATAAAGTGTGACAGTTCGCGGCAAGAATTTTCAATTCGCGGGAGAATTGCTGTAATTGTAAATTTCGTTATTTTAATCAATCAAGTCTCGGTTTTTTTTAGATTAGGTGTTATATTAATTGAATATAATGCTTTTGTGGTAAAACAAATATCAATTTTCAATTTATAAATACAGATAAATTGATTTGTTCGCAGTTCGTCTATTCGCAGTTCGCGCTCATGTGAATAGTCCTTAAGTGTGATCGCCTGCCAGGCATAAACTAAGTATAAAATAGACTTTCAGCAAAAAAAGAGGGATTGCCTACAAGCCGAATTTTACCTTGATTGTAGCCCAGTTTGGATTCATGTATTTTTGGCTGGGTGGCTGAGGGTAGACGTTTCTCCGCCCCGTAGTTGCTTGCATTTCTTGAGAGATAAACGATCGGTGTAAACGGTTTTCAATAGCCATTAAATAGACGCAGGTAGCTATTGAAGCACAATTTTTATTTTGTTTGCTTGACATCTTAAAACTGCAGGATTATATGACTAAAAGTAAACAATCTTTGTGGAGGAGCAAGGAATTTTTTTTTATCTGTAAAAAAGAGAATTGGTCTTGAATATTTGTGTATCTGAACCATGATTAAAACTAGGTATTTAGTTCATAAAATATGTAAATTCGAACTTTGAAAAGATTACTTTTTTTTGAAATGAAGTTCACAAAATATTCGACATGGAGCTATTCGGTTTTTCTCTAAACTTACTCTCTATTGAGAATATGTAGTTTGCAGATTATTGCCCGCTAGAGCTGTTTGAACAGAATTTGACAAAAATTTGTTTATTTCGTTTTGTTTGGGTGTCTGTTAGATACAGTCAAGGTGTTTGAATTTGTTGCTTTGTTTCAAATATTATTGTTTTATATTCCTTGGAAAAGGCATACGTTCAATATTTGTGTATTTAGTTCAATATTTCGAAATAATTTGCTTACTATTTACTACTGCTACTGAGTTCAGATAATGTTAAAAAAAAGAACACATTCATTTGGCTTTGAAAAATTAATTATTTATGTAATAATTTTGATTTTTATGTGATAATTACGATTTTTTGTGCAGCTAATTTGTTATTATTTTTATTTAGTGAACGTTGAGCGAGTTCTCATTTTGCAGACTCTGTAGTCACAATTGTGATATTGATGCAGGAGGGTGTGCTCGGTTTTTTTTTAAAACTAATACATGTAAACCAAATTTCGAAGGTTTTCAAGCATAAATCGGCCGATACTGCTGCAATTTAACGTTCGATATCCGTACGAAGTTCATCAGTCGTCGCTGGCTTGTTGGCATATACCATATACTTGACGTAGCCCCACAGGAAATAGTCCAACGGCGTCAAGTCGCACGACCGAGGCGGCCAAGCGACTGGGCCATTTCGTGAGATAACACGCACTCCAAACTTGGTTTCCAATAAATTGGTTGTGACATTCGCTGTGTGGCTTGTGGCGCCGTCCTGTTGGAACCACATGTCCTCCAAGTCCATATCATCCAATTAGGGCCAAAAGTATTCGGTTATCATTGAACGGTAGCGATTCCCATTCACAGTAACGTGCCGGTCTTGATCATCACGGAAGAGGTACGGCCCAATGACGCCGCCGGCCCATAAAACACACTAAACCGTATTTTTTTCGGGATGCAATGATGACTCATGGAGAACGTGTGGATTGCTGCCTGACCAATACCGCATATTTTGTTTGTTGACCAAGCCAATCAGCCAGAAAAGCGCCTCAACGTTGAAGAACGTAGCGCTCTTAACGTTGAGGCCACTGACTCCGAATTTTGGTAGTAAATTTTAATAATTTCGACTCGTTGTTGGCTCGTGTATCTTTACATCATGGAATGGCAAACCTTACTGAAGAGAAATGTCAAAAGAGCGGCAATAAACTCGGCGGCGTTTGCTGACCCTGTCGCTCTACTTTTGTAGCGTCTCTGTTGAAAAACCCTTTATTTATGGCCTAGATAGTACTCTGGCCTTTTCCCTGCACTGATGTGGCATCACATAGGACCTATACCAATATGTTCTAAGTGAGTCTTTCTAGGCAGCTACCTTACCTAACCCAACTTAAATACTATTTGTCGAGAGATGGTTGCGTGGTCCTAGCTAATGGCGGATAGGCTTATAAGAAATAACCAACTGTGTGTATCCATCAATCCTAGCAAAACTATTATAGTTCCTTTCACCAGAAGGAGAATTGTAAATTTAGGACCCCTTATCCTGAACGGAACTACTTTAAACTATTCCAACGAAGTTAAATATCTGGGTATCATCCTAGATAAGAAACTAAACTGGAATGTACACATCAAGTCCGCCACAGAACGTGCCTCTAGGGCCATGTGGACCAGTAGGTGTCTGTATGGCAGAACTTGGGGTCTAAATCCCAGAATGATACACTGGCTCTATACCATGATGGTAAGACCCATTATCTCGTACGCGGCAATCGTTTGGTGGCCAAAAGTACTTGAACGAACCACGGCAAACAAGCTTCAGAAGCTTCAAAGGATTGCCTGTCTCGGTATCACAGGTGCAATGCGCACTTGTCTTACAACAGCACTTGAAGCCATTATTGGGATCTCACCCTTGCAGTATTTCATTATGAAGACTGCAGCTAGATGCGCAATCAAACTGCAGCTAGAATATAGGTTTAGATCAGTTAACCATGTGGGACATCTGAAAATACTTAACCTAATCCCAAACTTGAACAAGTTCTGCTCACTCCCAGAGACTATGGTTAGGGAGTACAGTTTCGGGAAGCTATACGAGGTAGAAATACTTGAACGTGCCTCATGGACCAATGGTGTTCCGACACTTAACCCAAAAAGCTTAGCAGGGTACACCGACGGATCAAAAATGGATTCCGGAGTTGGAGCTGGTGTCTTTGGACCCAACGGAGTCCCACGGTTTTTCAGGCGGAAATCCATGCGATAGAAATTTGCGCTGATCTAATATCCAAAAAAGGTATGAAAGGCGCCATCATCCAAATATTCTCAGACAGTCAGGCAGCCTTAAAAGCTTTGGCGTCCAATACAATGGACTCCAAAACAGTTAAATGCTGTCACGATGCTCTGCAAGCCCTAGCCAAACACAACAAGGTAAGGCTCGGCTGGGTGCCGGGTCATCGGGGTATTGCAGGCAACGGCAGACGAACTAGCTAGAGAGCTGGTTCCGAATCTCTCCTCTCTGGACCAGATCACCAGAACCCTATTGCACAGTCAATTGGACTACTGCGCTAAGACAAATTAACGATTGGGAAAAACAACTTCGTCTTGAACACTGGGAACATGTCCCAGGTCTAAGACAATCTAAACGTTTAATTAGGCCTTACTCATACAAAGAAATCCTTGGACTCAGCAAGGATAATATAAGAAAGCTTGCGGGCTTCCTCACAGGTCATTGTGGCCTCAGATATCACCTCAACAAAATGAACCTATGTCCGGAAACAGAATGCAGATTTCTGTCTCGAGGATGTCGAATCCTCTGAGCACATCTTCTGTGACTGCCCGGCTCTTCATTGGTTAAGAAAACGTGTCTTTAACCGAGAGACTCGCTCGCCAGCAGACAGCGCACTCTGCTACTAAGGACTTATTGACCTTCATCGGGGAGGTCACTAGTCTCTTAGAATTACATATCCCCAATTGATACAATAGATCTTTCAGATCGCAGTGTCAGCCTACGGGGCGTGGGAACATATATAAAAAAAACAAAAAAACTGTGTGTATTACGTGAGATACCCAATCTTCCTGCGTGGTCGTATATAATTTTAAGCCAGTGTTGCTATTTTTCTGTCGACATTTTTGTGAAAATGCTTTGGTTTCGCCACATCCCTCTGTTCAGTTCGGCTGAAATTAGTTTAAACATAAGCATGGCCAGTATACTGCAAATCTATCACTACTTTAGAGTGTTCCGCCAGGTTTATCAAGATTTATTTCAAGAGACTCGCTACTCATCAACCGCGTATCAGTTCACTCTTAAGCCTAACTTTTGACGTACAGTAAAATATATGCGTGCTGTAGAAGCGAAAAAAATCTTAGTGCTCCTGACTAGTGAACTGTGAACCACCTCCCAGCCCGTTCTCTGTAACGAAGTTGTATGGGAGAAACCTGCGACACAATGACTTGGAACACTCTTGGACATGAATAAAAATGTAATGTTCTGAACAATATGCAGCACATGTGAATTGAGTTTGACATGGATTCACAAATTGATTATGCGATTATTTTGAAGGCCGTGTGGTGTTGGCCCAAGAGCTCTTGCATTTATGTTGCTAATGTTGAACAGACAACTTATTTATTTTTAATTCTAATCTACATATTTGTTTATATGGTGAAAAGCTAGTACTTTTCCAACTGGGGCGGGGGCCATTCTTGAGTTGAAAATGATTACGAAATGGAGAAGTCAATAATCAATTTCATTTTTAGTTGCTCTTGTACTAAGAACTCCAGTCCAATTTACGTACTGTCCAGGTTAGTAACTCGTTTATACAAACATAACTATTTTAAGCGAATGGTCTCTACCTACTTGAATCTTTTAAAATTTTTAGACTTTACACATTCCAATTGGACCTGAAGATTGTGTCTGCTGCAGTTGTTGTCAGTGGAATCTGCTTTTGATACCTTTACAGCACTGTACTAAATTGTTTTTAAAAATTCATGCACCACACACAGACACACAATACATAATAATTACATGCCCCGCTCGATTAATAACCAATTTTGTGCATTTGTGAGATGTTCCGTTTTCATGTGTTGTTTATTTTTTATTTTTATCTCCTTGTAGCTAATGAACCCAACAACAACGGCCACAACAACAGCAATGTTGGTATCGCAACCCCAACAAACACCAACAACGGCAGCGACATCACAGAATACACAAAGTAATTAAAAAAAAAAAGTCAAATTCCATTTGTTGTCATTTGTTGCAGTATTTTTTATTCCTTTGTCGTTTCTTTTGATTAACAATAATTAAACAAACAAAATGTTCTTCTCTTCCATCTTATATTTGTGTGATTAACAAAACAAAAACAACAAACGAAACGCTTACAGTGCCTGTACCGCCAATAACATCAACAACGTCCGCCACTACAACATCGTCATCGTCGATAACCCCCGTCATACTACCACCCGCACCAACACAAAACAATAACAACAATATGAACAGTTTAAATAACAATAACATAAACAATAGCAACAATAAAATAGGAAATTTTACAAGTAGCAATAGTAGTAGTAGTCTAACAACAACCACAACAACAACGCCATTACCAAATCCATCACCGACGCAGTCGCAATCGCAAAAAACAACGCCCGGCCAGAACAACAACAACAACAACAACAGTATAATGAATACAGCAAGCACAACGTTAACCAATAGCAATGTGAATTCGATGATGTTTGCGAGCAACAATTGCAACACCAATTCGAGTAGTAGTAACAGTAGTAGTAGCAGCAGCAATGGACCAAATGATTTGACGAAACCTTCGTCGACATTAGTCGCTCCAGTGACCACAACGATGTCAGTGCCCTCGCAACAACAACAACAACAACAGCAGCAGCAACAACTGCAACAACAACTGCAGCAGACAACGTCTTCGTCGACGACGTTAACATCCTCGTCCTCCTCCTTGTCATCCACATCACACAATAATTCCCAAACGAGCAGTAGTCTACTAACTGTGAACAGTGGTGGTGGTGGAATCAGAGTTGCGAGCAATTTGCATAAAATGGCACAGCAATCAAATATGATGCCAACAACAACACTAACAACAACATCCACAACATCTTTCCATCAGCATCCTCACCAACAATCACAACAACAACAACACCACCAACAACACCAACAACAACAACAGCAACAACAACAGCAACAACAACAACAACAACAACAAAACCAGCAGCAACAGCAAACGATTCCCCTGGTTGGCGACAATAGTTCTGGTTTGGTGAGTGATCTGTCCCTCGGACACCTGTCACACCATCCGCACTTGGGACCGTTGCTGGCGCCACAACCCCCCTCATCAACATCATCATCCATATCAACACCATCTGCTCCGCCGCCACCATCCGCAACGCAATCAATGCTTGCACTAACCACAGGTCTGAAACAAATTCCACAGTTCGACGATCCAGTTGAACAATCTCTTGCGTCTCTAGAACAGCCGATCCTGGCAGCGATGGGACAGCACCATTTGAATTCCGCGCAACAGCAACAGCAGCATCACATGGAGCTGATGTCAGAGATTCTGGCAAAGACAGATACCGGAATGAATGGAAATCACTTTCCACTGATGCAGCAGCTGGGCCTGGAGGGCTATAACAACCATCATTTCTCGTCGATGGCAGCCGCAGCAGTGGCAGCAGCCGCCCACGGAATGCATCACAACAACGGCTATGGCAGTGTGGCCGATGGAGGAGCAGGTTCCGGCACTATGTTGGACAATTCTAGTGTTGGCAACGGAATGCACATGGGTGGCGGTGGCGTCGGTGGCCTGCATCACCCGCCACCAGCTGCCCCGCCCGTATCCGCAGCAATGGGTATGGGCTCGATATTTGACCCGCTTCCAAATATGCAATGTAACCGGGGCGACATGCTATCGACCGCTGCTGCCATGCTGATGGGAGGGGGCCTAACAAATTGCACAACCAAAAAGGACGACGGCAAGCCACCAATGCTGATTACGCCCAAACCGATCGAATCGATGATGCCTAGTCCACCAGAGAAGAAGATGAATCAACAGCAGCAATCGCAGCATTCACCCTCCGACATGAAACTAGCAGCAATGGGTGCGGGCGGAGGTGGTGCTAATGCAGGAACGAACTTTGCGCAGGCCTTCAAATCGGCACACGAACAGAATTTGAAGAATGCCAGTTCATGGTCATCTCTGGCTTCGGCGAATTCGCCACAAAACACTCCCACATCGAATAAGGTGAAACCAGCCAGGGATTCGTTCCAGCAATTCCGAAACAAGGCGAAAGAGAAGGCCGACCGACAGAAACTGCTCGAACAGCAGGAACTAAAACGAAGTCAGAAGGAAGCTGCAGAGAAAGAGCAAAAGCGACAACAGGAACAGCAACACAAACAAAAAGTCGAAGTGGATAGTGGGAGGTAAGTTTCGAAAGAATTAATTTTCTCCACTTATGCGGTGTAGTAACATTGTTTCTGTTTGTAGGAAAAGCACGCATGAGCCGCAGCCACCACCGCCACCTCGTTTGGAAGACATTAAAGCATCTCCTCAGGGGTGTGGGTCGCCAGGGTCGCAGCAGTCACCACAAGATCGAGCGGCAGTTCGCCGTGCGGAACTTAGACGAATGGAACAGGATAGACGAAGGCGAGAGGCGGTAAGTTGATATCTTTTTATTTGAACAATTTGATGCAGTAGAACCATTTGTCATTCGTCAACTTGTCGGTGGTCATTAGTCCGAGGAATCGGGACACATCAGTTGGGTGGGTGCACAGCATTTAATTGTTTCGATATGGCACTGCAGTTGAGGAGGTGTTGCAACTTGCATCATGTGGGTGATTGTATAGTCAGGTCATCTTTGATCCACCGCTCAATCGCTGAATATTTCAAAATAAACAAATGTGCCGGTGCACAGCAAGTCTCTGGAAAACCGATTCGAGTGAATGCATGATGCCATTCCGAATATTGTGGTGTTGCAAGTGACAAATCCGCACTCAAAGTGATTTAAATAACACCAACCTCGCCCCGATCAGTTTGTTACTATTTGAGATATTCGGTTTAGAAACTAACCTGCCACCGGACACTTTGTAGCAAGAGATCCGTTTAAGTGTGTTTCTCCTAATGTCAATGATTCCTGTGTGTTTCAAGCCATTCAATTATGGGTTAACCTTACCTACAACTCTTTTATTAAATGGACGAGCCTAGGTATATTCACGGGACCAACCACTGTTGTCTCTCAATCGGTTTTGCACTGCTTCTGTAGGGGGTACCGGTCATGATTTAATAGAAGCACATGGAAAAGCTTGTGAAATGGCCATAAGAGGTTCAGAAACCCTTTCTTTCTACGCGATTCATATCATATCATATTATATCACATTGGGAGAACAACCTAAGGTTAAGGCAGGCCCGAAGAGCCATTCAACCCTTTAATAATTATGCCAAGAACATTTTAAAAGTTACCACCAAAGTTTTGCAAAATGCATCCGTAGGATTGTCAATGTCGACTGCGTCTTTAAGATGAAACAGTTGAGAATATTTTATATGAATACCCTAAAGTTCTTCTTCAGGGAAATAACTAGAAGGAAAGAGAAATCCTCTTCTGAATATTATATCATCAGCTACATAAGAAAAGAAGAGAGTACAACAACTTCTGGCCTTATGGCACAATAGATCTTCCAGGTCCCTACTTCGGTGTATCAGAAGTTCGATTTGGTTGAAAGGGGGACACAAATGAGGTCTGTTCCCTTACGATAATGCATTCGAATACATCAGTCAAACTTCGTTCCCTTACGCAAAAGTTGGTTAGAGGAGAACGAAGTTTGACTAATGTATTCGAATGTATTCGAATGCATTATTGTAAGGGAACAGACCTATGATCGCATCGTTTCGTAAGGGGAAACTACAACGGAAAACATACTTGAACACCTTACCTTGAGAAACACTCAATTTCCCTGTAGAAAGCAAGTAGCCCTTTGTAGTTCGTGTGCCCGGAAACTTCCTCCGGTTGCGAAATATTGCTTCGCATTCGCACATCATTCAGGAATAGATCTCTGTGTTGGACATTTTTTTTTATACAGAAGGCAGTGTCCTGTCTCAAATTCCGCATAACATAATTCGTAGACCAAATCCGACTGAAATTATGTCTGTTCCCTGGCGATAATGCATTCGAACACATCAGCCAAATAGAGAACAAAGCATTTCCATTCCATAAAAAACCTGCAAATATTAGCCCAAGAAATTTCTTTGGGCTAGTTGGTTATAGCTGACAAAATTGATTTAAGAAGCAAAAGAATTAAACCTTTTAATTTGTATTTTTTTTCAATTTAATCAACACAAACCAAACAAATTCAATGCGAAAAACAAAGCAAAACGTCAATGTAAACATATGGGTTTTGGGGGTATTTACGTACGAAAAATGTCCATCTTTTTTAATTCATTTATCTCTGTCGGAGAGTATAACTGCCCTGGAAGAGCTGCGAGAGCAGTTCAGGCGTTTGGACTGAAATAAATAATATGCATAAACAAATAAAGGTCATTTCCATTCGTCACAAAAATAAAAACACACAAAACGAATGGTTGTAGGGTATACCTAATGCCCAAAACACATGTGCAGAAATTCTGTACGCAGCGCAGAGTGCAGTGCTGCAACTAAAACAGATGTGCAGAAAATTGTTTGGCATCCCACATCGGCTAATATGGCTACTGTCATTCGCCGACTAAGCAGCTGATGTGTTTCCATCCAAAACAAAAACAAACACAACCAGCAGTGTCAAAAGCCGATGATGCCAAATACTTGAAATTGCAATTTATTTTCTTTTGTGTTGTGGTATGTTTGAATTTTGCAGCAATTTAGAAATAGAGACATGTTGCAGTACTGCAGTGAGTGCAGAATTTACGTGTGTCTATAACCATATCATTATGTGTATTCTAAACTTGCTGCGCAGTGAGTTCTGCACATGTGTTTTGGGCATAAATGAATCTTTTGCGATAAATATTTATTTAATTTTTTAATAAATGAATCTCTTCGCACAGAATGCCGCTCTTTTGTTTACATGTTTCTATGCAAACAAACTTTTTTTTTGTGTTTTTGGGAACATATTTTCTAGCAGAAGTTTATGAAAATGACATTTCACTAGCAGTCCATTTATATAGCATGTCTATGATAAATTGGTTGGGAATTGTTGTTTTCGATTGACAAAAAAAAGAAGAAGAGAAATACTGGTTTTCGCAGTGACTACTTTGGCCGATATGAGCTCAGCATTTCTTCGATTCTCAATAAAGCAGTTAGGAGAAATCCAAATATATCGAACTTTCCGAAAGCCCCAAGACTTCTTCGATCGAATGGCACTACATATTTCCGAACGTATTTATGACAATGCAAAGGGAAATCATTCAACAAGTGCTTTCATTTAAAGTGTTTGGTTTATATTAATTTGGCTCTCATTTTCTCACACACAAATAAAAAAGCAATCCATATTTCAAACTCATAATTCCGTATACGAGAAATTCTCGTATGCGAACTTCGAGAGTTGCAAATTTCAGTTTTTCGCATCGTGTCGTAGATTTTGACAGATAAACGTATGCGATAATTTTTGAGAATTGGGGTTCTGAGTTGTTCCCTACCTAGTTTGAGAATTTCTCAAGTACTTTTGCTGTTGAAATGTGACCAAAGTGCCTATGACAATGGGTGTTATATGGCCGGAAATGCATGACCAATCTTGACTTTATTTATTATTTAGTTTCTAATAATGCTCCTTCAGATACACTGAGGTAGTCCACTTCCTCTCTTCTTTCTAGTTCTTCTCAAGCTCAAGCAAGCTCATCAGCCTGCTCATTTCCATCGGTGTCGTAGCCTCCACAACACAGTAACACAGTCTGACTCGGTTGTGATAATGCCTTAAGAATTGTGCGACATTTAAAAATTGATGTTAATATATGCGAGTGCTTTCAGTGCGGTGTGGCTATCAGATATAGATCTCATCTGCATAAGCCCTCCCTCCTTCTGGTTGAAAGTCACTGTTTGTATCCGCACAGACACCTCTACTTTTTTGGGTCCACGAAGAGTTGCCCGAGGAGTCAGATGTTTACTGAAAATTAGCTGACCCGGCGAACTTCGTTCCGCCCAAATTCGTTAATGTAATGAAAATAATAATTCCGAAAATGAACAATGCACATGCTGCTTTATGTGATTCGGTCAATTCAAATTCTGTATTCAAAAGTTGTATTAAATACAGCCAAACATTGGAATTCAAGAATGGATGTCACAAATATCCAGCGATTGTCCTTGCGACTTATTATTTTTCATAGTGAAAGCGATACGCATGGGAAATTGAAGGCGCTTGAAAACCAATGGCAAGTCATCGGAATCCGCGAAATTATAATTTTTGCCTTGAATTTTTTAGTCAAAATCATCGCTTCCATGACATTTGCTTTGATATTCTTCGCAATCAAATCAAACGCGATCCGTTGAAAAAAGTTTCTTTTGATTGGGGTTGCTTAACAAAATTATAACTGAGCCGACTTTCGGTTTCGAATTGTTTAGAGGTGAGCCCGGAACATTCAAAGAATTTAAAAAATAAACATTTGAAATAAGTTTTGTTGTATTGGAAATAGCATTTCCCGTTTTCTATTTAGTCTAATTTTGACAAAGGGCGGTTCCGCACTTACCCAATTCCCCGCAAATTTTCGAAATAAAATTCTTTCTTAGATTTCCTATCTGTGAATATGTTAAAGAGTCATAAGAGCATTATGTTTTCACTACTCTTGACTGCAACTCTCTTCGGCCGTCGACTCTATTTCGTGGCGTCGTTTGTAGTTTTTACGGGCGTGAAGAACGAAAGAAAAATATGTACCGGAATCATAGTTTGAACACAACGTAGTCAACACGACGTAGTTGACATCTTAGGTCTGTTCCCTTACAATAATGCATTCGAATACATTCGAATACATCAGTCAAACTTCGTTCCCTTACGCAAAAGTTGGTTAGAAGTGAACGAAGTTTGACTAATGTAATCGAATGCACTATCGTAAGGGAACAGACCTCTTATGTAGTAAAATTCAACTTTTTTAATTATTAATATTTAAAAAAAGTAAAATTGCAAAGTACCCACTCTTGACACTTACTGCCGTATTTATTAGATTCGCTTACGACGCCTCAACGACGTTGTTTAGTTAAACATCGCGTAAAGATTTACGCAGCCTCTACGTGACTTTAAGGAAATTGTGATTTATAAACATTTTTCCGCGGTAATTTTGCTAAACGAGGTTTGTGTCTAAATAGGCAAGCATTTCGATAACCTATTACAGAAAACAAAGAAATCTATTACCTTTTTGCCCTCAAACCGACATCAGCTCTGATTAGCTTTGTAAATGAAATCATTTTACACAAATTATCTAAAACAATTCCGAAAAGTCTTCGAATGTACTGCTGAAATATCAAACTGCAATCATATATCTATGTATCTTCCTTTATCCATATTCCTATTTATATTCTACCAACCACATATACAGCCCTATTATGGCTATCAAATATCAACACGATATTTGATAATAATTGATACGTATCAACAAAATGAATGAATCGGTATTATGGTTATCAACCTATCAGCATTTTTGATGAATTGTGAATATTGTCGGATTTAAGATCTATTGTGAATAGTTTTATCGATAAACTTGGTATTACGGTTGTCAAAAAATTGATATTCATCAAATATTCTATCAGCCACAAATTTCTTGTTGATACGTATCAAATATTCCGTCGGTTAAAAGTTTCTTTTAACACAAAATAATAAAATTTAGTTCCTTGTTTTTATTGTTAAAAAACGACTTTAGACCGAAATGTAATCGGTAGTTTTTGATTTTAAATGGATTATGATGAAGTAGTTTGGTTTGGTTTTTTTATGTCATACAAATTAGAAACGTCAAACTTCAAAGCAGAACCCATTCTCAATGATATTTTGATTAGCATTCACAATGGGGTAAAAACTATCAATTGATACTCATAATACCAAAATATCGTTGAATTGATAGATGTTATCAAGTATCAAACAATTGATATTTGATAGCCATAATAGGGCTGTTAATTTGTTAAGATTGGTTAAGCGTGTGCAAGAGGTAAAAATTCACTACAGAAATATTATAGAGGGGATAGTAAATATGTGTGTTGTACCAATTGGTAGTAACACGATCGTAAAAGAGCTGGAAACACCCTCATAAAACCCACTGATCGGTTAAAAACTACAAATGTATAAAAGACAATCAACCACACAGACGAACGTTTTGCTTCCATTTTTGCCATAGCATCTTCTTAAAACATATTTTTCTTTCCACAGCTGGCAGGCCAAATAGACATGAACATGCAGAGTGATTTAATGGCAGCATTTGAAGAGTCGCTTTAATAAGTTTAAGTTAAATAAAAAACAGAAGAGATCAATTAAAACATATAACTTCCTCACGCTATCCAAACAAAATGTATACATAACTCTTAACGATTAACACGTACCAACTAAACACCCACACCCCTATATAACATTTAAATATATATCCATGTATATACATGCATCAAAATGTATGCATAGATATATATAATTTTATTGATAGCTGATTATTATAATAATTATAATTTCTTTTTTTCTAAACGGACGTATCTATTTGAAGATAGATATTTATTGTTGTATTTTTGTTATGTAAAAAAAAAACCTCTAAATCATGTATAATTATGTATTAAGAAATTGCGATAAATTATTTAACAAAGAAAAAGAACAATCTTTTACTACTTCACACACACACACACATATATGTACTCTAAGTAGCCTTTTCTATTTTTCTTTCTTATAATTTAATTCAAAAGTAACAATGAAAACATAATAAAGTAAACCACCGATAGGGGTCTCTCCATTTTTTGTTATTACAAAATACATACACATAGTTGCAACGGACAAAATTCAAACAGATTTAAATGTAGAAAAGGATAAATTAAGTAAGTCAGTGTATTATAATGTAGATGATAATAATTTTGGCACGCGCAGATTGGTAAAAGCAAGAAAAACAAAATAAAAGCGGTGGTACTGACGTTAGTTTATTGTTTCGTTATACTTCTA
Source organism: Cheilosia vernalis (assembly GCA_949126925.1). Lineage (NCBI taxonomy): Eukaryota > Metazoa > Arthropoda > Insecta > Diptera > Syrphidae > Cheilosia > Cheilosia vernalis. Next base: position 7,165,071 of record OX421360.1, on the reverse strand, counting down.
CATATTTACAATTTTATGTGGTAGTATAGGTACATTAATTACTATTAGAGAATACGCATCGTATTGTATCTGAGTAGGAAAGAAAGTTAAATAAATTATTATATTCGTAGAAGAAAAAACCTTTCCTTTCTGTATAAAGAACACATCTCTACACAGTAGTTGGTTTTTTTTTATACTACATATTATATGCTATTGATACGACGGAGGACGACACAGAGGGAGCACACAGACGAAGAATATAAATTTCATTTCTTATTTTCGAACTACACGAGAGCATGTAGAATGTAAAGAATATTGATGAGAAAAAGAAAAAGAAGAAGTAGAATACTGTCCTAACTGCTAAGTTTATTATTTTGTGATACAACTTATATACATTATATATATTTAAAAAAAAAATTAAAATAAAATACGAAATGCGTTTCAATTGTCTCTCTGTCTCTCTTTCTGTGGGATGAAACAATCGCATGCATTAGTTAAAACAAGGAAAGGTAATAAAACCTATATATAAATGAATACATATTACCAAGAGAACATTTAAATGTTTTAGTTGATAAGTTTCGTGAACAAAATGTTAAATATTAATTAAAAACAAGTATAAACAATGTAATTTAACACACCAACACACATTTTTATATATACAAAGTTATATAAAATCCAAACATTTTTGGAGTATAAACCTAAAAAAAAAAAAAAAAAAAACATTCACTTAAAGAAATGTTTTCTTAGGCTTTAGGCATTTTACCATATTACTCAGTAATTTTAGACGAAACAACAAACAGATGTAAGCTGGCCGCGACAAGATCCGGCCACACTATATACAAATGAGTCCTTGTTTGGATTTATGTCTCTCCCCCGCCTTTCATATGATTTTTTAAAAAATTTTAAAAATTAAAACAAAAATTGTACATAGACGCACGACAGTAATGCATTGAGTTTGTAATCTTAAATTGGTTTTTATTTTATGTTAGCAACTAAGTTCATTACTATAACCAACTATGTGGGAACATTTTCCGTTTGTCTAGACGAGTTTTATGTAACCTTGATGAATTGAGAATATTCTCTCGTATTCCGTTTCGTTTGTAAAGTTGTTGTTTTATTTTTCACCTTATACGAGTACTTGCTGCTTAATTTTATTTTATTTCTCCCTATACAAGTAACATGGTAAAAACGTATGTATAAAACACACAATATTTGAGTAAAACAAATAAGCAAAAATTAATTTAAAAATAAATAAAAATATTTGAAAACAAAAAGAAATATGTTTTAAAAGAAGAAACGAAGTGCTAGCGTTTCGTCTTTATTTTGTTTGGTATAGCAGATAAGTTGTCACTTGAGTGGACTGGCTATGAGAAGGAACCGCTTTATCTAAAAATTGTTTTCTGTTTTTGTGTCGCATAAATCGACAATGTTTTGTGAAGTTTTGTCAAGTGTGTCTCAAAAGTCGCACATAAAGTGTGTTTTAAGTCTTCCTGAGGTATTGGTGGATAGCAGGAACTTGTCACGGTTTTGTAAGTCGGGTGAATGCAATTAAAAACTGTCTACTTTTGATTTTCTCCCTTTAGCTTCTTCCCGGTTTCGCCTTCAGTTGTCAGAAAGAAAATACCTGAGTATTAATTTCTTGTTTTGCTCGGTGGTGACGCAAGGTTCTACATGATACAGAGCTCATACAAAAAGTCTAGATGAAAGTTCGAACTGGATCGAACCGAAGTGACGATTTCGTTCACGGCGTTTGTCTTTACAGTGGCCTTCCGAACTACAAGTATTGGACACTTTCACATTCCCCCAAACAATTTCAAAGAAATCTTGCCCGTTCCAACGCAGGACACAGTGTAAACCCATAATTTTGGTGAAATGGTGCAACGTCGGCGGTAAGTAGTTCACATTTTCCATACGATCTTCGGCTAATCGGCAACAGACTAATGTCGTATTTTATTATTAACCATCTTTCACAGAAATTGTTGGTTAATATCTTGAAAATTAAAAGCTAAGCAATACTTTAGGATAATAATGAAAGTGAGGGCATACAACGCAAAGAGATAAGACACAATCCAACCCATTTTATCAATGGACAGTTGGACGGGTTAACATGTCGTGTTTCGGTACTTCTTTCAATTTCAGTGTTGAATTGTATGCTTTAAATTTCTTCAGTTGCAAGTGGATCTTTAAACAAACTAGAGTAATGAATAAAAAAGGCGTCTTGGTGTTTTTAACTATAACCCAAATTTCATTCAAGGTTTTTTTTCCCACTGTGCCACCTCTCGCGAACGTATGAAAAACATCCGGGAGTATAACTCTAACGAAAGAGATTCTCAATTAGTTGTTTGGGCTCGGCATAAACTTGTAGATCTCTTCCATTCGTCCCAAAAATCAAAAACAGACAAACCGAATGGTTGTGATAAGATAGGGCCCCTACGGACCTGTTACGCCAACTATTTATGGGGTAGCTGGGGTTGATAAAAAGGTGAAAATGCCTCGATTTGAATTTCGGGTTACCGAGGTTAGGTGTTGACGGATGAAAATAAGGCTGGAGCTGAATCGAATTATTCGGGAATTTCGTCAATTTTAAATGCGTAACCAAACCAAATTCAATCACTTATGGGGTGGATGGTTCGGCGACTGAAATTGCTGTTGAAGACTGCGGAGTTGAACCAATCTGTACCTCACAAACGGCTTTCCTTTTGGGACTAATCATTTTCTTGTAGGTAAGAATATTTCTAACTTTGTAATTAATATCCAGATCAAACCTGCAAAAAGCATGCACGTAGCTATAGATTTTCTCTTTTAATGTTGGGTTATGGATAAAGTTTCTGTTACTGTTTTCCATTTGTTAATGCAAGTTTAAGTCGCTTTAGACTTGTTGAGTTCTATTATAATTTGGCGTCAATATTAAAGACTCCTCTTTTAAAACTATGCGCCAATAATGTATTTCTTTCCTTTTTGGGGGTCAAAGATCTCGGTGAGGTCCTTGATTCAGTAGAGGACTGGGCCCATGTTCTGTAATTATCACATCGATATATTTATCACTAATACGATACAAATTGAAAAACATGTTACTATGTTTTCGATGCGAAAATTTATCGCATGAGTTACAGAACATGGGCACTGATTACACAACAAGGTGTGTTTGTCACCAGAGAAGGTTTTTGCATAGCTCGCTTATGCTGCTAAGCAGTTTCGGTGCCAATGTTTCTTTTGATTGTTTTCAGACAGCTCGCAAAGTTTTTCTTCTCGTCTGGTGAATTTGTTCTCGTCGACGATAGGTTCATGCGCAAGTTGTTAACAACGGTATTTTAAAGAAACTAAAAGGCAAAGGGAATTAAATGAAACGATTTTATTAGAATGCTTTAGATTGGTTTTAATGTCAGTTAACTTGTTGGCATACAAAAGCAATATTTTTAGTGAAAATTGTGTATGCTTTCATAAGTTCCTCTGTTTCATCCTGGCCACTGATATTTTGATAGTCTCTTCAATCTTTGAAACGAAAAATCACATTCCCCGCAGCTTCGAATGTAAAATAGCAAAAATCCGTTCAAACTTGTTCTTAAATTCGAAATGACTTGTTTCTTCAAACATAAATTACCAAATATAGGGATAGGGCGGCAAATAAATAGCACTCGTCTATTTCTGTGAGAATAAATGGTCCAAAATATGAGACAGATTTAAAATTGGTTAACAAATAAAGAAACATTCGACAGTAGTTTTTGGCTTCGGATAGTTTTTAAATATATTTCACTCACCAAATTTTTGTTTTGGTTTAAATATATTCCTAATGTCTTTCGACAAGATGTGGCTGTTTTGCTTACGCTTTCTAAAGAAAATCAAAATTAAACTTACTGGATTACGTACCCATTTGAATCTGACATTTTGTTCAATAATTCGCTGTAAAATAAAAGTGACAGAAAGAGCTAATTTTTACACATCCAACACCCAAAAATTTAATGCGCTACATCCTATACACCGGTGTATGCGGCGACAAGGCTTCTTTCTATCGACTGAATTGGTAGCAGGGACATAGTCACGTAAACAGACCACGGATTCGTCAATTAAGTCCCATATTCTGAGGTGGTTCTCCGTATTGGTTACTCAAACGAACAATATTTTACGCTGCACAGTATACAAAATACATTACCTCCTTTTTGTTCTAATAATTTTGCTTAACTCATTAAAAAATAACAATCAACCAATTCAACTAGTTGGTGCACATGCAACAAACAGAGCATATTCGAATTAAATTTAAATAATTTTTACTCGTCAAAACACGTAGCTGTATGAAGCTGAAATATGTATTGTAAAGAGAATAAATTTCACGAAACTAACAAATTAATTTTAAGTAGTAGATGTGGACACTTTTTAGGGAAAATTATTACGAGAAGAAAATGAAATGAAAACGAGAATTATACAAGTTTAGTAAGCAAATATATTATATACATATAAATAAATGTAAGAAGTACCTCTAAGGTATTTTAGTATTTACAAATAAACAAAAGATTTGAAATTAAATAATTTAATAAGTAACTAGCCTAAGATATTATGGTATTAATGTTTTCTTGTCTTTCAAATATATTTGCAACATGAATGTCGCTATTTGCGATAATAAATCTTACTTACAAACTAATAAGAGTAATATTTATATATAAAACTAAATAATAATAGTAATTGTTAAAATTAAAAGCAAGAAAGTTGATAAGCAGAGCAAAATTCAGTTGCGTTAAGTGAAATCATGATTAAAATAAACTAAGCTTACGATTAAGGAATGGATTACATTGAATGTTTGGCAGTTTTTATTACTATTTCGAACAGTCTATTCCAAAATGTCAAGAAGAATGAGTAGGTACTCCTTTGGAGTTTCGATTGCGTTTTTGACATAATAGAAGTGACACAACGGACGACCGATCTACATTTTGCGTTCAGGGGAAATCTTGTCAACTTCAGAAGCCCAATTCCTTTAATATTTGGCAGTGTCGGAAAGTGGTTCTATACAGCTGATGTCGAGAGCTGACAGCTCAAAATCTAGATATTTGCATGCATCTAATGTCGTTTTCCATTGGGACCACCAGAAATCTTTTTCAGATCTCAGATTTTACTGGGCAAATGGAACATGCAACGAAATTGATCTGCTTTTGTAAATGTATTAGTGCGTTATTTGGCAGCAATATCAGCTGATCAAATTGCATTTGTTTTTGCAAAAATCACAAATGGATATCGGCTTGAAAAAATGTTTCCCCTATTGCACATATAAATGGAGTATTTTTGGTGATTCGTAGTCTTAAGATGACGAGGAAAACTGTGAAGATAATGTTCCTCCTAAATTATATCCATGGCTTTTAATGTATTTCGTTATTTTGGTTTTCACGAAACTTCGCCAATTCGTCTTGAAAGCAAACTTCTTACAATGACGTAAAACAGCTGTGCGAAGTATATTGGTATTGTGAGAGTGTGTGTAGATCTGAAAAAATATCGAGATCTGCAAAAAGAGCTCCGAATCGAAAAAGAAAATTATTTTTTGTCCGAAATTTGCCACACGCAGCCTTGTCGTGTTTTTCCACAATTTAAAAATAAATAAGTGCATGCTGCTAGCTGCTACTGCTGGGGGGTTATTCCCAAATACTCGGCGGCTCATATCAAAAGCGATACCTTAATTTCGCCCGTGTTCGCTTTTGCTTATTCTCCAATGCGAAAGGGGCGTAAATTATCTTTCCAGTTATTTCCATTCTGACTTCCAATTTGCCGTTTATTTTTCCAAATATTTGACGGCTGTTTCCCGTCCTAGCTTGTGTTGTTTTTTTTTCTTGCATACGCCGAGCTCTTAATAGAAACACAAAATAATATGAGAACCAATAAACTGTGGTAATAAGTTAAAATAGCTTATGTCAATTTTGGTAATTTTTCAGTGTGAGCAAAAGAAATTTATCTTAAGGTTTTCAAATCTATTGTATTGCAATAGTCCAAGTAAATTAAAGCTGTTCAGTTTTCTTCATATTGTTACATTCAGGCTGGGATTCGTAAAGATAAAACACTATTCCGTTTAACTTCTCTAATAAAATTCACTTTTATTACACTTTTATCGACTATTCTAATATTTCACTTATAAAGTACCAGAACACTATTACTTAAACAATTCTTCCACAATATTTAACGGTTCTTAATTGTTGTAGAGTGAGACCTTTTTTTTTTTTTTTTTTTTTATAATAAACACGCGCTAAAGAGGTTGTGACTACTCTTATGGTGTAGTTCGAAGTACACAGCGCGGGCGTTAAGGAAATTGGGATAGAGAAGATAGGAGATTCCGATGCACATTGGTTTTAAATGTCTGTAAATTGTACTGAGGGGGAAAGACCGAGCTGGGCAATGCATTCCACATTCGTGTTGTACGGCTTATGAAAGAATCTCTATATTTCATAGTACGACCGAAAGTAGGCTGGAGGGTAAACTGATGGGCATTCCTGGCTTGGCGAGTATTGCGGTTGAATTGTTGAAGGGGTGGAATGCAGCTGGCAATTTCATTTGAGCACTGTTTGTAAAAATAGCGATAAAACAATGAGAGACTTGTTACATTTCTGCGATGTTCGAGCGAATTTATAGAATTCGCTATATTTATGTCTCCAATGAGTTTTAAGGCACGATTTTGTATCCTATCCAGGAGGTGCAGTGAGGTTTTAGGGGCACCAGACCAGATATGAGAGTTGTACTCAAGTTTGGGGCGAATGAACGCCTTGTATATGGTAGCCAGATCAGAAGGGGTAAAATATTTCTTGCACCTTTTAAGGAAACCTAGACATTTCGCAGCGTTCTTGGCGACTTCGTGTATGTGGTCATTCCAACGAAATTTGTCATGGACACACATACCGAGAATGGAAAGTCTTTCGGTTTCGGCGATGCAAGTGCCATTCATGGATAATGGCTGAGGATTCTGGTTTCGCTTTAATGACAACAGACAGCATTGTGTTTTGGAAGCATTAAATTCCACTCTATTGGCTAAACCCCATTTTATAATGCTGTCGAGATCGGAATTTAATGAGCTTAACATACGTTGCCGTTCCAGTTCTACGGCCGAAGAGCAGGGACGTGAGTCCTGGAATGAATATGAGAAGCTGAGGGTGCTGTCATCGGCGAAGGAGTGGATTGGATTAGAGGTTGCAGACAGGAGATCATTTATGAAAATGAGAAAGAGAGTCGGAGACAAAACGGAGCCTTGGGGAACACCAGCATTTATATGGTGAATTTCAGACTTGAAGCCATCCAATACAACTTGAATTGAACGGCCAGAGAGGTAGTTTCTAATCCATTGAAGAAGAGACGCATCGATCCCATATGCACGCATTTTCGATAAAAGAGCTTGGTGCCAAACTCTATCAAATGCCTTTGAAATATCAAGCGCAACAATCTTCGTTTCACCAGAGTGATGTAGCGATTGGTTCCACTTTTCGGTGAGATAAGTCATCAAATCACCAGTGGATCTGTTGCCACGAAAACCGTACTGCCGGTCATTAATGAGTTTTCGTGATTCAAGATATTTCATGAGCTGACGATTTATCAGCGTTTCCATGACCTTAGAAAGAATGGATGTAAGTGCTATGGGTCGGTAGTTGGTGGGAGAAGAAGATTCGCCTTTTTTGGGGACGGGCTGGACAAATGCAGTTTTCCACCTTCTCGGGAAGAGTCCAGAAGAATAGGACAGATGGAAAAGCTTACGCAGTGGTTTTGCCAGCGTGGAAGAACACCTCTTCAGAACAATTGGGGAAATACAATCTGGACCAGCGGATTTATTTATGTTGAGATCATTAAGTACTCTTGCCACTGTACGAGTGCGAAAATGGATTTGTCCCATGGTGTATTCGACGCTCTCAAGTACAGGTAGAGGCAAAGCGCAATCTGGGAGCATTGAGCTGGCTGCAAAATGTGCAGCAAGCAGATTCGCTTTGTCTAAAGAGTTGACAGCTGGAATGTCATTGTAAATGAGCGTTGGGATCGAAGATGTGGCCGAATTCTTTATATTTTTTTACAAAAGACCAAAAGTTTTTACTACCCTTGGGACATTGTAGTATTTTTTGCCTCAACTTTTGGTCATACGAGAATTTAACACGCTTGATAGTGGTATTGCAGTCATTTCTGGCTGGCCTGGACTAAAAGAAAGCTAAGGAAAACGAGAACTTTGTAATGTAAAAAACTCGAATATGGCTTATGTCGACATAATCTACTTCAACTTATTGCCACAGATTTGACTTACTTTTTTCTAACCATCACGTGTTTTAATCGGAGGCCCAAAGCCATTCAACACATTTGTGATGCCGTGCCAAAGTTGTACAGCCTTGGCTCTATATCCTGGAGCATTAAGAATGCCCTTCGCTAATCCACTATGTTCTCTTTTAAAAATGCAACAAGTGCAGCAAATTGAAATTGTTGAACGGAAGTATGTTTTTGACTCCTTTATTAAAAAATATATGAAATGAGTTCAATTAATATGACACAATGAATGTTTCAGCAATTTTAAACTTCTTGTTTTTATTGAATATTTACATTCCGGCCGAATAGGCCCGCAAAACAATCCACCAGCAATCCGTCACCTAAACCCCTATCGCTTTCAATGCAATGGTAAAATGGCGTTGAAAAGTGCTTCCGCTTTCCATATGGTCGAATGGAAAGCGAATCGCTTTTGGAAATACAAAAATTCAAATCCGCCATTAAAAGCGATCCGCCGCGCTTTCTGGAATAGGCCCCCTGCTGTTGGAGAGAGTGCATTAATGTTCCCCCCCATCGCCCCATCTATTCTGTAGTAAATTTTAATTTTCTCAAAAGTTCACGATTGATGAGAGTGTGTGAGTGGGTGGTGGTGGTGGGTGCTTGCACAATGATCTGCCGTCTGCCCATCTGTCATCTCCACTCAATGATCTCTTGTGCGCGCAATTTCTGTTTGGTATTTGGTCAGTGCGGTTCTTTGTTTCGTGTGACAAATAAAGTTTTTATTAAAATGTGCTGTGCAAACAAGTTAGTGAATGTGAAATGCGATTATATACAAATCGAAAACAACAGGGTGCTGCTGATAATTGCGGTGAGTCGCTAGAGGAACTAGATTTTTTTAAGAAGAAAGACGAAGAAATATTTAACTGGATGATATTGTTTTATTCTCCACTCCCCTTCCTGTACATTTTGATTATAAAAAAATACTATCTAATACACTATATATATGATACAACTTAAAAACTAGACCCTTCCCCTGTAAAGCGTTCAACGCATTCAAAGTTAACTCTTCCGCTGACACGTCGGAGTTGATCACACCTTCGTGAAGACTTCGAGTTGTTTTTTCAACGCGTCAATCTGACAGAGGAGCTCGATGTTTTGTCGCTCGAGGTAGGCGGCCCGAATCGCGATCTCATCCTCCTTAATGCGACGACGATCGCGGGATTTCTTAGCTGCGGCGTTATTCTTGCGTCTTCTCTCGTAGTAAGCTTCGTCCTTCTGGCCTCCACAGTTCATCGAATCACTATTGTTGTTGCTGTCGTGTTTGTTGTAGTGTTCAGTACTGGAGGCATTACCTGTGGACGAGTCGTTGTCACTGGACTCGACGGCACGCTCCTCCGACTCACTGTTCTGACTGCGATGGTTGGTGCGTCGCATTTTGGGATTCGTTACGATCCTATGGCCGCCGTTGGTGTCCCGCAGATCGTCTAAGGCCCGCTTACGATATGTGCTGTAGCGCTCCATGGTGGTCTTGTCCCAAAGCACATCCGAGGCGGCGAAGTGAGCTGCCACTAGGAGTGGATCTCGCGGGTACGCGTTGAACGGACGTGTTGTTTTCCCCGAACTCACTGCCCCGGTAGTTGCTGCGTTGAGAATGTTTGGATATAGAATGTTGCTCACATCCGACTGGGGGTTGCTGTGTTGCTGCTCCTCCGACTTGGGGTATGCCGCTGGAGGTACAGCGCAATTGAATGCCTGTTGAAGGATGGCGGCTGGATTTTGTGGGAAAACTGGCAGAGGCGTTGGCATCACTTGTGCAGGCGGTGGCGACACATTCTCCTGTTTGACGTTTGAATAGTACAGTGGATAGAGTGACGCGATGCCTTGCGGCATAGGCTGCGTATTCGCTTGCGAAAACAGTAGTTTATTTGGCCTGAGCGGTGTTGCCGCTGCCGATGATGAGGTGACTGGCGGTTGTGACAAGTTTTGTGGCGATCCGCAGTTAGTGCTGGGCGAAGCTGTGCCAAAACTTGACGTCGAGTTGAACGGCGATGGAGTCTTGCGCGTCTCCACAGAGTCACAGCGGCGCGACAGGTCCAAAGCCTCACTTTCCAGTCTCCGCTGCTGGTGGTGGTGATTGTGGTGGAAGTTGTAGGCGTTGTATATGTCCATTTTGTTTGTCGAACAATCTGTAATTCAGAAAAGAAAAATTATTTAACAATCAGCTCAAGCTAGGTGGTGTCCAAAATATGTTGTCCAGCATTTTTCAAGTTCAACTAACCGTTCCTCATATCCAACAAGAGTTGTCCAGGCATAATCTTATCGTGTAGCATCATTGCGTTTTGAAAATCTCCACTCTGTCAACAGAAGTATAATAACAATAAATAACTCTCAGCGCGGCTGAAAAACCTATATCCCGTGTGTCGTTGTCGGGTGTCGTTACAAAACTGATTTGACACAGACCCCGGGTAGACCTTATATACTGAGATGTGGGAAGAGGGAGTGAATGGAATACTGTCCATCTACCTAACTAAAGTATCTGTGACAACTGACAAGTGTGTGACAGAGCGACAGAGAGCGACTCTTTCAACTTGGTTTTTGCAAATCGTATCTCTTCTCGAAAGTCCGTGCAAACAAAAGAGACACACGGTATGGGTAAGGGTTTTCGAAAAGGGTATCTCGAGTAGAAAGAGTTTTCGAATAGCACCATATGAGTGGTGGGGAGGGTTGTTGTGAAATTTTCTTGACCTGTCTACACGTACGTAGGCCATTAATGCGGATTATTGCAGATTCCGAAAACAGACGAGAGGAATTTTTTTGCATTTTTTGTGGTTCCGTTTTTAGGTAGACGCATATGCGTTTCTATTATTCCATTGTGCTCGGTTCATGGTTTCAGTTTTTAAGACAATGTGCAGCTTTTTTTTGTGGAATATGTCATTTTATGATCTGTGGGTGTTGTAAAAGTCGGTAACCGCTGGATGAAAGGGTTGGCCGACCAATAAAAGAAGGAAAAATCACTCGCAGAAGTTGCGTGCCCAAAGGGTTTTCGAAAGATGTTGTTTTACTGCGCTCTTAGGTAATTTGTTTAAGGTCGCAAAAAATGAGTCTATAGGAAATTCGCTGAATTAGAGGTGGGTGAGGTTGTTTTCCGTTTTGTGTTTTGAAAGGAAAGGGGTTTGAAAACCGCTTTGCAGAGGTATATGTATATAGGTCTTGTGAGGTAATCGGTTTTTTGTTTTCAAAAACACGGTTTTCGGTAACCATCGTAAAAAAGGGTTCGCGAACTGGAAAATCTGCGGAACTCTTTCGGTTTATGGTGGAAGACTTTGAGAAGGGGTTTCCTAAGTGTTATTGTTTTTAAGGGGAACACTGTCTTGTTAAATGCTTAGCTAACGTGTATGGGCTCGTACAAAAAACGAAAGTGGGTTCGGTGAATTCCGCGAGGTTGCTCTTCGAAAGGGAAGTCAGTTGGTTTGGTGTTGTGAACGCAAATATTTTGGAAAAGCTTTTGCGGGAAGAACTAGTAGATATGGTATAAGTTGTGTTTTGGCGTCGGTTTCGTAAGCCCTTTGACGTGTTTATGGTATACTTTTGGTGCAGAACGTTTTTCGTTTGTATTTTTGAAGCGACTTGTTTTGGAAGACTAAGTTTGAAGTTTTCTAGCTTACTGGATCTTAGTGTTAATTGGGGTTACGCCACGCGACAACGGAAAATATAAGACAGACTGCAGTTAAGAGACTTGTTGTAAGAGATGATCGGTTCCGAGGCGATTCAAGCTCTTTTTCCATTTTGACCGTCCTGTTCCTTAACATTGATATTCGAGGCTTGTTGTTCCGCGGTAACAATTTTTTTCGCCATTCCTCCCTCAACAGACAACCCAAGAGCAGGCCTTTTCTTGAACTTCTTAAACGAAAGAAGCCTGCAATCACTTCTTGGATGTGGGAGCTCCAGTTTTCTATAAATGGTTCATTTTTCTACGTACATCACTCTGACACTCTGGCCTGAAAAATCCTGCAGCTTCTAAAATATATCATGGAAGCTCACTAAAGGTTTCTGTCATCTTGAATATCGATGACACCTTTAATTCAATGAAGTCCATTCAGCTGACTTATAATTCTTCCTTTTGTGGAGCTTATGTTGATTGACTTTTTAGACTCATCAATCGACTGAGACGTAATTTTCTTCACCACCCAGTGGCTACCACGAGAAGGTAGATTGTAACAATTGATGTATGAAAGACAGTTGCGACAACTGCGCACATTGATGCCAATCTGAGCCTAGTTTATTTACATGTACTTTTTGCAAATCTGCAACACGTTGCTGAATGTAAGAAGTCGACGAAATGTGTGAGCATGACCAACCTAGTGTACGATAAGATTGCATCACAAATTAAGACATTTTTTGACAGTTATCGCAGTCAAAATAAAGTCAAGCATTGTAATTGAAAACGATCAAAAATGTAGTAGTTTAAGTCGAATATTACGTGGCCTAGATTTTTCCCTACCGCAAGAACTAGATTTGTCGTAAATGTCACATTTACTACGTCAGACATACAATCGAAATGTCAGAAAAGTTCTAAGTCAACAAACTCTGACCTGAATTTGTCTTCTACCCGTTCATAATAGTCAAGTAGCAAATACCGTTGCAGTGATTGTTCTTAAACACCGTCGGCCAGCTGTCACATTTTATCCAATGATCTAATGGGTCTGACTACAAATGATGCTGAATGATTGTGAAATCACACATTAATGACATATTAATATGCAATTTATTTGAGTCGTAAGAAGACATTGCTGACATATCAATTGCATCAAGTCGTATCAATTGATCTATCCTTTGCCCCACTTGCATATTTGTCTTTTTATTTTGACATTTCAACTTTTAACTCTTTTGACATATGTCCACTTTTGACAATAGGACTTAAAATATTAATTTTCCACATTCACCTCGAATATTTGTATCGAAAAGTTGGAAAAATTTAGCCGAGACACTAACAATGATTATTAGTATCGCGTTGCGGGATAAAAAACAAATGCCTTAAAAGACCGCCAGCGCATTTATGACACTTGTCAAATGAGCCCTAGTCTACCATATACAAATATTTCATCCATTTGACAGATGATCTGGAATTGCGAATTTTGCTCTTTAACCAAATCAGGTAAAACGCGGCTCAACAACAGCCCTGCAAATGCATTCCTTGTTAATGTTACGTAACAAAACCTCCTGACCTCATTTTTGTACACATCATTCACAAAAACATCAGTACGAGCTGTCATCTTTGCTTTTATATCGATTTCACTGCTCCCGTTCGCACATTTCTGTGCATTATTTGTCTTAATGAGTTCTGAATTGTAATTTGTGGAATTATCACGTAAAATGTCATTCCTTACTCAATCGCAACGATTTAAAAGACATTCCAAACCCACTTAACTATCAAAGCGTTTTTACATTCGCGAAACAAGTTTTCTGTAATTAAGAGGTGATTCCGAAATTTCGAAATAATTTCCGAATTCTTAGTCACTAGTGTGTCTCAGAACCACTCAGAACGTTTACCTGAAATAAATGACGGTGTTCGTGGAATGAATTGTGCAATGGAAACGTGATGCACGGCAAACCCTTTTTTATTAGAGAGAGCCGTTTACTACTTCTGAATTGTCGCTTGTTTTTCTTTTTTTGTTTATGACCATGGGTAGGCTAAAAAACGAACTTTCTTTGAGCAGATTTTCATTGGGAGTATTCTATTTATTGTTTTATTAACGCCCGCAGGTATCGTTTTCATTTTAAAAAGTGAACATCCTTGGAAAGTGTGTAATCCCTGTCAATTATCCGGAAGGGTTGACATAAACTGTTTATAACGCACTCTCACGTGTCAACCCTTTGGTATGCAAAAATGTCCCTTCCCTACCTTGCTTCGTGGAAAGAACGACAATCACCGGGATTATTCGCACAAACACGCACCGCGTTCGTGTTGCAATTTGTCATTCTCTCCATTGAAAGTGTTGCATAGCTGAGTGAGAGGTAGATTTTGGCCCATGTCACAGGCAGAGGCAAGACCAGTTAAGATTACGAAAATTAAAAAAACAAAAGGTTCCAATATTAATGTCAATAAATGTCCTTTCTCTCAGTGGAATCCTGAAAAGGATTAATGCATTGTTTCTTCTATGTGCTTCGCCGAAACTCTTGTGTAAAAGGAAGGACGAAATCGAATGCTGTTATGTATATAACTCGTACGAAACGGTCAAGCAAAGTGGACAGTAAATATTGGGCAGGATGCAATGTCCTAACGGATGTTTTCGTGTCGAGGGAATGACCATACGCAGAATGAATTCGAGGAATGTTGGAAAGAGTTGTTTGGAAGAGAAAGGACAAATTGTCAAGGTGACAAGGAAAGTAGGTGGATATTGTTGCAATAAATTTACAAAGTTGAGAGGTGGGCGCCAATTTGTTATGCTTGAACGAGGTTGCACAAAGCAGAGCTGTCGCTGACAAAAAGAAATATTATATATAAAATAAAGAAGGCGATAGGTGTCCGGTGATGTCCACGCCTGTATAAATAGGGAATTTGCTCGTTTTTCGTTTGCATATTGGAAGCTTTTTAGTCGGTTTCGATGATTTGACGTTATGTTACGTAAAAATTACAGCTGTCAGATTGATATGTAATTCAAAGATGACAAGAGAAGTCGACTAGATCTGGGATGGAATCGGCTAAGGTGATAGTTAATAGTTGAAAATCAAAATCATGGCTTTTCGTCTGTGTAAGGTGATTATCAAATTGACAATCGCTTTTTTGCGATCAATTTCATGTGACAGCTATTTAGGTGTCGCTTTCATACATTTGTGGCATTTTCATAGGTATGCACCTCGGCTTCGACTCTAAATAAATTAAATACTTTCGTGAAAAAAATAATATTTATAAAAATAAATTAAAATACAAAATTGAAATTTGAAAATTCGTGAAGTGCAATGCTTACTTCATTAGAACTTTTCTATAGAAATGAAGAAAATAATTACAGAAAAGTCCAACTATTAAGAAAAAACCTTGTTTTGGGACTGGTTGATTTACTAACTCTAGTAGGTATGTTCCGCCCATCCGTCAATTGGCTGCAACTTTAAATCTTCTCTGAGGGTGGTGGCTATTTTAAATTTGCCCTTTAAATTGGCAGCAGGCCAATGGAAAATGAGAATCAATCATTTTTTTCGTGATCTCTTTAGGCAGAGCAAAGAAGAGTTGATAATCAAAAACTACAATCCAAAAAGCGACTATATCAACTATCACCTTAGACGATTCCAGCCCTGGTTTGTTCCTTTATTTTGAATTTCTCGAATTCTCACACACTTACAAATTTTACCAATTTTTACTTAATGTCGTTCCTTAACTTGAAAAATTCGTTAACAAAAAATACGGCAAAATATTACCCCTTACTATAGTTCTTACTTGTAGGCGCAGTGGGTTAGTGGTTAGTGTGTTGGACTACTAAGCGAGGGTTCAGGTTCGAATCCCGCAAAAATCCAATTTCCAACTCAGGGTTTTTTCACTGCGCCACTCGCGAACGTCTGACAAACATCCGAGAGTATAAGTGTCATGAAAGAGCTTCTCAATTAGCCGTTTGGAATCGGCATAAAATTGTAGATCCCTTCCATTCGTTCCAAAAATGAAAACTCACACAAAACGAATGGTTGTGACAAGCTAGGCCTAGCCAAAAATTATTATTATATAGTTCTTACTTGACATTTTTCTTTTGTAGTAAGAATAGGAACAGCTGTCAGTCGCCTGACAATTGACATATGATTTTAAATTTGTTGAGCTTTTTGGAATACGCTACGCGTCTCTTTTTACTCTTCTTGAATGCTTGTAGTTTGTCAAAAATAAGTTGGACTAATTCCGATGAATCATCTAATATTGTTAATAAATTCGCAAACATTTTGAAGTCTTTTCTTTACCACTGCAATTTTTCAATTTTAGTATGTCATTATTCACGAAGCGTCTTCTAACTTTTTCACCTCTCACTCTGAGCGATAATTTACACCCACCACTGCCATTTTGACAGTACATTACAGTAAAAAAAAAATAAGAAAGAAATCTCAGATGTTCGTCGTTGGGTTGTAAAAGTCACCGTTGGACGTCAGTTATAGAATTGAAACGTCAATTGAGTATACTCAGTGATACTTGTCGGCTTACTGCCTAAACACAATGAGGCCGCTGTAGTAGCAGTATGTAGCGGTAGTACAAGCTGTCAAATTTTGCGGCGCTGCACACACAAAAAGTGTATACAATGAAGTAGCGCGATACGTTAAATAATTGTTTTGTATGATTTTCTTGAATAAATTTTCACAAATAAGTTTTTTGTTAAATTCAGCTACTCGTTGACAATTAGTTTTGAAATAAAATGGATGACAAAGATGATGTTGTCTTTATAATGGCCGTAGTGCAAATGTTCTATCTAGCACACAAATATTTAAAGGAAAAAAAAACGGAGATGGTGGGTGCGCCCTTTATATCGGGAAAGAAGTTCCAAAGGTTTCTTTGAAACTACATTTTCTTTCATTAAAAACCATGATCCGGACCTATTTTTCCAATCAACACGCATGTCACAACTTCAATATGAATTGCCGCGACGACTTATAAATTAAAAATACATTGAACTATATCTAAAATTATCGCCACTGAACTTCGATTGATTTTGTGACATGCAGCGCGACAAAAGTTAAAAGTTGGCCAATATGTACTACAGCGGCTACTACACGCTGCAGCGGCGCCGCTCATTATGTTCGCGTTATATGTAATCAGTGTATTTTAACTTTGACAGCGCTACATACCGCTACTACAGCGACCTCATTGTGTTAAGGCAGTTAACCTCCATAAAATTTAACAGAAAGAACGTGATCAATGGGGACGTTCCAGAATCTATTAAAGTAAGTCTGACAGCTGGCTGACTTGATGTGCCTCAATTTTGATTGGTCAAGATCGGTCACACGAACAGTTTTTTTCAGTTGAAGTTTATGGAGGTATAGCCGATGAATTTAGTCGAGAAATTCGTGACCGAGTAATAAGTTTACAGTTCGCATGTGTGGCTGGGTTCCGGGTACATTTCAGACCAATCTAGTCAATTTAAGAAAATGAGAATTTTGAACATGCCCAATCTAAGTTAGAAAAAACTCCAGCTGTTGGACTTAGTAGGCTAAAGTTTCAAACGTCCCCAAGGTGAAATCGAAATCTGTTACAACGTAAACTATGTCGACATCAAATACGAAAGGTCTGTAAAGCAATAAGAAGTAGAATATGCCAATAAAACTATGTCAAGTCACGTTCAAGAATCTAGTTTAGTTAATCTGACAGTTTACTGACTTGATTTGTCTCAGTTCAATATCGTAAATATACTCCTTGTGTGAATACCGCCATCGTGCAAAGTGAATTGAAAATTACCTTAGGGACACCTAGTTCAAGATTCCTTGTTTTTTGTAGCAACATTTGACTCACGCATTGTTGTCGAATAACGCCAACGTGCAAAGTCAATTGAAAATTACTTTAGGGACGCACGTAGTTCAAGGTTCCTTGTTTTTTTTTGCAATATTTGACAGCTTGCCTACTCACGAATAGTTATTTCTTACCTTGTGACGTATGTGAGCAGGGTAGAAGAAACCGCAAAGCACTTGTGGCGGAATCGTTTATACAATTAAACGCCATCTACGTTTTTTCTCTTTTAACTTTGTCTTTTGATGTGTATACATGTAAAGGGAATGTAAAATGAAATTATAAGACAAGTTTCCACATAACCTTTAGAATCCCCCAAGTGCGCACTCCCAATTTGTTGACGGCCCTTTCCACTTGCGAGCACCAACTAAGGCGAGGACCCTCCGAGTTGTATTGGTTGTATTCGAAGACTCTTCATTCTCTTCCCATTCATTTGAAAGGACTGATGCGTACTTTTTTGACCAGTTGGACAGATCGTCGAGTTCGCTTTAAAATGTCCTCCTCCAAAGCCCGTCAAAGCAAACGAGTCCGAATGTCACTCGAAAAATTTGCCCTCGAAGCAACCGTGCTTTTGAGCCAAAAAGCAGAACTGAGCTTCCCACTACCATATATTCGTTTTCATTTTTGTTTCCAATGGAAGGGACCTACTCAATTGAGAAAGCTTTTCCAGGACAGTTAAACTTTTTGATATAGATGGTGCAGTAAAAATAACCTCAAGATGTTAAATTTGTGTTTTTCCGTGGATGGAACCCGAGAGCCTTCACTCAGTAGTCCAGCGCCAACCTGCGTAACCAACCGAGTAACTAAGCCCACTATTACCAACTTCACAGGATCAAAATTCAATACTACTCCCATGTCCACTAAGCGCGATTTACTTCTCTCTCCCGCCTGAATATTTATTTATTTCGAAGCGCATTTCAAAATATTTACTGGATGTCCTTGCGAAGGTTACCTGATGGTAGGTCAACGACAACAAATCAACAATTGTTGATCCTGTCTCGCAGAAGTGGAATTTACAGCCAACAGGATTAACCGAGGCTTATGCAAATAAGGAAATAGATTACAATCGTTAATCTCCTTCACCGGACCTTTGCATTTCTTGTGAATATAATTGGCGGTAACCAGTAACCACTTGCGTGAGGATAGTACCTGCAGTTTTTTTTCTACTCCTATACATCTATCCCTTTTATTCGTCGTTTCCTTCACGGAAATAGTAATTGTGAACGAATTAGAAATGTTAACGCACGATCGCACATCCTCAGTTCCGTGATTGGAATGTTCACTTACCCAGGATCAGAGGATCCTTTTCCTTATAATTACTGTGAAATATGAAAGTGAGCCAGAGCCATTCTCATTCATAAATCTGTGTATAGGATGTCCCAGAAGCGAAAGGCAGATCAAGATGGATGAGGATGATATTACGCATGATTACTAGAGCGGACAAAAATGCTGCCGATATCTCTCCAAGTCTGAGTAGAGGACAGATCAAAGGGAGGGTCAATCAGTGACCACAGGAAATTGATATTTTCCCTTATTTTTTTTGTAGATCCTTTGATTGAGGTTGCTGTTGAGGGATATTTGTGTTTATATTGTCAACTGCAAATATTGACAAAATATTTTCGCAGTTAGCCATTTGTGGCTAATAATCTCTGCACCGGATGTTCGAATCTTGAACGGAGTACTCGTTATCATCTCGTACATTTAAGTGATGTAATGGACCAGAGCGGATGATAAGTCCAGCGAGTGTTGGTGTACAAAGAGTTTGAGATAAGAAAATTACACCATCCCGCGCCGAGAACGTGGGAATGGATCCGTTTTCTGTCTGTCAGTTTTTGATTGCATGCCAATATTGATTTGACCGATACGTGCGCAACTAAAGCGGTTTCCTCTGCGATAACTTTGATGCTTTCGACACAAAAAAATCGCGACGTATTCCATAATAATGTGGTTGTCATCAGAATGAGTTCCCAGACAGACTGTCTCAGAACTTGTTGACTTGCTTCTGTTATTTACTCAGTAATGCGTGTGCGCGTTTAGTTATCAGTTGAGTGCGATTGTTTGACATTGATGCCTCCGAAGTTGGTTGCAATTGGAGATCGAGTTGTAAACACATGTGGCGTAGGGAGGTTCTTTTAATTTTGTAGGAACTATATCCGGAAAAATTCGACAGTGATTTTCAGAGCAATTTGAGTAAGCAGTGAACCTGGGCCTATACATTTGTCCAGTCTTTGTCTCCACTTGGTTCGTGGAACCTAAAGAGAAGTCTCTCTCAACTGCGCTGTCCCACTGGCTTGAGGTCAAATACTATGCGGGTGGGGGCTTTTGTCCAATACATCTTAGACGACAGATAAAGCAATTGTTTGACTAGGTCGATGCCACTGTACAGTCATGGAATCTCCTCCCAACCCAAACGTGAACGAATATTTTACTTCTTCTCTGCGCTACCGAGTCTATCTTGAGTGACTTCCATTTTAGAAGGCTTTAGCGCAAGGATGATCAAGGCCTTCTATAGAATATTCTAGAATATTTTACTTCTTCTCTGAGCTACCGAGTCTTCATCCACTTTCATTTTAGAAAGCTTTATCGACTCGCGAAGAAGATCACGGTCTTCTACAGAATCGGGATAAGACTCTACCAACCAACTGATTTCTCATAGTACATATAAAAAGATGTTGGCAAGAGCTTTTCTTCGTAATTTCTAGCGAGGTGTTGTCAGAATTTATACCAACCTAGGTATACAAAGACCGTCAAAGTAGAAGCTGTCGAGTGTGACGCTCTGTTCGATTCGTCGATGTTGGGTGTCGCTTTCTGTTTCTGACAGGATTCATCTACTTAGCTTTGCTTTACGCCACTTCTGTTGATATAGTTACCTAGCAGCAAACGCTCCATCAGTGACATCTGGCTGTCATCTATAACTTACGGTGATACACAAGAATATTTTAAGGAATACAATTCGGTGCAGGTTCGCCCCGAACTATAGCGCCACCAAAAAAGAAGAATAATTCCTCGGCACAGCCAAAGCCATATTTAATAAATTCGTCCTTGCCACGACATTCACCAGTGGTGTCAACCATTTAACAAAAAAGACTTGCATCACCTGGGATTCTCAGATGAGCTCGCCGGCGAACTTCATCATTTTGAGGGGAACTTGAAGCGAAAGAACTCGCCCCGTTTGATAAGTTGGTTTAAAGTTTGGACCACGGGAATATGGACAACCTTTGGTCAAACGACTGACGATTAATTTTTGGCATGCCACGCTTAGAAAAAAAAAAAATTCTATGAAACCCGGTTGTTCACTTTATCCCCACGATATACGCAATTCATTCCAAACCAACTTCAAAGGCATTCCTCTCGGTCAACTCGAACGGAGTGTGCCTGCGTCTTCCTCCTTTTGTCTTACAAATTCCACCCGGCTTCATAGGACTAGTCCATTTTTGCAATGAATTACCTCTTAGACAAGTCCCTCAAATTGCGTCCTATCTACCTGTTTATTGCGCCCTTGCAAAGCAATAAAACAATATTTTGCATGCCCATTGTGATGGTGACAACTCGGCTTCTGGTTAAGTGACGACAGCTCGTGCAAAATTTTTATTACCCAAACGAAGCAAGCAGGGTTTAATTTTCTTCAGTTTTGAGTTTATCATCTTTGCGAACTCGCCCATTGCAAAATAGCAAAAAGGGTAGTGGCTATTTTTGGGAAATTACCCAAGTTTGGCAAAACAATGGGAAAGGATTTAAAGGATTTGCTGCCATTGAATGTGTAACAGATCTTAATGGGCGACCTTTATATGCGCACATGGACTCGCAAGGTTAACTATGCTAATGTGAATGATATTTGTCGATTCTAAGAATGGAAATCCTTTAGCTACCTGTGACGCAGAGTCATTGGGCATTTACGCACAATGTGTAATAAGGGTATTTTACAACAGTCACCATAAAAATTAAGAAGCTTTCGTAAAGTTTTTGCCGATAACGAGTACGAGTTGCTGAGAAATTTGGATAAGCCGTATTAGTGTTAATTCTGTTACAAATAAATGCATTTGTAGTTGCAGAAAAAACAATGGGGGATTATATTTAAAATCGTTTAGGACTGTGCGGCCTCCTTATTGAAAGGAGTTGGATATAGTGGGCATGAAAAATTAGAATGAGAACCAACGAAAAATAGTGAGGAGACAGGCCGCCGAAGTCTACAGGTCTAAACAAACTCCAAAAGAACGATAGTGTCAATGTGCGGTAGTTGTCAGAGTTTCTATTTATTGTCAGTTGGCTATCGGTTTGACAGATGTCACTGTTTTTGATATATTTTCATGTGCAGGCCTGAGAAGTCCCATCTTTGGAAGAACTCTGAACTTTAAAAGAAAGATTTTTTTTCTTTTTTTGACAGTTGCGATCACTTTCGTTTTTTTTTTGTTCTTTGACAGTTGACATTTACCCAGAGAAAGTCGGGTTCGAATCGCAGCATTCCAGCATTCGTGAACGAGCTATTACGGTTAACTCGATTTAATACATACCAGTATGTTCGTTCGTTTACGTCGTTTTTGTCGCCCGTAGACCGAGACCGAGGTGTATTGCACTTTTATTTGCAGTAGAAGCAGTCTTTTCTAGACTTTAAAGACTGTTTCCTCCTTCTTCTGTTTTTATCACCAAGAGCATTAGTGATTAAATTCGAAAAAAATTCCCCAAAGTGAAACGTGCACTTCTTCTTATAAAAAAAATGGAAATATAAGCCTAAAATAACAATAAAACATCCAAATATACATGTTTTCCAATAATTTGAATTTCCTATCACGCAAAATTAAAGGGATGCTAAATACTAATTAGCCGTGTGACCGAAAGGGACAGCAATACCTAACACGCAAAAAAACGTGACACGTATTTAGGTCGGCCATATTGTTTGCGTGATAGGAATTATAGGAAAGCTCTGCATATTGATATTTTTATAGCGATGACTAAAGAAATTCCGCATTCCTATAAAACAATATGGCGTCCGGAAATTATGAACGGACAATTATTTATTTTTTTCGTGTAACTGATTGATGAATTGTTGGTTTATTTTACTGAAACTAATAACCAAACTCATTTCACATGTTCCAAATCAGAAATATTAATGTTTTCAAGCAATTGCAGAAATGTTGGTGAGCGGAACCTGTGTCTATTTCCGTTTTACGTATCTATAATTATGGGTAGAGCATCCATGACACCGTAGGCGTCTGATTTGTGATCTCATTCTTACGCCTTTAATAGTATTGACTGCGGATAAACGGATCTCTCTTTTCGGTTTTGTTGCAAAATTGCGCGTGCGTGTGATGTAAATGCGGTTTAATGTGGTATTCGTTTGGGCTTCTTCAGATTTGCCCTCAGATTTCAGATTTCGTGTGCCTAATCGAACATAAAAACGTCACTTGCTCTTTTTTGTGTTGATATTTGTGCGATTTCAATATGTGTAGTCTTGGACACTTTTCTAAGCGATTTCCATTCACTAGTTAAATTTTGTATTAAAACATTAGAAATATCCGTCCCGATTGATTTCTAAATATTTATACATAAATAATTCACAAAAATAGATTCACCCGATGCAATGCCTTTCTTTGCTGGAGAAAAAATTCACTAAAAATGTAAACAAACTCCATCAGTTGTCAAACCCAAACGCACTTGTATTGGTAAATCTGAGAAAATATCTAGATTCGCAAAAGTGCTCTGAAATCTGAAAAAGATTGCTTTTTCCTGTACCAAACGAACATAAAAATTGCTCTGAGAGCAAAAAAAGTGCTCTGAGAGCGCCCAATCGATTACCACATAAGACAGACCTAATATCAAATAGCAGTGAATGCATTCAGAGCACAACCATTTACGTAGACGGTCGATGAGCTGTTTTCTTTCATGTACCTATAACATGAAAAATTCATTCTTTGGAATTTGTTCGTTATTAAAATAATGTTCTTATTTTATTATTGAACAATATACGTTTGACAGATATTTTGGATATTTTCGCCGATTTCATGCTTGTCCCTAGTTTTGCCCTTTTTTTATTCAAAAAGAGCCAAGTTTGGGCTAGAATCAGTAGAATCGAAAGAAATGATACGGCTGCTGTCCGAAGATTTTAAAACAAACAATAGTAAAACAAGTGATGACAGAAGTTCACACATATAGAAGGAAACTTATAGGTTTGTAGTTCACTAATCTACAGCGACGATCGGTGAACTGGTTCTTTTTTGAATGTCAAATACTGCGGCTGTGGATCAGAATACAATTGTATAGATTTGTGACTTTTCCGTATCAGTGATCAGATGATCGTCAAATTTACCAAGTGAAAAAAATCGTATACGAAATTGGAGATGTTTGAAAGCCCGAAATTATATTTTAGCTGGAAGACCTCACTTACTGGAAGACCTCGCTTAGTACCTTTGGTTGGTGATATTTATGCGCAGGCCTCATTCAAATTTTTATGTGATCAATGTTGCATAAGGTGAAGGATACCTTCAACCTTCAGAAGTAATAGTGGTCACGCATTCGAAAAGGGTCCAGCAGCTCTGTAGATAAGTTCGTGAGGCTGTGGAAAAGCAGTTGGACCACAACATAGGTCATGTTTTCTGGAACTTTAATCTCAGCAAAGTAAAGACGGGTTTTCAGCATGCAATTGCAACAACTACTGTGAGTCCTCGAAGTGTCAAGAGCGTAATTGTTGTAGTTGCGTTCTGAAAAAACCCTTCTTTGCTTTGCTGAGAACGAATCTAAAAAAACACGCCTAATGCCTATAGAAGGAGAGGACTTGAACATCCTGGGGTCAACCCAGACATCGATGCATACCATGAGAATCCAAAAAAAGGCACAATTTATGTAAAATAGATTTAAGAAAACAAACACTGTATACCGTTGGACCGTGTTGTTAAGCCAAGGCATTTAAATAGTTAATATTCACCACAATTTGTTACCTAGAATTAAGTCAAATTGTATATACAAAAACTTTAATAAAAGCAATTGTAAAAATGGAGAAATACTTAGCAAAGATCAGTTCAGCATGAAGGATTCTGCCAAAAATCGTAGGCCCATTGCAGGCTCAGGGGTTCACAATGAAAATTGGTATTTAAGATGGTATCTCTCATTTTGTGAGAACAAATGATGTTTCCTCATCGAAAAGTTGTCATCATCTGTCAAAATAAAGCAAATGAAATTGACGCTTACAATGTTCTGTCCGGTAGGGACGATCGGAATCAAACACGAAGATTTAAAGGTACGGTGGACTTAGTGCGACATGCTTGGAGCAACTGACTGCCTATGAATTTGCCCTTGATATTTTACACAACAGAGCTGTAACTTCTTCTATGCAAACAACTCGGTGAGTCGAAGTTGGCTAGAAAAATTTATGCGGTTCCAGTTAAAGGCAAGTAGCTGTTAAGTTAACTTACAGGTGTATACCTACACCTATTCGCTGAAACATATGAATGATCAAATATTTCGAAAATGGACTGATTCGACGTACAATTTGAGTCGCTAAGAAACCGTTCTTACTGGGGCAAAGTGCGGGCGAAACAGTCAGCAACTGTCTGTACTGTAGAGTTATTCACCAAGTAGCCAGAATCTTGAGCAACAACTGTAGTTATGGAATCGCATTAAAAATCAAGAACAGAGTCACATCTGACAATCGCTTTTTCTCTAGTTTAGTAAAAGGCATTTAAGTAGCCAAATTTGCAATCTTACCAGGTCTCATTGAAGTTCGGCCAACATCATGGAATACTCTCTCCCAAAAAGCACTGTAAAGAAATTCTACAATAACCACCACTATCCCCTGTGGAATCAAGATTAGGTATCAAAGACTGATCAAGGTATCCTTGGACGTCTTAAACCCAAAAACTTCGTGTGATTTTCTACACCGTTTGCATATGGACGAAGAAGAAAGAAGGAGTTTTAACAGCGAACTCTATAAGCTTCTTCTTTGCAGCTAGTCAAAGTAAGAGATAACCGGAGAGGCGTACAGGTCCACCCCGAACAGTAGCGCCACCTATGTGAAAAGCTTATCATACTCAAAGAGTCGATTTGCAATAGGGGATTGCAGTATTTCATAAAACTACTGGCAAAATTGATGTTTTCATGTAGAGCAACCCTTTGACAAGCAAAAGAAATGTTCTCAAGGGTCTTGTGCCAAGTCTTGTCAGAGGCTTGCTTGACAGATGTCCAAGATATGACATTGGCAAGGGGAATTTTACTTTCATGTCTTGTAACAAAAAAAAAATGTTTTTAATAGCTAAACTTATATAAAAATGTTTAAAAAAAATTCGACAGATGTTCAGCGTAGGGTTCCGTCTTCTGTTTCGGTCCACCAAATCATTTTGCATCTACTTCTTTATAACGAGGCTTTGCAACTGGAGTTTTATCAGACTTTTCCACTAGCAAAGTAGCAATTAGCTGGTGAACGTATTCACCGTTTAAATTCATAGTTCGGTTAAGGCCTGTAGGCTTATGAGGTTTTCTTTGGGGCACCATTCCTTTCTATGGATGAGTTGTCCATTAAGCTCCAGCTGAGATGTCTAATAGAATCGAGTTGAATGGATATGACACGATATTTTGTCGGGCACAGCTCACCTTCGTATATCTGTTCATCTTCATATTTGGCCAACTCATCTATCGGAAATTTCATCCATCAATATCATTTTCAGGCTTCAATCTTTATCCTCTTCTGACATAATTCTATCTGATTATGATCCACAGTTTCCCTTAACAAGCTCCACCTAACGCTCACGATAAAGTTAGCCATGGATGACTTGGCTGTGGCTGTTGATGAGTTATCCACATCATCATTTACAAAAACTCATTCAGAAAGGTTCCTGTATAAAACTGTCACAAATTGACACCTCCATCATATTCACGCACTACCGCAAAATTAACCATAAACTGCGTTGATTGCCTTTCACTGATTAACCGTTATCGATGAACTCGATCATCCAAATAGGACAACTATTTTGCATTCTTCTCTCCGAATTCCCAGCTATAGATGTCAATCATACGAAGAAACAAAAATGAACATCAAATTGACACTTTGCACCTTTCAGCGGTTTATCAACACTCTTTCATACTTATACCGTTAAGAGCATTCAAATCACCAAATACCACCTCATGGCACGGACATCCTCTCATTTTACGGGACATTGCAGTTGCCAGTTGTAGTTTTCCCGAGAAAGGTCGTGTGACACTGACAATCTGCAATGAGTTGAGCATGCGCAAAATCCTTTCCGCACAAATCCTTGGATTATAGCATCTAATCGGGTTTGTGAGAAGTGATTGCATTTGGGTATTTTATATACTTTTTGCCAAGAGGTACTTCATCCTGGAGGTGTGTATTGTTTTGACACACAAAGAGGAAGACATGGAAATTGAGAAATTGTCACAAATCCGGAAGGGTTGACTATTGTCTCCCTGGTGGGTATACAATGACGAGAGAAAGAGTTCTTGGTCCGGGTTCCTCCTTTTCTGGTCCTTCGATAACTGTCAGCGTGTTTAATTCGAATTAACAATGAAGTAGTTTATATGGGAGGAACGGAAAACATCCATTCAATGTTAGGGTGTAGGTTGTTTCTGGTTTGATAAAGACTTTTAGTGGAATTTTGGTCTGCAACATTTTGCGGAAAAAAACTCTACTAAACAAAGAAAGTAGTTTTGTGGGAGAGTGTTTTTTTTGTTGCCAAATATGCAGTTGAAAGTTGTGCGGCACTGATTGGCATTCTTCATTTTTCCATAGTAATTGTAGAATCATCTATTTTTGAGTGTAAACTTAGGTGCAAACTTAAGGGGATCACAATGAGTCCACATGGACCTAAGTGGGGTAAAGCAGGGCACGCTCTTTTCTTCGTATCTGTAAACCTAACTTATATTTATTACCCTCCCTACGAATTCAGTATAAACGGAAAAGGCATTGCCAATAAACGGGCTTTACGTGAAGGAACTCGTTTATGCTTCGTGGGCAAAATCGTCATGATTCCGTACAGGTATATGTGAAGCTCGTTCTTAGGGCACTCCGCATCAATCATTTTGTCAACTTCCGTGTGGATATTGGTCTTCAAACGTAAACCAAATTTAAAGAAATAAATCTTTCTTACAGCCCCTCAAACTTAATTTGTTAGTGGCGCAATTTTCAATGCAAAAGTGCGTCACTGGAGCTGTTTGCTGTTTAGTCTTTTACGTCCTTTCTGTCAACTTTCGTGTGGCTGTGGTCTTCGGTTGTAAGCGACATAAAAAGAAAAAAATTAAGTACACTACTGGATCAAACGAGACTTTCTCGTTCATCAAAAGTTAGGTTGGTTGTTTCCTTATATTATTAGGCAGGTAGGTAAAAATCCGAGAACCTATGAATAGTGTAAAATAAAATCCACTTTTGGGCTATTCATCTGATACGGCAGTGTATTTATCAAACAACAATGGAAGTTTCTAAAGGGTGAAGCTCTCAGTAACAGGAAATTGTCGCAAGTATACTGATTAGAGAGTTGTAAGCGCCTACTGTACTACGTTTTTAAAACTCTTTACACTTTGCAAAATTTGTAAGTACAAACCAAAGTGTAGCAGGTGTTTCTGTGTTCTGATCTGCAGGGTGTCCGCCGGGAAGGTATACTAATTTGTTTTGCTGCCATTTTGGTAAACATTAGTCTTAACAGTTCATATTCAGTTCATAGGCAGTCATGAAGTAGATACGTGGCAAATTAATTATGGAAAAATATTCGATAAACCAACGTGTTTTAGTCGTTAAAACATTTTATCAAAATCAACCATCGATTATTGTGACGATGAGAAAGTTACGTGAAATTTTTGGGAGAAGCAACAAGGTGCAGTGCGAAATATTTGCTAACAAAAGTTTATTGTAGCTGAAATTTCATTTCCATCGGCAGTACCTACGGTTTTGAGTCTTACAAAAATATACGCCGAAGACATATTGGTAATCGGGATTTGGATAATCATTTTTGAGAAATAATTAAGAAATGGTTTTATTTGAATTTTTTGTAGAAAAACTAAGTATGGGATCTTAATTAGAAATATTTTACTATCCTATCCTAAATATGTATTTTGATAAAAAATCGGTAGAGCCGTTTTTTGTAAAATCATGCAGACAAAATTTAAACAAATATTGCAAATGTTCAGTTAAAAAAAATACTTTTGCTTAACTACGACTAAACTTAAATACATATCGTATTTAGCTGAAAGCTGAGTATTGGATACTGTTTGAAATGTAAGCATGACTTGGTTTTCAAAGTTCTATCGAAATCGAAAATGAGGTTTTTGAGATATGAGCCATTTTTAAAATTAGTATTTTCTGTGATTCTAATTAAAAATTAAGGAGGCAATAATTTTGGAAACATAAATTTTACTCTAGGTATGCAATTTGGTCAAAATCTTTGGCACAGTTTTAAATAAAACAAAAGAAAACCAAATTTAAAAAACAATGACATTTTTCAAAAATCCATTGTACGATAAAATAGAGAAAATTGAGTTTGTTACTAAGTTGGAAATGACCACATTACCTTAGAAATTAATTTTGGTTACAATTGTACAATGGTCCAAATTTCAAAAGTAGGTATCGTTATTCGATTTTTTTAGCCAAAAACTTGAGCTGCCAACCGTGGGGAAATATGACTTCTGGAACACCACATTTTAACTTTAGTGAATACTGTTGCTTAGTTGTTGAATATTTTTAAAAGCCAACTAATTTGTTTGGTTAATAAAATATATCTAAATGAGATGTTTCATGTGCTAGAAACATATCAGCGCAAACATGCTTGTGTATTTTCCACTTTTGAATATTAGTAACTTGAATTTCATGAGTAAATTTTTCTTAAATAAATGAAGAAAAATTGCTCAAAATGTTTTTATTCCCCCTCAACCCGTCTACATTGTTGATTTTTTTATAAATACTGGCGGACCCCCGTCTGCTTAGCTAGGCGTTCAAATTCAAACATAAATAAATAATCGGCCTTAGCGAGGTATCCGTCGGAACGGAAAATTCTCCGCAGCGCATACTCTGTCTATCGGAACAGCAAATCGCATTCGAGGTATCCGTTCTCGGAAAAAATAATTAAAATGCGATGACGCATTGATTTCACATCCTCGTATTGTTTGGTGCTTGGTTTTTCGCTATAGATTTTGAACTGGAAACACAAATTTAGGCAATAAATACAACCAAACGCGTTGCTATATTGTTTATTATTAAATTATTTAACACTTAACTGCAAATCGTGAATAAATTCCGCGACTCATTGTACTCGGAGGATATCGTAAACAAATTCCGCAACCAATTTCTCTCGAAGCCTAGCTGTCAAAAATTTAACAAGAAAATCCACTTCATCGCACTTCAACATAATTCGCCGATATGCGTTGCAAAATGTCGGAACAATTCTCCGAACAGTTGTTCCGAAGAATACCTCGCAGCGAAAATCCTCCGAATCGTATAAAATCGGAGAATTTTCCGTTCCGACGGATACCTCGCTAGGGCCGAATGTTGATGGTATTTAATACGGATTTCTTATTCAAAAACATAAACCATTTTATTCTTTGTGATCAATTGATGAATTTGTATTAAAAAAAAATCACGTTCCTACGTATGTTGTATCTAACAAAAAAATTGTTGAATGTGAATGGTTGCTGATCAATGAAATGAATATTGAGACTACCTATCGATTGTGGAGGAAAAAAAAACAATAGAATATAATAGTAGCTGTCATTTTATGACAGAGCAATTTCAAGTATGGTCGGTGTATTATGACACACACAAGAAGTGAAACTACTCTGCTAATCCTAGAAGGCTAAAGT
Organism: Cheilosia vernalis; assembly: GCA_949126925.1. Taxonomy (NCBI): domain Eukaryota; kingdom Metazoa; phylum Arthropoda; class Insecta; order Diptera; family Syrphidae; genus Cheilosia; species Cheilosia vernalis. Next base: position 7,134,632 of record OX421360.1, on the reverse strand, counting down.
TACTGACTCCCATTAATAAACTGATTCGTCGATTCGGCTAAAATATTGAAATATATTTTTTTAAAACCTTTGTGTAATACATAGTTCTACTTTATTTTTCAAAACATTAGAAAGGTGTTGCCAAATGAAAAACGCGATTTTTACTAAATAAATACTTCAGCTTTTACTATTTTTACAGTTTATTTTAAAGTAAGAACACCATTTTTAAAGTCTAAAATAAGCATGTTTTTAAAATCTAAAAAAAAAAAACATTAGGCAATAGCAAATTATTAATAACATATTATGATAAAGAAAAAAATATAAAAATAAAATTAAGTACCTAACTAATTTTCCTTAGCAGAAACGACGAAATTGTTCGATTAAAAAATAATAACAAATAGAAATATGTACTGGTCTTACCTGTCGGGCACAACCCTCATGCCTCATTCGCAAGGTTGCATCGGTGACTAAGTTAATTATTAAACACACGTTACTATGTCCCCGGGTTGAAGAGAGACAGTAAGATTGTGAAGCCGTCGAATTGACTTAATGAATTGTACTGTGAAATTTAATTAAAGATCCAAATTTTTATAATATTAATACAGCACTACAGCAGTAGAGAAGTGCACTCATTCATTTAAAAATTTTCATAACGCAATCCAATCCAACGGTTCCTGTTTTTAGAGTTTTTGTTTGCATTTTGTGTTCATGTGAATACAACTTAGATATAATTAAATCAACAGATTCAGTAGTCCGTGCTTATGAATTTCACAGTCGATTTAATTCCTTATTAAAGCTTTTTTAATTAATGAACTGAATTCACTTCCGTTGCCTCACCATATTACAATTTTCAGTTCACTCCCCAGCTCCAGCGTGCGCATAGGAGTATTCCCTTCAATAATTTAGTTGAACAATACAATACAATACAATTTATTTCATTTTAAAAATTTTACGAAGGCTATAGCCACCGTACAGAGATATGATATAGGAGTAGGTACATTTATATCTTTAATTCATAATTGAATTATATTTTATTTTATTTGAAGGAAACCAACAAAAAAAAACCTCCATTTGAAAAAGTTTAGTTGAACGAATATAAAAGTATGTTCATACAAACCAAATCTTAATATAGAAAAATAAATCAATCGGACAAATACTTGTCAGAAAACAGAAAAAAAAACCAATAGCCACAATGTAAAATTAGTTAGGTAATATTAATTTAAATTCGCAAAAATGTTATTCGCCATCAAAAAAGCACATGATCCGAAATGTATAACCATTAATTTCGAATTTGCAACCTAACCTTGCATTGCCCCATATATTATGTATGTTCACTAAAATGCCTATAACTCATTAACCAATCCACATACAAAGACCGTATGTTCACAAAAACCACAGATAAGAACCTCCGCAAATACCGGTAAATACAACATTTTAAAAACAAATCATTGAAATCAGAAATAATTTAATTGTAATGCTCTGTTGTGAGGGAACGAATGCTCTGTGTTATACACATTTTTCGTTTTCCTAGGAATCGTATTGCCTAGATAACATTCCTGTGTATCAGGACAATGCATATCAATGTTACCAATTTTACAAATTTTGGCTTTGACTGCAATTTTTTTTTTGTATGGGCGCCCCTTTGTCCAATTTTGACCAATCTTCACAGGAATACTCCTGGGCAAATATCTAAGATTGTGTGTAAATTTGAACTCAATCGATTGGCGACAAAAACAATACAAAATATTTTTATATATAAAGACTAGCGAACCCACTGCAGCGCTATCTGCCGGGCTGATTTTTGAATCTAAACCATCCAGGGCGCTATAGAAACGCATACAAACAAATTCATTCAAATCGGTCCAGCCGTTTAGGAGGAGTTCAGTGACATACACACGTATACAGTAGAATTATATATATTAAGATTAACCAAAAGTACACCTGTTCCAAGTATGTTGTCGATATTTGTTAATACTAATTTCTATGTATGGTTTCTATGTTGGTTGAAATCGTTAGAAATCGTTTTCGAACAAATACAAACTGATATGAACATTTTGCATTAATATTGAGGTTATCTTGGAGAAAAAAAAAACGGCCCCGAACTGTAGGCCCCCAAAATCCAAATCCGAAGTTTGAACCAAATTAGGGCAGCCGTTTAGGCTGTAGATAGATAGAGAGACAGTTTTCGCCACCCACTTTTTTGAGTTCTTCTATCGTCGTATGTCAGAATTGATTAGCATTTCGAACTCGAAATTTTGTACGAACGCAATGTCTTTCTCTTACGCTTACTTTTAGCCTATAAAACTTAATTTATAACATGAAAAACAGAACAGCCCAAGTGGCGCAATTTTCAATACAAGACCGCGTCACTTGAGCTGTTTAGTCTTTTACGTATATGCGAAACATTTACGAGTACTGTCCTTGCTATGTTGCTACAAAATTTCCGGAACTATGCGCTCTTTTTCCATGTACTCGCTGGCTTATTAATTTGTTTCTTCCTCAGCGAAAATAGACGTATACCCACATAGCAAAGCCTCGGTTGAAACAGTTCGAAATGCTCTATCGACTCTTTAGCAGTAGACATTTTTAATTCCTTTTTAACTTCTACTCAACGTGGCTATATTTCTACTACGACAATGAGCAGTCTATTCTGAAGCGCACTTCTGATCTGTCTTAAAAGTGCACTAACAGATTCGATTGGTATTTGCGAACGTGCTCTAGATGGCGTTTGCAGCGGGCTTCAAACAATATCATTCCAACATTTTTATCGTACTTGCACGGAGCACAACTTCCGTTTTATGCTCTGCAATTTTCAAGCCTGAAAACTGCCTCACAGCGGGCTAGCAGACCTCCCAAACTCACAGCAACATCCGTTTCCAAACATCGCTCAATCCGCAAATGCAATTCACTTCCTTGATGCAAAAGCCGTTCTAGAATAAGGAACTGCAAATTCGCGCCGGCTCATTCGTTTTGATGGACTGTCATCTCTCCATATTGCCAACGGTCAATCAAAGGTCCTGTTTCATCAAACAATTGAAACCATATATCCTCATCAGGAGTATAGCAAACATTCTAAGGACAACAGCCGTGTGAACCTTGCGGAAAAGGATTTCAAGATAACGGTCCTCAGATTGAGAAATCATTTGATATTTTCTCCTCGTCTTATCGGATACAAAACTGCATACAAAGTATAAAAGGATACTAAATTCGGTGGCCGCAAAATGGTTATTCTTTCGGTTACTTATATTTTCCCACACACACACCTGCTGCGAAAGCAAAAGGAACAAGAAAAGGTATCGAGTGTTGACTGCGTATTGGCGCGTGTGCCTTGTTAGCTGTCACATACTGTATGGTTACCTTTTATCAAAGACGGCAAAAGAAGAAAGGCGGTTTCTGTTTCTGCGTGCAGGATGTTGATTTATTTTTAAGGAGGCACAATCGGATACATTAGCGTCAGTATTTATGTTGTTCCAATATTATTCGGAAATAACTGCATATAGTTTGAGGAATTTGTTTGTTTTTTGTTTTGTTTTAAATATTGACATAACTGGTCACTGGAGACAGTTAGTATGAGTGCCTGGGATGGGTTTTGGTAATTGACTGAACGTGTTTCTTGGGTTTCCAGATTCTGTATTGCTGAACAAATAAGGATAATGGGTTGGGAGACGATGCCACTCATAGCAACATTAGTTGGCATTTTTGTGGTTAGTATTGCTGTACACCTGACAATAATAGAAGTGGAACAATTAATCTAGATTTATTTATTAGCTGAAAACCCAGATAATCGTTCTTAAAATATAGAAAAAAAAAGTCCCTTCGAATGTTAAATTTTCTGTAAAAAATGTTAAAGCTGTGCTGTGACGCATACCTACTCTTCTTTTTCACCACAACAGCCTCATTAAACTTTCACATTTCCAATTCGCATTAACTTCCTTTAGATGTTCGGGGGTTTTTATTTCTTCGCGTGGTTTTCGACGAATCCCTGGCGATTTGTCCATTTTATGCGATTTTAAATATTTCCCGCTGTAAAATAAATCGCCTTTGATTCTCAGATAAACGCAAACGAAATCTGTTTCCGGAAAACTCATTGTGATAGGTGCATGTACGAATTCCTGTCATTCACCGTCTAAGGTTTAACTCTTTTTCAATCAGTGTCAGAAAATCAACTTTAAAGGCCGATTTACAATTTACAAAGGCAAATAGTGCAGCTCCAAATGTCACTTGTAAAGGACTATTTATATGAGCGCGAATTGAGAACAAATCAATTTAATTGCGTTTATGAATTGAAAATTGCTATTTTTTTTAACCAAAAAAGGATTATATTTAATTAATTTAATCTACAAAAAAAATAATTTACAATTACAACAATTTTTCCGCGAATTGAAAATGCATGCCCCAAACTGTCGCACACTTTATTCACAATCCACATAAAACAGTCGCGATCCACCAGTTTTCATGTGAATGAAATGTCAGAAACTAGGAATATTAAAACCATAAAATATTGAACATATCTAAATGATTTCAAAACATTGCCGCAAAATTAAAGCCGAATGAAGTACACTTTAAAATTATTTTAGTGCTTAAAGCCCGTACCTATGAAACGCATTTTTTTTGTTTGCATTTTTCAGAGTTTTAAAATGAAACTAAAGCAGTACGAAAAATTGCTATGAAAATTTCCGCCACCAACCTAATTAATTAATAGATGTCAAAAAATGCATTAAAAATGTATTCAATGTACATTTTGAAACGGCTGGCAGCTTTTTTAACATTTCAACGTTATAAATGGTATTTGCCTCCCGTTACTTTGACGTTTTTGGTTAGAAATTCGTTTTAAAATTTGTGGTTGCTTTGCGAACAATTGCTACTCCTTTCATAATACACATTTTGTCTCTTTAATACGAAGCTGCCATTTCAACATGATTTAATGTGATAAAAGTTAAAACAACAGAAAGCGTGTTTTGTTCCTTAATATCGACTTTCAACCATCCGTCATCTGTCATTCTAAAAGCGAAATTTATTTAAATATTGTTAGAGAACGATTCATTATTGTAGAAAGTTGAACAATTTGACAACGAGATTATTCGCAACAGTTTTCGTGTGATATAGATACCTACTGATAGTCTCTAAATTAAATAATGCTAAGCTCCACTTTGGCCATAAACTTTTTTTCTTCTAAAGGGTCATTGATTTTTCGGTTTCGAAAGTAAATCTTAATAAAATACATACCTAGCGATACATTTTTAATAAACGTTTTATTTCATAATAAAGTTTGGACCTTGCCATTAAGTGTGAAAAACAATATCATCCAAATGGCCGAGTCGGAAAGTTTCGAAGCATGCTATTCTTTTGAGGTAATTTCTAACCACTTTTTCGCACATTTCGGCCGGTATCGGTATCTCGGCTATAACTTGAGTAATGTTGGTTTTTAATGCGTCTAGAGTTCGGGGATTATTCGCGTAAACACGGTCTTTGGCGTAGCCTCACAGAACAAAATCGAACGGTGTCAAATCGCATGATCTTGGTGGCCAATTGACGTCGCAAAAAAGTGAAATAACACTCACGCAATTAAGCCATAATTGGTCTTGTTGTGTGGATTGTTCGCCCGTCTTGCTGGAACCACATATCGTCAAAGTCATGTTCCCAATCGCCAGCCAAAAAAATGGATATCATTCGAACATATCGACCCGAACTGATAAATCGATAAATTCAATGTTTTGAAATGAGCGTTCTTTACGATGATGTACAGGCTTTACGACATCAGTAACGCTTCCACTCTCTTCAAATTTCTTCACAATTTTACCGATTGCTTGCGTAGTCAGACGATTATGACGACCGCGTAATCATCGCTTAATCCGTGAAAAATCACCAGCGATTAATTATCGTAAATGGGGAACATTAAATTAATATTACGACACTTCAAATGACAGCGGAGTTTTGCAGGTGTCAAATGCCAGCGCTACCAACTTGAAACCACGAAATGAATGACCCGTAGGTATATAAAAATAAGTAATAAGTAAAAAAGTTCGTTCTTCGAATTACTATCTGCTCGTTTCATTTAATTTTTTCTAAAATTTGTAGTACCAGCCAAACTGTATTCGACTTTTTATAAAATTGTTTAACAAAAATATATTTGGGCTTAAAATAATCCACTGTCGAAATATTTCCATTCCAAACAAACGTTTTTGTGCTGATTTTTTACTTCGAACCTTTCGCAGTTAAGGACCATTCACATGAGCGCGAACTGCGAACAAATCAATTTATCCGTATTTATGAATTGAAAATTGTTATTTGTTTTACTACAAAAGCATTATATTCAATTATATAAAACCTTGTCTGAAAAAAAACCGAGACTTGATTGATTAAAATGACGAAATTTACAATTTCAGCAATTCTCCCGCGAATTGAGAATTCTAGCCGCGAACTGTCACACTTTCAAACCTGCGAATGAAAAATTCGCTCGAACTTAACCTTCAACAATACAAATGATTCGCGGGTACCTGCGACTAAAAAAAGTTTTCATGTAAATGAAGTGTCAGAATCTACGAATATTCGCCAGTTCGTGGTTCGACAAATGTTGTTTTCCACCGCGCAAGAAAAAAAAAACTTTCAGATTTAGAGCAGTTTTTCTTCTCTAGAAATAAGCTGATGTCAATTTTCATAAAAAAAATCTGAAATCTAAAATAAAACCTGACACAACTCACGCCAATTCTGAGATTCTGTTTTATCAATGTCTTCATTTAATTTAGATAAAATTGAGTTTAGCGTCAAGTTATATTCGAGCAGAAGTTGAGAAAGAAGTTTATTAGGAACATTTTCAATACTCAAGCCTAGTATGCTGCACGCGCATACAAAAATGTCTCCAAAGTAAAATTAAGCAAAGCAGTTAAGCTAAGCAGTACCTACGCAGTTCAAGCTAAATTTGTTAGCCATTGTTCGAAAACCCTCTACAGATAAGAAAGCGTATTAATGCAAAATACATTTTTCGATAGCTAAATTTGACAGATCAGAGAAAATATCGGTAGGTATTCGCAACGAAAACAAATTATTGGCGCTTAATTTAAGCACTAGCAGGGTACCTGGCTTTACGCACAATAATTTGGTAATAAACAACTTTCACTTAAAATTAATAAAACAGTTTATTCTAATGGATGTTTTTAATTTGAGGAATTTTCTGATTCGAACAAATCTCTGACTGTGTTCGGTAGTTTTCGACCAACCAACCTTCATCAGTTTCTAAATTAATTTGTTTCTTCCCACGCAACAATTGCCCCACAAAACTTGGCATCACTTATTCACAAACCAAGAAAATGAAAGTGACTGGAAAGCTGTGTAGTGAATATGTAGTTGTTACCAATTTCCCAACAAATCGACTCGCAAATACATACTACGCAAGTCGTTTTATTTTCCTCAACAATTATTCATATCGCAACTGTCATAAAATATTCAAACAGTCAAATAAAGATTGTCCATAAAACAATAAAATTGTAGTAGAGCTCCACACTTTTCATCAAAAACACCAAAGTCTAGATTTTAACTTCTCCACAAAGTAGGGTGAATCAATTTCCAATTTAAACGGATTGCCACCATGTTTTGGTTTGCGCCATTTTATACACATCGTCGTCATCCAATTACGAGGGTTGCTATTGCCATTCCCCCTCTGCTTGGCCAACGGCATAATTTCCTATTGCATCGCTACCAATCAGAGTCCACGTCGCATGACAAACAAAGTCACCCCTGAAATGCGCCCTTGCGAAATGTAATGAATCCAGCAGCGCACCCCCAGCTGTGCCAAAGTTAGATTACATACACATAGCTCCGGATGACCAAAGAAAATGCAATAACTGTAAGTGTGTCCCTCTGCTTCGTCAGTGGTCACTGCAAAATATAATCCCATCAATTTATCGGAGGGAAAGTTGCCCGAACCGAACTTCCGAAGAAAGGGTTGATTGACGGGGCATTAACCTATTGTTTGGTGACGACTGACGAATAATCAGAACCACCGTTTCTCATGGCATCGCTGTCGTGGAAATCGATTTCCAACCAAAAACCATCAGAATTTGTTCCTTTCTTCCGCATTCATTCGGTTTCGGTGTCTGTGCGTGTTTACGTCTGCGATGTGCAGAGTCATCATGCGGGGGTGCGTGTGGGTTAATTGATCAGTATAGTAACCCTTCTCAATTTTATCGTAACCCCTTCCGCATTGCTTCATATTGTTGGGCTGTGAATAGGTAGATACTTGCAATTCCAACGGGATCCATTCAATATTTGATGAGTTTTTTTTTTTTTTTTGCGGTGAAGGGTTGCTTGCGTGAATGTATGAATAGTGGGACTGGAATTGGAATGGGAAAATGTTGAATAGCAATAGCAATTGAAGATTCAAGTGACAGACTATATAACGGTGACAGTGGGTGACAGATGTTTTGTGGCTGACTGTGGAATGGAGTGGACGAGATTGTAGGAGTTTTTTTTGTTGCTATTTGCCAGGGGGAACTGACCATTTAATTGTGACGGACATTTGTGGCGATTGTTGAGGCTATATTGAAGCATCGATAGTGAGAGGAGCTTATGCAAGATGTTCTGCGAGATTGGTTACTTCCCGTTGATGTAGGATCTGTACAATTTCTGAGCAACCTGTCAGAAGCTGGAAAAGAGCTGCCAGAAGCATACAATTTTGAACGATTGGACAAAGATTTGTGTTTTATGTCTGTCAAAATTTAAAACTTCAAAATAGAATAAACATTAAAGTCAAATTATGAGGAAAATTTAAAAAAAGTCAAATCGAAAGATTGTGTGTTTGTCTCCAATGGGAAGGACATCTTATACAGATGGAGCCAGTAGGTATGTCTTCCGAATCAATTTAAAACAAGGCAATGAGGATGACAGATCCATAGTTCTAACCAACACGGAAGATAGAATCATTTCGACGAATCTATCGGAATGAATAAGATCACACAATCCGACAATAAATGCTCAAGACTCTAGGTAAAGACGGAGTGCGATGTTTCTCTTGCGTCACAATAATAGTGCCTGCGCCTGGGAAGGAAATCTGCCGAAACAGGACAGCACTTTAGATGGACCTACAAGTTGATACCTGTAAGGACCGGTAAATTTGTTATATTGAATTCTTAAAACAATCCTTTTTTGAATAGCCTTTTATTATTTTATTAAAAGCTATCACTTCTGTGATCAAAACTAAAATTAAAATAAAGTAGGTATATTTCAGAACAGAACAATATTTTAAAGCATTCTGTTCTTTATTATATTCAGCAGGTGTCCACAATACCGAACACCATGTTCTAGACAAACGAGCAAGTTAGCAATTGATTAATGATGCTGGCTGTGCTCTTCACTGAGTAAACTTTTTTTTGGCTACGATATATGAATTGTTTTGATCTCAGCTTCAAAGTAACACAAAAGAATGATTTTTAGCTCAAATAATTCCGGGACGAACATTTATCCCAGAAGCCATTGTTTGATTTGGGGGAGTCGATTTTAACCTCCTGGAGCACTAGTTTTGGAACACGTCCGCGTGAAATGCAGATCATAACAGCGAAAACCGCATCCAAGTTCGTACAGCGGTTCTAAATAAGACTAGCGCTGTCATACAGATAGACGTACTAAAAATTAAACAGCGATTTCTGAAAGATTTTATTGAAATCACTCTTCAAAATCTGCCAACACAATTGGAAGCAAGTTTTTAACTTATCAGCGAAATAAGTCACAGGGCCAAATTCATTGTCAATGCTAAGTTAGCAGTGGTTCCTGCAACTATACCGTTCTTTCTCATCCGTGATTTAGGTAATGATCGAATGAAGAAGAATAATATTTGAAAGCATCTTTCTTTCAAAAAATCAGTCGCTATGTGAAAGCTTTCTTAAAAGTAATCAGAATCAGAACGGCGCTAAAAGCCTGGTTCGCATACTTGTGTCGTCCCTGATTTATTGACCAACCACTCGCGATCGTCCCTAGACATTACTTTCTTTCCCACCGCACTCATGATCAAGAGGCAGGTCCTGTAATATTTGTTTGTGCTTGCAGTTCTCTCCAATGGAAACCCTTTTCTTCGTAAACCTCACCACAGTACCACGTATTCTCTGTGTAGACTCCTTTTCGATATGGGCACACTCTCATTGTTGACAAAATCTTTTTGCCCCTTGCAGTTGCAATCAATCGACTCGACTGTTTTATTTTTCTTTGCCCACGTGCCTATTTTTATTGAATTTTCCACAGAAAAACTGACAGAAATTTGTTCGCCTCACGACTCAGATTCAGACTCAAACTGTTTGCGTAGGACATCCTTTATCCTTTCGTTGCGCCTGTTTTACAGTGTTGTTTCAAATGTGGACACAAATTTCATTATTTCATCAATGACGTGGAGATCTCGTGAGAGACTCTGTCAGATTCCACGAATTCCTCTGTCAATGCAATATTTGTTTATTTTTATTTGACTCTTGGCTCACACATGTGACATTCATTAGACCGACATACAGCTGGCGATGGTGATGTTGCGCTCCTTGACCACAACTTGAGACATCCCATAGGATCCATGAAATGAAATGAAATCCTTTTCTCTGTGCATTGGCACATGCTGGTGTTATCCTAACGGATTTGGACTCAAGTCCTAATGATTTTTCTTTCCGGTTTTGTGTTCCTTTAGGTGGAAGGGACTAAAAGGAAGGATTAGCATAGCCCATAGTGCTATATGCATGCGTGATGATTAATTGTTTGGACTTCTGGTCATTTGAGAATGGCACAGCGATGTGCAACCGATGCGTGATGGGAATGGACGTTTGAAAGGACGAAATTGAATCGTCCTAATTGATTTGGAAAGGCGCTAAATGTTACTTCAAAATGCATATGAGAATGCAATGTGCGACGGCGGGGGTCTAATTGTTTGAATGGAATTGTAGAGATGTAAATGAAATGTCACGGCGGTAACGTGGTGGAAGTTGGGAAAATTTGGCTGAGCTAAGAAAAGTGACAAAAGGAATAACAGTAGGTAGATTTGAACTCCTCGTCTCTGGTAAATGCTGTCGAGAAGGTTAACAGCGAAGATCCAGAGACTTGCTAAATTGACGACGAATCGAAGAGCCAGGTTTACTTCATGACAGGGGAACACACGGAGGATTGACTTTCAGAATTAAGCTAAGCTGTTCAAAGAACTACATAAAGAAGGCAGATGATAAATAAGTGAGTAAGTCCATGTCCAACCGTTCTTTTAATCAAAGTTGTTGTCCGCTCCTTTAAAAACAACACTTAAAAATTGATTCTCAAGAAGTGCTACCAAACTAAGCGAGAAACTTTTTCCCATTCCACTGCTTAGTCTTTCTTTTTGCCTCAAGGATTTTTTTCTAGCTCTTTAGTTACGGTAGGTCTTAGAACACCCAAGTAAAACTCAGTTTCGTTTCGTTAACACCACTTATTGAACCTGATTTTTGAAGAGTCTAACCTGCCCTGTGAAAATGAAGAAGGTTTATGCTTCTTAAAACTCCGGATTTCCTCAAGAAGGGCTTTCCAGCTGTCATTTCCCAGCGAAGGAGAGTATCTTTTTCAGTTGTGTCACCTGCTTTTGGTTGTTTTTATAGTTTTTTCTAAGAAGTTTAGGTTCGAGTCTCGTTTTGATGTGCACTAGAAATTTTGTTACGAGATTTTCGCATTTACACATTGTCCCAGTCTAGAGCTTTATGTGAATTAATTCTCCATGAGAGCTCTTGTATATATATTTATATATATTTACCCTCGATTCAATCCTTACTGGGCTGCTCATTTCAGGATGTTCATTTCCGTGAGTGTTGCTTTGTCCAAATTAGGGTTACCTTGATCTGATAAAGTCGATTTCGCATTGTACGAAATTAACAAAATTAATCGATGAATTTATCTTAAATTTCGACAGTCGTTGTTTGACAGATGACACTAAGTAATGACACACAGATTTTTCATCAATGCCTTTATGTGTCATCAAACACGGATACTTACTTATCAATCACCGATCGTAGCACTAATTTTGAGGTTATATGAAATGAGACAGTGGCAGTCGGCTGTCAGTGAGTATTGGTATGACTATATCTCTTCCGCTAGGGTTGTGTGTATTTTGATTTGACGGCAACCCTTTCCAATAGAAAGTAAATATTTCTGGCTTGAACACAATAACTTGGGTAATTGCGTGCTGAAAATCCTACTTTACTTTGCTTTGCTGAGATCAAAGTTTAAAAAAACACGCCTGCTATACAAGCAGAAAATATATATGAAATCAAATAACAAGTCAGTTATAGCATTTGAACGATTTGACAAACACCCTGTCAGCTTTATCTAACCAACGAGAAGTTTCTTGGGCATATATTTGCTTATATGGTCGGGAAATTCCTGAGGCGGACTGGCATAAACAATGCTAGATGGCACCACTGCCACTGAATGATTATATTAGTAGGTCAGCAGATCGTTTTCTATTCCAAGACAAGTAAGCCTCTTTCTCTATGCCCACAAAGGAGACTTGGGTGAACTCTTTATAGTTGTATGAATTTGTCCAAAGTTTAATTTGAAGTATAAGTGCTGTCAATTGAAGGGCGTCGTTCTTCCATTATACCAGACAGATGTTTGTCTGAGAGCCTTTCGAAAGTCTTCAATACAAAGGTGATCAGGGATGGCAGTTTGCGGATACTGACTTTCATCGTTGGCTGAGACTGTGGCAATACTGTAGATTATACTCGTAGGTCTGTTCCCTACCTATCTGCTTCAAATTTGGCTAGAGAACTCGCTCACCCAAATGAAATATACAACCAAAAAGAAAAGGAACACATTGAACCACAATTTTGAAAAATGTCAGTTTTTTCTAGGCGGGAATATATTAAAATATCAGTAGAACAAAGAAAAAAATTATATTTAAGACCAATATTTGAATTGATTTTATTGCAGAAGTTAAAAAGTTAAATTATTTTGCTTCTTTAATCTATTTTAGATAGATAGATTTATAAATCTTTATTTTAGCATCGAAAGCCATTATTTACATAAATTTGTACATTAATAAACAACACATTTTTTAAAAGATATTAAATTATTTAGGTACTGTCTTAATATTTGTAGGCAGTTCATTATACAATTTGAAGCCTTTATAAATAAGAGAGTGCTTTTACAAAATTTGGCAACCTTAGATCATTCATGTTTCTTAAAATGAAAGGTTGGACCTTTCTAATATAACGGACATATTTCGTCAAATATCTTGACATTGTATTGTTTTTTTTATCTTGAGAACAAAAATTAACAAATTCCTAAAAAAGTCTTTGTTTAACAGACAACCAACGCAACATACTTAACAGAGAAACTATTGACGTATGCCAACTACACTTTGCTATATTGCTCATTGGTTTATTTTGTAACATTTGTAATCTACCCAACTGACTACACAAAAACAGAAAAGTTGAACAATACTCAAAATGAGGCTTCACAATAAAATTACAAATCTTAATTGCAGTTGCAGTCGTCACTTTCATTCCTATTCTTATCATAAACGCGATTTTTTTTTTAAATTTTTTTACACATGGTTTCCAAAGTCTAACTTACAATCAATTATTATTCCAAGATACTTAATGGGTCGTATGAATAAAAACTAGCCTTTCTCTATCCTAAGATGTACATTAAAATTATAGATCTGTCATTAAGTTTTATTGGCGTTTATATTTAATCTGTTTTGGCAAAGCCACTCATAGACACTATTTAAATCCTCTTGAATTTTGTGATGGCTGTCTTCAATATCTTCCCCATCGATGAAAAGTAAGGCATCATCCGCGAAAAGAGCAAGCTGACAATATTTCAGCACATGTTCCATGTTATTAGAAATTAACAACGGATACGAAACCTTAAACCAACTTAAAAATAAACAGAAATGATGAGCGACCGCTTTCCAAGAAACACATTCCGCGGTAGGTACTAATAATCATTTTTAGTGTCCAGGCTAAATTTTTCGAGCTCACAATGGCTAAAATTTCCATACAAAATTGCATATTGTGACCTAGGAAATATTTAGTGTGAAGGTTAAAAATGATTATTAGTAAGGCCCATTGCCGAATAAACACTTCAAACGAACGAGGCGAGGCTACAATTTAGGTATCCATAAATTTGTTAAGTCAGTCGATAAAGGAAAGGAAATCTGCCTCCAAAAAAAATATTTTTTTGTTTCTTTGCGAACGAGTTTAATTAGCTTATAGATAAGGGGCCTTACTAATAATCATTTTTAACCTTCACACTAAATAATTTCTAGGTCACAATATGCAATTTTGTATGGAAAATTTCGCCATTGTGACCTCGAAAAATTTAGCCTGGACACTAAAAATGATTATTATTAGTACCGCGGAAGGAATAGAAGTTCCCTCAGAACTGATACTTGGGGTACCCCCAAGCACCATTTCTTTCGAATTTGATAGAGTGCCTTTAACTTTAACTTTGTGGGTGCGTTTACACAAATAAGATGCAAGCCATTTTATTTCTTTTCCCACAACGCCGTATTTTTTTAACTTTTGAATAAGAATATTCCTATCTAGTGTCTATATTTTCAAAAGCTATCTTGAGGGCTAAAAAGACGATGTATACACTTTTATTTTTTGACATACACTCTTTAAAGTTTGTCAGTATAAAATTTCGAGCTCTTTGGCATGAATGTCCCTTCCTGAAACCAGATTGGGCTTCTATAATGAAATCATGCCTTTCGAAGTAGTCCTATAATTAAAGTGAAGGTTGGTTTATTTTGTTTCGAGGCTTAAAAGCGTTTTAACCGTTCGTTCAAACCAGGGTCGTCATAATATTAGAAAACTACTGTGGATAGATCAAAGCTTTGGAATGAGTTTTTTTTTTTTCTAACAGCAAAAGGATTATAATGTCCCTGGATTTCCTGGAAGTTTTTTCTGAAATTAAAGGTATCCGGTGTCTCCTTTTTTTTGCACGCACAATGTGGGTGTAGGTACTCCCACCGCAATCCGAATACAAAAAAATACCATATTACATCTGCTAGCCTCTTACGACCAAAATGGCACACAAATCCTTTGACTACAACTCCTGTAACTCCTTTGATCCCTTGCTCAAGAAAAAACCAGTCACTTCTCTTTTTTCTTCCTACGCCACACCTTTTGCCTGTTGTGCCTGAACAGTTATTTATTTTCATATTTTTCGCAGAAAACAAATGAAAAATGATCAGTTTATGCTAATCGTAGGTCCATTGGGACAACCACAACCGTTAGAGTCCCTTGATGCCACAATGAATGTGGAAATGACCACAAAATGACTTCTTTTGCTTGTCGCATTATTGCGTTTAATGTGTTCCCTTTGCCATTTACAACTCATTTGCGATACCTAGCATGTTTCCTAGTGGAAACCAATGCGCATTGTCCAAAGGATCGTGAACAAAACACACACCAAACTGAGCAGGACCGTAAAATTTCGTAATTCTTGTGCTGCTTTGTTGGCATCGACAGGCGCAAAATTTCCAATGACTCTGAGGTCTGAGCCGTTCTTGTTGACTCAAGATGAGATTAAGATGTGCATCTGAGGGTGGAGTCGCTTGTTAGGTCATGTTGTTGTGATAATCCCTCGAAGAAGACGTCCTGCAATCGCATTACAAAGAAGAAAGGACAACAACAAAAAAAAAAAACACCAATTGCCTGTGATCTTTTTTTTTACAAGGTGAATTTTTATTTATCATTTCTTATTGTTTCTTAATGACGTGAGGCAGATCGTAAACTCCTCGCACACACTTGAGCTTCACACCGGGGACATCTTGTAATCGGCCGACGCGACAAAGGACGATATTGTGCTCCTGCAGGTTGTGCCCGATACCGGGGATGTATGCGACCATTTCCTTGCCGGTTGATAGTCGCACGAGGACACATTTGCGATTGGCTGAATTGGGTTTCTTCGGCTTCTTGATGAGGGTTTTCAAGATGACGCCCTTGGCGAAGGGTTTCCCATCGAGCGGCTGGCGTGGTGGGCGGGTTTTGAAGTGAGGGCCGCGACGGTGCATCTGTTGAAGGGAGGCCATCTCACGCATTGTCGATAGGGTTGTGTTGAAGACTGAAAGAAGATGAAAGAGATATGGGGGTGAGCATTTGAAATAAATATAGAGTGATAAACGTTAAGGACTGGGCAAACATTTATGATAGTGTAAATGATCCTGTTATTCTGCCCTCACACAAAGTATATCTTATAGAATGACATATTTAAGTTCATATTAGAAATAGGAAGTGACGCATTTTATATGCTTTTGAGCGCCACTAAGCGACCTTGCGCAGAAAGTCGCCGCTCGACGGAGGTTTCACACGCATTATGATTTCTGGCTCATTTTGTTCATTGCATCAACGCCTTTAAGAATATAATAAGAAAGTCCATTCAGTGAAGGAATAGCCGCGGGTTTAAGCTGAATTACGCATTCAGTCGTCACGTGTGCTACTGAGAAAAACTCTCCAGTTCACACTCACTGGATAAATTAAACTCTCCGGTAGTTTCAAGTAAAAAAGCCTCGGATATGGACTGTCCAGATGTCGACGAACCTTGCAAAATAAATAAGGACACCGAACTACTAGTGAAGACCCTGGATATTAAAAAAACTGCCCACAGCCATCCAAGTGGGGTGGCGGTTAATACCGAAAACTATGAAAAACTGTGACATCTACTACTACGAGTGCTACAAGGAGCAAAGTCAACGATAATTGGAATGCGGATTTATGATTTAAGGAGATTTAAAGAAGCCTAAGGATGCTGCCACAATACAACTGCGGACAATCCCGCAAATCGCAGAAAAAAACTCAAGAACTCCAGATTGATACACGCCACTTCTTTATCGCCTACGCCTGTGTGTAGAATTGTACAAATTTTGGTACCTCTGCCAATCTCGGAATTCTGTACCAGGATGACGACGGAGAAAGTTTAGTTCGGCGAAATCACCACGAACCCTTTGATGTTTTAAATACTTCAACGTTATTCTTGCAGTAATTGTACGAAACTCAGAAGCCAACATCTTTTAAAAGCTCGTTTTCGGTAGGAGTTATCGGAAGAAAACGGATAGCTGCAAGTGAGAATAGCGTTGATGAGTGCAAAAGAAAGTGTATGGCAACAGGCAACTAGAGAAAAGCTACACGAGTGATAGATTAAACTTCCAAGTATTATAAGAATGCATCTACTTGGGCTGCACCTTGCAAATGACGCCAACGAAATGATCACGCGAAGAAGAGCTCTTTCTTCGGGCTTATAGAAATGAAAGACCTCGCTCATAAAAACGAACGAGTATGTATACCATAACCATCCCGGTTCGGCTGTATTTTGTAAACGTATTGACTTTGTCGAAATTATAGATGGGACCCCTTTGGGATGTTTTGAGAGACAAATTTTCAGGTGATATCAGGACTGTTACAGTTTGTATCGATGGAGTGTGGAGAAGAAGATTCAACGGCCAACTTTACTTTAAACAACGCTTGAAAGCGACGGGGAACGTGGAGCATATGCGTCAGCAACGCACAAGCATGGTTGCTGCTTGCGAATAAAAATGTTGGAGTTATTTGACCAACTGTAGTTAAAAATTACCAAAATAATTCAAGTCCGAAGTATTTGTAACCACAGATCAATCCAATCATATTTAATTCAAAATATTCGTCATGTACACAGATCACAAATTATTTTCTTTAGTTATTAATACGTGGGCCTTCGGGTAGGGGTTAGAATTTACCCGAGGTAGGCATGCCTGTCGTAAGAGGCGACTAAAATCCAACCTCCGTATACCGAGCGTATAGTGTATACAAAAAATGCAATGAACAAAACGAAAAGATTAATTACCCCAGGTGGCAGTCCAGCTTTACTGGAAAATCCACCCTCTTCGGAGGTCGGCTCTACGGATTCTGGGGAGAGCCGCTTATTGCAGTCCATTAACCCTTTTATTAAAAGTTCAAGGGTATCTCGATCGCCTCCATCAAGATCGAACAACCCCGGGAAAAGAAGTCCGCCGGGAGCGCCAGCGCGTGAAAAACGGGACTCAGTGAAAGATATAAGCTCTGAGGAAGAAATTAAAACACTCCGAATCAAGCTTAAGGAAATGGATCTACTCTTTCAAACTCTGAAGAAAGAGATAGAACTGTTAAAAGAAGAAAATAATGTTCTAAGGAACACTAATTCTCAGAAAGAACGAGAATGTACTCCACCACGCTTGCCTAGTCAGGAATACCACACTGACGAAGAAGAGCTAGCACGCGAAACGAATCGGGTCCCTAAGAAAAGACCTAGTAAGAAAAGGAGAGCCGGTTCTTCGCCTGAAGTCGAGCCTCTAAGAGAACAAACGCGTAAAGTACCGCAAGAAAAACAACTCCGAGGGCAAATTCGTCCACCGCCTCCAATAAACGTCGTTGGGATAACGGAGTATAATAAGTTTCACAGCCTCCTTAAAGGAACGATAACATCGGAATTTAAGGTAACATCTTTGAGGAATAATGCGTGGAAAATTAACGTCGTTAACCACGAAGACTACCGGGCAGTGTCCCAAAAGCTAAATACCGAGAAGATCCAGTGGTATACTTTTGAAATAAAGTCAGAAAGGCCACATCGTGTTGTAGCGAGGGGACTCCACCCCTCATGCACCAAAGAAGAGGTTATAAACGACCTCCGTTCCAAAGGGTTTAAAATTCTTGATGCCGTAAATATCATCAAGAAAGAGAAGCAAAAAACGGAAGAAGATAAGGACATCCTGATAAGGCGTGGACTTCCGCTCTTTATGCTTACCTTCATTAGGTCTGATAATATCGAAGATATCTACCGAATTAAAACCATACTTAATATTGTGGTAAAAATCGAGCCCATGCGCAGAAATTTGAAAACGATTCCACAGTGCAAACGTTGCCAAGAATTCAATCATACGCAAATGTATTGCAAAAAAGAGCCGCGATGTGTAAAATGCGCCGGAAGTCATTTCTCCCAAGACTGTGGAGCAAACAAACAATCCTCCGCTACCTGTGCTAACTGTAAGGGAAAGCACCCGGCAAATTATAGAGGCTGTGAAGTAGCTAAGGAGTTGCAAAAACGGAGAGATGCGCTACTCAAAAGCCAAAATAAAAAAACAAAGCCGCTTACCAAGGTAAAGCGTAGGACCGCCCAGGAGGTTGTAGGCAATATAAAACCTCCGGTTCAAAAGCGTAGCATTGTCAGAGAAAGAGAGACAATTGAAAGGCCCTCGACCTCTGTTGTCAAAAAAAACGCTACTGAAAAGTTACCACCAGGAAAGCCATCGAATAGTGGCCCTCGGACAGCCAGAGTACAGACCTACGCTCAGGCCGCGGCATTCGAAGACAATCTTTAGAAGGGTGGTGTTTTTAGTCAGTAAAAATCTGACACTACTATGAGAACGCGCTTGCTATTCTCATAGTGTCTTTGGAAGATTTTCACCTACCCTCGGATAAAAAAAAAAAAAAAAAAAAAAAAAAAAAAGTCAGTGGCTTTTTGAATTGTTTCCTCAGTAACTGTAAATTTCAATTTTACATTTGGACATTTGGACATAAGAAAGCTATCCGCGCGATGGGTGCGCTACTGCTCACAATCGACCAAAGAATTGTCAGCATGGCAAAATTCCACAAATTACGCTATGAACTGCTACCCCATCCAGTATATTCTCCAGATTTGGCCCCTTGCGACTATTTCCTGTTTCCAAAACTAAAAAAATGGCTGGGCGGTAAGAGATTTAGGTCCAATGAAGAGGTCAATATTGAAAAAAAAAAAATGCCTATATTGAGAGTTTTGAGAAAACCTATTATTTGGAGAGAGTGAAAAAAGTGCATTGACCTAAAAGGAGGTTATGTTTAGAAATAAAAAACTTTTTGGCCAAACAAAAATATGTATTATCCAAAAAGTCACTGACTTATCAAATAACCCTTGTGATATTTCATTTCGTAAAAAAAATTACCATGTGACCAAGAGAAAAATTAATGACCAAAATGGCAACCGTTCGCACAAGCTCGAGGAGTGTTTAAGTGCATCTGCATCCTTGACGAATTGAGAGAAAAGGACTCCATTTTATAAAGCGCGGATAAATGGAAACCGAGTGCAACCATCTTTTTTGTGTGTAAATGGAAGAAGCGATGTGAATTTAAGGCCTCTTCAAAAATGAGAGCGAGTCCTAACCTACAAACGAACGAATATTCGCAAGTTTATTATTCGACAGTCTATTCACATGGTAGATTTTATTTGGCCGCAGTTACCTAATCAATTATTATCTGGAAACAAGTTGCAATGGCATTTCGATTTTGAGGTTAAATTCGAACGAATATTCTAACTTTCTGTTTTGTGGAACGCGTTTTAATGTTGTGGATTGTAAATAAGCTGTGAAAATTCGTGGAAAAAAAGGTAGGAATTCGAAATGTCATTATTTAAACTTATTTTTCTTTGCGCACAATGCTCAAGGCATTATGTTCGCATAACCGTGTCAGATTATGTTGGGTACCTTGGCATTTTGATATTGAAGGTAATGAAAAGGCCGACGCTCTGGCCAAGGAAGGAGCGGAGCTCCCACTTAATACCATGATTGAGGGTATAAGACCACCTATGGCCGTGGCTAGAAGGGTTGTTTTCGAAAAAAAAAACTTCCCATTTAGCAGCTACAAGATGGTCACAGCTAGAAGGTCACATGGTCTCAAAGGCACTGTGGCCAATTTTAAACCGGAAAAAGTCTGAAGAATTAATCAATCTCAGTAGAACAAAGTTAAGATTAACGGTAGGAATACTTGCTGGACATTGCCTTCTAAGGAAGCATGCCATGAGACTAGGACTAGCTAACTCGGACATATGCAGGTATTGTGAGGACCTACAAGTCACGGAAGACATCTTCCACATTCTATGTGAGTGTCAAGCAATCGCTCAGAGCAGAAGGAAGTATATTGGCAGGTTCTTTTTTTATCACTTAGAGGAGGTTGGTTCCTTAAACAATATTGAGACCTTTATTAAATTCTGTAGGGAAATTGATTGTTTGGGCGATTTGGTTTAGGTTTTTAACCATGACGGTTCCCTGAGGATGGCGATAGGCCCGCTATGGTGGCTGGTCTTTTGTGACGATTTCACAACCCCACTCAACCTAACCTAACCTAACCTAAACATTTCGATGGGTAAATTAAGTATTCTACTCTTAGATTAGAAAAATCTACAATTTTCTGCATCAGAAGTTGTTGGACGGCGTTTTATCAATTTATTTGTTGGCTCTCAGTATAGGCCCCACCCACTTAGACGATCCTCAATCATCGCAGTTTATAGAAAACCACCTTTCATCTTAGTAACGGCCTTCAGAGCAGTCATTATTCGCAATATTTGATAGATTTTTGGAAAAACATTGTGGAAATACATAAATAGGTAGCGCAATAGGTTCGTATACCCCATTTGTTTTGTTTGAGACTTTAGTTGTTGGGGCGAATTGAAAAGCATTCTTGGTACAAATGTCAAGCGCTTCCCACCAGTTCTTGAATTTTTTTTGTGGGATTCGTCTTCTTCAAAGCTGAATTTCACATGTCCAGAGTTCAGAGAAAGAATCACTTAAACAAGAAACGTTGTCTTCATTAAAATTTGATCTTTGGATACCATCCAGCTTTATTGTGATTAGCGATTGAAGTAGTGAAGAAGCGATTTGAATACGTAAGGAATCCGTAATTGCAAGTATAGGTAGAGTAGTTTCGTGTTTGGCGAGTTCATCAGCCTTGCAGTTGCCTGTGATGTCAAAATGCCCTGGCACCCAACAGAGGTGAGTATTTAACTGCTCCGCCATCTCTCTGAGAGATGAACGACATAATTGGGCACTTGATTGCAGCGGGACTATATCTTTAGCAGATATCACGGCTGCAGAAGCTATCATTTGCCTGCTGAGGATGTCAATGGGCGTCAGATGAACAGAGATGAAGAGACCCGTCGATGCACGTATCGCTTTGTTCAAAGCAGTCCACCATACAACCATACCGTACGTGAGTATCGGTCTTATGGCTGAGACGTACAAACCCCATTATTTTCCCCTGGCCTTTTTTTGCAATAGAAAAGTGCCACAGTGGCGTTTTTAGCTCTTTCTGGGATGTTAGACTTCCAGGTTAACTTTCTATCAAAAGTAAGACACAAGTATTTAGCTTCATTTGCGAATGTAAACTAGTGTCATTTATAGATGAAGCGTATGTATCGAATCTTGTATTTCCTATAGAGAAGAGGACAAGTTCAGTTTTGTAAGTTTTGACACCCAACCCACATCTGTTCGCCCATTTTATTAGCTTATTGAGAGCGTGTTGTAGGAGTTCTTTGAAGGTGTTTAGGTCTTTTCCTGACACAGCAATAGCAACGTCTATTGTCTGCCTATGCAGACAATCACATTGTAACCTCCCGCTACCAGGCATATCAGCAGTTCGTTCACCAAAAAATTCCAGAGAAGGGGAGATAAGACGACACCGTGCGGGGTTCCACTGCTGACAGATCTTCTGTCAAATATCTCACTTCGACTTGAGTTGATAATTCGGCTACTAAGCATCAAATCATAGACGTTGAAGGCACTTTCTATGCCTAGGTTAGGTATGCAACATTGCATAGTCCTTATGACGAAGGGAATCTTCTATGGAACGCGTTACCGTGTGTAGGACAGTTTCTACTGATTTACCCTTACAATAAGCATGTTGCGCCGTTGACAGAAGTTGTTTGTCTATGCTTTTGCGTAAATGGATTTCAACCAGTCTTTCTAAAGTTTTTAGGAGAAATGATGAAAGTAGGTACAAACTAGTATTGCATTTGATTTACCTGGAAGTCTAAAGTTTTGATGGCGGTCGCGCAATTTTGTTGCTTAGAAAGAACGCGTTCTTCTGTTTATTTTGTTTCTGTCGCAAATGTTTGCAATCTCTTCCACTTTCTGAGGTTTTTTTTTTGGGGCTTAAATCTGAATTAAGACGCACGGACTTCCTTCTTCTCAGTTAGGTACAATGGTTTCTCTCTCGTCTGAAATCCCTTGCATGCCTACATAATTACTGGCTAATCCTTTTTGCCGCATGCATGGCCTGTACTCAAAAAGATCAAGTCAAATTTATGTTCCTTCCTGAATGGTATAACAAAAAACCTTCCAACTTCTAATCAGGTGCGCGCGGGCACATAATGGCGAATATTATCCTTTCAAATGTTGCAAAAACGAAAGGATTCCATCTCGTCTTTTGTCCTCCTTCGCACGAACATAAAGGATAAGATCCTCTCAAGGAGATGATAGCCTTATGATATGATGCGATGCGATGACCATATGCCAACAAAGAAGGACGCATCTACGATAATTTAGCATAATTTTGAAGGATTTACTTCAAGCGCAATGGCACTCGTTTTGTTTTTCGCCATTTTTGCTTCTAAGTATAAAGGGAGAACTCCTTTTTCCAAGGGTTGAACGCAGATGCCATCCCAATCACAACGAAAAGACAAAACGCACAGAGAGTGGCATTGTTCCTGGTTACTTTTTCTTCCCCTGATGCCCGGTCCCGCTTGTGGCGTTGTAATCTGTTGGAAATCTCTCTGTTATGGTCAGCCCATACAAATATGGTCGCAAATGTGCGATAGATTTGAAGGATATATGCGGAAATGACGACCAAACGGGTTGCCTGTTATTATTATTATTTTTTTCTTTTATTGTATGTGAACTGTTGTCCGTGGCTGGAATCCTTGAAATCCATATTTCGCATGACCGATGGTGATTCATATTGAATTCAAATGATCGAATTGTGTGGGAAAGGAAACAAAAATCAATTTGGGCTGTTATTGAGCCCAAGAATTTCAAAGACTCTACCTATCAGTGACGTGTTTTTGTTTGTTGTTTTCGGACAGAAGGTAGGACAGTTGCGGAACTTGGAATGACAGCGACTGTGGGATAGAGCACCGCCACTTGATTTGGCAATATTGTGGGACAATTTTCTAGCAGGGACATGTTATTGAGCTTTATGGAGACTGTATAGAATGTAAAAATAGAACGGATTTGTGTTGGATCCTGCAGCACTCACAATTTTGTACTTCGAAGCAGAACGAACTTGGTCGTTTCAATGGTTCAGGAAACTCGCTTATATTGCTTTTTGGTTTCTACGGGCGGTAGATTTGGGCTAAGTTTTTAAAATTCTTTTCTGCTCAACTTCAAATGGTAGAGATTTGGAATCACTACAGCAGAAAATAGGAGTGCGTTACACCTAACCTGAATTTGAATGCAGAAGTACGGTCCTCTAGAATCTAGATGTTTATCAATCAAATTGATCACGTACTACGTACTACAATCGACTTAAGGCACTTCTCCAGTATCATTCGAATGTTACTAGTTTGCAATATAGAATTGGAGGACTATCTACTTGCAGCCACAGGGATGTCACATTCTGGATATCGAATGCGGTGATGATATTTTTTTTTAAGTCCCAAAAAACTGAGAGAAGTTATCCATAGGCCTATCAAGAAGCCCTATTACAGCAGGCATCAAGTGCCGAAAACAAGTGACTCCGATGCACAGCCTACCATCGATCGGTTTGATGAGGAGTCTTGCCAAGCAGCAAAAAAATCTCGCGGAAAGCGACGCAGCAAGGACTTGCTTTATTCTCTTGTTACTGAAAGGTTTCATTTCTATTGTAAATCCCTAGATTTGCAGTATGGCTTTGTAAAAAAGAAATCAACTGTAACCAATCTGTAATCTGTAAATCAATAAAGTTATAAGGTTGATGAGATCTATACGCAATTCAGCAAAGCTTTTGATTGAGTTGACCGTAAAATGTTACTTTTTAGACTTACAAAATTGGGATATCAAATTTTCTTTAATATAATTGACTCAATTCAAAAAAGATTTCTAAGGTTCGCTCTTAGGCCCATTTTATTCACTCGAAGTTGAACACAACTTGGGAAGTTTGCCATATAAAAATCCCGAAGTTGTGTTCAACTTCGAGTGAATAAAATGGGCCTTAGAGGACTCCCTTGGTTTGACTTAGGCCCATTTTATTCACTCGAAGTTGAACACAACTCGGGGAGTTTTCCATATAAAAATCGCCAAGTTGTGTTCAACTTCGAGTGAATAAAATGGGCCTTAAGCAACTTACCTCCTTATAAATCTAGGCTAAAATTGATAATCCTAGAGTCACTAGAAGTTAGGAGAACTGAGGCAAGAGTTGTCCTTGTTCATAGGACCCTAATTGATTCAACAGCCATTCTAAGCCTTCTCAATATCAATGCTTCATCATTTATTCTGCGATGCCACTCTCGTAAAAACTACGGTCGTTCGTCTTCGGTTAACGGTTTAATGATATCGTATAATACTTATGTCAATTTAATCGATTTTAACTTGTAAATTTTCGCCATAAAAAGAAAATTACTTGATAGTGTTCAGTCATAATTTGTTGCTTTCCGTTTTCTTTGTATTTTCCTATTCCTTCTATTTAATTTGTAATGTATGACCTTATGTCTATGAAAGATTTTGTTCTTTGGTGACAATAAATAAATTAATAAAGGAAGAATAAACGTTTTTCTGACACGGAGCAGAGACGAGATCGTTTTTTGTAGTAACAAAGCTTTGGCCCTTTGGGATGACGTTCCTGCAGAATTGCTGCAAAAACTCGTCAAAACGGTTGCAAGACAAATATAGAATGTTGTTGAGGTTAAAGGAGATATATTTTTTATAAAATAATTTTATATTGTTCCTCTTTTAATTTCAAAATTTATTTTTCCTAAGTAAAACTTATTTGTCAAAATAATTATGCCAATTAAAAGGTTAATTTTATTCATTTTAATAAATTTCGATTAAGGCATTTAAAAATTTAAATGTATATGTTCAACCGTTAATTTAGTAAGCAATATTCATTTTTTCATTTCTTCCTAGAGTTCATAAATTTGAACTTTTAGTTTTGTCAAAATAATTCTGCCGATGAGTGTACAATGTATATGTAGGTACTTTAGAATGTCAGTAGTCAGACTGACTCAACTGCAGAAATCGGAACGTCCACATAAAGGTTTTACTGAAATAAATGTCAATTCTCTTATGAACTCTCTTTTGATTCTTTTATGAACCCTAATAATAATTTAATCACCTTAAATACATAATATAGAAAAAAAAATAGTAAAACAAAAGCCATTACAAACAGAATGATGACCACTTCTTCTGAGAAACGCATATTTTGCTACCTAACCCAAATGTCTGTACAACTGGACGCGCACATGTCCTTTTTAAGGCTACCAGATTAACTGTAATGCCATTTACTATTTTATTGCTTGCCAATATTGCATAGTCTTGGCGATTTCAGACGAAACTCGCGGACCCGGATTAGAAAGGAAATACAAACATTGTTGAACCGCACAATGGCTGCGGATTATGGTTGCCGTCATGGGCAGTCCGCGCGAAAGAAGGGACCTCGAAGATTTGTTTGTTACCTACTCGTACTCTTACGTAAACATCAGTTTTGTTGCGAATGTTCGCATATATGTCTTGTCTGTATTTACAGTTTGGTATAATGCAGTTTTGTGGGGACAAGTGAACAACAATAAACAGAGACGGTGGATGTTTATAAATGTTTTAAGTGCAGAGTTTCTTGGTATAGTTTTTTTTTTCGTGAATTTGCTTGAATGAAACTTTTGAAAACCATTTGCAACGATGGAGTGATTTCCGATAAACTGGGATTTTTAATTACTAGGTATTTGGAAAACTAAAATGGGAAAACAGAACCGACCTCTGTACAATTTCAATCCTTCTAGGTTTTATCTCTAGTATTGAAAAACAGCACATTATTTTTATTTGTTGTTCACTTTACAATGAAAGCTTTTTTTTTGGAAGTATCTTGCACTGAAATGTGTTCAGGTTAGGCATACCTTACTCCTATATTCGACTTTTAAGATTTTTGAAAAAAGTTGTCATAAACAGGGTTTTCTAAAATCCTTTTTTTCGTTTTGATCGTAGATCCACCGACGATTTTAGATATTTGAAAACCTGTATAAAAACAAATGAACAGCGAATTGTTTGTTGATATTTGGGTCTTTTCTGCGGAATCTTTTATTCTGTTATGAATCATAAAAGGTCACGACCATAAAAGATCTTTTATAGGTATTCTGGGTTTAGAACTTTTATGGAACTATGTTATGACTTTTCGAAAACCTAAAAGAATATGTTTTGAATTATTACCCACATCATGAAGATCAAATGGGTTACTTTTAAATCTTAGTTCTAGCAAAAGTGACCGGTGTTTTGGCTTAACAAAAGTATAAATTTAGAAACTATTTCTCAATTACAGTAAAACCCGGATAAGTAGGTATGCCTAACCTTAAATGCCCCGTTTTTATTGGCACTAATGCGGGTTATGCAGTTACAAAAAAAATCCGCTTAAGTGCACGTATAGGTACTTTAACCAAGCAACAACTTTTCTTATCCCCAAACCGCGGTACTAATAATCATTTTTAGTGTCCAGGCTACATTTTTCGAACTCACAATGGCGAAGTTTTCCATACAAAATTGCATATTGTAACCTAGAAAATATTTAGTGTGAAGGCTAAAAATGATTATTAGTTAGTCCCAAAGAATATAATCATTAAGCGTAAAATCACTAGATCCAGAATGAATGTTGATGAAAGTTGTTTCGTTTGCTGTACGGCGCGTAGCGTCAGCTTGTTTGAACCAATTGTTTTCCAAACGCATGCCTTTAAATCGGAGTCATTGATAATGCATGAATGTGCAGCGATCACCGTTGACCGTAACACACTGATTCAATTTTTTGACAGACAGCTCCTGGATGTAACGACGTTCCGAAATATTTCGAAATTTCGACGCTTACATTTTTGCACGATCTGGTAAGCCTTCAACCAGTTGTTGAAGCCTGTATGTCATCACGATTAAATTCTATAAATAACATTGCTGTTTTGCTGTGGTCATCAAAAAGCCGCCACGTTTACAGAATGGACAAGCAACGGGAAGTCAGACTGGAAACCATTAGAACACTCAGGCGGCGCACAACAACAAATGAATGGTACAGGGCGGCAAGGACAACAGATACACTCCACGACGGATATAAGACACCTATTAATACCAAAAAATAGTTTCTTATATCCGAGGTGTTCTTATATGCGAAGACTTAAACAAAGGTGAAAGGTGTTTCCACGTGCGTTTCTTATAAGCGAAGTGTTCTTATACGTGTGTTTCCTATATGCGTCGGTGGACTATCACTATTGTTAAATTTTACAATAGGGGAGCATCGGGTAGTTAATACGAGTAATAAATTGATTACCAATTGAACCAACGTTTACTTTCATGCAGCTCAAGATTTAAAAAAAAGTCTTGCTCCACTTGCTATTCAATTGAGTCCTTTTGTACTTTTCGTATATTAGTCTACTGGAAAGTTTCAACAACAGATGCTTCAAGATTAAAAGTGTTAAATTGAAATATTTGAACCCTTCCACTGACTTGAGAATGGCAAATTAGAACTGTCTTCTTAACACGCCGGACATTTTTATTTTCTGCGAGTATAATATGGGCTTTAAGGGACAATGCCCATTCCATTTATATCTAACTATAAATAAACAAAATCTCTTAAAGCAACCCATTGATTTCCACAACCAACATCTTTCAGCGATCCTCACACGTGTTCAAATGCAAATGCGAAATCCCTTTAAAAAAATGACCACACGGTGGTATGACTCACCATCCCACGCAAAATAAAAGACCGATCTCACCGAAATTAATCCTCACCACAGCGAATTGAACCAACGCATTTTGAGATTGTGATGCTCATTTCAGTTCCTGAATACTGACATTCAATATATATACAACACGGAACAATAAAAACCAATTTAAATACGCAAATTGGTGCAGCCGTGGTCATCTATTCATATGGTGGATGTTATTGTTTGGAGAGTCCTAGTTAATCCGTCCTCCTGAATAGGTGATACGCATTCTCCTGTCGCAGTTGTCACACCTGAGAGTGGGTTGTTGGTCATTTCTGGTGTGAACTGTGCTATGTTTGTTCGCGTGAAAAGCAAAAGGGATTATGAGGTGTTTTTTTTGTGACAACTTGGTGTGTGGTAAAATGGGCGAATGATTGGGTGTATGATTTAGAAGGACCACAGATTAATTTGAATTTTTTTTTGGTGAAACAATTCGAAATTCATTTACGAAGGGTTGAGGCTGCTGCTTGTTGAATCAGATACGTCTCATTTAAAAAGTGTGTTGTTACTGTTCTCAGTCGATTTTTACATTTGTCTGCGGTCGATCGTTGTGTAAAGTCCATAACTAGTAGATCTTAGAGCTATTTTAAAAGAACCTACAAAAGCACTTGGTTCTACCATGTTCCCACCAACGTGATTTAGCTAAATCATCTCATAAATTACGTGATTTACCATACATTTTCGTGATTACTAATTACGTGATTTAGACGTATTTAATTTTTAATTACGTATCTGTCATCGCAAATCCATACAAAATAAAATCGAACATACCTGCAGCGCTTTCAATTCAATTCAATGTTATTCAACAAACAAAAAAAAAAACAACACAAATGTCAAAAATATTATCCCAAATTCAATTTTCCTCGTGTTTCGGTGTATTTTAGTATTTTTATTAAGTACAACAATCATAAATTGTTTTATTTTTGGCAGAGGTGTGATAACAAAAGAAAAACAACGAAAAAAAAAAACTACCCTGTCCGAAGTGGACGAATTCTTTCAGCTGGATGTCAAACTAAATCACGTAAAATTCGGTGGAGACGCCTTTCGTGATTTATAAATCATATGAGCTAAATCAATAAAGTGTATCAGTTGCCGTCATCAAGACCCTGAAGTATTTTTGGTGTTCAGCAATTTACCCTTGACAAATAAGGGAAGAGAACAATCCAAAGTGAACATTTTAAAATAAACAACTGTACGAAAAATGCTCACGAATATCAGTCGAACAATGAAAAGAGTTTTCGATTTAAAAACCCATAAAAATCCGCAGACAAATATTTGTTGGCAAGAGAAGGAAAGACGAGGCCCAGGTCCACCCCGGACTGTAGCGCCACCTATATGAAAAAGTAAGATTAGCAAATGTCTTGGGTATGTTTGGTGCAACGAATTTCTGTAACACAAAGTTAAAATGCGAAGGCTGATGGATGATAGTATCACCGTGTAGACTGACTCAACAGACATTTTTGTTAAATGTGTATTTTTTAATAAGTCGAATCAGAATCAGTTTGTATCTATGATCCCCTTAATGCGAGACTTGGTAGACTGCTTTTAGGCCATTCACTTGCAGCGAGCGGTTACTAAAAAAGAAATTCAGGTTGCGCGGGTTTCAGGCACTCGCTTTCCCAGTGTTAAACGCTTGGAAGGCTTATGCGATTTTTCACCTCACGTCTGTTGGCAAATGTGGCCTAGTGATGATCCCAAATTGAGGGGAAAACTGACAGTTTTTTTTTTTTATAATGAAAAAAGGCATACACGAACAACCCTAAACAAAATGGCGAAAAATGAAAATCTCAGCGTAACTAAAATTGCTTAAAAGTAAAGTTAAGACCCATTTTGATTACAAACAAGGTTTACTCAAAATGAAATGTTCGTACTAAATATGAAAAAACAAAAAAAAAAAAAAAACAGCCCATCGAACGTCTACGTAGAAACTTTTGTGTATCCGATCCGAATGCATTCACTCGTTTTGATATTAAAGGTGTTCACCTAAACGCGTAAAACCCTAATAAACTGCGTAAACTACAGAAATTTACCACCTCGTAAATGAACTGTCAGATTTTGTATGGAGAAAAGTTTACGACTGCGTAAAGTTACACAAATTTACAAATGTCAAACTGTGACAAGAGGTCATGTGAATTCTTTTTCATGTTTCTAGAATTGCGACAATGACGGTAAGAATTTAATTAAATAGATAGTTATTATATTGCTTTATCGTTATTATAGACTTGACAGTCGTTTTTTTTTGCGAATTTCGCAATGACATTTCCGAGTGTAGTTACGAGCTGCATAAAATTATGCGATTAAGTGAATACGCTTGATATGTCTAATACTTCATTAACGCCATCACACATTCCGAACACGGTAGATTAAAAGAATGCCCAATACTTAATAGCCGCGTGACTGAAAGGGACAGCATTTTGGTGGACCATAACTGACAAACTGATCTCCCTATCCCGTCTACTGCAAAAATGCGGGTGCGTGATGGCGTAGGTTTCTAGGGTATATTTGAGGACCGGTTGCGCCATCTACTCATTTGTTTTATGTCTTTTAGTTAACTATTTTCTCCACATACGGAAACGAGAGGATTGAAACCAGCAGTTCGAAAGTTATTTTTTAAGATTTTCAATTGTCAACGTCGTCTGCCATCTCCCAGAAGAGTCAATTTAACAGCCAACAAATGATTTGTGGTCAAAATATTTCGCTATTTAACCATGAACCATTTGGACCAGAACAACGCTTGCAAATTGTGTGTGTTTATTTCGAAAATCGTGTATCAATTCGCCAAACTTATCTGCGACTCCTACGGTTGACATAATAACTCAAGAGTTGGTTATTAAAAAAACCATGGATCGTTTTCGTGGTTCACTCATTCTGATTGATGAAAAGCGTCCATACAGATGGTATATACAGTGCGCACCAAAGAAGTTGCAGCTGGAGTGTAGTTTTGAGAATACCTTAAATGACTTCGATTCGTCATCGTTCACAGCAATTGGAGCTGCAGTTTTCGAGCTCAAAAGATCTATCTTGTGCACGAATTGAAGCATGCGACCGCTACATTAACTCATTCAAAAAATTCAGTCAAAACAAAAAAGCAGACAGAAAAATTTTTTAGCCCAACAAATGTTATGTCAAATTAGAGTGCTTAGCGTTAAGCTTGAAGGGTGGCACTTTGGAACTTGGAAGCGTTTGGTTGTCGCCTCGAGAGCCATTTGGGTTCAACTCGAATCGGCTACGGTACGAGTTTTCTATTAAACCGTCAGATGGTGTACCTATGCGCTATTCAGCAGAGGTATTTACTTTGGAGGGTCTTTTGTTTTCGTTACTGACATAACTTAAGTCGTTTGATTTGGCTTGCGAACTGAGGACCCTTTAGAGGAGTCCTTCCTCAAATAAAAGTCAACACCTTGACTTAGTAGGAGACTGCGAGCAGGGTTTGAGCTTTAGGGCGCTCTATCCTGGACTATATCGTTTTTGAAGCTTTGATGACCACAATGAGTTGTTTTCAAGCCGATTTATTTTTGATTATCCTAAGTTTTCAATACATTTGTAAAAAATGGACTTGGTGAGAGTCCCAAAAAAGTAATTTTTGAACCTAGCTGCTAGTTTTGCAGGTCTATCGCTTGAACGATAGCCATCTAACTTTTGAGACGATCAGGGCCCTGAACAAGGGGTCCTCTAATTGAGCCAGCGATCTAGGACCACAACCCATTACTCGGGCGTTTGTTGGTTTATGGTAACGTTTCCAGGGGAAAAACACAACTAGCCCTTGAGCCCCGCTTCGGGGCCACAATGCACGGGACCTGTGAATAATAAGCGAAAGGTATGATAGAGAAGCTCAAAACGAGCCTGTGGAGTTGACGAATTGAAGATTTTATTGAAATATATCTCGGGTAGCCGAGAGTTCATCATAGAATGACACAAATAGGTTAGGTAAGGTTAGGGTGAGTTGAGTTGCGAGATCGTTACAAAAGACCAGTCACCAAAGCGTCTTCAGGTAGACCGATATAAAAAAGGTTTCCATCGTGATCTGTCAAAGGCGTCAACTTCTGTTTCATCTCGGCTGTATAATCTAAACTAGTCCCAAAAAGCAAAGCTCCAAAACCCGTGGCAATATGTCTATCATTTTAACGATTTTATTTAGAATCGTGTATTATTTCCCGAGAAAAACTTTTACACGTCAGTCTGAGTGTTGGGGACGAAATAAAGGACTTCTTGCACTTCAGAAGAAAGTGTCCAACGAATTTTAATTACCATCCGTAGGCTGTATACAATGGCTCATGGCAAAACGCTCTCCAGCTGCTTCATATTTATCTTTTCCTAAAAAGTATAGTCACGCAAATTCCCATTTCTGCCACCATCTGTGTGTTCCACACAAATTAACGCACATTCCTTTTATTTCACGAAATATCATAATTTCCATCTCGATGTTCTATCCAATCAATCAAACCGGTCCTTTGGTCAGTTTATAATTTGCTTGTTAAGGGCCAATCCCATGTACCACACAAAAAAAAAAAAAACAGCCTACAACAGTGCATAATTGACAGCGAACAGTAATGCAGTGTCCTTGCGATTGTCTTCGCCTTTTGTTGGTTTAACGATTTCTTTCTTTTCGCCCATACAAAGGGAAGACAACAAAAAAGAATTGCCAAGAAGAATAGATTCGTCATAACACGTCATGTGTTTTTTTTTTCTCATCTCTTTGCAACAGATTGATCGAATAAGAAAATTCAAAGAATAACCAACGAATGATCAAACCAGCAGGAGGACATGCGGCATGTTGCCAACATCTACATCAATGCAGGTCAAATTAAGAGATTAACAGAAATCCTTTCCGTGGAAATCATAAGCAACCGCACATACGACGAGTTGGTGCTGAACGTGCCAATGTGCGACAGATTTCTGGCTTGTGATATCAAAAAGTCATCAAATGTTTGGGTCCTCTGCGATAATGATCGCCGCCAATGTGGCGAACACGTGACATTGGGATTAAAATTCGTCAAAGGCTTGCGAAATTTGCTCGGTTCTCGAGTTGATTGTCGCTTTTCAATTCGGACTTTGTTTGAGGTGGTTCTTTGTTGAAGGGGCATCTGTCGGTAGGACTTTTGAAGTGCGGACAACTGTGAAACTAGCAACTGTCTTACTTAGCAGTTTCCAGTCCGCAACTGAACAAGTTAGGAAATATTACACATCTTTGTTGTGGGTTTTGCTAATGGAAGTTAAACTATCAATGAGTTTAGAAGCGTTTCGCTTTATTTTTGAGGATAACATCAAGTGCGCTGAGAGTGTTCCCTGTCAAAACCCCATTTGTAAGCTTTCTACTACGATTTTAACGATCATACTGATAGGACTATATACAAGAAGAATCATTCGCTGCATTAGAAGCTGAAAGTGGTTCAAAGAGTAGGGGGTCTTTTTTCCTGGACTCACGTGGTATCACAAGAGACCTTAAATTGGTCTAAATGTATTGGATCTTGCTAGCATCCACTTCCACAAAACCTTATCTATCATATCCCAAGTAAGCTCGTCCTTCCTATAGCAATCCAAGCGATAACTCGTCAACTGTCAGTTGGAGTCATAGGTTAGGTTAGGTTTGATGGGTAGTTTGTATTATGTGCAATTTTCACCCAGAATCCATTGAGGCTCATTGTGGTTCTGTCTATGAATATCCTTTTATAGTAAATGGTAGGACATGCAACTAACAAATCTATTCTGATCTGTTGATGGCTCTTTTTTAATCGTTGATAGATCTTCCTAACCGTCAAGCCTTCAGAGAACCCTGCTTCATGTTAATGGAGTTTCTATTACCTCTTCGTCTCTACATTTTCGCCAGAAGTCATTGGTAAATATGCCAATGTTTCCAATGATGCAGTGTCCGGTCATTACCCCGACGAGCACACGGATTTTGTTTCTATCAAAAGATGGAGTCTTTAAAAGTGCAAACTCTCAAAATCGTTTTATGGCAGTTTGTTTAAACATAGAAAATGCTACTTCTATGAAGGAGAATCTCCCCTGCTCAATTACTCTTATCCAACTGACTATTATTTTATTGATGTCGAGTTGAATAGGTTTTATTCTTTGTTCATAGTGGCCGTAGTGTTACAGATGTTAGGATCTTTGACATTTTAGGGTACAACCTCAATTGCTGTTCCATCGTTCTTTAGCCAAATTTAATGTGACTTTGTCGTCATTCCATTGAAAACAGGTAGTACTTGCCTGTCAGTTAATAGTATGCCCATTTCAGAGCTGCTTCTGGAACAGTTTAACTGCTGCCTGGTTCCCTTCCACGCCGACATGTCCAGGAACCCAGCGCAGCAGATTGAGTGATGGGTTTTTGCTCTCAAAGTTGCAGTCATGCGTGGGCTACATTCAGAAGGCGATATTTTCTCTCACATGCGTTATGTGATTTTATCGAATAGAACCGTGGCAGTGAGTGTTGTATGAAGTTATTTATACGGAGCCCATAGCTTGGGTCACCACTCAGACGGTCACCTCTCTGAATTCAAAAGAGCTACCGAATAAAGCCAAAACATTCTTCCGTAGAGTAAGTTCACTTGCGCCTCTTTTCGTACATAGAGCATCCAACCACTCACTCGTATAAAGGTTTTCTGAGCTCGTATCCATTCCAAGTTGAACCTAGAAAGTTGCTGACCATTAGACGCTAATATATGCCATACTTTAGGAGGCCTATCTGCCAGCTTGCCCAAAGAGTTAGCCGAGCTCTTAAAGGGCCTCTTGTGGGCGCAGTGATCTGGGATTCACTATACCACCTCTTCCAACAATCTTATCAAATCTAGGCCTAACTCGAAAGGCCGCTCTTATTTGCCTGGTTTGACCATATCCGAAGTTCCCTTTATTCGTTATGGCATCCGATGTGCGTGTGCTTTGTTAGCCATGGCTGGGTGAACCAAGTGCGTTCTCCACTCCCACAACTATATGGCCTGTTGTGTGGAGATGATTCAGAGTAGGTGGCAGTAGCTACGGCAGAGCTTTTGTAGAAGGTACATTCAAACGTAATAATTATAAAACCATTGCGACTTGTTCTAGGCGGACAAGAACCCATTACAGGCCAACATTTTTAAGACCAACAACTTGGCTTTCTGTTGTCAACCTCTCTGTTCAACAACACAACAAGTAGTTGGCGGTAAGTCAATTGACTGGTAAAAATCCATAAGGTTTACTTCGCAACAGCAGTAAATTTTTGTCCTGTCTTACTAAGAAAAGCATGAATGGAAAGATGGCTGTCGAAATTCAAGGAGTCTGACGATGAACTAGTACTGTACTGTCGACGTTACTATTTCAACTGAAGAGCTAGTTTACAAAGTTGTTGTTCTCTTAAAAGACAAGACATCAAAGAAGGTCCTATGTTTGTTACTACACACCCAGAATGATAAAGTTTTTTAACCAGCTGCCGTCGAATTATAGATCAATCGAAACTCCGTTTAAGGTGTCATTTAGCCACCTTATTTCACGTTAAAACAGAACGGAAGTCTACATAAACACCGTTTCTTTCAATCAGGGCCAAAGTCATTTCTCCTATCCCGGATTCAGGGAATTTAGCAACTACTTTCACGAAGTACAGTTTGTAACACTCATTCGTCCCTTGAATCAAGCTTCGCCCAATCTCGGAATGACGTACGTGGATGTTCGATGGAAGCTACATATATCTACCATGTGTCTTAATGGCAGGGAAAAATGTAGCATTTCTTTTATGTACATTGTGTCTTGTTTAAGGCACACATGCAACTTCCTAACATATTATAATCATGTACGTTTTGTAATCTGATTCATTGAATAAGTTTTATTTGCTCAGGATCTGTGTCTCTCTTGCTTATCATTTGCCATATCTAACTGCAGTATACCGATAGTTTCCGTTTAAATAAAAGATGTCAAGTATTCAAATCATAAATTCATTCATGTTTAACGCATGTCCCCAACCCCAACTCGGATTGTAAGACGTCCTGCAATTCGTGCCAGCCACGGAGGTGGCCCATGAGTTTGTTGGGGCCGGTTGAGATGGTGCTAGATGGAGAGTTATAAATTGTCGGCAATGACTTGTTTTCCTATCTGGTGCTTCGGTTTTTAATATTGGAAACTTTTTTCTGGCACTGATATTCTTAAGACTAAGATTGACTTAATAATGAAATGTTGACAGGAAACACGGCGTTCTACAAAAGCTGAAGTACTCGAGTACCCAAGTCCTCAAAACACACAACAACAATCGGATGCGTAGAACTGATATTACCCATTGTGCACCGTCTTCGTATTCCCATCACCCACAATTTGTTTAATTTATCAATCTAAAAATGTGTTTGCTTTTTTTTGAGCTTGTTACTCCTGCATTGAAACCTTATACGAATACTAACTTCGATTTTAAAAGCTATTTAAATTTTCCTTCTTGTCTTCCAGACTGTGGCTGTGATTTCTTATTGGCAACATCATATTCAGAATCACAATACGGATGCATCAAATGCAATAATTCCACTTTACACGATCAACACAATTCCAAGGTATGTCTGCATATTCTATTTATTTATTTTCATCAGTAATCATTTAATGCCGGGTTGGTAAAACTTGGGCGATTGGTTACACTTACCCTGGCAAGTCATTTGTTTCGTAACATTCAGTGTTTGTCGAAGAAAATTCATGATTCCAATTGAATTCTATCTCCAATAGCGAAGCGGCAATTTCTTTTCAGAAATAGATCACTGTTATTATTCAAAATTATTCACAAAATTAGTAACTGTTGAAAACAATTTAAGAAAACTGAATTCGAACAATTTTTCCAACCAAAAAAAACTCAAGAAGTTTTGACATTTCTCAAATCAGCTGTTTGTGGAACGTATGGAACTTCAATCACCATGTGGGTCGGTAGCGATAAGGTAGTTTTATTATTAAGGTTGTTGGATTGGATAGGTAAAATAGTACAGTAGGATTTGAAAATTTGAAGTCAATAGATTTGTTACCTGAGGAATTCGTCTCATATTTCCGTTTTTTCGGGTGTCCGGCGAACATAAAACAACGAATTGCTCTTTTTTTTTTTCCACGTATAACCTTCTACCCTTATTTACTAGTTAATTTTTATATTCAATCATTAGAAATTGGAGTGAAAAAAATGTATGTCTTAAGATTCTAAGGTTGATGTTTAAGTACTCACTTTATGTGTTAATTCGAATCGAAAGGTAAGATTAGACTGTATGCCAAGTGGTCATAAATTGCCAATTTCGGACAGTTCTCCTGTCAAAATATGGTCATACAGTGTAATGGGTCATATATCATATGCTCAACTGACCTGAATGCCACACATGACCAGGCTGATTTTGACAGATAAAAATGCCCAAATAGCATAATATAGTGTAATGGGGCAATAAGCACGAATGCCAGCATAAAGCCCTAACATTTGCCCATATGCATTTTCTTGAAATTTCTCGTTATGGCATATCTGGTATTTTTGATGGAACAAGTATTATTATTTTGTTGTCATCGGTGTTGGATGAGTTCGTAGGATTGGTATTTGTTTTCTTTATCTTTTTATGTGGATTATTGAATCTATCATTTGCGTAAATTATTTAAATGTCTTTTCTTTGTACTTTTTAAAGTTTAATTAGTGGTCTTGTTCTTGTCCCTTATTGTGGTTGTGTATATACTTTTTTCCTGTTGTGAAATTTTGTTTGTGTAGAAATTGTTTGCTTTCTATTTGTGCCACTAATAAATTTCCAACTTCAACTTTTTTGATTTGTTTTTCTCTACAGCATTACCCTTCTACAAGACTGGGTAATAAATAACAAATGCCTTAAATGACCATCGAGGCAAATATGACCATATTGGTAATTTCGGTCATATAGTCTAATATACCGTTTTGAGAACTGTGGCATTTTGTTCATTTGACAGCTAATCTGGTCATTTGCCTTTTGGCATTCATATGCACAAATGGCATACAGTCTGAACTTAGCTTAACTTATCAATTCGAAGTCACAGCAATTGACAGCCGACAGTTTCTAGCTGCATTTTAAATTTTGAGTTTAAATACTAAATCAGTTTGGATTTGCTATTACTGTGTCCTTTTGTGTCTCTGTCAATTCGAAAAGCATTTTCCTTTCCATACATCATAAAGAGGGAACACTTATGTCGTTTTCCATTGGTTTCACTCGGGGACCCACTCATTTTGTAGTCCAATGGAACAAGAAAACTGCTTCTGATTGAATCCACAAAAGTATTGGTGAAATGCCACAAAAATAATTTACGGCAGCTGTCAGCTAACTTGTATAAAATACACAAACTGCACTTGTGTGAATGTGAATGCTTCTTGAGTGGATTCTGACTTCAAATCGAAATTCTCTCCTCAGAATCACCAGAAGATTATTTTTTGTGCCAATGGAACGTTTTCAGAAGTGATTTTTTCGATTCCGGACGCTTCTTTTTGCCCAATGGAAAACGACATTAACTACTCAATGTGCTGTCGCTGTTAGCCTTACGTGGTTAGCTGCATTCTAGAACAGCAGTAAATTCGAGCGAATTTTTTATTCGCGACTTTTTGTGGACTGTGTATAAAATCTGACAGTTTGCAGCTTAAGTTGGTGGCAAAATGTTTTTAATTTCCTTTAATCACTTCAACAATTTAACCTTAATTTGGGGTACAATTCACTTCAACACCTTTATCCTGCCTTCCAAGGGGGCAACAATAGGATCATTTACTTGAATAAAGTCACTCAGGGCGTCTAAATCACTGGGGCCAATCCTTCAACAAAAACTTCACATATTAACTGGAAATTGAAAAGGAAATGCAACGCCATACTCTGCACTAAATGCGTTCTCCTTGATAACACCAAATCCGTTGTTTCCCTCGGCCAAGTAGTCAGCAACCACAACTCTGTAAACTTTGTCCAGGTCCAGCTTTTCAAACCGAGGAATGTCGCACTTCTGGCAACGAACCAGAACCTCTTGCACCCTCTCACCAATGGGTTTGGTAATATTAAACGTAATTCTCAGCCCTGAAACTTGAAGCAGTCGACTTGAGGTCGGTGTTTGTAAGGTGGCATTCATCGGAGCGACACCTACTTCTAGAACATCCACCAGAGCTCTTCCATGCAGATTTAAGGCGATAAATTTATTCTCAAACGGACACATTGTCACCAAGTGGGAGTAGGTCAGAACTTGAATATGTAAAAGGAGATAATGATTGTAAAAGATGGGCTAGGAAAGTTTGCAAACACTTACTGCCCTTTTGTAGGGGTACACGAAAGTTTCCCTGCGTTGTCAGTGCAATTGTCACATTTGACCAGTAGTTGGCTTCGTACGGCGTTTTCTTAATGAACTAATTGCAAAATAAGTCGGTTAGGGGAGTTTTGTTGTGTTGCGATTGTAAGGGATGATTGCACTAACAGTTTGCAATCAGTTTTTGTGTCTTTTTTTTCTACCTAAAGGTGTCTGGAGACTATATTTCGTTTATTAGTGCATTCATCCCGCAAAAAACGTACTGCATAGACCATGGCGTCTGTGAAGAAATTCCCCAAGTTGCACTCCCGCGATGCGCATTCAAACTTTTCCAGCTTGACCCGTGTTTCGCCAATAACCCGTTTGCCAGCCTCGTCTAAGTTTTCTTTCCATGGGATAAGGGCTTCCAAAACAGTGGAATCTGCAAAGAAATTAAATTCTTTATCACTCTAAGAGATAGAGACAGAGATAGTTGGACTTCAAGTACTCAAGTCTGACTTGGGGCTACGAAGAAGTTAAAGAAGAAGAAGCCAAAAGCGGAATTTTAACGTCGATTACTGTTTGTGGTTCCCATAGGAGTAGTTTTGGACCGGTGCAACGAACCGCAAGTCAAAGAGAACTGAGTCGCACTACCTTATCGGTACTCTTAAGAGTAAGCAGCTCATTCGGAACGATTTCATTATAATTGGTTTGTTTGACGTGGGCCCTAGTGCGCACTAGTGCGCACTGGGTTAACCCTGATGTGTTCGATATAGCACTGAACTCGCCCTGGTACTGAAAACCTGTGTTTGACATGACTTCTAGGGCGCCCTAGTTGTGCACTGAACTGACCCCAGTTATTTTGTCGGGGCAAGAACTCAGTGCTGAGTTGCGCTGTCATTTCGCTTGCTGTTATTCGTTTATTTGAATATCGTAATAAAGATAAATACTGTGGCGTGGAAGGTATCGTGTAACTTAAGTGGTGAAACAAGCCCTTAGTCACGGTTTGGTGAAACCAGGCCTTAGACAGTTTGATGAAACCAGGCCTTAAAGTCACAAAACAAGTTCCACTCAAGTGTCACTTCCAATTGGAGACTGGAATCTGTCACCACTGAACCTTGTTCTAGAACCACTTAGAATTAGCTAGAAAGTTCTCGTCAGATGGCGGAGCGGGTATAAAAGGACAGCTTTTAGAAGAGGGCGAGACAGTTGATTTATAACAGTGATTGGTTAAAGTTCGAGATAGTAATAGTTTGTGAAGATAAATAAGTGAAAAGTAATAGAGTAAATAAAGTGATTGGTTTGAAACGTTGAAGAATTGTTTAAGTAATAGTGTTCTGGTACTTAATAAGTAAAATATTAGAATAGTCGATAAAAGTGGAATAAAAGTGAATTTTATTAGAGAAGTTAAACGGAATAGTGTTTTATCTTTACGAATCCCAGCCCGAATGTAACAATACAATAAATTTGATATTCAAAGGGGAATTGTTTGAAAACAACAACGTTTATGGACT
The DNA here is from genome assembly GCA_949126925.1 of Cheilosia vernalis. Classification (NCBI taxonomy): domain Eukaryota; kingdom Metazoa; phylum Arthropoda; class Insecta; order Diptera; family Syrphidae; genus Cheilosia; species Cheilosia vernalis. Next base: position 7,093,281 of record OX421360.1, on the reverse strand, counting down.
AAAACCTTATTTTAAAGATAAAAGCAATCAAAAAAATCTGGAATCCAAGCTGATTACCTACATTTTTTAGTGCATCGCATATATTGCAAACAGTTTTATCAACTTGTTTGCATTATGGAAAGCACAAGATCAGAATTGAGTTCACTCATTTTTAACAATAAACAGAACAAAGTGTTATCATCTTCGTACTTCGTTCACCAAAACATAAGTATTTTTCAAATTCAAAAACTGCCAGACTTCATGGCAGCATATTTTGCGTTCGATATGATAGCCGAATTTTCAGGGTTGTGCAGGTTTTTCGGTAGGCGGGAAAATCAGCTGACACTTCTCAGTGCGCACTAGTGGGCACTAGTGCTAGCCACGTCAAACAAACCTAATGCTATGTGTGCTGTTGCTGTATGCTGTAGCTGACTGACACGGAGCCAAAGCCAATTGACCTTCTTGCGAGAGAAAACTTCATCAACAGAACAATAACAACGACGATAGCTTCAAACTTTATATAGCTTTAACAGCACCAAGTTAATGCAAATGACAGCAGAGATGGGCTCATTTTTGAGAAGGAAAAATAGTCGGGCAGACTTAAACACCAAATCGGCAATTGGATCAACAAAAGTCAAAGGGAGTTGAATATATTTTTTGACCCAGATGCTTACAAAGATTAATGCTGGAACTGACATTAATTTGTTTTTTTTTTTTTTTTTTTTTTTGTATATAGCTTTGACATGCCGCTATTCATCTAGCGGGCAGTGGAACGCGGGCAATAGCTATTAACATTCTTTTGCAGGATGACATTATGTTGTCCACAGCTCGCTGCTCTATAAAGATCGGTTACAACCCAGTAAACATGTCAAAGACAGTTGCTACGTTCAAGTATTTAGTATAGTCAGCATGACAGCTGCCGAACTTTATGTGTCTCAGTTTTGATTGGCCCAAATCAGTCACATGTGGAATATAGTGAAAAATTCGTGACGTAGAAAAAGTGAAGTTACCAAACAATATAGTTTTTGCGTTCAGGATACATCTAGATATAGTTCAGACCAACAAAATCGACTTAAGAGAAATAAGTTTTTGAATGTGCTTCATATATTGCCCATCTGTCTAGCAAGTCATTCTGACATCTGTCAATAAATGCACAGGAAAAATATGCAGGTCGGTGAAAGAACTGTTCTTCGATTTAGACCCAGTAAAGATGTGTACCACTTGCCCCAATTATTGTCACTTCGGCGCCACCGTCTCCATTCAAAATAAAACACCGTACGTAAATTAACTTAAAAAAATATTTACTAATGTCATTGGTTTAATTTATGACTTTGATTCGACCCTCGTTGGCAGTCGTTATCGGCGTTGCCACCTGAATGTATTGCGTCAGCACTTCTATATCTGTTATATGGGACCTTATAAAAAGACAAAAAAAAACCGCTTCAACTTCAAAGGCACTCTCACTCCATTTTGTGTAAACTCACTCATGATCGGTGCTTTTTGTGGCCAAAATCTGGAAGCCATCTCCTCCGTTCACAAGAAAATCCGGTGCTACGATTCTATACACGTTCTTCTTTTCCAGTGGTACAAACCGAGGAATAGCACAGTCTGCACATTTCACCTGCACGTCTTGAACCCTACTGCCGACAGGCTTTCGGAAATCGTAAGTGATCCGCAGGCCAGACACCTGCAGCATGTTAGATGAGCTGCTGATTCCGTTCGACAGATCCACTTGATTCACACAGTACTCCAAAGTGTCGACTAGATCTTCACCCTTCAAGTTGAAGGCCACTATGGTGTTCTCAAAAGGAGACATCGTCACCACGTGTGAATACGTCAGTGCTAAGAATGAAATATAAATGTAGAAACAGTTGCCGCAAGGAGACGAGATAAACATTTGCCTTACCGCCTTTGTAAAGTGGAACTCTCAGGGCACCAGCGTTAACAAGACCTATTGATACATTGGACCAGTTTTCCTGTTCGTACGTCGGAAGGCTGGCGTACGCATGGACCAATGCGTCGGTAAAGAAGTTTCCAAGGTTGCACTCCGCGGACGTGCACGGCCATTTTTCCAGCGTAACCCTCGATCTTCCGATAACCACGTTTCCCATTTCGTCAATGATTTCCTTCCACGGAATCATTTCCCTTACAACTTCTTCATCTGAAATATGAGGTTTTAGCCAAGTGGGGCGCATGTTAGTCAAGTGTACGTACATTTATTTGGGAGTGGCATTTACGTTTTCACTAAGAAACCAACTTAACAAAACTTAAAACCGGATTTACTCTGTTCGATAGATCGACTCTCGGAACTCACCCTGTTTCACATCCCTGCTCATGTAGATCGGGGCTCCCTCATATGAGACCACGTCGCCATTGTCGTCAAAGAAAACGGTTATATTTCCAACATATTTGGCATAGGCAGCCGCCTGAACAATCAGCACTCGATGGCCACTGGTTTTGTGTATAACCTCGGTTGGATAGTTTCCCCTTGGGCGATCGGGACCTGGCAGAACGGCGCCAGTAAACAGGAACGTATGCGAATGCGATCCAATTATCACATCGATTTCTGCACCAGCATTTGCAGCGATAATCTGATCGACATCATATCCACAGTGGGAGAGCACAATGATTATGTTGGCACCCTGCTTCTTCAGCTTTTCAGCCTCCGCAATAATTGAGTCGCTTTCGTTCAGAAACTTAAGCTTTCCCGTATCGGCCAGGTCCTGGAAAATGTACATTTAATACTATTGGACTTGCAGCTGAGCCGAACTTACATAGAAGGTCTCAAGAACGACTCCGATAACGCCAATCTTGCGTCCACTCCTCTCGATAATCATTGACTTCTGGAACAGTCCCTCCATGGAGGGCTCTTCTGAGGAATCGATGTTTGCCACGAGCATTGGTGATTTTATGGCCTCGAGGAATGGCACCAGTCCTTCGATTTTATGGTCGAATTCGTGGTTTCCAAGGGTCTGTCAAAAGAGGGATAAAGTGTCAGTCGCGCTACTAATATTTGTTGTTTGCATATAATCGGACCAACCATTGCATCGGCTGGAAGGATATTCAAAAACTGACTGGTTACATTCCAACGGCCGACGTTGTACCAGAGTGTCCCCTGGAAGCTGTCACCAGCATTGAAGTAAACTGGATTGAAGTCCTTTTGCTCATCCAGCAACCGGCGCACGGTGTGAACAGTGCGCGCATACCCTCCGATGCATTCTTCACCCGAGTCACAAGTGCCACCCGATGTGTCAGTCGCCTCAAACCTACAAAAAAGACGGGTAAAACGTTTCTAAATTTGTTGTATTCCACCTAACTTTAGGTCTCAATAGGTTGTTTGGTATGGGGAAAATGAGCTCGCCTTGCCCCCTGGACTTTTGAAATTATCTAGCTTCGCGCAATGGCAAGAGCTTGCTATCGCAAATATCTGGCAATATTTGGCAAAGTAATCTAAATCTAATCCATGTCGTATTTTGTCCGATGAAAACATTTTAAATAACAATAAACACCTTGTTCTGATAATAGCCGTTTAATCAATCAATTACGGTGCCTGCGATTGTTCAAAGGAAGATGATATTATTAGATTAGGGCTTCCGCTGAGGTACTTTTACATATTCGTTGACAGCACGGCTAGGTGAAAATAGTTCAGATAATCGCCTTGTAAATTTTGCTTTAACCACTCGGAGTCCTTATGAAATGCAGTAAACACAGGATAGTAAGTGACAGGAAATTGAAGTTCAAAATTGTCTCCTTCAAAGACAAAAGCTGAGCCTAAAACTATTGCAGTTTAAGTGAACTAAGGGTGCATCAAAATTCAAAAGCCTTCACTACAAACATAAGTCTCTCCAATTTCCAATTTCTTTGCACATTTTTCAAATTGTGAACTGCAACTGTTTACCTACATGCGAATATTCGTCGTTTCTGACATTTCGCAGATACCTACCCGCGATTCATGTAGTTTTCCATTAGGACAGAAAAGGACATTTTTTTCAGATTGAGAACAGTTTTTCTGCTCTCGAAATCAGCTGGTTGTCAGATTTCATGTTCTATTGCACTCAAAAAAGTCAGAGCAATTTTGCGTTTCAACGAAACTAAATCTGTTCACGTGAATTTCACTTATAAGAAAACTAATGACTTGCCAATTTTTCGAAACTTGGCCCAAATACCCTTTGCAAACGAGGAAAAATACCGGGGAATGACACTCGAGCAAAGCTGAAATGGAATTTGCACGTTTCATTTTTCCAACCAAAGAACTCGTTATCAAATATAGAGAAATGTACTGGTTACTCGGAAAACATTCCCAGCTCAGTACTGAGAACAAACTGCTTTTATACAAGCAAGTGCTAAAGCCGGTGTGGACCTACGGTATACAACTTTGGGGTTGTACCAAGAAAACAAATGCCAATATTCTACAAACTTTTCAAAATAAAGTGCTTAGAGAAATTGTACAAGCACCATGGTATATTAGAAACGACGATATCCATAGGGATCTCGGAATTCCAACAATCGAAGCTGAAACTAGAAGCTTCGCGAGAAAGCATAGAAACCGACTAATCGGACATATCAACAATACAGTCCGACAAATCTTGGACGAGAGCAATTTATTGCGCCGACTACAAAGAACGAAACCGTTCGACTTGGCAAGATAAGATTAACCGCGTCCAAATTGCGGAACACGCAGGATCTTTCATTGGAAAGTAACCTGTCAAAAGTAGTTATTTTATGATAGAAAAATTGCTTGATAAGTTATATCTTAGTTGCAGTATCTAACAATCTTTAGAAGGGTGGTGTTTTTAGTCAGTAAAAATCTGACACTACTATGAGAACGCGCTTGCTATTCTCTTAGTGTCTTTGGAAGATTTTCACCTACCCTCGGATAAAAAAAAATAAAAAAAATCTCCCACAATACCCATTGCCGTAGCTGTGCTGACACAAACAAGAGTGAAACAGTGTTCCTTCTTTTTTGTGAGTGTCCGGCCCTAGCCAAAACCAGACGCAGTGCACTAGGTCATCCCTTTTTTGATGACCTTTCGGCCATACAAAGCATCCATTTTCACAAGATCATAAAATTTCTCAACTCCACAGGCTGGTTTTGGGCTCTCTTAACTTCCTTCAACCCCTCTCATTTCAGGTTCCGTTAGTTATGGTTTCAAAACGGCGCTCAATGCGCTACTTGTGTTTTTCCCTCGTCGGGAAATACAGCCACCTAAACCAACCAACCAGTCCTCTAAGCGAAATTCAAATAATAAGTAATTTTCGTTTGAATGATACTTGAACCACCGGAACCGAAAAAAAAAACAATATAGAAGTAACGCAGCGAAACCCAATGAAACCCTTATTGCCATCGCACTTATAATATTTCTCATCTTCTCTCCTGTATGTATAGCTTGTGGCGTAGAGGCTGAAGAAATCGCTGGTCATCCATGTTTTTTAGCAATTCTGTCATCTGGAAGATTACAGTTACACCTTAAACTTTTAGAAATTTAGTACGAAGTCTAATCATTTTAACAAGACGATGTTGTTCGATATATTATCCAAATGGGATTTCGCGGGCTTTTTTCAGCGAAAATTCTGTATGCCGGAAACAGCTACATTTTTCGCACATTCGTTGGTGCGAATAGAAAAGGTTCCCGATTCGAACCTTGTGGTACACTGTCTTTTTTTGCTTCCGGTATCAGTCAAGTAGCTCTTGGGCCTGTTTGTCAGAGTGCTCTTCTGAAACCATTTATGCTGACACTTTGCAATAGTTTTTCGTGTGATAGGGTTTCAAACTCTTTGCTAAAATCGATAAATAGAACTGGGCCTGATAGGTTTTTATTCCCCATATTGGATCACGTAATCCTATTTACCTCAAATCGATACACCGCTTAGTCGACACAGCACTTTATGGAGTTCTGACTCTGCCATTGGTTCTGATAGGTAAAATAGTCTTAGACGCTTGGTTGAAAAATGTCGTTTAAACGTCGTTTCTTGTCATTGAACGTTTCTTTTTCCTAAAAGTTCGCTAACAACGTAACGTTAATCGTACTTGAGTCAAATAAATGTATCACTCAACTGATCAGTGGTTCGAGATACACTTTGCTCTTGTAACAATTTTTGTTTTTAATTACGTCTCTCAGCAAAAGCGAATCTATAACCGTTCAATACCTACCCATTCCGAGGCTCTTGGAAATCTCACAACCTAAAATGCAAATAGAGAACATATCTTTCTATATTCCTATATTGTAAAGATCGCCCTTCTAAGACTGAACTTAAATTTAAACATTTTCTAACATACATAATACAAAACTACATACTTCAAAGTATGAAATATGATCTAAACCTTAAGACGCTAAAGATAAATATACTGTAGCTCTAGACTGTGGGAGGAATGGAATGGGACACAAAAATGTAAACAATAACAACCACATACATTTTCATGAGTCAATATGAATAAGAATCGAAGGAGTGTGAGGGCCATTCATTGTTTAGCCTTATTTTGTATTCTTATATCTCAGTTTATAATATGCAGACTTCATCAAATCGAAGTTTTTGTTTTGTCTGCTTTCTTTTTGTCTTCAAAGTTTGAGTGCTGTGTATATAGTGTTGGGCTATTTTTAGCAGTGTTTTTGTTTTTTTTGTGTATATTTACATATGTGTCCTTACCCAGCTGCACTTATTGTTTTGAGACTTGGCTGAGTGTGACAGCGCCATGACAGCATGGATCCAAATACGAAGATTGAAAAAGAAATAACACAGTCGGTTATCTGAAAGTTTAAGTTTCGTCAAAATAAACATTAGCCAGTCCAATATAATCGTATATATATACATCTGTTCATCATTCGTGGAGGAGGAGGAGTGAGTAATGTTTACATCTGTCACTTGATACCTATAGCATTTTAGCCGTTAATTTTGTTTGTTTTAAATTCATGACATTACCAGAACTATGACCTGCCCTCAACGTTCATAATTTACCAACACCCAAGTAACTTCAGCTTAGGATCTTATGTCGTTTTCCATTGGGACTTTGCTCTCATATTTTAGATATTTCGTTCCCACTGGAACATAAAACGAGATTTTTCTTTCTTCGCACTTGTGGTTATGAGTGTTTTAAAAGTCTGCTCTTCTTATATTGAAATTTGTGCTTATAAAAATCCAATCAATTAATGTTGGCGGCTAGATGTAAATGTTTCTCAATTTTTCACAGACTTGTCTTCTAAATACGAATTTAATAACACGCTTTAAAGTTTGACAAATGACTAATGTTTTGATGTAAGTGTAAGTAGGTGTGAATCTCGCTCGTATATCGAGATTAGTAAAATTGCTCTGACTCAAAAAAAAGTGTTTTTTGTTGCGTCCACAGCAATGGAACATAAAATCTGACAGCCAGCCAGCTGATTTCGAGAGCAGAAAAGACTACTCAGAATCCGATAATTTTCTGTCCCAATGGAAAACGACATTAATCTCGAATGTTTAAAGTAGAATGAAGTTGTTGCAATTGTGATTGTGACCCAAGCTAGAGTCGTGACTTAAACTAAAATTTACACAAGCGTTCCTCTGGTTCTGGTTTAGGACTGTTCATGTTCGTAAAACAAGACTTAAGCCATTTTTTTTGTAAACATTCCTTCAGTCTTTATTGCCCGCACACCGCTTTATAACTTTAACCACCTTTAAGCAACTCACTTTCTTGGATCACTAAAGGCCGCAGGAAACCACAAGGTGTCGTTTGCACAACAGTTTACCAAGCGATCGATGCATTTACACGATCGCAACTCTTTTACAACTGTTGTGGATTTTAGCGTTTTTTGTACGCTACTTAATAATTAAATATCTGTTCTCTTCGGTGGTGAACTTCGCAAACTTTAATCAGTAGTCTGGTGTTTATTCCTCCTCACTATCAGTGTTTAGTTAAAGAGTATGTATTAAGTTTAGTTTGTTCACTGGGGCGTATGAGGGCTTTTTTTGTTGATGTCTCATACTCATACTCATTATTTACAGGAAGTCGTATGCAATTGTCGTTTTTGCTCTCCTGTCTGTCTACCAGATATTGTGACCATAGATGTCGACTATCCTTTTTTAAAAGTTTTATTTTTATTCCATTTTCTTTCTGGAAAAGGTTATGTTGAAGAGTAGTTGCCGTCACAAAAGTCGACACACTTAGGCTAAGTTACTTTGTCGTGCAGTTTTTGCGAAGGAGACCCATAAGTACAAAGAAATTGGAGAATGACTTCCAAACTTTTTTCCGCTTATTTCAGAATAAGCCAAGCCTTGTTGCATGCTTGCCTTTGAAACAGTGTGACCAGTGATGTCTGCTACTGAAAGACATCAGATCCAGCTTTGGCCAAATCTCTTGTACCTACCACTTGTCCACCTAAAGGTTTGTTCTTTCGATAGTATCTAGAGCATTGTCATCAGGTTTTGGACAGGGTTCGGAATACCTAGTGTCGTTTTCCATTACAAAAAGAAATCAATCTTTTGGATTCGTATCCCTCGATATTTGTTTGAAATTTAAATATTGAAATATCTGTTGGCTCCAACGGAAAAAAACGTTAACTACATTATAACTGATATACGAGTATAGTAGATAAGGTAGTGCTTGACGAGTTCATCAACCTGCTGAAATGTTCCTATGCCCCCCTTAAATATGTTCAACTATCTAGATTTACTGTAGAATTTATAGAGATTGTTTCCAATTAAGTTGGCACTTGGTTGCGCTATCTGCAGCAGCTATCACGTTTTGTTTCAGCCCAGATAAGATTTATTTTATAGCTTCATTTATTTGTTTGAAAATTGCTACAATGATATTAGCCGTGTGTTTTTGAGCTTCGATCTCAGCAAAGCAAAGTAAAGTAGGATTTTCAGCACGCTAATTACAACAACTACGCTATACTTGACACTTCGAGACTCGCCATAGTTGTTGTAATTTCGTGCTGAAAATCCTACTTTCCTTTGCTTTGCTGAGATCGAAGCTCAAAAAAACACGGCTATTGTAGATTGAAAATCGACCTAACAAATTGCAAAACTTTTGAACTCCACCCGGCATAAAATGTTGTAAATTTCAGAAAGATGGCCAATTCCTTCCTTCAACAACCATACTTATAATTTTGTTTAATTCTATTGCTTTTTCCATTTTATTTGAACTGTCATAGTGCAGCTGCACGGTATGAGTGTTATTGCACCGGTGGGTTAGTTAAATTTGCTAATTTTGTAATCATTCTCCAAATTCCGTAAATACCTATTTCAAGTGCGCACGTGTAGAGCTGTTTCACTGTTTACGTTCATGCGTCCGTGTCGCCTTAAATTTAATCTGATACCAAGACTAATCTCCACTCATGCAATAAATTACTATATTGCCATTGCTTATGATTAGAGCTTATTTTTCAAGTGGTTTCCGAATGACCTGATTAAATTCTTTTCGCGAAATTGATACGTAATAAATCGTGGCGTATTTGACAGTTTTAATAGTTTACCTTAATTGTAAATGTAGATGTTCACGGGGCATTGGCCAATTGGAGATCATGCGGCCAAACTTGGGATCCCACACAACACGTACTGCCGCAGTTGCGGGAATGTAGACATGAGAAAAAACTCTTTTCCATTTCCTCTGCAAATGTCCGGCACTAGCAAGAGCCAGACTGCGCACACTGAACCAACCTCTTTTCGACAACCTTAGCGACTTTCGGGTAAAGGTATATTAGACATAATCCGTTTCCTCAATTCCACAGGCTGGATATAGGCACCGAATGCATCACACCCCTAACAAACATCACAAACTAGGTAACACGAGTCGTGGTAACAAAAAGGCACGTGCTACTTGGGTTCAAAGCTGGACCGCCACTTCTACCTAGATGTTCCTTGAAATTCTGTTGACACAATGTAAACTGAGACTGAATTGACGTTTTGACATTGAATTATGTTTAAAAGCTCCCCGCATCCCGGATGGCACATGGTTTAGAACTCGGCTAACAAGACATACTTATGTCGTTTTCCATTGGACAAAAAGAAGCGTCCGGGAGAGCCCGGAATCGAAAAAATCACTTCTGAAACTGTTCCATTGGCACAAAAAATACTCTTCTGGTGATTCTGAGGAGAGAATTTCGCTTCTGGATTTGAAGTCAGAATCCACTCAAGAAGCACTCACACAAGTGTAGTTTGTGTATTTTATACAAGTCAACTGACGGCTGCCGTAGATTATTTTTTGGCATTTGGCATTTCACCAATACTCTTGTGGATTCAATCAGAAGCAGTTTTCCTGTTCCATTGGACTACAGAATGAGTGGATCCCCGAGTGAAACAAATGGAAAACGACATTAGTGTCGTATTTTGTTTAGCAATTTGAAGTTTGAAATGTCAAAACTCAAGTCAATTTCTGTCTTATAATAATTAGCGATCTTCAAAGATAGGTATGCAAACATATTGCGGGCACGTTCATTAACATAGTGTCAGTAACCCCACTTTAGTACGAACTGTGAACTGAAAAAACTGTTCATTCATAGGACAATCAAAACTGAAACACGTCAAGCCAGCCAGCTGTCAGAACGCCTCCACTTTTGTTTAAATTTTTTTGATAATAACACCAAATCAAAATTGAAACTGGTAGGTATTCAAATTAAATCAGATAGACTTCGGTGTTTATCCTCTTAATAGCTTTGCTTAGAGTTCATTGGCGCCTGAGTATTCGATAGTTATAGGTATATATTCGGCTCACATTTCAATCAGAAGTCAATAAACTGTCAGTGATCGACAAGGCACCTGCCAAAATTAATTGATTGTGATTGACGAGGTTGCAGAGGAGTTGTTGCGCAATTTCAATTCAGAAATAGTGATAAGAGCACTCACTCAGATAAAATATTTCATAAAGACTAATACAATATCAATATCAGAGATACTATTGGTTTAATTATAGTACAGTATGCAAAACGTGTCAACTGACTGTCATACTAATCTTAACTCTAATCTTTAGTGTTTTGTTGGTTATGCGATTTGGTTATATTAACTTGTCATTCTAACGAAATACATTAATAGCCATGGATATAATTCAGGAGGAAATATTATCCTAATAGTTTTCCTCGTCATCTGAAGACTACGAATCACCAAAAATACTCCATTTGTATGTGCAATAGGGGAACATTTTTCAAGGCGATGTCCATTTGTAATTTTTGCAAAACAAATGCAATTTGAACAGCTGATATTGCTGTCATATAACACACTAATCCATTTACAAAAGCAGATCAATTTCGTTGCATGTTCCATTCGCCACGTAAAATCTGAGATCTGAAAAAAATTTCTGGTGGTCCCAATGGAAAACGACATAACATTCTGTCTTGCTCTGGCTCAATTTTTAACAGGAACATAGTCGCATAGTAACTAGTTATTTGTTATTTGCGACCAGTGGACTATGACAGACAACATGATCGCATTAGCACTTAATCTTTTAAATTTTAAGCAAAGGGACCAGTTCTTTTGTGGTTTGATACTTGACGTTCCTTCAACTTAAATGGGTTCTTGCAATCGCCGAAGTTTCGGCATTCCCTTAAATTTAACCCATTTAATCGAATTTTAAAAGTACAGACGTAAGCTATATTCACCTTTCAATCGATACGGTCCTTCGATTAATATTATGCTCTTTCCAGTTCATTCTTCGATTGTACTACTTGTGTTTTTTATTTTAAAATCTGCATAAGGTCATTCGAAAATGTGATATCTATTGGATAACCTTTTACGACAGCTATGGCTACAATTCAGTAGTAAAACGCTATACTTGCCCTTAAGCTACTAAGTGGTTTTCGGTGTCAACTTTTTTGCTTACAATCATGCGCTTAACTACGAGTATATCCAGTTCTTTGTAAATTGGCAATATCTATCTCTAGTTTCATCTTCAATTCAATAAATATGTTACAAGAAAAACACTGCGCGTTACAAATTTTACTCTCGACTTTAAATTTATGGAAGCTCATAATTGCGACATTTGTTAGGGAAAGATAGCCACTTTGAACTACTAAAATTAAGAGTCGAAATAAAAATGCTTATTCGTAAGGCCCATTGTTTCTATTACATTACACAAGTATTGTTGATCATTTTTGACCTTCACCTTAAATATTTTGTACTTCACAGTGGAAAACTTTTGTGCGAAAAATATCGCTATTGTGAGTTCGAAAACTATAACCTGGATAGTTGTTAATACCCCGATAACATTAACCTTACATTTGCCCTTTTTATACCAAGATTTTGCTAACACAGTTTAAAAACTTCCAGTTCCGGTGTATTTTTGTTGTTTAAACAATTTATTACCTTGCGTGAAAATCATTTATGTGGATAATAGACAACGGAAACAATTCCGACCGCACCGATCGTGACAATGATAATAAACAGATTGCCAGTTCAATCAAACTTTTAAGTGAACTCATTGTAAACGACAACTAGCTACTTGTTATTTGATATTTGATATTCAACGCTGTATAATTTTGGACTAAAATATTAATTACGCGCACTTGTCCCGCTTAGCTTACGAGTTGGCTGCCTCCGACAACAGATCGAGTCAAACTGAGTATAGTTGAATTTGGAATAACGTCGGGTGTTACCTGTTGGTTAGTTTCTTTCAAGTTATTGTGGTTGTTATTTTTGATAACAAATCGACGGTAATAAACTGTCGTGTACAACTGTCAATGAATGTCAATAGATTGCCGATAAACGTGAGATATTGAGCTCAATCGAGGGCGGGGAGTCCGGTCGACGCTGTATTATTTATTATGATAGGCCGCTTATTAGCACCTACTTAGAGTAGAAGCTCAAGATCTTTTAAAGATCTACGTAGTTGTTTTGTGTTGTTGGTAGATAATATATATTGGTTAAAAATTATGAATGCTGTTTTGCGCCGAAGTGAATTTACTTGAAAATCTTTGAAACTGAAAGTCCACCAATCACTACCTATGCCATTGCGCAAAATATGATGACTCGTTCAATTACAAGATGTCTATTAACGATACGTAGGTACATCGTACATACCAATGAAATTTAATACTTATGGTAATATCATTAATAGCTATTATTATATTTCCTGATATCAGTTTCAAATCACACCATGATTCATCTGACCATATGTTGCTATCTTTTCCGTAAAGTTTTTTATTCTGTCCATTGAGAACTCTATAATTTTTTAATTGGAAAATGTTAAGAAATGAGTGTCATCTACCTACACTAATTTGGCAGCCTGTCAAATCGATTATTTGATGGTGGTTCACAGTTTCATGGTCATAAACCCTTTGCTTGTTCAGTCGATATTCACTTTCTATTCTTTGACCCTTAAGTTGTGGTAGGATAAGGTAGGGAGGACTTGACAGGCAGGAGGAATTGACATCAGCACTTTTCTGAAAAACTAAAACCTTGGCAGCGCTTTAAATGATGATAAAACGAAGCTAGTAACGATTGGTTTGAGTGATAAATAAACAATCACTGTCGTCTAGGAGATGAGCGAAGTGGACATCTTTTTTATTTTTGTGCCCATTTCATCTTACTTTTATGGTAAGCAAACCAACTGTAATATAAATTATGTAGCTTTTGACATTGATTGTGCAATGTAGTGCACATCCATTCGTTTTAAAATAACTACTAAACAATAGTTTATCCTGAGTAGGTACCAGTACAAACGTTTTTATTTGTATTAGTCCCAAAAGTCCCAAAAGAGGATTTGACATTTGTGGTGAAGGAGGAATTGACAGAGTATCAAATCCTAATTTATGAGTCAAAATAAAAATTTTGTGGTAAAACAACTTCTTACTATTTTTTAGAATGCAAAAATGCCAAATATTTATAAGAACAAAAAAATCCCCACCGCAAAATCTATGAAACAAGTGTGGAGAATGCTATTAAAGCAATTCGAAACAAAACAGAGGCAGATGGTAAATCCTCCTTCATGGTAGGAGGAATGTGTCAAAAACGTGTCAAAACCTCCCGACCTTACCCTACACAAGTAAGAAGGCAGACTTATAGGTCTGTTCCCTTACTTTCTGGTTCAATATTCGACTTATCCTGATTTGGATAAGCTGACAGCTCTCCCTTTTCGTAAAAAGTTACGGAAACATAAGCCGTGTTTTATTATCAGCGTGATCTGATTCGAATCAGATCACGAAAATAAAACAATACGGATCATAGACGAGTTGTGGCAACAGTTGCTTTCAAAAGACGACAATGCCACCAGCCATATTGCAAACATTCTGTACAACGACATTTCAGTTGCTTGTCGGGGGTGTTGCCATATCAATCAAATTAATCATTTTTAATTTTTGAAGGTGAGAGTTTTTTAAGAACTTATTTAAAGTGTTTACAATCAGTTCGAAATATAATGAACACCGCAGTTTACACATCTGGTCCACTTAGATTGGATTAATTCTTAGAAAAAGCATTGTACTTTTCATAATAATACCATAATTCTCTCTCTACACACACACAAAATACGTTTGATTGTTAAAATCGTCACTTCACGTAAATTTAAAGCTTTATGTCCAAAAAACTCTGCGAAAACAGTTGCAGTTATAAAATAGTTTAAATTTATGCAGCCTGCTAGTTTACATTTTTCATTAGATATTCCGAGATTTTCTGGACATTTGTACCTGATTTGTACTTTATGTAAAAACAAAAATAACTCTCACATTTCTGCCGGAAAACTTGTGAAACAATTGTTATTTACGAACTGCGACACATTTCATAAACATTTTTTGTTAAACATTTACTCAACAAATTATGGAATATTTCGCTGGGCTTGTCATACCTTTACAGAATTAAAAAGCAAAATCTCCAAGGGCGCGAAATTTATTGGATGTAAAAAAATGCTTATTGATTTTTTGTGCTATGAAGAGTATTGAATTTTTTAGTCTGGCAACGTGACTGTGTGGCTATCTTTTACAGGCACACCAACATTCAAGAAAGATACAAACAGCGCTAAACAGCGCTGCGAGCAATAGTAGAAATAATTTTCAGATCATGGTTCATGATCTCGATGAGAAGCAGGATCATTATGCTGTTGTTGTAAGTGCATGTAAATCGATGATCTATTCTATATAGATCATGGCTGATAATAAAACACGGCTATAGATATGCCACCTTAATAGAGTACCTACATGACTGCGGTGATTCATAGTTTTGTCCGTGCAAGGTGCAACTGTGGCAAGCCGTTTGCAAGGACTCGTAGCTTCGCAGCATAAAACTCTAGCACACGATATGACCTGTCCCATTTGTTCGCTGCTAACGTCTTTTGAAATGATTGATTGAAATAATTTATTTAGCATTTGTTAGGACTTTTTCGCTTTCATGTCTTTCTCACACGATTTTGACTGGCCAAATTTTGTATCGAATACATCCATGCAATGCCTGCATGTCTTTAAATCGATTTTATGGTTATTTTTGAATTAAAATTTATCTGACGTATGGAAAGCCTCAAATTTGTAACCGTCTATTTAGTCAAAAGTATTTTTTCAAATTTCCAAATTCTATTCATTCCCTGTTGCATCACGACCAGGGTTTTCTTTTGAAAATTTTGATTTAACACATCTTGTGTCCCTTATTTCATAGACCCAAGCCGCAGAAATTTCTGAAAACCGGAATGTAGCTGTGACTTAACCATTCCGACTAATCCTCAAAGGAAACACTGCTCCACATAAGGAAAATGTATGTAAAGAAATCGATGCGGATTGTGTATTCAATATCGATGCTATTTGAATTGTCAAAAAAGTGTATACCTTTTATACGTAATTGCATCATTCCGTATTAGGTTACCATAGTCCCGCAGAAATCACAATAAGGAGTGCATTTGCGCATAATAGTGGAAAGTGGAACTCTGTGCGCAGAATCAAATCTTCGAACCTGTGACTTAACTGTCAAATTATATGAAACAAACAAAACAACCGTCATTTCCGTATCAGAACAGTAACATTTTAATTTAACAGTATTATAATATATATTCTTTTTCTTATGTCTATAGAAAACCCTGTTTCCTTTTTATCACTTTACTGCGGGACAGGATTTTATTCTTGTTCGTTACACTTTATCATCTCGGCCTTGGCCTGCTGCTTGCGCATCCTCTTCTCCAGTGCACGCTGTTTGCGGGCAGCCCTACGCTGCTTCCTCATCGCATCGCGTTCTGCTCGTGCAGCAGCTCTAATTTCGATTTTATTTTTAAAACCCTTCCGCTTGACCTCCTTTTCATTTTCCTTGGCCATACGTTCGACGGCGGCTTCATTCCTTTCCTGACGAGCTGCATTCAATCGATGCAGGTCCTCCTCGATTTTCTCATAGAGAGCAATCTGCTTGCGGTGCATCTTACTGAGACAGTGGATGTTGTTGTTGCAAAAACTGGTTGCAGTGCAGTTTGGATCCTTTACAGCCTGCCACACTTCGTCCAATAGTTTCGGACCAACAAGGAAAAATCCTTTATCGAATAACCTTTGAACGCGTAGATATCGCTTCCGGCCCTGTTTGTTTCCCTTCTTGGCACCTACGCGAGGCTTGTAACGACGAAACTTCTTGTGCCTCCTTTGCGATAGTGGCTTTCCTCGAGAGCGACGTCGCCGTTGAAGTCTTGCAAGGAGCTTACAATTGAACTGCAGGCCAATCGCGGAAGCAGCTGAAGCACAATTCTTACCGATTGGTTTGATATTGTTTTTGTTCTTCTTCACGGGTAGCGGCTTTGATTTGAGCAGTTGCTTCTGACGACGGGCGTTTATCTTTTTCATTTGCAGTTGATGCAGCCTAAGTATGACCTCCTTCACTTCATTGGTCTGAGACATGTAGATGTTATAAAGAATCATAAGCTGAATTCGCTTATTTATGTTGCATATCTCCTCCACTTTGTTGCTGCGCAAAAGATTCTCATTCGAAGTCTCCTCAATGTCAGTCACCCAATTCGAGGAGTCATCCAATGACACCTTTTTCGACTTACGTTTTTCTCGGCGCCGTGACTTTTTTGCATTGTCGTCGGGGGCTTTTGAATCATCGTTCAGAAGTTGAGACTTTGCAACGTATTCCGGCGGTGGACACTTGAGAAACTGTTCTCTGCATAGCACTTTGGGCTTCATTATATTGTTTTCCTTTCTGTAAAAACAAATTCCAATTAGAACCTTGTATATATTGTAATTAATAACAAAACTGACCTGTGCGAGTTGTGAGATATCCTTTTGATCTGCAAGTCGAGCTCTCCACTGGATGTTCCAATATAACTATTTAGCATTCACAAGACACGACTTGTTTATTATTTATTATTCGACATGAGCAAATATTCAAAACTGCTTCGCTCAGGATTTTCAATTCAAATGCCGTTCGAAAGAAAGAGATGAGATCTGTTGCCTTGGGTTGGTGGGATCTGTTCCACAGATTAGAGGGAAAATGTGGATGATGGAAGATGGAACTTGTCGACTACAGTCAGTGGCGCAGAAAATAGAACCACCGATACATTAAATATTTAACGTATATCACAAGATGGTGAAATTAGACGGCGAAATTTGCAGGATACAGCAAAAAAGCGATGGGCAAACCCCATTTATGTGGAAATTCCAAGTTTTTGCCGTCCCTAATTTGGATTTTACTTACTTATTTTGCAAAACCACAGTGACATAAAAGTGGAGCGACTTCTGCTCGTGTGTCAAAAACAAAAAACAAACTGCCTATCTATTTTATAGAAACGTCAAAAAGAAACAAAGCCATGGGTTTACTGTCTCCTTCACAAATTAATATACCTACTGCACGCCCCCATATCACTCTAATTTTTCAGTTACGTGTTGCTTGTCGCTCCCTTTTGTCCTTTTTCTTACTCGTTTGACACAGAATGTGTGTGCTTAGATATTTCATAAAGCTAAGAACGCTTCTCGAGAGCTAAAACTAAATTTTATTTGCTATTTACTATTTACCAATATAGTTTCTTAATTTTGACAAGAGTGCGCAGTGGATTTCAATGATATACAGCTGTTCTTTGAAAAAAAAAAAAAAATCCTTCAAAATTTAATTATCATTTCAACAACTTCCGATTCTAGCTACTCCTCGTTGAGGTAGTCATTAAAACAACCTCCTTGCTAATTTACCGCAACAGAACACAGCGATCTGTCAAAATGTGCGGAAGTACTAAATTGGCACCCTGAATTTTGTCAAATACATTCTGAAATAAAAGTTTGACTTAACGCTTGTCTTGTGCGAACATTTTAATCATATTTTAATTATCGACTCGATTTTATAAAGAGGTAAAGTGCAGAGGCACCTCAATAAACTTCCGTTATATTAAACGTCTGCCCCATACTTCTAGGAGCGTCTGTGCAAAAGCCTACATCAACTTACCATCCACAACATATGTTTACAGTAAACTGTCATTAGACCCTTATTTTTGTTTTTATATTTCTCGTTATGTGATTTGCTTGTCATTTTTACAAAGTGTTTTCATTTTTGTCTTCTGTGTTCTCCATAAAAATGCGATTAACGCACGTCCAGCGACTTCGCCAGTCTCTTGTGTGCTCCAGTGCGAAATTTCAGTTTGTGCCCAAACACAATCCTGTATTGGAGCGCGATGTCAAGCACCTTGAAGATTTCCTCATGTCCAAACCAAATATTCTAGTCCTTACTGGGGCGGGAATATCCACCGAGTCAGGTGAATGTACGGCGGCTATTATCTGGGAAGTTCTAACGCTCAGTTCATATTCTAGGTATTCCCGACTATCGGTCCGCTGGTGTCGGTCTCTATGCACGCAGTGGTCACCGCCCTGTCCAGCATATGGAATTCGTCAAGTCGCAGGCCATCCGCCAACGATATTGGGCACGGAATTTTGTCGGTTGGCCGAAGTTCTCCGCCACCGAACCCAACGCAACTCACCATGCTTTGGCGCGCTTCGAACGAGAAGGTCGTATCCAAGGAGTTGTCACTCAAAATGTCGACCGATTGCACACGAAAGCGGGAACTAAAAATGTCACAGAACTGCATGGGAGTGGTTTTGTGGTGAAGTGTTTGTCGTGCGATTACACGATTGACCGTCATGCCTTTCAAGACATTCTGAACGCCGTGAATCCCGAGTTCAAGGATGCTCCCGACATGGTGCGACCAGATGGTGACGTAGAAATTCCCCTCGACTACATAGAGAACTTTAAAATCCCTCCATGTCCACAATGTGAAGGCCATCTCAAGCCGGAGATTGTGTTTTTCGGTGATAATGTTCCCAAGGGCAGAGTGCACAAGATCGCGGAGATGATTTACGCCAGTGATGGCCTGTTGGTGCTTGGCTCCAGCTTAATGGTGTTCTCAGGCTATCGCATGGTGTTGCAGACAAAAGATTTAAACCTGCCTGTGGCAATTGTGACCATTGGGGAAACAAGGGCGGATCATTTGGCTGATATTAAGCTGTCGGCAAAGTGCGGGGATGTGGTGCCCAAGTTGTTCAATTTTAAATAGCTCAATTGCATATATTTGTTGTTTGTTTTTGTGAAATCTGTTGGAAAAATAATTTAATTTTCTGAAACGAATCAACCAGTCTCTTTGTTGCGAACAGCGCCATCTTAATATGATAAATATTCGAATCAAATATGTGTGCCGCTGCCGGTGCCGAACTGAGAACTGAGATGTGAGTCAAGTTGACGTCAAGTTCCTGGATAGAGTCATCTCTTTCGCGCGAAGCACTAATTCCCTTTCTATCGCACTGCGAAAAGAGAGATGAATATAGCATTCATCAGGTACATTTTGCGTCGTTCGTTCGTACTTCGTAGTTTTGTTCGATTTGACGAATGTTTTCCACACTTAACCGAACGAAAGCCGGAAAGAATTTCGTTTTGTCGCCGTCGCCGCAGTTTCTTTTCGAATGCAGCTGTGATTTGTTGTACGGCGGATAGTTGAGCAGCGTTGATGGAATTTTGTGTTCTCGTTGTTGTTGTTGTGTGTAGTTAATTTTCTCATCCTTTTGTTATCTTGTCATTGTCATCAGCGCGAAACAGCTTAATTTTTTTCCCCTTAGTTTATTGTTTGTGTGACTTTCGATTTTACAATTTTCTTCGGGAAAACCCAGCGTAAAAGTTGAAGGAAAATAAGTGCTTATCTTAGAAAAAACAGTGAAGGACAAATACAATAAACTTGATTCTTCTTTTTTGCTGCATATTATATTCATTTGAAAAGGACGGAAGGAAAAAAACTAAACGCAAGCGGCCGCTGACACAAAATGTCAGACACCAAGAGTGTAAGTTCTGTTGTAAATTAAATTAAGTTTTATTATTTTTTACTTGTTACGTATGGAAGAATGCATCATAATTACAGTGCACAATTGGAAAGGGTGAATAATGAGTTTCGAGTGTTGTTAGCTAAGTTGCGGAAAAAAGGGCACAAGGCCTATTGTAGAATTGGAAAGACGTGGGTGTTGTACTATATTGTGTTGCTGTTGCATGCCATTTGAAAGAATATGAAACAAAAAGAGGAATTCAAGGGCGCGGCTGATGCATTTTTGTTTTGTTGCATTTGTAGCTGTTTCAAGTGGCAATGTTAATTCATGTGTTTTATATGTGCTTGGAAGAGGACAGGATTTGTTTGGAAAATTTTTAAAGTCTAGCTTTATCCTGTTGTGTGTAACTTATCGTCTTAAAGTGGAAAATGGCTTACAATAATTTTCTTCTGCTTTCAAGTTTCACATATTGGTCTTTACAAATTCAAGTCGTCTTTCAAAAGGTCAAACGCAGTCCTAAAGGTTGGGTTAGTGGAATGCCAAGAACTCCGCGACACACTTTGATCAATGATGAATTGCTGACGCATTGTTGGTGGGAATTGGTTGTTCCTTACCCATCGTAAGGCTACTTATAAATAATTGAACCAAGGATTTTCCAACTGCAAATTCTTGAAAGTTGTTCTTCAGTTTGGCGTGTTTTTCCTTTTCAGAAAGACACCTTAAGACTGTAACTATCTACAGGCAAATTTGTTCGCAAGCCTAGTGGGCTTCTTCTTTTAGTGTGACACCTTTGCAAATTGTCGATGCTGAATGCTCCTATTTCTTGTTTAAACGAACTTTCACGAGGTTTATTTCTAGATCTATGTATGTGCGTTTATAGCACAAAATAACCTCGCCACAATTTTTTTTTTTTTAGTAAAGTCCGACGCTAATGAGAGGGTGCTAGCAGCACCGACTCAAAGCAACCCATTTTTAATGCAACGACATGACTTAAAATAGGATTTCTTTAATGTCACACATGTAACAAAGATTTGCAAGTCCCGAGCTAATTTTAGAGCAACCTGGAGACATATTTATCCGGCTCTTGTGGGGTGCTGGGGTGCTGGGGTGCTAGTAGTTTCGACTTACAAGCCAATGGCAAGACGTATACTGCTGCATTACTGACTTTTTGAAATCTTCTCATGATCTTTTGCACATTTATGAAAAGCAGGTGTTCAGTTCAAAACTGCCCATATCAGCAATTATCTCTTAAGCGAGACATTGCAATATTCAGTTTGTTTGTTTTTCGGGCCATAGGAATAGTCCAGCGGTTAGATTCTGTAAGGCTAAACATTTTTGCCCTATGTTACAAAAGCCGTGTTTTATTATCAGCGTGATCTGATCCGAATCA
This sequence comes from Cheilosia vernalis, assembly GCA_949126925.1. Lineage (NCBI taxonomy): Eukaryota > Metazoa > Arthropoda > Insecta > Diptera > Syrphidae > Cheilosia > Cheilosia vernalis. The sequence continues at coordinate 7,071,759 of OX421360.1, read as the reverse complement.
GGGGCCCATGTTCTGTAATTATCACATCGATATATTTATCACTAAACCGATACAAATTAAAAAACATGTTACTATGTTTCTGATGTGAAAATTTATCGCATGAGTTACAGAACATGGGCACAGATCACGAAAATAAAACAATACAGATCATAGACGAGTTGTGGCAACAGTTGCTTTCAAAAGACGACCATGCTACCAGCCATATTGCAAACATTCTGTACAACGACATTTCAGTTGCTTGTCGGGGGTGTTGCCATATCAGTCAAATTAATCATTTTTAATTTTTGAAGGTGAGAGTTTTTTAAGAACTTATTTAAAGTGTTTACAATCAGTTCGAAATATAATGAAAACCGCAGTTTACACATCTGGTCCGCTTAGATTGGAATAATTCTTAGACAAAGCATTATACTTTTCATAATAATAGCATAATTCTCTCTCTGCACACACACAAAATACGTTTGATTGTTAAAATAAAATCGGAACTTCACGTAAATTTAAAGCTGTATGTCCAAAAAACTCGGCGAAAACAGTTGCAGTTATAAAATAGTTTAAATTTATGCAGCCTGCTAGTTTACATTTTTCATTAGATATTCCGAGATTTTCTGGACATTTGTACCTGATTTGTACTTTATGTAAAAACAAAAAACAACTATCACCTTTCTGCCGGAAAACTTGTGAAACAATAATTATTTACGAACTGCGACAGCGACACGTTTCATAAACATTTTTTGTTAAACATTTACTTAAAAAATTATGGAATATTTCGCTGGGCTTGTCATACCTTTACAGAATTAAAAAGCAAAATCTCCAAAGGCGCGCAATTTATTGGATGTAAAAAAAGGCTTATTGATTTTTTGTGCTATGAAGAGTATTGGAATCCCCACAAGCCTTTCACTTCACTTACTTTACTTACTTTTGGTGGCGCTTACAGTCCGGGGTGGACGACGGCCTCAACTAACACTTTCCTTTCACTTCAACAGTCTAATAAAATTAAAGAAGTTTTTCATCAGCACAACGTTAGTTGGTGTTAAGGGACACTTTTTTTTTTACTGCATCGCGTCTGGGTCTCTATTCAAATAATTTTTGCAGCAGAAGCAGCGACGGAAGACAATGAGATTATTTTTCACCTAATAGGTATATGCGAAGCTCTCAAACTCGAAGAAAACTTCATCTCGGAGAACACTTGCGGCGATGTTGACTCAAAGACCAGATTGAGGAAAATGAATCCTGTAGTCTTAGAACAGCTCAGACTCCAGGATTACTGCCAGCCAGAGACCTAACATAACCTGATTCTGTCGTGAAGCTAATTTGATCTATGTATGGCACGTTTTTCAACCCAAAGTCTTCAATAAATTTAGTGAAATGTCTGGTACCAGTTAAAGTCGTAAAGTTAGGTTAGGTTAGACTGGCAGTTTAAACTTAGAACCCAGAAGCCGTGGAGGCTTATTGTTATTTTTTTAATGGAGCAACAGTCTAAATATCGGACTGAATTCTCTTGCGGGATCGTGTTCCTAATGATGCACTGTCCCGTGATCACTTTAACGAGCAGTCGGATTTGGTTTCTATCACAGGATGTTAGTATCTTCGATGTTTAAATTTTAACTGCGGGTCAAAGGCTGCTGGCTACGGCGCAAACATACGTTTTGTTTCGTTGTTACTTAGGCAAGCTTGATGTAATTGTTTGTTGTTAATTTATTTATTTAGCAGAACTCTGCTATTTAAATTCAGTTTTTTCTTAACAATTCAACTTAAAACCATATATACATTTATCTAATTCTATTAGTTTATGGAGGATAATTACATTTTATGAATTCATTTGTATATCTTTTAAATGTTATTTAATTCGTTTCATTTTTTGCTATGTGCGGAAGTGTGTTAAATAACCTACATCCCTTATACAAAATACTGTTTTGAGTAACGTTTCCAATATAATTAGGTAACCTGAAATCTTCCCTATTTCTTAGGTTATATGGTTGGGATTCCTCCACATATCTCAAATATTTACTTAAATATTTGGGTAGAAAATTATTTTTAATTTTGAATATAAAACATAATACATTAACAAAGATTCGTTGCCTTACGCTCAACCATTGAAGCATATTAAGCATTGTTCTTATTGGTGTAAGGCGATTGCTTTTAAGTATAATACGCATAGATTTATTTTGTAGGCGCTGCAATTTTAACAAAACATCAGAACAAAGATACAAAATTGAAGAACAATACTCGAAGTGGGGTTTTATCATAACATTATAGACATTAATAGCGCACATTACAGACAACTTGCTTCTTATTCTGTTAAAGAATCCATTCTTTTTTGAAATTTTTTTGACTAAATTATCGATATGAATATCAAACTTTTGTTTATCATCTACGACTATGCCTAGATATTTAATTATATTGACTTATTCTATTTGTTCGCTATCGATCTCCAGGTTGAGGCTGACATTTTGTTTAAGGGACATACATTTTGATTTTGTCACATTCAATTTTAGTTTGTTCGCTTTCAACCACACGTTAACTCTGTTGAGGTCTTCTTGAAACAGTTTTGTACATTCGTCCGCATTATATCCCGATATAAAAATTAGTGCATCATCAGCAAAGAGCACAATTTGAGAATGTCGAATAATTTCCTTAATATCATTTATGTAGATGATAAATAGCAGTGCTCCCAGAATCGATCCCTGAGGAACTCCATGTATTGTTTCGATGCTCTGCGACATTACGCCGTTCACTGATGTTTTTTGTGTTCTCTTTGATAGATAGGACGAAAACCAGTCTTGTTCCTTAACCTCTTACACCATAACTATTCAGCTTTATTAATAATATTTTCCAGCTTATAAGTACATTATTAATCGCTGACTCGCAGGACTGTTTTTTCCGAAATCCGGACTGGTTCTCAATGAAAAGATTGTTGGCTTCAAAGTAATCTTCGAGTTGTGTATGCACTATTTTTTCAATAACCTTTTCGTACACGGGAAGAGCGTTGATAGGACGAAAGTTCTCACACTTGCCAGTTCCCTTTATTTTTTCGATCGGGGTGACTACTGATTCTTTCCATGTTTCAGGGAAGCGTCCTGTTAGCGTACGACCTCCTACAGAGGGGCTCACGTTGGACTTGTTTAGGCAGGCAACCCCGTCAGAGCAGTGGGTTTACTATGGTATCAGGGGCAGGAAAAAAAGACACAATTGGTGTAGGTATATGAGCCAAAGAAAGTTTACCTCATTTAGCACCCAACCAGTTATCTAAAAAGAAATGAAATGGTGGGGATGATCTGATCGAGCAAATCAAAGCGGTTTCATGATCCAAAGTGTTTCAAGCATTGCATATATTGAAGACTATATCACATCTCAAGGGACGTATATACATCTCTGGTTGAATTTTCTCTTCTTATAGGGCAAACTACGGTGTAGCTTGTAAAAACAAACAGCAACTTTCAGTTGATTGACTATATATTCCACTATTAACATCAAAATTCTCCTAAAACACAAACTGTACCATTCTTCTTCTTCTCCACCATTTGAATCAATAAACAAATTGCCCCCAAAACATAACACGCACAACACAAGTTAACCTTTTGCCGAAAATAGAGTCTGCTGAGGAATTTCCTCTGCCGCACTGAAAGGGCAGAGTGAGCACATTTCTCTGGGATGTTTCTGTTTGCTTCCTCCCATCTCTACTAATCGGCTGTCTGTATCTGTATCTGTAATCCATACGTGATTTCCCCTTCCGTTGTTCGACGCAGTCTAATTTAATTTTTTTAATTAAAAGAAACGTAAACAAGCTCATCAAGTGGAACCTGTGAATGAACAAGAACATCTCTATCTCCAGTAGCAATATGTGAAAAAAGTGATTCACTTGGCAAAAACGATAGCGGGAAATCAGAGGAAATTGCACACCACCCGATGCAGAGACCTACTTAGAGGGAATTAAGTAAATTAGCTTCCGCATGAATTACATTTTCTGCCTTTCACTCGTTTTAATAAACAAAAAAAAATAATATGTATGTAGGAACGCATGCGATCGCTGACCTCTGTGATAATTTTTGTGATCGTTGTCACAGCTCTTGCATTTTACGTGAGTTTTTCGTGAATTATATCATTTGGAAAACGTGCATGACTCACCGTGAAGTGTTACTGAAAGCACACTCCGCACACCATTCCTTTATGTTGGGGGTTTGTTGTTTTTATTCAAGCAGCGCCATGATAAGGTGTTGTATCACTCTCTATAGCAATGAGAGCTGATAAAATTCGAATATATCTACAACACAAGCGTCTTGAGTGAGTATTTGTTTACATTTGAGCTTGGGAGTTCAGTCTTTATCATATGTATAATCTTAGATAAAAAAAAACAAATATAAGAAAAAGAAGCAATCTAAAGCCAGATAGCATTAGGTTGTGACAAACGTAACCAAGTTCTATTTTTAGCTTGGGACTTAAGTAAGACTTCAAGACAGGACTTGGAGAAGGAATGTAACTTTTTCATGTCAATGTCGTCCTATAAAACGTAGCTCATTTGAGTAGCTTTGGAAATCGTTTCATGGTTTTTGGTTTTGATTCCCTCGAAGTTCGCCGTAAAATAAATTGTGTTATATGTTTGTTAGAGACTTACTTTGTTCTTCTATTGACTGTAATAACTTACGTTCCCTAATTTGTATTTATGCCCCCAAAGGGTTCTTAGGTTCAGACAATTGTTATTTAAAGTTCATCACTCCACTTTATAAGGGGCCAATGAGCCTGTTACGTTTAGTTTTAGATTATTTAATCTTGTATACGATCAACTTGATATTGCATTTCCTAGATCTGGATTTAAGGAATTCGCATTGTTAGCATTAAGATAATTTATGAATAGAATTCGACTTTGGTCCTAGGTCCACAACGAGAACGCATGCAGCGGTTGGCGTTAACGATCTTAAAGGTGCGACCTCCGACTCGGAATTTCAGTAGTAAATTTAAATTGTTTGTAAACGTTGTTTCTTCGTGTACTTCAACATTGACAGTTCGGTAATCGGTTTAAGGGTGCGTTCACACTGAAAGTTTACTTACTTCATTGAGTCTGACACCTTTGCAAGTCGTTGCAGCTGAAGGCTTCCATTTCTTGTGGCACCAAACTATATGGTGAGATTGCATTTGTCTGATCAGATCTTGGCACTCTGCCATTTCATCTTCGTTATGGAGTGGACGAAATATTTGTCTATAGAAACTGCGTACCTGAATTAACTAAATGAAGGTTATTCCAGCATATTGGAGGTGTTAAAGTCACAACAATATTCGTAATATTATAACCCTCGTATTAATAAACGACGAGCAGCGGCGAATTAGCACTAACACACATGTTAGCTTCAAATTTCTATTAATAAACGTGTATTTGACATGTAATAACGAGCGGATAACTTAACTCGCCAAATTCGGCGTTATAGAGAGCGGATAACTTTTTAACTCAGAGAGGGTGAGGGACTTTACAAAATCTCGAATCCTTTTCGGTGTTACGATTTACGAATACCAAAAGTTTTTGTTTATATTAGGTTTGCAAATTTGTGTAGATAAATTTGGGTCCACATTTCGAATAATAATTAAATATAAAATATATCCTGGGAACATATATCATCTGCAAATGACAAGACATCAATATTCGAATGACGCGTGAAATCTGAACATTCTACAAGAGAGAATCTGAGAGAGAATCGGTGAATTTCTGAGCGCAACAACAACCGCTTGGAACGAAATATGACAGTTATGTACTAGAATGTTTAGTACAATTCCGTGTAGTGCTGTCGTGCGTTAGGTGATAAAGAGCGAATAGCTAATATATAGATGGAATATGTTTATTAATAAGAAAAGTTAACAAACGGATAGGGTCACTATCCGTCTGCCAGCTAAAACACGTGTTAGAGAGCGGATAGCGTTTTTATTTATTAATACGGGGGTAATTGGTTAATTTAAATAAAACGTACGCTATATAAATCGATCGCAATCGATCAAAAATGAGAAAATTTGCAGAATAAAATCAGGGAAAAATACCAGAGAATTTTAAACCGGCTCGTACTGATAAATGTGTCAAAAGTCAAATGCACAAAGTTAAAGAAATATTTTTTTTTGCGATGTGGATTAGGTGTCAAAGATGTAAGTGGCTCAAACTAGCTCGAAGCTTTTGAGCATATTTTCTTTATTTTTGGAATTTGACAGATTTTTAGTACTTGGCTCCGGAAATTACACGAATAGACCTAAGATCTAAGGTTTTATGCCCTGGCCCCTTTGTCAAATATGAGTGTACATTGTTTGTGTAGAAGCATACCACTTTCTTCGATCGGTCGAGTCTCGTGGGCTTTTTTTTTTCTTCCTAGGAAGTCAATGTTCCTCGCTTCTCTGTGGCTCGTAAAGCTCACGAGCAGCTCCTATAGTTCTGCTTCGTTACGCCATCGCTGCGTTATACGCGTCTTGTTTTTCGTTTGTGTGCATTCTGCTGTTTGTATAATAAGTTTGAGTCACAAAACAGTTGCTTCTTCTGCATTCTGTGGCTAAGAGTTTATTGCCAATGAACAATGGAGACAACAAAAATGTAATGCAAGACAGTTTTCCCTAACGGAGCTCTTTGATTCATCTTATTTATGTTCGTATATTGATGGCTCTAGCACTTTATACTGTTTTGTTTCCAGCAAAAACTGTTGTTTCCTCCTAAAACTCTCAGCTGGACAAAGTCGAGTAACAGAGATGGAGCTAACCCCCAACAAGCGCATCACAATGGGTTCACATGGACCTAAGTGGGGTGCGGCAGGATTCGCTCTGACATACCCACCCATAAACCTAACCCAACCTAAAACTCTCAGCTGGATGACTAATTTATGTGCAGATTGGCGTAGCCTCCCTATACCAAAAGGAATTCCTTCTTATAATTTAACCATTGGCGGCAACAATACCAACAAGCAACTCATGATTCATCAGACAGTGAGTGTGTCTGACATCATTGTACCAATGAACTCCCATGTCGATATCCTCTCTGTTAGGACAAAGCTAAAAAGCACTCTTCCTCTTAAATGTACATTTCCGCTTCATTTCCTCGAACATCTGATAAGGCGACTGTCGACTAGACATCTCCTCCCATAATGATAGATGCATTTGGCAACCATCTCGAATCCTTTCCATTTCTAATTTTGCGGAAAGCATTCCCCTCCTCTCTGTTGTGCACCATAAAAACATTGCGAGGCAGTTTCGCCTTGTTTCTATAGTGGCAACAACAGCACATCTCGTCTGGTCATTTACTTTTGACTCAATTTGACTGCTGAAAACAAGCCCATAGCACACGCTACACGCTACACCATCAGAGAACACGACCAGAACCGCACAAGCACATCTGAATTTTGAACTGAACTCTTGAAATTAGCCTCAATCGTCATGTCGCCGCAGTAGGAAAGGAACAACAACAAACACGTCGACCAGAGCCAATTGAAACGAAGTGGAGAACAAAATGAAAATAAATACAAATTGAGTGTACAGTACGAGTATGTATGTATAACCGTCAATTAAACGGTGTCAGACTGCGTGCAGCATTTTAATTTAAAACGAAAATTATTTTTGATTTCTTTTGGCTAGAAACAGTGGGTACAGAGTACGTAGTCGAAGAATGCGATCCGGTGAAGCAAATTCTATCTGACAGCGGTAATGCAGTGTGCATACCAATGACAGTTGGGCTGAGTTGACAAACAAGAGGGCGTAGGGACTAGGGATGCAGAGATTACTTTCCACGGCTCAAACTGGGTCAAAGAGCCACGAACAGCTTGGAATTTTGTGCAAACAGCCATGCAACGGCGTATATGAGAGGAATGAAAACAAAAAGCTAAATGAAAGTGGTGCGTTGCAGATGCTAAATGTGGAGGCCAATGAACTGAACTATATGGGCCATGGCAGGGGGAATAAGACAACCCTTGCAAGTGACACAGAAGTTGTTCGTTTTTATTCGAGTAATAACATACATTCGGGTCACTGTGCAACTTAATGTCGGTTGGTAAATGAAGTGTTTTAGGAACAGAGTCAAGCTTCCCTCTTCGTTGTGCAGGTTTTGGTTATGTTTCTCCATGCATGTGTCATCTTTTCATTCGATTCCACTGAGTGTTTAAGCGAAATTGCCAGATGCGTTTTGTGCCATGACTTCAAACTATACGTCTTGGATTGCCCATCATTATTATGAAATCTAAAGACTCGTTTCTGCTCCTCCTTACAACTTGCATATATTTTCGCTATTCCCCATCCCTTTACGAGTGCCTGGCGTTGTCGATTTATGGAGGCACTTATGTTCGGTCTAGAAATTCCCTTGATCAATCACTCTTTCGCATGTGGTATCACAAAGGTCCTATCAATCTGATCTTAGTGCGTCTTTCCAGACAGCCACCTAACCTAGGCTAACTTAACCTAATTTAAGCGCGTCTATAAAAGAAGACTTAAAAGAAGGATTTCGTGGGTTTGTTGGTTACAGATGCACGAAATAGGTCGATTCTGTGAGAAGTTCAGGTGGATCATACTAGCCAATCTAATATGTTCATTGCGATACCTGCTGGATCAATGTTTCTATATAGTGTACACTTCCATAATCATTGCAGCCAGACAGTGAGCTACTACAGACTGAGCGCTCTGAAAAATTAAAAACATACAAAATCGTATGGTAGTGGCCACGTAAGCCCTGAGAGATTAGCGATTTCGCGGGCGAAGACCAGGGGCATCGTTTTATAGGTTATGTTGTCACCGAATGACCCTCGCCTATTTTTTATCCATAGATGTCTGTAATTTCACGAAGATGTCGGCACATCTCGAATCCTCTTCATTGTTAAGAGTATCGCAGCAGTAACGCTGAGTTGGTGACTATGGAATAACCTAAATTAGATGATAATTATGCTATGATTTATGAGTCAACACTTGGCAAAGCGATCTAATCTTAACGCTGGATTATTTTTATGTGTACTTTACTTTGCTATGTAGATAGTGCTTGCAATCTGTCAAACACCATCGCGTCACCAGCTGTAAAATATAAAGCGAATCAATGACTGAAGTCAACCGCATTATTATTATTATTATTTGAGAGGGGTTATTGTACTGCGACCTTTTGATCTATTGTACCCCTGCTTACGCCTCAGAGTGGTTTATTCCCTCAAAAGAGTTCCCCTCATAGTATAATTCCTTTTGAAATCATTTTAGAGGTTTTAGTACTCTTCGTTCTCCTTGGCGGAAGAAATCCGTCCTATAGCACTCTCTCCAGTCCAGTTTCCTTTAAGAATCTAAGGATGAGAGCTGGCTCTAGTGACTGTATTTCCTCATCAGATAGTTGGTACTTGCCCAAGTATTTCAGTCTTTTGTGGGTCAGTGCCCCACATGATCCCATCAGCAAGTGTTCTGGGATTTCATTGGACTCATTGCAGAATCTGCAGAGACCTTCTTCAGATATACCTAGTTTCCTGAGGTGTTCCTTGAGTCTACAGTGCCCCGTTAGGAAGCCCGTTAGGATACGAAGGTTATTTTTGCTCATGCCGATGCAAGCTTGGAATCTCTTCCGGTTGTATTGCCCCAGAAGTTTCTTGGCCTGCCTCATGCCCTGAGTGTTATGCCAGGTTCTTGCCCTGTTTTCTTTCTCTAGTTTCCTAAATTCTTCTTTGAGGGTGTGATCCCCTATTCCGCAGAATGGTTCAGGACCTATGAAAGTTTCTGATGCTCCCTTTCTTGCTAGGGAGTCGGCCATTTCATTCCCCTCTATTCCTACATGGCCAGGCACCCAGCAGAGTGTTATTTTGTTTCTCCTACCAAGTTCATTAAGTTTTTGTAGGCATTCCCATACAAGTTTGGATTTAATGATGTAGGAGTTAAGTGCCATAATAGCAGCTTGGCTGTCTGACATTATAGCTATATCACAGTTGACTCTGGTTCTGTCGAGGTTAATTTGGACACACCTGTCTATGGCATAGATTTCAGCCTGAAAGATGCTGGTACTTTTGCCCATTGGTTCAGAATATTTGGTTCCAGGCCCAAATACTCCCGTTCCAGTTCCCTCATCAGTTCTCGACCCATCTGTGTACCACTTTGTTGTGTGATTGCTCAGTCTGTGAATTGTGGATTCATTGCTCCAGTTCTTCTTATTGCTGAGCTTAGTAACAAAGTTCTTTTGAAAATCAAATCTTTTGATGATGTCGTCCCTAGGAAAGGCCAATAGTGGTTGTTTTTTGAGTAGTACGTCAAACTGTCTCAGTGTGATGCACTTTTCTCTTCCTATTCCTTCCTTGGCCATTCTTAGGATCGTTTTACATGCACATTCCTCAACCATAAGGTGCAATGGAGTTAGTTCCAATAGCACTTCCATTGCTGCGGTTGGGCAAGTTCTCATAGCCCCTGTAATACATAGGCACGCCAGTCTTTGCACTTTATTGAGTGTCTTCCTTGTGGTTGAAAGACTGGTTCTTTTTGCCATGCAATCGCTCCATATGTGATCATTGGTCTCACAATCAGGGTTGTCAGATGTGACGATTTATCGCCAAATGGGCGATTTCAAGTCTCATTTGGCGATATGAAAATCAGTTTGGCGACATACCTAAAAAACGTGCGATTTTTGGCGATTTTTCATTTTCGAATTAAAATCTTACAGCCTTATGTATAAACTCACCGTAGAGTCTGCTTAAATCTATGCACCCTCTAAAATGCCCTTACACAGGAAAATGTGATTTATAAAGATTTTTCGAACCTTGTTTTAGGGCTGCGTAAGTTAAACGCGAAAATTTGCGTTTAGAGCCTGCGTAGAGCTTACGTAAATGTGTTTTTGCATCAAATGTCATTTGGTCGTCGTCGAATTGTAAACATAATGTTTGTTCATTCATTTCGCATGCTGTGCAAATTTCTGCCAAACGAATTTCGTTTTCATATACAATTATATGATTGAAATTATATTTAATAAATAAAAATATTTGAAATATTTTGCGTTTGTGATAATTATTATGTCTTCTACTTCAGTTTTGTTGTTGTGGGAAATGTCTTAGGATGTGTGCGAATATGTCTACAAATGGCCTGGCATTGGATTTGGCGTTGGTTGGTAGAATAGAAATAAGAATATGGATATAGGAAGGAAGACACATAGATATATGGTTGCAGTTTGATATTTCAGCAGTCCCTTCGAAGACATTTCGGAATTGTTTTAGATAATTTGACTTTTTATTGTGTAAAATGATTTTATTTACAAAGCTAATCACAGCGGATGTCGGTTTCAGGGCAAAAAGGCAATAGATTTATGTGCTTTCTGTAATAGTTTATCGAAATTCTTACATTTTCAGACACAAACCTCGTTTAGTAAAATTACCGCGGAAAAATGTTTATAAATCACAATTTCAGGAAAGCCACGTAGAGGCTGCGTAAATCTTTACGCGATGTTTAACTTAACAACATCGTAGACTCTGGTGATCAATAATAAAAAAAAATATTTGTGCCCCTTTTTTAACACTTGTCCTCCCTAGAAAACTCACGTTGTCCCCCTTTTCGTATTTTTTAATCTGGCATCCCTAGTAGAGGCGTCGTAGGTAAGGGAATCTAATAAATACGGCTGTTAATGTAACGGGTGATTTTTTAGCTGGTTTGGTTTTGGCAACACTGGTTTTGACAGCTGACGTGTGTTTAGTACCTTGTGTCACTGTCAAACAGCTTCAGTTTGGTTTGAAATTTAACCATGGATCGTCTTACAAATGAACAACGCTTGCAAATTATTGAATTTTACTATCAAAATTCGTGCTCGGTTCGAAATGTTCATCGCGCGCTGCTTCCATTTTATGATCGGCATTCTCGACCTTCTGAGCAGTCTATTCGGAAGATTGTGACCAAATTTCGCACCAAATTTACTTTGTTGGACATTAAACCACCAACACGTTTACGTACTGTGCGTAGTGAAGAAAATATTGCGGCCGTATCAGCTAGTGTGACAGAAGACCGCGAAATGTCGATTCGGCGCCGTTCCCAGCAGTTAGGCCTTTGTTACAGCTCTACGTGGAAAATTTTGCGGAAGGATTTGGGCGTAAAGCCTTTTAAGATACAGCTGGTGCAAGAACTAAAGCCAGCCGACCTACCACAACGCCGAATTTTTGGTGAATGGGCTCTTGGAAAGCTGGCCGAGGATCCGCTTTTTTATCGAAAAATTGTGTTCAGCGATGAGGCTCACTTTTGGTTGAATGGGTACGTAAATAAGCAAAATTGCCGCATTTGGAGTGAAGATCAGCCAGAAGCATTGCAACAGCTACCAATGCATCCCGAAAAAGCCACTGTTTGGTGCGGTTTATGGGCCGGCGGCATTATTGGGCCATATTTCTTCAAAGATGATGCGAATCGCAGCGTTACTGTCAATGGTGAACGCTACCGAGCGATGATAACAAACCTTTTTTTGCCCGAAATGGAAGTTCTTGACTTGCATGATATGTGGTTTCAACAAGACGGTGCCACATGCCACACAGCACGCGAAACAATGGCGCAATTGCGAGGCGAGTTTGGTGAACAGTTAATTTCACGTTTCGGGCCGGTTAATTGGCCGCCTAGGTCGTGCGATTTGACACCATTAGATTATTTTTTGTGGGGGTATGTCAAGGCTAATGTGTATAGGGACAAGCCCGCTTCGATTGACGCACTGGAAGCCAACATCCATGCATTCATTCGTGAGATACCGGCCGATATGTGTGAAAGAGTATGCCAAAATTGGACTCAGCGGATGGGCTACCTGAGACGCAGCCGCGGTCAACATTTGCATGAAATTATTTTTAAACATTAAATTGCAAGGTTCAAACTATCGATTCAAATAAATATTTCATTCATTTTTTCGAATTTTTTGTGTTTTTTTTTTTTTAAAGTTCTAAACCTCTTAAAAAATCACCCGTTATTTCTATTTCCCACTAATTCCAAGAAAAAAAACCGAAAGGTATCGGCTTCAGAAAAAATTATCGATTTTCGATTTTCAAATAAATTTTTTAATTATTAGAAGTAAATAATGCCATGTGTCAAACTAAAAGATTCTGTCACAATAAATTTCCAAACTTGGCCATTTGATTGTGCAAAAGTATAAAATCAAACAATAAAATGAGTACAAAAGCAAATAAAAAACAGCGGATTTTTAACCAACGAGAGTGGGAACAATTTCAAGATAGAATAATTATTTATCTATCAATAATGAGTACCTATGCATTCATTCGATTTGCTGCAATAATTTTAGGCCTTCTGTTGAAATGCTTTTGGCATTTAGTGTTAATATTTAGGAAGATGGTTTCAGGATGAAATAGATAAGTAATACTAGACTGATCTTTTGATTTTTATGTTGTTTTTGTTTTATTAACAATATTAGCTGAAGTTTGTATGAAATAAATTGTTTTGTTTTTTGTTTTTTTTTTTTAATAAAATGTGTTATTTTTTGTGTTTTAAATAATTAATTGCTTAGTTTTATTACATTTTACAATACTTTTAATTTGGCGATTTATGGCGACGGGGATTTATTAATTTGGCGATTTTAAATTTAAGATTGGCGATTTCGATTATAAAAACCTGACAACCCTGCTCACAATAGCAATATACATCCATCTAAGGATGGTCGGGCTACATCCCCAGGATTTGCCAGCTAAGCTCCGGCAAATCATTAAAGCACGCGTTGCTTTTCTGGTTATCTCTTCTGTATGTTTTTTTAAGATGAGTTTACTGTCTAGGTTTAGTCCCAAATATTTAACTTCATTGACTGTTGTCAGTGTTGTACCTGATAGCCTTATCGGCCTTAGTCGTTCAAGTTTTCTTTTCCTCGTGAATGGTACTATTGTTGTTTTTGCCGGATTAAGGTTAAGCCCAGCCGTTACGCACCAATCGAGTTATTTCGAGTCCCCTTTGTATAATGTCACATAGGGTTCCCTCAAATTTACCCCTGGCAATGATTACTATGTCATCAGCATATGCTTGACAATTGATGCCCTCGTTCGTCAATTTCAACCGCAACTAGAAGTACTTATTAATTTAATCCCATTGCGCCGTACTAATAACAAATTTAAGTATTGACCCCGACGAGCCAAAAAAAAAAAAAGCACCGTGCTACTGGTGGAATCATATCGCCCAATATGCCTTTTATTCTTGAACGGATCATATACGACAGACTGCTCGCAGTAGCAGAGGAGAAAGGAGCATTGTCAGACCATCAATTTGGATTTAGGAAATCGCGCTCTATCGTCATGGCAATAAAAGGAGTAGTCGACATAGCTACAGAAGCGATACAAGGAAAAGATGGCGATATGGGACAAAAAGAATACTTTGCAGTACCTATAGTGACACTGAACATCAGAAACTCATTTAACTCGGCTAATGTAATCGTTCATTAAAAGATCGCTTGCCAGGATGGACGCACCCTATTACTTGCAAAAAATAGTTGCAAACTACTTTACCAACAGAAAGCTGAGTATGAAACTGAGGAAGGCTTAAAATACTACAACGTGCCACAGGGATATGTACTCGGCCCCCTCCTATATGGAACATTATGTAGGATTTAGTTTTGAGACTTGCGATGTGTTCGACTAGGATTCGCCGACGATATGGAGTGTTAGAGTGGCAAAACACATTAATGAGGTAGAGTCAGCCACGAACGAAGCTACTCACGTCTATCACAGGATCCGTCTGTTCGGAATTTTGCTATGAACCCGGAAATAACTATCATAGAATCCGTCGTAGAGGAAATGTTTGCTATGAATTTCGAAGTTCGTAGCAAACAATTTCCCCTACGACTGATTCTATGATAGTTCTTTCGGGGTTCGTAGCAAAATTCCGAATACGACGGATTCTGTGATAGATGTGATTATAACGGGTGATTTTTTAAGAGGTTTAGAACTTTAAAAAAAAAAAAAACACAAAAAATTCGAAAAAATGAATGAAATATTTATTTGAATCGATAGTTTGAACCTTGCAATTTAATGTTTAAAAATAATTTCATGCAAATGTTGACCGCGGCTGCGTCTCAGGTAGCCCATCCGCTGAGTCCAATTTTGGCATACTCTTTCACACATATCGGCCGGTATCTCACGAATGAATGCATGGATGTTGGCTTCCAGTGCGTCAATCGAAGCGGGCTTGTCCCTATACACATTAGCCTTGACATACCCCCACAAAAAATAATCTAATGGTGTCAAATCGCACGACCTAGGCGGCCAATTAACCGGCCCGAAACGTGAAATTAACTGTTCACCAAACTCGCCTCGCAATTGCGCCATTGTTTCGCGTGCTGTGTGGCATGTGGCACCGTCTTGTTGAAACCACATATCATGCAAGTCAAGAACTTCCATTTCGGGCAAAAAAAGGTTTGTTATCATCGCTCGGTAGCGTTCACCATTGACAGTAACGCTGCGATTCGCATCATCTTTGAAGAAATATGGCCCAACTTTATAACTCACGAAGGGCTCAACCGATTTCAATGATTTTTGTTGTGTTTTATTCGTCTTCAATCAGGGATGGTTTATGAAAAAAGAAAAGTCGGAAAATTCTCAACCAGTGGCGTTGAAGGCACAAACTTCGTTTTTCATGGGGAAAAGCACTTTGTAAAAAAATAAAATGGGTAGAAATCGAGTAGTGACACTTCAAATACAAAAAAAAATATTTTAAATTTTCAAAGCAATTGTTGTTGTCAATTATTTTAATTATTTTCCAAGCAAATTGTTGTTGTCAAAAATTTTGAAATTTTTTTTAAATGTAACCTACCTAATACGTTTGTTTATGTTTACTATGTTACATTAAGTAAGTTTTTGAAATGGAGTAGATTTGATTTATTTCATGGTTATTGAATCCATCATTTTCGTTTGACATGTATTTTCAGGATCCTTGCATAAGTATGCGTGAGTAAGTTGAAATGTAGGGGTGATTGAGATGACGTGGACAATAATGACAGGCAACAGGAGTTGTGGACCGTTTTGAGCATGCACGTAGCGGTTGTTACGAAAAATGAGCGTGTAACAATTGTGGTATTCTGCTCATTCGTGAGTAGGGTTATGGGGAGGGCAACTCAAAGGTACCATAACACCTTCGGTACCGGTGTAGAGAGAGCAGCGAAAAGGCTTACCAACCAAGGTGATAGGTTCGGTTAGTTTTCTTCTTGGCTGTTAAAGTTACAAATATTTCGTCGGTCGCTGATGGACTATTTTGTTAAGCATTGTGTCTTTGGTTATACTCGATGTTGGATGTATTCGATTGAATGGCAAAAAAGAGGCGCACATTTTCATTTGGTTAGTCGAAAGATATGTGCCGAGATTTCAGGTCCCGAAACCGATCCAGACCTGCATGATGTCATAATTACAAACATGATTCATGGACCGTGTGGCGCCATTAACATACAATCACCGTGCATGGTCGACGGTAAGTGTTCCAAGCGTTATCAACGATGGTATCTTCTGGAATAGCGGCTACGCTGCTGGAAGGTTACCGAACCGCTCATTCGGCATTGAAATTGCCATTAAACATTCAAGCGGTTGAAGAACTTATATGTAACATAGCGAAACATTCAGCAATGGCCAAAGTTTTGGTAGCAAGCAAAATTATTATCTGGGACGAATGCACAATGTCGCATAAGCGTGCGTTAGAAGCTCTGAATCGCAATATGAAAGATCTGTATACGCAAGACGTTTTGGGGGTGCATTGATTTTACTTTAAAGCGATTTCCGGCAAACGCTATCAGTAATACCACGATCGACTGCTGCCGATGAGATCAATGCTTTGAAGAAACTTCAGCTGACGACATCGCATGTTTGTTAAATGATCCATCTGCCGAAGTGTTCTCCAATCAACTGCTAAGTATTGGTAATGGTCATGTTCCTGTCGACGCATCGAATGGATTGATTTCGTTGTCGCGGAATTTTTGCAATGTTGTCCCAACGAAAGAGGTATTTAAGCGTCTATATAAAGTAGCATGTGCATTGTGCATGCTGGAAATTATTACTTTCATTACGTTACCTAACGAATTTGGGCGGAACGAAGTTCGCCGGATCAGCTAGTGCCGATCATAAAATGTAAGCAGCGCGCGATGAACATTTCGAACCGAGCTAGAATTTTGATAGTAAAATTCAATAATTTGCAAGCGTTGTTCATTTGTAAGACGATCCATGGTTAAATTGCAAACCAAACTGAAGCTGTTTGACAGTGACACAAGGTACTAAACACACGTCAGCTGTCAAAACCAGTGTTGCCAAAACCAAATCAGCTAAAAAATCACCCGTTACAAATCAAAGATTGGTTAGCATCCGCCGGCTTCAAATTAACTGACCATAAAACGAAGCCTATCCTAATAATGAGTCGCAAAAAGGTTAGAACTTTCAAGTAATCCGATCAACCGGCTACAGTTTAAAGGGCACGTTGAATATTCGAGTAAAAAGGTGTTACTGCTACATGCAGCACTCTCTCGGATACTCCCGAACATTGGTGGACCTGGATATGCTAGGAGGATCCTACTATGTAAGCTCAGTACTCTTGTATGCTGCCCAGGTTTGGGCGTGTGCACTTGCGTCGAAAGAAGCAAGAAGAAAACTGTTTTCCATTTACAGACTCAGCGCATTAAGAACGATCTGTGGTTTTCGAACCATCTCCTTTGTCATAGCAAGTATGATCCCTACGGGCCAACAAAAGGAAAAAGAAATCGTTTGAATAAAGACTGCAGAGCGAACTGCTTCACTCGTCATGGTGGCTAGCCAGGTTGATCAACACTACGAAAGGCAGATGGACCTACAAGCTGATCCCGAACATTGAGATTTGGACAAAGAGATCACATGGAAACGTCAACTACCACCTTACGCAGTTCCTAATGGGTCACGGCGGCTATCGAAAATATCTTCATCGATTTGGACACAATAGCTCCCCCTTTTGCCCAGATTTTCCAGAACAAGAGGAAGATACGGACACGGACCAAATGCGTGACATTGTGCAGTCTTGTAACGACTCTTCAAAATGAACTACGAAGAATAGAAAAGCTCAGAAGAGCATTACAAACAGCAGAAGCGTCAGAAGTAGCTGACATAATACAAGATGCAGCATAAAAAGCTAACCAGCAACGCGGGAAGAGTGGTTGATTAACGTATGGTATCGACTATTCGGGTTTGCATGTTGGTAGCACGGGCTACTGTATCTTTGGAAGATTGCGACATCCATTGGCGCATCCAACAAAAAAAAACCCAACGACGTCCGCATGGGCAATATTTGTCCAAGAGAATTTAGGAATTCTGTCTCCTGTAAGATCCTCTTGGCACATTATTGCCCATGTGACTGAGACAGAGCAGTGGACGTCTGCGTCAACATCCTTGCACAGCTCATAAATTTTTGTTTCTTGTTCTTCTTAAGTCGCTCTCCTCCACACACAGGACCGAAATCCATTTCAAAATGTTTCTTCCAAAACAGCTCTACCCCTTTTGTGGAGCACCCGGTGCCATAAGCAGCGATGGCAGAATAAGGACTTACCCGTCAGTCACTTCTAAGGTTAGCTTATATAATTCCTCCTTCAAATCAGGGGCCGTCAATCCCGTCACTGAATTTTGTGGATTTTACAACCAAAACAGTAACAATTGCAGTCATGTATCACTCGATAACGGACGCGGTATCTCCACCGCGAGCCCGATTCGCCAAACAGAAGCTGCTTCCTACCGCTACTTCTCGCCTGATCTCCGCTATGTCGTCATTTTTGGAGTTGATGTTCACGGTTCCGAGGTAGCTGAACTCCCCAAACACCTCAGAAGTTGACGCCATCATTCAAATTCTTCCCAAATTGATCACCGAATACCTGGAAAGCTTTTACACTCGTCTTTCCATCTGGACCAATTACGTTTTGTCGGTATTTTAAAACAAGTCGGTTTATTATCACACAGTAAGTGATGTAAAGATGTACAAGACTTTCGCTTCCTAAATACCACTATGCACAGCCACACCCTTCAAATGTCTTATGTCCTCGAAAAGTAAAGACACATCGTTTATCAGAATGTTGGTTAAAAACGTCTCTCAATGGCAGAGCGGTGCGGTACACAACAGACCTCGTTAAATTCTCAAACAACGCTTAAGTAGCAATATGTCTTTCTCCACTTTCGCTTATGTGAGGGACAAAATGACGAGATGAGAGATGGTTCGGTTAGTATGTGTCTTTATTTTGCTCCTGACTCAAGTATCCTCAGACTTTGTGTCTGCATCTATGCACATATACGTATATATTGTTGTCTTTGTCGTAGATAATGATGGTGGGCTATTGTAAATGCGAAGAAGGGATGAAGGTTATTCTTTCAATACGTGAATGGAACGCCCTTAGCACCTTCGGAGTCATTCATTTGAAAGAGAATAATTAATATCGGTGCGAAGGTTAAGGGACATAACATCATATGCTGAAGAGGTGATGTCAGACCGGAGCGTTGACATCTTATGCAAACGTTATATCGAAGAGCTTTTCCTCCTGG
This sequence comes from Cheilosia vernalis, assembly GCA_949126925.1. NCBI lineage: Eukaryota > Metazoa > Arthropoda > Insecta > Diptera > Syrphidae > Cheilosia > Cheilosia vernalis. The sequence continues at coordinate 7,052,323 of OX421360.1, read as the reverse complement.
GGTGGCAGACACTTGATCTTGGAATCATATTTACATTTAAGGTGATGGAAGTTTAATGTTCGACAGTTGTCCCAACCGGCTGGAGCGTTGTGTATGAAATGTATTTTAGAGCTAAGGCAGAGGGGATGTCCTTGATAGGAATATTTAAAATAATTCATCACCAAGCGGATGACGGACGGACAGAAGAGCCTTCTTGGTTGTATGTTCATCACCATTCCTAGCCCCTTAATTGAAAAAAAACGCAACACATTTATCGCAGGGAATCCATTCACCTTCTTGAAGTCACAATCAATTTGGGAATAATATTGCAGGACCGCTTACCAAATATCGCCAGATCAGCTTACTCAAAGTTAATTTACCTATTTAGCAGACGGAGGTATTGCAGACCTCCTGATCAATGAACAAGATTGCGAAACGTTCACAAAGCCAATTTGACAGCGACAGATAGGAGCACTTTCTTTAATACCGTCAAATCTATACCCGCTGTCGCACAGACAACTAGTCTATCGCCCATTCTATAGGTACAACCAAGGCAGATGTTCCGAGATTATGTCTCTACTTTCTGTTCCATGAGTTATGTACGTCTTCTTCTACAGACACTAGCTTTTTTCAATACGTTTTTAAATCTCCGTCTAGTTCTTAAAATTGCAAGGACGTTGCCATTTTACTATGTTTTATGTGTCTGTTGCATAATCTTTTTGGCATTTTGACCCGTTTGACACTTAATACATTTTGCTACCCTTGTCATAAGGATACAATTCCGTTCTACCTTGAAAAAGAAAACGAAAACGCTTCACATACCTACCGCATAATCCGCTTAGTGGGTTGCTCTTGGGACTCAAATTACCAACATATAATTGTTTTTTTTTTCCCCCTTTTTGCTTGTCATCTTACTAACAATTTCCTTTTTCTTTTAGTTTTCCAGCATAGAAACCCCTGGATATGTGGGGTTCGCGAATCTGCCCAATCAGGTGCACAGGAAATCTGTGAAGAAAGGATTTGAGTTCACCTTGATGGTTGTGGGAGAGTCTGGCCTCGGAAAGTCGACCTTGGTCAACAGTCTATTCCTTACTGACTTGTATCCAGAGCGAATCATTCCAGATGCTGTTGGTAAGTGTTGAAATAGAATTTTGTCTCTTTATTAGAAGATTTAGTCTCCAAACTTCGTTAAGTGGTCTATTCGAATTCAGTTGATGGAGTCTGGCTTTTAAAACGCATTTTGCATTGCATTCCTAAGAATATCTGTTCAGTGTTCGTGGGATTCTGTCTCTTTGCTGGCAAAAATTGATAGCCTATGGCTGTTTAATTCAGTTGAAATGTAGAGTGTTGTGAAATACCAGGCCTGGAACCGTCTAACCCAAGTTGGCAGTTATATTTCCGATCCATTGAAGATGAGACGAGTCGATTTCAGCATAAGCTCGCATTTTCGACATTTTATGGCAAGTTCATCCAAATACTTTTGAAATATCAAGCGAAACAATCTTCGTTTCACCGGAGTGCGGGGGAAAATGGTTCCACTGGTGAGATATGCCATCAAATCACCTCACCATTGGATATGTTGTCACGAAAATCATACTGTCGCTCATGAAGATATTTCATACACTGTAGATCTGTTACCGCAAAAATCATATACTGCCACTCGTGTATATATCTCATACGCTGGCCATCTATCAGCCTTTCTATGGCTTTGAATAGTACGTTTAATGGTTTGGTGGTAGAAGAAGGACGCCTGAAAAAGCTTACGCATTCGTTTTTCCAGAGTGGAAGAAAACCTCTTCAAAATTATGGCGGATATACTTATACAATCTGTACCAGCGAATTTGTGCATATTAAGGTCAAGAAGTCGTTAACGCACTCGAGCACAGGATGAGCAATCTAGAATATTATATGAGAGCCACTAGCAGTGAAAAGTACAGCCAGTAGCTGGCTTTTCTAAAGGTCTGACAGCTGGATTGTCATTGAAAACGTGTGCTGCAATTGACAGCGTGGTGGAGTTCGTAATATATTTCACGAACGGCCAAAATCTGGGAGTTACAGACTCACAAACATGTTTTTTCCTCTTATATTTGCTTCATAAGCTTTGGTTAACTCAACTCTTTCAACCTGATGGCCTTCTTGCAGCTCATTGGTTTGATACTCTTAATTGTATTAATTGTAGTAGATAAATTATTGTTGTACGGCTTATGTGGCAAGTAGCGCCATGCCATCCTGAGACTGCTTATAACCTTGACGTTGTTGTCATCTTTGTTTTCGAAGATACAAGAGCTCGAACTTCACGAAAAGGATTATAAATTCACTACAGCCTTTGAGGGTTTTGTTTTGTTATATCCAGGTTCGGTTTGTGTCGCTTTACAGTGATATTAAACTAGACAGATTGTTAGCATTATTTTGTTCTTAAAGCCAGCCACCTCTTCTTTGACTGCAGTGTTTCACTTCGTTTTTGGCAGTCATATAAACGTAACATTCGACATTAAAGGTATTCGAATAGAGGAGACCACCTCAACTTAACGTGCGCAGGACGTGGGATAACGATCTAGCGAACTGGATAGGTTAAGTCTTACAAACGAGCTCTACTGGCACTCATTTTCTCACACGTTACAAATAGCTTCGGACAAAGAGACAAAACGGTCGCACCAAGTATTGCAGTTTTAAAACCGCTTTTCATTGGTAACTTAACTGTAGCATCATCTTTCCTATCCCAGCGGCAGGTTTCGCTCTCTCAAAAAGAAAGAATCTGCTTTCAGGAATTTTGCGATAAGTTTCCCTCGCTGGATGAAGTGCTAGTGGTTTCCTCTGGAGTGACTTTCGATAACAATCGAAGTGGCTCATCCTACTTCCTTCGGTTGATGTTCCATAATTATCCTCAATGCCGACCAATATGTGCGTTTGTTCGAACTGTCCAACTTTTGAAAGATCACTGTCAGCGTCCTGTTGCCGCCAACATTCCGCAAGGCGATCATTCTTGGTCTGGTGATTTTGCCGTTCGGTACTGAATAATTTCATGATGAGCTCTCAAGTGCCCTTGAAAGTCCAGTCAAGAGGAAATTAAAAAAGAAATGAGAAAATCAACGATTGTCGGAGCGAGACTTCGTTAGAGCGCCTGTTAGTGTCTTCTTAAACCTCAAATCTCGATGAACATAACCCTAAGTCATCTTTCTTTTTTTTTGCAGAAAAACAAAAGCAAACCGTAAAGTTGGAAGCGTCAACTGTTGAAATCGAAGAACGCGGAGTGAAGCTGCGCTTGACCGTGGTCGATACACCAGGCTTCGGCGATGCCATCGACAATTCGGACAGTTTCAGTGCAATCCTCGAGTACATCGATGAGCAATACGAGCGATTCTTGCGCGACGAGAGCGGTTTGAATCGCCGAAACATTGTTGACAATCGTATACACTGCTGTTTTTATTTTATATCGCCCTTTGGGCATGGGTAAGTCTGCAACGGTCAGTTTGACTCCGTAACCGCAGCTGATTGAGCTTATTTCTATATTTTTCCAGCCTCAAACCTCTCGATGTGGAATTCATGAAGAAGCTCCACTCGAAAGTGAACATAGTGCCTGTGATCGCAAAAGCCGATTGCCTGACGAAAAAGGAGATTCTCCGCTTGAAGTGCCGCATTTTACAAGAAATCGAAGAGCATGGAATCAAGATCTACCCCCTGCCCGATTGCGATAGCGACGAGGACGAAGATTACAAGGAGCAGGTGAAACAGCTGAAAGAAGCTGTTCCGTTTGCGGTATGCGGTGCCAACACTCTGTTGGAGGTGAAGGGCAAGAAGGTTCGCGGTCGTCTCTATCCATGGGGTGTCGTTGAAGTTGAGAATCCGGAACACTGTGATTTTATTAAACTCAGGACTATGCTTATGTGAGTTGAAAGGTGAGGCTTCTACCAGAATTTGTTCTCATTCTCCATTTTCACAGAACCCACATGCAAGACCTGCAAGAGGTCACTCAGGAAGTACACTACGAAAACTACCGTTCGGAGCGTCTGGCCAAGGGCATGAACAAGAAGAACGGCCCCCACAAGGACAACGATCGTGACTCGGTGACGACTAATAACAATCCCTCGGACAAAGATAGGATACTGTTGGAGAAGGAAGCCGAGTTGAGGCGCATGCAGGAGATGCTAGCGCAGATGCAAGCCAAAATGCAGGCCCAGCAATAGACAGCAGACAAGCGTCTCTGTGTTGTGTACTAGTTATCTCTATTCTCTCTCTCTCTCTCTCTTTTAATGTGACTCTCATTTGTGTTTATGTCATTTTCTTTCATTTAGAATTTAAAAGAATAAACTTATATATTTTTATACGAATTTACATTAAGTTCTAACACTCATTTGAACATAAAAAAAGAAACATACGGCAAATACTACACCCTACGTTACGTCTAAGTACATTTATATGAATATTTTCCATTTGTGAGAAAGGAAGAACAGCGCTCTTGTTCGAATGGTTCTGTTTTCCCTTGAACAATGTATATAATATTATTTTTTTTTATAATTTGCAAGTAATTTTGCGCCAATTCGTGTTGCGGTTATATTTCGCTTGTGTTCCAAAACAAAACGTAAACAAAATGATATCCTATGTAATACTATTGTAATCGGTATATACACATTCATGACGCAATATATTGAATTTTTCCATTAAATACAAGTGCGAGGTTTTTTAATTGAATTATTGTTCCCAACTGTAGGTGGTGGAGGTGCGGAATATAGTCGCTGGTATCTGCGCTGTGGGGTAAAAGTTTCTTTTGAAGATGGTTGTGAAGGGAACTACTGCTTAGTTGCGTTTTATTTGGTTGGGGGTTTTGTCAAAGTTCAATGATGACCAGCGAATATGTTTGAACTTAAATCCTTAGGCGGGTCCTCAGCTCGAGTTTATGGGATTCAACAGCGGAGCCAAATGCAAACAGATAGATGTCAGTTCTGCACTTAAATTATTGTAAAACCAGAGATTTAAAGATTGATTGCCCTGTTTAGGATTAGGATTAGGTATGTGCTGTTGAGAGTGCAAGCATTGTAGCAATTCTAATCTTATATGCTTCTGTTCTATTTGGGAATTTGAGGAGTAGCCAAATTATAGCCTTGAAGTATCTATTTCTCGGAACAAGAAGGCTGATACAAGTAGTAATTTACTCAAAACGACAAATGGCATAAGAATTCGATCAAATTTCCACACCCAGCTCAATTTGTCTGGGTGGGATGCTCCTTCAATTTAAGCGACAGCCGTTGTAACTCACCGCGTTCCTTCATTCATCAAGAATCGTAGCTTTTCCAATGCATGGAGGTCATAAATATTAAACTATGTATTAATTCATAATATGTACTTAGTTTATGATGGAGGCATCCCCGAATTTGCGTTTGCAAACAAACGTATTCCTCAGTAAAGTCGAAGTTCAGAGACCTCGATTGTGAGTTTTACTGTGTACACTCAAAATTGTGTATTCATCTTGCTCCGAACGCGTAATTCCGGTTTGTCAGATGTATATAACCGAATAAATGATGTTGTCCTCGCAAATTTGGCTTTCACCATTGCCACCTGAGTGTAAATGTTTCATAAATAAAGTCGGTCCGTTTTTGAAAAGAACGGTCCATATTTTTCATCACTTATGTCGTTTTCCATTGGGCAAAAAGAAGCGTCCGGGAGAGTCCGGAATCGAAAAAATCACTTCTGAAACCGTTCCATTGGCACAAAAAATACTCTTCTGGTGATTCTGAGGAGAGAATTTCGCTTCTGGATTTGAAGTCAGAATCCACTCAAGAAGCACTCACACAAGTGTAGTTTGTGTATTTTATACAAGTCAACTGACGGCTGCCGTAGATTATTTTTTGGCATTTCACCAATACGCATGTGGATTCAATCAGAAGCAGTTTTCTTGTTCCATTGGACTACAGAATGAGTGGATCCCCGAGTGAAACCAATGGAAAACGACATTACATTCCGCCTTAACCGCCTACGAGTCTGCAACATTTTGCTTCGATTTTCCTCCGCCACTCCTTCCAATTGAAGAGAGTTTTCCTTCAAATCGCATGACAAATACCATTTGTTCTCTTTGTCGCATGACATAAATCCCACCAGCCATTCGATTTTTCCCATTCCAATCTTCGCAAACCTCGTGCAAAAGAAACAGAAAGATTTGTCAATCGAATTACCCCACACACACGCCATCAGCCAGAGCAGGCGAAGAACACTCACAATTCCCAAGAAAGAGGCCAACAAAAAAAAAGTACCATGTCATGTACAAATTTTCCATACACACTTTCTTCTCATTAACGAAATTTCCTCGACGGTAGTCGGTCGCACTTGTCGCAAAGAGATTTTACACCACAGCTACAGTCGGTCGAAATTAGTTCGTTCTTCGTTTTCCGTTTCTATCGTTGTCCTGCGAATTCGAATCATCATCCAGTTTCGTTTTCGACCAGCCAGCTGTCATTTTGCTGAGTTGATTCGTGTTGCGCGCCGCAATTAAGAAGACAGTGCGAGAGTGAAAAAAAGATAAGGAAAAAACGGGTCGTCGCTGAACTTCTGCTTCTGCAATCAAAGTCAACGGTAACCAATCTCATTATCTCGTTATTTTTGTTAATTTTTTTTGAGTGTAAATAAACAACAATTCGGGGTGTAATAATTGATAATAGGTTAATCGCTTTTGAGGATTCGATTTGGGAATATGGTGCTGCCTCGCAGGAAGTATAGCAGCAGCATCACATACATGCAAACCAATGTACACAACCCAAGGCAGAGTGCAAAGAGAGTGTAGTGTAGATTAACCTTTTTTGACATTGAACATTTTTTTTTTGTTTGCCGCCGTCGTACTTGTGGTCGTCGATTCGGCGGTTTGTCTTGTGGTTCCTTCTCGCGATGGTATTTCTTAAATATTCAGAGAAAATCTAAAATATTTTATCCAATTTAAGTGCGAAAAAGAAGAACTCAAATCGAACACGAAACAAAGGAGGAAAAAACGAAATTCAGTCATTCACTGCGAGGGCGAATAGTGAACGCAAAGGAAGCAGCAAGAAATAGCAACAAGAAAAGTTTAAATTAATTGAAAGGAAAGTTGTGTAATCAAAAAAAAAATAAAAAAAAATAGTAATAATAAAACTAAAAGACGCAAACGCCCGACGGACGGTCAGCCGTTCTTGTGACTTCGCGCGGAGATACCTATAGACGTCGCGTTTTTCACTTTGTTGTTACCGAAATAGATCAGTGCACGTTTTTAAAATATATTTCGTGTGACTAGTTAGCGCTACTTTGTGTGTGTGTTTGATTAAGTTTATAATTTAGAAATATCCAATCTCCGGTACCTAAATTAGTTTTAAAAGAAACAAATAGAGCTAGCGCTTTGTAATAAAACGGTTCGATCAAGTGACACGCAAGCAGTGCTTTCCGGTGTGTTGAAGTTTCGAGCAAAATTCGACGAGAAGATATGGCCAAGGACGAGGAGGATGATCTATTGCCCGACAAAGATGCCGCCAAGGGTTTCTATGCTAAGTACGAACCAAAGGAGATCCTCGGAAGGTGAGTCTGAGTATTTTTCTCTTGTCCCTATAAAGCGTAAGCGATTGCAATTAGCTGGTGGTGGGTTGTATCTGGTCGTAATTAAAAGTTATTTAAAATCAGTTTTATTGTGTTCTGATTTTTTCCGGTTTAAATTTGTGCCGATTTTGCATATTATTGTCTCTTTCCTTTGCCCTTTAATTTTGCTATTGCTTGTTTGATTGACGTTGCCAGTTGCACGTTCCATCTATCTGTAGTACAGATTCTGCAATTCTGCATAAAACACAAGTGCATGCAAATCACTAGGCCTGTTTGTTTATGCTTATCAATTGTTCGGAGTCGAGCTACCCTATTTAAGATAACAAAGGGTGAAGTCCACTTAGACACCACATCTACCCAACAGTAGGGTGAACTGAGCGTGTTAAAATATTTGTTAAGTCGAGTACTCGATTTCTGGAAAGCTGAAATTAAGCGACTTCGCGTTCTTTTATATAGAGTTTGACATTAATTTAACATGTTGCAACTTTTTTTTTTATTTTGACGGGTGCAATGTTTCCGATAGGATTTTTTACGCATTCTATTCACCACTAGATGCATAGACACAATGTCAAACGCCATATTAAATCTCCATTTGCGAACGTTCTCCTAAACTGGTATATTAGCGATATTGAGTATTTGGGAATTATAAGGCGTTTTTCTTTTTTAGTTCAGAGCACAACCTGAACTGTTATACAAAAAGTTTGTGTTTCTTTTTTAGCTCAGACACTTCAGAGCTCGAATTTGTGTTTCTTTTTTCGCTCAGAGCATGATCAGAGCGCGCTCTATGAGCTCAGAATAAATTGACTGAGCATCCTGAGTAAAAAGCTGAGTACACATGAACATGCATACTTCCAGTCACATTTGAAGGACAAAAAAAAAAAACAGGAAAAACAAAACATCCTCTGAATGCTCTGAGCACGCATGGTTCAGAGCGCGCTCATAATACTCGAACTCTATTCAGTGCTCAGCTCTGAACTAAAAAAGAAAAACGCCTATAATTGATAACAATTTGAATTTTAATAGCCACATCGAATACATATCAAAGAAGATAGGTAAAAAAATTGTTTTTTTTTTTTGGCAGGATACGAAAATGAATGTCCATAATTAGTGCAATAAATGTATACAATACAATAATTAAGCCCCATTTTGAATAGTGTTGAACAATTATATGGCAAATAGTACAATGTGAGAGAGACTACAGAAATTTCAAAATAAAGCTAAGCATATTATATTAAAATGTCACTGGTTAACTCTGATTGTGAGTACCTATGTTATATCTTATATGTATTGAAATGGTTAAGGATGTTTTAATTTTTGTGTTTAAAATGAAAAATGAATTGTTGGGCAGTTATCTATGTGGTAAAATGTTATAGGTATGTTAGTAATGATCACAAGCACAGCTATAATGTTCGTAAAAGAAACAGTTTGCGTCTTCCACTTTTTAGAACAAAAAAGGCACAAAACATAGTGTTTTATAATGGTTTTAAAATGTTCAGTGAACTCCCAAATGAATTACAATTTGAAAATAATCTGTTCCGATTTAAACAACTGATTGTTAACTATGTAAAATATAGGTATGAATAAGTAATGTAATGCATATCTCTTCCTGTAATTAATTATTTATTTTATTTAAATTCCCTTTTAAACTTTTTCTTTTCTTTTTTTTTATGTACATATTTTCCTGTATCATAATAGCTAAATATTGCTAAACAAATGAAATGAAATGAAAAAAAAAAAAATGTATTAAATGTCTAGCGATCAATGAAGCGCGGCTTTTCCCGTTAAAAGTCTCCTTCCAAATAAACCTTCCCCTTTGAAATGTCATTTTATTAAAAAATTTTAAAAAAAGAATAGACAAAATAGGTTTTTAAAATCTTCCACCATGAAAATGTCCTCTTCAATATACTGTGTGACTTTCAACTTCTGTCGTGGGTATCGATTTTTTCCTTTGATCTGTCAGAATTAAGCTAAAGCTCTGATAAGACGAATGCCAGATCTGACAATATTCCCATCTACAAATGAAACAACGGTCCCAAATGTTGTCAACCGTTGGAACTGGCAACTTTGTCTACCTGCAAATATTTGCTGAAAAGTCATTCTCAGATGATTGCCAGACGGCCATCTGCCAATGAAACTGCCAGGTATCTGCCAAGCGTCTGAAGACCCAATTTTATCATTATCAGACCATTGCTAGACGTTTAGGATATTCGCAGACCTATTTGCTATTGGCAGATGTGTTGTGGTTGCGTCATCATCTTAGGAGATTAGTTCTAGTCCCGAGATTTATGCGGGATTTACGGAAATTTTTCTAAATCTCGGATATAATCTCCGGTGGAAAAATAGCATTACTCGTACCTACGGCGTTAGTTATTAACAACTCAGTATCGTATTAAATGTTGCCTATTAATAAAACCTTTTATGTCTACCACCAACTAGCTATTTGGCGTTTCATTGGAAAAAAATGTTATACAAGTGGGAGCACGGCTACAAATTCCAACAAAATATCATCCCCAGCTAAAATTAGATGTCATTATTTTATTGATATTCTAAACTTCCTCTAATACTATGTACCCACAAACGTGATTTAGCTAAATCAACTTGATTTAGAAAGATCATCTTATAAATGCCGTGATTTATCATACATTTTCGTGATTATTATTTACGTGATTTATACGTGTTTAAATTTTAATTACATATCTGTCATCGCACAAAACAAAATTGAACATACCTGTTATTAAGTTCAGCACTATATTCAGCAAACAAAAAAAAAAAAAAAAAAAAACACTAAAAAAAACTGTCAAGCAAATTATTTCAAACTCAATTTTCTTCGTATTCGGTATTTTTATTAATAGGCCTGTTTTTTTGAGCTTCGATCTCAGCATTTCAAAGTAAAGTAGGATTTTCAGCACGCTAATTAGAACAAATACGCTATACTTGACACTTCGAGACTCGCAATAGTTGTTGTAATTGCGTGCTGAAAATTCTACTTTACTTTGTTGAGATTGAAGCTCAAAAAACACGGCTAATGTCTTTTTCCATTGCCGCAAGTGTTTTTGCGGCCAATGGAACATGAAATAAGACAGCCAGCTCGTTTCGAGACCGGAAAAACAGCTCTGAATCCGAAAAAAGGTGTTTTTTCTGTTCCAATGGAAAACCACATAAGTACATATAATCATAAATTATTGTTTTATTTTTGACAGGTATGGGAAGAAACCAAGAACAAAAAAAAAAAGAGCTACCTGGTCCGAAATGGACGCATTCTGTCTCCTAGACCTAGAGCTTTGCGAAGAAAAGTTTGAAGTTGACGTTAATGTCACACTACACATAAAGTTCAGGGGAGACGCCTTAAATGTCAGATTGTCAGCTATCGAAAATATTCGAATTCACGAACTTTCCTTTGACAAATAAGTGTTAAAAATTCTTCTCTTATCCACAGTTCTGCGTGGTCTTAGAGCAAGTCAAAACTTAAAGCTTTAACAGCATTATTAAATGGGGCACAAGCAGTGCTTCCTAGAGGCAAAGCAACCTTCTGCTATTAACTTGTAACCTCCTCTGTATGTCTAGTTAAACTTCAGTTTACAATAATTTTTTATTCTTAACACATTTAAAAATCTAGTTGTCGACCTAAACAAATCTACAACTAGATATGCACTGTACTACACTACACGCCACTTTTTTACCTCATCCACATACACGAATTGTCAACTTAGTACCTACTCAGTGACGACTTTCTTAACCGAAAAACCGAGACTTGATGTGTCAGACAGCTGTCAAACTTCCTAAACAAGGCACTTGAACGTGCCCATAAATCGAAAATGCAGGCAAACGGCCAACTGAAAGATGCGCTATATTTTATCATTTTATTTCCATAATTCGAATTTCGAACTGTGATTCTTGACATAATGGCAAAATCCTGGAATCCCTTTAAATTTACTGGCAACTGCTTTCTTTTATATTTTGCATTCTGTTTTGACATTCGATTCGTTTATTTAGTTTTTGACAGCTGACGTGTGGTTAGTACCTTGTGTCACTGTCAAACAGCTTCAGTTTGGTTTGCAATTTAACCATGAATCGTCTTACAAATGAACAACGCTTGCAAATTATTGAATTTTACTATCAAAATTCGTGCTCGGTTCGAAATGTTCATCGCGCGCTGCTTCCGAAAAATTGTGTTCAGCGATGAGGCTCATTTTTGGTTGAATGGGTACGTAAATAAGCAAAATTGCCGCATTTGGAGTGAAGATCAGCCAGAAGCATTGTAACAGCTACCAATGCATCCCGAAAAAGCCACTGTTTGGTGCGGTTTATGGGCCGGCGGCATTATTGGGCCATATTTCTTCAAAGATGATGCGAATCGCAGCGTTACTGTCAATGGTGAACGCTACCGAGCGATGATAACAAACTTTTTTTTGCCCGAAATGGAAGTTCTTGACTTGCATGATATGTGGTTTCAACAAGACGGTGCCACATGCCACACAGCACGCGAAACAATGGCGCAATTGCGAGGCGAGTTTGGTGAACAGTTAATTTCACGTTTCGGGCCGGTCAATTGGCCGCCTAGATCGTGCGATTTGACACCATTAGATTATTTTTTGTGGGGGTATGTCAAGGCTAATGTGTATAGGGACAAGCCCGCTTCGATTGACGCACTGGAAGCCAACATCCATGCATTCATTCGTGAGATACCGGCCGATATGTGTGAAAGAGTATGCCAAAATTGGACTCAGCGGATGGGCTACCTGAGACGCAGCCGCGGTCAACATTTGCATGAAATTATCTTTAAACATTAAATTGCAAGGTTCAAACTATCGATTGAAATAAATATTTCATTCATTTTTTTGAATTTTTTGTGTTTTTTTTTTGTAAAAAAAGTTCTAAACCTCTTAAAAAATCACCCGTTATATATTTAATGAAAATCGCCTCTGATAGTTTCGAAAAAAAAAACAATTCCAGCCAAATCCAGGCGAATGAATTAATTCGCCTACCATAATCGTACAAGGCGAGTGTTTCGACAAGTAACTCGACTTACGCGAATTGTTGGACTCGCTAACGATAAGCATTAATGGCAAAATTTTGGAATCCCTTTAAATTTGGTACTGATTTGATACTGGCAACATCTTGCTTTTCTTTTATATTTTGCATTCTGTTTTGACATTCGTTTATTTAGTTTTTCTCTTACTTATAGTTTTGTTGTTTATTTTCATCCCTACCGCCCGTCTCTTCTATCAGAGTATTTGTGTTCTGTTTTGTGTATCATGCGAGAAGACCGACTTAAGTCATAACAGTTTTTATTTTCTCTTGTCCATCACTTTCTTATTTGGCTTCGTTATTCTCCTATTCACGACCTGCTGGCTGCTGCACGTGCTTCGATTTTAATTTATTGAAATGAACGTGTGGTGTGGTGGATAGTTTTTCAATGTTGCCGCCAGTGGTTGCCCAACGTTGGGCCGAATTCGCCAGGGATTTCACCATTCCTGGTGAATTTTTGAAAACTTACGTTAAAATCCGGAGTTTTTTATTCTTTTTTTATTTTTTATTTTTATTGGAGGCCCCGGTTTGTTCCACTTCGATCTATGCAAAAATAAAGATCCCAACCGCTAAACCGACAGAAATATAAAATTCTGAATATGGTCCATTTTTGTTTGTTTTTGGGTATATAGGACTTAAAAACAAACTCCAATCAGCGAAAGGTGTGCAACGTATGTCAACAACCTCCTCCGAGTCAGTCTGACATTATGGCATTGATCAAGTTGTTTTTTCTCTGTTTTGCTTTAATCTCAATTTGGGGAGATTTCTCGTGAAATCGTGTCCAAGGGCCCGGTTCTGGGACAAATATTCGGGTTTACTGGTGAATGCAACCTTTACGTGGTGGACTCATCTGCAAAACTACACGAGTTACAACAACTATATAAGTGGCCGTAGACTGTAGTTGTTGTAGTTGCATTGAAGATTCTACTTTACTTTACTTTGCTGAGATAGATGTCCAATAAAACACGGTTAACATTACTTGAAAATACGGAAAAACACTCGTGGAAGCAATTCTTTATTTACAAACTGCAGAACAAAACTCTTGCCCGGGTGCTGTACCTAATTTAAAATGATACACAAAACACAGATATGATGTAGTTTGTAATGTAGACTGTGACACACCTCCTTCTTCTGTTTAATTGCTGGCAGGGAGATAACAATTGTTTATAAGTACATACATGCCAAGCTTTTTGAATGATCCACTCATAGCCCTGCTAAATTTAATTTGTTTATTACTTCGTGCTCTTGTCGTTAAGCTTTGCGTCTCTTTCGTCGATGGTTGTTGGCTTGAGTCTTCAAATAGTTTTGTCTGCAAAATATAATCGGCCTTACCAATAATCAACTTTAGTCTGGCAGTTTACGAAAAGACTAGGTACACTCTCCAAAATCCCTTTACCAATAAACAAATATAGTTGCCAGACTATCGCTAACTGTAGGGTTAAATGTTAGTGTTGAGAAAGCCATGTTTATCTAGGACATTAGCTAAATAAATCCTCCCTTAAGGACCATTCACATGAGAGCGAATTGCGAACCACGAACTGGTGAATATTCGTAGATTCTGACACTTTATTCACATGAAAACTTTTTTTAGTCGCAGGTACCCGCGAATCATTTGTATTGTTGAAGGTTAAGTTCGAGCGAATTTTTCATTCGCAGGTTTGTGGATCGCGACTGTTTTATGTGGATTGTGAATAAAGTGTGACAGTTCGCGGCAAGAATTGCTGTAATTGTAAATTTCGTTATTTCAATCAATAAGTCTCGGTTTTTTTTAGAGTGTTGTATGAATTGAATGTAATGCTTTTGTGGTAAAACAAAAATATCAATTTTCATTTTATAAATACAGATAAATTGATTTGTTCGCAGTTCGTCTATTCGCAGTTCGCGCTCATGTGAATGGTCCTTAAATGTGATTTTGAAGACAAGTGTTGCCCAACAGTCCAAAATCACGGTATTAAATTTTAAAATAGGAGAGAATTTAATACGCTGTTGTTGAAGCCTGAGCGTTTACAATTGTAAATTAGTTTTAGTAAGATTGTAAATGTTTTCTGATTTTATTCCATGCAATATAACAATGCAAATAGTTTTAAAGTCTAACAAACACAAATTTGTTCAAATGTATTAAAAATATTGAATTTTTGTTTTATTTCTAAACACATGAAGCATATATTTCTGTGTTTTTCTCTGTTTTATCTTGTTTAACCGCTAGTTCTTTTTTTTTATTGGTTTTCCTTTTTATAGAGTTTGCGAGCAACGAAATTAATTTAATGTAAGTTTGGGATATTTCCAAGACTTTCTTGACAGTCGTCGCAAACATAATAAAATACCTTCTTACCTATGTTTTGACGGCTCATACCTTTTTTCAACAATTCTCAGTAACTTAGGCGTTTATTGAACAATTTGAAAGGGATTTTATTAGAACTCAAATGCACTCATAAAGCAATCGTGAAGTAGTATTAAAAAGCATTGAAGAGTACTATAAAAAGTACTGAAAATTGTGTGCGAACGAACGATAGGGCATTACTGATTTGCAAAGATATTTGACAGATCAGCGGATATTTTGTGCATTTCCTATTTTTTTTTTTTTTGCGTTTAATAAGCCTCAAAAAGCCTTTTAAAGATATCTGTTGTTCAAATTTAATTGCATTTTATGTATTCCCTTTTTTAGAATAAAATCCTCGTTGTGAAAGAGACCTGGCCTTGTTTTTCACGAAAACAAATTATGAATTCTGCAATGACAACAAATGTGATAGATTCTAAGAAAGTTGTCGGAGTAGCAAATGTAGAGGTCTAATTGTTCATTGGTACCATTTCACAAATGCTGTACATTTTCACTAAAGCTGACATCTAACTAGTTGTCGACATTAGTGATTGATTATTATTAGTAATGCCGAATGATGTAATTTGTAATTGGAACGCATGTTCGTTTGTACAAATTTGTGACGTGTCTCAATCTGTGCAGGTATTTCCTGAATCCACTGTTGTTTGTTAAAAACTAATTTATGTAGAAATGTAAGTCTTCCGTTTTGTTTTTCTTACCCAGAGTCTTAAATCATTGATAAGTCCAAGTTCCAGTGGCAGCGTTGTTCAAGTGTTCTGCCAACTGTCCTTTCATCTTTTGGATCTCCCCCTTTGCTTACTTACTATGCTTACTAAGAAATCGTTCTAAATGCAGAGATCGTCTTCAGAGCGCCCTGAAAGTATGGCATTGCCTAGTGCAACCATTTGCATTCGGCTTTGTACCTTTTTGACAGACAAAATGTAGTAAATTAATGCTAAACTCATTCGCACTCAAGGCGAACTGTCGTACGTACTGTCCGAAATGTCTGTTTCAAAAAGCAAATTTAGTTTTCGGAAAATCCCTAATCTTGCGGTTGAATGTTCGTTTTGAAAAAGTTAACTTTATTCTTACTTGCTTCAGCGACAATTACCAAGGAATGAAGGTTCGCAATTCTGTAGAAAAGTTATTCCAGTCAACTCAATCTTCACCTTTTAGCACTGAGCACAGTGGACAGTGCGTGAGGGCCGGTGCATCGACCAACTTTTGTTACATAATCGTCAGCGTGAGTCAATCAGAAGACCTTGAAAACCTTTTCGCCCCTGCACATGCACAGTCACCAACTTGGATTTGAAGCAAAAATTTCCACTTGATATATTCAATTTGAATGGTCTTCCAGTAGCCACTTGTGTTTGTTTATCGCTTCTTGTTTCGTAAACAGGAAATTTTCGGAACTTAATCAAACTATTTTTACATAGGTGGCAGGCGACACCCTATTTCAGGTTTCAGAAGGCAGCTCCTCTTCGCAGAGCGGTTATCTTTCAGTAATTCTGTCAATCGACTGATTCTATAAACGATCGTTCATTTGTTGTTATTCAACTTGAAACGCAAATATAATAGAACTGTCCCTTAATGAGTCGCATTTCACTGCGATAACGACTGTGTCGGCTTGTTGTAATAAAAGCGAAATTTTCTTTTATAACTCATTTTGACGTCACTTTTGACGGTCAGGCTTTGAGCATGATCAGCTCATGATCGATAATCGATAGATGAATTTTTTTTTAGCTCAGTATCGCATGGATCTACAGATTTGTCGTAATTGTCTAGTACAGTGGAAAGCAGGAAATTAGTTTACAATCAGTGTGCGCTGTAGTTTGTGTTGCCTAAACCCGACTATATACTTTTTCCACTATGTTACTGAAGTTCTATTTGAAAATCGATGATAACTATGTTATTGAGTGGACGTGAGCTGATGCTAAAAGGTTTTTGTAAGTATTTCAGTTATAATTGTTTCCAATCTATTTCCAAAAAGATGTACAAGAAACATTCAACCTTCATTTTGACTTGATATTTGACTCTTTATACCGTCAACCTTTGGGCGGCCGTAAAAAGTTGTCTGTTCGGTGTGGAATTTTCTTCAAGTTTTTTTTAAATTCTTGGCAATACTGTCCTTACTCAACAGAACGAACTATACTGTCAGAAGAGATAGCCCTATACCCTATTCACACCGAACCGAAAGCGGGGTTCTCGTCGAAAACTTGTCAAAGCAGTCACACCGACCACCAACTAGTTTTCAATCAGCTGTGAGACACTAGTCACGAAACTTCTGTGTAATATATTTTTACTACAAATTTCGATCGCATTAATTAAAAAATATGAGTAAAATTAATCCCACAGCATTTAAAAATAATACTAGCCCATCAATTAAGCGTGGAAAAAGATTTTAAGTTGTGACATTTCGGTCAGCTTTTCTGCTGAATTTGCTGCATATTGCAAAAGGTGTGTTTGTTTCAACTACCCAACGGTTGGAAGTCGTTTTCATGGTGTTTCTATTCCAGCTTTCACCTTTCGTAAAGCTCTAGAAACAAATACATTTAAAGAGTTTGTTACTGACTTTCCGCTGGACTAATACCAAAATTCCTGTCAGTTTTGCAAGGAAAAACTCTTCTTTTATTTCACTAAATTTGTTTATTATTGCTTCTGGAAATGTTAACCGTAAACAAAAAAAGCTCTGAAATTTCATAGTTCAAACATTTTGTACTTTGCTATTTTAGACTCAGTTAATGGAGGCTGTTCACTTCAAGATTAGCAGCCTTATTTATAAACCCAGCGTAGAGTCTGCTTGTCTTTACTCATACCCTCTAAAATGCTCTTACGCAGGAAAATATGATTTATAAAGATTTTTCGAACCTAAGAAACGTTGCCTTAGTTAAGCGTAAGTTAAACGCCAAAATGCGTAGAGCATCAAATGTCATTTGGTCGTTGTCGAATTAATTTTTGCTTGTTCATTCATTTCGCATGTTTCACGATGGTTGGAAGAACTGGACCAGAAACATGGATATAGGAAGACACATAAATATATGATTGCATTTTGATATTTCAGCAGTCCCTCCGGAGACATTTCCGAACTGTGCCAGAAAATTTAACTTCTTACCCCGCATTAATAAACGATGAGCAGCTGCGACTTAGCGCTAACACATGTAAACTTCAAAATTTTATCAATAAACGCTTAGCTTTCATTGACATGAAAAATCGAGCGGTTTACTTAGGTAACTCGCCGAAATCGGTGTATAGGGAGCGGATAACTTCTTAACAAAGAGAGGGACTCTACCAAATCTCGAAACCTTTTCGGTGTTACTTGAAATTTACGAACACCAAAATTTAAAGTTTTTGTTTATATTAGGTTTGCCAATTTGGGTGCACATTTCGAATAATTAAATATTAAATATAGCCTGGGAACATAAACCATCTGAAGATGACACGAACACGACATCAATGTTCGAATGACGCGTAAAATCTTAACATTCTAAAAGAGAATCTGAGAGAGAATCTGTGAATACCACAGAATTTTCTGAGCACAACAACTGCTTTAAATACGAAATATGACAGATGTACTAGAATATTTAGTACAATTCTGTGTAGTGCTGTCTGCTGTCGCGCATTAGGTGACAAAGAGCAAATAGGTAACATGGATCATGGAGATGGAATATTTTTATTAATGAGAAAAGTTATCTATCCGCCTGTCAGCTAAAACACGTGAAAAGAGCGGATAGCGTTTCTTTATTAATACAGGGGTTAGCGGGTAAAATTATTTTCTTTTTACAAAGCTAATGACAGCTGATGTCGGTTTCAGACCAAAAAGTAATAGATTTCAGTGTTTTGTGTAATAGTTTTACGCGATGTCTAACTAAACAACATCGTAAAGGCGTCGCTCGTAAGAGAGTCTAATAAATACAGCTGTAGGTGGGTTGGGGTCAAAAAAAATTTTTTTTTATTTCTGCTTTCAAAATTCTGTTTTACAAAATTCTGCTTTACAAAATTCTGCTTTACAAAATTCTGCAAATAACAATGATAAAAGCGCGCGCTTTTTAACATTTTCCAAAACTTTTTTTATCATTTATGTAAAACATTCTACCTACCTACTAGCTTGTTATAGAAGAAGAGGTAAAAGGAGTTTTTTTTATTGGTTTTAAGTTTGCTCTCTTGGTTTAGACAAATATTCTGTTAGTATACCCTTGCGAGTGAATGTGTGCTTCTAGAGTGGAAAAGAATATATCTGTAATTAAATCCAATAAAGGAAAATATAAGTTGTGCGTGCGGATGGATGTAAACAAGCAAATAAATAGAATTGTTTTTCTTAAGAGATTATCAAAAAATCTTTGTTTAGTTTCTTAACGCTGTTGTTTACTTATAATCATTTGTTATTTTTTTGGCTGTTTTTTTTTTTGTGTGTTCCTGGTACCCACCTTCTTTATATGAAATATATAAAAAATTGGTAAATTGGAAAAAAAAACAGAACTAGCAGAATTTATTTGTTTAAAATATTTTGTAAGACATCAGAACAGAAAAAAAAAAAACAGAATTTTGAAAAGCAGAATTTTTGTTTTAAAAGGCAGAATTTTGCAAAGCAGAATTTCGACCCGCTCCCGCTGTAGGTATATTTAATAAGCAGGATACTTTAAAAATCCCACAAACTTTCAATCGGTACCTTCAGTGTTTCCACTGTTCCATGGCCCAAAATAAATTATTTTCTGTCAGATTTTTTCTAATTATCGTCAGTTTTCATTACCTTTGGGTGAAATGAACTGAATGAAGCTTTCTTTATTAAAGGTGTATTTAAATGCCTTTGTGTCGGAAGAGTACATTTTCAACCTTGTTTTTAGGTTATTCTTCTTATGGGAGTCCTGTTTTGTTCTAGTTATAAGGTTGCGACTGACATACATTTTATCGAAAATTGAATACGCGCTTTCTCGATAAAATGTGGGTTTTGATTTCTTTGACTGCAGCAGCCTTGTGTCATAAGAATACGACACTTCTTTAGAGAACTTTGCCTCTTGAAGAACTGCGCAAACAAAATCTACACCACAGAGAGATAACCAAACCGTTTAAAAACGAGAATCTGGCTTGATATCCTCTAAACGGATTTCACTTTTGTAATAAATGGGGCTCACTCGATCTCTATTTAACTGCAAAAATGTTCGCAGTCCAAATTGTTGAATCCCTCTCTTATTACCAAGAGTATGTAGTGTCTGCTGCGACCTAGCAATCCCCGTATTTTAAGAAAGTAAAGTTCGTCGTTGGATCTCCTTTTCCACTTTCTTTTAATACTAACCGGAATATCACCCGAATTTATTTTGCGGCTTGATTGTAGAGATTAGTTGGGCAAAGGGTTTAACCGATGTTTAGAGTTCTTTCTAGATCTACTTGGTTTTGTCCTTATTTCCAACCAGACGCAATGTTGTTGCCTCCATTTCAATATTAGCGAACGCGAACGATAATTTCAATGTCATGGTGGGTTACCGGACTTTTTTTTAAAAATTGTGCATCTGACGTTTGTTTAGTGTGTCACGTACAATTCAAAAACACTGTCCATAAATTTAGTTGATTAATCGTCACCTTGTATTTAACCTTTCCTGACATAATGGACGGTGGTGTTCTTTGCGATTTTAAGGGAGCAGCAAGATGTCTCCTTCTTTGTGAACAAGTTTTACAGAGATGACGGAATTTGACATAGCTTTTTAGAGTTCGTTCTCATATACCCTATTGTAGGCGTTAGGAGACATAAAAGCTAATGTGGGCCGATCTGAAGCCCCTGTGGCTTTTCTTCAATTTGTCGGGGTCGAATGGTTGACTTTTCTGGTCTCAAATTTCACTGACTTAAGCCAAGATCTTATACTTATTCCTCTGGTTTTGGGAAGGCGTAAAGAGTATAGGTATCTTCCCGAAACGACGCAGAAGTTTTATTTATGATTCGAATAAATTTTGCATATAAAAGTGTTGCAAAATTCTCCACCGATGGTGTTGGGCTGATTATAACGCGCGGGGGTTCTTCTTCATGCGTTTGCAAATCGTCAACCAAAAGGAAGATTTAGCTGAGGAACTTATACAAAAAATAGCTATGATAAGAATTGTAGTAATTCATTTATTTTGAATAATTCATGAAAAGAAAAGGTCAGCACGAAAAAGAAAGAGAGCGATATGAGCTCGAGCACGAGGTCTTATAAGAAGCAGTCAAAGTGGCATTTCCTTGTTGTGTCAAGCGCCCTCTCGGTGTGAGTTACATGTTAGGAGTGGTTTACATTGTCTCTTACAATTATGGTTTGGTGTGAACAGATGGTCTGGTCATCCGCTTAAGTAGTCTTGTTGGACTTAGCTTTAGATATCGCAAGCCTCAAGCAAGTTTTGGTCGGGTAAATAAACATTTTAACTATCATCGTCGGGTTCATAAATCATAACGAAACATAAATCGAATTGTTAGCTCTATTTAACAGTTTCCGCACCGACTCCTAATATATACTTACAACTGTATTCCCATGCTCAACTCTGCAGAATTTGTATCCTTTAGGAGGCCGCCTGGCACAACTGTCAAACATAACCTCTGCAGCAGGTCCCTCAAAAAACTCGACCGACGACCCTGTCCAATTGTTTTTATTTTATTTTTGGTTATATATGAGTAGGTACGCGTAAAAAACGCTCGTCGGCAATCAACTACAGAAGGAGATTGTCTGGCTCGGATTTATTTATATTTTTAATGAATTGACAGTGATAAGCTTGCGTTCAAAGTGCACCATCGCCTGCTTATTTCAAATTGCATTATTTTTTCATGAATGCGTTCAAAACGCGTGCCATACGTGCTTCATTGTTAACTTGGACATTCAGTGCGTTTCGTGTGTTTCACTTTCAAGTGCGTCGTTGTAATATATTTCGCATAGTCATTCGAGTGTTTACGTAAATTCGTTTCATTGTAGTTCGTCTTTTGTTTAAAATTCCCAAACTTCGTGTTATTGCGTTAGATGAATTTTCGAATCGCGAACATTAGTAAGACAAGTGTCAGTTAGTTTCATCTATTCCATTTCCACTTTAGTTGACTTGACACCACAATCGTACCGTGTGAACATTTAATTTCCCAATACCGACATTGGTCAAAGAACTCTTTATGTAAAGTGCCGCCATTAAAAAAAAATAAACAAAAAAAACACAATTTTATGAACAAAACTCCGTATGTAATTTTAACCATTTTTGAGAGAGGTGAACGCTTTTAGGTAAACGCCGACACAGTTTGTGTTATGCGTCTCATTTGTTGTTCCAATGACAATGACCGCTGTAAAACCCTCCGCAGTCTTACTTTAATGAATGAAAATCTACAGCTTATTGAAAAAAAAAAACTGCAAACGTAAGCCTACTACGTTGACATCGGAAATCGGATACTGCGCTATTCGATCGTGCGGTATGATGTGTGTGTGCTTGGTGTTTACCTTGTTAATTTATCTGCTGTTGGTCACTGTGAAAGAGGAGGAGGTCTCGCATCGGCAAAATATTTAAACTGTCAATTTCTTTGGAAGTTCTTTCCAAAAAGAAAAACAAATTAAATGGAGTAAACGGTTTTGTTTGATGGGTGACTCAAATCACGTATGTAGTTCTAGTTGTACGCGAAATTGCTAAGCTCATCGGTTGTGCCTTGCAAGAAATACTGCACGCATTTAGTTTTGCCTGCCAAATCGTTTTTCGAAGAGTTGTTCGACATATTTTTTGTGTAAATGCGTTTGTCACTCTATGTATACGATGAGTCAGGGGCGGGTCATCTTTATCCGTGATAGAGGGTCATCGTTTGTTATCCGGGGCCATTTTATTCACATTCTACAAAAAAATAAAGTGCACGATTGGGTCAAACGAAACTTTCTCGTTGATCAACAGTTTGATTAGTATTTTTCTTATTTTATTGTAGGTAGGAGATGTAAAGATCGGAGAGCAATTCTAGATAAAAGTAGCAGTTCATAAAATACAGAAAAAGGAAAAGTGTTAAATAAAATTCACGTTTGCGTTATTCATCTGATATGGCAGTATTGTCAAACAACGACGTGAGTTTTTAAAAGTTGAAGCACTCAGTAACAGGCAATTATTGTCTCATATTCTGGCTTCTGGTTAAAGAGCTAGAAGCGCATACTGTACTTTTATGCTCTTACAGTTTATAAGATTATTGAGTACAAGGCAAAGTGTAATCGGAGTTTCTGTTTTCTGATCTGCTAGGACATATTTTTATTTTTGAATGGAATATTTTAGTAACGCTGGTTTAAGGTGTCTATGATTGGAAGTAGGGTTCGTATTAGACCGATATCTTTACAAAAATATACATAATACATCTAAGATTTAATAGGTTTGTTTTTGAATTTGCACTAGAAGTTATAAACCGAATATACCGATGGAAACTTAGTGGGAGTTTCTAATTGTGTAACGCACCAGGTGGTTGGAATTATTTTAAGGTGTACTTACCTATATCCAATATGGTTGCAAAGAAGAAGTGAGTAATATTTGCTTAAAATAAGTTTTGCATCGCTGTTATTGCATTTTTAATGGGAGTCGGCTTTGGGTAGTAATTTTTGAGAATTAATTACAAAACTTGTTTATTCGATTTTTGTTGAGAAAACTTAGTAAGGGATCTAAATAAGTGTTATTTTACTATCCCAATTATGCATTTTGATCAAAAGTGTTAGAGCGGTTTTTGTAAAATTTGGTTGACAAAACAGTAGGTACCAATTATTTGCAATGTTTAGTTTGAAAAATACAATTGCTTAATTATTTAGCTGAAAACCGAAGTCATTGTTCGTGATTTAGGTAAGCATTACTTAGTTTTAAAAGTTTTATCAAAATCGAAGATGGGGTTTTCGAGCTATGTGCAGTTTTTAAAATTAGCGTTTTCGGTGCTTCGAATTGAAAAATTAAAGAATATAATTTTGAAAACATCAATTTGACTCTAATTTTGCATTTTGGTCAAAATCGTTATTGCCATTTTCAGCTAAACAAAACTAAATTTCAAAATACATATTACTGTTTTCAA
The DNA here is from genome assembly GCA_949126925.1 of Cheilosia vernalis. Lineage (NCBI taxonomy): Eukaryota > Metazoa > Arthropoda > Insecta > Diptera > Syrphidae > Cheilosia > Cheilosia vernalis. The sequence continues at coordinate 7,028,438 of OX421360.1, read as the reverse complement.
AAGTCCATTGTACGATAATATATTATATTATAAATGACTACATTACCTTAGAAATACATTTTTGCTACAATCGTATGGGCCGTTTTCGAGATATGTATGTCCAAATTTCAAAAGTACCGCTATTCGAACTTTTAGCCAAAAACTGTGTATAGAGATAATGGTAATCCTACTTACTTAAGCTTAGATATCTATTTTGATTGAAATCGTTAGAGCCGTTTTCGATCTAATCAAAGTGGTACATCTTATATGGGAAGTACCATTAATATTGAGATTACCTTTTTTGAGCTCCCCTATCATCGTAATGACAGAATTGATTAACATCTCGAGTTCGAAATTGTGTACGAAAACAATCACACCTATCGTGGAATACGCCGAGGGGAACGTTTCACTCAAATTCAATACTTTGCATCTAGAATACATGCGAAGTGAAAGATTCACCATTGCCGACTGGTGAATGCGTTTAACACCATCGTAGAAAACTTTGACATTTCAAATACGCAGCTAATTCATTGCGTATCCTATCGTTTGTTGTGCGGTTTGGTTGTGATTTTCCGACAAGTTCGGAACGTCAAAAACATGAATATGTTGGTTTATTTAAACGAAAACACAGTAATCCTGAGAAATAAATAAACTTTATAAACAATTTGAATAACAATTGTATTTGCAGTTCCTCTTTATTGTCGTAGGGTGCTCTTTCCACGTTGTTAATTAATATCATCTTTTCAAATACAAGCCTACATTTTTTTGATTTGATTTCTGCAAAATACATTTTAAATTGCTTTGCTCTATCTTTGCTGCCATTTAATGCAAAGCATCCGAATTTCTCGATAAGCAAGTCTCTCCCGGCGGGTTCCACGATGTTTACGGCAAGTGAAAGTGAATCGAGTAGGTGAAGTGAATTTGAAACACGCCGTATTCCACGATAAGGGTGAATATCTTTCTCTTACTACGTAATGGAAAAAGCGAAAAAGAGATGGAAGTGGATAAGCCCTTTGTATATGCCAACGGCAGTATTGGGACTGTCGGTCGCAAAGACCATTTTTTTTTTTTTTTTTTTTTTTTTTTTTTTTTTTTTCAAAATTTGCGATATAAGTTTGGAAAATCCAGTCTTCTCGCATAGATAATTCTACGTTGCATGCTCCCGAATCGGAGAAAACCATATTCTACTTGCTTATAACGGGTGATTTTTTAGCTGGTTTGGTTTTGGCAACACTGGTTTTGACAGCTGACGTGTGTTTAGTACCTTGTGTCACTGTCAAACAGCTTCAGTTTGGTTTGCAATTTAACCATGGATCGTCTTACAAATGAACAACGCTTGCAAATTATTGAATTTTACTATCAAAATTCGTGCTCGGTTCGAAATGTTCATTTTCGCTTTTTTATCGAAAAATTGTGTTCAGCGATGAGGCTCATTTTTGGTTGAATGGGTACGTAAATAAGCAAAATTGCCGCATTTGGAGTGAAGATCAGCCAGAAGCATTGCAACAGCTACCAATGCATCCCGAAAAAGCCACTGTTTGGTGCGGTTTATGGGCCGGCGGCATTATTGGGCCATATTTCTTCAAAGATGATGCGAATCGCAGCGTTACTGTCAATGGTGAACGCTACCGAGCGATGATAACAAACTTTTTTTTGCCCGAAATGGAAGTTCTTGACTTGCATAATATGTGGTTTCAACAAGACGGTGCCACATGCCACACAGCACGCGAAACAATGGCGCAATTGCGAGGCGAGTTTGGTGAACAGTTAATTTCACGTTTCGGGCCGGTCAATTGGCCGCCTAGATCGTGCGATTTGACACCATTAGATTATTTTTTGTGGGGGTATGTCAAGGCTAATGTGTATAGGGACAAGCCCGCTTCGATTGACGCACTGGAAGCCAACATCCATGAATTCATTCGTGAGATACCGGCCGATATGTGTGAAAGAATATGCCAAAATTGGACTCAGCGGATGGGCTACCTGAGACGCAGCCGCGGTCAACATTTGCATGAAATTATCTTTAAACATTAAATAGCAAGGTTCAAACTATCGATTCAAATAAATATTTCATTCATTTTTTCGAATTTTTTGTGTTTTTTTTTTTTAAAGTCTAAACCTCTTAAAAAATCACCCGTTACAAGCGATGATAAAAAGAGAGCCAAGAATGTTAACGTCAAATCATTGCAATAAATGTCTTAATTTTATTTAAATTATTGGAAAAAGTTTATTTTTTGTTTTGCCTGGCGAAGCCACCCGCCGGTTCAGCATTATAAATTTCAATCAACAAAGTTGTCTGTACAGTTCACCGAATTTTCAAATGATATTGTGGATAGATTTATAGTTTTAGAAGATGTACTGGAGGCTCGAAATCAAATTAACGATGGAAAGGGTGCAGGATCGGATGGAACTCCGTCCGAATTGAATAAACTTACGTCCCTCTTTAACTTATAAACTTATAAGACGCAATGTATTCTAAAAAAAAACTATTTTTTAAATTCCTCAAAATAACATGAAGCTCATAAAACCTATAGCGCTAGCGCTAACGTTTTAACCAATGCGCAGTTGGCTTCTAGCACATCCTATATACATATGTATAATAAGTCAACGAACGAAAGGAGTTATCTACATGGATCAAATTTTCACTTTCTATTTTTAAAATACGAAAATGATTTCGTTTTGCACAAAATGCCTCTGCAGTTAATTTTATTATTTCAGCGATACGCACTATTGTAAGGCAACCCCACTGAGTATCACTCAAACTCTCTCCTGTCAACTCAATTGTGAACCCTTAAACCCATCCTGTCCCCTCCTCACATTCGTATCCTTGGATTATTGATGAATATTGGGAGTCAGTCGGTTGGAATTGCTATATGAAGGCGGACCTCCATACTGTGTACTAAAATGTACTAAATCATATACCTACCCTGTCACTTATGTGTCACTTTTGACATTTTTTAAAGTTGTTTATGGATTCATCTAAATGCAATCGCAGTTCCATGCCTCGTCAAAGTGGTTTTATTACACCAGCTTTTTTCATCTGTCTTAATTATTTTTTGACATAAAGCCGATAAAATATGCTAAGATTTTAAATTCTTTTCTTCGTTTTTATTCCCATTTGCTATTCACCTGTATATCTTTTTTTTGTATATTTCTAACATGACAGCTGTCAAAAATGATAACTTTACATTATAACAGATGAAAGCAATTGTAATTCAAAACGAAAGCACTTACGAAAAGACTAGCTAGGTGTCGACTCGGCTTAGAAAACCGGTTCAAACCGAGTTACAACTAAACCGAATTAAGCCGAGTTGCATTTATGTCAAGCCGATGGAACGAATAATAAAATGTCACTGCATTAAACCGAATTCAACACACGACTCGGTTTCGTTTGGCTAACTGGGTTTGAGAAATTATCGGTTTGGCACATCCCTAGAAAATACCCTAGATTTTCAGCAAACGTTACAAAATATTTATCGTCCCACAGCTGTCATCCATTTCCGGACCTATTCAAAGCTTAAACAAAGTCTCGCAATAGATTGTTGTAATTTTCTTGAATCTATGTTGATGCATTATTGCGTTGTCGTGACTCGTGACCCATTTGGACACATTTGTTCCGCATTTATCGTGAAAATAATCATCTGAAAACAAAGTACACTACGAGTATTTATAGGGGGTGCACAAAAACTTTCCAGACTTCGTCATAGCAATTACTGATTCAAAATAAATAAACATTTCCAACAACACTGATAGTAAGAGTAATACCACCTTCAGATTTCACTTAAATTAGCTCAAAGAGCCAGGCGCCTTAAATCAATTGAATCACCGAACCAGTTCCACAAGCACAACACCTGTAGTCAGAAAATTTGTTACATCCCTGAAAATTTAAAAGTAAACAACACGATGGATGCTAATGACACTCTCTTGTGAGTTCACAAGTCCAATTAAAAACGTGAAATAATAATGTCATTATTATCTTCAACGATCAAACAATCAATTGTTGTCCGTTTTAGTTGACACTTTTGAAAGTGTCGACTAAAGATGAAGACTCTTGGGGATTTTTTCCACATGAATAGAATCACGTTTTTAACAGGAAAACAAAATGTAATCGAAAGGAGCAAACATAACTTGCGTTTATGGGCCGGAAAAAAAAGTTACTAATACGCCCCGTAAATTTGTCACTGATTTCCAGGGGGAATGTAACTGGAATTGGACTGTGGGGAGGATGACTAACATCTTGTTGAAATTAATGAAATTTACACACATCCACATCGCGTAATGTTCTATTTTCTAGATTTTTGTATTGTCCTTTTGAACAGAGGGTTGTAGTATATAAATAAAGGGTGTAAAGAACTTTGAAATGGAATAAAGCAAAGATGATTTTTTTAAATTGACAGGCAATTTACTTTATTCGAAAGATAATCTTCTGGAATTATAATTTATGATTTCTTGCATATGACCGCCATGGCTGGCTCGGACTTAGTCTAATCTGGAGGTCCAATTTTCGATGACTTTTTCCAACATTTGTGGCCGTATATCGGCAATAACTCCAAGTGGTCAATCGTTTCATGCTTATCGGCGTAGACTATCGATTTCACAGAACCCGGCGGCGTTAAATCGCACGATGTTGGAGGCCAATTCACGGGTCCGCAATATGAAACTATGCGGTTACCAAACGTTTCCTTCAATAAATCAATTGTGGCACGAGCTGTGTGCCTATGGAAATTGGCGTATAGTGCGTATTTCGAACAGAACCATGATTTTCAAAATAAATCTGCACAATTTGGAAGCGTTGTTCAAGCGTCAGTCTGTTCATGTTGAAATGCCAAACCAAACTAAAAATAAATCACTTGCCAGCTGAGAAAATGACCGCCAGTTAAAATAGTGTTGCCAACATCAAGTTATATACCTCTAAAAAAAACACACTTAATAAGGAGGTTCCAGTGACGGAAAGATTGTGTGGCTTATTTGATATGCAAAATGGTTCATGTTTTTATATTTATTCTTTACAAACAATGTAGTCTCTACAAGGTTTCAGGAACGACTAAGAAAAATAAGTTTTAATTTTGCTATAATACAAACTAAAACTACCTATTTGATCTACAAATGTAAAGTAACATTCGTGTTCTGCTTTAACACATGCTTACATTTTTTCTTATATGATAAAAGGGACTTTATAGTAAATAGTAAATAAAAAGTTTGAGCAACAAATAAGTTAAGTGCCCTTGGCCTAGCTTCTCACAACAATGCATGAATTTTATTTCTCTGACTAATGAAAGGGACCATCTTTTTTTACGCGGATACTGCTGAATTAAGAAAGAAAAAGAGTCGCTAAACCATTGTTGTGCTTAATCGAACTTGAATAGTATAATCGTGTTCTGATTTACTTCAGATTATAAAAACCACCTGTATCGTTAAAATATTTAATTTTAGAGCTGTGGGAACAGTTGATGTCAATACAGAACAGATAATAGCAGGGGCCCCGTTGCAAATTGTTTTTTGTTAACCATAAGAACAGCAATTGTTCAGTAATTGTTCGTTTAGTCACTTTGGGAATTTGGGACACGTTTTTATTTATACCAATGTCACAAATAAAGTTTGGCGTTAGTTTCTCAATGCAGTCAAAAATCGATGTTGTGTATGTCAACACTGAAAAGGAACTTGAGCAGCTTTTTGGGCCTTTCCCCTCCTTTATCTGTCTAATCGGAGTGAGTGGATACGCACTGACAACGAAAACCTGTTGCTGAGGCGAGGACTGCGTTTTGCGTCCCCTAGTTAAAAACTGAGCTTACCCTGGGAATCTAGTGAGGTTCAGAGTTTAATTAAGAATTTTGGTTTTAATCGTAGCTGTCATTTTTGGTGGGCTTTTAATTTTGAGAACTATTGGATTGTGGTGCTCAGGTGTTGTAAGTCAACAGAAACGTGACTGAATTTGTGATTGTTTTGCTCCACAAAATTCAGTGACGTATGGCTCGCTGAGGGATGCGGTAATTCAGCCCCTGTCTCAAGTGTTCTATTTCTTACTCTTTTAAAATGACAGATGACATTTTGGACATAAGCTGTGAAACTTACTTAACTAGGAATCCGAACGTCCCCAATTTCCACAGTTGGACTTTTTCCAAGGCACTAAAATTATTCAATTTAAATTACAAATTTACTTGAACTATTCATCCACGTTGAACAAACGCAGAGCGATCTCGTTTATTTATAAATTGCATTTAAAGCATTAGCTGTCATATTACTTAAAAAATACGTGCTTCGCCTGCTACACTTTTTGTCGACCTAATACGCGTTAAACTTTTTACAATCTACTCACCCTTTCTACAACAGCATTCGCGTTCCTGTTTCGCAATCATATGATTTGCCGTCAAAATGTACAGTTTTGCTTAGAGTTTTACTATAAGTCGTGTCAGAAAAGAAACACCAATGCTGATCTTTCACAGAGCTAAAAAAGAAACGCAAACTTTTTTTGTAAGTTCATGATTTGCTCTAAACCAATAACCAAAAGGAGAAACGCATAATAAAAGGAGAAGCGCAGTAATTTCCCTCAAACACTTTTGTCAGCAATCGTTTGTCAACCAAAACTATTCAGATGAAACTAGATGAGCAAAATTATCGACACAATCATGTTGACTACAAATAAATAAAAAAGTGCGTTCAATATTTACTTGTTTCCAGTTTTCCCCGGGAACACGTACACGTACTAGTTTAGTCGAATCACTTCAGCTCTAGATAAATATTTAAATTAAATGTTCACAGAGCGCAGTTTGTGAGAACTTGTCCACCGTCAAATTCCCTTCCTACATTTCATATACGCACATACAGTGAAGTAGTGTTTTTTTTTGTGAAAGCGAAAGTCAGCAAAAGTTATTAAGATCCATAGAAAAAGCATGTAAGCCTCGTGCCCATTTCCTATGTACACAATCAACACCCATTAGAGTGTGATTGGCCCACTTCTCTTTTGCGCTGTAAGTACGACCGCGCATATGCATAATGTATACAATTGATAAACAACACTAAATTGACATGCTCACGAGGAGAGAACGATCTTAGAAGACCTTGACCTATAAATACCCAAATAAAAAAAATCTCGAATGACACCGACGTAGATTATTGGCAAAATTAACACCACAGATTTTATTTTCGGGTTGTCGTGGGTGTGACTCCGCTGTCAATACTGCGCGCGTCTCGAATAATGCACAATCAGTGGAATGACAATTCCAGCTGGGAAACTCAATTGAATCATTAGTGCGGACGGCGTGTGACTGAATTAGACGAGGATTGGTTGATTGGTAATACACTTAATTTGTCTTAATGTGACTTTTCGTTTCTGACGCAGCTAACAGAATGTGCGCAAACTAAACAGAATCGTATTAATTGTCAGATGAGACGTTTATTTCTTTAATTGGTACGCTGTTGGGATTGAAGAGATTTAAATTTATTATAAGCTGTATTGTATTGTGATTTTTTTTTAGACCATGAGGTAATTTAGTAGAAATTCACAATGATAAAAAATTCAGTAATATTGAGAGTATAAATAGACGTGCGTAATTGCTGCAGTGTCAATTTGGATCGGGTAGTCATGCAACAGGTTGCATGTACTCGTTTCAGAGAACGATGCTATCCTCGACATGACAGTCGTGTTTAAATATGTACAAATGGGGAATGTCTATATAATTGATAAAAGCAACCAACTTAATATCAAATGTGCGAACTAGCTCTTAATAATATCGAATGTCATCTAGCGGTTGTTGATTTTTATTCGCATTATTCTGGTAAATTAAGTGGTTGTAGTGTTAGGATTTCTGCAATAGATGTTACTGCGTGCTTTGACATTTTCACTTTTAATTCCTTATTTTGTTACAGACGTCACACTAACGATTTATTTACTCGCGTCAAGTACTAGCACATGTTTTGCATTTTGGAATTTTCTTGATCTTACTGACCAATGTCCATCACTGCAGTCTTCAAATTAAATGGAATAAGACTCATAAACCACGAGTAGATCAATTTAAATACTTAGATAAGACAAATGCAAACATAACTTTAGACAGAAGCAGCCATCATTTAAAAGTCATCAACAAAAGTGTTCGGTTAGAGCTAGTTTGCGGCAAATATGTAGATGGGCTATTCATAAACCCCACACTTTAATATGTCAGAGCAATACAACTAGCTATAAGAGACACTATTTATGAGTGAAAAATGTTCTTTTTAAATTACATTTGATTGCGACGCTGAAAATATCTTAGTAAAGGGAGTGGGCGATGTTTATATTGTACTAGAACGCGTTTTCGTTTTGATTACATGAGGATAGAGTGGTTGCAAATTATATCTTGTTAATCTTCTACGAATTTTGCTATCACTGGCTCCGAGAATAATAAGTTCAGTATGGGTACTTATTGACGTTTGTTGTTATTGCTCTTATAAAAGTAAGGTAAGTAAATGAACCTGATCTAGTGACGGCAGGTTAATGTTGGCGATTTTGGGCTCCCAAATATTTTAAAATTAGACTGGCAGGGTGAGCGCTTTGTCAAAAAAATTAAAGACAAGAGGCCATATGCATAGAATGTCATAAACGACCTTTGTTTATAGTTCCATTTGTGTCGTTTTTATAAAAAACATATTGTTACTTTAAATACCTAGTGGATTATGTGACATAACGTCAATTATTTTACGTTTTCAATTTGCGAAAATTGATAAACAGTGGACAAAAACCAAAACTCTGGTTATATAACGTCGACTATATTGATAGGAAAAGTCACTTGTTTTTACGTCAACCACATATGCGAACTTAGTACTCAGTTACGAATCAAGTAAGCAGAAATTGTGCCTGCCCATAAAAATATGTTCACCTAAAGCGGCATATACACAGTTTAAAAACATGGGAGAGTGTATTATCAAATTTTGTTTGACGTTCTATACACACACATCAAGCATGAGTATTCAATCATTTATTTTTACTTAAAAAATATGCGGAGGAAACAGGTGTACATGAAAATAATTAAAAAAAGTTTTCGCACAGCAATTTTGAAAATAAGCTGAAAAACCGTGTAAAACAAATTTCCGTTGTCTGCTTGCTACTTTGCTTTGTCGCTGTCAACACGAAAATGAACATATGATCAAACAGGCAATCACCAATATACACTGTCAAGCATTTGAGCAAAAATCCAATCGTTTTGATTTTGCTTCAAACAGACACACAACGCATGCTTGAAGAGTTTTTGACCAGAGTATATACCGCTTAAGGATTTTCTGTCGATCAATTTTTGTAACTGTCAAATGAAAAAAAAATTTAACGCATTTTCTGCCATAATTTTGTTTGTATCTTATCAAATATGATTTTTTTCTCCTATTTTACGGAGAAAAGTACTAACAGATCTATTATGGTAAATTTACATCGTTGCACAAAACCACGCCATACAGGTGTTTTGGTCTGCCATCTTGTTTACCTGTTTTATAGTGAATGAAATTTTCAGAATTTCGCTTTCCTACAAACTAAAATGGCTTCCAGAAGTGGTTAACGGACAACTATTTACCTGTCTCATATGACAGATATGTAATGGAAATGGATTACGGCATTCGCATGATTCTTTGTAAATTTTGTTATGACATTTGACATCTTGTCGACACAGATGTTTGCGGGATCTATTTATTTTACGCTATTATTTCTTGTATTGTGACGTATATAAATTCAGGGTAAAATAAAACCCAAAAGTACTTCATTTCTAATCTTGGGCACATTCATTATGTTTTCTCTTCTGACGTACAAGCAAAGGCAATAGGGAAATCTTAAAACAATTATCCATGCGTGCGCTAATGACTTAATGAGCTAGGTGACATATGACACAGAGATGATTTAAACAAATCAATAGTAATCGCTTACAGCACAGCTAGCGGACAAACCTCGCACCCGTCAAGAAATAGGTGGTCAAATATATTTATTACGCCAATGATCCCATTTGTCACTTAATAAAAAGACATTTTTTTTGTATTTAAAAGGTATATGAGGAAAAAAAAAACATGTGTGTTCTTTCTCTTTGTGGAAATGTTTCAAAAGCCTGATGAAAGTTTCCTTTAATTTTTCTTTTTAATTTATATTCCCACAGAATATCACTTTATATATTGGCAATATAAAAAATCTTCTTAAAATGTCTTCTTCTTTTTTTATTATTATGTATTAGTATTGCCGAGTTAACTGATCTCTGGCAAGCGGGTCTAAAGTTTATTTCTTAATTTTACAAAAATAAAATATGACAAAACAGACAAAATAGCGTCGGCGAGAGTGGTCACTCTACACTTGCATGGACAGCTACGCATCTAGACATGTATATAGAGATACAAATATTTTCCCAAGTAATTACTATGATAGCACCTCCTTGGAATGGAGAATCTTTTCTGATTCACTCGTGTGTGTACATGGATTTGTGTCCAAATACATCTTGTATTGTTATCGTACCCACTATTGTTGCACTCATTAGATACGTGAGCTTGCATTGTATATAAAGATAAAGTGAAGAAAGTCAAACTGTTGCGTAACGCTTATAGGACGTTTGTGTTGTTTGCATTTGTTAATCAGCCGTGCTTAAATAGTTCATTGCTGTTCAAGTTCGCTTGAAGGCCAAGCGCAGTAGGATTTAATTTTGAAATTAAATGCACTCGGCTCGTCTTGTGGCATTTGGAAATCAGCAAAACATTACACAACCCGACGTAAATTGTAGGGCTTTTAAGGCGCTTTACAGCGTCCACTTGAAGGTGGGATGATTATGTGGATTTAGTGGAATTATCGTGTTGTTTTTTGCATTTTGGATAGAATGGTTTATGATAGAATGTAAGGTGCTACAGACTTGCACTTGAAAATGAAAATTCCAATTCCAAGCAAGTGACAGGAAGTCACGGTCACAATTCTTCGAACGGATTAACTTGTTGAACCATTTTCATTATACCATGTGTACATCTAACACCTTTGGTGTTAGTAATGTGCATATATTTTCAAGTTGTTTATCACCTTGGCTTATAGTGCAAGTAGTTCCATAACAATCGGCGCAATAAAGTTTGAATTTTATCATGTGCTACTACTTAACTACTTACTTTACTCATGACCTGATTTGCCTCCAATAAGTTAATTCGACATCGAGTGTTGTTTCTATTATTTTGCCAAAGATCTCTCTAAATCGTGTCCAACTGCTGCCATGACTCGTCCTCAACAGGTCCATATCGGGTGCTATGATCATCTTCCCTCCACCATTCCTTTGAGCAAAGGAAAGGAATGGGAAGTAATATTTGTATTCTCCGGTCTTGGAAAGCGACAGTCTGTGAGCTGTTGAATGTTTCCACCCGCTCGTCAATTGACCACTTACGTCAAGTAAAGGATAAGCTAATGCCTGTTAAAGAGAGTGGTTAACACAACTACAATATATTTTCTTTTTAAGGCAGCTCTATCCGTTTTCTGCGCCTTTCTTCTCTTTTCTTACACAAGCTGTTAGATTTTATTCGTTCTATACGAGCAAGACACCATTTGAACGTAAAAGCCAGTAAAAGGCAGAAAATCTGCGATCGGGAACCGCAAAACAAGCAGCAATTGAGCGCCAATTCAAAGCTAAAATTAAGGCATTGCTTGCAGGAAGATCTTAACACATAACAAACTTGCACCTTACGACTTTGACAGTTCGTTGTGAACACAACGCGTCTATAGTAGTATAGCCAATATAAAAGGTCCGTTCGTGTACTTTCAGCATAGAAAAATGAAAAATGTCAACTCTCTAAAATCGAGAGAGAAGTCTCTACCTGATCGATTTTCTAACACAAAGTTTAAGAATGTCATTTTGACATAATCGTAAAATGCAGCGTCTACAAAATATCGTTAAAGACGAAAATAATTTTACTTGTCAAACTTTTGAGCTGTCACTTAGTGGGCAGTTTTCATTTTTCACTAAGTCGAAATTCGGCGAGTAGAAAATTACGAAAAAATTAAAAGAGGGGAAATGGATTTCTCTCCCATTTTTTTACATTTTCTCAGTACGTGGTCGCATTTGCACAGTTTCTTAGTAAATTTTAAATAATTTTACGTTTGCAAAAAAGTACCCGAACGAACCTAGTTTCTAGCCTGAACCAATTGCCCTTCGAAACAAAATGAACCCAACTTGAATCTATTAAAGTGATCTTCGGACCATCACAATTTGAGTACCACATCTTCGGGTTACGCTGTCTTGTAAAAGTCCACTGTTTACGACAATTCGTAGTGTGACAACTCGTGCCAGTTGACACCCAATCGTAGTCCTAATAGTATTTTATGTACCACTCACTTCCTCCACATAGGCCCATTTACACCTCAGATTAATTTATTCACACAACTAAACAGATCTAAACACAATCCCTCGCTGGCATATCAGTACTTTTCATCTCGATCTTCCAAGTCTCATATTATATTTTATATTATATATATTTATATTTTACTACTTCAAATTAAAATGAACACATTTCTTGTTCTCCTTCTTTGCAGGGGTATCAGTTCGACAGTTCGACGATGCATTGAGAAGGAAACCGGCAAGGAGTTTGCAGCAAAAATCATTGATTTGGGTGGTGCCACAGAAGCAGGTGAAACCAATCCCCTACATATGCTAGAAGCAACACGACAAGAAATATCGATATTAAGACAAGTGATGGGTCACTCATACATAAGTAAGTAGAACGAAGCACCACCCTCTGTCAGCAATTCACTTATGCGCACTCTTTTGTTTATCCTTTCAGTTGATTTGCAGGATGTTTTCGAATCAGACGCATTCGTATTTTTAGTATTTGAGCTCTGCCCCAAGGGAGAGCTATTCGATTACTTAACAACAGTTGTAACGTTATCAGAAAAAAAGACTAGAACCATCATGAGGTGAGTCCCAAATCCAATTATATACTAAAAAAATAGTCCTGTAACTTTTCTCGTTTTATTTGCAGACAAATTTTCGAAGGTGTCGAATACATTCATGGCAAAAATATCGTCCATCGCGACTTGAAGCCGGAGAATATTCTGCTGGACGAGAATCACAATGTGAAGATCACAGATTTCGGGTTCGCGCGACAACTAAAGGACGGAGAAAAGCTATATGGTACATAAGCCATAGAAACCTATTACAAATGAATCGATAGTTAGAGTTTTTGTTTTTGATTGCAGATCTGTGCGGCACACCGGGATACCTAGCTCCTGAGACATTGCGGTGCAACATGTTTGAGGGATCACCTGGTTATTCGCAAGAAGTTGATATGTACGTCGCAGTTAATTACTCCTCGGACTTGTTCACTGATTTTTGATTTATTTGCAGTTGGGCATGTGGTGTCATAATGTTTACCCTGCTGGTGGGATGCCCGCCATTTTGGCATAGGAAACAGATGGTAATGCTGCGAAATATAATGGAGGGAAAATATAGTTTTACATCGCCTGAATGGGTGGACATATCAGGTAAGTGCAATCACAGAGAACATTTTAAACAAAATTTGTGTAGGGGGATAACCACGCTCTGCGGTTTCTAACAGAGCAATATTTCCAAAGATTGGGGTTCCATGCTGTACACTCAGGCCCGTTTGTTGATACTACTCATAGCGATTTAAGTTCTACTTAAATACCTTATGGGCTACTTTTTCTATGTCATAAACTGTCACATAAGATTTTAAGTGGAACTTAAATCGCTATGAGTAGTATCAGCACACGGGTCTCAGTGATATAACCTACCACAAACTAATGTCAAACGCTTAGTAAGGCTAGATAGTTATTTTTATGAACATCATGTCCAGCGGGATATAGATAGAAAAGAGAAAGGTAGATTGCACAAAAAAGTAACCCGCCCATGGGCATGCGGCTCGGTTTCCACAACAATGTGCTTTCGATAAAAATCTTTTTTCGGGGTTAACGTTTCGCGATAGTAGTTCGACTTTACCATAGTTCCCTTAGCTATCAAAATATCCTTCGTTAAAATAAACGTTTTTGTGTGTACAATAATCATATAGCTATAGTCAAGGAGAATGGACAAGTATCGTAGTTTTTTCGAATAGTCAGAAAGTCATTGAGATTATAAACGTCTATTCTTCTCTTGACGGTTGGCGTACTCCACGTCAAACTCAGGACAATACTGAGCCATAATGATGCCCATCGGGGAAACTAAAGTTTCTGTTCATTTCTTTTGTCTCTGCTCCCACATACAAACCATACTGAGGATTTGATTCACTTATCTGTTAGTAACCAGGAAAGATCGTCTAAGTCTTAGTTAGTCTCAATTAGTACCACAACATTTTTATTGATGAACTTTTGACATTATTCATCGAGTGTGCTAATTTTACTTGTGCTATCGAATTTTATGCCGAATAGGGTTTTGAATTGTCTAAAAGTGAAACAAGGTTTCATTTTCGTTTGTATTTTTGCAACTTTAGCCGAAAGTTCAGAATGTTGCATGCGTGGGTTCTATTTGAGCTGCGGTTCTATTGTTTGAGATCTGTTTTGTCTAAACCAAATCTTCCTGGAGATAAAGTGCTTTTCCGCTTAGATGTAGCTTTAGTCAGAAAGTGCTACAAGAGATTGTTCTTAGCGAGTTCTAGTTGAAATATAAATCGTATTTTAATTGGACTCAATTTTCTTGGTAAACTGTATGAGCTGTGTTATCTATGAAGTAAATAAAACGAAGTTTTCTTTTTACCTCTTCAAGATGTGATGTTGCACAGATCTTAATTGAAAGAAATAATTTCCTCACATCTTTGACGGCTTGATATTACAATTGGATTCGAGTTGGCAGTCTTGAGGGAATACCATGACGTTTCATTATGCGTCACCAAGATTCTCGTCGTTACTCACGCATCAAGGCGGCGCTCTTATCTGTGTTGGACCTGGGTCTCAACCAAATACCTCTTTCTACCTACCACAGTCTTTGGCTACATTCTCATGCTCGCCAGTTTGTTCAGGTCGACTTCCCTTCTTTCTCTGTTGCGTAGGCTCTCTATCAGAAGAAGAATTTTACACTTAAAACCGTTATCCCTATTTTGCTGAAAAATTTTCTTAGTAAAGCAAATAAAACTTTCACTGAAATCTGCTTAACATTCTGAGACTCACACTTGGTACTTATCACAAGTACACAATTGCTTACACAATCTTCAATGTCATTCGAAGCAAGTCACTCTGAATTAATAAGAGTTTTTCAACATCTAATAAAGCAAAGCTGTTTATAGCGATGTAGATAAGTGGTTGCAGCAGATAACTGCACATTAAGCTATTGATTACTGAGGACTTGATTCAACGACATCATCATACCAAAAAATGGACCAGTGAATTGGCTGGCCAGTGATATCGTGGGAATTGACGCCACTCGATTACATCTTTTAGGAACATATGCTAAGTCCTTGGTGTATGCTGATGAACTGCAAATTTGGTTATAAAGCGTTTTTCAATAAGGACTGGTCGATGCTGAAAACAAGTTGTGTGTGAGGTATTAACAATTTTTTTTTAACGTAAAAGGCCCATGTTTTTCATTGTGTATCGAATATAACATCGTTTAAAATATCCACCGCAGATTCTCACGGTGGCACGGTTCCAAATGTTGCAGTTTTCACTGACTGCATGGTTGGAATAGACTTGCGACTTCAGGAAACCACACAAGCTGGCTGGTTGAAATCCGCAGATCTTGGTGACTAATTCAAGTGACATCTGCGAGAGATAATCAAACCCTCAAATCAGTAATGCAGAATGTCCATCATGGCGTCTGCGGGCCAACGACCATACCACGCTGGAAAATCGGTTCTCGTCAGATCACCGAAATCAAACAGAGTTGGGTGCGGTTAGTACTTAGATGACGGACCGCTTGGGAACACCGCGTGTCGTTGGCATTTCACCAGGCTGAGATGATGATTGCATTGTGCTGCATGCGTTGGACTACTTGCTTTAAGGGTTAGGTGGAGGGAAGAAATATCCTTGCACTGGAGAATCAGGCAGTGATCGGACACATGAAGCAAAAACATTACAACATCATTTTAAAACCAGGAAAACCGCCAAATGAAGTAAAATCGTATAGACCGATTTCCCTTCTTCCGGTCATTTCCAAAGTCTTCGAAAGAATATTGCTTAGGAGCCTACAGCCGGTTATTGAAGTCAATAATCTTATCCCTGACCACCAGTTTGGGTTCAGAACCAAGCATTCGACGATTGACCAAGTACATAGAACTACTGACGTAATCGAGAAAGCATTTGAAGAAAAAAAGATTTGCTCAAGTGTATTCCTTGACGTCTCACAAGCCTTTGATAAGGTGTGGCACGACGGCTTGAAATTTAAATTACGACAAGTTCTCCCCGCAAGCCTATATGATATTCTAGAATCATATCTCGGGAATAGACTCTTCCGGGTTAGAAATGGAAATGAATACTCGGAGCTAAAAGAAATTTCGGCCGGGGTACCGCAAGGAAGCGTCCTTGGTCCGCTTCTCTATTTGTTATATACTCGCGATATACCAAGGGAAGATGGCACTACCCTTGCTACGTTCGCCGACGACACAGCTATCCTAGCTGTAGGTAATACAATCGAAGATGCGACTACAAAACTGCAAGCCGCAGTGAATAAGGTAAATGAATGGACAAGGAACTGGCGGATCGCCCTCAACGAAACTATCTGTTCACGTGAATTTCACTTATAAGAAAACTAATGACTTGCCAATTTTTCTAAACTTGGCCCGAATACCCTTTGCAAACGAGGCCAAATACCTGGGAATGACACTCGACGCAAAGCTGAAATGGAGTTCGCACGTGAAAATGAAACGTAAAGAACTCGATATCAAATATAGAGAAATGTACTGGTTACTCGGAAAACATTCCCAGCTCAGTACTGAGAACAAATTGCTTTTATATGTACAAGCAAGTGCTAAAGCCGGTGTGGACCTACGGTATACAACTTTGGGGTTGTACCAAGAAAACAAATTTCAATATTCTACAAACTTTTCAAAATAAAGTCCTGTACAAGCACCATGGTATATTAGAAACGACGATATCCATAGGGATCTCGGAATTCCAACAATCGAAGCTGAATCTAGAAGCTTCGCGAGAAAGCATAGAAACCGACTAATCGGACATATCAACAATACAGTCCGACAAATCTTGGACGAGAGCAATTTATTGCGCCGACTACAAAGAACGAAACCGTTCGACTTGGCAAGATAAGATTAACCGCGTCTAATTTGCGGAACACGCAGGATCTTTCATTGGAAAGTAACCTATCAAAAGTTGTTATTTAATGATATAAAAATTGCTTGATAAGTTATATCTTAGTTGCAGTATCTAACAATCTTTAGAAGGGTGGTGTTTTTTGTCAGTAAAAATCTGACACTACTATGAGAACGCGCTTGCTATTCTCATAGTGTCTTTGGAAGATTTTCACCTACCCTCGGATAAAAAAAAAAAAAAAAAAAACATCATTGGCACTGGGATTGGCTGGCAGAAGAATGAAGATCTTGGGACATCATTGGGTTGAGACTTGAGACCCAGTTGATGAAACAGATTTTCACATAAAAAACAGATGCTAGCGGTAACACTAGGAATCGAACCCTAGAACTCTGGAGAAATCCAGAGAGTCTAGCTGGGTAAGATTTACAGTGGTAGAGAGACGAAAAGAGACCCGTCAATGGTGGTCTGATTCGAATATCTCTCGAAAAATATATATATATGGCGTCTGCTGTGTGACACGAAGGTACGTCCTTCTGGAACCACATGTCGTCCACCTCCATATCGTTCAATTTGGGTCAAAAATCTGTTAGCCTCATTCAAGGTCGTTCGATTGTAACTTTTTTTTGGATGTATTACCACATGGTGAGTAATTTGCCTGTTGAAATAGCCATTCGGTCAAAAATACGTCTCCTCGCTAAAGATGATTTTACGGGTCAAAATTGGGGCTCTCTTCCCATCTCTCCGAATCACAGTCAACGAGCAAACGGCGTTGTCTATGGTCATTAACTTTGAGATCTTGGGTCAGTTGGATCTTGTACGGCTGTAGGCTTGAGTCCCAACGCAAAATCCGCCAAGTTAAAGTTTGCGATAGGCCATGTTATCGACCGATTTGGTGTTCGTTTGGCTTACGGATGTTGGCTGATTTTGAAGGGCCACCGCGTCTGCCGTAAAATGGACGTATCACGCGCAACATTTGCACTAGACAGCACTCATTTTGATAATAAAGTTTTATCAGTTGGACGATTAGACAGACGCTACCTAAAATCATGCCCGCCACAACCTACCATATGCCAACATCGACCCGTCCCAATTGAAAGATGTTTTCTAGTTCTTTTAAAAACAGATCATGTTCAAACCTTCAGGCGAAACCGAATAAAACTTTTCCAAGATAACTCTATAAAAAGCTATATAGGGCATACTTTTTAATCTGTAAAAACACCCGTAGTCAGTAAGTAGCGACGGTCATTTATCAATTTATTTTTTCATCTTTCATCAATTTATCAATTCATCTTTAAATCTCTCAGAAAATAATTAAATAATTTAAATCACGTCTCTTTTGCTAATATTTATCAACTCGTTCCAATTTGCAGAAGAGCCAAAAGACCTAATTAGAAAATGCCTAGTCGTCGATCCATCACATCGGATCACAGTTAAGGAAGTATTAAGACATCCGTTCTTCAACCAAATGGTAAGTTTTCGCCCTATTTTCCACTTGCAGCACTCTTAGTTTTTAGTTATTTTCCAAATTTAAAAGAAAACGTCATTTATCTATTTTCTTTCCACGCCCCCAAACCTACCTATTTGTATATCCCTACATTTTTTCTTCCTCCTATTCCTATTCTTTTCAAAGAATTTATTTCCTTCAATTTATTTTGCATAGATGGCTTTTTAATTAGAATTTAATTTTAAAAAAATTATTTATTTATTGTTTGTGTTTAATACGACGAATGAGGCTTAGTACACGAAACTGTGTACAGCGACAATGCAGGCTTAGGTTACTGAAAATGTTTATAAATTTAAATTTTTCGTTTATTTTCTATTCACATTATTTTTTATTTCATATTTTTCTTCTCTTCTCCTTTTTTTTTATTTATATGACGATCAATTTAAAATAATAATAATGAAAACGTACAAATTCACTCGACTTAAAATGTAAAACAAAAATATATATATGTATACGTGTGAAAACCGCTAGCTATTTGAGCAAAATATCGATGGACTTAAACGCAGCCTCTCAATCAAGTCGAGGAGAATGAGTCGAATCACGGAAATTGCACTGGTAACGATCCGTTTCTGGACAAAACACTGTTTCGATATTAAAAGACGAGTGATTGTTTTCTCATTTTACTCTTACACATCATTTTGTTTTTGGTTTTTATTTTATTTTATTTTATTATTTTTCCCATCTCCCATCGAGTTTCTTTTTTTCTATTTGTTTATTCGCTCTCTATTTTGCTTAATTTTTTTTTTTTTTTTTTGCTGCAAAAACTCATCACCACAAATTGTTTCTTTGTCCTTTTTTGTTTTGCTGATGCGTTTGATGCTTTGTTCTGGCCAATAATAATAATTTCAGCAGATATGTACACACACATTGGTTCCTATTGTAAACTTAATATTTTTATTGTATTCTTTGTAACATTTTTCTCTCTTTCTATTTCTTCCTTGAAAATGCAAACGAAAATTAACATAAAATCGAAAAATAACAAAAAACAACGAAATAGAACGAAATTGAAATAACAAATAAGTATTTGAAGGGAATTGCCGTTGCATGTCCTTGACCTAAACTTAAAGAATTGCATGATGAGGTGAACGTAAGTTTATTTTATAGGTGCATGCTGAATTATGGGCGTTAATATAATGTTTAAGTGTATTTTTAGTTGCTTATTCTAGAGCTTAGAAATATATCTCAAGAACTGTCATTTTGACAGAGCAGCTGTTTTATTTTTTGTTAATCCTCGCGTCAGTTTTCGTATTTCGTATCAGTTTCCGGCTCAGAATTGCGTTTTGATCGACAATATTCTTGCCCACTCCAACAATGGCACTCACAGACGTACGGAAGCGTGTGTCGGTCCTAAAAACAACGTTTGAAAGTTCGTTTGACATTTCCATGCGAAACGACCCCAATACACATCTCTGATGATCAGTTCATGCAAAGTTCGTATGACAACAAGGCTTCCTTTAAATTGGGTAGCGTTATAGTCGAAATCTGACTCATTATAGCGCCTTCTAAGGCTCATCACTAACAATTTGGCAAAGACGAAGACGCCTCTTTATAATATTTGTATAGTTACAGGACAAGCCAACCTTAGACTTGACTTACTTATGGCAACTCGAGGACACCACTTTTTCTAAAATATCTGCTCCCTTTCTGCGGCCTATAACACAATGCGACAAGTATGCTAGGTTGAATTTGTCTAGATACTCGTAAGAGTAGTATTGAACTTGTAAATCTTTGTTACACTTGCATGCTTGTAGTCTTGTATTATAGCCGATATATTTTTAAAGTCTGGTAACAATTTTTAAATAGTTTAAATAAAGTCGAAAATCGACAAATTCTGAATGAGAAAACTGAATAATTGGTTTAATATTTTGAGCAGTAGCCGTCTTCGGTTGAACCCCCGAAAAACAAAAAAATTTCTGTGCAACCTCTGGCGAACTTGTGACGAACATTAGAGAGTAGGTATAATTGCCCGATAAATCTTCTCAATTCAGTCGTTCGGAGGCGGCTTAAAATAGTTTTTCGCAAAACAAAAAATACCATCGAGAGGTAGTTAAAAGCTAGGACTTGCGTTCTATACGGACCTGTTGGGCCTACTATCTGTCAAAGAAACCTCCAGCCAATAGTTTTAACCTTGTTCTTTCAATATTCGTTGAGCTGCACTTTCCCGGACGCGTTAGTAAAAGCTTTGCCAAATTATTTAATTTTTAAGGTTCCGTACCCAAAGGGAAAAAACGTAACCTTATTAGTTTCGCTCGGATGTCTCTCCGTCTGTCTGTCCGAACCCACTAAGCCAATTTTGTTACCAGGTCTATCTCAAGAACCGATTGACATAGGAGGCTAAAATTTACACACAACATCCGGTATAACCTCTAGTTAAACGACAAATACCAATGGAAGGAATACATCGATTGGTTTTGGATTAATTAGTAATCTGGTGAAAAAAATATTTTCATTCGTCCAAAAAACGGTTTATTTCTTGATTCACAAAAAAATACATAAATTCCTTTTTTGTAGATCATGTTCTTATCTATATATGTGCTGAATACTGTTTTGCCGAAAAGTTAATAGTTTACGAGATATTTTCAAAAAAGATAATTTTACCATGTAAAATACGTTGCTCTCATAAGTTTTAATCTCTACTACGCAGTTGTGCACAATTGACCCCATCAAAGACAGAAGACCACCAGGGTTCCCGCTTGCTAATTTCGTTGGGGAGTATAATACATTTTTTTGGGGAGTACAGAACAAAATAAAAGTAATATATTTTTAGTCAATAATTTTTAATTGGGACAGGTCGCATACAGAATGGAAAATTGGCGTGGGTTGGGTACTAGGTAATAATTAGAAAATGAAAATGTGCGAGTAATTTTTGAGAGTAAAAATATTAAGTAATTAAATTAAACTAAATTGTGATGAATTCATGAAGAGGGGAAGTTTGAATGATATTATAGATTTCAAATAATATCTGATGTGTTGGATTTTAGCCAAATACGGAACCTTCGGTGCGCGAGTGACACTCGCACTTGGCCGGTTTTTTTTTGCTATTATCTTCAACAAAATTTAATTCTCCGTTTAATTTTAAACCACCCATATCGGAAGTAATTGCAAAAAAAAAAAAATGGGCGACTGTATCCAACAGTCCCGAAATTTGTGTAAACACCGTGCGTGCGGTATGTGTGTGGCTTGACACGTCATTGAGAAAAGAGGGAATTGTAATAACCGTGTTCTAGATATATTATGAAATAACAATTATTTATTCGTTCTATGCTAGTTTCGGTAGAATAGATACAATCGGATTGTGGTAGCTGAAGTAAGATATGTAAATTCGAGACTGCAATCTATCTAGATTAAGATGGAAGACAGCATCGATGGTTGTTCCATATCGTGTTGTTGAAATTTTCCGGTTGGAGTTCATTTGAAGATTAAATTTATCTTGCATAAAATCAATAAATGGTTGAGCTTGTGGAGTTGCAAAATTGATATTGAAGTCTCCGCTTATGATCATTGGTAACAAGTTAAATGACATCAGCTGTGATTTCTGCGTGCCTAGTAATTCACGAAAGATTTGGCACTGAATTTCCTCGAGATGATTGTTCTTATTTGTACTTTTGCCAAATAAATTGAATTGAATTGATGTCAGTCTGACTGTCACAGGGAAGAAATGTGAGACCATCATTGTCATAACCACATCCTTTAAATGTTTTATAATCACTGAACACACCTTCTCTAGTCTTACCAAAATGTGTATGTCAAACTCTAAAAGATAATAAAGTGTGCACCTAGCGAATGAAGGGGGTTGTGTTTTACATTAATCATATATTTGAAACATGCTTTATTTCACATCAACAAAAAGCTGAAATTAATATTCCCCAGCTCATAAATGTATGCCATGATAAAAACGTATGCAATGATAAAATGTATGCAATGATAAAACACCGTGACGCATTTCCGTTCCTGCAAGTTAAATGAGTGGAATTACTCCACCAGATTCCAACAACGCGCGCTTAGATATATACACATCAAAAACGCAGAAGAATGAGTTTTATTTTAGACACCATTACTGTTTACGCTTCGGGTCGCATTTTAAGGGTATTCCTAACCTAACCACTGCTGAAAATGTCCTATTTATCTATCTTTGAATAAGTTTTAAGTGCACGTCCGTTGTACATTAGAATCTAACTACCAGTTTATTATGGATACTCATAACTAGTCCGATTTTGACATGTGCCCAACATATTTTACTTTTGCGCCGGTTGTTTGGTGCACAAGGACGGGCTGTCGGTTTTATGTTCACTCGAGATCATGAATCTTGCAAGACTTACTTTGAACTACTTACATCAAACTAAAAACTAAATACCGGCGAAAGTTGTTACTAAAATTAACAATAATTAAACAAATTTTCCCGGTAAAAGCTGGCTAAAAATATGAACCTTTTTGTTCACTCGCAGTTTTAACCGGGCGGTTGAAACGACAAGTTCAGAATTCACTCATCAATCATGTTGCCTGAACTTCATCATTCTTATATTTCAAGAAGAAATAATTGTTTCGCAACAAACTTTTGAAGTGTAAAAGCTGCTATACTGTTCTTTCCCCAAACACCACACCACGCTTTACTTTCATTAAATCTTCGAAAAAACTGACTTTCCTCGACTTTCCACTGTTTTTGGTTGGGGACGATCGAATTTTTATTTTAGTCAGTCTGACAGCACTTGTCTCTGCACACATTAAAAACTCTATTTGTCTTAAGTCGACGAGACTTGACTTGAATGCATTCCCCTGAACGTGAAGACTGTATCGGTCAAAATCGTCGCTTTTACTAACTCAGCATTCTTGGCGAAATGTCAGTAAGTAGAAAAACCCTTCCACAAACGTCAACTGAAAAAAAAAACTGTTCCCGCGATCTATCAAATATTATACATAAGAAGGTTTATTGCTGCCAGACTTTTTCTTGGTTGACCTACATTGAGCACACGATCACTTTTGCAACTGACGCTGATGAAAGCCGCTCATTTCTGTCAAAAAAAAAAAAAAAAAAACTAAATATTCAGCTGATGTTTTAAATTTCAAATAGTTTCAAGTACTCACTGTCGAACTAATGTCGTTTTCCATTGGGACCACCAGAAATCTTTTTCAGATCTCAGATTTTACGTGGCGAATGGAACATGCAACGAAATTGATCTGCTTTTGTAAATGGATTAGTGCGTTATATGACAGCAATATCAGCTGTTCAAATTGCATTTTTTGTTTTTTGCAAAAATCACAAATGGATATCGACTTGAAAAATGTTTCCCCTATTGGATGCCTTCGTAGAATCAAGTTGAGACATACGTCAACTTGGCTATATGTAAATTACTTTCTTAATTATTCTTAATAATTACTTTATAGCTATGTATGTATTTCTTATGTATATATTCTGTTAGATTTTAATTCAGCGGATCAAAGAATAAGTATAATTTGTGTTGTTACCTGTACCGCTTTTGATATTGCTTATCGCTTAGTGTAGCAAAGAAAACATTAACAAACCAATGTCTTTCAACAGTTTAGCAGATATACCATCAACGAAACGTATCCATTACGAGTTCTCCTTTTTGTCTATCTCCTCCTATCTTCTCCGGTTCTGGTGTATACTTTTGCGGATATGACGTGTACTTCCCTTTCCTTAATCTATATTCTACAACACTAGGATATTCAACAGACATATTTTAAATTGTGGAAAATAAATCTTTAAACGACCATACACATTTTTTTTTGCACACTAAATTTTTATCCATCAAACAAAAAATTTTGCTTTTTAGATGATACTTCCTGAACCCGCGAGCGGACATCCTACAATGTACGAGCAATTAAAAGAGCAGAGTATACGAAATGGCAACTTCTCGTATAAAATGTATATAACGAAAAAGAATTTTGATAATGTAACGGGTGATGAATTACCAGCGTCCAATCAAATTCAGAGCACACAGGCAGGTTTTTTTTTATTTTTTTTTAATTATATGCACTTTTTATTTTATATACATTATGCAAAAAACACTCTACCTACACATAAGACTATAATTCTCTTTGCACCAAAAATCTCTTTTGAAGTAACTGCACATACCTACTCAAATAGAAAGTAACATTGCATAGAAAACAAAAATGATCGAGGCAATATGTGAATTGCGACATTGAGTAGTAAATTCAATTTCGTATGTATATGTCTTAATGTCATAAACTCCACACACACAGACTGTTTCAATGTTGCTATATTAATTTTTATTGCTTACACATGCCTTATTGTAGTAACCTAGAGAACTTTTATGTATTTTAGGGACCTTTGCTGGGTATACAGCTAGATCAACAGCGGCACGTCATATCAACGTCAAACTCTATGTACCAAATTGCACCTGGCCATTTGTGCTAAATGTCATTTATTTTGATATGAAGTTTGACGTGCTGCTAGCTTAACTATCGGTGAATGGAATGGGTTCCTTCTTTCGTTAGGTTGGTTTTATATTTAATTGATTTTGACAGCTATTTTACAAGAGAATTTCTCATCTTGTTGTTTATTATTTCTATACCTTATTTTGAACCCCAAAATGTGTCGGTAATGAAGTATATCTAAGAATATACAGATTTTTTAAGTTTGGCTCAATCTGAAAATCAAAAGATTGCTTGTCAGGTGTCATTTTTGATTCCATTTCTTCGCACATTTGTTGGAGAATGGTGTAGCAAATGATTCGACTTCGACTATTAATACGACTTGCGTTTGTTAAAATTCTGTTTTGATATCAGAATTTAGTTGTTCACTTTCACGATTGCATTTGTCATTTAAATTTTTGTGAAAACAATAAACTGCAATCGAAACGGCAATTGATAGGCTTGTGCCTTTGATATTCTTTCGAATCTTGTGATTTTATGGAATGTTCACAAACAGCTTTTTATATTTCTTCTCCATTCGTATTCACACGCAAATCCATTATCCACTGAATTTTCTCAGTTATCTCTTATGACATGTGTCTGTTTTTCAAAGCATCTTAAGTTTGATGTGGGCTCAAGTCCCTGTCACTACGAATGAGCCGTTCTCTCTGTTCGCTGAGTTGTTTCGTTGTTGAATTTAGTCCCATGTTGGTCATCAGTTTAATAAATTTATCCCACATGTAGGTATCGGCAATGTAGTCAACACAATAATTTTAAAAACAATTGGCCTTATTAACCATATCCGAGTAAATTGAACTGTAATTTTATACGTCAAAAAAGGATTTAAAAAAATGAACTTCTTGCTGAAAGGCGATTAAGGTCTTATCTTTGACACTGTCATTTGGTGCCAATAGAACAGTACAGTCAGTCAGTGTTGTAACTAGCAAGCGACAAGATAAAAAAATCTACTCGTATGTTACATTGGCCCACCTGTATGATCCATTACTTGAAAACACCTTGTTATTTGCGTTTTCTCTTTCCATTTTAAATGCAATTGACTCACAAGTTACAACTTTCAACATTGTCTGCCATTTTGTATTAAAAAACGTTTACATATAGGTACGTGATATTTCGCGAAGCTTTCTGACTTTCGCCAATTGTCAATACGGCGCTCCAAGTATCTAGTCGAATACTATGATTGGACAGTAAGGGAACAAACCCATTATTAAAAAAGCTGAGCTATCTTTATTGACATCTATCCATGTGTTTGGCTGCCTGTTCCCGTGGGAATATAGCAATAAAGAATAAATTTCTTTGGCAGGTTGCTTGTAAGTGACAGATGGTTGTCAAATATTTAAAATGCCAGTTCGAGGCGGTTAACATTTGTCTTTGGCAAATTTGTAGCTCAACTGGTCCCCGTGCTTTTTCGGTGTTTCCCATCGAAGTGATTATAGAAAAATTCTTTCGAAGTGACAGTAAACATGACAATAAGCCAAAATTGTATAGAAAAACATACCAAATGCCAAGAGAGCACATTTAGCTTGTGAGAAAAGAACTGTAATTATACTTTCCCTGTGCAAAAAACTACCCCAAAAACATTTTTCAAATAGATCTTTCAGATTTACACAAAAATTCAGTGTAACTCAAACTCTAACTCGACTAAAATCCAGAATTAAAATCGTTGGCTTTTCTGAATGCCCCATTGCGTCTCCTCAATCTGTCTCTGTCAATCTGTAATAAGCTCGACATTTTAGAACTCTTTGATGATCAAATTTGTCTCTTCTGTATACTTAGGTCTTGCCAACTGTATGACTTGACATTCTCGAACTTCCTTATTCACAGACAAATCTGCATAGTTCACCCAAGTTGAAAGACTGTACAAAAACGATCTAAAGGTGAATCTTAATCTAAAGACTGTTTCCTCCTTAACACGATTTAATTGTTTTACGCAGGACTGATGTATTTGCGACGCGTTTTTGACCCCGGCAATTCACGCTTTTTCAAAGCCTAGCCGATGATTTTGGTTTGACGAATTCGCTACTTTCCAAGCAGTGTGAGCTTTGACTTTTCATACGACTTGGCCCTCACAAAGAATACCTTCTACAAACTGCTTTCAAGTTTGAGTTTTATTTAGTTAGCCCTATATTTATACTGCCATATTGACATTTAAATTTTGTTTGCATGCATTTCGATGATTTCAGCACCTCTGCACTCATTTTGCTTTACAGACAAATACTCACACTATCTCATTCGCTTAGAAGGCAAATCTACACCTTAAATGGGCTATCGGATATTTTGTTTTATTATATATATTATGTATAATAATCCCAGAGTTATATTGAACGACTTCAATTCAAAGTTACTTAAGCGGACTTAAAATGTTGTAAACAAAATAAAATTCCAGACTTTGAATAATAGTCACAAACGTAAATGCTTAACTTACACTCCCATGACATATGATTTATGATAGTTGAATTGTTTTTCTTTGGTAATTTTTTTTTTATTGGGACTGGCAACGCAACTAAAACCGATCATTCCCAAAAAAACAAAAAAAAAAGAAACAAAATTAAATCGCAAACTCAATCTCAAAACTAGTAAAATTCAACAAAAAAAAAAAATAACCAACCCCCAACCAAAACTGTTAAACTAATTGGAGCTCCTTTTGAATTTTTCTTTGCTACCATTTGACAGTTGTCTAACTTCAATGCTGCTATTGATCGAGTTACTAGTTGCTGTTTTGGGAAGTCCTTTGTGAGTATACATGTAACAAAACAACAAACTGAAATAAATTCATGACACATTTTATATAGTCGAAAAAAGTATATATATACAAATGTCAAGTAAAAACAATGAAAAAAAAAAGAACGGAAATGTGATAAGGACCTCATAACGCTTTTGCCCTATTTCGCTCTCTATATGCCTCCCGTACGCCTGGCTGCTGTGCTACTGTGCCCGCGCTCGTTGTACAACCTCTCACAAATGGAGACTCTAAACCTAGATCTAACAGAATGTATATGTAGATATGAAACGCTTTTGAGTTATTTTTTTTATAGGTTATGCTTATATTTGACGCGTTTTTTTTTTGTTTGTTTAATTTTATTTAATGAAAAACGATTATAAGTCACCTTTTTTATTGTTTTTTTTATTTGAGAGTCAATTTTAAGTTTGCTATAGCATGCCTACTGTAACTCTGTATCTTTTTGATTTGTGTTCTATCTTCACACATTTTCTGTTTTTTATCTGTTCATTTAATTGTTAAAAAAAAGAACATTAGAAACAAAAATTAACGCTTTTTTTGTGAGACCAACAAGTTTAACTCGTACTAATTGCTGATTTTGTACTTATTTTTTGTTAACTTTAGCTACGGAAACAGAGTCGTTTCAATGCTAAAAAGAAATTCCAGTATGCGATACTGTGTGTTCGTGCTATGATCAGGATAAGAAGGCTGCGGTATACCGCTGAGCCTCTCCACATCGAAGAAGCTATACGGGATCCATACCGGGTGAAGGTGTTGAGAAAGGTAAGTCGAAATTCAGTTTTCTCTTATGCGATGAATTTTTAGGAAAAAGGTAATATTTTGAAACGAAACTAAACAGTCTAAATTTTGTTAAAATTTGTGTGTCAACTTAAATTGGCAACTAGGTTAACGTTCCAGGTTGTTCAGTATTATCTGAAAGGAAAATAAACCCCGTATTAATAAGCACTAAGTTGGTCGGCCAACTTCGATTGTAAAATTGGCCATGTGATCAATCTAGATCAACTAAAAGAGAGACAAATGCTGTCAGGCTTACTAGCCTAGAAATCCGAACGTTCTCATTTCGGTACACCCGTCAATTGAATTGACGTTGACGTGTTCCCCTGTCCCTTTATGTAAACTTTTCGTCATGTGTGTGTTCAACCACTAAAGAAAATGTAAATTGAGACTGTCACTTTTTAATAAAGTAGGTCTGTTCCTGTCAGTCACAACTAACAGCTGTTTTGAGGTTTTTTGCGGCAAAATAATATTGAATGTTCTCCTCAAAATTATTTTCGATTTCGATAGTGGCAACAAGATTCTACCTTGCTGTAAAAAGAGACAATTCGCTCCATGTCATTTTTAATTCAGCGTGTCTTTTTTTCCTTTTAAATGCTTGCAGTACAAACTCTTTCACATACTCAGATTCATCAAAAAGAAGATCGATTATTTCCAAAACACTTTCATAGCTAAATTTTTCGAGCTTGTCAAATATTTTGACGACTTTTCGTACCTACCACTTTTTTGAATTCTTGAATTGTGCATCTGCCATTTTTGATAGATTACTACAAAAGCGTTCCCTAACTTTTTCGTAAGTGTCGCTCTCTGTGAGAGAATCTATCCCCACCACTGTCATTTTGACAGTCTTTTCCATTCTTACTACAAAAGTAAAGGAACAAACCTAGTAACTTGATTATTTTGCAAAATATCCAAAAGAGGTGTTGACATGAGTTCTATTCACGCACGATAGTTCACCTTCATAAGAGTTTTTTTTTTTTTTTGTTGTTACTCCCGTGGCAACCAAACCACCTCCCACCGATAGGATACTATTTAATGTCGTAGTTTAATTAAGTTGTTTTTTTTTATCACGAAGTTATAAACGTTTGGCCAGGCAACTTTCCGGTGTCGTCGTCATAATCGCCGCAATATAATTGTTTCGATTTTGACAGACCGTGCTATTCATGTGTCCTATAATAAATTGCTTATGAGTTTTGTTTTGCAGCTTATAGAATTTTTCAAGGTTCAAAGGGCTCCAACCTCTTTTGATTATTTTGTCTTATTGCGAGAGAATAATATGCTATTCGATTTCCCAGAAAAGATCACGTTTTCATGATCTAGATTACTTCTTATGATTGGCATACAAAAATCTTTGGATACTAGATCAAACTTTCTGAATCTCGATCAATTTTTAGAGTTAGTCGATGTTTACGATTTAGTTAACATTTTTTAACAACATGGAAAAGTGAGATGCCTTTGAAAAACACTTGTAACACCTTGGCTTCTTTCCTGGCTCTAAACTGTCGTGGACGCCTGACAACCATTTTTCTATGTGACTTTTATTTTCCATACTAAAACTGTGCTCAAAAATTAAAACAAGATTTCCCAAGAAGATATCTAGTTCAGTTGAGATAAAATGTTCTGCCGCCTCAAAAGTATCCACAAACTCTGCCCGGGATTTATTGTTTGATTCTTGTATGTTATGGTGAAAGTTAACAAGTGTCATTTTGGAATTCTGTATTGCTTGGGGATCATCAAGTCGTTTTTCATTTAGTCAATTCAAACGTTTTAGTAGTAGCTCAATTTGCACAAGTAAGCCCTGCCTCTATGGATTCATGTGGCAATTTTTCGCCAACCTATTTTGCTAAGAATAGTAAATTGTTCGGCGAAAGGACTAATTTATTTAACTTCAGTCTTTCCAAACAAAAAAACAGACTAGTAGTTTTTTTACAGACACATATCTCTACACGAAATTAAAACTCAGTCAAGAAATTCTTAACTAGTTTTGTTAGCTGCCGATCCATAAACGTCAACTGAAAAAACAAAACGATTCATCTGAACAATCTCGGCTAGTAAAAACTGTAACACATCGAGTCGAGGACTTATATATATATATATAATTATATATATTTGAGAGATGTTCGAATACGACCACCATTGACGGGTCTCTTTTCGTCTCTCTGCCACTATAAATCTTAGCCAGATAGACTCTCTGGATTTCTCCAGAGTTCTTCCCTGGGTTCGATTCCTAGTGTTAACGCTAGCATCTGTTTATGTGAGATCTGTTTTATCGACTGGGTCTCCACCCAGTGATGCCCCAATATCTTCATTCTTCTGCCAGCCAATGCCGGACATTGACACAGTATTTGTGCCGCTGTCTCGGATTCCTCCAGGCATAGTTTGCAGGTATCGTCCTCTCTAAGGCCCATCTTCCTTAAGTGATACCCGAAATTACCATGTCCTGTAGATAAAGCCACCACCCATTTCAGTGTTACTCGACTCATGCTTAGAACCCTTCTTTGAGTGGAGCAGGTCGGCCATTTAATTGCCATTTTAGACTGTCTACATTGTTCCATGGTTGACCATCTTCTCAGATGTTATGCCGTGATCCAGTTGTAAATCAGTTGTTCAACCCTTCCTCTGCCAATTGAAGAGAATGGTTCTGGTCCCAGCAACTTTTTAGCTGACCCCTGTTTTGCAAGGGAGTCCGCCTTTTCGTTGCCTTCGATCCCTATGTGTCCTCGTACCCAAGTCAGTGTTACTTCATTTTTAGATGAACACTTATTGAGCTTGAGTACACATTCCAGTGCCAATGATGTTGTAATGTTTGCTTGCTCCATGCATCTGATCACCGCCTGATTGTCCAGTGCTATAAGGATATTTCTTCCCTCCACCTGACCCTCAAGCAAGTAGTCCAACGCATGCAGCAATGCAATCATCTCAGCCTGGTATACAGAAGTGTGTTTCCCGAGGCTAACGTGACGGGCTAGTTCCAGCTCTTCTGAAAAGATACCGGCACCCGCTCTGCCATCCATCATGGATCCATCTGTGAAAATCACTATTTCACCACTTCTTTTTTCTGGAAGTAATCCGTTCTCAATACGAGTTTTGTGATTCCTTTCCATAACACGCACCCTTGTAATCCCATCCATAGGCATGTTCAGCTCCCTAATCTCGTTTTTGACAAGTTCCAGGATCTTCCTATGTCCATAGATGGTACCACGATTGTGCCATTTCGCATCTCGATGCAAACGAAGTGCCGTTAGGGCCGCTGTTTTCTTAATAAATAAGTCCAGCGGTAAGATCCCCAGGATCACTTCCATTGCGCATGTTGGTGTTGTCCGTATTGCACCTGTAACTCCTATACATGCTAAGCGTTGGACCCTATCCAGGTGCTTCCTCACTGTTTTCTGGGAAGCTTTCGCCCACCATAAAACCGAGGCATAGGTGATAATGGGTCTAGTTATCATCGTGTACATCCAGTATGCTGACCTACGCGAGAGTCCCCACCTCTGTCCACATACACGTTTGCCTTCTTGACCATCTCCTCAACATGGTAGTTCCATGAAAGTTTAGTATCTAGATAGACTCCCAGATACTCCCAGTCGTTGTTAGTTCCGATCCGAAGAGCGTTAAGGGCCGAAATTCCAGATTTTTCCTCTTCTTAGTGAAGACTATTAGATCTGGTTTTCCCGCATTAATGGAGAGCCTTTCTTCCAGACAACACCGCTCAACCACTATGAGCGCATACCTCATGATATCTGCGGTGACGTCTATGAATTTTCCTCTGGCCATTATTGCTATGTCGTCGGCATATCCCACTGTGTGAGTGCCAGTCGCCTCAAGTCTGTCGAGAAGAGAGTCCACAGTGATATTCCACAGTGTAGGAGAGAGAACACCTCCCTGTGGGCAGCCCCTGCAAACCCTTCCTCTAAGTTTTGAGGTTCCCGTCTGAATATTTATCGCCCTTGTATTCAACATATTGTCCACCCATCTTACCACCAGTGGGTTAACCCTACGTTTTTCCAAGGCTTGTTTCAGACTTTCTACGCATATCTTATCGAAGGCACCTTCAATGTCCATTATGGTGGTCATCGCAATGCCCCCGGTATTTAGCTCTTCTTCCGCAACGTGTACTACTTGATGTAGCGCTGTTTCTGTAGACATGCCTGCCCTATAAGCATGCTGCCTACTGTTTAAAGGATACATCTTAAGCGCAGTACTCTCCATGTAGTCCACCACCACCCTTTCCATTGTTTTTAACAGACAGGATGTAAGGCTAACTGGTCTGAAGGACTTTGTGTCGGTGTAATCCTTTTTCCCCGGCTTTGGAAGAAAGGACACATTTGTCTCCCTCCATGTAATCGGGATGTAGCCTATTGCTAGGCATGCAACGTATATATTCCTGAGCCTTGGTGCAATTTCGTCTACTCCCCATTGCATTAGGCCTGGAAATATACCATCCGGCGCCGCGGTTTTGAAGGGCACAAATGTTGCTATTGCACCCTTGACCGCCTCTGGTGTTACGATCCGTTCTGCTTCCATCCTATCCATCCTGTTCGCTCCTTGTTTCCTTGGAGCCCAGGGCTGATCTGACTTATAGCTTCCTGGAAAGTGTACCTCCATTAGGACCTCATTTGTGAGCCAGTGTTTCCACCATCTTCCAAATTTACTTCTTAGATCAAGTTCAATACCGACATATAAATACACACATATATCGATTGGCACAACCAGTCACATGCTCATCCAAAGATCACCCTTATATCAATTTGTTTCTTAAACCATATTTCCTTTTTTTATTACTCCAACAGGTCATAGATGGCTGTGCGTTCCGTGTTTATGGACACTGGGTAAAGAAAGGCGAAGGCCAAAACCGCGCCGCCCTATTTGAGAATACACCGCGTACAGAACTGCATGCACTATACATAAACAACCTTAGCCGATAGGAGTAACTTAATTAGTTGGAGACAAACAAAGCAACTGCTACTATTATCACTACTACTCCTAGTACTACTCGTATGTTACTATTATTTTATAATAATTTTATTTCTTGTTATTAGTAGATAAAAAGAACAAAAGTAATTTATTACTACAACCCAGAAAAAGAACGAAAAGAACACCATGAATTGACAATTTGTTATTACACGCATACATCTTGTTAGAAACGTGTCCGGTTCAATCTAAGAGACAAATATTATGTTATTCCTTTAAATTGCTTATTAAGCCTAGTGTAATAATAATAACGAATTCATTGTAATTCTGGAAAAGGAATATAATATATGTGTGTATTATATATGTTTCACAACGTTAGCCTTGCTAGTTGAAAATAGTATGACCATTGAATTTAATAAATGTATAAGTAACGAATGCAAATCGAAAAGAAAAGTATTTACGAAAAGAAAATTAATTATCCTCAAACATTTTTGTTAACGGAATTTTCTTCTCTTTTTAAAATCCATTTGATTAAAATTTGATATTAAATTGTTGCGAATAATATAAGGAGAATGTTAAGTAGAAAGTAATATGCGATTCGGTGTTAATCCTTTTTTTTTTTTCATTTTAATTTGGCATAGCAATTTACCAATGAGCAATAAATATATTTTGTGTAGCTATTAAATTATTAAAATCCTCAAACACAACTGCGCAAACAATTTATACGACAAAGAAAACATAAGTGTACTATACACTGTTAATTGCATAAAATGTAACTTCACGTGATTGTGTGATGGACCAAAAGAACAAATTGCTACGTTTGATGTATTTCATTTAATAATTCGTACTTACCAGGCCACAGTAACGAAAGACGAATTTTTGTTCTTTTTTTTCAGCGTAAGTATGTAGGTATTTTTGTTTCAATTTCCCTCGTAGTGGAAGATGATATCATAGACAAATTGAAATAGAGGCACACCACTTCATACAACGAAAATGATCCCAATTTTTCAATATCTACCTCCTGGGGACACATCCACTTTCATCGCATAAGGAGTAAGGACACGCACTCATTCGAGTTTATGGTTCTCTCTGAGTTACGCAAAACCAGTTTGACTGGGCTTTGTTGTACTATACTATGGCACTATGAGGGATGATGATGTAATGGTTTCGTGAAATTGATCGGGGATGCGGTTTGCGGGCGGCGCAGTTCTTATTCTTCTTTATTATTTTTATCATTATCAGTATCGTTTCGACGACATTCGTCTTAAAAGTTACGTGATTAGGACCCTACATTTTGTATTTTTCATAAATATGTGAAACCAACGTACCAACTTAAGAGATTTGAAGTTGGAGGTCTCAGATCTCAGTAATTGTTGCCTTTATTTTTTTGATGCGTTGCCTGTAAACAATAAAACTCTTAAAAATATGAACGTGGAATATAGGCATTTTGAAAAATACATCTGTAGGAACTAAACTACCGAAATCGGAATTTGAGAAGTAATTTTTATGAAACAAGAATGCACATATTTTCGGATAAAAAGGTGTTTCTTGAGTAATGCCAAAACTATACTAACAGTAACAGCTTCTATTATTTGATCCCTGATCACAAGTTACGGTTCTTTCCCGCAACCCAATTTTATAACAGTAATCAATATTTTCAATTACACGTTCTTTTAAGATTTGGCCGCATATTGGTTTATCAGTAACATATTTAGTAGCTTATTCCATGTTTGCAGTTTGAAAGTAGACCCCTGATCATAAATAAAACTATATATTTACCTAACACATTGTTTTTCCCATTGCCATCTTCGAGGTACCCAACTATATCATCATAGAAAGCATCATAGCCTTAACTCCTTTTAGCGATTTCATCAAACACCATAGAAGTCTCCCTCATGCTTAGTTCCCAACTGGAAACCAATGTTTTCAGGCCTCGTTTTCTTAATTAACTGCCATCGTTGTATGGAGCTTTCTGACGGAAAGTTGATTTTAAGTATAAACAGTAGGCGATTTATATTTGTAACTCTTTAATTTTTTTTTAGGATCATTTTGCATAGGATCATTTTGCCAAATGTTTTACCATTCGAAATAACTTTCGGCAAAGAATCTACTATATTAGATAGTGGTGTAATATTTTTTTTCTTTAAAAATGTATTTTTATTCGCTGAACATTTCTTTTAAAAACTTAATCGTTTTCATTTTTTTTGTAATTTTTTGAATCTGTTAAAAAGCTTAGCATAGTTTATTTAATCTGTAAAAAGAACAATTTTTGTCCGACAACTAGACATTATTGCATTTGACATCTTTTATATTGCTTTCCATCATGGCCGTTGGTTCTAAAAATGCAATCTCTTCAAGGGAAAGTTCCTGTGGTATACGAGTATACGACTTTCTTTCAAAACGAACAGGTATTAGAGCTTGAGTATCATTTCTTGGAAGGGAATGGTCATAGAAAATTGAAGGTACCTACTGCTTTTTTCTTTAACCCGCTTTTACCCATGTCATCTTCCTTAAAATGACAACATACATATGAATTTTTAATTTTCAGAGGGCATGCTAGCGAACATGCATCCAACCACTTTTCAGACATTTCCGTATTTGCATCTGTAAATAAAAAAAAAAAAAAATTTGGGTTGTTACTTTTCGATTTCATGCAAGAAACCACAACGCATCGCACTCCCCAAATTTTTCTTCGATTGCACACTTCCATTATGATATCACAAGACAATTCAGTTCAATGTCCCGAGGAGATATTGAAAAATTGAGATCATTTTCGTTGTATGAAGTGGTGTGTCTCTATCTCTATATTAATTTGTCTATGATGATATTCAATAACAGGAATTCGCATAACCGACTGCGTTTTGAATGGATTACTTGAGTCTACATTATCAAAACACTGCGCGACAGTGTTATCCTCCAAGTAGTTCAACGTAGAACAACGATGACTTTCAAGCGAAGCTGGGATACCAGGCCACCAGAAAATTCATCAGCAGGTATCCAAGACACATGCTGTTAAACCAAGTTTGGCACCTAAAACTATCGATAATGCAGGGGTTTGTTGACATTTTGATGCTATTTTCGCCAACCAAAATTGCTGAACTACATGACCATTACCGGGATAAGGTAGATACTTGTAGGTATTAAAAATTCAGTCGACAGTGACACTGGTTGACACACAGCCATCAAATATTTGTGAATAAAGTCAGTTGGGTACTACGCCCACCACCCACAGAATTTCAGTTGAAAGCGTTTTTGTCAAAAAATTCTCCAAAATTGCTGCCGTAATGCCAGGCCACCAGAAAATTAGCAGGTATCCTAGACACTTGCTGTTAAACCTAGTTTGGCGCTCAAAACTGTTGATAATGTAGTTGAAATTTGGTGCTCGTCATGGAAATTTAAGCGCGATTTCCTTTTTCATATATCGATTTTAATGCGAATAGGCTCATTTTTCAGGGAAAAACCTAAGGAATCCTTTGCGCCTTTTACTTACCCATTAAATGAAGCATGAACATTCTTGGTTTCACTCTTGTAGGTCCAAAGCAGTGGTTACCTGTATGGAGGAGCTTCTCCAATGGTGGGCTTTTCAACAAGTCGAGTCAGAATTTGTTGAAAGTTGGTGGCGGCAAGGAAGCCCAAAGACAATGCAATTGTTAACAACTGATGAAGTGTCGTGCATAAAGTATTCCATCCTTCCAATAGCTTACCCGTTTGACGACACCTTCTCCATTTAGTGTGGGCATTAATTAGAGCGCCCAAGACTTGATGTGATGTTCAAGCAATCATTAACATCCTGACTTTCGAAGTGCAAGACTTGGTAAAGTGAAGGTTTTATTAGTAAACTCTCTGCATGTGACCCTGCTGCACGTTTATTCACATGAATTACGTATTCGCACTTCTGTCCACTTTGCTTAAATGTATTATCACTTTCTTTGAATGTACCATCCCGATCCCACCCTCTGGCAAACAGAGAATCAACTCGCTTAACACTAATATCTAACTAAACATAAATCTAACTATCACAATTCTGTCTCGATTCTGCACAAGTCCTCGCAATCTATCGATTGAAGATAAGTATTACATCCTCGTCCGTGCCAAATGCCCTTCTGGCCCTATCCATTGCATCCATTGAGCTCACACATGTATCTGCACATAAAAGCAATCAATCAACCACCAACAACAAAACCCTCTCACTACTCACGTCCGTCGATGATTTCTGGATTTCTGTAGAATATCTTCCGCTTTGCCATGTCGAAGCCACACAACACCACATAGTGGCCGGCGTATCGTCTGAGTTTGCCAATTTGATTTAAAAACGAACAACTTTAGGAAAATGAATTTTGAATGCGAATGAAACAAGATGACAAAGTGCAACGATGGGCATGATACGAAATCAAGGTAACAATTTACTCACCCCATCCTCTCCAAGGAGTCCCTTTTACAAATGTCACACCGCAGTAATGAGGCGTTCGTAAGAATTATCACTGGTCCTTGGTGGGCGAGATGATGTAGGATTTCCTCAAAGCGCAGTGTTTTCTTCTCGACAGCAACCCCATGTGACTCAGCATCCTTGAACTTTGCCACGATTCTGTCCTCGTCTTTATCGATTATTTTCGTGTAGTAGCTGTGCTGACTGTAACTGGGATCTACTCCAATAGTTTTTGTCAGATACAAATGCCGTACATTGAATTTTCTTAAAATGAAGCACAGATCGATGGTCCAGGTGCTGTGACCGAATCCCTCGTCCTCGCAGATTCGATTGAAATTGGAAAGAAACTTCTTCCGCGAAGCACTGCCTAGAATCATGATAATGCAAGAGAGGCCACAATCCCAGTGAAAGCGCTGATGGTAGTGGGTGAGATTGTAGTGCTTTTGCTCGGGAAGATCCGTGAAGTTTTCCGGAATGTTTGGTATCATTTCTGCAGAACAAACAATTAAAAAGAACTAGCGAAGGATTTTTTTACTTACCATCCATTGTAAGGCAATTGCAACCACTTTCCAAACCGAAACACTGCAGCACGTTCAAGCCAAAGCACTGTTTATTTATGAATGAAATGCTGCTGCTATTTTTCTAGTGCATAAAATATGCAAAAGTCCGGAAGGAAGTTTAAAAATCCACAACAAAAGAAACAAGTGCGAAAAGACTTTCCTTTCCATAAATCTCACAACAAATTTGGAAGGCAAAAGGCAAAAGGCAAAACCAACCACTGCGCTGCCTTACCAATGTACATTGTACACCTAACCTATCAGCTGACTGTCAAATATCAAAACACTTCATTTCGGTGGGAAGTTTTTTTTACAACCAAAAATATGAATTTACCGCGAAATTTATGGAAAACGAATTTGTTTTCCACAAAATTACATCTGCGAACAGTAAATAAATCAAATTTCATCCGTGCCGTAACAAATCAAACCAAGACCACAACAGCGGACGATGGGGAAACACACTTTGGCTACCAGACTGTGAAAGCAAGTGAAAAAACCGAAAAAGGTGAACTGGCATATTTATGAAAGAAAACTTTATTCCATTGAATCAATTCGCAGTCCACAAGGTCTTCGAAGATGTTGCAAAGTCTTACGACATCATGAACGATGTCATGTCCATGGGAATCCATCGCGTTTGGAAGGACATCTTCATGGAGCGCCTTGGACCAGTGCGCGGCACTCGGCTATTGGATATGGCTGGCGGAACTGGAGATATTGCTTTTCGTTTTTTGAAGTACTTAAACAATCAGCCAAATCCTAATGGACGGGAAAGTCATGTCACTGTATCCGACATCAATCAGCACATGTTGGATGTGGGAAAAGCCCGCGCGGACAAGCTCGGCCTTACTCAGGAAAAACTCAACCAAATATCTATTGAATGGAAATGTGCAAATGCTGAGGAGTTACCATTTGAATCAGATACTTTTACAGCGTACACCATTGCATTTGGAATAAGGAATGTCACGCATATTGACAAAGTAGGTACAAAAACATACTGTAAACACATGCATTAGACGTGGTTTTATATTTCAGGTACTTGCGGAGGCTTATCGGGTTCTGAAACCTGGAGGCAGATTCCTGTGCTTGGAGTTTAGCCAACTGACGAATGAATCACTGCAATGGCTCTATGATCAGTACTCATTTCAAATGATACCACCAATGGGACAGATTCTGACGGGGCAGTGGCAGCCGTATCAATATCTAGTGGAGAGTATTCGAAAGTTCCCACCACAGGAAGAGTTCAAGCAAATGATCGAGACAGCTGGCTTTGATTTAGCCCGATATGAAAACCTGACATTCGGGATAGTTAGCATTCACTCAGGCTTTAAATTGTAAATTTGAATCAGTTGTAAATAAAGGGAGGTGTCAAAGGCAAGGGAATTGTTTTAAAAGAAAAAAAGGTTGGAGGGTTCTTGCATGGAGAATAGATCTGTATACAGAGTGGGTACGAAAACAAACAAGTAAAGGTGTGAGCTCTTATGTACGAGATGTTTTATAAGCAATAGTCTAGCGAGACGCATATTTATCTTTATATATGTAATAGAATAGCTGACGTGTTAGACCCAACCCGGAAACGGCAGATTACAATTAGCAAACTTAAGTTGCGCATACAAAGTTGAGTTGACTTAAGACGCCTAATGACAAACAGAAACAGAATTCCGTACATAACACAGAACCAGAAGGAGAATTTGCTGTTTTTGTTCCTGTTTGTGTTGGTTGTCACTAGGAGCATTGAGGCCTCTTTGCAGCAAGAGGTCTTAGATAAGAACACTATACCGAGTCAATGTACTACGAATTCATATCGAGAAAGGGTTCTTAGCACTACATCAGAAATATCTACTCGAAAGCCCTAGTCCAGCGATGGCGAACTAATGGCACGCGTGCCATTAGTGGCACGCGGCGCAATATTATTGGCACTTCACCAATTGAGAAATCCGAACGCACCTTTGAGCGACATCATTTAGGGCTATCGCAAATAAGTTCCGATGGAAATGTTTCCCTTGTCAGCAATGTAAATAAGATTGCTGAATAGAAAATATTCCGGGGGAAATATTATTCCCGATAGGGGTGATTAGCTGTCTACACCGAGTAAAGTTCTTTCCTGTTTTTGCCTCTCATTCGATCCAAATTCTGTAATTTTTAAATTCTCTTTTTGACTTCTCCGTCGTTTGTAGGCGGTGCTTAAAATGACAAAATAGTTAGTTTCATTCAAATTAATTAATATATGTTTACAAATAAAATGCTGAGCAGTGTAAAATTATTTATTTTTGTTCCTAGTAGTCACTACAAAACTAGATCAATGTTCTATGATGGCACGCCAAAATCACTTCAAATTATTTATTTTTTTTAAAATGGCACGATGCTCTCAAAAGGTTCGCCATCCCTGCCCTAGTCTATTAATGTGCTTGACTTAAGGAGGGTTTCCATGTGTAAAATAATAAATGGGATATAAAAAGAACCCCGTTCGATGTCAACACGGGTGAGTCGAGTAAGGAATTTATCGTTCTCTGGAGTCCCGAAAAACAAAAATACAGAACTGGCCCATGGGGGGATCGAACCCACGACCTTCGCGTTATTAGCACGACGCTCTAACCAACTGAGCTAATGGGCCACATGACGTCGGGTTGCCAAACTTTTTATTTGAATAGGGTTAAGTTTTTTTTTTTCAAATTGTAATGACTGTACTAGAAACTAGACTATAACGAATGAGGGGTTCTCAGCAACCGCAACCGAAAGTGTCCATATGGACTTAAGTATGATGCGATATTGTTTTCTACATCTCGAAGTTGCAACTACATCAAGTGGGTATATGTTTGAAACAGTCCGCTAAACTAGCTCTTCTAAGTCTTTTCCACCTACCGGAGAGCTGTGTCTATGCAAACTCAAAGGCTCTGTCGCCAAAACGTCTACTGTCCATATGCGAAAAGCCATTTTCCCTCCGACACCCATACCACATAGACTTCGAGTTAAACCCAGCCGATTGCTGAGTGAGACAAGGAAGGCAGCAGATGCCCGTAAACTGGCACCCTTTAGGATTGACTATAACGGATGATTTAGTTTGACTGACTTGGCCGTTTCCGAGGCGTTGCTTTCTGTATTAGTATTTGTAGACATGACTGAAGAGTGACAGTTTGCGACTGCCTGCCGGTTTTCAAAACTGTTGGATCGCGATAAAGGTGAGTCTGTAGAGATGGTCGTCCCCAGAGTCATGGGAAGTGTACCTAATGCTGAGCAGAATTGGTCAGACCGGGGCAATTTTGCAATGCTTAGGTCAAATTTTGTTGCAAAGCTAAGTTATCCGTCCTCATTTCATTACAGTTATTGTTTGAACTTTTTCCTATGTTCGTTCCTACCCGCAATATTGAGCGAAAAAATAAGATCGCAGATACAGGCTGCCTAAATGGGAATCGTAAATACCGTACAAGAACACCATAAGTTAACTTTTTGAACGCTATGGACCATGGTCGTATTACGTTTAACGCATGTACCCAGACAATACGCACGTTAGGTAGGCCGTGAAAAAGATTGTTTGATTAGACTACGATTTAAAGTCGGTGGGAAAAGATCGAGAATGGAGAGTCCCGTGGAACAACATACTTCATATAATGAGGCATTTAAAAGGACAGACCGGGACGTTCGAAGACGGTGAAACCGCTGCACACGAACAATGCATCCATGAATGTAGAAATTAAACCAAAACGTGAAAGGGGAACAAGCAGATGAAACTTCTCCAGGGGAAGTGAAAATCCACTCGCCTTTTTGTCGGCTGCATGTCCATAAAGACCATAAAGTTCTTTCATCTGCATGTGCCATCCAGTGCAGAAAAAACAACGAAAAGTGATTTCAAATTGCTTTAACAAGCGCACATAAGCGCCCCTAACATTATCTTCAACCGGAATCCAGTGGATGACACTTGACGTAATTGCATATGCACTTAAATGTGTAATACCTCTACAAATGCACACACATCCATCCGAGATCCCCCACGAAAATCATTGTAGACACTGAAATTGTCTCCCTTCTGGGAAGTTAAAGAACACCTTACCCCATACACACATTTCCACCACCAAAATTGAACAACTTTAGCTACTCCATCATCTTTTTAATATACAGTTGAGTGAACATTCGATCCAAGTCAGCACATAGGATGCTGGATGCACACGCCGTCGACAAGATGCCAAATTCCAGAGAGCAGGGGTTCGACAATAAACGACGAACTCGACCAAAGGAGGAGCTGAAAGCTTTGCAAAGCTATTTCATATGCCGAGAAATAAAAAACCCTATGCAACAGTTTACTGGGGGTGTGTACCCGACCTATGATTAAATAGATGAAAGCTTTTGTTGATTTACTCTCCCTCTGTCGGTATCTGCGTATATTTTATCTCCCGTCTGGTGGTGATTGCCCATCGCATACTATTTTATGTTGTCAGTTAAGATAGAATCTTCGTGGCTATGTGAACGTTTAACGCGTGAAAAAAGGGACAATAAACGGGAACACAGTGCAAGGCAATAAATAAAAAAAAGGGACAAAAAAGTTCAACATTTTTCACTTCAGAAGCAAAATCAAATTAAATCTAATTATTTACCGAAAAGAACAAGGAGGCAAATCTGAGAGGAAAGCCAGTGAATCCTTTGGGAATAACCTTTTACAGTTTAATTGGTGTTGAGTTGTGCAATATAATCAAAAGTTAAAGAGTGAAAAAGTGATTCTGAAAGTTAAAGTTGTGTTTCTTGTGTGAGGCACCAACAAGTCGTTGTTTGGGGGTGGTAAGTACAAAGCAGATTTAGAAAATGTCCCGAGGGAGGTTAGATAAATGTCCATTTTGATGAGGCTGAACGAATCGGATATAGTTTTTGGAGCATACCTATACATAAAATTGAATTGAAATTGTAGTTTATATATAACGAAATGGCCATGTTTAAGAGAATTTGAATTTCGGTTTTCAAAGCTTCATTTGTAAATGTTTTCTAAGGACTCAGCACATAGGATAACGATAGGGAACTGAAAAGACTGATACTTTACAGTGTCAATCCTCGAATCAGTGTCAAAGTGCTGTCGAAAAATTAATGCGCAAGAGGCTCATGCGAAGGCTTAAATATTTCTAACAGTTTTGTGCTACAATAGGCGTTTTTTTTAGTTCAGAGCCCAACCTTAACTGTTGTACAAAAAGTTTGTGTTTCTTTTTTAACTCAGAGAATGATCATAGCGCGCACTATGAGCTCAGAATAAAAATTGACCGAGCATGCTGAATAAAACGCATGTACATGCACACTTGCAGTCAAATTTGACAAAAAAAAAAAAAGGAAAAACAAAACAATATCAGAACGAACTGAGCACTCTCGGTTCAGAGCGCGCTAATAAT
Organism: Cheilosia vernalis; assembly: GCA_949126925.1. Lineage (NCBI taxonomy): Eukaryota > Metazoa > Arthropoda > Insecta > Diptera > Syrphidae > Cheilosia > Cheilosia vernalis. Next base: position 6,984,594 of record OX421360.1, on the reverse strand, counting down.
GCTCGAAATCAGTTAAGCTCACAGCTCTGAACTAAACAAGAAAAACGCTTAATGAGAAATTCCTAAAGTCCACACTCAGTCTTTGTCGGGTATATCAAATATGAGAGTCATTTGACAGACAGTATTTACGAATACCTTTCACATTCCACCCCGTATTAATAAAAGACTTTTTGTATGTCAACTGACGTTAGCTGGAAATAAGTATAACATGTGCACTTTTGTTTAATAATACAAAGGGTCCAAGTATGACTATTTCAACTAAATTATCAACGGTTGCTTATTTAGTTACTTTCTGTAACCTGGGACAGCTTTGTAACTAATGTTTGAGTAAAAATTCACCGACACGTAGGGGTTTGCATTTGTCTAAAAGTATCAACCTGTAAAGGGATGCAAAGTTTAGGTACTGAGTCCACAGCGAAATCTACTTCAGTGTTGTTCATTCTTATGTCGTTTTCCATTGAGACCAAAAATCAATCTTTTTTGATCTAAATCACTTTTCATGTTCCATTGGGAAAAAAATCAACTTTTTTTCCGATTCGGAGCACCTTTTGCAGATCTCCATATTTTTTCAGATCTACACACAATCCGCTGTAGTACTAATAATCATTTTTAGCGTCCAGGCTAAATTTTTCGAACTCACAATGGCGAAATTTTCCATACAAAATTGCATATTCTGACCTACAAAATATTTAGTGTGAAGGTTAAAAATGATTATTAGTAAGGCCCACAATACCAATGCACAGATTTTTTATGTCATTTTAAGAAGTTTGCTTTCAAGACAAATGGGCGAAGTTTCGTGAAAATCAAAATCACGAAATACATTAATAGCCATGGATATAACTTAGGAGGAACTATTATCTTCATAGTTTTCCTCCTCATCTAAAGACAAGTCATCAAAAATACTCAATTTTGTATAATGTGCAATAGGGGAAACATTTTTCAAGTCGATATCCATTTGTGACTTTTGCAAAAACAAATGCAATTTGAACAGCTGACATTGCTGTCAATTAACGCACTAATCCATTTACAAGAGCAGTTCAATTTCGTTGCATGTTCCATTGGTCGCGTAAAGTCTGAGATCTGTATCTGAAAAAGATTTCTGGTGGTCCGGGAGAGTCTCTTCTGGTGATTCTGAGGAGAGAATTTCGGTGCCGTGAAATAACGCGTGGAAGCGAAATAACACCGAATTTAAATGTTCGGTCTTATTTCACTTTGCTAAAGTGAAATAAAGCCGAGTCGGCCTTATTTCACTTTGCATTTATAAATACATTCTTAATTTAATATTAATTTTTGAGACAATGGTAATTTGCGCAAATTATGAAATGTGTAAGGGGGGGCATGCTGCCCCCCTGCAACCCCCCTGCTTGGGTTTACTGTTGGATTACGGGGTGGGTGCGAGGTTTTCTACTTATATTTTTTGTTGAGTTTTCAAATTGAGATTTTTAGCCTTCGAGATTTCGTCATGATCCTCATTTGCTTCAGCTTTATTTCACAAACAATGTTCGGCGTTATTTCACTTTGTGAAAGCGCAATAACGCCGAGTTTTCCAATTCGGCGTTATTTCTCTCGGCGTTATTTCACGGCACCGAGAATTTCGCTTCTCGATTTGAAGTCAGTATCCACTCAAGAAGCACTCACACAAGTAGTGTAGTTTGTATTTAATACAAGTCAGCTGACAGCTGCCGTATCTACATTATTTTTTGGCAATTCACCAATACTTTTGTGGATGCAATCAGAAGCAGTTTTCTTGTTCCACAAATTTGTATGCAATTTATTAAGCTTAAGCTAAGGTGCAGTTACATTAAAAACATAATCCGCCATACCAATAATAATTTTTAGTGTCCAGACTAAATTTTTCGAACTCACAATGGCGAAATTTTCCATACAAAATTGTATATTGTGACCTAGAAAATATTTAGTGTGGAGGTTAGAAATGATTATTAGTAAGGCCCAAAGTCGTTAGCTTACGAGGGTTTGTGGCTCCTTGACTAGCTCAAAGGAATTTTAATCCATGTTTGACAATAGCTTACCAACTTGATGACGAATCACCACAGGGAAAACATTGAGTAGTTTCGCAACTGTCCATTGCTATCGCACCACCACAAGTGGTATTAGAAAAACAAAGTTTTAGTACATCTAATTTTGGTAGAAAACGATACATGAAGCATGAGAGAAATGAATTCACTGATAGGGAACAAGTTACAAGGAAAAAAAATACAAATTCTATAGGGACACAAGATAAATCAAGAAACCACCACCAATGACCCATTTTTTTTTTTGCTCCATTTAAGCGAAATCATCAAAAGCCCCAACCCTTTTGATTACCTAAACAAAGTAAAGAAAAATCGACGTTAAGAACTAATACAGTGGAGTGCATTTCAGTCAAAGTGGTACAAAAATACACTAGAGTGTAAATAAAGTCACATTGTGTCGTGTTCACATGTGATTCGGTTTTTATTGTATTCCATTGTCTGTTTAAGGAAGTTTGGTTAATACAAAATTTCATATGTGAAAAAAGACCGAGAAGTGTGCCACGGAATTCACAATTAAATGAACAAACAAATTTTGGCAGATAAACAGGAAAAAAAAAACAACTGGGGAGGGAATTAACTATACAAAAGCAGTTGTTTCAGTTGACTTTTATGAAGGGGTACCCGACGAATCTAATCAAGAAATTCGTGACTAATTACTAAGTTGACAGTTCGCATATGTGGCTGACGTAGGAAAAGTGACGTTACCGACCAATCTAGTTTTCGCGTTCAGGTTACATCTTATTCAGACCAATCTATCCGACTTAAGATAACTAGATTTTCAAATGTGCCCATTTGCACAAAGCTGTTCGAAGACAGCTACAATTATGTGGTATTCGTTTGGGCTTCTTCAGATTTGCTCTCAGATTCCAGATTTCGTGTGGCTAATCGAACATAAAACTTGCTCTTGTTCTTTTTTGTGTTGATATTCGTGCGATTTGAATATGTGTAGTCTTCGACACTTTTCTAAGCGATTTCCATTCACTAGTTAAATTTTGTATTAAAACATTAGAAATAGCTGTTCCGATTGATTTCTAAATATATATACATAAATAATTTACACAAATAGATTCACCCGATGCAATGCCTTTCTTTCATGGAGAAAAAATTCACTAAAAATGTAAACAAACTCCATCAGTTGTCAAACTCAAACGCACTTGTATTGGTAAATCTGAGAAAATATCTAGATTCGCAAAAGTGCTCTGAAATCTGAAAAAGATTGCTTTTTCCTGTACCAAACGAACATAAAAATTGCCCTGAGAGCAAAAAAAGTGCTCTGAGAGCGCCCAATCGAATACCACATTAAACGCCTCTTTATTATTTCTCTACACCAATTTTTTATGTTACAACTGGCTGCTAGATCATGCATTTTGTGCCTTCGCTCATATTCAACTTCTTTTTTCTAAATCACTGCTTCATCTGTTAAAATTAAGGCTAAAATGTTGTGGAGACTTTCTGTACCATCTGTTTTTTTCAAATCAAACGAAGAAAAGCTGCTAATTTTTTTTATGAAACGCGACCTTTGTTCTTTGCCTTCCTTCCCCTGTGGAACCGTACAGATAAATTGCGGATTGATTGCAGTCGCTTGGCTTTTAAAAACAACAACATTCTAGACCATATCTAGTTATGTAAGTCTGTCAGCTGGCTGACTATCTGTGTTTGATGTCGTTTTCGATTGGGACCACCAGAAATATTTTCCAGATCTCAGATTTTACGCGGCTTTTGTGTTAGTGCGCCAACTGTTTTTGCATTAGTGCGTTATTTGACAGTAATAGGCATGATTTTGAGCTTCGATCTCAGCTAAAGCAAAGCAAAGTAGGATTTTCAGCTCGCAATTACAACAACTACGCTCTATTTGACACTTCGAGGACTCGTTGTTGTAATTACATGCTAAACATTTTACTTTACTTTGCTTTGTTGAGAACGAAGCTCAAAAAAACACACCTAATTATCAGCCGTTCAAATTGCATTCGTTTTTGGAAAAATCACAGATGGACTATTTTTGGCGAGCTGTAGTCTTCAGATGATGAGGAAAACGATGCAGATAATAATTCCTCCCAAATTATATCCATGGCTATTGATGTATTTCGTTATTTTGGTTTTCACGGAACTTTTCGCATTTGTTTCGAAAGCAAAACGTAGAACAGATGTGCAAAGTTTATTGGTAGATATTGTGGCAGTATGTATGTAAAAGTGAAATCTTTTTTAAAAAAAATGATAAATTTTTGTCCCAATGGAAAACGACATTAGTTTTGATTAGCCTAGATATGTCACATAAAAAAGTTTTTTTTTTCAGTTGACAGCCAACGAATTTAGTCAAGAAATTCGCGACTGAGTACTAAGTTCACAGTTGGTATACGTGGTTGACGTTCAAAAAGTTACGTTACAGACCAATCTAGTTTTTGCATTCAGGGTACATCTAATCCAGACCAATCTCGTCGACTTAAGGCCACTAGATTTTTGAATGAGCCCATTTCATTCACACACGGTATAGCTATGGTTAATTTCGTAAAATTATTGCGACAGATATATACGTTGCAACACATAAAAGCAACTTGTTGAAAACTCCTTCCAGACAGAAATAATCGCAAGGTGATACTTCTTCTAGCTCGACGCCATTCCGTAAACACTTGCTCCTACCCATGATAGAAAAACTTAACCCTCATATACATCAACAGAAGGCCTTTATTGAATAACAAAGATCACTTAAATCCACACGGACATTATCTGCCAGACCTCTTTATTTACTTCGCTTCAAGCGTCAATAGAACTTAAGAAAAGTGCCAACACTTTACTCATTATTGGGTCATTCGATATCCGTAGAGTGGAAACTACCAGACACGTTACCACGACCTTGCTGCGATAAGACATAAAGTAGACGCCAGCATTGGCACAATTCCTGAAATTCCTATACAACTTCGGCACGTAACCTCTTTCATAACCCCCACTGCACCCGCCCGCCGCCCTACTTTGTTTTTTTTATTAATTTTCCAATGCTCCACTCTCTTTGCGATGCTCAATTTCACTGTCAATTAGCACAACAAAAATGCAATCTGGAAAACTCATCTGGCATCTGGAGGGGAGCACATCATCAAATGTGTTAGGATAAGCCGCAGCCACCCCCAAAAGCTTCTGAGAAAAAGTGGAATCAATTCCCGAAATGAAATCTCACTCTATTACATTAGGGTGGGTTGGGGACACGGACAACTTTGGAAAGCTCTTATCCCCATACAGTGCGACGTTTTCTGCGTCCATATGATTTATAGCTTAGGCGGTCCGAGTCAACGATGGTCATCTACTGTGATTATGACAATCCAGAGCTCTTCTTGTTGATGATGGCTACTTATACTCTCGTTCCGATAATAATGGTGATGGGAGAGAAATGACAACCGATGCCCTTCCGGTTGCGAGGCAATTTCAACCTTTTTTCCACATTATGATGGGGATGAGGATACCACAGACCACACATATACACATCGCTCGGATTAATTGATTGCATCGCCGATTGTGACAGATTCATAATTGGGTATTTTATCGCCTGTTTTGGAATTGCACTACGCTGCAGAGTGGTCTCGATCTCGATGATCCGCTGTATATATTTGGGGTAGGAGGAGATGTTGTTTTTTTTTCCGACACGGACGACGGAATTAATGCGGTGTAGCGTAAATTGCATCGGACGCTATATGGTGGGGTATATGTAACACCCGGTGGTGTTTGAGTGCATGCTTTACGATGTCCACAGCGTGAATGATATGTTTACACGTAATTTAATTGGCGGCAGGGCGTGTAGTAAAACTGTTTGTGGCAGTTTTTTTTATGCATTTCTCGTTAATTGTGTTTTAAGTGAAATGCGACCAAATTAATTTATTAGGGTTAAGAAGATTTACGCTGACAAATGTTCGGAACGAGGCGGTGAATACTTAGTTGGAAAACGGAACAGATGCTACTTTGTTTGGTTGGATGCTGAACTCTGCGGTAAGCACTGCTGTTGAGAGTTCGTACACAGTCTGACCACACGACACACGCAAATTGACAGAATGTTTTTGAGATAATTTTGAAGTGGTGCCGTCGATGTCACTGTCACGAACCTTAGTTTGGCCCACACTATCTTTCGAGAGCAGATTATGTATTCTTTTTTGGAGTGTGTCACATTCAGAAATCGTGTAGGTGATTTATGTTTTTGAAATAATCTTATGAAGTGACACCTGTTTGTGCCTGGGGTTTATCTTAAAACCCTCGGGCTTTATTTTACTTGGGTAAGTGCATTGATTCGGCTACGTTTTTGGAAAAGTCTGATTCGGCTTACTTTCAACGCAATGTTTTAAGTAGTCAAGCGCAATTGCAGTTTTGTGTATTTGCTATTGGATGCACGACAATAGAATTGACTGGAAAATCGAACACCATTAAAATCAGTAGAAACGAACATAAGATACATAAATGGGTAGCAATGATAAAACTGTGACAGTCGGCTGCGGCCATATTTAGAAATATTTTGCTGTTATTATTTTGTTGTTGTTTTGTCATAGCCACCATTTTTAAATGAATGCACAGTTCTATAATTATATGAGCATATAATCACAGCGACTGAATCAAATTGCTAAAGGTTTTTCGTGCAGCTAAGGCTGTGTGTCGGAAAGATATTTTTGGGAGATAAAAATGCGACATTAATATGTATGTCATATATAGTATGTAACATATAAGGTGTCAAGGTCGCAAGAATTTTACAAAATTAACCACAGGTAGCGTGCGGGGGTAAAATGAAGTCGATTCTGAAAACAAAGGGACATCAGTCAAGCCCCAATAAACGTGTACAGTTCTACAGCAATATTCATAAAATTTGGGAGAAAAAAATTGTAATTCCACCCAAATTCATAACACGAATGAAGAGTCTGATCAATTATGAAAGATTTGCCCTGAACACATCAAGAAATAATAAGGCAAAAGCCAGTATAAAACGCTCGTTGTTTTCTTATTATCAAATTTTGGGATTTAGTTTAAATTTAGGTTATAAAAACCGCCACATTTACTGTGGAAACAAAATCTAGCACTAATTTATGTAAATTTATGTACCTAATAGAGCAACTCTGAATTTTTACGACAAAGCTGGTTGAAAGACGTACAAACTCAAACTGAACACAAATTAGCTGTCAGTTGGCAAATTGGTTGTCGCTGGAAATAGTATTGGGCACACAATTCTCTCGACAAAATTCGTCTGGAATAGATGCACTTTGAAAACTCAAAAACTAAATGGGTCCAAAACAACTTTTAATACGTCAGCCACATGTACGAAATGTCAACTTAGTACTCAGTCACGAAATTATTGACACGATTCATTGGCCTTCATAAACGTCAACTAAGAAATACTGTTTAGGTGACTGATCTATAGGTCAATCACATCAAGTCAGCCAGCTGTCAGGCTTTCTAGACTAGATACTCTAGGTTCGTTCGTGTACTTTCAGAATAGAAGAATGAACAATTTAAAATCGCACAAATCGAGAAATAAATCTCTCCATTTCAAGATAAGTACTTACCTGACCGGTTTTCTTGTAAAAAGTTTGAGAAATGTCATTTTGACATTTAAAAAGGTTCTCTTTAACTGCAGCATCTACAAAATAAGTTGGAATTTCATTTTTCATAAGCTAAATACCTATTAAACTTACCAGTTTGAATGCGTTGATTATGTTCTAGGAGAACATTCAATTACACCTTCTTCCTCCGACATCGTTACAGACGAAAACAAATAGAGTTTCACTTGTAAAACTTTCGAGCTGTCCTGTCACTTTGTTGGCAGTTTTAATTTTAAAGTAAGTCGAAATTCGGCTAGTAGAATATTACGAAAAAATTTAGAGGGGAAATGGATTTCTCTCTCATTTTTTTTCAATTTTCTCAGTACGTACGTGGTCGCACAGTTTCTTAGCAAATTTTTAATAATTTTACGTTTAGTTCAGTTATATTTAGCCTGTGTTGTCAAATCTGTGTTTCCCTTTTTTTCTCATATTAATTGCGTCCGGAAAAAAAGCTGAATACGGCAATTTCGACATATGATCGTTATGAAGTTTAAGTGCTCAAGTATGGGAGGGTATGTTCAGAGTTTTTATTGGGTTAGGTTTATCACGTGAACAGTTTTCTCAGTTGACGTTTACGAAAAAATAGCCGACAAATTAAGTCAGAAAGTTTTCCAATTAGTATTAAATTGACATTTCGATGTATGACATGCATGGCTGAGAGTGATTGAGGCGTTTTATTCATCAATATTTGTTTTGCAATCCTTATAAGCAAAAGATCTGCAGTTCCCAAAAAAGAGCAAATCTATTAAACACCCGAAAAATTTCCTATAGTATTACTGTCACGATACTATTTCGCAATTTATCAATTCAGATTCTGACAAGGGTGACGTTCGGATTTTAGAAAGTGTAACAGTTGGCTGGCTTGATGTATTTCAGTTTTCATTGGCTTAGATGTTTATGGAAGGGTAGGCAAATCTAAACAAGAAAATCCTGCCTGCATACTCAGATGACATTTGCAAGTGTCAAAATTCAGTATAAACCCCTAAAATATACAAAACAATTCAATTCAACGGGTTCGTATACCTAGTGCAGATAAATCTAGTTGACGTTTGACATGAACGTCCCCAGTCTTTCCAATTAAAAAAAAACTTAACTAGCAGATGGCTCCTCACAACCATTCGTTTTGTGTGAGTTTTTCATTTTTGGAACGAATGGAAGGGATCTACAATTTTATGCCGAGTCCAAGTGGCCAATTGAGATGCTCTTTCATGACAGTTGTACTCTCGGATGCTTTTCAATTGTTACTGATTATAAAAGTGACAGTTAGAAATAACGATTTCTTTGTATACATTCACTTGCAGGTTACAAGTTCAAAATGGAATACAAACCAATACCGGAGGAACGTTTCGCAGAGGTTATAAAGCACTTGCGAGACAACTTCTTCGCCGATGAGCCACTGAACAAAGCCGCTGGACTCTGTCAGAAGGGCAAAGGACACACCGAATTAGAAGAGCTCAGTTGCGCCACCTTGGAAGACAACCTCAGCCTAATGGCCGTGACTAACGACGACGAGGTTCGAAAGTGTATCGCCAAAGAAATAAAATTCACATTTTAAAATATTTCTCCTCTCATTAGATCGCTGGAGTAGTCCTGAATGGGATCCTCCTACCGGGCGATATGGAAAGCTCACAGAATAAAATCAACATGAGCGACGACGAGAATTTTAAGAAGATTTTCAACCTCATTTACAGTCAGAATTTGAAGTACAACTTGTTCGAGAAGTTCCAAGTCAACAAGTTGTTCGATCTGCGGATTTTATCAGTTGATTCCAAATTCCGCGGACAAGGCATTGCCAAGGAACTGATAAGGCGTAGTGTCATTTTGGCCAAGAACTGCGACTTCCAGGTAAGACGAGCCCAAATTTTTTATTTTTTTTTATTTTGAATTCTTGTTTTTGTTTATTTTAGGTGCTGAAAGCCGATGCAACTGGAATATTTTCACAGAAGATAATAAAATCCTGCGGATTTGACACGCTGCACGAATTGAACTACGCCAAATACACGGACGAGCATGGGAAGCTACTGCTTCCAGTCGAATCACCGCACATTAAGTTAGAAATTTTGGTTAAGAAGTTAGATTAGAGTTATTTAAATAAGAATACACTAAGATGGCTGAGATTTTGCGGACCAAAGTTTATAAATGTTAAGTATTTAAGGTTGGTTTACCCAGAATAACTATACTAAGAGTTACTCAACAATGGGTTTGATGTTGTGCAATGATTGTGACAGTTATTTAATTATGTCCCAGACAATACACATTGCTGAGCGTGAATGTTACTCAGCATTGTGACTTTTGTTAAGATACATAAATAATAACTGCGATTGGTTGAGAGTTTGTCACCGCATAATATGAAGGGAACATTTATAGTAATTGTTGTTACATTGTTTTATATGTAATTAATGCTTTTTAATTGTTAATGTAATTCGTACAAACATTTTGTGATCGACATATAGAAGATTTAAGATATGCAATAAAGAATAATGAATTTAAAGTCGAGATTAATGTTTCTGAACTTAAGGAGTGGGAGTAATGTGAATTTGATTGCTGTGTGCTTATGGGGGAGAATATAATGTGGTCTTCTCTTTCATTTCAGAGCCAAGCCTGAACTTACAGTGATAAAAAGAAGTTTGAAGAGAACATAGCTATTATTTTTGTTCAGAATATGATCAGAGCGAACTCTATGGGCTCAAAATAAAGTGTATTAGCGGACTTATGTCGTTTTCCATTGAGATTTTAGATTTTGTTCTCAGATTTCAAATTTTTCGTGCGCAATGGAACATAAAATGAGATTACCCGTTTTTGAATTTATGGTGGTGCGTTATTTAAAAGTCAGCTACTCTGATGTGATTGGACCCATCGAACAAGGCGTTTTTCCAGATAATTTAAAAGAATCCATAGTATTCCCTATACCAAAAGAACCTAATAACATTAATGTGATAAATTAAGACCTATAAATATGCAACCAATTTTAGAAAAAATAATTGAGAAAGTTGCGCATGAACAATTATTTAAATATGTTTCCTATAACAAAATATTAATACAAAATCAATCGGGATTTCGCTCAGAACACTCTTGTGAAACAGCTCTTAACTGGCTGATTATGACTTTAAAAACCCAACGACAAGAAAAAAATAAAATAATTGCGGTGTTTTTAGACTTTCAAAGAGCATTTGAAACAATTAACAGATCATTACTTCTAACAATATTAAACAAATACGACATCAAAAATAAAGAATTAAGTTGGTTTCAATCATATTTGAGTGATAGACCTCAACGAACTAAAATTAATCAGTGTTTATCAGATAGAGATAGTGCAATAAACTCGTTTGGAGTGCCACACGGAACAATACTAGGTCCACTATTATTCCTAATCTACATAAATGATATATGTCAATAGTCCTTAAATATTGTACAATTTCATTGTTTCCAGATGATGCACTTCCTTTTGTGTACCGGAAAGACATACAAATAATTACGGAATATTTAAAATATGACCTAAATAAAATTTGAGTGTGGCCAATTTTCAAGCTAACATACAAATTAACAATAAATTGAACAAGTTGAGTCAATTAAATACCTTGGCGTAGTTATAGACAGTGAACTAAACTTTAAAAACCACATAGAATTCTGCTCAACTGAACCGTAAGTGGGCAATGCAACTGAAATCAACAGGCTACAAAAACAGTTTTTATACACCAATCAGCTGGGTGCTCTTGTGCCTACAATGGCTCAATATCAAACAGAGGATAACTTTCAACGCAGCAATATTTGTATTTAAGATTAAACATAAAATGGTTCCTGAATACCTTTCATTAAACTTAAATATTACACACGAAGTTCAACCCTATAACCTTAGATCCACTAACAATTTTAGATTGCCACTTTATAGCGACATATATTAGAACTCAAAACATGGTCATGTACCTACAAAGGTATCAAATTTTTTAATGAATTGGCAACTGTGATTAAAAATGAAGCAAATTACCATTCTTTTAAAAGACTCCCAATAGCATAGATGAATGAATAAAAGAGATGGTTATCTTTCGTACGTCTATCCCCCCAAAACCCATTTGTTTACATTGTTGTTTTTGTAATTTCAACCCCCGTCTGTGAATACGTGTGACCAACAAAAGAGCATGTTGCTAATGGCCGACTGCGAATCATCTTGCTTTTATGAGCATCGCGGTGTTTAATTGTTTTCTGTTTCGTATTAAATTCGTTTGGTTTTTGTGGAGGTTTTGATTAAATTAAGAAAAATAGTAAAATACACATTAGATAATACCGAATTCTTGCATTAAAGTCCAATTCATGAACTCACATATACTATAATAGAAATGAGCAGGTGTGTGTGACTTCATGAATTTTTCTGGAAAACAGCTTGTAGGCAGCCGCCCTTCCACTGGAAAGATATATATCTCTGTATTCCATTATCTTTGCCCAATAGTCTACATCAAATTTAACGTGTAATTAAAATGAAATATCTGGAATAAAAGAATAAGGAATAAGTTATAGCTATACGTAAAATGCTACAGAAAAAGTTGGCACAGTGTGAAAATGATTTTATTTTTATTTTAGTTGGTCATAACGAAAATTCTGTCAGAAAAATGTTTCCCTACGAAAACAATTACAACAAATCCACCACCCCTGATTGTATTCCATCAGAAAAAAAAATCCTGACAGATAGAACAGTAAATAAATGAAATATCTTCTTATTTTTGGTGTGGAATTGACTGAGAAAAAGGTTTTCGTACGGAAAACTTAACATTTTTCTAGAAAATTCTTGTTTTTTTTTTTTTTGTAAACTAACTTTATAATTCATAAGCAACAATTTAAAACCAAGATTGAGTTCAACCAATAGGATTAAGTGGTCTAAAAAAGCCAAAGAAAATTTGTACGGTTTCGTTTTACATGTGGCTAGGACCATAGTTAGAAGTAATAAAATAATTATTTTTATTGAAGTTAATGAAAAGACGTTGAGTGCCAACTTGTTATTCTTCTCGCCTTTTCCAGGATTTGCTTCAGTACGAAAATTCGGTCTATAGTCGATCTGTTGGGCCAAACTGTGTGTGGTCGATTAGTGTGTTGCAGAACGGCTTGAGACGTTCAAACAATTAGAATCTGCATCGCACACGCCACCGACGCTGCTGTGTTGAAATTGTTAGAATTGCACAAACATTTTTTTGTTGCTTGAAATACCCTACTAGCGCGGTACGTATTTCAATGAAATAAAGCCTCTACTAACTAACAAAAACATGTAATTAAAACAATGTGCAGAATAAATCGTAAAACTCAAGTGCGTTGTGTATACTGTTGGCAGGGCTAGAAAATGTCGGCTGTTGACTCTTAAATTGTAGCTGTCATTTAGCCTACCATCACGAAAAACACGAATCTTGACAGAAAACAAATTTGCCAGAATTTTTACAAGTACAGATGCCACAATAGTTCAAATTTCAAAATTTACATGTTTCGTTTTCATTAGCTTGATATACCCCTATGAAAATTAAACACATTTTTCAAAATCCCCCCCCGAAATATTTTTCTGCGTTCGCCCCTGATTAATATTAAGTTACTTAACACCCTATTGATAATTGCATAATGCACTCATTTTTGTAGTAAAATTGTTTGTAGCAAATAGTAGAATATACTAAATAAACGAATACATACATAACATCTTCTATATATATAAAAGGCAATGAAGTCCGTGAGTGCGCGCATAACTCGATAAAGGATTGTTGGATTTCAACGATTTTGGGCTTGACGGTTTCGTTTTGAACCAAGGAAGGTTATAGATAGGCTACTTTTTGTCGCGAAAACAAAACTTTGAGGGGATGAAAAAGGTTATGAAAATTTGTATGGGGAAATGCACTTTGAAAAAAAATAAACGGGGTGGAAATCGAGTAGTGATACTTCATATACAAAAAAAAAATATTTTTAATTTTAATGCCAATTGTTGTTGTCAATTATTTTAATTATTTTGCAAGCAAATTGTTGTTGCAAACAATTTTGAAATTAATTTTTTTTTTAAATACACCTAATAAGTTTGCTTATGTTTGCTATGTATTGTGACATTAAGTAGCTTTTTGAAATGAAGTACATAGAGTAAGTTGAAATGTTTGAGATGACGATGATGATAGGCAACACAGGAGTTGTTGAGCGTTTTGAGTTTTTACGCGCATAACTCGAGACAGGATGGGTAGTTTTTAAAGATTTTGAGCTTGATGGTTTCGATTGGACCCAAGGAAGGCCATAGGCTACTTGATTTCTCGAAAACAAAACTTTGACAGGATGATATGTGGAATTCGGCGATTCGAAGACAAATTTGATAATGCCGCCAGTGAGAATTTCAAACGTTTCACGCCGCAGAAAATCAGGACGAACAGTCAGATCGGAATATTAACAATCGAGAGAATATGTCGGAACTTTGGGAAAGAATATCATTCAGTCGTCCATACTGGAGACCGAGATAGACAACAACACAATCGTCATCAGCATAGCGTCCCATGTTTCTCACATGGTCAGTTGTATGTGGCGTGCTCACGTGTCGGCAAACCTCTCGCTTTGTACGTGTACGCACCCGTAAGTGGAATGAAAAATGTTATGTAGGTACCATAAAGTCCTTCAGTGAAAAAGCGTTAGGTTGGTCGACAAGTAAATCGCTGCGGTTGTTGCAAATGTATTTATTTATATATCATTTTTGAATAAAGAATTTAAATTGACCGGTAGCGAAAGATCGGAATTAATAATTTCATTAACTACATTAACGAATTTTTGCGGAACGAAGTTCGCCGGGCCAGCTAGCACAATTATAATTTGTGCTTATAAAAAATCCATTCAATTTATGTACCTACATTTACAAATAATGTACATTTTTCTTTATTTTTCACATAACCGATATAACACATTTTAAGACAGAGACAATACTGAGATCCCCAACTCACAATCCATTTTGTGTTCCTATTCCTATCGGTGTTATGTCAATTTAGAATCCTGTGACATGCAGAAACATACAAAAAAATGTAAAATAAATTCTGCCAACCGTGGGGAAATGTTATAGAGTTCGGGAATACTACATTTTAACATTACTGATTGCATTACTGAATAATTATTAAATATTTTTAAAAGGCGAATTATAAAATGTGTTTGGTTAAGCCTAGTATGCTGTTCCAGGAAAGCTAAAATTAAGCGCCCCTCCAATGTTTCTCTCCACTTCGCTTAATGTTCGCTTAATTTTGACACTCTAAGTTCCGACGTAAAAAAATGTGTTGGCATAGCTGATTGACTTGCTCTGTTTCGTCACTTGGAACTTTCTAAAGAAATGTCTACATTTTAAAAGAAGTTAACAGCCCGATTCTGGAAAACCTCACAAGTCACAAAACTCTCACAAGGTGAGGTGAAATTGATTTTGTGAGGTTTTCGTATTCTGTCAGCACACTCACAACTTGTGAGGCTCACAAAAACAATCGAATTTGTGATCTCCTATTGAGCAGGTCACAAAATTCAAAACCAGTCATAACTCATAACAGCTCACAAATGGCAATCATTATTGTATTTGATGGTCGGTTTTATATTTCCACACACTTTATGACCTGAACACCGCATTTTATGCAACATTTATAACCATTTCGGAAAAAATACATATTATTGTATAAAAAAAACTGAGGAATAAATCGAATTTAATTTGTGACAAATGTCGTTAATAATTTTTTATCCTTCAGTTCTAAAACATATTTCACGTATTGTGGCCAAAAAAATTTTGTTTTATGTATTTTTAATAACTTCGTGTGCGAGCTCGGTCTTTTGTGGAAAATGTTGTGCCAATTTGGAAGTGACCATTCTGAGGTGAATTTTTTGTGAGTTTTGTTGTGAGGGTTATCGTAGAATTCTGAAAAAGTTATCGAATCACAACAAACCTCACAGCAAAACAACCTCACAAGAGCTTGTGAGGGCTCACAACGGCAGAATCGAGCTGTACATTAACAACAAAGAATTTCTTTGTGTTGAACTAACCATTCTCCATTGGTACTGTTTCGTTGGAAATTTTGTTGCGAATGCCGATATTTTCTCTGATCTGTCAAAATTTAGCTGTGGAAAAATGTATTTTGCATTAATACGCTTGCTTAAATTCTGTAGAGAGTGTTCGTACAGCGGCTCAAAAATTTAGCTTGAACTGCGTACTGCTTGGCTTAACTGCTTTGCTTAATTTTATCTTTGGAGACATTTTTGTATGGGAGCATAATTTAAGCGCGAGCAGCATACTAGGCTTTAGTAAAACTACTTAAATGAAATGTTTTATATACTGGAAGCATGTAAGGACAAACATAGTTATGTATTTTCTGCTTTTGAATATTATTAACTTATGATTTCGTGAGTACTCTTTCAAATAACTGAAGAAAGATTGCTCAAAATGTTTTTATTTTCTCTCACGCAATTTACATTGTTGATATTTCATAAATATTTTAAGCAAAAGTACACTTATTACAAAAAAAACAAATAGGTACTATCCACGAATAATTTCAATTTTAACGGATAATGGTCTATACGAACGCTGCCTGTAACTTTGCCCAAAGTGGAGGCCAGACTGGAAGCAGCGGAAGTTGTGCTCTTTTTTTGAGAGTGCGTTGGTGAGCCGGATTTTTTGAAGTTTCGTGACATTTGTCAATACGAAATTTCTATGTATCAATACTAGCGCTAGGTTGTACCAAGAAAACAAATGCCAATACTCACAAACTTTTCAAAATAAAGTGCTTAGAGAAATTGTACAAGCACCATGGTATATTAGAAACGACGATATCCATAGGGATCTCGGAATTCCAACAATCGAAGCTGAAACTAGAAGCTTCGCGAGAAAGCATAGAAACCGACTAATCGGACATATCAACAATACAGTCCGACAAATCTTGGACGAGAGCAATTTAATGTGCCGACTACAAAGAACGAAACCGTTCGACTTGGCAAGATAAGATTAACCGCGTCTAATTTGCGGAACACGCAGGATCTTTCACTGGAAAGTAACCTGTCAAAAGTTGTAGTCAGTAAAAATCTGACACTACTATGCGAGAACGCGCTTGCTATTCTCATAGTGTCTTTGGAAGATTTTCAACTAGCCCAAAAAAACGCCACAACCCCATTGTAATATAGCTTGTAGGCAAGTAAAGGAAACTCGGCCGTAGTTGGGGGTCTCAGCATTGTCTCTGGTGCAGACAAAAGCTCGAATTCCTACTTGAACTTATATTTTTACACATCGAAAATGTTTTGATTGGGTATCCGTATCCGTATAGCTATATCAATAACTTAAGAAACTGAAAGGATTGAATAACAATAAATAAAAAGTCATTGGCCCATGGGGGGATCGAACCCACGACCTTCGCGTTATTAGCACGACGCTCTAACCAACTGAGCTAATGGGCCAGATGCACGAGCTTTGTCAAAGAGCGCACATGAGTAAAAAACCGATAATCTACGATTGTGAAACAACACATGATAGAAGAAAGACTGCAGAGTTCATCAATACAATCCCCTCACAGTCATCAATTTGAACATTTGACCTCTTCATAACAAGGGTCGCAGTTGTAGGCTTCTTAAACGGACTTAGCATAGTTCTCGACCTATGGACACCGATTACAGCTCTACACTTTACTACAAAAGTGTTGCTTTACCTTTTTTGCTAATTTCTGCATTCTCTGATCTGAATTTATTGCCCACTGAAGCATTTCTCTTAAGGAAGCATAGTTAAACATTCGTGTTTAAAAAAACAGATGCCTTTGCCTATATGTTATTTATAAAAACTCATGACAAAGCTGAGGTTGACAAATGGTACAGCGAAGTAGATTTGGCCAAAGTCGTGTCTGAAATATAACAATGGGTCTCATCAGTAGGCACTGGTATCATATTCGACAGGACTTGGTGCATAGTCAAACCATTTCAGAAGAAACTGTTGGGACGACGAGACTATTACCCACCCTCTTTTACCAAAAACAAAACTCCATCTCTGAGAGAGTATGTCGGCTCTTTCTGACGGCCACCCACTACCAAACCTACTCCATCGTATAGTAAATAGAAACTTGTGCAGACTTTAGAAAGTTCACTCACCATTCACATAAAACAAACGAATAGCAGCCAATTTAAAACGACTGCACAAAAACTTCAGTACATACTTTAAGGTTTATTGAACAACAAAAAATAAAGGTTACAAAAAAACGACAAACAAAATGTATGTTTTCAAACATAGAGTAACACAAATGAAGGTAATGAAGGTAAAGCTATGAAAATTTCATCTCCTAGCGATGTATACTTGGCATACATATGAGAGACATAGCTTCAAAAAACAAAGACTGCTAGAAGAGTAACTCCTCCGTTTTGTCGGCGTCCGACTTTAAGTCCCTAATGAGTCCTTGGATGACTGATTTTGGTACAAGCGTTCCGACAATCCTCTGCCCTCCCGTGGTCTTTAAGCGGATCACTTGCATTTTACGAAGTTTGAAAATTCTCTCAACGCGCAGCCAAATGGCGAGCACAGAACCGGACAGTACTGTGTACAAACGCTGCCTTAAGCCGAACTACATAAACAAAAGAATTCTTGCTGATTTGCAGTATGAGACATTAATTTCTCTCAACTCACTTCACAATCAAAACCGACAGTAACACGTTTACAACTGCCATTCCAGTAGGTGTGCGAGCATGTATGGACGGATGCTTCATAGTGTTGCGTCCAGTGCGGTTCGGCCTCCTCCATTTTGACCTTTCGGTATTTCTTTTCGAGCTCGGCCAGAGATTCCAGTCGAATCTGGAGACCAGTGTTGGGACGATACACCTCGAACATAATGTCGTTCTTGCTTATTTTGGATCCAGTGTTGTTCTTGTATCTTGGTTGTGTGGCCTCGACGATTTCGACAGCAAGAATTGCCGTGTATTTGTTATTGCGCTTGTAGTACGATAGGTAGAATGACCTTTTCGCGGTGGTGCTGTTATATCTAGCAGAGGGGTTAGACTGGTACCGTACTCTTCCTTTATGGATGTGATACTTACATGGCGAGAGCTTCCTGGCAAGTCAAACCTCGCTCTACTCGAACGGTATGCACTTCAGTTGGTGCGCTCCCAGTTGCGTGTTGGCGAAAGAACTTCAAAAGCTTGACCGGGGTGACGTTGTCGCCCGCAGTGCCGAGATCTAAAGAGAAAGAGGAAGTAATATTTGCAAACAAATACTCGAGCAACTCACCTAGTATTCCCAAATCGAAGCGACCGCTCTGCTTCGCCTGCATTATTATCTCTTCGAGCGTATCCGTGAAGTATTTGAATAAGCGATTTTGCAGTCCAACAGGAATTCCCAAGATCCTGTTCAAGAACTTTGATATGTTATCGTAGTCCTTATCCAAGCAGCGGACCCCTTGCCTAGCCTCATTATGAACGATTAGTCCAACTCCAAGCAGAGCTTCGGCAATGTCCTTGAAGAAATTACCCTCGTAGTCGGTGGGCGGTGGAATAAGTGGAGCCCTATGGTCCATAATCGATTCCATTACTGTTTCCAAGGCATTCTTGCCGTACTTATTGTCGATATTGAACTCGGAGAGGTCTCTGGATTCAGTGGCTCGTCGATCACCGTGAGTTAGTGCACCCAACGATTCCAAGCGCTTGGCCACAGTCGAGGCAAATCTTCTCTCGCCGGCCAGATCGGAGATTAGGAAAACATATTCCGGTGCATTCACCTGATTCGAACGATGAGTTCGTCCAAACTGCTGGATAGCGCGATCCGCCGACCACGGCAATTCCAATGTAATGTGTACACGCCTCCGTTGGTTTGACACCCTGCGATCGCTCTGCAGGGAAATACCACTTGAAGCAGCTTCCGAAATGATAGCAATGTCCTTCTCTCCGTCCATGAATCGCTGTTTCTCGGTTAAGTTCAGCCGTTCCAATGGAATGTCCAGCTCGGATCGCGATTCATACTGGATGTCACCATACTGTTTCTGAACAACTCGTCCCTTGCGTCCAGTCATTTCAGCTACGTGCTCCGGACCACCCAGTTCATCGATCAATTGGTCTAAAGTATTCGGAGGTAGTCTATTTCCGAGGAGCTCGATCTTTCCCAGAAGTTCTTCCTTCATGCTGTATGCCCGTTCCATGGCAGTCTTTATTGGCCTGCTGCTTGGTTTGTTTTCACTCCCTTCGACTTTGGGCACAATGTACTTCTGTTCCTGGCTCTGCTGCACGATCTTCCGAATTTTTATCTGAGTTGAGGACAGTTTCTTAGTCACTCCTGATTTCCTCTTGCGAGTATTCCGACTGAATCTGGTTTTACCATCGCTTTCTGAATCACCGGATCCGGATGAAAAGTCCGAATCAGCGGAACTTTGAGGCGACTTTTTCGGAACAAAAATGTCCTGGGATATGCGTTCGGAATTCAGTTTGATCGTTAATGGACCAGCATAGCAGGACAGTGTATTTAAGTCCGAATCAGTAGAATCACCCGAATTTCGATCACACTCAACACCACTGGATGAACTAAGACGCGATATTTTAGCGGCCGCGTTTTCCGCAGCTGAACGCCGCTTGGACAAAAACGAAACTGTTGGCTTTTCTTCTTTTTTAACCGATGCCGGGTACTTTTCATCCGAACTTTCTTCTAAAACGCGGAACGTTGGATCGCGATCTGGAGCTGGGAACTGTTTCTCGACAAGCGCCTGGAATACTCCCCTAAAATAGAAGAATAGAACAACAAAGAGTTTTGGCATCAGCGATGTTGTACGGTCGTCCTGTGACTATTGACAGATGAGAGCGTTAGGTTTTAGAGCGTGCATGCATTAAATGTATAGACAAGCGATTGACTACTGGCGAGTTTTATTTTTGTGCATTTTTGATGCGTTTATTTTTCTTATATAATATAAGCTTTCACATAGATGTTGCGGTTTGACAGGGCGTTCCCTGTTGAACCTACTTTTCAAGGCCGATCCATCGCGGATGCCAAAACACTTTGTCTGGGCAACTACAAATAACACGCAGGGGATCGCAGACGATGGAAAAATTGGATGAGAGTATAAACGGGTCTAGAGCACCGTAAACTTCTTTCAATTTTACCACAATCAATGAAAGCTTAACGGGTTCATAAAGCAGTAGGAACTTCTTCTAAAGTACTACCAAATACAATCAAAAACGAACGTGTAGCAACGTCAACTAAGAATAAGCACCTAAGATAACTTCCAGCTTGAAATTGAAATAAGAAATCGAATGCAATAGTTTATATATCGAGAGTTTTAGATTAGATTCGATTTTATTATTTCAGTATTATTTCATACAATTTTACAAAACATTTAGCATGGCTTTGCCGTCCGCCAGATTGACAATTATAATTCAGTTATGAATGACTTTATGGTTGTAAAGATATGCCATTGTTCATATTAGAAAGACAAAAAAAAAAAAAGTAAGAGGATACATCATTTTAAAAATTTCCACTCAAAATTCGTTAAAGCGGTTTTTGAAAATGTAAACAGTTTGTACACATTAAGTTCGTTTAACACATTTATGCTTTCTTCATTTGTAAGATAATTTTTCGCAAATACATGCATTCTTGTTGAAGAACTGGACATTTACCTATAAAGTGCAAGACATCTTCTCGTTCTCTCAAGTTACATAATCCACAGACGCATGGCAGATCCTCCCTATGCGGTATGTAGTTTAGCTTCACCAGTTCCCCACGTAGCCTTAACATCATTGATATTTCCTGCACACTGTTTTTATCATGGAAATAGTTTTTCTCCGTTAAGTTATGATTCAAACGACTATAAATCGATCTATAAATTGATGATTCGGCTTCCTCCCTGTATTTCGACGCAAAAAGTTCATCCAGCTTTCCAATCAGCCCATATAAGACAGGTTTCCAATTTGCCACATTTTCAATACTCAAATCGACTTCTATGCCACATTGATTTGCGAGATCCAGCCACTCTGCGTACCAGCTTGATTTATTAGGGATAGTCTTCAACGCTGCTTTTTTTGGCAGTCGATTAGGTGACATGTTCATTACTTTTAGGATGTAGTCGACCTGCAGTTTTAGGGTTTTAATGAATAAGGGTGAAAGACCAGTTTCGACCATTAACAAATAGGTTGGTGCATTGTACGGGATGCGAAAGGTTCGTTTAATATAAAACCTTAGAAGTTTCTCCACCTCTTCGTATTGCTTATATCCCCATACTTGAGCTGCATAAAACAAAATCGATTCTGCTACTGCTTCAAATACTTTATACTTGCTGCTATGGGAAATAAAACGATTAGCAAAACATTTTTTCCAAGTTGCGTTGAATGCGCATTTAGCATTTGCCAATTTATCCTGTAGGTGTCTCTGCAAGGTTAAGCTCTTTGTTAAAATTACACCCAGGTACTTATATTCAACTACTACGTCTAGTTCCACACCATTGTTATGCCACTTTTTTACAAATCATTATTTTTGATTTTTCCAGGTTTACGACTAGACTCCAGAGCTTACAATAGTCATGAAGGCGATTTATTATTAACTGTAATGCTTCTGTAGAACTGGATAGCAAAACAACATCATCCGCAAACATAAGACCCTTGATACACGTTCCAGCATATTCCACACCTCCCGGCAGTCCATCCAGTAAATCATCTAGGAATAGCGAAAAAAGAGCTGGACTCAAGGCACATCCCTGCCTAACTCCCGCTTTTGTCTCGAACCACTCAGATAATTTTTCCCCATTCCAAACTGCTGCTCGAGTATCCGCATACAAGTTTTGTAGAACTCTTCCGAACTTTAGAGACAATCCCTTTGCATACAGTTTATAAAACAGTGCATTTCGGTTTAGCGAATCAAATGCTGCTCTAAAACCAACGAAAAACATTTAAAGCTTTTTACTCTGCATCTGATATGCCTCCCCGATGCTTTTCAGCACAAACACTTGGTCAACCGTCGAGTATCCTGATCTAAAGCCAGCCTGGTACTCATTCAGGAGATTTTCTTGCTTCACCCACTTATTTAGTCGTTTTTTTAGCACTGCTGTAAAAATTTTGCTGGGTTGGCTAGACTTCCTTTTTTATGAATAGGAAAAATTAGGGCTTCTGTAAAACTCTTCGGTATAACTTCCGTCTCTAGTACTTCATTAAACAACTGAAAGAGCGTATCCATCAGCAACTCCGTTCCGTACTCTATGATTTCTGATTGCGTTATAGCAGCATCTAGCGTTTCATTTTGCAGTCCCGGAATAGTGTACTGAAATGATACTCCAGAATTTTTTTTTTCTTACAGATATTTTTATATCTCCGATTAGCTTCCAAATAAGAGTCTTTAAAATATGTTGCGTTATTTTCACGAAAAAGTTTAAGCCATTTAAATGACTGTTTTCTTGCCTTAATGCAATCTTTATCGAACCATGGGGCCGCTTGCTTTTGAGTGTTCTGTCTAATAAACGATGTTGGGTAGGCGTCTTTAATGATTTTTTCCAGCGCTGAAAAACTAATGTGGTCCTGCATCTCTAGCAGTTGTAAGTTAAGCTTTGTTCTATATATTTCGCTTTTAGATTCTATCCATTTCAATTTGGGAAGAGGATAAAGTGCACGGCTTTCTTCTGCCAATTCGACCTTATGCCCAAAATTCACAATGACAGGCATGTGGTCAGAATAAGGTACATTACTAACAACACAGCTATTCCAGTTCCCTCCTATTGCTCAATGTTTTGTAAAATTGTAGCAAATAATACTGAAATAATAAAATCTAATCTAATCTAAAAAAAAATCTATCGATTCATGTAAGCTACCACTACTGGGGCACCATCCCCTCGGTCAAGGGTCTACTAATCGTTACTATATGAAACACATTTACTGTGGGTGTTTTAGAGTTTAAAAGCAGTCATGGTAGTTATAAGTAACAACTCACTTTGCAGTTGACACAAACTCATTCAGTTCTCCTTCCTCCTTTTCGAGTTGTTCCAGCGTTCTGGCCTCGCCGGTAGATTGAAGACCAATCACAACACATTTACCTTGTTTTATAGCCTCGCGTGCTACTCGAACTGCATGACTCACCTTTGCAGCAATGCAAAGATATTTAAAGAAACGCTGATGCGATGCCCAGAACTGCGCCCACATTGTTCTCCCTATAAGTCCTTCAGTGTCAACAAGCGTTGCAGCTTCCTTGAATTTTTCCAACGCTTCAACCCACTAAATCCAAAGACGAATTTAACTATAATTCTCGTTTTGAATAGGAATACACTAACCAATGCGACAGAGTCATCATAGACCGCTCGAAACTTTTCGGTGAAGGGGACTTCTTCAATTTTGAATGTTACCTCGCGGAAACTTAGTTGGCGTGCGATATACATTCCTCGAAGTTTCATGTCCATGGCTACGATCTCCATGAAACCGACACCTCTGCAAGAATCCAATTTTGTTGAAAGATATAGAGAGTAAAGTTTTCACATTGACTCACCTCTCCTCTACATCTTGAATGAAATTACAGAAGGCCCTAAATGGGGTTCCCGGTCCCCAGATACCCAAACGCACCATGTAAGCCATATTCTTTGGTTCCGAGGCACCTGTTGCCGATGCGTATACAACTCTCGCTTGGGGCAAACTATTCTGCAATTCCAATACAGTTACACCTGTCTTTGACGGCAGTCTGTTGTTTACTGGACACAAATTCTTCGCTTTATGACACTCGTCGAAGATTATTAGCCCGTCGAAATCGTCGCCACACCACTGCAGGATTTGGGACAGTCGGGTTTTGTGCTTTGCGTTTCTCATGCTGGTTTTACCAATAAGTGCGGAATAGGTGCTGAACAAAACGCCATCTGCTACGATGTTTGCATATTTAAGCTGCAAGCGGAGATCATCATCAGCTGTTTACTGGAAAATCCTCATTTAACTCACCTTATTCAAGGCATGCACTTTTATCTCAGACGCACCAATATCGGCGAGATCACGTTCTGCGTCGTATTTCAGATCATTAGAGACTGAGATCCACAGGGCCTTCTTGCGACCGTGCTGGTAATTTTCAAAGATTATTCCGGCAACTGTGCGACCTTTACCAACGCCAGCACCGTCGCCTTAAAAAAGAGAGACAAAAAGAGATCAGTTGGACAGTCTGATTTTATTGTGACTTTGTGTGGTGATAGCATGGATAAATGGAATTATCGCTATTACCGATTAAAAACCCTGCTCGACTGCAGTCCGGCAACTCATGTTCATGTGCCTGAGAAGCATACGTAATGGATTCCAATTGCAACGCACTTAAACTACCGCTTTGGATTGTTTCCTGCGGAATAGACAACTTGTAGTGTATGTCACACGGTTCCACAGATGACAAGGAGCATGTTTCCACAACTGGATCTGGATGCCTCTTGCCGAACGTAACTGGAAATGAGAGTAAGAAAAATTTACTTCTTTGCACTTTCCTGGTGTGGTGAGTATAAAATTACGCTTAGCTGGCCAATATATAGAATAAGTTTCTGCGACACCCATCTCGTCAAAGTCTGCGTCATCCTCTTCCGCGGCTTGGTTGAGCATGATCTGTTAAGCATGGTTTTGTTATTCACTATAAGCTTTGTATTTCTATTTAACTTGCCTCCATTGCAGCCTGCATACTCGGTTATATGAATATTCTTTTGTTTTATTAGGACAAATTACGACAAATTGTTTATGAAATGAAACCACAAACCACTTGTTACAGTACGAAAGCGCGCTCTTTAAACGCGAACAAAATTACTGAGTTCAGCTGCTGCTAATTGTTCTTGTTCTGTATTTTCTTATCTGTTTCTGTACATTTTCGATACCTACAACGCAAATTGAATTCGCTTCAGTTCGTGTTTGAATAGACTAGATCCTGTTCGGTACAACGTTGCCACACCATATATTGAAAAAAATAAAAATATAACCGTACCTATCTTATTAGAATGTTTGGCCGTTTGATAAAACAAAAAGTTTTTGTTTTCGATTTTGTATTTGAAATACTGCATGATTTTTTTTTTCTGAGTTGGTATAACTGTACGGCTGTCAACTGAGGGATTTACACTTTACAGGTATGTACTAGGTTCGTTCATGTTCGTTCAGAATAGAAGAATGAAAAATTTCAAATCTCACAAATCGAGAAAGAAATCTCTCCATTTCAAGATAATTACCTGACCGGTTTTCTTACATAAAGATTGAGAAATGTCATTTCGACATTTGAAAAGGTTCTCTTTAAATGCAGCATCTACAAAATAAATTGGAAACTTATTGCAGACGAAAATAAATAGAGTTTTACTTGTCAAACAGTTGAGCTGTCAATAAGTTGGCAGTTTTCATTACGAAAAGGTGAAAAGGAGGGAAATGGATTAACTCTCATATTTTGCAATTTTCTCAGTAACTACGTGATCTTTCTACTTGTTTAACCAAAATTGGATATAATAGGTCTGTTCCCTTACGATAATGCATTCGAATACATCAGTCAAACTTCGTTCCCTTACGCAAAAGTTGGTTGGAAGTGAACGAAGTTTGACTAATGTATTCGAATGTATTCGATAATGCATTATTGTAAGGGAACAGACCTAATGTCAGTTTATGTCACTCAAAGTGAGTTAAATATTTGATTACAGAAACGGAATTTTGACAAATTTGACTGGAATAATGTTAATTAAGCGCCACCTACGAATTTGAACAAATTTGAATGGAATAATGTTAGTTCATGCGTCACTTAAGGGGGAGACCTAATTTGCAAACAAAGATGGATGAAAGTTTGAGCTTAGTTGAATAAAAAATATTAAAATATGTAGGTATGTATAGTTGCTGTCGAAAAGTAGAAAATCTCAGAAAATAGCATTGGATTAAAACATCAATCCCAATTCGGACATCTTTCGAATGGTGTCATAGCGGTCAAATCATAGGTACACATATCTCATATCATCATAGCGCCCGCTGCTTTTATGTCACGTCTACGTTCTAGTTGGGATTGTGAATGAGTGTCCAGTAGGAATGCAGCTGCTGTTTATTGAAAAAAAGTTCGATACAAAAAGGAGAACCTGGCCCATGGGGGGATCGAACCCACGACCTTCGCGTTATTAGCACGACGCTCTAACCAACTGAGCTAATGGGCCACATGATTACCCATTGTCAAAGTGCATATATGATGTCTTGGAGAAGTTTGTGGATAAAAATTGAAAGTTCTGCAAGTATGTATATCCAAAATTCAACTCTATTTACAGCATTCGAACAGAATCGTTCAGTTAAAATTCGAAGATACAATTTCAAATTGCAATTAGGTCGGTTCCTTACCGTACTTTGTCAAAAGATGTTAGCTATAATGTCATTTAATTTGATAGATTATCACGCTTAGGTTAGGTTAGGTTAGGTTGAGTGGGGTTGTGAGTTCATCACAAAAAGACCAGGCACCATAGTGGGCCCATCGCCATCCCCAGGGAACCGTTACGGTTAAAAACCTAAACCAAATCGCCCAAACAATCAATTTCCCTGCAAAAATTAATAATGGTCCCAATATTGTTTGAGGAACCAACCTCCTCTAAGTGATTAAAGAAGTATTTGCCAAGGTGCTTCCTTCTACTCCGAGCGATTGCTTGACACTCACATAAAATGTGGAAGATGTCTTCCGTGGCTTGTAGGTCCTCACAATACCTGCATATGTCCGAGCTAGCTAGTCCTAGTCTCATGGCATGCTTCCTTAGAAGGCAATGTCCAGAGAGTATTCCTACCGTTAATCTTAGCTTTGTTCTACTGAAGTTGATTAATTCTTCAGACTTTTTCCGGTTTAAGGTGGGCCACAGTGCCTTTGAGACCTTGTGACCATCTAGCTGTGACCATCTTGTGGCTGCTAAATGGGAAGTTTTTTCGAAAACGACCCTTCTAGCCACGGCCATTGGTGGTCTTATGCCCTCAATCATGGTGTTAGGTGGGAGCTCCGCTCCTTCCTTGGCCAGAGCATCGGCCTTTTCATTACCTTCAATATTACGATGCCCAGGTACCCAACATAATCTGACACGGTTCTGCGAACATAATGCCTTGAGCATTGTGCGGCAATTCCTTACTAGTTCAGATTAAGTGGTATGTGACTCTAGCGCTTTAAGCGCAGCCTGACTATCAATGTAGATGGCGATATTCTTATTGGATATCGATCTCATCTCAAGTACCTCCGCAGCTTTGAGTACTGCCAGAATCTCCGCCTGGAACACACTGCATGTGTCCGGAAGTCTCAGGGCCAGATGTAAGTCCAGTTCATTGGAGAATACACCAGACCCTGTGCCCTCACTGGTTTTGGAGCCGTCAGTATATATCGAGGTCTCATTTACCCTCGACACCAAGTTCCTATACCAATCCTCTGTCAGGGTACAACACATCGTACGGTGTGTCAAAATCTAGTGTACCAAGACCTTCATCCGACTTTTCCGGTATTTCGGAGAATGATTCCTTCAAAATACTGCTATGTCCTATCCTACGATTATCACGCTTACTCCTTAACCTTTCGTTTGGGAATTTAAATTTTTGGGACAAATTAAATGGAAACACTCAACAGTCATTTGTTGGCCAAAACTTCGTGTTCGTGCGATTATTGAGTGAAATCACTATCGGTTTTTCGATTGGCTTTTTTTTACGAAATAGGAATTGCGACTAGCGCTGTCAGAAGGGGTTGAGGCGCTGCGACAAAGGTACTATCTTAAACCTGTCACATTTTTAACTTAGCAAGGTGTAGGTACCCAACGACTATTTTAACTATACCATTGGCTTCCGTGCACCCACTCGAATTTCACCGGAAATTTTGCATTACATACATGCGTGTAAAAGGTCAAAACCTCTTGACAGTGTGTCTTTGGGTTCACCCTTTCCTCATGTGAATAACTTAGGAAGGTGCAATTCCTTCCGTATGAGCAAATGTCCGAATGCCTTTGTCTTTAGACATCCTCGTTTATTTTCAAGGCCATTGACCCCTCATTCCGTGTCAATAACTCGGAGAAAGAGGAATGAGGGAGGGAAACCTCACAACATTAGAAACTCAAAGATATGCCAGTAGATATGTCCGAATTTCCAACTCAAAATTGCCATCCTTCGCATCAGTTCCATTGCAGAAAGAAAACATTTGACGTTGAATTTTTAAATATATTTTTCTTATATTTAAATTTATATAATTCCATTAAAACAAAAGTTTTCCTTAAGTTAAACGACGACAAAAATAAACCGAACAGAATTTATGTTGCCTAGTATTTATTTATGTTTATAGTTTTAGTAACTATTTGTTATTTTATCTTGTTTTTGTGTGTATACTTAGTATATCAACTTATAAAAAAGAAAAAAGAAAAAGAAAATTAATACATTTTCCTGCCAAGCGGCGTGTATATTTGTTTTTGTTTCTCATTATAAATGTATAATTTATTTGCTGACAACAAATAGGAAAAAAAAAATGTAAAATAATAAACAAAACAAAAAAGTTTTATAATCTTTAATATAAAAAATCACATTCAATTTAGGATGTCACCCTAACTAGTTAAATTAAGAAAACAATAACAAAATATTAAAAGAACTAAGTTTTTAAATAGTTGTTGTTGTTTCAAGGAAATATCTTAAGACTATCTGATAAGGATATGGGGATATTTCTCTTTCATTTTGTTTGCTGACTTGTTGGTTGGAGATGTAAATGTACAGAGACAGCATGAGTTGGTTTGTTTGTTTGTTTTTTTTTTTCTAACAAAGACATTTGCTTGCATTATATAAGTGAAAAACTCAATGCAAGAAGGGATGCTTTCGTTTCATTGGTGAATTTCCCGCGAGTGTGTTCAAGTCTTTTGGAAGAATGTCTCTTCGACTTTTTCGGCGTCAGACTTCAAGTCCTGAACGAGTAAATCGGAACAGGTCTTTGGTATGAGCGTTCCGACGATCTTCTCCCCTTCGGTGGTTTTCAAGCGAATCACTTGCATTTTGTTGTTCATGGTGCTGCGCATGGACAGGATGTTCTCAACGCGCGTCCAGACGGAGAGCACCGAGCCGGCCAGTACGGTGTACAGACGTTGCCTTAAGCCGACCTACGGAGAAATTGGGTTTAAATTTTTGTACAGACTGGGATTTTGATTTGCACTCACCTCACACTCCTGACCCATGTTCACATTTCTACAGTTACCATTCCAGTAGGCGTGGGAGCAGGTGTTGACCGACGCATCGTACTGTTGCGTCCAGTGCGGTTCGGCCTCCTCCATTGTGACCTTCTTGTATTTCTTCTCGATCTCGGCCAGACTCTCGGGTCGCACTTGAAGACCGGTATTGGGGCGAAAGACCTGGAACAAGATTTCCCTTTTGCTTGGTTTCGAGTCGAGCTTTTTCTTCTGCGGTTGGACAGCCTCGATTTCGACGGCAAGAATAGCGGTGCGTTTGTTGTTGCGCAGTTGATGGGACAGATAGAATCCTTCTTTCTCACTGATTAGGTCGGCATACCTGGAAGCAAGTGGGGGGTTAGAAAATTTGTTTTTCTCACTGATAAGTGCACACAAACGCTCGGATTGTTCTTTAATACGTTACTCACTTGTCGAGAGCCTCCTGCCAGATCATGCCACGTTCTACCCGAACGGTGTGCAGTTCGGTTGGGGCGGTGCCAGTAGCGTGCTTGCGAATGAACTTCAACAACTTTACCCGGGTGACGTTCTCCCCAGCAGCACCGAGATCTGAAAGAATAATTAATCAGTTTGGGGAACAATGTATATTGACAGGAAGCAAAGGTGTGGCCTCTCTAAGCTGCGGCATTACCAGCAAATCAAATGCCAATGTAACAAAAATGCAAACTCACCCAATATTCCCAAATCGAAGCGTCCGCCCTTCTTGGCCTGGTTTATGATCGCATTCAGCGTGTCCGTAAAGTACTTGAACAAGCGATTCTGCAGTTCGACTGGCATTCCCAAGATCCTGTTCAAGAACTTCGAAATATTGTTGTAGTCCTTATCTAGACTTAGCACACCCGGATTAGCTTCACTATTCACGATGATGCCGACTCCGACCAGAGCACCGGCAATGTCCTTGAAGAAATCTCCCTTGTAATCGGTGGGTGGTGGAACTAGAGGCGACTCATAGCCCATAATCGTCTTCATGACGGTCTCCAAAGCAGTTCGCCCGTACTTGTTGTCGATATTGAACTGTGAGAGGTCCCTTGTTTCGGTGGCGCGTCGATCACCATGAGTCAGTGCGCCCAGCGACTCCAAACGCTTGGCCACAGTCGATGCGAATCTTCGCTCACCGGCCAGATCAGAGATCAAGAAAATATACTCAGGCGCATTCACCTGATTCGAACGATGTGTTCGTCCAAACTGCTGGATAGCTCGGTCCGCAGACCATGGCAGTTCCAATGTAATGTGTACGCGTCGTCGCTGGTTTCGTACTCGCCGGTCGCTCTGCAGAGAGATACCACTGGAGGCGGCCTCTGAAATAATCGCCACATCCTTCTCACTGTCCATGAATCGTTGTTTCTCAGTTAAATTCAGTGTTTCCAGGGGAACATCCTGCTCGGAGCGCGATTCATACTGAATGGAGCCATCGTCTGATTGGACCACACGTCCCTTCCGGCCAGTCATTTCGGCAACATTCTCCGGTCCACCCAGCTCATCGATCAATTGATCGAGTGTATTCGGAGGCAACCTATCGCCCAGTCGATCGATCTTTCTCAATAACTCCTCCTTCATACTGCATGCCCGCTCGATGGCATCCTTGGGCGGTGGACCGTAGTTCATTTTAATGCCATTCACTCCCACCTGCGTTACTGTGTTCTTCTGTTCCTGCTTCTTTTGCAGCAGTTCTTGGATCTTGTCCTGTGTTGAAGTGGGCTTTTTCTTCGCCGCAGTCGCCGCTGCCACTGGTTTCACCTTGGGTTTCTTCTTCTTGCGCGAGTTTACCCACGGGTCCGCATCGCTGTCACTGCCCGAATAGAATGGATTGAAGTCACTGCTTTGGCCACTGTCTGATCCGTGATCAGACTCCTCGGATTCAGATGCAGACATTAGTTTGTAGTCAGAGTCATCTGAATTTTGGTCAAACTCATCGCCGCTCGATGAACGACGTCGAGATTTCTTCGCTGCTGCTGCCTTCCCGGCTGCTGTACGTGTAGCTTTCCGCTTAGACGTCGACGGAGCAGTGGCAGTTTCCTTCTGGCTTTCCTCAATGATCGACTGCAGGGTTTTCTTGTTTGTACCTAGCCCCAGTATGCGGTTGATGCGGTTGCGATCTGGTGCTGGGAAATGCTTCTCCACAAGCGATTGGAATACCCCCCTAAAAGGCAGAGAACGTCAGTATAAGTAGGTCTTAAGACAACAAACAACTATGCCCAACTTACTTGGCTGTTGACACAAAATCACTCAGTTCTCCTTCGTCTCTCTCCAACTGTTCCAGAGTTCTTGCCTCGCCGGTAGATTGCAGGCCAATCACCACACATTTGCCGTACTTTATAGCCTCGCGTGCCACCTGAACTGCATGATTCACCTTGGCGGCGATACAGAGATACTTGAAGAAACGCTGATGCGACGACCAAAACTGTCCCCACATAGTCTTCTTCATCCGGCTCTCGGCATCGATGAGCTCTGCAGCTTCGGTAAACTTTTGCATTGCCTCTACCCACTGCGAGGGGATTAAATTGGTTACAAAACTATACAAAACATACAACAAACCACTTACCAGTTCAACAGAATCGTCGTAAATCTTCCGGAACTCGGCGGACAATGGAACCTCTTCAATTTTGAATGTCACACCGTGGAAGCTCAGCTGCCGGGCAATGTACATACCTCGCAGTTTCATGTCCATAGCCACAATCTCCATAGCGCCAATTCCTCTGTAATCATATGTCATTCGTTAGATCATATATATCAAGGGGAGACTTCCATTTAAACTCACCTTTTTTCGACGGCCATAATGAAGTCATTGAATGTGGGAAAGGCGGTGCCCTGTCCCCAGATACCCAATCGCACCATGTAGGCCATGTTTTTGGGCTCCGACGCGCCTGTAGCAGAGGCGTATACCACCCGCGCTTTTGGCAACTTGTTCTGCAGCTCCAATACCGTCGAACCTGTCTTTGTTGGCTTTCCAGAGCCCACGGGGCACAAATTCTTCGCCTTGTGACATTCATCAAAGACTATCAGCCCATCAAAGTCCTCGCCGCACCATTGCAGCAGTTGCTTTAACCGAGACTTGTACTTTCCAGTCTTGTTGTTTGACTCGCCTATGAGTGCTGAATAAGTGCTGAATATGACACCACGCTTGCAGTTGTTGTTGACATCCGATGAGATTTTCGCATATTTGAACTAAAAGCGGACACATTAAATGTGAGATTTGGAAGATTTACAACTTAACTCACCTTATTCAATGGGTGGACGTCGATTTTAGACGCGCCAATGTCCAAGAGATCACGTTCGGCGTCGTATTTCAGGTCATTTGAGACTGAGATCCACAGTGCCTTCTTGCGGCCTTTCTGGTAATTCTCGAAGATTATGCCCGCTATTGTGCGACCCTTGCCGACACCAGCACCGTCGCCTAAACACATAAAACGGCTGAGTCATTTTCTAAACAGATTACGCCATTGCCAATGCTTACCAATTAAAAATCCAGCTCGACTTCCGTCGGGCAACAGATGATCGTGTGCTTGAGAAGCGTACGTTATCGATTCCAGTTGCAACGCACTCAGCTGACCGCTTTGGATTGTTTCCTGTGGAATGGACATCTTGTAATACACATCACATGGTTCCACCGACGATAGTGAGGCAGTTTCCACCACCGGATCTGGATGCTTTTTGCCCAGTTTCACTACAAGAGACAGAGAGAATTTGTTAACGATGCCCAACTATACTGTCGTTCGATCAAAAACCCTACACTTTGCTGGCCAATATTCGGCATAAGTCTCGGCGACACCCATCTCCTCAAAGTCGGCTTCCTCTTCTTCAGCTGCTTGGTTGACCTGCGAACGGAGAAGTTAGTGACTAGGTTCGGGGAAATCTTTATTTGGTCGCACCTTTATTGGAGCTTGCATCCACATTTGGGACAACAGCTTGTTTGGAATACCACTTGTAAGGAAGCTGGGATTCGCTGCCAACAAGGCTTGGATATTTTGCAAAACATACTGATTTATGCGCGCCATCGGGTCCTGAGCCATTTGCTGAGCTGCGGGTTGTGCTCGTCCGGCTGATGTTGCGGTCGAAGGGGCAAGCAAATTCCCAAAGCCAGCCATTCCCACTGAAATAGAAAACAATTTATGGAGAGGTCTTATTTTTTTTTGTTTTTTTTTTTTTGTTTAAGGGGGGATATCAACAGTTGATTTATAATGAAATGGAAAAGAAGAAGCACTACAAATGATAAGATATTTGTTACGCCCTCCATTTCGTACTATAGTTGACATTTAGCGCCAGTTTGACAGTGGAATATTGCGACTAAACTACGTGAGGAATTTGTCAAGGGGAAAAGCGTAGAGCTGTAGAAATCACAGCATTAAAAAAAATACCAAAAGTTGAATTAGATGTGCTTAGGCTTACGAAAGAAACCCCACCAATGACCAGTATAGGTGTAAGCGGCTCGGGTCTTCTTATAAACTGCGAGCCATAAGACTGACGGATAAGCAATAGGTTAAGCCTTATTGATGTAGGAACATATTTTTACGACGACGACTACACACCTGCAAGGCTATACAATCAAAACAAAAGAGGAATACGAATCCAGAACCTCCAGAGAGAATTTTGAACACCTATTCACAGCAGCTTTGGGAAATCATTGAACGAAAATCTCTTTTTGTGTTAATATAACCTCAAGACGACAGAGAAAAAATTTAATAACTTGATGGGAGTCGTTTGCTTTTTCGGGTATTGCATTCAAAATACAACTCGTAAATACATAAAACAAACAAAACTAACTACAAAGTAACGAAAGAAATATTTAATTGCGTTTAAGGATTAGGTTTTTCTTCTTCCCTTGAAGACAAAAATATTGATAGCGTAGCGGATACAGTGGTTGACACCCCTTTCTTTTGATACAGTTGTTGGCACCACTGTGTTCAATAGCAATTTGCTCTGGTTCAAATATTTCTATAAAGAACAAATTTTTTCTTCCAATAGTATTATAAATTCATAACATTTTCCTGATGTGCTTTTGTTAAAGGCTGCCTACAGTCGATATTTGTAAATCAAAATGTAAACACCTATCAGTGCAATTTCTTTTAGTGCGAAATTTTGTGAATTTTTATAAGGACTTCAAATTTGGTAAGTACAGATTTTTTTTTTAATTCTTTAAGTAATAACAAAATCTCTTGCTTTTTCAAATGACAATGTATTAAATATTGTTAACTTAAGTTTAAATATTGAAATTATTTGCTATTATATTAAATAAGAGGGGTGCCAATAACTGTATCAAAAAAAATCAATAGGTTCTATCGTTGACAGGGGTGCCAACAACTTGTTTATATGGGGCTACAGTTGTTGGCACTGCAAATAACTATACATTTCACTGTAGTAAATGACAGTTATTTGTTTCAGATTTTTGAAAATGCCTAAACAAAACAAAAGTTATGATGAGGATCGCCTTCATGGATTTATAATTTTTTAATATAATTTTAATATGAGTTTATCAAGCTGTCTCATTTTTGTTTTAATAAACTCAAATAAAGGAGAATTAAACAAATTTCAATAAATCGGTAGTTTTTATTTAATAATTGTTTTTGAGTGCCAACAACTGTAGTGTCCTATAATGCCGACTACTATACAGGGGTGCCAACTTCTGTAGTTTTTGATTGATGTATTTTGTTTTTCATTTAATCGGAAATCGGAGCCCCTTAAATAGAAAACTAAATTTTTAGTTAAAAGAAAATTCCTTAAGCATTGTATAAATGTATACGATATTACAATCGCCTTTAAAATGACAAATCAACGCATCTTCAAAGTCAAAAATTCGTTATGGGTGGCAACTACTGTATCCCTTACGCTACTTCGAATTCAAAAGCTAAAAAGGAAAAACTGTCACATATACCAACCAACCAACAACGGAAAAGCGGATAGAGTATACAAATCAATGGGGACGTTCGGATACCTAGTTTATGTAAAACGTCAACTAGATTGGTCGGGACTATGATTCCGAACGCGTTGACTAGGCAACTTGAATTGTTTTTGTTTAAGAATACCAAATCAAATTTTTCTTAATAATAAGTAATTGCACGTTAATTTTTATACTTAAACTAGCTGACCCCGCGAACTTCGGTCCGCCCAAATTCGTTAATGTAATGAAAGTAATAATTTCGAGCATGCACAATGCACATGCTATTTTATGTAAACGCTTAAATACCAATGGCAAGCCGTTCTGAATAAGCGGAATCCGGTGAGATTTGCAAAGTGCTTTATTTGGACAATGTCCATTATACTTCTAATTATGCAACTTTAAAAATAGCGCTTGATTTTATTTTTGAATGGGAGGTGCGACAAATCGTTTTCCTATACCGCTTATGTTTTGCAAAGTACCACCTATCTTTCAGCACCACCTATCGGGTCCAGAACTCAAGTACAAATTGATGGTTATAGTGCAAGCGCTGTTCCTACATTTCAGACATATTTCCGTAACAGTAACAGTGTGTATAATGTAGTTGGGAATGACTTGCAACCGAAATGTGATCGAATTTTAGTGGGCTGTTAAATTGGTTTTCATGTGTTTGTAAGTTGGTTCGCACGAAATAGAAAATGTGAAATAAAAATACTGATACCATTTTCAAACCTTCCCATGAATCATGTTTGTAATTATGACATCATGCAGGTCTGGATAGGTTTCGGGATCTGGAACCTCGGCACATATGTCGGCACATGTCATCAACTTGGTCTGGTTACATTCTTTCGACTAACCAAATGAGAATGTGCGCATGAGGCAAGCCTCTTTTTTGCCATTCAATCGAATACATCCAACATCTAGTGTATAACCAAAGACACGATGCTTAACAATACAGTCCATCAGCGACCAACGAAATATTTGTAACTTTAACAGCCAAGAAGAAAACAAACCGCACTTGGTTGGTAAATGGTAAGCCTTCCCCCTTCTCTCTCTACACCGGTACCGAAGGTGTTATGGTAACTTTGAATTGCGCTTCCCATAACCCTATTCACTAATGAGCAGAATACAACAATTGTTACTCGCTCATTTTTCGTAACAACCCCTACGTGCAAACTCAAAACGCTCCACAACTCCTGCTGACTGTCATCATTGTCCACGTCATCTCAATCACCCCTACATTTCAACTTACTCACACATACTTATGCAATGATCCTGAAAATACATGTCAAACAAAAATGATGGGTTCAAAAACCATGAAATGTAACATAGTAAACATAAAAAAAAAATGTCACAATTGTCGACAACAACAATTTGCTTGGAAAATATTTAAAATAATTGACAATAACAATTGCTTTGAAAATATAAAATATTTTTTTTAGTATTTGAAGTTTCACTATAGGTACTCGATTATTATCCAGTTTATTTTTTTTTTTTCTAAGTGCTTTTCCCCATGAAAAACGAAATGTGTGCCTTCAACGCCACCTGTTGCGAATTTTCTTTTTTCATAAACCATCCCTGATTCAAGACGAATAAAACACACCAAAAATCATTGAAATCGGTTGAGCCGTTCGTATAGGATATTTGAACACGTACCCTATGGTTCATTGAGCTTTTCAGTTTTTGCTTTTCAAAGAACTTGGTTGCATTTTTCGGTACATAACCAACGTTCCTTTTTTGTTGTGTAATCCGCTAATAATAAAGTCAATATGATCAAATCGTCGAAGAGAAGAAGAGGACCAAAAAGGTCGAAACGGTTTGGTGTGGCAAATTGGCTTCGTGCGGTTATCCAAACTTGACTCGTTTTCTTTCGTTTAGCAACCATCAAAAAAGCAACATCTCCCAAAGAACCATTGGGTAACTTTTGTTGATTTGCCGTCATAAATAAAATTGAATTTTATAACGTTTTTGGAAACATTTAAAATGTAACACGATTGCTTATTACAGCGCCATTATAGTCTTATGCGAACTAATGGTTATTATCGTGCGGAATTTCTAAATTACCAGAGTAGCCTTAGAAATGACAACTTTTTCCCTGACCGGCCCTTTCTTCGACTCTTCAGAATTCTGCAACGGCCACTCTGTTTATTTTAAATTTGTCGGCTTCCCTTCTATGAACGTCAACTGCAAAAACTATACACGTAACCACTCTGTGCCAATAAAAACTGGAACTCATCTAGTCAGACAGCTGTCAGACTTACTAAACTAGGAATCCGAAAGTCCCCAACATGTTTTATGTCACCAGTTCAGTGACCTTTAGAAGTGCTCTTTCTGTTTTCTATGTTTCATTGAACAAAGTGCACTTCCAGGTCAATTCTTACGACGAGAGAAGTGTCCGGAATATATTTAAAGAATTGCCCTGAACTCACCGACACAAACTAGCAAAATGTCAGATTGACATCTGTGTTGTGTTGTTAGAACGAAATTTTGTGGTATGTGATCCGAAAATATGCAAAATTTGTCATATCCGTCTGAATGCACTCTTTCGTTGCATCTAGTCAGAAACTTCAATAGAAATATATTTATTTGGTCTATTTAACTATTCATAATTACTGCAAAAACAGAAACTAAAAAAGCAACAGAAAACCAAATTTGACATATGGTGTAGGTACTTGTACAATAATGGTGTCTATCACTGTTGCAAAAGTGCATGTTACTTTATTGAAAGCTAGGCGAGAACTGCTTTATTCGGTGAATGCAAAGTGTACATAGGTGATTGTATAATCATAGAAATATATAGACTACGAGTAACACATACACATACTGTAACATCTCTCTTTCTTTACAAAAAAGTATAAATTACTCCAAATATTTTAGATTTCATTAATATTAGAGTAGGTATATATAAATATACTGAAATGATTTAGAAACATTATTTTAAATTCATATTTAGAAGCTTAATTCAATTTGTAATTCAAATTCAAACATATATATTTTAATAATTAAAGGTCTCATCTGGTTAATGGTACATCAAACGATCAGGCTGTCTCTTTTCACGTGTTGAACGTCTAACATCGGGCTTATCTTGAACATGTGTCTCCTCTATTTCATTTCCTTCAGAAACCGGGGTACTAGATGTCTCGATACTGGGTTGTGATTCTGTTGTTTCGGCGGAG
Organism: Cheilosia vernalis; assembly: GCA_949126925.1. NCBI lineage: Eukaryota > Metazoa > Arthropoda > Insecta > Diptera > Syrphidae > Cheilosia > Cheilosia vernalis. Next base: position 6,945,864 of record OX421360.1, on the reverse strand, counting down.
TGTGGCAAAGTTGCTGACATGCGCTGTTGATTGCTTTCCGGGTATTTTAACTCACCATCGCTATATGATTTGATATGCTGTCTGTTCCGCAGGTAGTCTTGTCCATTAACACGAATGAGAGCATTTCGATCCGATGGCACATCCATTACTTCTCTGGATTTAATTTCAAATTTGCCTCTCGTAGCCTTATTAGTAGTTTTTCCAAATTCTGATTGTGATCTTTTATTGCCTCTTCCATTGTGTCACCGCGTCCGTAAATTAAGTAATCGTCCACAAGAACTTCTACTCCTTCGAGTCCACTTATAACCTCTTGCTGCTTCTGCTGCCAGATTTCCGGCGCCGGTTTTATTCCAAAAGGCATTCTTAGCCAACAATACCTGCCGAAAGGTGTCCAAAATGTTGTTAACAGACTACTATCATGATCTAATACCACTTGCCAAAATCCATTCTTAGCGTCAAGCGTTGTGAAAACTTTCGCGTTAGCTAGGCTCGGCAACATTTCTTCTAAGGTGTTGGTTTGTAGATTTCTTCTTTTCAACGCCTTATTCAAATCTTGTGGATCTAGACATATTCTCAATTTATTATTTCGTTTTACAATAATTAAATTACTTATCCATTCCGTATGATGATTTACCTTCTTAATAATATTTCGCTTTTCTAATTCTGCTAGCTTTAATTTCAGGTCTTCTCTCAGAGATATCGGTATGCGTCGTGGTGCTTGTTGAGTTGGGATCGTTGTCGTATCAATTTCTAGTTTAACACTTCCTTCCAGCAGCCCGTCTCCTTTAAAAATATCACTATATTTCTCCATAATTTGTTCAGCATTAACTTCAATATTGTCTACTAAATTTAAAGAATTTACCTCAATTATCTCAAATAATTTAGATGCGTGTGCTGATAGAATCGGGTAACACTTCTCCTTTACTATTTGGAATGTTAGATGTTTTTTTATACCGCCATATTTGCCAACAAGGCTTCCAGCACCAACAGGTTTAATTATATTTCCACCGAAGGCTTTTAATCTTATTCTGCTCTCACTTAGTTCATATCTTCTTTTTATTATTTCTTTAAAATCATTCAGATTCATTATGTTGCACGACGAGCCTGTGTCTATAATGCACTCCATTAATTTTGGTTTACTATGGACATCGACTGAAAATTCAATTTGTCTCAGAATCATTCCTTTGTTTTTTTTTTCTTCTCCTATCTGGGCTACATACAAAATTTCTTCTTCTTCACTTTCGGTTTCCGCTAGATTATTTACTGCTTTCCCTTTTTTGCATACTTTTCTGAAGTGATTTCTTCTGTTACATAGGTGACATGTTTTTCCATATGCTGGACAGTTACCTTTCTTGTGTGCATTACCACAGTAATCACAGCTGTTGTCGTATGACTTGCTATCTACGTGTTGCAGTTTTCTATTTTGTCTTGCTCGATCTTTTGTTCTGTCTTCTCGGTAATCGCGTTTGAGCATATATGTCTCATTGTCGCTGTATTCCCGTACGTTGCTATTTGTTGTGTGTGTGATAGTTCGCATTCTTTCTGCTGTTTGTTGAGCTAATGAGCATAATTTCTGTGCTTTGTCTAATGTGAGCTCTTCCTCCATCAATAATCTCCTTCGCATGTCATTGCACTTAATTCCTGGTATGAGCCGATCGCATATATAGTCGTCTTCGTATTCTGCTGGATAACCGCAAGTTTTAATAAGATCTCTTAATCTGCATATGTATGTTTCGACACTCTCAGACTCTTGCTGTATGGCTGTATTAAATATATAACGCTCATATCGTATATTTTTTGTGGGTGCAAAGAATTTTTCCAGGGCGTTTAGGATTCCTTTCGTAGTTCGTTCATCTTCCGCTGATAATTTGAGTTTATCTAAGATCCTAAAACATTCGTCCCCTATGCATGCTTTTAATATAGCTACTCTTACCCCATCCGTTCGTTTGTTGAGTTCTGCCGCTATTTCGTAGTTTTCCCATTGTTTTTTAAACAGTTTGAAATGTTCCAAAGCGTTTTCTCGGACAATAATTGAACGAGGAGGCGGAATATTAAAAAATGACGCGTTTTGTGACGCGTTTTGTGACGCGTTTTGTGAAGTTATGCCTTCACCACTACTGGTTGCCATTTTCGCGTGACCTATTTTTTTCGCTTTCTACTAAAATTTAAAGAGGCACTTCTGACACCATGTTACTTTATTGAAAGCTAGGCGAGAACTGCTTTATTCGGTGAATGCAAAGTGTACATAGGTGATTGTATAATCATAGAAATATATAGACTACGAGTAACACATACACATACTGTAACAGTGCAATTCTGAATTTCGGGGCAATTCTTTCAGATCTTCAATGAAACGTCATTTGTGTACTCAAATCGAATTGACGTTCTATGTACACAAATAAGGTATCCGATCATCTCTCTGTCAATGAACAATTGAAATGCCAATTGAGCCGAGAAATTCTTAGACATTGAAATGCAATCAAAATTATCGAAAGCGATAAAGGCTTCGACGTGATATTCGTTACGACACGAGACTTTAGCCTATCAAATTTTATTTACATGGCGGCACCAACACTCGGTGCGACGGCGACTAAAGTGCGCAGCGGATTTGTTTTGTTTTTGTGTTGCGAATTGTGATCCCACTCTGGGTTCGTTTCCTGTGTTCGAAAAAAAAAACTATATAAATACAAATCTGAATTGTTCTGGATTTTTCTTCGGAAGATATTTTGTTCAGTTTTGTTTGTTTCCACTGACTCACAACTGGCTATACCCACAATTTTGCACAAAAGTCAAAATCGTCGCCGCCGCTAACGCTACGAATGAGTCGCACTACATTTTAAAGATCCCTTATTCTAAACCACCATTCGGTTAATAAAAATGGCGACTCAGTTATGTTGTTTTTACGAGTATCTACTTTCAGTATTCTACTTTATGAGTATTCTATCTTTCAGACACCAAAGGGCAATTCATTCATATTTAATTTCCACGTCTATGAGTTATTTCCGACTGCATTTGTATTGATTAGGATATTGAATCAATTGTGTACTGTATTTGCACTTTCAGGCGAATTCACTTCCGTTTTCGATTTATTTCGCAGTTGGATGCTACAGTATATATCCAAAGAAATAAATTAAAATAAATAGGTACCTATGTAGAACGAAAATGAATTATGTATATCAATTGAAATCACAGAGAGGTGTCAATTACGAATTACATTTTGTATACAATTTGTTGCAACTGCGAGCTTCCTTTGATCGAAACGAAGAATATCTTAGTGCATTATGGAGTGTGGTTTACACAAAAATTGTAATGTACACAATATATTTATGGAGGAGAGATGGCCGCGTTCCAATGTCTGACTAGCGACTTGTCAAACTCCTTAGCCGAGCTCCATGAAAAATGGTTCAATTTCGTGCAAAATCAACTCCAAAAAGAAAGAATGAGAAACGAGCTGTCAATGCATTTCCGAAAAAAGTAAACACATTTGAAAAAAAAGAAGCGTAGGAAGACTTCGTCGATATAATTCGGAATAAAGTGAATTTCACGTGATAGAGGAGTAAGTTCAAGTATCTAGTGTAGAAAGTCTGACAGCTAATTGACATGATGTGTCTCAGTTTTGATACCTATAGATCGTTCCATTGAACAGGCTTTTCAATTGACGGACGAGTAGCCCAAGAATGTAGTCAAGAAATTTGTGCCTGAGTAGGTACTAAGTTGACGGTTTGCATATTTGACTTAAAAAAAATAATGTTAACGACCAATTTAGTTTTGGCATTCATAATAACACTGCGCCACCTCTCGCGAACGTCTGACAAACATCCGAGAGTATAACAGTCATGAAAAAGCTTCTCAATCGGCCCGTTTGGAACCGGCATAAAATTGTAGATCCCTTCCATTCGTTCCAAAAATGAAAAACTCACACAAAACGAATGGTTGCGAGAAGCTAGGCCCTGGGTCCCCAAAGACCTGTTGCGCCAACTTTTATTATTATTATTAATATTACTAGTCCAGACCAATCTAGTCGACTTCAAGATTCGATTTTCAAATGTGTCCAGTTTATATCTTTGAGGGTAATAGGAACGTAAAAAAGCAAATGTAAATTTTGTTTTAAATTCAAATTTCTTTGAAAGTTGTTAGTTTTCGTTTTAGTTGACAGGAGAGGACTTACAAGCGAAGTCTACGAAATGTACAGCGACATTCATCTTTTTAGAAAACTGCAAATCCGCTGTCTTATAGTCGGTAAGGAAATGTACAACAAACTCAAAGAGGTGGTCCGAATAAAGTGGCGTGCACAAGTAGAAGGGAATCGGTGACTGGAGCTTTGGACAACTTGATTTCAAAGGAATCCTCTAAAGACTGTCATTTCATAGGGGTCATTCAGTATAGCTATGATCAAATTTGACACGCAACTGCGGCCATCTTGGAAAATATATTGCGTCATTCTCCTGTCATTCTGCTCCGTCGAAATCGCCATCGCCGAATGGTTAAAATTCCTTGTGCAGAATTGGGTTCTGTTTGCAAAACGGATTATGCGAGTAAATGCGGCAAGTTATGATAAAATTCGCGTAATCTCACGAAGAAACTGTGCCAAGATCTTGCGATTTGAAATCCTATTTCTTTGAGGTTATACGTTTCATTTCTGATCGTCCCAATCATTCTCAGTGTTCACCTTAAATTTAATATAGGTTCCAAGGGATGACTGTTCAATGAGTTTATGAACTGCCAAAAACTAACAATGCGCAATTCAAGTTTGTAAGGCGCCAATTCCACGTCTTTCGATAGATTTATAATCAAACAAACCTAGCCCTAGGAAAAAGCAACTCAAACCGAAAAAGTAAATGTCTACCAAAAAAACAACGATAAAATAAATTCGAAAGCAAAGTTGCAGCTACCAACATTACTCGACTTACTCTGCGCCAATATAGACGCCATCGAATTGTTTTGATAATACGCCGGCAGTCCGCCACCGTAAGCCATGTTCATCAATTGGTTTTGGTTCATGTTGCCACTACTGCCACCAGCAGCAGTGTTTCCCAGCAATCCACCACCACCGATATAGGGCATTCCAGCTAAATATAATTTTTTTTTTATTATTAAATTAAACTTATTCATGTGACTAATTGTTGTTAAATTGGGGAAAAAGAATAATTTAAAACAAATGTTGTTAGCGAGGGTAATTTGACCTAATTCGATCGAGAACTGAAAAGTAAGAATGTCAGGATTGCGCCAAAAACAAAATTAAGGACTAAAATAAACCAATTAACCGTCGGGATATATGGGGAGGAAGGGAGGGAGCTGAAAGAGAAATACCAAACTGTGTAGAGGAACACCTACTCTGGGGCAATGAAGTCTGTTGTTTTAAAGCGTCAAACCCGGTTACTGATGGACTAATTGAAATTCCTGCCTGATGCTGTGCTAGATATGGCATTTGTAGCAATTCATTTGGCACTTCCTGTAACATTGGCACGGGTTTAAATTTACCTGCGGTACCAGTTTTAGCGTTTGTATTTTGCATATGAGCCATTGCGGTTGGTTTAATGGTTTTTGCAGTTGCCGTTGCAGTAGCAGTAGCAGTAGCAGTAGTTGCTGTTGACGATGCAGAGGGTAGCAAGAGGGAGTTTTTATTATTGTGAGCGCTGTTCTTTGCGTATGTAACTGCTGTTTGAAGGTCACGACCGCCACCTGAAAAGAGAAAGGGAGATTTTTAAAAATTACACTTTGGTTTTGAAAAAAATAACAACAAATAAGAAACATTTATGAAGATTAAATCTTTGGTGGTAGTTTTTTTCGAGACAATACCGTTTCCTTGAATACTTTCCAGCTTTTCTATACGTTCAAATTGCTTTGGTATTCGGTTAAGAATCCGTCCGTCCACTTTGGCGCAATTTGCTAGTATGCGAAAATCAATTTAACTGCATTTAAGAATTGAGAATTGATTTTACTTTTACCACAAAAGCATTATATTTAATCTAATATCTAATCTAAGAAAACTTGAGTCTTAAGCTTAGTACGCTGCTCGAGCTAAAGTACATTTTATCTAGTCTGCAACTCTCTCCAAACATCTGTTAAAGACTCAGCTAAATTTTGACCTAGAGAGCGCTGTGGATAAATGTCACAAAAAATAGTTGTTTATTAAAAATGACTTACTACAAAAACTCAACTCTCTCTAATTTAAACCATTTCCGATTCTATGAACCTACTCCTCGTCGAGGTGATTATTAAAAAAACTCATCCTTGTTTACTTCTATCGTTCTCCGCAATACAAAAACGCAACAGAACACAACGATTTGTCAAAATTTAGAGAAAATTTGCTGCCCCATTAAATGGGCGCGCAAAATTCTGACCAGGAAGGTACACGATGTACATTCTGAAATAAGGGTTTGATTTTTTAGTTCAAGCTAAATGGGTTCGCTTAAATTTAGTTCAGTTAAATTTTGTAGAGAATTTTGTATCGGAGCGAAAATTTAGCTCGAGCAGCGTAATAAGCTTTAATTGATTTAAATACCGAAGTTTGCAGTTACAGCGAATTGAAAATTCTTCCAACTGTCACAAAATTCGTTCGCACTTAACCTTTGGAAATAAAACTGAATCGCGACTAAACAAGGTTTCATGTGAATATTATTATTTTTATTATTATTTATTAACCAATAATTAAAAATATACAGGTTAATCATAAAGGTAACACTAACAGCACTAGCTACAGGGCTTACGGCTGGTTCATGTGAATAAAATGTCAGAAACTACGAATATTCGTTTGATCGCAGTTTGCTCTTATGTAAATAGACCTTTAGTACAGTAAGACCCGCTTAAGAGAAACAGCAAAATGTCAGTCTTTCTTTCCCTTAAACGCACCCCGCCTAAGTGAAAAAAAAATTTCTTGTGAGCAAATTATAGATTAAACATTGTTAACAACAAAACAGGAATCACTTTCAGTGGTGAACAAACTGATCACAGATAGACCACCTGCCATTATTTTCCTTCCAAGAGTTCGTTTTAATGTGTTAGTCTGTTTGAGAGATATACGCACATGTTCTGCATTCCACTTTTTGTGAATTCAAAGCAAAAAGTGAATTTTGGTGTTCTATATTCCATCCAAAATGGATTATGTGAAATAGGTTGAATTCGTTTTTCGAAAATGAAATTTGGTGTTCTGTGTTCCGAACAAACCCCATTTTGAAGTGAATTCAATTCACTTTAGTTTCATGTAGTGAATAGCCATTTTCTTAGGAATAACTTGCAAAATGTAAGCAGTCATGCAAAATAAAAACGTTAAAATTTAATTGAATTGTTTTTTATAGGGGAAAACATAAGAACTCACGGCAAGAAAGAATATTGCTGCAATTTATGGAAGGCCATGTTGATATCGCCAAAGGATTCCAAAATGTTGGCTTTTTCGCGTAGAACTTTCCTGCGATTTTCCACTCTCCTTTCTCTTATGACTGATAATAATATTAATCCGTCCATATTTAAAAGGAATTTGTATTTTACTTTTTCAAATTTCACGAAATAATCAATGAAAAAATACGAACAGTTGATTTTGGCATTTCGAAAATAATTCGAAGTGAATTGAAAAAAATTGATTTCATTCGGAATGTAGAACACGTAAATTTATTTTGAGTGAAATTGAAATTCGTTTTCAATTCATTTCACTCGGAATACAGAACATGTGTGAATAAGTGAGTTCTTTTTTAGAGGCCCTATAACTTTTAGTTGGCAACACTATTTTAACTGGCGGCCATTTTGTAAGCTGTCAAGTGCTTTCTTTGTAGTTTGGTTTGGCATTTCAACATAAATAGAATAGACTGACGCCTGAACAACGCTTCCAAATTATGGACATTTATTTTGAAAATCATGGTTCTGTTCGAAATATGTACGTATCGCGCACTACGTCAATTTTCATAAGCGAATTTTGTTTAGCGATGAAGATCACTTTTAGTTGAACGGATACGTCAATAAACAAAATTGCCGTATTTGGAGTGATGATAATCTTTAAGTGTACGTTGAGACACCGTTACATCCACAAAAACTTACTGTTTGGTGTGCTTTATGGGTTGGTGGAATAATTGGTCCGTACTTCTTTAAAAACAAGGCTGACCAGAACGTTACAGTCAATGGACCGCTATAGAGTCATGATTACTGACTTTTTCGTTCATCAATTGAACAAGAATGTTGTGCAGTAGCTGTGGTGTCAACAAGACGCCGCAACATGTCACACAGTTCATGCCACAATTGATTTATTGAAGGAAACGTTTGATAATCGCATAGTTTCATATTGTGGACCCGTGAATTGGCCTCCAAGATCGTGCGGGATATGTAGGTAAAGTCGCTAGTCTACGCCTATAAGCATGAAACGATTGACCACTTGGAGGACAACATTCGCCGCGTTATTGCCGATATACAGCCACAAATGTTGGAAAAAGTCATCGAAAATTGGACCTCCAGATTAGACTACGTCCGAGCCAGCCGTGGCGGTCATACCTATGCAAGAAATCACAATGCCACAAGATTATCTTTCGAATAAAGTAAATTTCATGTCAATTTAAAAAGAATCACCTTTGTTTTATTACATTTCAAAGGTAGGTACCTACCTACCTACCTCTAAAAAAATCACCATTTACATTTCTATACATCTCGTAATAGTTAGGTAATTACACGAGCATAGCACATTCCTCTTGGTTATATTTTGTGGGCCGGTGGATTTGACAATATCCAGACTCGATTGAATACAATTTGTCTGTTACATATTCCTTCACACCCACCCAACCCTCCATATCGTTAACAAAATATATCCTACTCACGTTGACCCACATTCTGTGTGAGCACACACGTGGTCGTCACCGTCCCACTCTACAACAATATCCCGCCTAAAGACAACAACTGAATCATCCCACGCCACAACCACTGAATTACTAAAAATAAACTCGCAAAAAAAAAAAAAAATACCCCAAAACCACGTGGCTCTATTTATTTGGAAGTTCCTCAGCCACATTGCCTGCTTGTCAGTTATCACCCGAGCCGAGACCCCAGTAATAAAATATAGTAAATTCAAAACAACAGCTGACACGTGTTTTTTGTTACTTTTTTGGGGACCCCGGCCCACCAACAGCACATTCCATCTCCATGTCTCCATACCGGCTTATTCTCTTATTTTTGTTTCTGGTGAAATTCATATATACATACATATTGAAATGCTGAACCAAAAGAGATGCAAAATAATTTAATTGCTGCGCTTAAACAGGAAATTTCACAAAATCGGAGAATCGAGTTTCGAGTCTCTCGTTGTGCGAGTAAGCGAGAGAATTAAAACGTTTTCGGTATTCCATCTCGTGCTGGCATTTGGTGGGTGGTTGGTTGGACTTTTGTCGGTATTTGAAAAGTTCCCAACCTCAAAAAAAAAAGAAGAGAATATTTCAATATATAAATAAGCATAAGCAATAATAACAAACAGCAAAGAAAAAAGAGAACGATAATACCAGCAGAATGTAGATGCTGAAGAAAAAAAAAAAAGGAAGAGTAGCGATAGTGGACAGTGCTTCGGCTCGGGGCTTCGGGCTTCGGCTTCCCCAATCGTTCTCTTATCTTTGGTGTTGTGGTTGGGGGGGTTGGGGTTTGGTTCTTCAAGTTGATATCGTTATCGATTTAATCGCGTCTCTCTCCCACATGAGAATTCTGGTGGCCTTTGCAATTATACCGCTTACCGCACCCCACCAAGCCAACACCAACCACCCCAACCTATTGTCAAACGCTCACTCGACGCGACATAACGAAAAACACAAATTCATCGCTATGTAACGGGTATATGAAAATTTCGAGTTCATGTCCTCTTAAAAATAAACAAAAAAAAAAAATGATTTAAATCAGCTGAGTTTTCGCACATAATGAGCAAATTTTGTTTTCCTCACTTTCCGAGTGGGTGGCTGTCACTGTCAGTCGGCAGACTGTGGTTGTGGGTGGGTTGTGGCTAGTACATAGTCAAGTAAATAAGGGGTTGCAGAGACGGGTCTATTGTGTTTAAGTCACATGTTTTTCGTTTTGTTTCATTCATTCAGTAGCCAGTACAGTACTCATGAACATAATCAATGAACAACACACACACACGAAAAATGGAAAAAAAAGACCGAACGGCGACAACGATGCGGACATTGCTTTGTGAGACATTTAAATTTGTCTGTGACATTGAAAATGTGTCTTGAATAAGGTGTAAGGATAGCCAACAATTTCTTTTTTAATGTACATGGTGGGTAGCGAATAGGTATGGAAGCCTAATTTTAGATCTCAAGAAGAAGTAAAACGAGGCGACAATGAGCACGAAAAAAACGTGGTCTTAATTCACTGCCATGCGGTGATAAGGGCAAACTCAATGTGAAATTTTGAAAATTTTTTCGAGATACTTAGTTGCTTGTTCTTTTGAATAGACATCGATGGATGTGTTCCGGATGGGTGCTCTATGTGAAGGAATTTTCATAAAAATTAATTAAATTAAATTTTAAAAAATTTAAATGGAATTGAAGAAATGAATGGAATTCGATACGGACAGTCTCAATGTACCAAACTCAAATTTGACGTTTACCACCAGGGCACTCATTCCGTAGCTCTGAGAACGATAATCGTTTCAGCGATAGTAGGGGAAAGTGGTCACCCTTCGTACACTTTTTGAGTTTTTATTATTTAGTTAAAAATTAACTCACCTTTGTATGTAGTTAATGCATTTATATGTTCTATATATATCGTAGCTTATAACAAAAAAGTATGAAACCATTATGTCAAAGATTAACAGAGTTATAGAAAATTTTCTAGGATTAGATTTTTGTACGAATGCACCTCACCTGTGGGGTACTTTCGTACGACATGGGGAAGACTCATACAGGGTATTTAAAAAGTTTATTTAACTTGCTAATTTTTATAAACAGCAAAAAAAAAACTTATTAAATATCAAAATAACTAAATAATATTCAAATTGACTCAAAGTTCACTTAAAATCTTATTCCCATTTCGCTGGGTACTTTAACTTAAATGCTTTTGCGTATTCACTGAGAAAACTATATAGGTACCAAACCCGAAAATTTGTTTCCTATACCCAATGTTGCTATAAGTGCAGATTTGTCTGCGTTTTGCAGATTTTCAACCGAGCTACAGACTTTTAACAATCAGATTTCTCCATAAATCTGCACTTCTGATTTTGTCTGCATTTGAAAAAAACATGTCAATATTTTTTGTACACTTGCTTTCGCTGTATGCTGTCATTTTCCTATTCATCTCTTTTTTTTTTGTATTGTTATTTAAATAAAAAAAAAAAACATTTTGTGAAGTAATATCTTTCCATAGAAGTCTGCATTTCAGATTTCTTTTTTGTCATAACTGCAGTTTTGTCCAAATATTTTTATGGCAACACTGCCTATACCCCTAACTCGGCAAACTTAACCATATCTTGGATGTCCATAGTTACCATACCATAGCTCTTTAAGGCGCGATTGTTAACAAACTTAATTTGGGTAGGGTGTGAACATTGTTGATCAATGTCCTGTTAGCTGTTACCCGTTAATAATGCTATGCTTGTTTACAAGAGCCTTTTATCTACTACGTTACCTAGTCGTATGACAGCTCTTTGCTGTGCAGTTCTGCTTAGGGTAATACCATGTTCCCACCAACGTGATTTAGCTCATGTGATTAATAAATCACGAAAGGCGTCTCCACCGAATTTTACGTGATTTAGTTTGGCATCCAGCTGAAAGAATTCGTCCACTTCGGAGAGGGTAGTTTTTTTTTTTCGTTGTTTTTCTTTTGTTATCACACCTCTGCCAAAAATAAAACAATTTATGATTGTTGTACTTAATAAAAATACCAAAATACACCCAAACACGAGGAAAATTGAATTTGGGATAATATTTTTGACATTTGTGTTTTTTTTTTTGTTTGTTGAATAACATTGAATTGAATTGAAAGCGCTGCAGGTATGTTCGGTTTTATTTTGTGTGGATTTGCGATGACAGATACGTAATTAAAAATTAAACACGTCTAAATCACGTAATTAGTAATCACGAAAATGTATGGTAAATCACGTAATTTATGACATGATTTAGCTAAATCAAGTAGATTTAGCTAAATCACGTTGGTGGGAACATGGTATAAGGTTGTTCTGACTTGTAGAGTAAGTGTTGGACTAACGTATGCTGAAAAATATGCCCCAATCACAACATATCGTCTAACAGCGATGATAGAAATTTCGCTTTTAGACGAAATGTTGTGATTGGGACACATTTTTCAGCATACGTATGCTGATTCAGCATATCGTCTAATAGTAGCTTAAGTTAGAACAACTAAAGTCGACTTCAAACTTCTGAGGTGGACAATTTTAGCCAGACCGAGTGACCAAAAGGGGAAGCTCTTAAATCAAAAGTCATACACAAAAGTACCAAGGTTACAGCACTTTATCACAAAATCATTGCATACATTCAGGCACAATGCAAGTAAGTCTCTCTCAATTTTGTCTACTTTCCTACGAATCGATGTTAAATATAATACGTGACCACTACGCAGTCTATCACAACAATATTTCACTACTGATATGTCCTTTGGATAGCCTTAGGTACCGAAATACGTCGTCAGATTCCGATGAAATAAGAACTACATGTTTCTCAATGTTGAGACCCAAGTTTTTCTGTGAAATCCACACCGATTGGGGGACTAGTTCCATCGTGACGCAGGTATACAAAACCACATACCAAGAGGAAGGCTTTACAATTTTATCATACAGACAGGTTTTTTTTAAATCATTTCAAGAAGGCACCTGGTTGCCTGCTGGCTAAATAAATAGAAGGCATTTAAATACCCGACATCCCTGCAACAATATATCCCTGTAACCCCCAAATCCATGCAGCTTTGCTGGGTTTATGAGCAATTCCAGAACGACATAGCTCTTTAGTATAAATAAAAGTCCGTTTCCCCGGTGGTAGTTTCGCTTCAAAAATACTCAACTCGATTGAGATATTCCGGGAAATGCGAATATCATTTTGCAAAATTCCTGCATATCTTATAGCTCTGTATTCAAACCGAAACTGCATTTGTGAGCGAGAGCTGAGGAAATATTGATTTTACTGCCTGCCTCCCTGGAGAGTGGAGACCGGAGACTCCCAGAATGCGCCCGAGATGCACAAACACACACAGACTGCCACGCAGTTATATAATGCCCGCACTAAAACATGTACTGCACATCGATAAATAAACAAAGCGAAATAGTGCGAAGTAGAGCCGCACGGATACGCAATCCTAGAGGTTGTACATAATGGCTTATGTCGCGTTGCAGCTGCACTGTCTTAGCATTGGCAGATAGATGGATCGATGGATAGAGGGAGAGCGGCTCGGCCTTCCGCCAATCAAATTTGCCATGAATATAATTTTGGAAATATGATGATAACGAACCGTTGGATATGGTATCGATGGACGGATGGACGGACAGACGGGATGGACAGCACGAATAAACAAGCCAGCAGAGAGATGACCAAATAGACATGGGGTGATCCACATCAGTAGTGTACAATCGAGAAATGGAAATGCACACTTGGAAGGATGTATGCGCATCAGCAAACCGCACCGCATAGTCAACAATTATATCTAGGAGGTGTTTTCGATATAATTTCGATTAAAATGCCTAATCAAATTAATGTTAAACTATTCTGATCCTGATGTATTGCTGGGGATAGTTTGGTTGTTGGGTTGTTTGCTTGGAGCTCTGCACGCACGGATGGATGGAGTGTTTCTTGGAGATTGCGGGCTGTGCTTGATTGTTTTATTGATTTGTTTTTGATATCTCAATTTGGCAGACAGGCCACAAACTGATGTGTGAATCGAAGTGAAGTGTATGAGGGAAACGACAACATCCGCTGAAATTTGGCAAAATAAATAATGCCCATTGAAATGTTATTATTTGATTAGCACCGCCCCCTACTCCAGTTCGGAGATTAGACCCGCTTATATGCGAGTGACAAGGTACATGTCGAGGCTCGAGGGAGATTAGTGCGTGTGTGTGCAGACGATGGTACTCTTGGGGAGTTGCCCAAGTTAATCCATTTGCAGTTGGCAGCACATGGACATATGTATACCTACCTAAAGCTTTTCAAAAGTAAATTGGGCTTCTATTTCCAGCATCGCAAATCAGTGGTTTACTTTGGTCAATTAGTTAAGACTTTTATGGAAATGATGTTTTTGTAGAGAACTCAGTTCCAAAAGCCTGGCCGGCTTTTTGCCACACAGAAGGAATTGGTCTGACATTTTTTTCAAAAGGAATCTTCATACCCTGCGAGTACCTACTTAGAAAATGTCGAAGCTTTTGACGTTAAAAGTCAGACCTAAAAAGTTAGAAACGCATTGCAAAAGTTACAAATTTGAGAAATTTATACAGTTCAGTCTTCATAACTCAGATTAGAAACAACTGTTACTAAAAAAAAACCCGCTGGAACATAGATAACCTTATTCTGATGGTTAAAATTTCAAAAACGATATCGCCGTACGTGATCGCCCGAGCGATCTACTGGCGGATGGAAACGTTGAATAATCGTCTGCCCAAACTTAGTTAACTTGTATTCCGAGAGTAACAATAATTGTAAGATGGTCTACGTCTATTTATTAGGTAGGTAGTTAAAAATCTGAGAAGCCGTACTAGAATTTCATAACCAAAACTAAGGACGGGATCTTGTTTAGAATACTTATATTATCTTTAATATCTGTGGCAACAAGGAAAAACAGCATCAGTCCAAATTGAGTTAATGTACTATCTATCGGATGCACTGTAACCTGGGCTCTCATCGCGTAATTTTTGAAACGATAGTCGTCGAAACGATTGAACAAAACGATAACGTTTTCAGTTCGCTTCATGTAACATCATCGTCGTATCGTTCAATCGAATCGTTTCTCGTTTCCATTTTGAACAGTTTGAACATGACTGTAAGCAAACTCTGACATCTTAACAATCAACATATGTAGGAAATAGTTTTTTTTTTTTTGCATTTGTGTATTTTTCCTCGTTGTCATTGCAAAAATGGGTATAGGAATGGAATAAAGAATCTATAAGTACATCAAGATGCAAGTAAACACTTATCGCCCAAGTAGAGTGAAATGTGAAGCTTAAATTTCAAAACCATAAAACCATAATGAGCTGTCGACAGATGTATAAGTGAGGAAAAGATTTGATGGTTTTCGAAATATATATGTTATATGTATTTCTTAAAGCAATTAAAATGCCAATAAAGATCCTAGATATCGTGAACCAGATGAGAATTTTTATTTGCTTAATTGTAAAGAAAAAATAAAACAAATGAAACTCAAGTGCAATAACCATTTCTTTTTTTACAAAGAAAGGATAAGATTGAGTCGCCTTTTTACTTGAAAAAGTTTTATATACTTATCTCTAAAACTGAAAATATGAACCAAATATTGCTGTCTTAGGGATCAGGAAAAAAAACGCTTAACTCGTCTTCCCCCATATGCAGGCAAACCTTTATCTTACGCTCCTGAAAAGTTCCTAAAAATGACTTATGCTGTTTTTAATTGTTGCCACAGATATGTGTTTTGATCAAAATCGTTAGAGCGGTTTTCGTAAAATTTGGCACACAAAACAGTAAAAAATATTGCAATGTTAAGTTTGAAAAATACTATTGCTTAACCATTTAGCTGAAAACCGATTATACGTCATTGTTCGTGATATAAGCATTACTTCGTCTTTAAAGTTTTATCAAAATCGAAAATGGGGTTTTCGAGATAAGAGCAGTTTTTAAGATTAACGTTTTCGGTGCTTCGAATTGAAAATTAAAGAGAACATAATTTTTAAAACATTAATTTGACTCTAAGTTTGCATTTGGGTCAAAATCTTTATTGGCGTTTTCATGTAAACTAAAGAAATTTTTTTTTTAAATTACTATTTTGAAAAATGTGTTGTACTAAAAAGCTATAAAGGACCACATTACCTTAGAAATGATTTTTTTACAATCGTATGGACCGTTTTCGAGATACATAATTTATGTTGAAATTTCAAAATTACCGTTATTCGAATGTTCAGCCAAAACGCTTAAGCGTAAATATCAATTTTGGTTGAAATCGTTAGAGACGTTTGAAAAATTTATATGGGAAGTACCTACCATTAATATTGAGGTTACTTTGCAAAAAAAAACGTCCCGAACTGTTAGCCCACAAACTAAAAATCCGAAGTTTGAACGAAATCCGCGCAGCCAATGAGGATGTAGGCCCGTGGACGGACAGACGGACATAATTTTGCGACCAACTTTTTTGAGTTCCTCTATCATCGTCAGAGTTGATTAACATCTCGAGTTCGAAATTTTGTACGGAAACACTATCTTTCGATTACTACGTAATGGAGAAAGTTAAAAATAAAAAGTTAGCTTCCACAATTTAGGGAAAATACTTTGTGTAATTGAGAGCACATTTCTTTAAAACTATGTCAGGGAGAGAATCAGGACCGGAGGAGTAGTCGTCTTTAAGAAGTTTAATTTTGTCAACTACTTAAATTCATATTGTGGAAGAGGTTTGAGCACAACCATTCATGTAACTGAAATAGTTTGGATCGGTTTCAACGTCGTCATTCACAAATGTCTGGCTGAAGAAATCAGCGAAAATGTTGGTTATTATTTTAGAATCAGCAGACGAACAGTTTATCGAGTTTTAAGGTCGAAGGATACCCATCAGATTTCCTTTTGGTGATCATAAATAAGAAAGCTCAACGACGGGATCTAGTAGATGGCATCGTCTTTATAACACTAGACATTCAAAAAGATGCTGGATTGGAAAATAGTCGGAGACAAGTTTGTATCTCCACCGGAAAACCCAAAAGCTATCTAATGACCGGTTGCATTATCGTTTAGTTGTTGTGTTAATTGTTTATTGAGGCTTGACGTGAAACACATATAAACCAAAACTTACGTAAGAGCAAACCTATATTATTAGCAAAACGAAACACACTCCGAAGATGTGCAGATAGTGGCTTCTAGGCTTTCCGGAAGAACAAATCGAGTTGTTGAGGTCTGCTGTGTACGAGAATATAGTAGGGAAGAAGTCATGCTCACCATGTGTAACGACATCCATCCCGACGGTTAATGATGTCCACCCTACAGAAAAAAAAAATACAGCTTCTGTAGAGAATAGTGAAGCTTTTGAGTTTCATATTCAGATTAGACCTAATCTAATACCGAATCGGCATATCCGTGTTATAGAGGTATACGTGCACGGAATAAGTCGATTTAACATGCGAAATAAAAACAAATTTGATTACAAAAAAAAGCGTGTTTACGGTAGGTGCGGATCGGCCCCTATTTTGTTCCATGTTTGGCAAAGTACATCAGACTTTCAAGTCTCTGAAATGTCCCATATGTACCCAGCAAAATTTAAATTTAAAATGTGATTAAACCTGTCTTCTAAGACTGATAAGATACCCCCAGTTCCAAAATAGGTATTCGTCAGAGTTCCAAAGTCACCCACGGCACCAAAAACGTCGGAAATGAAGTAGGTACTCGATGACAAAGCGAAACGCAAGAGGACTGCAAGCGATGGGAAGACGACTTAGAGATTTATCTTCAAAAGGAGGAGGAGGAGATTCAGCTCAGCCCTCTCATCTCGTTGAAAACTATTCATCTCGGAGTACACTTCTTCGACAATTTCGACGAATTCGCTAATATAAGCTTCAGATATCTTAAACGCTTTATTCTTAGCTCCTGTTGGTTCAACGGGTGGTTTTTAGGTCATTTGATCCTGTGGTATCACCATAACCCACATAAGCCTAAGTGAGGCTATGGTAACCCTCTAAAAAAATAACCAGTTCGTCCTCTGAAATATCTCGAGACTCTTAGACCTACGAAGCTCTAATTTCAAATATAGGTAGAATCTTACGTACAATATGCGCAGAAAAAGGATTTTCTCAGTTTTCGAAGCACAAATTGCTACCGAGCTATGTCGGTTCTTCAGATAGTGTCATACCAATAATAATCACACCCATCTCAAGACCTTTCTTCACGAGGTTGGTAGATTATTAACACCGCCAAAATTTGACAATACATTACCTACACTTTGGAGATAAATTTGCAAAAAATTCGAAACGTTGTTCAAGCGTTGAGCGATCAGATTCGTACAGCGGATACTTGTCACAAAGTTTGTCACTTTTTCAAAAGCGAAGAGCTGTCAGTGTCACAATTGTTTAAAATGAAACTTCCCTCTATAAAAATCATTATTCAGGTTACAATAAAATGGCCCGCAGCCTTAATCTACCTATAATCCCTTATGAAAGCTAAACTGACCGACATTATAGAGCCATCACGATATTTTGTGACCAGACAGGGCCTGTGTGCATTATGCTACCTTTAAAATCAAGTCTGACGCCTCTAAGACCGCCCATGGTTCTAAACCTTGATTTGAACTTACAAATTAGAAAAATCCAAACGTTCCAGATTTCTGTTTATCCAGTCTTCTAATTAAACAGCGAGCTTCTTAAGCCTATACTCAAATTAAATGGATTGCCAACAGCCGCCTATCAATTACTATTCAAATTCATTTAACCGTTATCACCACTTTAACCTCAGAGCTCCGGCTATATGTGTGTACTCCAAAGTACAATCAAGCCGACCACCGAAAAAACAAACAAACTCCGAAAACCTCGGACTTAATCAAACGCACAAAGCCTACGTGCATGCTATATGTGTAGAGAGACCATTCTAGAGAATATCAAACAGCCACACCGCACCTCACCTCTCGTTCAAACTAACTACCAGTTTTCGAGGGAAAATTGTCATTTAGATTTCGACATGTCCTTAAGCTCCTGCGAAAACAACGGAAATTATATAATTATATATTCAATGTGCACACAGAGTGAATCCCACTCCCACCCCACCAGGCAAATATCCACTCTCCAGTATCCAACCAGCCAAACTGTATAGAGGCAGTTCAAAAGGTACCATTCCACTGCAGTGCGCTTTCGGTGGACTTCTATTTCTATTCCTATGCGAAAGGATTCTCCCAGTAACTATGTGTGTGGGGCAGAGGAGTGCCAAGCGAATATTTGTGCAGTGAAACACACGCACCCTGGCTCCGTCACCGTCATCGTCGTCATCATCGATTTCACACACACTCTAACAAACATAATCACGGCGAAAGGGTTAACTTGCAGAGAACGGGACAGACTCCGTTGGGGATGAAAATATGTAAATTGCTTTCCCCACTGTCTCGCATGAAGGGTGGAAATTTCTAATAAAAACATGTTTGCCATCGGTTTTTTTTCTTCTTCGGTCTTCTGTTTGAATAAATTTTCGAAAAGAGGAAAATGGTCACACTTACCTGGTACTTCTATTTTATCTGGGTCATCGTCATCATCAAAATCGGAACCAGACGAATCATCAAAGTCATCGTCACCAAAGTCGACGGCTTTCTTTGTTGAAGTCTGAAATGGGAGAAGAAAAAAATAAGAAGAGAACGCTTTTGAGAAGCGGAATTTATGTCAAATGCTTTTTGAGGATGTGTTTAAAGTGCAGCCGTCTAACGAGGAAGGAGGTGTTTTTTTATTAATATTTCGCTTGGTTTATTCAAGAGGGGGAAATAAGTTGCTGTTTTGTTTTCTTTAGAGTGTAGAGATGGAGAAGGAAATGGCGATTGTCAGATTTGTTTGGTCCGTCTTAACTGTCAGTTTTTTTGTGTTTGGGGGTGATGCGCCACAAACTCTCGATTTGTTGAGATACTTACCTTTTTAGACACCCGACTGAGTGGTGGTCCTATATCCACCTACTCTCGCATATAGTGACGTTTCAATTTTTTTCTCATTACTTGATTAAATTAAGAGACTCTGACAGGATTACAGGGGCGTAAGCCAGCTTAAGTGCGACTACGTTGAAATCATATATGCATCCTGATGCCTTTAAGTAAAGTATGATTTTAAGCTCGGAATTGCTACAACTACGCTATACTTGATACTTCGAGACTCGCAATAGTTGTTGTAATTACGATCTGAAAATACTACTTTGCGTGCTGAAAATCCTACTTAACTTTGCTGAGATCGTAGCCCAAAAAAAACATTTTATAACAAAATTGATGGTCCACTTCAAGCATTTGATTGGACTTTGTGGATTTTCGTCCATTTTTGACAGAAGCTTAAGCCCACTTAATCCTAACCTTGAGTCTTTCTAATATAAGCCAAATAAAAAAGACAGAATTGCTTTTTCGACGTGGCAATTGACTTTACAAGCGGCTTAAATATGTGACTGGAATATTTATCATTTTCGTGAGATTTGTAGATAGTTCCCAAATCACTTATTAAAACAATTTTATAATAAATTATGCAAAGCGAACATCACTTAACCAATATTTCGCATTTTGTCAACAAATTTTGACAGCTACGGGGCAAATTGCTTACATTGTTTGTTGAACATTTTTGTATACCTACACTCCGTCTACTTTTTTTTGAAAATGGTTTTGGGAAGAATTCCAAACGAATTCCTCGACAAGTCTAATTCTTCCAGCTTCCGCAAAACTTAATTTCAAAAACTCTGCTGGATTTGATGGCCTATTCTAAGATAATTAAATGGAGAAATGGATGACAGCGTACGAAGGTTTGAAAAAAACTAAAAAATAGTTGAACAAACTTCCATTCTATACCATCTATTATTTCACCCACCCATAACTAAATATGTACTACATTTTTGGAGGCTCAACCGGGAGAGACACGCATATAAGAACGTCTTGTATGAGTTAGTTTTTATCTCTCCAAACGCCTCCTTTTTTTCAGACTTCTCTCGTCGATTCCCTGCCTTAGCTCTAGCATAAGTTTATTGCTCGTCGCTCTTACGCGATTTTTGTCGCACGACTGCAAAGTAGCAACCAATGGGACACATAACTATCATTGCATGGGATGGCTATTGTTGAAATTTCAATTTACATTGCGAGAACAAGAAAATGCAGTTCATATTAAATGTATCATTGGAACATCTTTATCCAGAACTAGGCGTGCTAGAGAGGACTAAATTCTTTGAAAAATGTCTTCGAAGGCTTTAGAACGAGCATTACGTGACGGAATTTGTTTTTGTTTCACATGCAAAATCAACTTAACTCTGTCATCGTATAGATCGAAAATGGCGATTCGACCCCAGCTTTGTATGAAGCGCCCTCTAAGCAGAAGAATATGTTAACGAAACATTCCGTCTTGCCAAATGAGTAGCCCAACTAACAAAAACCAAGGTTTTCGCGAACTTTTTACATGTTTTACGGTCAGCTTAAGTAGAAGAACGCCAATTTGACTTTCACATTTGACTATCAACAACATTTATGGGGATTCCACCCTAGCTCTTCAAACGCAGTCTCATAAGTTCTAATACACTGGTAGTCTTTTTGGCTTCTTTAGAACATTTCGCATGTGTTCAGCTCTAAGTCTTTCCATGCTTTGAAGCATAATGAAGCTAAGACTCAGCCGAAGTTTCTTGGCGACGCTTTAGTCGAATTTGGCAATCTTTAGTTTCATAGCAAATGTTGTCAAAGTCGTCTAAAGCCTCGCCTAGAGCGTTCGCCCGACTTTTGCAAAGTACCGAGGGTATTATACTTATTATTTTGTGCGAAACCAGCAGTGAACATTGTTTTCTGGGACCCTACTCTGTATTCGTTCCGAAAGTAAAATTTTTCGAAAACGAACATTTTATACTCTCAATTTCGAAAGCAGAATGAAATGTTCTTCTGTCGGATTTAGAATTCCGAAATTGAAAATATTATTCCGCAATATAGCGAGCTATCCGTCGGAAAGGAAAATTGAATTATTATTGTTCAGATTTATTAACACTTTACTGAAAATCGTAAATAAACTCCGCGACTGATTGTTATCGGAAGATCTCGGAAAGAATTCTTATGAAGCTGTCAGAAATGTGACTTAAAAACAAACTTGATCGCACTGAAACGGAAAACGAATTGCGTGGCAGTTGTTCCGAAGACTGGAAAATCGAAATTGATAGCCGGGCGCTGTTTGGAACCACTTTCTTCACACCTAGTTGCAGGATTGATATAAACCTTCAGCAAAGGGCGTCTTGAATAGCTATCAGTGAAAGCAAAATCAAGTGAATTTCGGGGTATTTTTTGACTGTTTAAGACATTCACTTAAAACTGTCGACTAGTGCTGCTCTTTTTGATTCAAATGACTTGTCATGTATGTACTGTCCATAAATTGGCCGCGTCATTCACAAACCTAAAAAACAATGGCTCACTTTTGACCTCTAAATTCCACCACGTAGCATTTCATAGAAATGAAACAAATTGTTTCACCAGCGGCGAGCTTCAAGTTGTCGTTGATGTCAAATTTAATGCTGTATTTCTTCTAATATAGGTAGACTAAGAGTTATTTTTTTGCCAAAAGGCGTCTCTAAGACGTTTTATTGCTAGGGCCAATATCGCTTGGCGAGAAATGATCGAGATGTGAAATGAAATCGGTTGACATTTAATATCTCCGAAACTCACCCCAAGAGTGATCGAAAATTACATAAATTATTACGAATGTAATAGAATTTGAACTCAGGGTAATTTAGGCTCAGAGAGGTATGATAAGTTTGCGAAAACGACCTTCCAAACACAGAGTACCTATTCCTTAAAGTTAAAAGAAAACAGCACAAATCAGATCAGAACAACCCAAAACGTAGCCTTGTCCCCCATATTTATTTTAAAACTTGTAAAAATATATTATTTCCACCTCAAATGCAAGCGCGCTTTTAAAAATCCAATCCCTCTTCATTATAAAAAATAACTTTGTCCGAAATTTGAAAAATCATCAACATCAGTATAAAATAAAAAGGAGTCTATCAAACTTAAAAAAAAACTGTTAAGAACCCTAAGTTCGCGGTGTACTATTAAAACAAACCAACAACGAATAGTTCTACCCTCTCCATTTTCGATACGACCGCCACCGAAAACTGCTCCATTTTCACAGTCCCCGCAACTACATACCCCCTCCTCAAAAATAAATCAATAAATCAGCCCAAACGGCTGTAAGGAAAATTTAAGTTTTCGACTCACTTTTGGCACACGCCAACTGCTTCACTTTACAGTCCGACAACTCTTTTTGGCAAATCACTCGTAAACTGATGCAAATGTCCTGTAGGACAATCAGAGAAATGAAAAGAATAAACAGAACTCCTTAACCGAACACAGATTTAAGAAAAACTTGATAAAACTCTCTCAGTAACACTGTGACCTGTGAGATGAAACACGTCTTCACCACACGTACTGTTCTCTTCGACTAAAAAGGAACCCTTTCCGTGGGTTGCTGTTTAGCAAGGATAACCGATTCTCGATTCCTTTATACAGTGTTGTATAGAGTATAGCAGCAACAGCAACACCAATATCCTGACACATGCATACTCGCACTCGTATCTTCTATCTTGTGTTGTTCTATGCTGAGGAGGGTGCTGTACTGCTGCTGGCCTGGATTTCCGAATTGAAATCAAATTGCTTGAAATCGGTGGCTGCTGCGGCAATAGCGAATCCTCGCTGTAGGTTGCAAATGGTAATCACCCAAAGGATAATATTTAAGCTATACCTATATGTGTAGAGAATTCAAGTCACGGCTATCCGGGTCCGGAATGCATTCGATTGGGATAAATAAATAATGGGCGCCGGGTGGGAGGCAGTGCAGAGGTGCCTAAGGAGGCACATTGCTCATATGCACGTATACTGCAAGCAGAAGGACGACTTAACATGTGCACAGTTGTTCAATTATATTAAACGGTGAAAATAGCTGAAGTTCGCCAATAGAGCGAGAGAGGTGCGAACGATAAAGACGACACGCGAGCAAAATCAATAAGGATCCACTCACTCAAATACAGGTCCTTGCAGTGGATATTAACGTCGTCGTCTTCGCTAATAGTACTATATCCATCGACATGAGGCAGCCACACCCAAAATCTGATTAAATACAAATTGCGTCGTCCATCATTAGAGATTGACTACACCTTCTTTTCCAGTGTGATTTATGTCTACATCGGGCTTACTGTGGGAGAGTCCTACCCTCCTACCGCCTACCCATGCCATAACCTTGCAAAAGCGAAAAAATGGAACAGGAAAAAAGGAAGCAAAACAAACCAAAAAATATGTATACAAAGGTATTCGGGGGAAACGGAAGAAAAACCCAGTGACAATTGTTTGACACTTCCGTGACAGCAACCGAACGACCGGGACCGGTGAGTTTGTTTTTATTTTGTATTTGTTGATTTTTTGTGTTTTCCTTCGTCCGTTTTGCTGTCGAATTCTCTTTTGCATCCCAAAATGAGAGGAATTTAATCAAATATAGGGTAAATATTTTTATTTTCTGATTACTCACGCTTACGCATATATGCATAACTCTGTGTGGGACTTTTTTTCTCTTTAGCTAGTGCAGCAAAACTACCCTTCACGAAGGGGAGGCATTTTTTTTAAAGAAAATTCCTAGGGGTTGTGTCGGTTGCGGGAGAACTCTGACTGCGCATGTCGGAGGTTTTCGGTGGAGGTTATTTTGGGAGTTTGTAGTGAGGTTTATGCAGTAGAGGGGATATTTTTTGTTTTCTGTTGATAGCAAAGCTGTTGGGATTTAGGGGCGCACATGGGAGCACTTTGAAGGTACTTTGGTTTACTTCTCCAAATGCCTGGATGAATGTTTTGTTGAACTTGACGGCAAATCGTCCAACAGACAGCAGGAGCTTTTACCTTTTGAATATCGTTTCCGGAAGTTATTCTCTAAGATAAGTGGACTGCCAGCAACCAACTAAATGTCAATTCAAACTTAAGAAAACCAGCTCTTCTTTTTTACGATGGCAAAATGTAAAAACACTCAACAAGAAAGAAGGGCATCTTAATTTTGTTAAATTTGTCTGTTCTGAAGTCTGTTGCTAAAAACACGAAACTATAACATTTGCTACAGATTCGGGCTACCAGTTTGACGATAGAAAGTTGACAGAGTACTTAAATTTGAAGGTTTGGTGCTTTTCTGCTGTCACTTTTCATTTTGCCATGGGGGACGTTCAAGTATCCAGTTTAGTAAATCTGACAGCTGGCTGAACTTATGTCTCAATTTCTGACAGGTGTCTGTCTTGACGTATCGACGTCGGCTAGGCCTCCTGAAACGTCAACTGGAAAAGCTGTTCATAGGACCGATCTAAGCCTTTCAAATATCAGATACATCAGAAATTCATCCGTCGGAATATGAGATCTAGTCAAGAAATTCGTGACCGAGAACTTAGTAAGTTGACGGTTCGCATATGTGGCTGACGTTGGGAAAGTGACGTTACAGACCAATCTAGCTTGATACATCTTATCCAGACCAATCTAGTCGACTTTAGATTTAGCTAGATTTTTAAATATGCTATTGTTTTGATAATATAACTCTGACAGTCCACGACTGTTATATTGCAGACTTTCCTGTAATAGTCACTATTTTAGCATGTAGCGCTGTACGATTCAACAACAATTCGCACCAATGAGCGTTCTTCCTTCACTATTCGGCGAAAAAGTGGTACAGCGGCTGTTGGAACAGATCTAGTACAGTGGACGTCCATTGTAACGAGTATCCTATATAGCGATTCGGCGACATAACGAACCCTTTTCAGATATACGTTAGTATCTCTATATAGCGAATGTTACCCACGATTTGCTATCCGATATAAGGAACGTATATAAAAGTTGGTTTTAAAACCCTATAAGTATTTAAATGGCAGCACCATCATCTATTCAATTTTAAATCAAACAAAACAAATTTAAATTAACATATTTTTCAATGTCTTCGATATAGTAAACGCCCTCGAAATAGTGAATGACATCAAACATAATATCTTTCGTTACACTGGAAGTACGCTGTATGTACTTCCAAAATGTCATCGCCATTTTTTGACAACGTCAAACTGCATTGTTTGATTTGCAATGTGTCATGGCGCATCTTCTTGTTAAAACCAGTAACCGTCAAGAACTTTTGTAAACATTTGGGTACTTTCAGCATAGAAAAATTAAAAATATCAAATCTCAAAAAATGAATGGTGTTGTCAGACGGAGCTTGTTCGTTTTGACGATATATGATCCTCGAGTTAACACAACTGAAGGACTGTAAATTCAAAGTCCGTTGTCACCATTTTTATCAATTTAATGGGGACGTTCGGATTCCTAGTTTAGTAAGTCTGACAGCTGACTGACTGTATGTATTTCAGTTTTTATTGGCCGAGAGTAATCACGTGAATAGTTTTTGCAGTTGACGTTTATGGAAGGGAAGCCGACGAATCTAGTCAAGAAAATCCTGCCTGCATACTCAGTTGACATTTCGAAGAGTCAAATTTAAAATAAACAGAGTGGCCGCTGCAGAATTCTGAAGAGTCCTAAAAAAGGGCCAGTGATAGAAAAAGCTACTCTGAAAATTTTGAATGGGCGCACGATATTTAACAAACATTAATTCGCATAAGGCTATAAAAGTGTCGTGCTAGGCAACCGCATTACATTTAAAATGTATTTATTTGAAAAAATAAACAATTTTCCATATAAAAAAGGGCAAAATCAAACAAAGATAACGCTGACCGCGAGAATACAAAAACAGTTCAAGTTGCTTAGTCAAAGCGCTCGGATTCCTAGTCCTGACAAATCTAGTTGACGTTCTACATAAACTAGGTATCCGAACATCCCCAATGTTAAAATTGTACTGAATTGCCGTTTCAAAAGTATATCTACTCAAGTCAATCGGTTGATAAATGTCAAAGTTTTTCAATGTTTACATGCTGACATAAAAAACATCCTGTAAGTACTGCACGACTTCTTTTCTCGCCTTTTTAAGTTTTACCAACTTGACACAAACTTATCCTCGGCTTTCACCGTCAATATGAGAAAACTATCTGTTCAATCATTTCAACCACCTTGCGTGTATTTCCTGTCATTCTAACGGGTGATTTTTTAAGAGGTTTAGAACTTTTTAAAAAAAAAAAAACACAAAAAATTCGAAAAAATGAATGAAATATTTATTTGAATCGATAGTTTGAACCTTGCAATTTAATGTTTAAAGATAATTTCATGCAAATGTTGACCGCGGCTGCGTCTCAGGTAGCCCATCCGCCGAGTCCAATTTTGGCATACTGTTTCACACATATCGGCCGGTATCTCACGAATGAATGCATGGATGTTGGCTTCCAGTGCGTCAATCGAAGCGGGCTTGTCCCTATACACATTAGCCTTGACATACCCCCACAAAAAATAATCTAATGGTGTCAAATCGCACGATCTAGGCGGCCAATTGACCGGCCCGAAACGTGAAATTAACTCGGCCAGCTTTCCAAGAGCCCATTCACCAAAAATTCGGCGTTGTGGTAGGTCGGCTGGCTTTAGTTCTTGCACCAGCTGTATCTTAAAAGGCTTTACGCCCAAATCCTTCCGCAAAATTTTCCACGTAGTGC
The DNA here is from genome assembly GCA_949126925.1 of Cheilosia vernalis. Taxonomy (NCBI): domain Eukaryota; kingdom Metazoa; phylum Arthropoda; class Insecta; order Diptera; family Syrphidae; genus Cheilosia; species Cheilosia vernalis. The sequence goes on along the minus strand of OX421360.1, from coordinate 6,918,451 downwards.
TGTAACAAAGGCCTAACTGCTGGGAACGGCGCCGAATCGACATTTCGCGGTCTTCTGTCACACTAGCTGATACGGCCGCAATATTTTCTTCACTACGCACAGTACGTAAACGTGTTGGTGGTTTAATGTCCAACAAAGTAAATTTGGTGCGAAATTTGGTCACAATCTTCCGAATAGACTGCTCAGAAGGTCGAGAATGCCGATCATAAAATGGAAGCAGCGCGCGATGAACATTTCGAACCGAGCACGAATTTTGGTAGTAAAATTCAATAATTTGCAAGCGTTGTTCATTTGTAAGACGATCCATGGTTAAATTGCAAACCAAACTGAAGCTGTTTGACAGTGACACAAGGTACTAAACACACGTCAGCTGTCAAAACCAGTGTTTATTTATTTATTTAACTACTAAACATTAAGCCACAGTTATTCAATTTATAAATTATATAACAACATAAATTATTTTAACAACAACATTTCTCACAATTCTTTAAAAATGTTTTTTTAAATTGTATTTAGTTAGGTTGAAATCAATCATATGATTGTACTTATTAAAGTCCCTGGTCAGATTGTTGATGGGGCCGTTACTTTCATAATTACATCGAGATGTCCTTTGATATAAAAAAATTGGATTCCTTGTTGTCCTCGGTCTAGTATTGATGCTTACAGAACTGAGAACATGGGTGGAGTTGACGTTACCAGTTAGTACACAAAACAAAAACATAACATTCGATATCTCCCTCCGTTTTTCTAAAGTCTGCAGATCCAACAACTTTAATCGACTTATATAGGGAGGAAGACGACTTTCAGGATCCCAAGGTAATTCACGTAATGCGAAAAGAAGAAACTGCTTTTGAATGCTTTCAATTCTAGAAATTCCAGATTCGTAATTCGGACACCAAACAGGACTACAGTATTCCAAGACAGGTCGGACAAGAGAACAGTATAGAATTTTGGTGACATAGGGGTCATTAAATTCCTTTGAAAAACGTTTAATAAGACCCAATCGGCTTCTTGCCTTGCTGACAATGGAATCCAAATGGATGTTAAAGTTGAGTTTCCTGTCAAAGATGACTCCAAGATCGTTAAAGTGATCCACACATTCAATAATTACATCATCAATGAAATAAATTGGCACAGTAGGATTTTGACGTCTTGTGAAAGACATGCATTTACATTTTTTCAGATTAAGCTGCATATAGTTTTCCTTGCACCATTCCTGCATGCGGTCCATGTCATGTTGTAGAAATATATAACCGTGTGGGCTACTATAAGAATAGATCAGCTTGCAGTCATCCGCAAATAGTAAAATTTTTGAGTACACAACAGAAATACATGTCATTGATAAATAGCAGGAACAGAAGTGGACCAATATGGCTACCTTGAGGGACGCCAGAATAAACGACGATGTTTTTTGACAGAGAATAATTTAGTTTTACATTTTGTGTACGATGACTAAGATATGAACAGATCCATTTCAAGATCCATTGAGGGAATCCATAATATTCCAGTTTTTTAAAAGTATAACATGATTAACTTTATCGAATGCTTTACTAAAATCCGCATAAAAAACATCTGTTTGTAACCCATTCACCATGTTCTCATTGCAGTGGGAGGTAAATTCTATTAAATTAGTTGTGGTTGATTTTTTAGGACAAAAGCCATGCTGCTCATCAGTAAAAATATTTGAGCAATGAAATTGCACGAAGGTATAAATAACTTTCTCGAAGAGTTTAGGTATACATGATAGCTTTGCAATGCCTCTATAATTTTCAATGTGATGTTTGTTACCACTTTTGTGCAGAGGCATGATATACGACGATTTCCACAATGTCGGAAAGACTCCACTGGACAGCGATAAGTTAAATAAATAAGTTAACGGATAACAGATGAATTTTACAGCATATTTGACAAAAAAACTTGGAACACCATCAGGACCAGGTACACAGTTATCATTTAGAGTCGTTATATATTGCACTATTTCACGTTCAGTCAGTATTAAGCTCGGAATATCACAGTTTGCTTTTATATTATTACCGTTATAATATGGAGTCGATAAGTCAGGTCTTGAATAAGTAGTCTGAAAGAAGTCGGCAAACAAATTACATATTTCATCGTCATTATTAGATACGCAGTTATTATATTGCATATTCACTGGAATGTTGGAGGAATTCCGCTTTGAATTAATATAATGCCAGAACATCTTTGGGTTATTTTTAATTTGTAGTTTGGTTCTAAGCATATAAGCATCGTACGAACGTTTTAAAGCAATTTTCAGGAGTTGTCTGTAGTCCGCAAATAAAAGGTAATCACAGGAACGATTTGTTCTTTTCCATTTTTTAAAAAATGTATTCTTCAAGTTCTTAAGGCGGCGCACATTTTTATTGATCCATAAAGGTTTTACTTTTGGCAAACAACGTATTTTTTTCAACGGTACACAATAACGAATACATTTATACAAAATGTCATAGAATGCATAGACGCATTTTTCTAAATCAGATTCGTTAAAAACATTATTCCAGGTATGAGAATTAAAAAAGTTGTCCAGTTTAGTAATGTCAATTCTCTTAAAATCAGGTACATATTTTGTTGTTACGTTGGATTTAGTTACAGTCATTTTAAGGTCAAGAATTATTGTACAACATATTGCGCTATGGTGAGGTACTTTCGGAAGTAACCATTCTTCAGCGCTAAGAACATTGCATGTATCAGGACAGTCATTAAAAATTAGATCAAGGAAGCGCTGCTGCTCATTACATAATCCATTAACTTGGTAGAGGCCTGCACTTAATACATTTTCTAAAAATAGCTTGCCATGCAAGGGACCTAGCTCTGACGGATTGTAACAGGAAGGACATTCTGGATCGACATACCAATTTGTATTGGTTAGATTAAAATCACCAAATATGTAAAGTTTGTGAGAACCAACAAGATCAGCAATTTTGATAAGAGCACACGAATACTTTTCATACACGAACGCAGATGATCCAGAGGGAATATAAACAGCAACAATACAAACACACGATGAATCACTTAAGGTCAATTTAACAGATGTTAGTTCCAAGTCCCCGAATTCATTTGGAAACAAAGGATCCGATTTAATGTTGTTTTTTACCGCAATACTAACACCACCACCATTTCCAAATGCACTATTGGAAGAGCAACGGTCTGTACGATAAAGTTCATAGATATCTTCCAGTATTACTTCACAGTTTTCTATATCTGAATTTAGCCAGGTTTCCGTTAGAATTATTACGTCATAAGTTTCTTCAAGACAGTTGTTATAAAAGCTTATTAATTTCGATTTCATACCGCCAACATTTTGATAATATATATTTAGTTTTTTGAACTTCGAAGAGCAGCAGGTTCATTCACTAAACTCGCAGTAGTAGGCAATTTCCGTACATGTTTAAACTCATGAACAACAGTATGATTAGGCCAGAAATTCTGCGAAATCATTGCATTGAACATATTATCAGGAACAAAGACTTTAAAAGAACTAATACGACGCTCATAAGAAAATTTAAGCTTGAAACATTTAATGTCATCAGCATTTTTTATTTTTTTGCGGACATAGCTCAATAACATTTCCTCAGATGTCTCTTTGGTTGCCAAAACCAAACCAGCTAAAAAATCACCCGTTAAATATAAGTAAATAAAAGTTCCTTGTCAGTGCCGAAATCGTCAGGCAATCGAAGTAAGCCAAAGAGTTACGAAAGATAACAGAATGAATACGGGAGTAATGAGAACCTCCTCCACCGCGTTACTTGAGGCCGTACTTAGTCTTAAACCCTTAAGGCCCATTTTATTTTATTTTTCCATATAAAAATCCCCAAGTTGTGTTTAACTTCGAGTGAATAAAATGGGCCTAAGCCTTTTTCGTACAATCATTTGTGGGAACAACTCCTTTTGGCAAAAGCTACACTAGGAGCTGGCAATGCAAATTGCCGCAAGAAATAGTGTATGTACCGACGCTAACCATCGTAGCATTATTCCCTTTCAATATAACCCACTTTGATGATTCAATCCAAGCAAAGAAAGCAAACACAAATTAGCGCTGCCAAACAATGCGAGGACATCTCAACAGGAAATGCAAACCATTCAATTAAATTTCCTCGAACAAATATCGCAATTTCTTTTTGGTGGTAAAGGTGATGATGAATCCCCTATAACAGAAAGGTGACTAACTCTCAGTTCTTACTCGACTTGATCACTTCAAAAACTGGTTTTTGATTGGTTTTTGTTACTCACGAATACCGCTGTGCAAATCGTAGAACAACACCAAAAGCTGTCCTTTCCCAAAATTTAAAGACATGATGTAATATTGAAAGTGCAAGTTGAGCAAAGAAGGCTATGTAGGTTCTGCGATATGATAATCAACCAGTCACACTCACAATGTGTAACATTTTGTGTCTTCACACTTGATAACTGAGATTTTGCATATTAATTGGCAATAAAATGAAAAAACACAGAGAGAGAAAGAGACTAGTTAAACTGTTTTGCATCAAGTTCAGCTTAGTTGGTGGATCCACCTTTTTTGCCGCCGTCACGAGGAACGTCTGTTAATTATTGGCAAAACGAGACTTGCCGAAAGGAATTTGATACAGATACAGAATTTTAATCGAACTTGAGTGGGGTCGATACGAGACTTAATTTTTCAATTGTTTGATTACTGGTTTCATTTAAGGTTGCGGATCCAAATCAAATGAGTTAGCAGTAGCTACAACATTGTTTAGTAACTAGCTAAAAAGACGATGGATAGACTGGATGTGACTCTACTGCTGTAGCTTGGAGCAGTAAAAGCAATGCCCAACAACAGACATTAATGGTTCCTTCAGTCACATTAGCATTCCGGTTCAAGTCTGGCCGCTTGAAGATCTGGAATTCCAAATTATTCAGTGAAAATTAAGTTTAAAAAACGTGGAAAACAATATTATTATGTATTAATAAGAATTTGCTGTCAGAATTCAACTGTTCAATCAATTCAATTCACGGGCTCACCGTGACAGCCTCAAAGAAGCTTATGTTTGATTTAAGTAGCAAAAACTGTCAATAAATAATACAGTGTTTTAAAGTTGGAACCTCTGTTCAGAAGACACTGCTGTGACCCGATAGCCTGATTGACCTTAGTATGTTCAACGCCTTTGAGAATAAGCTGACATCGCTTCCGAAATCAATCGATTATTTGGTTGTTGGTTCGGTTTCAGTAACATTCCTTCTGGTCCGGAAAAGAGAGGATATATATTTACCGTTTAACAGTTGCAGACGCAACAAAAGCCCATAACATTTAAGATGGCGGTCCGGTGCATGAGTTGTAATCGCTTGCATTTCCTCAGTTCGCGCTACTGAAATTCGCTTGCACCGGAAACAGAGCCTCATCCAGAGTGTTTTCTACTATCTGGTGATAAGTTTCATGTATCAAGCAAGAGATTCCGAAGACCATCAGAGACCCCACAACTGATGTGATAGTTTTCTCACGACCATAACTTGGTTTGGTGTGAAGGAAGTCACACAGACAACTTCTTTTGCGGAGAAAATTGAAGAACATCAAGATCAAGAAAATAGAGAGGTGGAACTCGCGAAACAATATTCGGAAGTTTTACCAAAAGATACAAAAAACCTTAACCCTTACAGAAACCTTAACAGATGAGCAGAGTTGATGTTAGGGATTTAAAAAATTCACTTCAGTAGACCGTTGAACGAACCTTTCAACAAGGATGATGAAAACTAAGAATTCGCTATCAACAAAAACCAATATACCTAGGGTGACGGAAGTAAATGCGGCTATTGGCTCTGTAACTATAACCACCCAAATATTCAAACGACAGATACTGGAGAAATTGTAGTAGGCCCAGGGTCGGCATTCTGTAAGGCGAAATATTTACTTCTGCAAGTTGGTGCAAATTATTTGTGCCCACGAAAACGTTTTGTCTTACAGAATCTGACCCTAGATCTATACCCACTATCTTTTCATCAAGTTTAAGGTTGCTTACAACAGTATTTATTGAGATGAACTGTATACAGCCTAGTTTTAGTAACAGTGCGAAATTTGGAGTTTGTGCAGAATGACGATGACAAACAATTGCTGCTTATTTAAGGTCTGAAACAATTACCGAGAGTTTTAATGTCAAAAAAGGACTTTGACAAGATGGTGCGCTGTCATGTGACAATTTTAAACGTATTTGAGGGAATTCTTCCCCAATAACATCGACGAATCGAACGGAAGGTTTACCTCGACTCAACTATAAAAAAAACCATCTCATCAGAAAGAACAATTGCGGATTCTTTGCTCTAAGGCCTCGTCAAAAACAAAGCAGTAGTGGAAGACAGTTTATGGCGACTAACTTGGACTGCACAACTGGAAGTAGTAAGTTAAGGACTGTTGGAGATCCATTCAGATTCACTGTTAAGTGGGTACCTAGTTTGTTTGAGTCTGAAGCAACTTCTTGTTCACTGCAAATGACATACTCTCGAAGTTCGGGTTCCTTTAACATCAAGAAATAGATAGGTAAACAGACTCTGCTCGACTACAGGGATATTCAGTGAATAAACACCAAATCTACATTCGCTGTCCCAGGTCCTTGACCTATGTCTAACTTATAGGTACTTCAATGGTAGATGTTCCATGGAAACTATTTAGATTACCCTAGAAATATAAAATTTTTAAATTCGACTCAACTTAAGGACTTCACCTAACAGAACACTAGACAACTGCGAAGGCAACACGTCTCTTAAATTCTTTGGTTACACAACAAATGACCTTTGAAACTCCCTTACTGAAGCCATTTGCGAAAAGGACTAGGTACAACTTGCTACGACCCTAGTGCAGATGTTGTGAACTGTATGTAAAGTTGGGTTATTGTTCAAAAGGTGAACCTCGACAGAAATACAAGCATTTGAAATGAAGGGAGACCTTCAAACGCACAAAACACAGTTTACTGTAAAAATAAATTAATAAATCGATCTGTCAGTTAGCAACGTTCGTGATCTCATCGGTGTCTTGATTTCAAAAATTTTATGAACTGAAATTAAAATTTTGCATGAATCTTTTGTTCTGTAGGTAGACGTACCTACCCCAAATAGACAAGGAAACCTGAACTACAACAGGTGTCGCATGTATTAAGTGCTTGTTACCGAGAAAGGCACGTGTTAGTGGGACATTTCACAACCCATTCCATACCCATTCGCGCTTAACAAAATGAATTTGTTTTTTCAAAGAGTGGCGAGTCCTTTTGTTTACGTCTCCGTCACCCCAGTAACACCGCGCAACGTCTATGCAGTCAAACCCCAAGCGTTTGCATTATTTATGATCCAAGTGAAACAAGACGCGGAATCCTAAAATGAATATCGTGCTTTGAGTTAAAGATTGCCAATGCCAAGCGATTACACGAATCTAAAAAATAAATTACTTTTCAAGGCCTCTCTTTAACCGACCGGCAGCACTAATCAAACTCGTTTCCGACAATTCCCCAAAAACACGTGTTTTTTGACAAAAGTCATAAATTTACAGCGACGCTGTCTAAACTCAGTTGACATTACTAAAATTTATGATACAACCGAAGATTTTTGCAAATTTGTACACAATTTGCCCGAAAATAATGTGTTTTGTTTACTTGGTGAAACATTTTGTAGGCCACTGTGCCCAGTCCATTCTCAGCTGATACATTTTTCGCTTGCTATAAATTCCCTTGGCCATCACATGTCAGTGGTGCATTTATTATACACTTTTGCCTGCTTCTCACTTTATTTCTTTGGCAACTTTTCACAAAATTCTTCAAAAATATTATCAATTTTACAATAACTGTACTGGAATTGGTGCAAATTCAATTCTTGCTGAAATAACAATCAAATGTCGCACCAGAGATAAAGACAAGAAAAAACCCCACGAAAGATGTCTTGATAGAAAGAGAAAAAAAACTATTAGATTTTTCTTTTACCATTTTTCTTGGTTCCTCGGGCAATTAAATCCACAAAAATTATATAAAATGTAATCCAATGAAGTTGATGTTTTTCACGCACCACAAAACGCGAAGGAAAACACTCGAATCGAAACTTTCTGCCAGAAACTCCGACGTAATTCCGCAGAATTCTTTATTTTTCCCCGACGTCTACTTTATATTTCCAATTTCACGAAACAATGAGCGTTTTTTTTTTTCTTTTTTCTTCGGCTATATTATTTCTTTTTGTTAGGCACGCTACGTTTATTCAAAAAATAATGGAAAAGGTGTTTTTTTTCCTAAATAAATACGCTTTTGCTTGGTTTCTTTTGGGGTTTGTTCTATTTTATTGTTTCACGTTTTTGCCAACCGTGCGCGAGACCGAAACCATAAACTAAGCATTAAATAGACGGTCAGCTCCCGCGCACCTACCCGATTCCCCCCTCAAATTTTGAAAGAAAAATTCTCTCTTAAATTTCGTATCGGTGAATACGTGTGAGGCAACAAAACAAAAAAAAAGCGAATGGAGGGGGTATAATGAAATACTGACACTCAGCAGTCATCCTACATCGTGGAATTTCTACCTTTTGTGGACATTTTGTTGCCCGAAAAAACGATTCGTACAAAACAAAAATAAAGCATCAAAATGGTTTAAATATCATGAATCTGACGAATAAACATTCGAACTAGTTACAATGGAACACACTTAATGCCTATAAAAAGAGATTCGTCTTTTAGCAAAAGATTTCTAGTACCAAGTATTAACCATTATAATGTTAACAAACTGCGATTTTTATACTCAAGGTTAATTTAATGTGAATTTCCTTCCGAATAATACCAGCTTTACTTTTAGAAGAAATATTTTTTCATAAGCAAATCGAGGGTATTTGAGTACGGCGAAAATGGAAAAATGCCCTCGCTTCGTGGGAAAAATAAAGAGAGAATGCTAAGAACACTGACTGAGTTTAGTGTATTTCGATCAGCTGATGGATGCGTTCCCACAGTTAAGATTGTTTGTTTTATTTCACCACGGAAACGTGTTTTGCAGAATGGTAGAAATATTCATTCGTGGAAATAAAATAAAACATTTTTGTTTTCACAATAATTATAATTGTGTTTGTTTTCGTTTGTTGTTTTTGGCGAAATGTTTTTTGCCCGCGAATGTCGACAGAAAAAAGGCAAAGGATTCAAAGCGAAGAACTAAGGAATATTAAGACATAAAATGTGTTGGGGTTCTGAGGAGAGATATGAACATTTCTGATTGGGTATAATTTATGAGTTATAATATTTTCATGAAGTAACCGTCTAATAACCGAAAACAAAAAGGGGGGAAAAAATTATATTTTTAACAAAGTTTGCAACAATTTAATAAACAAACGAATTTCAAATTAACGTAATTAATGAAAACAATCAAATTAATAAGGTTGCAACGTTAACAGCCCTCAACAAAATAATAGGACATCAAATAATTTTTTTTTAAATTCTGATGACCAACCAATATTAGGTAGATGAAAATCAATTATTTATGAATTAATTTTCTTTAAACTGTAAGTCAAAATCGAAACTACAATATATAGTAAAATATATATAAAATATTTAATAAAATTCCAAATAATTATTTGTAGATAGGTACTGATTTTATTACATTTTTGCAAATGGTAAATATTTCCATTGTTTGCAACCACAATGTAAACATCCCGTAATTTATCTAGGTAAAATAAGAAAATCGTAATAATATCCTTGTTTTTTTAGCTTCGATCTCAACAAAGCAACGTAAAGTAGGATTTTCAGCACGCAATCACAACAACTGTTACGAGTCTCGAAGTGCCAGGTCTAACGCAGTTGTTGTAATTGTGTGCTGAAAATTCTAATTTACTTTGCTTTGCTGAGATCGAAGCTCAAAAAAACAGGCCTGATATATTCTTTTTAATGAAATGTATGTAGGTATACTAAATTCACCACACCAGACCCTCCGTTTTGTTAACACGTCCCGATAACTGCCAATTATTTGAATTATTTGAATTTTTCCCAATGTCACCACAGAATGAATTGTCAGTCATCTGTCAGGTTACTATGTGCAAGCGTATGCGTGCGTCTTATGGACTTTAACATTGGACGCATACTTTCGCACATAGTAACACGGAAAACAGCTTGTAGGCAAATTCTCTTAAGTGGGCGGAGCTGACGGTCTATTTAATACTTAGTTTATGCCGAAACAAGCAACCGCCCCAAGAAAGATACGTGAATGAAGTGGAAAAAATGTATAGAGACAGAGAGACAAATATTTCATTTCGTATTGAAAATTTTTATTCTATCCCCTCTTTTTTGTACTCACTTTTTTATTTCTCTTCGACGGGGATTTTTTCTCCATTTTTTAATTTTCTGTGGTCTCGCTCTAACACTCTTTTTTTCTTGTTGCTCGTTCTCCGGCGATTCTCTTTTGTGTGGAATCTGGAATGGAACAGCTGAAGCTGAAGGTAAGATTAGAAGGCGTGCGAACAGGATGGCAGCTGTTGGCACAAAGAGGAAAAAATATATTGTCGTGAAAAAAAGAAAAGGAAACAAATTGTTAAATTTTGTTAAGGAAAAAAATCGGACCTCCCTCTCACACGAGTTCCGAACTACAAGTGACGGCGGCGACGATGCGATGAGCGATGAGCGATGACTATACTGACAGCTGTGTAGACTGAAATGTGCTGCTGCCTGCTGGTAAATGGAAACGTTTGACATTTTTGTCGCCTTGTAGCGGGGAAAATTGATTAACAGGGTGGACAAGATGGTGGTTAAGAGGATGTGACGTAAAGTTTGGATTTGTATGTCGGTTAGGCTTTTAAAAGTAGAAGGGTAGAAGCCCATGATACACCAAGACAAGATGGCGCAATGCGCATGTCGTTCATTCTTGCTGTTCATCTTCAACAAATTATGACGTCACAGAAGCGCATACACAAAAGTAAGATTAGAGCGGAAACGGAAGATTTACGGTTTGTGATACTTGTGTATTTAAATTAAATACATTTAAATAAAAAAAGAGCGTTTTAAAGTGGGTGTGTGTTCTGCATTTGAGATTGAGTGCAATAGTAATTCCCGAAAAAAGATTACTTCGGACACTAACTTCCCCAACTTTCCCAAGGAAAAACTAATTTTGAAGCAATTGATATCGTTTCGCAGACGGAAAGGTCCAATAAATTCGAAAACTGCAAGACTTTGTAGTTGCATTTTGTTGCAGACGACTTTATTAACAATATTAAATATGAAATGAGTAAATTGGCGTCTAAATACAGTGGTTTTTATGCTAAATCATATGCTTTCTTGGTAGGATTTACAGTTCGGCGAAAATTGAAACCTGGGGTTGTTCTGCAATTGCACCTTACACGTATGCGAACCAATAGCTGATGCTCCTGCTACAAATTCTCCTAAATGTAGCGGAGGAAACATTGTGTCCGCAACCAGAACCCGAACTGCCATTGGCATATGATGGCCTTGAGAACTTAGCTAGGTACATTTGTTACCGATTTAAAGAAAATCAGCCTGAGTTGTCGAACACTTAAGATAATTCCTTATCTTTGGTCAATCATCTTAGCGAAGGTAGTCTTTCAAAGCCATCGGAAGCAATGATGATGGACATGCACTCTCTTGAAAATGTTTTCAATTGTCAACGCCGATGGACTTACTATAAGAAAGAACTATTTGCAGCATTTGATCAACCTGTCGGACAAAGCCAAGATAAACTGCAATCTACGCGTAAAAAAATTTCTTCCGCTCAAGAATTTATTTCCGGACTGGGTTGCTTAATCGCCAAATAGTTGACAAAATAAAACAAGAATACTAAAATGTAAAAAAATTATTACCTAAACAACTATTTTTTTTAAATATTTTATTTGTTTTAACTTCTAATTTAGAATTTTTTCATATTTATTACACACATTTCTCTTAGACACAATTTGTCTTCTATCTGGTACGCACACATGAGATTCTTAAGAGATTTGTTCTTTTATGAGTTTTTCTTATGTCCGCCGTGGACTCGTAAGTCGTTTTGTTTCCGGAATTTCACAAATTCATGAACACAACCATTTACGCATCAGCTAAACAGAAGTTGTGATTTCAACATGGCGAGCATGACGTTAGAAGCGAAAAGGTTTATAGAAGTCCATGTTAAAGTATATAGCCTAATAATTTTGGCAGCTGGCTGATTTGATGTATCAGTTTTGATTGGCCTAGATCGATCACAAGTACAGCTTTTTGAGTTGACAGTAGGTCTGTTCCCTTACAATAATGCATTCGAATACATTAGTCAAACTTCGTCCACTTCTAACCAACTTTTGCGTAAGGGAACGAAATTTGACTGATGTATTCGAATGCATTATCGTAAGGGAACAGACCTAGTATGATTTGACGTTCAACGTTAAACACACGGACAGAAAAACCACCCCATATCTGACAATTAAAAAAAAACAATTTCAATTTGCTTGCAATAATTATTATTTTCGTTTATTTATATTTTTTTTTTTGTTCAAACAATGCCACATACAAACATTATTAGTCGCACATTGTATTGTTTCAAAAACATCAACGTCCTTTTAAAATTGCATTGTGAACTAGAAGTTAGCACACATTTACTCAAGTTTTTAGTATTACTATAATTATTTTAGTTTTTTCGGACACATTCCTACTTATTATTTTCTTCTTAATAATTGTCAACATTCAACAATTATGCTTTCTGATTTTTTCGAAAGAAATCAAACTCTATTAGCTGCCTTCTGCGAGGGGACCTTCTTCCATTGTTGGTTTGTCCACAAGGAATGCAGGAATTTCTCGCAAAGATGTTGTAGAGATGCAATTCCATTCGTTAAGTGTGAACACACCTTTTTCTCTGTCACACAACATGTGACTATAGGGTTTTTCTATGTTAACAATTTCAATTTTCTTCCTATATAGTATATTTTTTGAAACATGGAATAAAGTTTTCTATCAAACAGTTTTTTTTTTTAAATTTTATAGTTAACATTTTTTAACACTCAGCATATAGTTTATTTAGTTGTTTAAGTGGGTATACATTTAGGTGTATTTTAGAGTATAATGTTTGTAAGTCTTTTTTTATGACAACAAAAAGCATTTGTTCACATGTACATTGTTATATTTAAAAGGAATAAAAACTCACATTTCATAAACACGTTGTAAAGTAAACGAAACAAAATTGTATTTCGTATAAAATACACACATAATTTATTATTGTAAAAAAGCAGTCAGTTAATTTACTCATTTGTGTATAAAGTGGAAATCATAATTGTTATGCCTGTCACAACGTACGCTTGTTCATAATTGGCTGGATTGTTATTGGTTTTCTTATTTCTTTTTGTGTAGGACACTGATTATTATATTTGTTTTATGATTAGGAATAAATTATGACTTATTATATCCTTGCACAGAAAACACCAAGAGGAATAATTATGTCATATTTATGCGGATTAATTATGAAGTTCACACTTATCACAGCAATAATTACATAAAATTTTATTTTTGTTTACTTTTTTTTTTTTTTTTTGATAGTATTTAACTTGTTATTTTATCGCTTTAAGGACAATGAAAGCATTTCCGGGGAAAAATGCACTTGATGATAAATGTTTGCTGTAAATGTGTATTGTGCTATAGGGTGGAATGAAAGAAAGAAGACTGGACGTTCTATGCCGCCTGCAGCAATCGGTATTCTGAAAAGGAAGGAAAAGCCTAGACATATCGAACGACAGTAAGGGATCAGAAAAGATTGAGAAGCTGCGAATCTAAATAAACCATGTGGTTCGTATTTCGTTCGCCTTTGAATTCTTTGGAAGAATATTTTGTTTGCGGAAGAGATCACCTGAGAACAACATGCGTAGAATAGTCGCCGTTGCATGGGAAGTTAATGGAAGAATTGCCGGCGATTCGTCAAAATGCACGCAAATGAACAAAATGCGTACATTTAATGGACTTGTCGCACTCATTTTGAATACAAAGAAGAATAAGACGGGTTGAATAAAGCACCCAACCTGCAGTTCTTTCCAATATTACATCAAAGAACTACACCTCGTTCTGCACCCCTGATAAATAGGGAATTAAAATAAAACGAGTTACTTTGCGAATAGAATTCCTATCTGGTGGGGGGAAATAAAAAAGTAGTTACGAAGTAACTGCCTTGATGCCACAAGACTGGTTTCAAGGTCCATTTCTGTGGAACTCTATCGATGACGAAATGCTATGACTATCGATTCCAAAGAAAAGAGTTAATGAAATCAGTTGATAGCTCACACAAGGCTTCCACCTTCCATCGACACTACAGGGCGCGTCTGAAACAGCCTTTGTGCGATCAGTTCTACTATTTGTTTCTGATATACTCGCGGCACACGTCCAAAATGCAGTCCGTGTGACATTTGATTTAATGATGGCGTTGTGCGTGTGTGTGTGTGTGCTGTTATTATGTAAATTTGATTGTTGTTGAAGCAACATTAAGCTCGTCATTTGTGTTTTACTAGCAATAGATATTACGGCAAAGTTATTGTTTAGTTCTATGATTCAATTTCAACGGCATATTTTTTTGATTGCGTTAATGTGCTTAGTTGTATAAAAAAAAACTTCTTGACTTAATCAGTTTGTTTGTTTCTTCTCAGGTATTTGCAGGCGTTCTGTTAGTTTTTGTTTAAGGTCAGCTATTTGATGCTATTGACAATTTATTTGTTAGTTCCATTGATACGACAAATACAAGAGCTTACTCTAAATACTTAATGCATGCCCATTGACCAAGGGTTTGTTAAAATTCATGTAAACTTTAGATAAATGTAATTTTTTTCGACAAAGTTTGTTCAATTGTTTGTTACATACTAAAGGTCTGAGCCGATAACACCACTTTCACTTTTGATAACTTAACACATTGGCATGTAGTGAAATGTTTCTTTAACTAATAGGGGCTACACGGCGATGGGTGGATTTTAAGTGACCATCAATACTTTCTTTTCTATCTACTCTTTTTTCAAATTAGTCTAAAATAAAAGTCCCGACCTTAGAACACTGAACCACATCAGTTCTACTGTTCCCTCTCAAATGAAATGTAACGTAAAGTTACAAATGCTATCGACTCAGACCTCAGTGCTGTCA
Source organism: Cheilosia vernalis (assembly GCA_949126925.1). Taxonomy (NCBI): domain Eukaryota; kingdom Metazoa; phylum Arthropoda; class Insecta; order Diptera; family Syrphidae; genus Cheilosia; species Cheilosia vernalis. Next base: position 6,903,392 of record OX421360.1, on the reverse strand, counting down.
GTCAACAGCCCAAACCCCAGCCACCATTTACAGTAGTACATAGTTAGTAAACAAAAAAAAAAAAAATACATCGTTACATTTATCAATTTGTCTTTATTGGTTGTTGTATTTCATCCCTTCTCTACGATAATTCAATAAATTTACCTCCTTTAATATTACTAATTAAAAACTAATCAAACAAATATTAAATTAATTAAATTAAGTTTTAGAACGAGAAAAAAAAAAGTAGTTTCCCTACATAATAAACAAGTTTTGTAAACGATTCTGGAACAATTTCTAATTTTTACCATTTGTTGTTGCTGTCGAGTTCATTCCGGCGGTTAGTTCGGCAGATGAATTACCATTTTGTAGCGGTAGACACTGTTGGGGAATTTCTGTCATTGGCGAGAGATTATTGTTTTTGGATTCTTTGTATTTCGGTGTGGGGAGTGATTTTTTCTTTGATGGGAAAAATACCTGAAATGTATTACAGATTAATGTTTAGTTCGAATGAATGTGAAGCCAAGTTGTTTACCTTCAAAGCGCCCTTAATCATCAAGAAGAACCAGTAGACTTGTGGCAGAAACAGTATGAGTATGCTGATGATGCATCCACGGGGTAGTGTTGCAATGGACTGTAAGGAATATATGTTTTATTTGAGGTTAAGTGAAAAATAGATATACTCACATCAATGTACGAACTGTTGATGACCTCACTGTACTTGTAGAATACGTATGGCCACATCACAATGCGACATAGGAAGAACGAGCCCAGCATTACCAGGCCGTTGGCAATGTAGACATTTGAGTCCTTCAAGCCAAGTGTGCTAAGGATGCTGCGCAACGAGACAAATGGCGTGGAGAACTCCATCATGAACATGTAGCTGTAAATGCAGTGACCGCCACCGCGAATGTACTGCAAAGGGAAGGGACAAAAAAATATTATTTTTGTGAATGGAATGATATGTAATTATATACGTATTTAGGTTAAGTTAGGTTAGGTTAGGTTGCCCCGCTCAACGTTATATCATATAAGGTAAATTTGGAAACAAAATAGCATCCTACACAAGCGATCCTGGATAGACGGGACCATTGAAAATGAATGAATGGGAAAAATACTCAAACGGGGAACATAATTTGGCGGTTCTAGGTTTTCGTTTATCAACTCGTTAAAATTGATAAAAAACGATGGCTCCGACCAATTTTCTTTCATTGGACACATCATTTGTTGTCAGGGTTGTTTTATTGAACTTCTATATCAGCAGACAAATGCGCAATACAAAAATTTAGACTGTCTCGCTAAGAATAGGATATGGAAACCTTTGCACAAAATGGTAGCAACTAAGGGTTATTAACCAAGCGGCTTGTACAACGGTCAGGGAAGGTCCGGCAGATAGGAAGAGTGACAGAAAATTCATGAAGTAACCTGTCAGTTAGATTGCCCGAGGCCTAAAACGGCTGCTATTGAGGTTCTTTCAAGCAATTCTCGGTGGCAAAAACAGTCGCTAAAAAGAATAGTGCTTCGGAAAAAGTCGGAGATCATGCGAAGACAAACATTAAAAGCAGAAAAGTTCGTCCGACGTCTGAGCAAACGCAATTCTGACAGAAGGCACAACGCTAAACGTTGCATCCCCAATAGGATTGTCACACCCTGTATAATCACTCACAGTGAAGACTTTGGTTTCAGGTTATGTTAGGTTAATGGGTAGGTAAAGCAGAGCGGCCCCTATAACCCACTTAGGTCCATGTGGACACATTGTGATGCCCTTGTCGGACATTTAAGTATGCAGCCCATGAATCATACTTGTAAGACTGTAAGAACTCTACAAGACCTGTTCAATTTAAACGAATTCTAGGTGTTATATGAACTTCTTAGGAACATGTCGCTGTCCGTGCACAAAGTTGATATTGAACACTGTCCTTCGATTACGCTTACAATTTATTACCATTGACAAAGTTGAATTTAAAACATTTTGCAAGACATACATATCAATGCGCCACTGGGCCTGTAATTCTCTGCTCTACTCTGCTTAAGAGCCGTGCCAGTTTTCTTCGGGTCTATTTTTGCTTTTTAATTACCAACGATTGCATAAAAACAATTGAGTGAAAAAAAAAAAAAAAAATAGACAACCGCTCGTCGGGCGGCCAATTACCTTCATTCGCACACACAGTCGGTTGAACAAAAAACTCAGCGAAAGAACCGAAAAGGAAAATCGCTTGCTATTGCATCACGATGGCTCAAAGGTGAGTGCCGTCAATTGGCACACTTTCCCACCGCCGATAATATACACTCGATGAAAGTGAAACCATGACTTGTGTGCGTGTGTTGTTATTTCCTTAACAAAGCCAAAATAAACTGTATACTCACTGTCACAACCAAAAGTCCAAATGTTCCGATGAACACATGATGTATCATCATGACTGGATGCGATAGCACATACTTCAGGAAGTCCCATTTGCCACCTTCCGGGATCTGGATGGGCTCACCGTCGTAGTCGTAGATTTCGTCTTCGTGATGACGCTTATGGAATAGGGGAGACGTCTCATCAATTGGACTCGGTGACAGCGACGGCGAGGCTGACAATTTCCGTGCATTTGCCGCGATGTGCTTGTCGTAGAGTCCGTTTGTTGTGTGATTCAATGTCGGCGAAGGTGTGAACGCCGGATTTGAGGTTAGCTTCATTAGTTTTAGCTTGTCGGAAATCTTTTGCGTGTGCACCTTGTACATAGACCAGATGTCGTACATAAAGTAGGCTGTGCCGAACCAAGCATATGCTTCCATAAAGAAATGCGATGCGTATACAAAGGATTTGCTGCAGGTGGACTTGCAGACGATGAGGCCGGCCAGGAAGGAGAATGCCGCCTGCACGGCAGACACAATTCTGAAAAGATAAACGGTTGAGGGTTAGTACCGGCTGGATGTGAGGATGTGTATGAGGGCGACTGAGATCAGTAGGCAGTTAGAGTCCTGTCAGACAAAAAAATTAAAACTTCAAAATTCTGGAGTAAAATGTTCACCCAGGGGGGGAAGATGTCAAGTCGCTTTCCACTGCAGAGGGCTTTGAACAGCCTGCCTCCGCATGGTCCACTTAGAATGGTGGGCAGCACAGAAGCTCGCAAGTGTCCCAACTGTGGTGACATTAACGGTTCCATTTGGGCAGCCATCAGAAATTCAAAAAAATTCTATTCCCCAATCGATTTTTCCAATAGCGCCCACAAGGACGTTATGAAAACCAAAGAAATTCAAGTGCCAAACCCGCCAAGGAAGTACAAAAGGATATCGTCCGAGTTTCTAAAACTCCTCGAGCCATATGAGCAGGTGGCGCCAAAACCTCAAACTAAAAGGAACTCGAGAGTAATGATAATTGCGCCTGAGAGTGACGAGGAGCCGCACAAAGATCATCCCAAATGGAAATGGAGGGGTATGCGCGAATTCCTTGCAAAGATGATGCAAAATCAATCAAGGCAAACACAGTTTAGGCCGCAGGAACAGGTCACAAGTGGAGCGAAACTTCGTACGTTTACAACGACCCAAGTCGAATCACTCAAAACGCAGCGGGCTGTCTATAACCAGCGATTTCCATTTCAACCAAGGATCAGAATGCTCAATTCAGAAAAGAAGACAAAAACAAAGAAAAAGGATGTCAAAGAGATACCTCATTTGAGGTTGCAAGCTTTTAATGCGAAGGATCACTCGAAGGATGAAGTTGTCCCTGGATTCACTGAGGTAACAAAAGGCCGTGCCGAGATTTATACCCCAATCAGAAAGACTGAACAACCTCCAGTTGTGAAAAGAATGTTCATGCCCCCAAGAAGTAAAATACAAAGCGTGGCAGACGATCGAGAAGGACTTTACGGAATTCGACCGAAGAAAACGACACGTACGCCTCTTCGCATTGATCCCGAGGAGGGCCAAGGTCCTCAGTATATTTTGGGAGTTCCAGACGAAGTGCTGCGAAAATCTAATCGGAAAAGGAAGTCGAAGTAATTCATAGGCAAAGTCGTTGATAGTCGATGAATTTGAGGCCGAGATGAACAGTTTGAAAAAATTCAATGACGATTGTCCATTGAAACTGTCAAAAGACGAAGGAAAAAATATTGCCAAAAAACGACACCATTTCCATTGACCGATAGATGGACAGCGGAACGTCAAACTCACGTCAAAAACCATATAAAAATATTGACATCTAGCACAAATGGCAGTTGATGTCAGTTTTGTTATTATAAAGTTTGACATTAATTTGACGTGTAGCTAGCCATATATCGGTGAAAATAAAAAGAAACTACCTTTACTCACACGTTGACATCAAAGTTGGTAGTCCAAGGGACGCTAAACTTAAATTTGGGTCCGTTCAATAAAAAAGCGGAATATTTTCTCGTTGCAACTGGCGTGAAATGACTGCTTTTTAATTATCGCCTGCATAGTCGGTAATTGGGTCTCGGTTTCTAAAATATATGTAGCTCACAAATTGTTCAATTTGACAGTTCTCTTTGTGGACAAACAACATTATATTTCGCTGCAAATAAAGTGCATCCATAATGTGTAGTTCTTCATCATTTACGTAGACGTGGACGTTTATCGTATGCAACTCGTATGCCGTTTTGTCCGTATAATGATTTTCAGAATGGGGACGTATGGATTTTTAGTGTCTACATACACAGTTGGCATTTTTAAGTGTCAAAATTCAAAATTAACAGCGAGAATACAAAAACAATTCAAGTTGACGAGTCAAAACGTTTGTACTCCTGGTCCAGACAAATCTATAGTTGATGTTTTATATGAACTATGTATCCAAACGTCCCTAATATATTTTGAACTGTCGTTTACGATTGGGCACATTTAAAAATTTAGCAAATTTTAAATCGACTAGTTTGGTCTGTGAACTAGATGTACCTTAACCCAAAAACAAGATTGGTCGGTTACGTCGCTTTTCTCTTTCCAGACACATATGCGAACTGTCAACTTAGTAGGTACTCAGTGTCGAAATTTTGACTCCCCCAAATAAACGTCAAGTGAAGGCTGTTCATGTGACCGATCTAGCATAATCGAAATCAAGTCAGCCAGCTGTCAAACTTCCTGGACTAGATTGTTTAACGTACCGATTTTTCACAGTCAAACCTGACACTGAAATTGTTAAATAATAATAATAATAGTTGGCGCAACAGGTCTGTAGGGACCCAGGGCCTAGCTTCTCGCAACCATTCGTTTTGTGTGAGTTTTTAATTTTGGAACGAATGGAAGGGATCTACAATTTTATGCCGATTCCAAACGGCCGATTGAGAAGCTCTTTCAAGACAGTTATACTCTCGGATGTTTGTCAGAGGTTCGCGAGAGGTGGCGCAGTGAAAAAACCCTGAGTTGTAATTTGGATTTATGCGGGATTCGAACCTGGACCCCTCGCTTAGTAGTCCAATACACTAACTAGATGGATCGTTTGACCAATTTTTCTATTGACTTTGACACAGGGGTAGCCTACTACTACCAAACACATCCGTTCTAAGTCCTCGTTGCTAACTAAATCAACGAAAGCAGGAAGGATTTGACAGATAACATTTGAAGTATAGGAGAAAGTTAACGTGTCTCGTAATGGGTCGCATATAAAAAAAGACATAAAGCTAGTCAGAGAGAAGATGGACATAGAAATGTTAACGAGGACAATGTGTGAGATAAGAAACTCTTTCTGTGGTAATTCACTCCTATTAGTCCATTGCCGTCAGACTTGAAGTCCAATCCTAGTGACTGCGGCAAATGTCCACCATTCCACCCATAAATTTGAAGCCCCACTATCGCTCACTCTATAGACTTCGTCCAAGTAAAGTAATTGAGCTGATAATTTACAAGCCCCAATGTGACCTATTTCCAGCCCATGTACATCCTTTGTTGCATGACTGGGAGATATTACTTCAAATCACTCGATAGCACGGTTCCCGCTGTACACAAAAAAAAAGTCCAAATGAGTTTTATCACAGCGCATTGCCACAACCCCCAAAGTGTGTACATGTGGTTCGACCAAAAACTTGTAAGATGGGGTTAAACGGGGGAAATATCGCGTGTTCACGCTACGGCCTTGCTGCCGCCCACAACCACTCACTAATCTCACTCTAAATTACCATGAATATTTCAGTGATTTGACTTACAGAGGCAGAGTGTCGGACACTCTATCGCATGCGGTCGGCACTCATTGGAGAGCGGTCAGCCACAGTTTGGTGGGTGGGATAAGCCATGCGTGCCCAACCAGGTGGACCTGTGTAAGCAGTGAACTACAACAATAATTACAAAACTTTCAGCGGCACAACAACACTCAACAGCAATAATTATTAATAACAAGTCGTCATTGGGGGCCCACCAAATGTACTAGAGTATGTAAGGGCGAAGTAATGGAAATAGAATACAAACGCCAATGAGGACCCAGTTGATTGGTAAAAATTGAATTGCGTTTTCCCGGGCGAGAACTTATAGTCCCATCGATTGGAAAATGAGTGTGGCGACGAGAGGTGTATATGATATAATTTGCAGAGTTATTTTTGGCGATGATTTACACCATATACGAAGTTGTATGAGCTTTTCGTTGTGTGTTCTAGGACAGTGGCAAGAATTTTTTCCATTCAAAGTTGTAAATGAATCATAAGGAATGAATTGATGTTGTCAAGATTATTAATAAAAAAAAAGATAGATTGAGCAGTCATCGATTTTCGATTCAAACTTGGATTTATCAAAGTGGTTCTATGACACTTAGATGGCGCACAAACTGACAGACGAAAATAATGAATATTCGCTAAAGTGCTGTTTGGTGGAATGTGCGTTCCTTGACAGGTGACGGGGTTATCTTGAAATAGTGATAATAAATTTGATGGCAGTTGGAATAGCATGTTGGCATGCACTTTTTGTTGAGGTCTTTATATACAGAAGCGACTTCGAACTAGAGAAATGCGCGCTGTAACAGTCACAGACTTCATCCGAACTATGTGATACTCGGCAGCGGGTGTGAGTTAATGGTGGGACGATTAAAAACTAACTTCTGGGCGCTCTTGTATATATATATTCATTCTTTATTCCTTTGGTTTCAAAGATCTCGTTGACGTCGTTGCAGCCCTCAGTTTAAGCCCTAACTCATTGTGAAATAGCAAGCCATACGTGAATTCCGAATTCCACCGTTATTAACTATGTATTCTAATTTAACTGCAGCGTTGACAGTTCTGACAGTTCGAAGGAGATGAAGTATACTATATCGACAACCGACAAGACTGCGGTTAGTTTCGCTGTCACAGCGACCAGCTTGCTTCCCTTCAGAAGTTGTTGCTGCTGAACAATTGCTGTCTCGGGTTTCAAAAATGTACTTAAAGCAATCGATGTTAATTCGTTAAAAATATAAATCTTGCACAACGAAATGGGAACAAATCTAGTCAAGAAAATATTACCATCCATACTCAATTGACATTATTGAAAGTGTCAAAATTAAAAAAAAAAAAAAAAAAACGCTTAACAAATTAGACAAATCTGGTTGACGTTTTACATGAACTAGGTGTAGGTATCCGAACGAAACCAATAAGCACAAAAATCAACAGTCATCTTTCAAAATGGATGTCGCTGGAAAAAGCGTTGCCAATTCGAAAAACATACCCTTTAAAAATCAATGACTCTTTATAATACAATTTGCCAATAGCCAAAAGAGGCATTCTGCAATTCTATATTTAGTGAGTTAAAATTTATAAATCCAGATCTTCACTGCCTCGTGATTTGCCTCTGTCCTTTAAATAATGGAAGCGAATTCACTGCGATCAGTTGCAAATGGGTCATTTGCTTGTTTTTGGTTTTAAATTATATTTTATTCGGCCCTAGCGAGGTATCCGTCGGAATGGAAAATTCTTCGATTTTATACGATTCGGATTTTTGCTGCGAGGTATTCTTTGGAACAAGTGTTCGGATAATGTTTCGGACATTTTCTTAACGAATATTGGCGAATTACGTTGTATTGCATTTTTTTGGTACAGCTAGGTTCCGATATAATCCGACAGAAATTGGTTGCGGATATTCTTCGACAACAATCAGTAGCAGTATTTATTTACGATTTGCAATAAAGCCTAGTATGCTGTTCCAGGAAAGCTAAAATTAAGCGCCGTAAAAAAAAACTGTGTAGGCACAGCTGATTGTCTTGCTCTGTTTAGTCACTTGGTACTTAGTAACTCTTCCAGGTACTCCTCGTTAATGTATTTTGCATTAATAATAACAATATAATTTTTGGCGCAACAGGTCCGTAGGGACCCTAGGCCTAGCTTCTCACAACCATTCGTTTTGTGTGAGATTTCATTTTTGGAACGAATGGAAGGGATCTACAATTTTATGCCGATTCCAAACGGCCGATTGAGAAGCTCTTTCATGACATTTATACTCTCGGATGTTTGTCAGACGTTCGCGAGAGGTGGCGCAGTGAAAAAACCCTGAGTTGGAATTTGGGTTTTTGCGGGATTCGAACCTGGACCCCTCGCTTAGAAGTCCAACACACTAACCACTAAGCCACTGCGCCTATGCATTAATTAATTTTGCATTAATACGCTTACTCAAATTCTGTAAAGAGTTTTCGTACAGTGACTAACAAATTTAGCTTGAACTGCGCACAGCTTGGCTTAACTGCTTTGCTTTTGTCTTTGGAGACATTTTGAGGGCTTAATTTCATTTAATGTTAAAATAATGTGAACAATAAAAGGAAAAAAACAATAGAGCAACGCATTTTTTTATTTATTGCCTCAATTTGTTTCCAGTGCAAAATCAAGCGGAAAAACAAGCACCAAACAATACGGGGACGTGAAATCAATGCGTCATCGCATTTAAATTTTTTTTTTTTGGAAAACGGATACTTCGAATGCGATTTGCGGTTCCGACAGAGTATGCTGCGAAGAATTTTCCGTTCCGACGAATAATTCGCTAGGCGCAACTCTGAGCTTAACACCATGTTCCCACCAACGTGATTTAGCTCATATTTTACGTGTTTTAGTTTGACATCCAGCAGAAAGAATTCGTCCACTTCGGAGAGGGTAGTTTTTTTTTCGTTGTTTTTCTTTTGTTATCACACCTCTGCCAAAAATAAAACAATTTATGGTAAATCACGTTGGTGGGAACATGGTATAAGGCTCTTAATTTAATACCATGTTCCCACTAACGTGTTTCAGGCCATGTAATTTATAAATCACGAATGGCGTCTCCACCGTACTTTATGTGTTTTAGTTTGACATACAGGAGAAAGAATTCATCCACTTCGGACCAGGGGTAGTTCCCACCCACCAACCACCCCCCCCCCCCCCCCGCCCCCCCATATCTGCCAAACATAAAACAATTTATGATTGTATGTTGACCTACATATAAACTGTACTTAATTCTAATATATAAAAATCTCGTGTCACAGTTTTAGTGGTTATACTCCTCCGAAACGGCTCAACCGATTTGGATGAAATTTTATATGTAAATTCAGTAGGTATGAGAATCGGTTTTAAACTAATTTTTATACCCCTAAGAGTTTACAATTGGCGTTGTAGGCACATATTTCGTTTTTCATGGGGAAATGCGGTGCCGTGAAATAAGGCCAAGCGAAATAAGGCCAAATCTGAAAATTTGGCCTTTTTTCACTTTACAAAAGTGAAATAAGGCCATATTTCAACAGTTGGTCTTATTTCACTCGAACAAAGTGCAATAACGCCAACCAAATTTGAGTAATAAGACCAAACTTGCACCCACCCCGTAATCCAACAATAAACCCAAGCAGGGGGGTTGCAGGGGGCAGCATGCCCCCCCATACAGATTTCATAGTTTGAAAGCGCAATAACACCAATTTGGCGTTATTACACTTTGTCGGAGTGAAATAAGACCAACTGTTGAAATATGGCCTTATTTCACTTTTGTAAAGTGAAAAAAGGCCAAATTGTTAAATTTGGCCTTATTTCGCTTGGCCTTATTTCACGGCACCGGGAAATGCACTTTGAAAAAACAATAAACTGGATAGAAATCGAGTAGTGACACTTCAAATACAAAAAAAAAAAAATCGAGCTGTCGTGGGACGGCCGAAAGAAGCGAATCATTGGACGTAAAGTATTGGCCCGTGTTACGTGGCGGCCTATTTAAAATTCTTTTTAATTTTTCATAGTGCCAGTTAGTTTAGATTACTCTCTCTGTTCCTCTTTCGCTCTCTACACACATATATTTAAGAATTTTTCGACTTTTCTTTTTTCCTAAACCATCCCTGAATCAAGACGAACAACACAAAACAAAAATCATCCAAATCGGTGGAGCCGTTCTAGAGTTTTCATCTTCCAAGTGCGCCATGGAGGGGGAAGTTAACGCTACGGTGACGATTTTTTTCGGTTTACTCCCCATCTTTTTGAACTCAAAGGTACCATAACACCTTCGTGTCTTTGTTTATACTCGATGTTGGATGTATTCGATTGAATGGCAAAAAAGAGGCTTGCCTCATGCGCACATTTTCATTTGGTTAGTCGAAAGAATGCAATCAGACCAAATTAATGACACCTTATGTGCCGAGATTCCAGGTCCCGAAACCGATCCATTCTGGAATAGCGGCTACGCTGCTGGAAGGTTGCCGAACCGCTCATTCGGCATTGAAATTGCATTCAAGCGGTTGAAGAACCAATATGTAACATAGCGAAACATTCAGCAATGGCCAAAGTTTTGGTAGCAAGCAAAATTATTATCTGTGACGAATGCACAATGTCGCATAAGCGTGTGTTAGAAACTCTGAATCGCAATATGAAAGATCTGTATAATGACGCAAGACGTTTTGGGGGTGCATTGATTTTACTCTCAAGCGATTTCCGGCAAACGCTACCAGTAATACCACGATCGACCGCTGTTGATGAGATCAATGCTTGCCTCAAATCATCGATATTGTGGTGTTATGTGAAGAAACTTCAGCTGACGACATCGCATGTTTGCTAAATGATCCATCTGCCGAAGTGTTCTCCAATCAACTGCTAACTATCGGTAATGGTCATGTTCCTGTTGACGCTTCGAATGGATTGATTTCGTTGCCGCGGAATTTTTGCAATTTTGTCTCAACGAAAGAGGTATTTAAGAGTCTACATAAAATAGCATGTGCATTGTGCATGCTCGGAATTAATATTTTCATTACATTAACGAATTTGGGCGGAACGAAGTTCGCCGGGTCAGCTAGTAAAAATATAAAACTCACCGAAACACGAAGAATGTTGAATTTGAGATAATTTTTTTGACATTTTTTTTGTTTGTTGTTGAATAAAATTGATTGTAATTAAATTGAATTGAGTTGAAACAATAACAGGTATGTTGGATTTTCTTTCGTGTGGATTTGCGATGATGACAGATACGTAATTAAAATTTAAGCACGTATAAATCACGTAATTAGTAATCACGAAAATGTATGGTGGTAAATTACGTAATTTATGAGATGATTTACCTAAATCAAGTGGATTCAATCGTTGGTGGGAACATGGTATAAGATTTGAATAGCATGTTTTCGGGTTTATCGAGCGAACAAATTCTCGCCTAGATGTACTAATTTCATACACAAAAACAGGCAATTACGCTTATTAGTATATAGCCTACATTAAACCGAACAGCAATAATTATCAAAAACAAGCCTACTTTATCGCACACATTTATCGTGTTTTGTTTTCATCCGTAAATTGGTCGATTCTAACTGAATGAAGGGAACGACAAATAAGTCAACCACAGCAACAACTCAAATTTCACTTGTGTCGCTATCTATCATACTCGGTCGCATATATAATTATATACAGTGGTAATTTCGTCTGATAAAATAAAGAATATATTTCATTATACAATCTAAATGACACTTGGTACCTTCGTGGCCGCGGTTGTTGTCTCCGTACGCTCCACTCATAAAAATAAATTACTAGATATGAGAGCGCTTGCTGGTGCCAAACGATGGAAATTGAGAGGAATAAAGTTTTATACACAAATTGACTGTTGCAAACGATAGAAATTTCAGCGATGACTGCATTTGAGGTATGAACGTATGTAATCGGTCACGGAAAAATACAACATCAATAGAAGTAAAGTTTGCTGAGTTTATTTGTTCAAAAGCGTACGTGAGAGAGCTTCGCCTTCGTTGCTTGCTATTGTTCTTTTGCACTGCAGTGGAGTGGCTTGCTACTACTTAAGTGTGTGTGGCTTGTTACGAGATGTGCCATAAAAAGTATGAAAAGTACTTGCAGCTTGATTTGAATTGTAATCGCCAGCAGCACGTGTAATGTAAAATATTCGCCTAGTAACAAAGGCAATTGTACGGAGAGTGGCAGAGCGGTGTGAGGGAGCAACCTGTTTTTTGTTTGCATATAATAATGATAGAACAGTGTCCCGTTGTAAGTAAGTTTATGCGATGAAGTGTGGGGTTTACAATTTAATCTTAACGACTGATTACAGCGCCGTTTCTTACAGCACTTGACAACTTACTAGATAGAATATCTGGTCTAACAAGCATGCGTTAACAACCCATCTGCTCTCTTCAGTTGAATGAAGAACATATTTCAGGTCTAAGCTCAACGCGGTTTTTAATGAATCAATGGGCGTTGAGCTTGAGCGACTAGTGCAGTGCGTATGAACGAGGTCAAGAGTGGATCGCACGATTTGGATTGTATAAGGCTCTTCAAGCTAACGTACTGAGTTCGCTTTTTGTTATTTCCCATTTTCGATCAAGGCCCTATCTTTGTAGCGTTTCAAACGATTATCATTGAAAAGATAAACCTCGATATAACAACCCTGTGTTGTTTGGGAGCGGCACCCAGTTTAGTGTCTACAAATGTAAATAAATCGATCGATAACCGAGTAAGCACTAAAAATTTCTCATTTTGACCGTCAAACTTTCGAAAGAATCCCATCTAGACGATGATCCTCATACGTGACATGTTCCCAGTATTTTGCTACATCACAAATAGACTCACGATAGAACAATTCACATTCGCTTTCAAACGAATTCAATATCGCACACCAGTAAATGAAAACAAACCTTTCAGATTGCACTTTCTACATATATTGAAATTGTAATTTTTAGGACTGAAGTGCAATTTTGTCGTTGTGGAAATTCGTAGCTATATGAATATTCAGTTAATAATATGCGCACCTACTTTTTACTACATATTTACTTAGCTATGATTTAAACAAAAACAAATATTTTCCCTCCTTGGCCTTGATATAAAACAAAAAAATATTTGGGAAACCTTATTGGTGATATACCATACGACATGACCATAATAAACATTAATAATAAAAAAAGGAGGTTATACCGGGTGTTGTGTGCAAATGTTAGCCTTCTACGTCAATTAGTTTCTGAGATAGAAGTAGGAACAAAATTGGTCTAGTGGGTTCGGACAGACGGATGAAACTAATAAGGTTCCGTTTTTGACCTTTTGAGTACGGACCCTTTAAAGTGGTGTTGTTTTTAAAAACAAATAAGTTCAGACTTATGGACAAAATAATAATAAAAGTGCTGTCTCACCTCAGGATTTATGCTTATTAGTGCGCCTTGATCAATATCACTATTATTTGTGAGTTATTTTCTAAAAGAAAATGTTCAGTTTTAAAATTATGACCTGCGTCATTTCTTAACAAATTCTTGGTTTCAATTCACTGAAATTTTTTTTTTGTTTTCCGCTGTAAAACAGTAGCGCGTCAGTATTTTTGGATTACGCGTGAAGTTGGCTAGTAGCAGTCATATAATACTAAGTCAATGGTGAAAACCATTTCGTTTCACTTTTTCACAGAACGAAAATTGAGCCCACAGGAAGAAATTTGTAAAGTTTTGCTATAGTCTAGTCTCAAGTAGATACATTTTTTTGCAAAATCCTGTCACTTGTACCTACTCTGATGGTTTACGATTATGTGCATTGCATGTATTTGTGATGTGTCGCATTTCGAGGGATATTTTCGTTAAGTTCTGTATAAAGTATGGAATTTCTCAAGATCGCTTTTGTTCTGGCGAAAAGAAGTTAAATCGACGTGTAAGCAGTCTTCATACTTTCAAGCAAGCTTCGTTCCTCTTCCCGAATGTTTTCAGTGGTTCGTTCCGCCGATTTTTCTTGACCTTTCCTAAGCAAACTTTCGGTCCCCGACATTCCAGAATAGTAGTGACTATAGGCGTTTTTCTTTTTTAGTTCAGAGCTGAGCACTGAACATCAGAGTTCGAGCATTATGAGCGCGCTCTGAACCATGCGTGCTCAGAGCGTTCAGAGGATGTTTTGTTTTTCCTGTTTTTTTTTGTCCTTTAAATGAGACTGGAAGTGTGCATGTACATGTGTACTCAGCTTTTTACTCACGATGCTCAGTCAATTTATTCTGAGCTCATAGAGCGCGCTCTGATCATGCTCTGAGCGAAAAAAGAAACACAAATTCGAGCTCTGAAGTGTCTGAGCTAAAAAAGAAACACGAACTTCTTGTATAACAGTTCAGGTTGTGCTCTGAACTAAAAAAGAAAAACGCCTTATGTCTCTACAGAAAATAAGGCAAAAGAAAACCAAAGAACACCATTGCAAACACGGTACAACTTCTCCCATGTCTGAGCCTTTCTATAGAGCAATGCTGGCTGATTACTGCTGCTAGACAGAGCTCAATGCCATCAAATAATGCTGGAACCTTATCAACAAATGATAATCTATAGAAAAATTATTAACTGCATTACGAAGTGGAGACTACTGTTTGAACAATTTTCAGCTCCTTTTGGAACAATAGATCTTATAAGTCGAAATGCCTTCACTTCGCTATTGTAAGTCAGAAGTTAAAAAAAATCATTCTTCTCCATCATTAGTAAGTAATCTCAAAGTTCCACCCAACAAGACCATAAATCATAACGTAGCACAGGGGAACATTACTCTCTTTGAATAGAATGACTTTTGTTTTTTGTTAAAGCACCTACCATTTTAAATAAATCCACGACGCACTTTCTTGACTGTCACTTAGTGCAGGCGATCTTATCAGAATTTCCTTTATGTTCTGTCATCCCACACAGATAGCAGACGAAACAAAACAGACTTTGGCTTACCAACTCACTAAGCTCGCTGTCAATGTTTACCCACTGATTACTTAAATTGGAATATTCATGCCAGCTAATGGAGGTGTCACTCTCCAAAACGAGAACGATAATTGAATTTTTTTTGTCTCCCCAGTCTGGTTAACTGTAGCCAACAGTTCAGGGCTTAGGCACGTTGCGTAAACTGACGCGTTATTATCTGATGTGATAAACGAATATTACATTCATTCCCAACGATTGGCTCTTCAATGACGTGCTAAACAACCAACAAAGTGGTTTAAATTATTGTTTACACTCGCCGCCTACAAATTGAATGAGTATGTGGGTTATTTTTCGATTCTATCACGTGAATTTATTTTCCGTAGTTTTATCAGATCGAAATCCATTCACACGTTAGTTATACTCTTATGTCAGACAGAGAGTACATTTTTTTTTATTTTGTTGTCCGGTTGGCCCCGATTTGGACTGTAATTTCGTTAATTAGACTTTCGAGTGGTTGGTTGCATTTTCTGTCGCTAGAAATAGAAACAAAATTTGACACTGACAGTGGTAAGGCAGTGTGCCTTTTTTTTGTTTATAGATCGCCATCGATGAGTAAGCTTTGGCTTTAAACTGCACCTGTTGCTGAATTGTCTAACTTTGAAGATCAGATATGCGCAAAATAGATCGATTGGGAATTTCACAACCGAAACGAATATGTTGTTGATCGAAGCTCTTCGTCAGTGGCACACAAACCAGCAGCATTTATATAAGTATAGTCAGTCATAGCGTGTACACACGTACAAATGGGAGTCGCTTTCTTAGAAGTTGGTTATACGAAATAACTGGTTCGTTGATGAACACTATCGCGATTTTTTTTTTCATACCGAGAAATCATTTCCGTTTTAAACTGAATTTGGTTACTGCTAACTACTGTTACTGCTATTACTGATATAGTTCGTTAAGTGGCTACCTGCATTGTTGAGTCAAAGGCACACCATTGCCTCGTTTAAAGCAGTCTCTTTTAACCTTTCATCAATAATATCACCAGCGCGGAAACAGCAAAAATATTGCTTTCAGAAGTGTCCCCACCGAAACGCTTTGTTTTATAAGGGAATTACAACGAAATATCTGTATCGATAGGATGAACCGTCTGGTAGACACAGGCGATAACCAAACCAATCAACCAATGCTTCTGAGAGAGCTAAATTTACGGTTCAAAACGAAGGTAAAGCAACATTGACTTTTCGAAAGGAAATAGCAAGTGAAGTAGTCGGTGGAATCTATATTGAAAAGTACTTCGAAAGAGGGTAAACTGATCTCTCCCAAGTTCACAAGGCCCATGACAAAACTTGTAAGGACTACCATTGACATACGCCAGTAGGTTCGCAACTAGTGCTAGAGATTTGCAAATTAACACTTCCCCCTACAAGATTTAACCGTCTCGCCCGAAGCGACATCTGCAAATCGTACTTAAATTTAGCGACACTTGTTTTCTTGTCCCACTTCTCATCCGGGACTATGTACATATATCTTTCATACACAATTTTCCCTAAATCTGCCAAAAATAAGTCAGCAATGAGTTTTAGCAGACAACCGGTTTTTATGTTTCTTGTCCAGTCGGTTCAAAGTGGAGTGCCACAAGGCTCTGTTCTTGGACCAGTGCTTTTCTGTATATATATGTCTATGTTGTCGTAAAGCAGAGGAAAATTTACATATTTTCCGATTGTTGTGAAAAGCTAGGCTACACCAACCTGCTGCATCAACTATTTATTTATTTATTTGTATTGCAAAGTTCCCATAATGCACAAACGATCACTTACACAGAAAGAACTCTATAACCTCCATCGAATATACGAGCAATAACCAATATCTATCGAACTCCTTAAATCGTCTTCTCTGTCGAATAATCTCCAAATGACTCATTTGTTTAAAAATAAAACTCCCTGAAGCATGACTCGCCTCCCTTCATTATCTCACTGGCAAGATTCACATTACGTGGGCTCATCACGCTTCAGAGATTTTCAATTTTAATTGCCCCCAGTCACGACTAGAACGCACAATCTGCATCATTATTTAAAAGAAAATCAAATTCTCAGTCATTAAATAAGGATCTCCATGTCGACATATTTTGCCGTCAAGCAATCAATTCCCACACCAACTGTGACTTCCATGCGTCGCCAAATAGCTCAATGTCAGTGGAAATACGAATGATAATACATATTTCCTGTGAAAGAGCTTATCTCGGCTTTACCCTTGCACCGTGGGTGTGATACCAGGAATTCGATATTTTCTGCGAATTCAAATGTAACACAACAACACACAGGACACAGTTCTATAGTAGTCACCCATGACCGTTGGCATTATTCCAAATGAGCCAAATGAAATCATATTTATGAAATTAGGACGCGATTCCGATGGAAAAGGATACACAAATGGATATTGGATGCTGACAAATACAACTGCATGGAAAGTAGTTCTTGCTGTTTTCATTTCTACAACAAGGATTCAGTGATTTTCACTTTGAGAGGAGAGCAATAAGTAAATTTAATGGATTCGCTTGCCAGACAGCATGGCGAGGGTTAGTTCTTTGAATTTTTATTTCATGGCAAGAGGAAAAATATGTTGTTTGCGCTTTCGGGTTGATGAATACAAAATTTGTTACGTATACGCCATACGCTATCGATGGGGAACGGGAGATTTTATTGCGTTTGTGAAAATGCATTTTATTTGCAAAAACAAATGGTGCAGTTCTTTATAATGGCTTTTGAACTAGTAAGAGTCGTTTTCTTATTTTTTGTTTTTGGTTTAGTTTGTGTCAAATAAATAGATGATTCTATCGTAAGAAGATACATTTCATCGAAATGCTGTATTGTCCTCTTCAGTGTAACATTTTAAACTGATTTTAATCTTCGCTAAAAGGGTTTTTAAGGAGCATCGTGAAGCGTCGAAGAATCGATGGGTTCCCCGAAGCTTTCTTACGACTGGAAAATTGTGTTGACGACTTTGTATCATACTTTATGATATAAATTAGACAAAAAGAATAAAACAAACCTCCTGGCTCTAAAAATACCGTTCAACACCGGTATAAGCAAACACTGCCATTGGAATCATGCTCAGTAAATTGAGTTAAGATCGCAGTTCGTACCTTTAAGAGCGCTTGCCAGTACGCGCAGTGTCAAGCTAAAACCGTGTTCTTACTTATTTCCCTTTAAGCCGAGTTGTAAGAATATTTCGATATATTTTTTTTGCTTATATCCCTCTTTGAAGACATTTTCTAAATTCAATCGAAATAAAGAGGTTCCATACAAAGATAGATCCGGACAGACGCAAAAGCCGCAAAACAAAATTAATTCTTTCCAACTACTGCAACTGCTCCCTTCTAAACAAAGAGATATATCTCGAAACACAAGAGTGATTATTTATTACAATCACTACTTGTTCAAAAATAAAAACAAACAAGATAACACAATCCCAAGCGAACTATCAATAGAGGTCAGTTGATTATAATATATATAGAGCCGCTTGTCTGGCCGATCGCCTTGATCCACGACACAAAGTTTCCGAACAACAAATCGAACAACGAAAACATATTGTTGATGCATTCATTTATTTATACGCAACTTGTGACTTTTGTTTTATCAACAACAACAACAGCAAACCACCGCAGACAAAAGACCGTTTTGCATGTTTTTCTCCGCCCTTACTTAATCTGTCAAATAAATATGAAGAATCGTAAATTTTTCCAATTTCATCAACAGAGAACAGATAGCAATGGCCAAAGACCGAAGAGTTGAGTTCAACGCCCGTGAACTTTAATTTGCACGATAAAAGCACACAAACAATCAAACGAATCAATTCCACAGGGAGAATGAATTCGACGAAGTCAATTTAGAATGCGGGCATTCGTTGATAACACAGCGTTTGACGTTTGACCCAATAAGCGTGCAACTCTGTGCAAACGAGTAAATAAATTGATGTGTTCGCCTTGGTGTCTTATGTAATAATCGGATTATGTTTGGGGAATTGGAGCAAAGTTTGCTTTGGCGGACAGGTTTCCAACTCCGTTTGGGTATTGATTTTGCGGGAGTGAGATATGGGGAGTGTGAAAGACAAAACGGGGTCTTTAATTTTGCTAGAAATTTTACATTATGTAGTTGTGGCTAGTTTTGGTAACCTTCTAAGCGATTAGTTTCGTTTCGTGTGGCAGTATGGCAGTACAACTGAACTGATCAAAGGTTTGAATTTAAGTAGTATATCCTTGAAGGTCGCGTCAATAAGCTTTCCTCTAAGGTAACAGCCAACTTTCTACAAGTACTTATCAAACTTATTTATACTTAGGGTGAATCTTCGTTCACAGCATGTTTTACTATCTCTAGACAACTTTAGCTCAACTCACCTCGGGCTGTGCCACTTCCAAATAGCTATTTGTCTCACCTCAAAATGCCAAAATAGATTCTAAATGACTTAACTCCAACAAAGGCCCACAGGATGTTCAACACCTCACAAGAATAATTGCAACGAATCGAAATCCTATGAATCTCGTTCCAAATCGAAGGAAAACTGGAGAGCATTCTGGTAATAATCCGGTGGTCGTTTCTTGACATCGATGTGAAATTCTTGAACTCTTTTGAGGTATGCCAACTCTTGGTAGGTACGCCAAGGTCCTAGAACTGAATCACATCGAAATCTAAAGATTACAGAAGATATTTTCCTATCAACCTGAAACGCCTAACTGTCAGTCGAAACGATGACATGTATTGCGTTGTTCAAGAAGGCTAGGTGGTTGATGTCGGAATAATTCAAGAGCTTAAATGAAACAATCAATTTCCCTACTGAATGTAAGTTAGTATTAAAGTAGGCCTCAATTTTTTTTTGCCGGCCGAGGTGCTTTGTTCTACTCGGAGCAATTGCTTTACATTCACAGAGAATGTAGGACATGTCATCAGCGACTTGTAGGTCCTATGCCTATCCTGCATATATCCGAATTATCCAAGTCTCATGGCACACTTCCTCAGAAGGCAAGACTTTTTAGCCAATCACTTTGCAAACCAATAGAAAAAACCCATCAAAACTTTCTGGCCTAAGACCATTTGCAACCGACTAGGTGTAACGAATAAATGCTGTCATAGGCATTTAGCGTGTCACCAGAAACGTAGACGACCTTTACCCAGAATCGCGTTTAACTACACATTCACATGCCACCTATATCTGTAATTTAAGAGCTCCATAAAAAGAAAACTCCATAAACAAAGTAAATATCTAGGTTACAACGCAAGCCCCTTATTTGATTTTGTTTACGAGTCTGACCGAATATTTCATTACACAGCTCATAGTGAATTTTAAAAGTTACGTCACACGAAAAAGCAAATGAAAAGAAATATATGTTGAAACAGCTTACAAATCAAAGGCAGTAGGTGGTGCAACTTTTTGGATACTGCCTGTGACATTGTGATGTAAGAAGTCAAAGATCTGTAAACTCGATGATGCAACCATTTGTATCACATCCCATTATGCATTCAAATTCATAGAGGCGCAAGTGTATGTACTCACTTATTGGTGATCTCCATGACATCAGACATCATCAGTCGATATTTCTTTCGAAACTTAATCCCCTGCGGTGTTTCCAGCAAGTACTTGTTAAAGAAATCTGTCAGCGAGACAAAATAGATGAATCCCAACGAGGTGAGGAAGAGGCCTCGTTGCAACGAGATTCGGTCGGTTGTGTTCTGGATCTGTAGCAGGCTGCCACACGCGATGCTGATAGAACCGATCGAGCATGCCAGTGATACGTAACATCCACGACGACCACGTAATGCCGGATGCTGGAGCGACTTTGTACCCATGATTATGCCGTGCGGTGCGGTGCTCTCAACAACAAGACACTTTTATATTATTAATTGCAATTAACTCTAGGTGGTAATTTTCACTTTTCACTGGTTATTCACTGGTTTGCTAGACATTGGTTTCTCACATGAACTCGACACAAACAGCTGATGGGTGGATTTGGATGGTGTATGGACTGCGACTATTTCTTCTGTTATGACACAGCAGCACGGAATTTTTACAAGAAATGCGGCCAAACGCAAACACTCAGAGCCAGCCCGAGTCCGACGCAAACGCCCCCACGAAACGAGAAATTCCCCAACACTTGGGATGAGAGTTGGGAAAAGATATAGAGCTCGAGAACGAATTTCAAGTAAACAACGTCGTAAAACTCACAAAGAAAAATTTTTTTTTTCTCTCTAATTTGATTTCATCCCGGACATCGTATTGATTTGATTTAAATTTATGAATCTGATTGAATCTGCGTTACATAGACTGCTCTTGTTTGGGGATATGCAACAAATTTCATCTTCTTCTCTCTCACGGGAGGTGAGACCTGAGACTTTTTCTCCTCTTTTCGTGACACCTGCTCCAAATTTGTTGTTGGTTGTGAAAAGGCAAGGAATTGTTTTATTTTTTTTTCACTGATATTAAAATGTTCGTTTTTTTTAGAAGAAAGATTATCCGGGGAAGGTGATTTATTTGAATCGCGCCAAACGAAACTCGGCAACGCACGCGATGAGATTCGAATTGTGAATGGAATGGAGCGGAGGTGCGGTTGATTTCGTTTGCTTGAATCGCTTTCGTTTTTTGTGTCTACTTGTTTGCAAAAGTCTCCAATTATTAGCTCACTTCAATGGGTGACGGGAAGAGCGAAAAGCTATGTAAAGAAAAAGAACACGAACAGAATCGAATTGAAAAAGAAAAACGAATAAAGAACTATGGAAATGGTGACAGTTGAAGTTTGCGCCGGTCCCGTGATATGACAGTTCAAAGTGTAGAATTTTGAAATCCAAGCTAATGTCAAACTGTGTGAATAGTCAGAGGCGCTCAAACTGGTAAGAGGTGTGTTCGCATGAAACGAAGAAGGATGGGGTCAAGTTGTTAGGCTGAGTTCTGAGTTGCCACCAGATTGTGTCAATTAAAATGATTATTTCATTTCATGTACGAATTAATTTTGCGAAATTCGAATTTAATATTTAAATCTGTTTTGAAAAATCACCTATAGGAAAATGTACGTGTACTCACTTCGAGCTAACAACTGAATGTTCCAATTTGTAATAAACAGACGTCTTCAAAGTATTCTATCAGTACCCAAATGCATTATTTATTTGGTCTACTTGCGTACTATGCCTAGCCAAGCACCAAATATCTGTTAAACTCAAAAAATGAGAGGAACTTTGTCGGAGAGCGCAAAATACACTTCAAGGTGCGTTAATAGACTTCTTTGACCCATCTAATAATGTGTTCAATTATTGATCTTTAAGATGGATTTTGGTTTTGTTTTTATAATATTTATCAGTAAATGCGGGTTGAAATCCTATGAGATAGAGACGAACTTGTCATTACTTGTAATTTTGCTATTTTTAACTTTTTCTTTAATTTTCCGATGAAGGTGATCTACATTATGTAGATTTAAGCGGCGTAGGCGAATTAACATTTTATAACCCTTTAGCTATTTACCATAGATTGTTTGGCAGACATTTTGTTTCTTATTCTATCTCTATGTCAACATTTTGTTTTTGCCATGTGGGATGTGGCGAAAGAAAACCTCTCAACCAATTGGAGCCAAAGAGAAAATTTCTCGTTTATCCGTATTTTGTTAATTTTCTCTTTTTCTCTCATTTTTCAATGGGATTTGGACTTTTGTTTTTGCGATTGATTTATTTAGATTGTGGTCGATTTAAACGGCTCACGCATATAAATCTGATAACAAATTGTTGTAGCGCTACTATTATGTTGTTGTTTTGGTTTCTTGTTTGCTTATGTGTCACCCTGTTTTTAAATGAAAGACGGAACTAATGTGGTTTTCCATTGGGACCAAAAATCAATCTTTTTTTTGATCTAAATCACTTTTCATGTTCCATTGGGACCAAAAATCAATCTTTTTTTCGATTCAGAGCACTTTTTGCAGATCTCGATATTTTTTCAGATCTACACACACTCTCCCATTACCAATATACTTTGCACAGCTGTTTGACGTCATGTTAAGAAGTTTGCTTTGAAGACAAATGGGGGTAGTTTCGTGAAAATCAAAATAACGAAATACATTTAATAGCCATGGATATAATTCAGGAGGAAATATTATCTTAATAGTTTTCCTCGTCATCTGAAGACTACGAATCACCAAAAATACTCCATTTGTACGTGCAATAGGGGAAACATTTTTCAAGGCGATATCCATTTGTGATTTTTGCAAAAACAAATGCAATTTGAACAGCTGATATTGCTGTCATATAACACACTAATCCATTTACAAAAGCAGATCAATTTCGTTGCATGTTCCATTCGCCACGTAAAATCTGCGATGGAAAACGACATAATTTATATCAATTTGTCCGGTTCTTGACGTGGCGTCTCGTGTAGGTAAATATTTTCTTTTTGTGTGCGATAGGCGTTTCGGACTGCGTTTATGATTCATCTGCGCCAAGTAGGAAATATTTAATTTGTCCCAAGCTGGATAACCGATTGAATGGACGGACGGACATCCTTAAAAATTATTTACTTACTACACGCTGTTAAAACACAAACAAAAAAATATTTTTTCTTTCTAATTTGTCCAATTTGTCACCCTGTAAAATAGTTTCCTCTCCTTTTGTCCCGTTTCAAACAAATGGTGCTGTGAGTGAAAGGAGTTATTGATTATGATTATGAAATGATTGTGGCAGGGTGAACGGTTAAATGAAAGTTTAAGTTTTAGCGGGAACTTGTCAAATTCACCTAAAGTCGTGTGATTTTTAGTGGTGCAAAATTTTGTCTGTTGTACCGAGGTACAGTTTGTATAGCAAAACAAAAGTTAAGAGGAGTAGCTCAACAATTTTTATAATGAAAAAAAATTTTGTTTGTATATATAGAAATACTATGCAATTATAAATAATAAGGTTTTTGAAAAAGCTATTCAAATATTTATTGCAGTTGACCACTGCTTCTTTTTAACTTTTTCTAACAATTATTATTAGTATTTAATTGAATATATTACCCTAAATACTTCATAAAACTAGTTCTTCGTAATTTAATTTAATATTCTTGTAAATGAAAGGCTAAAATTAGGTTTCTTTCAATTTACAATATTTTAACTACATATTACAAAATGTACATAAAAAAAAATATATACATATGTAAATAATCAGTAAAGGAATTTCAGTTAAAATTAAATTTTTCTGGTAAAAATAGATAGATAGATAGATAGAAAAAATTTTTATTGCTGGTACATTTTCTTCGCTGGTCAATGTTATTGTTGCCCTAACATTGACCACATACTTTTTCCTATATAAATCGAAAATGAATCTACAAAATTTGGTAAATCTTTGGTTTTATGATACAGAACGATAGTCCCCATAATCTGAGAGTTGTGGATATCTATTAACAGAGCTGTAAAATTCAACGTCAAAGTTCAAAACTGGTCAATGTTGGGGTATTTGACGGGGGCGCCTAGAACATTTTCTCGCGATTGGTAGATATTAAAAAAAATAAGTTGTCGTCAATAGGAGGGGGACGGACGGGCTTTTGAATAGAGACTTACTTAAAGCGAAACATTTTTTTAAGTTAATATCGATGATCGAGTGATTTGATAAATATTGCGCTTTGCGCATAATATGCATCGGGAGTCTATGAAGTGGTACGTTATACCCAGCCCAACTGATATTTCTGGTGGCCTGGTGTTTTTTTCAGTAGTTCTTCTTGGTTGTCAAACATTTTTGTTGTCTGCAATTTAAAAAAAAAAACCGTTTCAAAATCCAGTACCAAAACGACTTCTGTTTTTCATGAACCTCCTTGGAGCAGTTTTCTTAGCGGTTTTAGATGTTTCCGTTCTTCGATGTAGGTTCTTTTCCTTTTAACGACCTAATTTTCTATTCTAGGTCCCCTTACCTAAGGGTAGTAGTCGTCCTTTCCTTCCCCAGGGCATTCATATCGACAACGACAACGACGAATATTATCCTGCGGCCGCCAATAATAAAAGCCGAACCCAAATCTATTATCGAGTTCCGGATTGACAATGAAATACATGTGAAGGACGAATTCGATTCAATAAACTTTCACTTCTATTACAAACGACTTCTCAATGCCCGGTGCTTGCATCGCCCCCCAAATACCGACTGACAACTGGCGAACTGAACAAAACGAATCGCTTAAAAAAAGTCTCCATCCTTTATTATTCCATATGTAAATAAGTACACTAAGAATAAAATAAATAGTAAAACTTTCACTTAACTAAATTAATATCACATAAATCGAATCGTGTCTGAAGCTGCTCCTATATTGGCAGCATTTCCGCCAAGGACTCGACAATACTGCTGTCACGGAAGCGTCCTATGCGAAGCGCATACGATATAACGTGCGCCACGTAGCTCTGTTCATGCACGTTGTGGAAAAGATGCGCCATTGGTCCTTGAAAAAAAGAAAAAAAAAACAACAACAAACATAAGCACATTTCGGCGTTACTAGATCAGTAAGTGAACCTTTGGCAAAGATGGTGGTATCCGATCCACCATGTGTGTTCTCATCCGTGTTGATGGCAGCTTGCTGGACATAGTCGAATGAGGTTGTGTCTTCCTTGCTAGGATCGCGTCGTTTGAGTTTACTTGTTTCAGGGTCTACTTCCGGTTGGAAGGCGTTGTAACCAGTTCCGTAGGTTAACGTTGTGTAGGGAGTTGAATCGCTTTTCGAGTTCGAGGCGATTCCTAGGATATCGCTTCCTCTTTCCGGATAGCCGTTGATTGTCAGAGTGTGTGAGTGATCGGCTGTCACAATGATTAGGGTTTCCGCGAGGTGGTCTCTGAAAGGGAGAGATTACATTACAGCGAAGTCCTTATCTGATGATTGAAATTGACATACGCCATGTCTTTCACCGTTGCATCGATGGCTTCATTGAGAGCCAAGACTTCTGATAGCGCTTTTCGTGCTGCACCTCTGTGGTGGGCTTGGTCGATGTTGCCGCCTTCAACGATCAGGAGGAAGCCCTTGTCTTTGCTCTTGAGAACCTCCAGTGCCTTCAACGTCATCTCTTTCAAAGACGGCATTCCTTGGGGCCCTTTGTCACGTTCGTGGTCGTACTTTAGATGCCCATTGGCAAAGACACCTACAAATGGACAGTCACTAAAGTCGTTGGCTGTTTGAGAACGAGATCTTACCCAGAACGTAGTCCACATTAGCACCATCGAGCTTTGCCAGTTCTTTGTTATTCTGAACCACAGCGTAGGACGCTCCTTCTCCTGTCTTCTGATCCACCCAGTCCCGAATCAAATTGCGCCCATCTTTCGAGTTGCACGACCACGTATCCAATGGATCAGCTTCGGAAGTTTGCACATTGGAAACCAGGCACTGACGTCCACCACCCATGATCACCTAAAAGAACTCACATCAGATCCGACTTTTAAGAAGCTATAGGATAGAACTCACGTTGATTTTTCGTCCGGGGTCGTCTTCAACCATTATTCGTCCAATGTCCTTGCAACCAGTGCTCCGGGCGCTTTCGGGGACGTTTGCCTCACATTCCCATCGGCGATCGGGCACATGGGCATACAAAGCGGCCGGAGTGGCATGTGTCACCCTAGTCGTCGTCACAACGCCTGTGTTCATCCCGTCTTCTTGCGCCCACTTCATAATCGTCTCCACATGATGAGTGGAGTTTCGGGCAGCAGTGCAGTTCGCTAAATTCACCGTCGAGTCGACGCCACCAGTCTCGTAATTAACTTTCACGCCCCCGAAGAGCGCAGTGGCCGTGGAAAACGAATCAGGCACCTGCTTGTTCGCACAGTAAGTCTTAAAGAAACTAAAATTAAAATCCATTTCGTTC
Organism: Cheilosia vernalis; assembly: GCA_949126925.1. Taxonomy (NCBI): domain Eukaryota; kingdom Metazoa; phylum Arthropoda; class Insecta; order Diptera; family Syrphidae; genus Cheilosia; species Cheilosia vernalis. The sequence continues at coordinate 6,876,564 of OX421360.1, read as the reverse complement.
GGGGAATCACCATGCTTACCTTCAACAGTCCCATGTGCGGAAACTTTTCCCAGCTAAGCAGACCTTCCTCCTTGAAGCCGTAAATCCTTGATGCCGTAACCGTATTCGGGCCCATGCCATCGCCAATGAACATAATAACGTTCTTTGCGCGTCTCATGTTAATGTCCTGGTGCAGGGCTGCCTTCAGTTCTTCTATGCCTTTGTCGTACCAAATTTTCTGTTCCGGCGGCAGGTTAACATTCCAGAAGGTGACATCTGACGTGACGTCCGAGTGCACCTCGTAGTTCATTAAAAATGCAATGCACAGCAGCGTGAGCAGGGTTGCCGAGAAAGTCAAAGCAATGATGAACACCTTGGACTTGTACACACTGGGCGGCCGGGGCTGCTGCTTGACATTCGAATTGGACGAGGTCAAGTCAAGACTGTTAAGTTGCAACTCGACGGTCTGTTCATTCGAGTGCGGATTGTGATGATTGAGTGACATAGTCTCAGCCAATGAGCTAAGAGGAGAAAAATGTTAATTTATCTTCACAAAATGCAGGTATGCTTGTGGACACGAAGTCATTTGCTTGGAGCAGGTGTGGAGAGCTAAAAACGAAACCCAAATATGGAACAAACAGAACTATTCCGATAAGGAACATATATGACTGATAGGTAAACACAGTTAAAACTGAAAATAGAGGAGTAATTCATAGAGTGGAACCATAAAGGCGACGATTTAAGTTTTACACGGGCAATTATTTGCAGACGCCTTTGGGGCAATAAGACAAATTACGAGTTAACGATGAATTGGCTTGGCGGCCGGCGTAGTAAACGGATAGGGAGACACGTGGCAATCATTGCAATCTAAATAACTTGACTTCACAACGTACATAACCTGATTACTTGTGTATGTACTTTTCCTGGAAGCGTCCTTCACAGCCGACGCTGGTAATTAAAAGACGGAACATTGAGAAATGACTGAAACTGTACAACTGAAGATTTTTTATTGAATTTCAAGAAGAATTCTTCACTTTAGACATTTTTCAAATGCTACCAAATATATAAATAACGACTTATGTGCATTTTAGACTTATGAACCTCATGCAAAAGTAAGAAATATTGTGGAAGGGTGTATTGCTGTTTGCGAAGGTAAAATAATTAAACATTAAATTAGATATTTTCATAATACTCATGTTGATTTATGTCGAAATTGATCTGCTTTTGTAAATGGATTAGTGCGTTATTTGCCAACAATAGGTTTGTTTGACGTGGGCCCTAGTGCGCACTGGGTTAACCCTAATGTGTTCGATATAGCACTGAACTCGCCCTGGTACTGAAAAACTGTGTTTGACATGACTTCTAGGGCGCCCTAGTTGTGCACTGAACTGACCCCAGTTATTTTGTCGGGGCAAGAACTCAGTGCTGAGTTGCGCTGTCATTTCGCTTGCTGTTATTCGTTTATTTGAATATCGTAATAAAGATAAATACAATAAATTTGATATTCAAAGGGGAATTGTTTGAAAACAACAACGTTTATGGACTAAAACCTTATTTTAAACATAAATGGAATGAAAAAAATCTGGAATCAAAGCTAATTACATTTTTTAGTGCATCGCATATATTGCAAACAGTTTTATCAACTTGTTTGCATTATGGCAAGCACAAGATCAGAATTGATTTCACTCATTTTTAACAGTAAACAGAACAAAGTGTTATCATCTTCGTACTACCTTCACCAAAACATAAGTATTGTCTTCAAATTCAAAAGCTGCCAGACTTCAGGGCAGCATATTTTGCGTTCGATATGATAGCCGAATTTTCAGGGTTGTGCAGGTTTTTGGGTAGGCGGGAAAATCAGCTGACACTTCTCAGTGCGCACTAGTGGGCACTAGTGCTAGCCACGTCAAACAAACCTAATGTTTCCCCTATGCACATACAAATGGAGTATTTTTGGTTATTCGTAGTCTTCAGATGACGAGGAAAACTATGAAGATTATATTTCCTCCTGAATTATAAACATGGCTATTAATGTATTTCGTTATTTTGGTTTTCACAAAACTACCCCTATTTGTCTTCAAAGCAAACTTCTTAAAATGGTGTACAACAGCTGTGCGAAGTATATTGGTATTGTTAGAGTGTGTGTAGATCTGAAAAAATATCGAGATCTGCAAAAAGTGCTCTGAATCGAAAAAAAGATTGATTTTTTGTCCCAATGGAGAACGACATTAGAATTATAATTGGAAAACGGAAAAGTAGTTTTTGCTGTTTGTTTTGTCCTCCATAACATTTGTATTGATAGTGATAGTATAGCAATCGAAGAATACGAAGTGGAACCTTTGGACAAGTAGGTATCCCGACTTCCATGAAGCTGACCTATCAATAATACATATTTTCGATGTTATTTATTATTATTAGGGCCGATTTTTCAATAGTCAGATAGGCAACCAGATAGGGGTTAACTGTCAGATAAGACATAAATATATTTTTCAATAGTCGAATAGCAGCTATTCGAAGAATATAACAGCTAACTGTCTTATAAAGATATCTGCCCCTTTGTGAGACGGATAAAATATAAATCTCTAGTTAAAGTCGGCGAACTGTCAAATTGGAAAATTTAGCAAATATAATTTTAGCGTTTTCCATTGCAAATTTAAAATGTTTGCCACTGAAACTAAAACGGCTAATGATTATATAGAAGTAAACTCCTGCAGAACACTTTTCCAACTCTCTGGCGTTCACCACTGATCCTCCTTTTTTGCATTTCGCATAAAGCATCTATTGGAAATGCTGACTAGCAGGTATGCTAGAAACCATTAAAAAAGGACAAGGATCATAAACACTTGTAGATCCTTTTAAAAGTGTCATAAAAGGAAGAAAAAATAACTAAAAAGATGAACCATTCTAGATCCTTTTACAAGCACCATAAACATAAAAACTACTGGAAGTATACAAAAAGGATAATAAACTATTATAGATCCTTTTTCGGACATGCAAATATATAAGACAAAGGGTGATTAGCGAAAACATACAAATTTTTAAATCCTTTCAGAGTGATCGTTACTTATTATATAGCATAGACAACTACTCTTACATCCATTATTCTTAACAGACGTCAAGCTTTGAACATGACTATCCTCTATGCTTTAACACAGCATATAGTCAATCCATCTGTCTCACTCACACTACTTTACCTTCGAATAGTTATCTAGCTTTTATTTTATGATTGAAAAACTCAAAGTTTATATCTAGCAGATAAAGAGTGAAGTAAATTTAATCGTTAGTTAAGAATCAGGCGATTTATCTGACTATTGAAAAATCGGCCCTTAATAAACTATGGAACAAATTTGAAATAATTCCACTTTGCAATTTTCATGTTTTTCCGGATCAAATACAAAATTGTTTGCCAAAAAACTCATTTATACATTTTAAACGACGTCTGATTGGAATTTTCATGTAGTTTCTCTGAAAGACACTCAATGCTCTCAGTGTTCTCACGATTTGTATAAAATAAACGATAGACGAGACGATAGTGATAGAGTTACGGAAAGCAAATTGGTGACGAGATCGTTGACTACTATCGCTGAAACGATTATCGTTCTCAGAGTTACGGAATGAGTGCCCTGGTTACTCGGAAAACATTCCCAGCTCAGTACTGAGAACAAACTGCTTTTATACAAGCAATTGCTAAAGCCGGTGTGGACCAACGGTATACAACTTTGGGGTTGTACCAAGAAAACAAATGTCAATATTCTACAAACTTTTCAAAATAAAGTTCTTAGAGAAATTGTACAAGCACCATGGTATATTAGAAACGACTATATCCATAGGGATCTCGGAATTCCAACAATCGAAGCTGAAACTAGAAGCTTCGCGAGAAAGCATAGAAATCGACTAATCGGACATATCAACAACGCAGTCCGACAAATCTTGAACGAGAGCAATTTATTGCGCCGACTACAAAGAACGAAACCGTTCGATAAGATTTACCGCGTTTAATTTGCGGAACACGCAGGATCTTTCATTGGAAAGTAACCTGTCAAAAGTTGTTATTTCATGATAGAAAGATTGCTTGATAAGTTATACCTTATGTCGTTTTCCATTGGGACCACCAGAAATCTTTTTCAGATTTCAGATTTCACGTGGCGAATGGAACATGCAACGAAATTGATCTGCTTTTGTAAATGGATTAGTGCGTTATTTGGCAGCAATATCAGCTGTTCAAATTGCATTTGTTTTTGCAAAAATCACAAATGGATATCGACTTGAAAAATGTGTCCCCTATTGCACTTACAAATGGAGTATATTTGGTGATTCGTAGTCTTCAGATGACGAGGAAAACTATGAAGATAATAATTTCCTCCTGAATTATATCCATGCCTACATGGCTATTAATGTATTTCGTTATTTTGGTCTTCACGAAACTAACCCCATTTGTCTTCAAAGCAAACTTCTTAAAATGACGTCAAACAGCTGTGCAAAGTATATTGGTATTGTGAGATTGTGTGTAGATCTGAAAAAATATCGAGATCTGCAAAAAGTGCTCTGAATCGAAAAAAAGATTGATTTTTGGTCCCAATGGAAAACGACATTAGTTGCAGTATCTAACAATCTTTAGAAGGGTGGTGTTTTTAGTCAGTAAAAATCTGACACTACTATGAGAACAAGCTTGCTATTCGCATAATCATGCCTATTTTGAGATTCGAACGAATAGTCAATTCTAACGAATGGTTCTATTCGTTCGAATGAACTTTGTGTATTTTGAGATTCGAACGAATAAAATTCACTATCGAGAATGTCATCAAATGAATTCAAGTGAATTTTACTCTCGAAGTCGGCTGTCTGATGTCATTTGACATTTCTATTTATTGTAGGTATACAAAACTCATATTTTGTCCGCGAAATTCGTTGAAAGTGAAAACAAATCATGGCAATTGTTCCAAACACGTTTAATCTTCTTAATATTTTCATTTGTTTAAAGATTTGTAAGGAATTTTCGCCTTAACAAAAATCCATTTAAATATGTTCTGGATGAGTTACTTTTTTCCACGTAGCTCCGTAACTATTCAGCTTATCGGCGGCATCCTTCCAAAATCGTCCTATATCTACACGGTTCGTTGAGAACCCTTTTGCAACTTCATGATTCTCCTTCTGATCAACATTTCTTTTTGCTCCCGGTTTGTCCAATTGGAATGCGTCCTATATAAAGGAAGTCTATGTTTTCTTACTTTAAACAGCAAATTTAAACTTACATTTTTGTAAATAAACCGTCAGAAAAATGTTGAAGGGAAGCAATCGCTGTTCAGCGTTAGGAAACTACACACGAATAAAAAATGACATTTGTTTTGAATGATTAGAATGTCAAAATACGATAAACATTCGAAAGACAAATGAACTTTCGATTGATAGGATGAACTTCTTATCTGTTCGAATGTCAAAATACAGATTCTTCGAATTCGAGACACTTTCGAACGAAATCGAGACTCAAAATAAGCGTGAGTGCGTTTGGGACTAAAGGGCTAGCCGACCTCCTACGGTTTACTGAGCGCTTTAAGTTCGTCGTCCCACACACACTTTTACTTTTTTATTACGAAATGCTTGCTGGTAGGTACTGTACTCTATGGTGAAACACACCTTGAAAATACCAGTTGAAATGTTATCCACACAATGCTTCCAAACGTTCACCTTAAATTATGCAGAATGATATTTTGTTTACTAGGTATTTGAAGGTTCAAAATATTGGCGAAAAAACTCCTCCATGAATTGAATACCTCTGTAAACTGGCCTCTTGCATTGAGAAATTCATAACCGGGTGATAATCTGCACTTCCGATGTGATAATAATGTCGCCAGTTTTGCGCTGCTTTCAACAACTTTCTGTATTATACAAATTTAATTCCACATTTAACTTAAATAACTTTGTCGACTTTTTACAACATTGGCGAATATTCACTCTTGTAGCATCGGCACTGCGCGACACTTGACTATATAAAACGTAAAAACTTCAGCACAATCGGTTGTCAGGTCTCTACAACGCTCAATAGTTTGGCGCACCCGGAAGAAATATCATTTTACGTTCCCAAAGATCCAAACCAACCATATAAAACAGGTTGTAAAAATTATCACCAATCTAAAGTTGATAAGACCTTTGAAAGATTGAAGCACACTGGCCAAGCAAACATAAGCTAAAATAATCTTAAAAAACATAAATTTATTGACAAGAAACTTTCCCAAGGAGTAAACGTAATTTGTTTACAAAGTTAAGCACGATTTTATACGTAGTTATACGATGGTTAATACTATGGTTATACGATAGTATAACTGATGCGAAAGTACGAATATCTACATCAAAACTATACGTAAATGCGTGCACAGCCAACAGATACTGATCGACCTGCCTACAAGGTGATCAGATCTAGTTGCAAAAGCTAAGAAGGGCTGTTGTTATTTAAATCAAATAGTCTCACAAAAAGGTGTGGAATTGCGTGAGAGGTTGCCAAGTCTACATTTTGGTATGGCCAATCAAACAATTATATCTCTTAAGATCTAATTAAAGAGGGTAAAGAAAATTAAACGCAATTGTAAAATTTATTCAATTATAAGATAATTCGAAGTGATACAATCTGAGATCCTTGAGTTGGCGATGACCACGTAGGAAGCTGCAATTAGCTGAGCTCTATGCTACCTAACCGACGGATGTGGCATCCACTGTATGGCGAATTCCCTCAAATCAAATGGGTAAATGTGCACACAAACTAGTCAGCCGAAAATGAAGAGATAAGAGAACTTTTATATTCATCATTTTATCTCAAATTTGTCGGTGATTTTAAATTAGACTGTTACGGGGAACACGTTTAAAGGAATTCGCTGTATGGAGACAGGCACGTAGATATAAAGATAAACAGTGATTTCTAAGAAAATAATCTAAACGATCTAGAGACCAATTAAACCATTCGTAATGTAGCGAAGTGTGCGGAACTTACGCGACTTCTTTGAATATTAAGTGCTGTCACTGAGTTTAACTATGCAAAAAAAGGTATCGCGCGACAATAGTTGTAGTTGCAGTGTCATCAGAAACAGCGGCAAGTGTTTGTTTAAACACAAAACAAGATAAAACCTACAATAAGAAAGGAAGGCGGCTGTAAAAACTGTGATAAATAAATCGACATCTAGCGCCAACTTCGACTTCGATTGACTGAAACATCAACAGCACTTCGGAATCTCGAAGATAGCACAACAAGACAGCACAACAAGACAGCACAACAAGACAGTAAGGACCTCCTTCTGTTACTGAACTACTCTTTTTATCCGTTTAACGTGTGTTAAAATTTCATCAGGTATCAAGTTGAAAACACTCGAAAGTTTCATCGTAAACAGAAGTTATCCCCCATATATTTCAGTTTTCAAAACGAGTCGTTTAAAGTAGTTTTCCATGAAAACGACTTCCAATCGTTGGGTTGTAGGAATAAACACGCCTTTTGCAATAGGTTTGTTTGACGTGGGCCCTAGTGCGCACTAGTGCGCACTGGTTTAACCCTAATGTGTTCGATATAGCACTGAATTCGCCCTGGTACTGAAAACCTGTGTTTGACATGACTTCTAGGGCGCCCTAGTTGTGCACTGAACTGACCCCAGTTATTTTGTCGGGGCAAGAACTCAGTGCTGAGTTGCGCTGTCATTTCGCTTGCTGTTATTCGTTAATTTGAATATCGTAATAAAGATAAATACAATAAATTTGATATTCAAAAGGGAATTGTTTGAAAACAACAACGTTTATGGACTAAAACCTTATTTTATAGATAAATGGAATGAAAAAAATCTGGAATCAAAGCTGATTACATTTTTTAGTGCATCGCATATATTGCAAACAGTTTTATCAACTTGTTTGCATTATGGCAAGCACAAGATCAGAATTGAGTTCACTCATTTTTAACAATAAACAGAACAAAGTGTTATCATCTTCGTACTTCGTTCACCAAAACATAAGTATTTTCAAATTAAAAAACTGCCAGACTTCAGGGCAGCATATTTTGCGTTCGATATGATAGCCGAATTTTCAGGGTTGTGCAGGTTTTTGGGTAGGCGGGAAAATCAGCTGACACTTCTCAGTGCGCACTAGTGGGCACTAGTGCTAGCCACGTCAAACAAACCTATTATTCAACAAATTCAGCAGAACAGCTGACCGAACAAATGACAGCTTACAGCTTCCCATACTTAATTGATGGGCTAATATTATTTTTAAATGGTCTGAATTCATTTCATTTTTTAATTAATCCGACCGAAGTTTCAAACCAAAACAGTTAGCACCGAAGTTAAACGATTTGTGTCTCACAGCTGATTGAAACGTCAAGCGAAGACTTTGGTGTTCGGTGTGAGTACGAGTTTTCGACGAAAGCATGGTTTTTGGTCCGGTGTGAATAGGGTATAAGAAAGATCTTCTCAACAAACCGTATCAAATTGCTTACAAAAGGTGGATGAATTATGGCAGACCTCTAGCGGAAAGTCGCTTAATTGCCACCCATTTTTCAGGCAGTGTTTCTTGTACGTTGTACCTATCCTAACAGATCAAAGCAACAACAAATCAAACAGCCAACCTCCAAGGTCTGATTACTTAGAGACCAATTGCCTTGGACAGTGCATATAGCTTCAACACGTACAAATTTCAGTCGAACTGCAACTCACTTCGCATATAATGCTGCCAGTCCCAGTAGGTACTCGAGACAACCCTGAGGAGCTGTCTTAATACAGTTTACATTCCTCTGATATGGAGAGAAGTTAAAGTCGGTTTCATACGGCAGGCCAACTCTCATTTTAGTTCAGTCTCCGACCTTATAGTCGTAAGGTCATAGTAGAATGAGCATTTTATTTAATAGTCGACTCTTCAACTCTGAACGTAGATACGAGTGCATAGCTCACTTGTCCGGCAGAAGATTTGTCAGTATATCCCTGAAACTAGGTGGCAATGAACTGCAGGCAGACATGCCTGTGGAATCTAAGAGCTGCAAGATCATTGCTAATGCGGAACTCCTGCTAAATGAAATTAGCAGGCTTATAAGGTCCGCGAATCGTTGCGAATTGTGCGTTAAGCCTCTACAAAACTGAACTTGTCGTCTTTTCCAGGAAAAAAAAAGTATCATAAATTGGCCCTCCAACTATCAATGGTACAAACAGAAAGGCTGAGCTAGCTGAACACGAAACTACATAGTACTCATAGTTATTACCGTGTGAAGTGGCCTTAAGAAGAGCGACTTAAGAGACAAATGTACAACATAAATGTAAGAATAGACTGCAGGAATAAAAGGAAGAAAAAGAGTAAGACAACAACAGCAGCAACAACAAAACAAAAAATAACTTCAAAATAAAAACATTTCGAAGATAGCTCTTTTCTTACTGACATATAATTCAAGAAAAGAATGTTCCTATTGGACCTTTGGAATGTAAGGGGTATTCCACTCAGCTTGTTCTTCTCAAAACATTATTTTCAACATATCATTTTTCAATAAAACTAAATAAATTGTGTCCTTGTTCACCTTGAACGTCGCCTTTAAATTGATCGTCCAAAATTTTAAGAACTCAATGAGCAGGGGGTTTCACTTGAAAATGAGTTCACCATTAGGTTGTAAATTGTGGTTTGAGTATCTCACATACATCTAATCATGGAGTCAAGTCAGACAACAAAACCTTGCCTGCTTAGAATCTTATCTAATATCCACCATGTTTGCGGGAATATAGTCGACATTGCGTCTTTCAAGTCAACCACAGTAAAAGTCAAACGCGCAGCCAAACAAGAGTTCATGTCATTCACATGACTAAAATCAGTTACATCGTTCAATTTTAAACTGGCGCTTGCACCATGACAGTTGACTATATTATGCATTAAGTTTGTATTTTCCCGGCATCATTAAACTTCGCACGGCACTACAAGTTTTATGTACGTCAATATTGAATCAGAAAAAGCTGGTTAGCAAATTTGCTTGTTCCCGTTAAGATGGCACATCTGACAGATTGCACGACTACAAAAGTACACACGCGTATTTATTTGACTCCACATTTGTAAAATAAATGCACGCAGTTCTGCTTCCCTGTAAGTTGAATGCCCGGCATAGTCATTTCATTATTGAATGCAACAGAGTTTAATTTAAATACCCACTTGTTTTCAACTACACTGTAATCGCATCGAGCAAACCTCGATTCGTGTTTATTTACCAAAATGAACAAGCCATTAAAAATTTCTCATCAAAATTGCCCAAAGCCCTTGTTAAATTAATATAATAAATTTATTCATTCAGAGATGCAACACTCTGACTGTGTGTCATAGACGGCACACCTGTACCGATATCTGCAGCGGAGGAAAACACACACATAACACGCCATCAAATGTTCGATTATACCCGTCTTTCGCTAATCGCAGTGAGAAAGAAAGCGACAACCAAGAACCAACTCGTGTCTTTACGTCACTCTTAATAAATTGTATCACACTAACCTATGTGTCAATATAATCTGTCTCAACAAACACTTGATAAGTTAATCGATTGTTGCGGTAGTAAATTCGATATCACTTTGTCAAATATAAATATTTCTGACTGAAGGCAACTGTTACTATCGTTAATCGAATAAGATGGCAAAACTCTGGCCGAACCGTTCCAGAGCTCACTCAGAACTGAAATTCATTCGTAATGAGCGACTATGGTATATGAAGACGTTGAATGTGGAATGTGACATTATAATGAATAAAAAACCTAATTCCTCTGATTGTACTCGTACGCACTTGGGACTTGGGGGAACGGGGAAGTGGATGAACTCACATGCTCGCACTCCGCATGTCAGCCTCGTTGTCGTGCGCCTAGGAGCGCCAAGAACAATTTGACATTTGACTAAATGACAGCTGAGTAAAGTATACAAAAGAAAAAAAGTGCATAAGACGAAACTATGGGAAATGACTCTCACTCTCGTTCGAATTCAACTCCAGCGCTATCTCTTTCATGATTTTATAAACTACAGCCACAGTCTACTCTATCTGGCAGTCCGGCATTATTTTGGGATTATTTTCTTTTGCTCCCACAATGAATTATTAGGAGACGTTGGGTATCATGAATGACTGTGGAATGTGCAATGTATGTATACTGGCAAACAGTGTGTTAAAAAGTTGTCCGTGCGTTATAGCAAAAAGAAATGGTCGAGTGAGGCATGCTAAAGGTAACACCTAAATCTACTACATTTTTTGTGGTTGTGATCGTTACATATACAATCGAAAAGTCAACTGAGTACTCAATCAAGGCATTTTTGACAAGCTTTGTCGACTACGTCTCCATAGACGTCAACTGGAAAAGAAACCAATAGATAATAATAAATAAAGGCAGGCGCCTGTAACAGTTACTAAACTAGAGTTTTGAACGCCCCCCTTATGCCAAGTGGTCATTCTGTGTAGTCGTCATTGTCAACTTAGTACTCAGTCACGAATTTCTTGACTGGATTCATCGGCTAGCCCTCCATAAACGTCAACTGGAAAAGCCAACGTCAACTGGAAACAACTGAGACACACAACGTCAGCCACTATTAATCCTGATATAGTTAAGATATTCAATGTAATCGCATTTTGGCCTAAGCTGAAGTGCTCCTATGGGCTTGGTTGAGGTTAGTTTAAAAAGGTTATGTGAGAATGAACTCCCATACTGCACTAGACGGCGAAAGGGGCAATCCTTATCTTTGGGGAAGTACCTACTCCCAAGCAATGTTACGAATTTCGTAATCAATGTTGACATCTGCGCTGTCAAATTGGGTTTATTTTTAAAAGATTGAAAACGTTGTTCCTATTTAAGAATATGTGGCTAGGCCAGCGAATCTTTTTATACCCAAATTTATAAATTCTGAAAGTAAAAGTGTAAAAATGCGACGAATTCATCTGTCAAATCCATCGTGAGTTATCCCATTCACAACAGAAATAATAGCTCTTTAATAAATGTATACAATTTTTTGTAATCGCTGCACAAACTACCTTCTGTAATGGATAGAACTGCAATTAACAATTGCATTTGAATCCGATTTGAAATGACGCAATGATAGTAATAATTAATTACTTATATGAGTAGGTAAACGCTATGCGATGCTTGGGGAATCCCGAAACTAACTTATATTCTATTGTGCTTATGGTCGCATCAACAGCTTATGTAAAACAAGTTGAAAACCCAGAACATTAGAAAAGTGGTTATTGTCGTCACTTTAACGATTACTGAGATCAATGACGTTTAAGTTAGACGTTTACCAAATTGTAGATGTATCCCCTTAGACATATACGTGGACAAATTGTACAGACGTCATTATTACAGAAAGTTGTCGAACTCATAATTTGTTTCACAATTACAAACTTCGGCTTCGGATACAGCAAGTAATACCAGTCAACAAGACTTGACCGACGAAGTGGATAGAAGCGATATAGGAAAACCATTAAGAACTTTAAGCGGGTAACGAAAGTTAATCGACAACTTTATTCACGACATGACTGTGAATCTGTTAGCCTAGTATTTTTGTATTATGCCAGTGGAATACACTGCGCGGCCACCTTCAATTTTACAAGCTCTACTGCAGATTTGTTTCATATAAAACGAGCTATTGTGACCTTAAATACATTACGGTTAAGATTAAAAATGATTATGACTTTAGCCCCTATGACACTGCATTCTGCATTTTTGAGACTTCTAAAATGAGACAATACGAAAAACTACTACGAAAATTGCCGGTAGGAGTCAGTGTATACTCAGTACTCACCCACCTAATGTGGAGATGTCAAAAAAATGCATTAAAAATGTATGCAATCTATATTTTCAAGCTGCTGGTAGCTTTTTTTGACATTTCAACATTATATGGCATTTGCCTCTGTCACTTTGAAGTTTGTGGTTATAAATTCGTTTGAAAGTTTGTGGTTACTTTGCAAACAATCGCAAACAATCGCAAACAATCGGTGACAATAAAAAGTCAATTCGGAGAGCGCATGGTGCAGTCACAACAAGAATGGAGAACGTGCCGTCAATTGTAACAATATTAGGTCTGTTCCTTTACTTTTATATCTTACGAATTTTTACGAATTCTTACAAATTTTTACTCAATGCCGTTCCTTAACTCGAAAAATTCGTAAAAGAGAGCGTCGTCGAGAGAGCAAGATATTACCCCTCCACTTAGAATCTTACGAATTTTTACTCAACAAATTTCTTGGTGTAAGAAATTTGAAGGGCTGTCAGTCACCAAACAATTAACAGCTGATTTGAAATTTCTTGTAATATTTGACAATCGATTGAATTTGTTTAGATTTCTTGCGTTCTATTAAAATAGTATCAACAGTGGTGGCAAAATAAATATTGAATGTTCTCCCCGAACATTCCATCGTATTGAAATTATTCCTTACCACTGCAATTTATGGAATTATTTATCTGTCATATCTGTCATTTTTCATAGTTTACTACAAAAGCGTTCCCTAACTTTTTCGTAAGTGTCTCTCTCTGTGAGAGAATTTATCCGCATCACTGCCATTTTAATTGTCTTTTCCATTCTAGGGTTAAGAGACCGAACACACAGCATATTTAAACACAGACTGCTCATTAAATTCATTTTGAGCTCGGGTGAACTCTTATGATTCTGGCCTACAAAAGTCAGCTTTTACTCCTAAAAAAAAAACCACTACAACTTGAAAGCGATATTGTCAAGACGACATTGTTTCAAGATTGGAAGAGGAACTTAGTGGACATTTATATGTTTCATAAAAGTGTAGAATGTTCAGTTTTTTTGACGGAACTAAATATAATCCAAACCGTACAAGAAAACGTCGCAGCAAAACGTCTATTTGCGACCATCCGACAGATTACAGAGTCACAAATTTCCCTTTCAATCCTTCCCATTTCATCATCTTAAAGGTATTTAGCCAGGGTCAACACCCTACTACGCCAATGTCATAAATTACAGTCCCAATCAAAACACACAAACGATAATCACTTTGCCTTATCATCTTCCTGGTATGGCACAAAGTTCATTGGCCCAGCGCTGAGTTTTCCAAAAATAAAAATATCGTCAAACTGCCATCATTCCACGATGATGCTACAGAACGCATCTCTTCTAGCAATATCAATAAAAAAATCAAAATGACTGATTCATATTAAGAAGGACGCATATCAGTTCATATTTGTAGGTTTTTACGATCGTGACGAGATGAGGAGAGACGCCTCACGGCGAGGAAGTCCGTCCACATGCACAATTCTAAATTTTATTGACCCCCTGGCTGAATTGAAAATTCTCAATTCAACCACAGCGCAGCGATGACGATATTCCGATTGTTTATTTTTGTTTTGTCAACAAACAATAGAGTGCAGACTTTATGCTCGCTTTTGCTTTGCTCAAGGAAGTCATCTTTTGTTTAGCAATTAGCCTTCACAGGTGGCATACGTGCGACTGACCATGCGGGGTTGTGGATTCCACTGAGATTTTAAAATTTTATGACGCGTATAGGGTTCTGATGAATTCAAAAGTCTCGCAAGGCGTCACACACTGATTCCCTAATAGAAATGGAACACAAAATGAATTTATTTTACGATTGCCATTTTTGGCAGAGCTATACCAGTGCATCCGTAGTTGGGTTGGCTTTATTCGAATTGATTAGTTTTCATTAATGGATAGTTGATGGATTGCAACGAGGGTGTGAAGATATGCAGTCATTCATTTTGCGGATTATGCGGCATACAAAATTCATATGGGAAGTATGTTTTTCTTTTTGCGGTTGCGTTTATAAGTCGGGAATACACTTTAGACGCGGTTCATTGACCGCAATGTGACTACTGGCACTTCAAACTCAATGTACAAAAATTGGCATCTGTATCTATAATGGGGTATTCGATTGGGCGCTCTCAGATCACTGTATTTGCTCTCAGAGCAATTTTTATGTTTGTTTGGTACAAAAAAAAAAAAAACAATCTTTTTCAGATTTCAGAGCACTTTTGAGAATCTAGATATTTTCTCAGATTTACCAATACAAGTGCGTATGAGTTTGACAATTGTTGGAACTTATTTACGTTTTGAATTTATTTCTGTAGGAAAAAAGGCATTGAATCGGGTGAATCTAATGTCGTTTTACAGCTGATATTGCTGTCATATAACTCACTAATCCATTTACAAAAGCAGATCAATTTCGTTGCATGTTCCATTCACCGCGAAAAATCTGAGATCTGAAAAAGATTTCTGGTGGTCCCAATGGAAAACGACATAAATTAAACCAGTGAATGGAAAATGCTTAGAAAAGTTTCGAATAATACACATATTCAAATCGTACGATTATCAACACAAAAAAGATCAAGTGACGTTTTTATGTTCGATTAGGCACACGAAATCTGAAATCTGAGAGAAAATCTGAAGAAGCCCAATCGAGTATACCACATAATAAACATAAGAAAAGTCCCATGAAAAGACAATGGGAACGTTCAAAACTCTAGTTTAGTTAGTCTATGACAGCAAGCGGCCGTTGTACGTCTGAATTTTTATTAATCTACGTTATATCACGTGAACAGTTTTTTTATATGAAGTTTGTCGATTGAACATAGTCAAAGTGACATTACCGTCCAATCTTGTTTCTTTTTCCAAAATTATTTGACAGTTGTTTTTGTTTACTCCTATTTGCCAACCTAGAGGGTAATTCAAATTAAGATTGAGTATTTTATCTTTAGGTAACATTGTTAGAACTCGAACAGTCGCTAGTAATCTAGCGCTCAATGGAATGCAACAAATATAAATTGTTCAAATCAATTCATAATGTATCTCTAAAATACAAAGACTAGCATTTATAGGTACAACCGACGCAATAAGGACAACACCTACTGCTGTAATGGAGGCTATGCTCAACATGCTACCTTAAGACCTATACATGCAAGAATCTGCAGCCAAAAGTGCCCTCAGAATCAGCCAAACAAAAAGCTGGAAACCCTACATAACGGGACACACTCAGATTCTAAATAAATATGTGGGAGATGCCATGCGGTCAGTTCTGACTACTTGTCTCCCTATCTTGACTTCGACATACTATTTTCCTGCTATTTCCCCAGCAGAGGTGAATGGAACACAGATGAACCCCACAAAAGAAAAATCGATATCCATCTACACAGATGGCTCTAAGATAGACTGTGGAACAGGTGCTGGAATTTTCTCAATCAGATTACCTTGTTATACAGTAGTGTCTTTCAGGCGGAGGTTCTGGCAATCGCCGAAGCTGGCCATATGGTGTCAATGTTAGCTATTCTGGACACAGTGACAAAACCGGCAATGCGATGGCTGATGAATTGGCAAGAAATGGTTCTGCTATGGATCAAGATCGGGCGATTAATTCAATCCAAACCACCACTCTGTAATCTCAGAGAGAGGATGGAAAATAAGAGGATAATAAAATAAGCCAAAAACAGGTGGAAAGAATTAACTACCTGCGAAATACCACGGAAGCTATGACCGGAATACAATCCAAGGCGGACTATTAAGCTTATGCGGTTTGATAGAACGTCCATGTATAAACTGGTAGGGGCCCTAACGGGTCACAATTTCCTAAGATACCGTACAATGAAACGGAAACTCAAGAATGACGATATATGCCGGGGTTGCGGCGACGAGGAGGTACACGAGGACACACCTTACTTCATCTGTCAATGCCCAAGTCTCTGTCACTTGAGGAATAGAACACTTGGAAGATACTACTTACATGACATACATGAACTTTCAGATATCTTTATCTAATCTGTACGAGTTCATAAATGCATCAGGATGGCTGGACTAGGTCGAGTAACCAAGAGGAAATGACACTATAGCCAACAACATCGGCTAACCCCCCAATAAGGGAATCACAAAGGGTCCACATGGACCTAAGTGGGGTGCGGCAGGACTCGTTCTGACGTACCCACCCATAAACTTAACCTAACCTGCATGTAACTTTAATCTACGATTCTAATAATAACAATACCTTAAACCGTACCTGTTAGAATCAAAGTCCGTCATTCTGTTTTTGAGACGCCGAGAAACACAAGTTGTTGATTCATCAGAGTGATGTTCATCAGCATCAGTCATAGTTACTGAATATTGAGCGGTCCAGGAAATGAAAAGTTGCCGGAAATCTAGGGGAGATTAATTGAACTTTTTAAACTAATAAAATGTAAGAATCTATTTTAAAACTAAGGAGTTGGGTTAGTTAAATAATTGTATCTATTAGTGAACTGTCAGAAACATATTTTTTACATTTTCATTTGTTAGTGTATTATACCATGATAATCACATGGTTGTCTCTATTTTTAAACATTTTCCCTGACCAGTTTTGAAGTTTTCCCCTGACCAAATTTTGCAAATTTACCAACAAAAAACAAATCATTTAAACACTCGTCCTTGAGATCAATAATGTACCTACATAAAGTTTATTAACTTTCTCCATTACGTAGTAAGATAAAGGTATTTTGATTTCGTACAAAATTCCGAACTTGAGATTTTAATCAATTCTGATATTACAATGATAGAGGAACTCAAAAAAGTGGGTCGCAAAATTCTGTCCGGTCTGTCCGTCTGTCTGTCCTTCCACGGCCCTACAGCCTAAACGGCTTTCCGGATTACGTTCAAACCTCGGATTTGGAGTTTTTGGGCTTACATCTCGGGAGGTGTTTTTTTTTCAAGGTAACCTCAATATTAATGGTACTTCCCATACAACATTTTCGTACCAGTTTGATTTGATCGAAAACGGCTCTAACGATTCCAACAAAAATTGATATTTAAGCTTAAGTAGGTGAGGTTACCATGACTGCGTACCCAGTTTTTGGCTAAAAATTCGAGCAACTATACTTTTGAAATTTCGACATATCTCGAAAGCGGTCTATACGATTGTAGCAAAAATTAATTTCTAAGGTAATGTGGTAATTTATAACTTAATAGCAAGCTCAGTTTTTCTCTATATTATCGTACAATGGATTTATGGAAATAGTAATTTTTTAAAAATATAGTTTTGTCTAGTTAACTTAAAACGCCAATAACGATTTTGACCAAAATGCAAACTAAGAGTCAAATGGATGTTTTCCAAACTATTGTGTCCTTAATTTTCAATTTGAAGCACCGAAAACGCTAATTTTAAAAACTGTCTCGAAAACCCCATCTTCGATTTCGATAAAATGTCAAAAACGAAGTATTTCTTTTATCCGGAACAATATCATACAGTCAGTTTTCAGCTTAATAGTTACGCAATAGTATTTTTCCAACTAAACATTGCAATATTTGCAACTGTTATGTCTGCATAATTTTACGAAAACAAAAACTTCATTTGCACCGCACACACGAGCATCGGGATATTTAATTTATAACTATACTAATGCAAAATCACAAATGCCTGAATTATTACATAATTTATCTAAAGATATCGGTCCATCACGAGCAATACTTCCAATAATTGAAAACTTAAATCATATTCCAATCAAAATTAAAAACATATCCTTAGGTCAAAAACAGAAACTGCTACTAGGTACGACCAGCGTTTCTGTACTCAAAAATCAAGTGAGGAGTTACCCCTTATAAAATAGTACAGTAGACGCTTGCGACATTGCCAGTTACTGAGAGTTTTAACCTTTAAAAACTTATATTGCTATTTTATATAACTGCCATCCAAAAGAGAATTTTGTTTTCTTTTGTCTAGTACGTTCGACCCAGTCGTGCACTTTATTTAATATTTGTGACAAGTTGGATGATGCCACAAAACCCTTGTCTTTTACACTAAATAGTTATCCTTCAAAGACAGAACGTTTGGACGACGGTCTTTTAAAAAGTTACATGCCCCAGCTTACTCTGGGTTAACCTTAGCTCACATAGTTCATTCGTTTTTTTTAGCTTTGTTACTGAACGTTGGCAAGAGTCTGCGGCCACTTGCTCTATAGTCAACGACATCGTCTACGTAGTCACCCTTCACCTGTTGTCTCCAGGAGTTTAGTTGAAAACCAGGGTTTGAATTACCACATCCGATCGAGTAATACGTGACTGAATTTTTAATTGTTTTGCTTGCAAATTCCACAAATTCAGTGACATATGGCTTGCGCACGGATGCGGTAATTCGGCCCCAGGTTCCGAAGGTGCTTGTTTCTTCATCGAGCTATCTCCAAATAAAACACTGATGAACACGGTTATGAGTTTTGCGCTATTTTCGTAGTCCACTAGATTGCGAAGTGTTATCTTCGAATAAGTTGTCGGCCCCAGCTGAATATTTATGTACAGAGTGTAATGTGGTTTGCGAACAGCACGTCCAAATCATTCCGAATATATATCCATAAGATGTTAGGACAGCGCAATCCTAATTTTTCCAAGTTCGAGATGAGGCAAACTTCAAGAACGGCAGGAGCGTTGGTGTTCTTTGTGAAAAGTGTTGGATCTTATAGCACATCCTGTTAAGGCGCTAGACACCATGGAGGAACTTACACAACACTTCGATCCTAACCGCAAACTCTACATGCAGCAGGAGATTACTTACTTACTTAGGTGGCGCTACAGTTCGGGGTGAACCAGGGCCTCAACCAACAAGCCTCTCCAGCTGGCCCGGTCCTTAGCCAACTGCCTCCAGTTGCGCACTCCAAGTTGGTTGAGGTCGTTTTCCACTTGTGCGCGCCACCTTAGGCGAGGTCTTCCTCTACTGCGTTGACCCTCTGGGTTGGAATCGAAAACTCTTCGGGCCGGAGCGTTGATGTCCATTCGCTCTACATGTCCTAGCCATCTCAAACGTCCAATGCGCAGTTTTTTGACTAGGTCGATGTTGCTGTACAGCTCGTATATTTCGTCGTTGAATCGTCTCCTCCAAAACCCGTCAACGCATACGGGACCGAATATCTTACGAAGAATTTTTCTCTCGAATCGACCAAGGATAAATTCATCCGTCTTGGAAATAGTCCATGCTTCAGATCCGTATAGCAGGAATGGGATGATGAGGGTCTTATACAGAGTCTCCTTAGTCTTTCGGGAGAGGGCCTTACTACACAGTTGCCTTTTCAGCCCAAAGAAACAGCGGTTGGCAAGAGTTATTCTCCGTTTGATTTCTGATGGGATGTCATTTTCAGATGTTATAGCAGAGACAAGGTAGGCAAAGTCCCTTACTACCTCAAAGTTATAGCTATCTATTGTGACGTTCTGCCCGATTCGTCGATGTTGGGTGTCCCTTCTTGTTGACAGCATATACTTGGTTTTGCCCTCGTTAACCGCTAAGCCCATTTTAGCCGCTTTTGTGTCTATACTTGCAAACGCGCCAGTGACAGCTCGCTGTGTTCGTCCAATTATGTCAATATCGTCCGCATATGCAAGTAATTGTACAGACTTTTGAAAGATCGTACCTCGTATGTTAGCTTGTGAGTTTCGCACAATTCGTTCAAGTATGATGTTAAAGAAGTCACACGACAGCGCATCGCCTTGTCTAAATCGTTTTTTGACATCAAAGGTCTCGGTTAGGTCATTGCCGACATTGATGCAGCAGCGAGATTTCTCCATCGTCATCCTACACAGACGGACGAGTTTGGTAGGGATGCCAAAACTAGACATGGCTCTGTATAGCTCGTCTCTATAGATACTGTCATAGGCGGCTTTGAAATCGATGAAAAGATGGTGAGTATCGATTTGGACTTCTTGGGTTTTTTCCAGGATCTGCCCAAGTGTGAAAATTTGATCGACGGTGGACTTTCCTGGCCTAAAACCACACTGATAGGGGCCAATCAGGTTGTTGACGAACGGTTTTAGGCGTTCAAACAATATTGCAGATAAGATCTTGTACGCGATGTTAAGGAGACTGATTCCTCTGTAGTTGTCGCAGTTGAGGTGGTCTCCTTTCTTGTGGATCGGGCAAACGATGCTGAGATTCCATTCATCAGGTATACATTCATCTGACCAAATCCTAGAAATGAGTTGGTGCATGCTCTCCACCAAGTCATCTCCAGCTGCTTTAAAAAGCTCGGCGGGTAGACCGTCAGGCCCAGCAGCCTTGTTGGTTTTAAGCTTGGATATTGCTATCTTCACTTCATTTTGATCAGGTGGACGGTAGTTTTGGCTATCATCGTCTAAGTTGAATGGTTCGTTCTGCCTGACAGCGGGATTTTGGTCTTCGTCGCCGTTATACAGTCTGCAGAAGTAGTTTTTCCATATTCTCAGCACAGACTGTGATTCTACTACGAGGTTTCCTTCGTTATCTCTACAGGTTTCTGTACGGGATTTGTTGCTCTGGCATGTTCTCTTTACCTGTTGGTAAAACTTCCGTACATTATTCCTGGAGTAGCATCTCTCAATTTCTTCGATCTCGCTTCTCGTGCTCTTTCTTTTTCTTCCTGAGAAGCCGATGTTCTTCCCGTCTCTTTTGCTCGTAGAGCTCGCGAGCAGCTCTAGTCCTCCTTTGCAGCGCCGCTTTATATGCCTTTTGTTTTGCTGCGTTTGCTAGCCGACATTGGGTCGTATGAATAAAAACTAGCATTTGCTTTGAGCAAAAGGTTGTAGCAAAGTAAAAGCCCTTAGCAAATGCTTTGAATCGGTATGAATAAAAATATACTTTGCTAAAGTAAAGTCGAAAATTCGAACATAGCATTTACTTCGCTGTACGTGTACTTGCCTTGCTGTTCCTGTCAAACCTGACCAGTAAATTTGAATTTTTGAATTTTTCTTAAGATTCTAACGACTTTTGTGGAAATTGAAATTAAAAAAAAATAAATACAGAAATATAAATGCAATTTTTATCTTCAATTTCACCTGAAAATATGATTTTTGTTTGCCGAATAGCTTGTTGATGCTTCCGTTCTACTTCAGGTGCCGGGAATCGTGTCCGATATTGTTGGAAATATTTATTTGGTAACAAACTAGACAAATAGTTAAAAAAGGACTATGAATTGCCGAGAGGTTTGAACTGTCGACCTAGATCTCCGCTATATACCTACCTTACAAATGATTCTGTCTAAATATTTTCATCTGAAAGAAATATTAGCTTCGCTTGAGACGAAACAACTGCTGCTTTTTCCGTATGTATTTCGTTGGTTTTCCTGTACAAACAGAATTCAACTTAACTATTAACAATATTTAGATTGTTTTATGTTGAAAAATGTGCGTACAAAATATTTAGCAAAAGGTCTGAGTCAACAAAATAACAGACTCAGAATTTGCATAGCATTTGCTTTGACTGATAAGTTTTATTCATAGCGATCTGAGTAAAAGGTCAGTGCCGCCGCCTTTCGAACATGTCAAAAGTTGGAACTAACTCAAATTGGTTTTTATTCATACGAAACGTAGCAAATGCTTCGATTTTGACATTTCTCTTGAGTAAAAGCAATTGCTACGTTTTATTCATACGACCCATTGTTCGTCAAACCAGGGGTTTCGTGGTGGCGGTCGTGTGAAACCCAGCACATCAGTCGCGGCATTAATGATGGCTTTCTGGCAGTGCTGCCACTGGTCTTCTGCGCTAGCTGTTGTTGCGGGAGGACTTGTCGTGAGACATCGGGATACGCGATCGGCGAAGATTCTGGCGGTCTCTTGCGATTGCAGCTTTTCGACATTGTACTTTCTCACAGTATTCCGTTGTTGAGGCGTGTTGGATATCCGCATTCGTACCTTGGCTACAACAAGGTAGTGGTCCGAGTCAATGTTGGCCGCTCGGAAGGTTCGGACATCCGCAATACTGGAGGCGTGCCTTGCGTCGATCGCAATGTGATCAATTTGGTTGACGGTTTGTTGATCCGGAGACCGCCATGTCCCTTTATGAATATTGAGATGAGGAAACCGTGTGCTTGCTGTAGTGACATTTCGCCCCGCAGCAAAGTCAATCAGCCTCAGTCCGTTACCAGACGTGGTGTCGTGTAGGCTGTCTTTACCTACTGATAGATGTCCTCCTTTCCTACTTTGGCGTTAAAATCGCCCAACACGATTTTAACGTCATATTTAGGACATTGCTCGTATGTCAGGTCGAGGAGCTCGTAGAAACTATCTTTGGTAGCGTCGTCCTTTTCCTCTGGAGCAGCAGGAGATGTGTCAACAAAATCCAAACCAACCTCGAATACTACATTAAATCCTAGATAGGAGGAGATAAATAAATAGATTGTGCAATAAAAACTTTTCTCATCTCAACTTTCTTCTCCAATGAATCGTACAACGTTAAAGTTTTTTTTTTATATTTTTCTTTATTATTAATCCGAAACATATTAAAAATCTTGAATATACAAGTATATAAGAAACTGCAAAAAATATATTGGTATATATCTATACGTGTGTGTGTTCATGTATTTTAAAGTCTATTATCAAATGAAAAAAAATAATTAAAAAGCAGAACGAAAAGAGTGAACAAAAACTAGTAAAACAACTCGAGAGAGCTGGAAATTTGGCTTGTAGTTTACGGTAAAAGAAAAGTACATAATTTTGGTATTGTAATTCTTAAAACAGCTGCAATGTTTTAATTAAACAAGCACAAAAAATAAAACTGCAAAATGAATTCAGAAAAAGAACGGTATAACAGGGATTAATTTTAGGTTGGATAAGGTTTTCTGTTTACAGCGGATAAGATATTATATAAGAGAATATGTGTGTGTAACTATTTTGAACAGGGATAGATAGAGAGAGAGAGAGAGTTAGAAAATAGGGAAAACATATGTAAAGAGCCCTAAAAAGAGTCCAAGTCGACGTTTAGATGTCATCAATGTCGATCTCTTCGCCGTCGTCGTCATCCTCGATGATCTTCTTCGGTGCCGGAGCGGGAGCCTTCTTTAGCGATTCGATGTGAGCACGGTCATTGTACTCGATTTCGAGGTCGGAGTCGTCCTCTTCCTCTTCCGAAGATTCCTCCTCCTCGGCCTCCTGCAGCCATTGGATGAATGGCTTGGCCTTCTCGTGGATCTCGGTGGCCACCTCCTTGGAGACGTACTTCTTGCTCACCTTCTGTGACCAGTCGAGGATGGCCTTCTCCTCGAGGATGTCGGCGTCGTAGAACAGTTTCAGAATTCCAGCAACTTTATCCATTAGCTTGGCAGAGTGCAGAGCGATGATCTGCTCGATGCCACCGATCAAGTAGCGCTGCGCCTTCGTGTTGCTGTGCGTGAAGCGCAACAGAAGGTTGCGGTGCTTGCGCACCTCGTTGATGATATTCCCAGAGAAAAGCAACTCGGCCAACACCAGAGTGGCCTTGTGATTGATATCCAGACGTTCGGCCTCAATGGCCAGGTCCTTGTGCACGGCAACCGAGTCCAACTGATTCGAGTCGATCTTGTTCTTGACCATCTCATAGAAGATGTCAATGCGCTCCTTTTCCGTCTTGTCGTAGTCATCGGAGATGGTCATTGTCTTGGCGCCATCGGTAAGATCCTGCAATCGGGCGCGAATCGCCTCAACTGACGTATCAGTGGTCCAGTTGTTGTCATCGTCGTCGTCATCGTCGACCTTCTTCGGGATCGCTGCGTTTATTTCAGCTTCGGTCTGGCTGGCGTGATTGTTGCCGCCATCCGAATCACCCGAGTTGTTTGCCACCGAATTGTTGGCCGAATCGCCAGTTGTGCCGTTCTCGCCGTTCTTCTTCGACCGCCTGCCGCGCTTTCCTTCGGTCAGCGATGAGCCCTGTGTCGCCGGGTTGATTGTCGGCGGATTTTTCAGAATGAACGTGTTCACCTTGTGGTTCACCTTCAACAGACCATGGAATCCGCATGCCTTGCACGATTGCGAGATCGTTCCGTTCTTGGCCGAAACCACCAGATCGGTTTCCGGATTATCGCACTCCGGGCAAAGGACGTACTTGCGAATGAACCCATCGAGCAGGTCCTGCAGCTTTGTAGCGTCATGAGAACCATTCACTATGAAACGTTCGTTCTGAAAGAAAAACAAAAATTGTACAAATCGTACGAGGGATATGCTATTGTGGTACTCACCTTGTAATCAAATTGAGTCTGAGCTCCCAGTTCACAACCAAAGTACTTGGTCGGATAGGTAGCCGGCCGCCCGATGGCTTTGGCAACCTCGGCCATGTTCACAATGACAGTTTTGATGCCATTACCCTTTCCTTCGACTTTGGCGTTGATGCGAGGCATCTTGTAGCGATAGAAAATGTCTGTGACATTGCGGTTCACATTCACCGAACCCATTTTGGCAAAATCTTCTTTTTACTTTACTTGCGGTCAACTACACAAAAATAAAACAGTTCTTGTGCTTAAAGGACGATTCAAACGTTCACACTCTCGGTCTTTGGGGATATTCCAATCACTATTACAATTGCGCAGGTTGATTCTTTTCTTCTCTCGTCTGGGAATATTATCTTTCTCGCTCGCTGGAGTTGTGGATGCTTCCTTCGTGTTGCTTTGCTTGGCTGGCTTTAGAGCTCGCTCTGCTTAAGCTATTGACCCTTTTCGATCTGTACTAACATTAGTGTGCTGCTGCCGTAACGCTCTGGACGACGTTAAGGGTTTTAAATTTTTATTTTTTGATTTATTGTAGATATTTGTTGATAAATTCATGAAGTTTGTTTTTCTTCTTGTTCTTGTGGTCTCTGTTTCTGGCTTTCAATAAGCTTTGTGTGCAATTTTTGATTTTTTTTTTATAATATAAAGTGTTTGTTAAAAAATAATGGATTCGCTTTTTTTGTTTTGCTTCTGTATTGGATTAAACGGACAAGAGTATCCTCGGTTGTCTACGCCACGTTGTAGAGCGTAAGAATGATTTATATTCTCGAATCTTCTTATATTGGTATTTGATTTAAAACTATAATTTTTATTTTTATTTTTTTTTGTTGGTTTTTATGGTTTATGCTCTTTTTGTGTTAAATTTTTCTGGTTTTTAAATACATCAATTGGTTAGTTTATATATTAGTAAACATGGGCGCCGAATTGTTGGTGATTGCCTCACGTTTCTCTAAAAGGTTGAAGCTTCCGATGTCTATTACTGGAAAATTTTGAAGTCCTGCAAGAGAGAAGAAAGAAGTAAAGTCTTTAGTTGGGGTTTGTTCATCCAAAGGGTTTAGGAAACGAAAATTAGTAAAAAGCATTTGAAGCATTACCTTTGGCTAATTGATTGGAGTTTATTTTTCTTTTGTTTTTTTTTTTTTTTTCTTGCTAATTTCGCATGCTAACGTAATCGAATAGAGTGAAACGATGATATATCTGCCCTTGAGAAGCACAATGGAAGTAAGATTGATTTTGCAGTGAATTCGCGGTTATGATGTGTCTTGAGTTAGGTAGCTGAATGTTGATGTTGAGAAAATATATGCGAAAATAACACCTTTCACACAACTGTTTCAATTACTTAAGAAGTTACTTTGGGACTGCAGTATAAAGACTGCTGTGTTAGTTATTGCGCGGTTTATTTGGTAGTTTCCGAATAGTTAATGCGGGCTCAAGATGCCGAAATGAGACTTTTTCGTTGTTTTGCTGGGGTGACTCGCAGGGATCAAATAAAGCATGCAAATAGTAACAAAAGATAATGCAAGAGCTCCATAAAGGTACTCTAGGACTTGCCTTTCACAACCACTCGTTATTTTGGGAGTTTTTTTTTTTTTCATTTCCGGAGCGTTAACGAACGGCTGAATTGAGATTTTTTTTTAATGAACTCGTTTGTCAGACATTCGTGAGAGTTACAAGAGGTGCTATGGTATCCATAGTCCTCAAGCTTGTCCCTGCATAAGATGGTTGATTAGGGGTCGAATCGCGACATCCGTGAATGAGCTATACGTTCACGGAATTAAGTCTATTTTACATGCAAGACAAAAACAAATTCCGTCATCTATTGTTCGTTCAAGGATGACACGATTAGACCCCATGTTCGACATTTTTCCTCTATCTCTAAAGCCACGGATGGACTTACTAATAGGTTACTTGATGGAATTGGCACTTCCATGCCGGTCAAATGGACTAGGATACCTAAATGGGGTTTGGATACACCCTAAGCAAAGACTGAATGTAGGAACTTGAGTTACTTACAAAGAAGCACAGAGTTCGTCAAACCGATTCGACTATCTTCTCTGACATGCACCAAATACCTATAGTGGTTTAAGACTTAAACGTATTTAACCGCCACGCACTCTGCAGGGCTATAGCCAAACTCCTACTGCCATGAGCACTTACATAAAGGGCATTACAAAATATTAGCAAAACTGTGCGAATCTTAGATAGAGGCAATACCACCGGAAGGTGTTTCCTTTTTAATTGACAGCTAGGCGACAGAATGTTGTGCAATTCTAGGCTCAAGGTTCTTCAAATACATCAACATGGTATGGCTCTGCTGCGGATCAATTAGTAAGACAACGTGCAAGAGCTGTTTCAAAACAAGCTGATCCTTCTTTGTGTAGAGTCAAACACCAGGGGCCTGATCAAACTTTTCAGACGTCTGTTGTCGAAACGATATACCCTCAAAACTATCAACTTGCGCCTGACTGATGGGGAACTTTGTTAAGGCTGCAGGAATGAAGGATTCTTTGCGGGCACAACCGACTTACTATGCCAATCCTAACCGAAAAGAGAAAGACTTTTGTTCATCCTGCTAACATTTAGTAAAGATAGCTAAACTCAAGACCAACAAGGTTGGTGGAACAGAAATATTAAAGCGGGTTTTGACTTGGTGCAGAGCATACACTTATCACATTTACCAAACGTGTGTCACGAGAAAGTAGAGCCTCTAACCCACACCCACTATAGAGGCATCAGTTACCTTAATACCTCACACTGTACTGTATGAACGCTTGAAACCATTTTGTCAAACAATTGATTAGCCCCTGTCAGTGCGGTTCCAGGCACTGTAACTCAACAACAACATCAATAACTACGAGGATTGCCACTTGTTGCTGTTAGGTTAGGTTATGTTGAGTGGCGTTGTGAGATCGTCACAGAAGACCAGACACTTAGTGGGCCCATCGCCATTTCCAGACTGGTCGCTTTTTCTTTAACAAGAAATACTTCCGTAAATCTATCTATAAGACCACTTTATCACAGATCAGAACGAGTGCAGAGAAATGGACGTTACCGAAAGCAAACTTGGTCGAACTTAATGATTTTGGACGTACTTTGGAGGAGTTTTGACTCTGTGAGCTGTACAGCGGAATGATTTGGTGTACGTCAGTTGTCTCAGATGGTAAGGAGATGTAAAGCGTCCTTGATTAAAAGATGAATGACCAAAACGTAGCAAAAGTAGATAGATTATCCATCGGGAGAGCCGCAATGGGACTCTGGTACTGCGGGCTATTTTAAAGGGAGCCTTTTATGGCTGGTGAGGTGCTAGATCAATCCTTTTAATTCAAAACCAGGCAGGAAGACAAGGATCTACTCTGGGGGTATGTCAGCAAGTTTTGCTGGGGTAACGACTTTCTTTACCACAAGGGACCTAAACTAATTTGGTTTTAGTGTGTCTTTCTAGGCAGCCATCTTACCTAACGACTTTCTTGCCAAGGGTATTATATAACAATATCACAAAATTTCTCCCCGACTTCATAAGACTTAAAATTAAAAGTTCCCTACAAAACAAACATCTTTTCCAATCTCTCAAGTTGAGGTATCAAGCTGAATGGTCTTTTATTTCGTCCACGGCCTTGTTGTAGAGGCCACCTTATGCGTGGCTAGTCCCCATGTTGCGAGTTCTCGTCGCAAGGCAGGTATTTGAAAAAAATTAAGGCAAAAAAAACAGACGCAACTACTCTTGAAGCAAGGAACCCCTCGTTCCACTAAATGTTGACTTTTCGCTTCTAGAATGGAAATACTGATAAATGAAAATGCCAGCCCTATAAAATAAGGCACGGTGCACTCGCATTTTATTCAAATCAAAGGAGCTATGTAAATTGACAACTTATCTGCGTTTTTTTCATTCAAATTCATTCAGCCAACCATGCACGTTCTAATAGACTGGCAAATGGCGGTGTGATTAGACCCACAATGACTAATAATCATGACATGCTGTTTAGAGGCACCTCACCACCTTTGTAGGTCAATTTGCAAAGTAACATGCGCCATGTGCCAAGGTTCGAAGTATTTTTCTCCAAATAAAATCAATTACTCGAGGGCGCGCGGAACAAAACGTACACCAACTGCACTGCGGTTTTCTGTTCTATTGCAGTTTAACCAGTGTTTTATTCAAATCAAGTTTTTATTGATTTAATTGTGAGAGAGTGTTTAGTTATGTGTGTGGTTGACCCAAACTCGTTGACGAAGGCAAACAAAACCAAAAGCATTTCTATATATATATATATTTCCCAACTTACCTATGACTTAAGTATCGCCTATGTGAATTCATGCACGATCTAGCTAACTTGCTCCGTTGAGGTGGAGATGGAGGTGCTCCTTTGTGAACTGGTGTTTCTGTAACGAAAAGAAAACAAAACAAGGTTAAATAAATGCAGAGATTCTGAAGAGCTACACAACTCTATACAAGTGGGTTGGGTATGGGTATATTTAGACCACCATCAGAGGGGCGATGTTAATTTCTTTTCCCGCACACAAAGGTCAGAAAGAGAATGCGGTTGGCGGAAAAGTGCACGGCCAGCATAAGTAACCCCATTTGAGAACGAAAGTTTAATTGCAGCGGCACCGCAGCTATTTAATAGCGCGAGGGTCTACCGACTTGACTGAATATATATCGTCACCGCACACAGAAACTGTAGCGCGGAATTTTATTTTTTTAATTTGCTTGGGGTATAGTTTGAAAAGAGAAAACACGTCGAATGACCTTGTGTATGTGCTGCTGATTATGATGAAAAACGGACGACAACAACACGACCAGACTAAATGCACACTCCAATTTGGAAAATAAATTTCCCGCATCCCAAGCTCGGCTACATCATGCCGGTGAATGCACATAACTACTTCCGTTGCACGTCATCGTCATAATGGTGGGCAAGTAATGGAATGCAATTTCATAGTGAGTGCACTCAATTATGCGATCCAATCATCCCTGAAAGGACTCCCTAGAGTCTAGATTTCTTCTCGTTTGTGCTGGTTCAAGTAACCATATGAAAGGGGGTGGGTATAGTTCATTTCAAGTCTGGAACGGGGAAGTCGAATTCAATTTGTGAAGGAAATGGATTTAGTAATTAAGAATAGGTTACATGGACAACGTCTAAGCACTACATCTGGCTGTCTTCCGTCAACCTGAGTGAAAATCATTTCGGTGGTTGGCGAGGGTATACTTCAACCTCCATTGCAGGTAATTTATGTACGGCAGCTACGTTTCAGTTCGACTGTGTTGCAACTTGACTTAATTCTAACTTTGTGGTGGAATGGCTTCGCTTAGTCAATAAGTAAGCCCTGGAATAGACAAATAACTCATAGGTGCCTGGTTTACTAGAAATTGTTATGATCATGGTATTATAGAGCGAACGTAGGCGAGGTGACAGTCAAGTCAAGAACAACTCTGATGGACATGCTGACAAACTGAACGAAGTTTGAGCCCTATAAGCTGTACATTTTTCGACAAAGATTCAATAGATGCGGGCAGCGATATATCAAAATTCGTCAATGAGCTTCGTAGTACATCAGATAAGAGGACCTCCACAACACAGACCTACGCTATATCGGTAGATTTGACAAAACGCTGAACCCAGGTCGGTGTTCGACGAATATGAAAAATTAACAAGCTTTCCAACTTTGAAAAGAACTCAGCATTGACATCTAGGGCAAAGCTTACAAAGTTACATATTTATTTTGTATTTATTTAACAAGAAAAGAGAAAGTTAGGTAGTCAAAGTGCCACAAGAGCGGAATATGCCCATGATGAAACGTGAAGATTTATTCGAAGCATATAGGAAAATACGCGACAGAATGGATATTCTAGAGTTACTCGACTTATTTGCCAAAATATTTAGGACGTCACTTCAGGAGGACGCTTTCTCGAGCATTGGAAACGTGAAATACTATTCCCATTATCAAATGGACAGCGAAATGCAAACGTAATTGCCACTTGTAGTCCTATTTCTTAATTAGACACGATTAAAACGGTCGGAGGTCTGTAAAGGATCATTCACATGAGAGCGACCAACTACCTACGAACGAACGAATATTCGCAAGTTTTGACAGTCTATTCACATGATACATTTAATTTGGTCGCAGAAACCCGCGAATCCAATGACAGTCGCCGTTATTTGTCTCTATAACATTTTGAGTTTGAGGTTAAGTTCGAACGAATGCTTTATTCGTTAGTTTGTGGAACGCGAATTGAATGATGTGGATTGTGAATAAACTTTGACAATTCGCGCCAAGGGTGTATTCGTTCGCGGCAAAAAGTTTTCAATTCGAAATTTCGTTATTTAAACTGTTTATTAACATGTTTTCTTAATACATTTTGATGGGATAATTAACTATCCTCCTCTTGGAATAGTAAAATGTACAATTTTCTGTTCATAAATGCATCAAAAGTGGTTTGTTCGCATTTCAGCAATTCGTTCGCTCGCTCTCATGTGAATAGTCCTTAAGTATTAGTATGTTTTTTTTAGATCAAGATCTACCGTCGCAGGTCGCTGTAACCAGCAGTACAGTTTTTTAGATCAAGATCTACAGTCGACGCAATCAACGCGAACTGAAGGCTTAACACTCATGCATACAGTGGGAATTACATCCATCCATCTGGCAGTGCAAAGGCGCTTTTGGCAAGATATGGGGCTTATCTCCTAAAAGGGTCCTTTGGATCTATACGGCAATGGTAAGACCACTTCTCTCATATGCATCGGTT
Source organism: Cheilosia vernalis (assembly GCA_949126925.1). Classification (NCBI taxonomy): domain Eukaryota; kingdom Metazoa; phylum Arthropoda; class Insecta; order Diptera; family Syrphidae; genus Cheilosia; species Cheilosia vernalis. The sequence continues at coordinate 6,844,912 of OX421360.1, read as the reverse complement.
GTACGTGTTAAACGTGTTACTGCCTCTTTTGCCACACTTCAAAGAACGGTCTGTCTTGGATGCACAGGGGCCTTCCCTAGCACTCCGGGCTCTGCTCTAGATGCTATGATGAACCTCCCCCCTCTTGATATTTTTATATCATGGGGTGTACGCTGAAAACCATCGCTCGATTAAAGAGAGGTGGTTTTTGGTACCACGCGCATTGGAGTTTTGAAGAACTTGTGCGAGAATTATCCTTTGACCCCTGTCTTATGGATATGCCCTCTGACGCAATGACACCAGAAATCCTACTGCGACAAAACTACCAAGTCAACTTTCCTCAGGCGACGGAATGGCTTCGGCCATAGACTCTGAGCCAGGAAAAGAATGCCATCGTATTCACGGACGGCTCCAGGACCGAACAAGGATCTGGTGCTGGGGTCTTTGTGGAAAGCAAGAACATTAGACTACACTACCCATTAGGTAACTATGCGTCTGTCTTCCAAGCGGAGATTTTCGCTATCCTTATGGCTATGCGCTATATTGTGACAAACAGGTGAAGGGCTAGAAGCATATGCATTTGCAGCGATAGCCAAGCTGTATTAAAAGCACTGCTTAAGTGCTTAACCCTCTTACCTCGTCTAAATTAGTGCTTGAACTCAAGCTATCTCTGAACTTAGTCGGTAGGCTAAACACAGTGAATCTTGTTTGGGTCCCAGGTCACACTGGCATCCAGGGAAATGAGATCGCTGATGAGCTTGCCAGGCTTTGGATCAGAAGAAGCTCTCTCAGGACCTGAACCGGCGTTGGGTCTGTCCGCATCTGCGGCTAGGTCATCCATTGATACTTGGGTTTCTCGTGAACACGAGCGTCGGTGGCGTGACTGTACTGGGTGTAGACAGATCAAACGACTGCGTCCGGACATCTATAAAAGGTCCGCGTCTTTCCTTCTGTTTCTCAGGAGAATTGACTGCAGACTGCTTGTGGGTGTCCTTTCGGGCCACCAAGCTTTTGCCAAACATTTGAATGTGTTGGGCTTGAGCGACACCACCATCTGTCCTGCTTGTGGAGAGGATGTGGTGAGTGCCGCACATCTAAGCATCACTGAAGCTCCTTCTAATCTTTCAAAAGACGGGAAAACTAAGTGCCGTAATGTAAGGTGTCCGTTTTGGCAGTACAATGGACCAGTAGTTGTGTCTGAGTGCTCCATCGGATAGTAACAACCTCCGACAAAAAAAAAACATCCATTCAACGGCTTCGACTTGTTTTGAACGATGCTACACTTTGCTGTCGCCATATCTTCAATGCTTCGATAGGTAGCACTTGCCGAAGAAATGAATAAAAATGAATATGCTCTAAGTGGGGCTTTCTAGACAGACAACTTACCTAACGTAGCCCACAACAACTTGCCAAAAACAATGGAACGAACCGTAAGAGGCTAGGTCGACACATCGGCTTATATACTCAGTATGATCAAGAAGATCTCATGCGGAAAAAAGACTAAGGCCCATTTTATTCACTCGAAGTTGAACACAACTTGGCAGTTTTCCATATAAAAATCCCCAAGTTGTGTTCAACTTCGAGTGAATAAAATGGACCTAAGACTAACTAAGTTCTTGACTTGATTGTTTCTTTTTCAATGCGACTATAAAACCAACAGAAACTGTTGAAAGCACGCGACTCAACACAAAGTCGACCAATTTTTGTAGTGTCCCAAGTTACATGCTTCACAATGACGAAAACTGGTAACCTGACTGTAGGCATATACTTCGCGGTCTTAAGGGCGTTCGCGTAGTTAGAAAAGCAAGGTACGTTCCGTTTTTGAACCGACTAACCTACCCGTTCGAAGTAGAGATGTAGTTTAAGCCGACACTATCCGACCTTATAGCAGATTGACTACATCTCTCAATATACAGATAAAAACTCACGTTCACATCTTCGGCTCCCTATGTGACATAAATTTGTTTCCTCTGCCAACTTGAGTGCAAAACTCACTGCGAGAATCTACAAGTACAAATCTTTACATGCCAATTTGAAGTCACCATATCCCCATTGAATGGAAAACGAATCCAAATTCCCATCGGTGGGGACCTCTGCTCCCTTTTCAGCCTTCCTACATATTTTACATACGATACAAAAGGAGGAAACAAAATATCTCGTCAATGGTTGTGGGCAGTAGGATGTGCAAAACTTGCACGAGGATGTTCAACCACTGCACCATCGTTTACCGGGAATAATCTACAACGTGTCTTTTAATAGACCCAGGGAGGATACCAGATGGAGCGCAAGGCTGAGCGTGGGAGAGATGGCGTCAGAGAGTCGGAAATTTATACGAAATTGAAAATATTTGCGAGTAGAGGAATTTTTTAATTTGATTTCGTTATGAGACAAGAGTAGGGGTGACAACACAACATTTGACAAGTTGAATTGGGCCCCCATTGCATGGTGGAAAATATATCCCACCCCCGGTGGATTTAATTCAATCTACAGGGAGCCCAAATATTTACCCAACCAGACCAAGCGGCACACATTTTCAGGTGAAGGTTGCGACAAATTAATATTACTCGACAGACAAACAAGTCACAAGTAGATGAAAAACTTTCTGGAATATTATCCGGATGGAAGCAGCCACCCATCTCTCGGCTGGCACCCTTTCATATAATACGGCCGGCATCAAAAGCAATTAATTAAAATCCCGCATAGCCGAGAATCATAAATCAACGACTTCACAGAAATCCCTTTTTGAATAGCAACCGAGAGGGAGCCATTTACTTGTACACATGAATGTGATAGAAAATACTTCAGGGACCGCCTGCCACCCAACAAATGTGCATCTCTCTATACAGTGCTGCTGCTGTCTGTTGGGTGGCTGTGAGTGGCAGATGAAAACTATTGATTTTACATTTTCCATTTCCATATATAAATAGACAGAAGCGTGGCACTGTAAAATATGTACGTATACACTTCTCCGCCACGTCATTTCGGCGTCGGCAGTGGACTACATACACAAAATATTATTTAAAGTTTAAAAAAAAAAATGTACAAATATGAATGAAACTTACTTAAAATTTCGTCGGCGAATAGTGCCACAGATGGTAACAAACCGCCCACCATATGATGCAAGGACAATTGCGTTAAATCCGACCGGGGAGCAATTTAACTCGTTTATTTGTTCAAAAAGATTTGTTTCGAGATCAATTGTTTTGCGGGTTTTTCTATTTGGCCACTTTCTCTGTGCTCCTTTGATAGGAAAATGTTTATTTTTTTGCGCACTTGAGTAGGAAAAACACACAACCAGCCGAGATGTGTCTAGGACTTGATTTTCAGATATATATATATAAATTCTCTGCTTCCACAAACACAACTATGGAGAGTTCTGAATCGTCCTGCGTTACACAATTTATCCTTTTCGACTGCAGTGCACCAGACTAGAGACAGTCACACGAAGGTGAAAAGAAGAACTTTTCCAAAACGAAAATAAAAAAGAAATTAAACATCAAAAGCTTTCGCAAATCTGAGAGTCTACTTGTCGGTGGGACGAGGTGAGTATAATAGGAGTTTGAGTCTCTCTTAACGAGGGGCGGTATACAGTGGCTGATGGGAGTATTCGGTCTGGTTTAGAGTACAAGTGTGGTGAGGTGGGATCTAAGTCAACTACACTCTTTTGACGCTTCTAAGATTGAAACTATCTCTAAGGTGGGCGTAGCTTATGAGGTAGTAAACCGTTTTCAGCGGCAATCATTACAGCAATGTCTCAATTTAGTTTGAGAAACTAGTCTCCTAAAATATCGAAGAAGTACCTTCCGAGGTGCGTCGAACAATTGGTTGACATTCACACAGAGAAGGTGAGTGATACCACCAGCGACAGTCACACTATTTAGGTTGGGTTTAAAATACAATTTGACACTATACATGAATATATCCGCAATCCGCACAGTTCTCCCACAGAGGGTTTCAGACATCTCAACTTTTCTCTGGCGAGTTTTACCAATTCTCTAGATTTATACCCGATTCAAACAGTCCACAAGGACTTCGGAACTCTGTGCTCTTTCTTGCTGTTACTATGTTGAGTCTGCCGAATTGAAAGTTTTTGTCGAAAATCATCCTCCCAGTCATAGCCATTGGTGGTCTTATACCCTCAGTTGTTGCATTTAGCTAGAGTTCTGCTATTTTTTTTGGGCAGGACATCGGGCAACACATTGCAGCACATTTGAACACACTCTGACGCGGTTCTGATAACATTTTACTGCAAATCCTGACTGATTTTGTGTCGTATAGTTCCAGGTTATAAATCTCAATATCAAATAGTTCCGCACCCTGGAACACACTCCATTTGTCCGGAAGTCTCAGGGCCACCTGTAGGTCCAACCTAACTTATTTTGCAACCATCAGTATAGAATGAATTTTAATTTTCCTACGAAACTCTATTCCTATTCCACTCTTTTACTCAGCGAGGACATCTTGAAATCTTGGCTATACCTGTCCACGTCAAACGGATCATAGTGCCTGGCTGCGGATTTATGACAGTTTCGAGAAGTGATTTTAATAAATCCTCATTCCCTACTTATTTCCATTTTCATCCCTGTCCGAAAACCCTTTCACCCCACTATTGATTCAGGAAAATCGTTGTCAATTCTCTTGGAATGACTAACGCGCATGTATTCGTTTTCTTTTTTGGGGAAAAAGCTCACCATATACGCTTGCCACTCTCTTTTATACGCTCGCACAAACTCGCACTAACCCTTCAACCTGAGGGACAATGATAAATATAAAATAAAAACGTCCCGGAAAATTTTCAGAACAACAGTAATTTGTGTTCTTCCCTTTTTTTTCTCGCTCTCAGAAACACTCACAAAACAGGAGACAAGTGCTTATTCACAGTTACCATCTGTAAACACATAGCCAGGTATATTTGTTGATTTTTTTTTTCACAAAGTCCCATTTCATGTCGTTTTATTTCGGCCAATTATGAAGGGGTAAACACAATAGCCTCCACGACAACAGTTGTGGTGTGTGGAAAGCTCTTCCATTTAGCTATACGTGTACCGCTTCGCGTGAATGCGAAAACTGAAAGGTAAATGCAACTATTTTTGCGAACATAACGCGCAGTGTGTAATTATGGAGATGATTCTACAATGAGGTGGGATTTAAAACCAAAATTGACTAATACATTCCTAACAGTGCTCATTGCTGTTATTCAAGTTATGACACATGTGAACTTATTACGCAGCGCATTGTCTTCGATCCAACAAACGAAAAAATGTACCCAACTAGTTTAGGCGTTTATGTATAGTTCAAACGTGGTTAACATTGACGTCTTTGTTGGCGAAAAAGCAAAGGAATGGAACGCCGAACATGTAAAGGAGTCCGTCTACAAATAGAAATAAAAATAAAATAGTGACACAAAACTTGGATGTTCCAGGGCGATTTAGTTTTACTGTCATTTGTCGACAGCGTAGCCAACGTACGGCAGAAAATATTCCCAGCGTATAGCAAGACTGAATAATTGACTTACTCGACGCAGCATTAACAAAACTTCACTCAGCACTCGTGTTAATATAGCACGTTCAAGTGAATTAAAAGCCCGATTCTGGCAAACCTCACTGATACCTCACAAGTCACAAAACCCGCACAAAGAAGGTGAAATTGATTTTGTGAGGTTTTCGTATTCTGTCAGCAGACTCACAAGCTCACAATCTCAAATTTAATCTCCAATGGAGCAGGTCACACAAGTCAATACCCAGTAATAACGGCTCACAAGAGACAATCGTTATTGCATTTGATTGTCCTGGTTCCCTATTTCCACACAAGTTACGACCTGAACATGGCATTTTATGCTACATTTATAGCCATTTCGGGAAAAATACATATTTGTTTAAAAAAAAAACGAATGTCGTTTTCCATTGGGACAGAGTCGGAGCAGTTTCTATGCTCTCGAAATCAACTGACTGTCAGATTTCATGTTCCATTGGCCGCAAAAAAAAGCGGCAGAGCAGTTTTGCGAATCTCGATATCTGAGCGAGATTTACACCTACACTAACCCCAAAACATTTGCCTTTTGTCAAACTTTAAAGTGTGTTTTTAATTACGTATTTACATAGAAGAAAAGTCTGTGAAAAATAGAGAAAAAATTACATTTGGCAGTGGATATCAACATAAATTGAGTGGATTTTCATAAGCATAAATTACAATTTAAGAACAGCCGACTTTTCAAACACACACTACCACAAATGCGAAGGAAGAAAAATCTCGTTTTATGTTCCATTGGGCATGAAAAATCTGAAATCTGAGAGCAAAATCCGAAAATCCCAATGGAAAACGACATAGGGAAGGTGTGGAATTTGATTTGTGACAAATGTCGGCAATAATTTTTATCCTTCAGTTCTAAAACATTTCTGTGTTCATATTTCGCGTATTTTTATATATTTTTACTGGTTCGGACTTTTTTGGAAAATTTTGTGCCAATTTGAGGTGAGTTTTATGTGAGTTTTGACGTGAGCTTGTGACTTGTGAGGCTGCAGAATCGGGCTGCAACAGCCACCGTGACCAGACGCTTGACAGGCGATCACACATAGTGACATATTAAGGACAAGTGTTTACACGTGTAATCTTAGCTTCCCAACTGGCGGACTTGATGTGCCTTAGTTTTGATTGGTATAGATCAGTCACATGAACAACTTTTTTCGTTGACGTTCTAGTCAAGAATTTCGTGCCTGAGTAGGGTAGGGCGAGGAGTTTACGACATGTAGGAGGTTTCATCAAACTCTTATGTCGTTTTCGTATGGATTTTAAAAATTTCCTCTCAAATTTCATATTTTTCGTGCCCAACTTAAAATGAGATTTATCTTTCTTCTTTGGGCATTTGTGTTGGTGAGTGATTTTAAAGTCACCTATTCTTAAGCTGTAATTTGTCCAATTATACGAGCATACAAATGGAAGTCTAACAAAAATGGCAGCAAAAATAAAAGTTTTAAAACTTAAACCGCAAACTGTCCGCAACGACAGAAAGAATATGTAATAGTATTGCAAGAACGGACTTTGTCAAGTTATTTACATAACTTCTGTGGGTTTTTGGGCACATCTGACACTAAATTAAATTAAAATTCAAACGGCATTAATTAAAATTTTCCGAATAATATGGAATATAATAATTGTGTGTCTAATAATGACAATGAAATGTGTAATATGTTTGCTGACTTCTTTCAGACAACTTATTCAAGGCCTGATACGTTGACTCCGAGTTATTCCGGTTGTATTATAAAAACTAACTGTGATATTCCGAGCATAAGACTGACTGAAAATGAAATAGTGCAATATATATAGACTTTAGAATTTAGATGATAACTGTGTACCTGGTCCTGATGGTGTTCCAAGTTTATTTGTCAAATCATCTGTAGATTTCATCTGTAAACCGTTAACCTATTTGTTCAACTTGTCGCTGTCCAGTGGTCTTTCCGATAATGTGGACATCTTCATTTATCATGCCTCTACATAAAAATGGTAACAAGCACCACGTGCAAAATTATAGAGGAATCGCAAAACTGTCCTGTATACCCAAACTCTCTGAGAAAATTATTTGTAACTACGTGCAATTTCACTGCTCTAAAATTTTTGCTAATGAGTAACATGGATTTCGTCCCAAAAAATCAACTGTAACTAATTTAATAGAGTTTACTTCCCATGTCAACGAAAGCTTGATGTATTTTTATCTCCTAATTTTTATTTTTTCATTTTTTCATTTATATATAAATTCGTAATTTGTAAGCTAAGCTTGTTGATGAAATAATAAATAAATAAATAAATAAATAAATATTATTATTTGAGAGGGGTTATTGTACTGCGACCTTTTGGTCTATTGTACCCCCTGCTTACGCCTCAGAGTGGTTTATTCCCTCAAAAGAGTTCCCCTCATAGCATAATTCCTTTCGAAATCATTCTAGAGCTTTTAGTACTCTTCTTTCTCCTTGGCGGAAGAAATTCGTCCTATAGCACTCTCTCCAGTCCAGTTTCCTTTAAGAATCTAAGGATGAGAGCTGGCTCTAGTGACTGTATTTCCTCATCAGATAGTTGGTACTTGCCCAAGTATTTCAGTCTTTTGTGGGTCAGTGCCCCACATGATCCCAGCAAGTGTTCTGGGATTTCACTGGACTCATCGCAGAATCTGCAGAGACCTTCTTCAGATATACCCAGTTTCCTGAGGTGTTCCTTGAGTCTACAGTGCCCCGTTAGGATACGAAGGTTTTTTTTGCTCATGCCGATGCAAGCTTGGAATCTTTTCCGGTTGTATTGTCCCAGAAGTTTCTTGGCCTGCCTCATGCCCTGAGTGTTATGCCAGGTTCTTGCCCTGTTTTCTTTCTCTAGTTTCCTAAATTCTTCTTTGAGGGTGTGATCCCCTATTCCGCAGAATGGTTCAGGACCTATGAAAGTTTCTGATGCTCCCTTTCTTGCTAGGGAGTCGGCCATTTCATTCCCCTCTATTCCTACATGGCCAGGCACCCAGCAGAGAGTTATTTTGTTTCTCCTACCAAGTTCATTAAGTTTTTGTAGGCATTCCCATACAAGTTTGGATTTAATGATGTAGGAGTTAAGTGCCATAATAGCAGCTTGGCTGTCTGACATTATAGCTATATCACAGTTGACTCTGTTTCTGTCGAGGTTAATTTGGACACACCTGTCTATGGCATAGATTTCAGCCTGAAAGATGCTGGTACTTTTGCCCATTGGTTCAGAATATTTGGTTCCAGGCCCAAATACTCCCGCTCCAGTTCCCTCATCAGTTCTCGACCCATCTGTGTACCACTTTGTTGTGTGATTGCTCAGTCTGTGTATTGTGGATTCATTGCTCCAGTTCTTCTTATTGCTGAGTTTAGTAACAAAGTTCTTTTGAAAATCAAATCTTTTGATAATGTCGTCTCTAGGAAAGGCCAATAGTGGTTGTTTTTTGAGTAGTACGTCAAACTGTCTCAGTGTGATGCACTTTCCTCTTCCTATTCCTTCTTTGGCCATTCTTAGGATCGTTTTACTTGCACATTCCTCAACCATAAGGTGCAATGGAGTTAATTCCAATAGCACTTCCATAGCTGCGGTTGGGCAAGTTCTCATAGCCCCTGTAATACACAGGCACGCCAGTCTTTGCTTTTAATGGGTTACAAACAGATGTTTTTTATGCTGATTTTAGTAAAGCATTCGACAAAGTTAATCATGTAATCCTGTTAAAAAAAACTTGAACTTTATGGATTCCCGCATTGGATTTTGAAATGGATTTGTTCATATTTAAGTGATCGTACGCAAAATGTGAAATTAAATTACTTTTTGTCTAAAAATGTTGTCGTCTATTCTGGTGTCCCTCAAGGCAGCCACTTTGGTCCACTCCTGTTCCTGTTATTTATCAACGATCTATGTCCTCTTATTACATATTCCAAAATGTTGCTATTCGCGGATGACTGCAAGCTGTACTATTCATATGACATTGACGCTATGCAGGATTGGTGTAGAAGAAACTATATGCAACTTAATCTTAAGAAGTGTAAAAGCATGAAGCAAAAAGACGCCAAAATTCAACTGCGCCAATTTATTTTATCAATGAGGAAGCTGTTGAAATTGTTGATTGCTTTAATGACCTTGGTGTGGTTTTTGACAGGAAGCTCACTTTCAATCTGCATTTGGATTCCATTGTTAGCAAGGCAAGAAGCCGGTTGGGACTTATAAAACGTTTCTCAAAAGAATTTAAGGATCCCTATATAACCAAAATTCTATACTGTTCTCTCGTCCGACCTGTTTTGGAATACTGTAGTCCTGTTTGGTGTCCGTCTTATGAATCTGGAATCTCAAGAATTGAAAGTATTCAAAGGCAGTTTCTTCTCTTCGCTTTACGTGATTTGCCTTGGAACCCCGAGAGTCGTCTTCCACCCTACATAAGCCGATTAAAGTTGCTGAATCTTCAGACTTTGGAAAAACGAAGAGAGACATCCAATGTCATATTCCTTTTTTGCGTTCTGACTGGTAATGTCAACTCCACATATGTTCTCAACTCCATTAACATCAATACCAGACCGAGGACAACAAGGAACCCTAATTTTTTATATCAAAAGACATCTCGATGTAACTATGGGAGTAATGGCCCCATCAATAACCTGACAAGGGATTTTAATGAGTACAATCATGTGATTGATTTCAATCTATCAAAATTATATTTAAAAAAAATATTGAAAGAAATGTAAAATAATAATAAGCTTTTTAAAAATAAATCTGTTTCATTATTGATTAACTGTTACATTATGTATAGTAGTTATAATAAATAAAAAAAAAAATAAAAAAAAAAAAATTGCTTTCAGTGTGGTATTTTGATATAGACAAGGCGATGTCGTGAAACGGAAGAAGAGAAAGACAATCGTCCTACAATCATTCCTAGCGAGGTATCCGTCGGAACGGAAAATTTTCCGCAGCGCATACCTACTCTGTCGGAACCGCAAAATCGAATTCGAGGTATCCGTTTTCGGGAAAACATAATTGAAATGCGATGACGCATTTTTCACACCCTCGTGTTGTTTGGTGCTTGTTGTTTCGCTTGATTTTGCACTGGAAACAAAAATTGAGGCAATAAATACAAACAATCGCAATAGTGTTTTTTTTCTTTTTGTTGTTCACTTTTATTAACACTTTACTGCAAAACGTAAAAATATTCCGCGATTGATTGTTGTCGGAGGATATCGGAAACAATTCGTATGAAGCTGTCAAAAATGTCACTCAAAATAAAACTTGATCGTACTGCGACGCAAAACGCTGGAGTGGGTGTCATTTTTATCGGAAAATTCTCCAAACAGTTGTTCCGAAGAATACCTCGCAGCAAATTATCCGAATCGCATAAGATCGGAGAGTTTTCCGTTCCGACGGATAAATCGCTAGGGCCCAGTATATAAACGAAACGCAAAAATTGACAGGTATGACTAAGAGGGAGTTAGGGACTTTGACTTCCACGTCTTTGCTATAAATTTTGATATTTATAGGAACATCACATCAAAAATCAATCCAGGAATTACAATTGCCCTTTCTTTACCTTGAAAGGCGAATAATTAGTAAGGCTTTGTCAAGGAACACTAGGGGCACTGTATATAGGAATAGGAACCCCTTTATCCCAGTCTTGCTCAATCTTGCTCGGAAATAAGTCGTCTAAATGTGTAGAGCGAATGAACACTAACCTTCCGGTACATACTTAGATTTACTATTTATCATGATTTTGGGGAGGTAGAAGCAAGCTATATGACTGCGACCACAAGTGAGTCTGTTGTGATTTCCTGCAACTAGAGCTCGCTCATGATAACTTGCTTGATGATGAATCCTAGTGTAGATCTTTTAGTGGTCTGTCATTATGTCCGGTTCAAGAATTTATCGGCTGTAATGCCGAGGGACTCCGAGGTATGTAAAGACCGGTTAAGACAAAGGGACACCTCAAACAAAACTCGGAGTGCACAACTGGTGGCAGTTAGTCAAAGACCATACTAACTGGAGATATGTCCAGTCCAAGAGTCCAAGATCCAAGGCTGACTGTCACAAGTAAGTTTCGATGGTTCAAGACACAAATAACACAACCAAATATAACGTTCATCCCCTTAAAAGTTGTTGCGTTGCCTCTTGAACATCGATCTTCAACGGCACCTCCGACAAAAGAAAAAAATACACCTGGGTCAAAACACAACTCCTCGAAGCACAGTCTTCATCTCCAAACAGCTGTCGCCTAACTTTATGGTAAGCAATATATAGTTACGCCTAGTAGCGAATCAATACTTTCGACGTCGTAGCGTCTCAAATCTACTCGGTTATAGCACTCAAGACTTAAGATGGAAGACTAGAAATGTACAAGACACAAGAAAAAACAAACAAACAACAAACCCTTGTCCCTGGCAGCAGTAAAAATAGTTTTAGTTGTCGTTTAGAATCGGAAATATTTTCCAGCAAATACCTGCCCACAACCACATTGATAAGCGTCCTCTCTGTTTCCAAAACTTTATCAGTACACAATACAACTTGCAATCAAAGCATTAAATATACAAAGCACCATCGTTGAACGTGATGTAACCTTTCACAAGCCAGAAGAGGGTGGTGCCACATAACCAAACAACAACAAAAAAAAGAACCACATAAACCAAAATAAACGATAAAAAAAAGACTTGCACTACGACGCGATGGCACACCAAAAGTGTCAAGCGTTACATGAATGGCTGTTCATGTTTCACCTAAAACTAAAAGCGGACGTTCAACTTTTTAAAATGCAATCCAAAAGCAATAACAGCCGCACAAAACCAGAAACAGCAGCAGCAGCTTAACCGCAAAAAATTAAATAAACTTTTTGCCTTCGTGTCGACTGGCAAAACAAAAACAAAGCGAATAATAGCTGCTAGCTTGGCACATCACGATTACGAAACTATAACAGCAAACGAGTTATTCGTTTCGTTTTCGCTGCCTCGGAGACTGCTTTCTGTGAAGGGCTACGGGTGTATTTGTGTCTAATCACTTATCTATGGCAATTTGAATTGAATACCTAGGTGTATCCGGTTCGAAAACGCATCTACCTACTCATATTTCAAGAGACTCTCAACAGTGTGTCCTTGATTGTTCGATTAGACGATTAACGATAATCCAATAAAAGCAGGCATTGGTGTGCACTGCAAAACCTTCCTACAACTCCAACTGCCTTTATCGAGGCTCAAAGGTGTCGTAGTTCGTGCATCACATTGTGTTCAAATGGGGGGCGATAGTTAATCGCATAATAGAGACACTCAAATGCAATTGAAACCTCTGACGGATTGCACTGTAACTTAGCTAAAACTTGACAAATGTCTGCAGAAATAAACAACAAAGAAGCTTAGTTAATGGAAAGAAGAGTGCTGGTGATACTGTTGCGATGCCAAGGCTGTATACATGTTTGTACGTAAATATGAAAGTACTGCTCACGACGAACTGACGAAGATGCACGAAGCACATACGTGACCGAAGGCCTACGCTGCGTTGATGTTATGTAACTTTTCGATCGAAAAACGCAGCTGCTCCGTGGTGTAAGGCTTACAGTTTACATCTCTTGAAAGCCAGACAATTATACGAGAGTATGATTGAACCCACTCCTGTCAGCTTGTTCCCATGTGTTGCATTGATTGAGTTTTCGTTCTTCTCGATAACAGTTTGAATTGGGAAAAGGCTTTTCTACCTGTCGAAGTTGTGATAACTCCCTATTTGTGGATAATGTAAGAAAAAGCGTTTCTCCATAGCGTTGGTATTTCTCCGTGCAGTTTGCACATCTGAGTGTGCCAGTGCACTGAGTTATCGTTATTGTGTTCTACAACTGCGGAGACCAAACAATCCCGAGTACACTTCCACTAGATCTGTACATGAAGGGTTCAAACTGGAAAATTCGGTATTCAAACGGGTTGAACTCAAAGACAGAAGGGCGTTTCTTGAAGAACTTCGAAGGCAAAATCGTAAACAGCGACTAAACATCACTATTCCTTGCTTCCTTCCAGGTAGAGAAAAATGGGAAACCCAGGAACAAACGAAAAACAAATTATATACCCAAGCCCGGATGCACACAGATGGATATAGGAACAGGCGGTGGTATAATCTCGGTGGAACTAAGCACACACAGCTCTATGAGTCTCCTTGACTACAGCAATGTAATGGCGGTGACAAAGACAAGCCATTTTTACTACAGAGACCAAGTGCAAGCTATTTCGAAGAACTCAAGATGATTCTTCACGATAAATTGCTCTTGCAAGAATTGGATCTGGACTTGGTCATAAACCAAATACTCGAGTAAATGGATGGAAGGAACTAGCTTCCAATACAATAAATTACCCGAGTAAACTATAGACCATAAGGACAGCCAAAAGATTGGTGGTTGTGTTATATACAGGAAGCTCTAGACATGGATTTAACCAACTTGATGATGAAAATAAAATACAGATGATATGGCGACGAGGATCCGCACTTTATTAACTGTGTTATTGGCACAGGAATACGCCACAAAGCACAAGGAAGATACTATTTTCATGACTTTCGTGACACAACATTGGTTGGGAAACCTATTTACCTACTAGCAAACAATAAAAAAAAAAGTAACCAGAAAAACCCCAGTATAGGAACTAAGGCCAACAAACTCGTCTGGCCAACTCTCCAGTTTATTCACCTATATCGTGGCATAAGTATTGCTGTTGAACATACTCGCTAGGTACTTACGCTTTATTATATACCAAAAGGAGACGTCATCGCCACAACACGTTCAATTTTTCTTCTTACTTCTTCTTCCCAGACCGGCACCTGACACCTCAACAACAATTTCTGTGACTTTCAATCTATTTTATTAATTACTTTATTATTAACACAGTAATTACTCTACTTTGAGAAATTTATTTATCAATTGCAACTCTGCTGTCGATGTATTGAGCGAATACCTATAACAAACTTAACGAAAGACCAAGAAGGTTCTGAGAATTGTATGACGAAAGTCAGCAGAAAATCGCGTTGTACTTTACGACATTTACGATCTAAAGTCGACCTGAAGTTGTATTTTTTGTGTGTGACAGCATATGAACGCTTTGTTTGGACATAATCTGTTAACGCACGCACGGCCTCAACGCTACCTTGTGAATTGGGCATTAATGTTGTGCGATTCTTCATCGAGAAAGTACTGTCTGCAAGACGATAATGCTTTGAAATACTTCGTTGGTCCCAGAAGATGTTGTAGTCCGATTTAGTAGTCCATCTACGAAGGGTCCGTGTAAATGGCTACATAATATGCTTCTGCCACTCTTATAGGTACATATATATAGGAAACTAGGCCAAGAAAGTTTCTTGAAGCTTGGGGTTGGGAATTCTGTAGTCGTTCGAAAACTCAACTAATTCGCTTGGTGCCTTCTCCAGGTCTATACGGTGAGCATATGATTCTGGCATAGTGCTCTCAGTAAATTTTATCATCCGTCAAGACATTTGTTTGGGTTATAAAAACACCACTGTAACTCACTGTTAAAATAGGAACTGTAAACCAGTTGCAACGTGAAATGGGGGTTAGCGGAACCAATATCTGAAAAACCTGTTAATCTGCATTGCTCGAGAAGAACTTGAATGTTTCGATCATATGCTTTCTTTAGGTAGGCGTTGTTATTACAGCAACAAAGCAGAATTTGGCAAAAATAATTGTTGCAACCTGTCCTACGGAACATGATCCTGATGTGAGTCCTGTGATTACTCATTTTATAACGCAAATCAGAGACAGGTGATGTATCTTCCCATGCTGTCGGGAATAAACTAGAGTAGTAGTCGTCACAAAGATCGATAAAAGTTATCACCTAAAATCACATTTGACAACCGGCAAGCAGATTTTGGACAGGAAATCGCTGTGACAGTCAAAAATATTGTAGTTGCAGTACACGAAGCAAATTGGCCATTGTAATAATTAATAATAATAATAATTTTTTGGCGCAACAGGTCCGTACGGACCCTAGGCCTAGCTTCTCGCAACCATTCGTTTTGTGTGAGTTTTTTTTTTAATTTTTGGAACGAATGGAAGGGATCTACAATTTTATGCCGATTCCAAACGGCTAATTGAGAAGCTCTTTCAAGACAGTTATACTCTCGGATGTTTGTCAGACGTTCGCGAGAGGTGGCGCAGTGAAAAAACCCTGAGTTGGAAATTGGGTTTTTGCGGGATTCGAACCTGAACCCCTCGCTTAGTAGTTCAACACACTAACCACTAAGCCACTGCGCCTACAAATTGGCCATTGTGCTATCCACAAATGAAATGTTCTATGAAATGCCCTCTATACGATTCCACAAACACTAGTATATACCTACTTACCACTCCCCTAGCTTATTTACGTGAACCTAGTAGTATCTACATAATTACATTAATAAGTTCGCCTCGAGGAAGGTAACCGCAGTCACACTTACTTGGTCCGGTTTTCATTGCATAATATCAATCAATCAAAGATCCTTTTATGTAAATGCGCTGAAATGTCTTAAACTATTAAAGATCTTATTTGAAATGGAATTGCGGTTAAGAAAATATACATATCAACAGCTTCATAGCCCTTTAGATCTCGTGCAACTGTCGCCAAAAATGCATGTAACGCTGCTATGGTTGTGAACAATGGATGGTCAAAACAGGCGATGCCTACCTATTCGCAAGATTAAAATTGCTTGAGTACAGTAAACCCGGCATTTTAAGTGAACCCAAAAGGAATATTGCATAACCTAACCACAATACCTTTTGAATCAAAATTGCCAATCCCAACGAATTCGTGCTAATACCAGTGAACCGTCAGAAAACAAGATAAACTCGATCCTAGTGAAAGTAAAATTGATCATTTAACTACAAAGTAAAATGCAACTTATTGTATTTGCTCAAAAAACAGACAACTTGAAAGGTTGTCAAATAAACAAAAAATATGCCTAAGCAAAGATCCCCTTTCCTGTAAGCAATTTCGGCCTTGCTTTTGTTTATCTACTATTTACTAATGCGTAATAAAATTGATAAAATTACTTACCAAGAATTCTTTCAAAAGTCATATAAAACAATGTGAATCCCCTCCGGGGTGCGTTGGAATCTCTCGAAATGGCACAAAAGAAACGCTGACTTTAATACGAAATATTTACGAAAATCTGCAGCAAAATTACACAAAAACCAAAAAAGTCTTCACACTGTTCGTTTGTACACTTATAAAATTCAGTTTTCAAGTGCTTCGGTGAAACAATTAGTTTACGAAGAGAAAAAAAATGATTTAACACGTTTTATAATTTACACTGTTGCCACTTGGCAAAAACCACTCAAAATAACAATCAGAAAAAAGAAAAGAAAAGTAAACTAAAACAAAAAAAGTTTAAAATTATCTTTAGCTTGCTCTTTCTTGTGACGGAGGTACTAGGTATTGTCTCTTTATCGATGAATCGACACTGTTGCTGCACCAAGACGAATGATTACAATTAGAAATAAGAAATTTTATGCGAAACTCGAATGATTTATGTGCATTTGTGTTAACTCCACTTTTGATTCTCTTTCCTGCCAATAATGGTCAAACACGAGTCGATTTGACGGTCAGTCGTGATACTTTACTGTTAATTTCTTCCAATAGCGGTGTACGAATCAAAATAAATGCGTGCGTAATACCACGCGATGTAGAAGATCGAATGGAAAATTTATATTTTTCATTAAACAATGAAAAAAGTTTAATATTTTCGCACGTTTCCGATTGAAAATTGGTAACGTTAGCTGTGTGAGGAAGAGAGCAAAGAAAAAAAAATACATAAGAGGTTATATTTGGAATGTGTAATTCTGTGCTAATTTTAGCAGCAAATTGGTAGAGAATTGAGAAAAAAAATTGAGTTCGAATTGATTAATATGCAATGTGGATGTGGATATGGGTTATTTTATATTACCTCTGAGATTAATTGAAATATAAAAGGTGATGAAACTTTACACAACTTGACTTGCTGGAATAGGTTTTCCAATATGGCGAATCTTCTATGGCGATTAATTGTCGAACTCGAATCATATGCTCCGTTCCGAATTTGAATGAATGAGTTCAGTGTGATTTATTTTCGAAGTGGCTGCATTTGGGATTGTTGTTAGAGTCATCTAGCGGTCAGTAGTTTAGATTGGTGTAGATGGCGGCGAAGAAATATATTTTTCGTAAGGCAGTAGCCAGCATAGACAAACCATACTGAGACCCCCAACTGGCAATCCTCTTGCCGCTGGCCCCCTCGATTTTTTTTCAAATTCGCCATTTTGTTTTCCTATCGGTGTTATTTGAATTTAGAATCCGTGTGAGCAACAAAAAAAAAGCGAACCAAAAAAAATGTGGTGAAATTTCTTTTGACAGAAGTCGATTGACAAATGTCAAAATATGTAAACACAATTTAATTTTTCCTGCAACAAATTGAAAAAATGTAAGTTTTCGCGTATTTTTAGTGTTTAAATTAATAAATAAATACATTATAAGTCTTACAGATTTGTCCAAGCTGCAGGAGAAAACACGCCAACAAGAGTTTATGGCCAAATTCATGGAATACTAATACGAAGCACAAAGTGAGCAGGCGAACGTTGAACAAAAGCGTATCGATAACAAAGAGCGTAGGAAGACCGTGATTGTAAGTAGATTTTAATTTACATGAACATGACGACGAATTGATAACCATTTTGTATCCACTTCTAGGAAGATACCAAGCAACAGCAGCATCGTGTCCAATTGGCAAGGCGCCGGCCGGCCGCTATGAAGATCAATTGTCGCAGCAGCAACGTGTCCAGGAGGACAATCTCAAAAAGTAAGTACATATATATATAGTAAAAGTTGTGTAAATTGATTCCTGCACCTTTAACACTAGGCAAGAGGAAAGCTACGCACGCCAGGAAGCGTGGCAAGCCATCGAACTATTCGAGCACGAGATGAGAATGAGGTAGAAGAAAATCGCATCACTGTCATCATCGGCACAGTCATTGGTACTGGATTCAAAGCAATGCTCACTGATTGAGACAAAGTTTTTACTGCTGCTCGTGGTCTCTCGGGAGCAACTGGTGTTGTTTCTCGGTACATTGAGGCTCGTATTGGAAAGCGAACTCTTGTTGGTGAAACCTTTCGTTTTGCTCTGACAGACGCGTTAAAGAATCTCCTCAAACGAATGAAATCCAAAACCAAATCGCCTCAAAGGGATGTAAGGACCTTTAAAGTAAGTTGTTGGATGCTGCATCTTATAAAGAGTTATTCTTAATAGTTTGCTTTTCTTATATCATTAGAAAATAAATTACACCAGAAGTGAGACGAGAGCTGTTATCAGGTGTATGTCGTGATGGAAAGTGAAACCGCACACGGGGCTGTGCCCATGGAGCAGTATACAGACGCAGATCTAGAGTTCTCATAAACGTTTTAGTATTAATATTTTACAAAATATAGCTTATTTTTGTTAACATGAAAATGTGGTCTCAAATGAATGCTTAAAGAAAGTATTTGTCATCCACGTAAACTTAGTCACTCCAGTCAAGAGTTGGATGTTATCCAAACACATGTTTGTAACCCACATAGGTAGTTGTCTTTACATTACATGCTATGCATACATTTTATTAAATAAAACTTGTAAAAATGTATGAAGTTTGTTTATTATTTATGTAGGACCATCTTCACAGGCTGTTAATGTACAAAATTTGGTGTCAATTGACACGACTATATGCAGAGAGACAATGAACTGATGTTAGATCCAATCTAGCTTAACATGCACAGATTTCAGACACGGAAGCCACTCAATGGAAATGAAATCCACCTACCCTATCTGTCAAAAAGATCGTTTCCCTTTCAAAAGAATTGATAAACACTGACACATAATTTGATTTTCTTTTCCTTTATTATACATAATTTTGTAATATATTTTTTATTGTGCGAATGCAGTGCAATAATCCGTGCCATAATCATTTTCTTGGGATTCCGTCGCAGTCACAGACGGGCTCTATATTTTAACATTCGCGGGGGCTTCCAGTTTCTGTTTTCCAGCTAGTTTTTCTCTATGGGCTCCAAATTATCTGTTTTTCTGTCTTCCTTAGAGGGCAAAGCAAATACACCAACTGTTGTACTCAGATGTTCGTAGGGTTTTTCTGTAAGCAAAATCATTTTAAAATGTACAAGGAACAAACAAATTATCTCAACTTACTTATATCGTTTCTGGTAACCATATTCCCGCCTGCTAACCGACCATATATAACAGAATAATCGTGGTGCTCCAATCGTCTTTTTCCTAGAAAGGGATCGTAAAATCATGATGTAAATCTCGCCTTTTTAAAGAAAGCAAATGATTGTGAGTTCTTAAGTTGAGGAAAAAAGGCACACATACCCCGAACAGATAATGTCTCGCTTCCAATTCGGCATTGACGACAAATCCACCCATATCACTATCAACTTCTAGCGCAGATATCTGTCCCATCGGTGTGTTGCAATGCGTTTCTTTGGATCGATTTTCTTCACAGTATAACCTTGAGCCACAGCAATACCCCCGTCAGGGGAATCTGTAAGCTTCGTTGGATCGATGAAGAACTCGTCCGGTTCAAAAAACAAACTGCAAATGGCCTTTATAATTATTCCAGTGATTTTAATTTACACGGAGTTTACCTTCATTCGGCTCCCGTCCATTGCTTGAAACGATAGTCTTTTGGCACTACAACCAGGCCCAGAAACGTACCAAAGTTTCTTGGAGAGTGGCGGTCTCATATACAGTTTAATGAATTCGTTACTTATAAACACAAAGCAGAACTTTTGCTTTTGGAACATAAGAATTACAATTAATCGCACGGAATGCTGAAAACTGAAAAACTTGCCGTAATATGACAAGAGTGGTGAATCTAATGTCAGTGTCAGTTTCAACCGTAGTGAGCTGTGAGAGTGTTCAGAAGTACAACTTTTTTTAAAGAGAAGTTCAACTCAAATTTGGTGAATAAGTATATAATATCAGTACATTTTCATCAATTTTCATATTAGTTGTTTCATAACATTCTGTAGGTATTTCTGTTCAACCAAAGTACTCATTCACGTTTATTGTTACATTATAATATCAAAAGATACGACCTATAAATATATTAATGTATTCTTTGAAATACGAGACATGTAAAAATAAAACCAATGCAAATACGTATGCTCTATTTGAAATAATTTAAACCAATTTAAACTAACGGAGAAACTCATAATTTATACTTAATAACAGCAACGACATAAATCTTTGTATTTATAAATTATAACTAAACTTCAGAAGTATACTAAGCGAGATTATGTGATAAGCATATTCTACTCGATTTATGTTAACTGACTCACGAATGTTCGCTAAAAATGTTTTTATTTGCTTATTATTCTTCAGAACTGTTCATCTTTCTTTTATGTCAAATAAATATACAATTATTTTTGAAAATTGATCATTGTCCACACAAAATTTTGTTGTAATAATTATTTTCAAATTTAACGGATAAAATTATGTGAACGCAGCCAGCAGATTTGCCCACACCGGAAGCCAGATTTTAAGCAGCGGAAGTTGTTACGTTTTTTTGAGGGTGTGTTGGTGAGCCGGATTTTTTGAAGTTTCGTGACATTAGTCAATACGAATTTCTATGTATCAATACTAGCGCAATAATTTGTCACAAGCCCATGGTAATTTAGCTTGTAGGCAAGTAACGGAAAATCGGCCGGAGTTGGGGGTCTCAGTATTGTCTCTGGTAGCCAGCATGAACAAATTATAAAACAAGGTTTTAAGTAGGTAGATTTATTAACCTATTGAAATGCAAATGCATTTATACTTTTGGGACAGGAAATATAAAAATACGTATGAACATAGAAATGAAAAAAAATTTGTTTGACAGATTTTACATAATTGCTTCTTTTAAAGAAATTTAAATTTTACTTTGTTACCCTGCTGCTTTCCAAAAAAGAGTCGTTCACTAATTGAAATTTGAAAGATGTAACAGTCGTCTGCCATCTAAAACCAATTTGCTCAAAGTAATTTCTTGGACTAATATTTGCTACCTGTTTTTTTGAGGTTCGAAAGCAAAGCAAAGTATTGTAGGATTGTTGGGATTGAAGCTCAGAAAAACCCTCCTAATATTAGAAAACAAATTTGTATTTTTTATCTAGTCTTGGGATAGATGAAAAGCAAGTGCTATCTATAATTAGGAGAAGAATGTCAATTTCATCTTTCGAAACGTCACATTTAAAAAGATTTTAATATTATAGGTTCGTTCTTGTACTTTCAGCATAGAAACATGTAAAATCTCACAAATCGAGAGAGAAATATCTCAATTTCCAGAGAAGTACAAAAAGTTTAAAAAATGTCATTTCGACAATTGATATAAGGTTCTCTTTAAATGTAGCATCTACAAGATAAGTTGGAATTGAATTTTATATTACCTATTAAACTTACTATTTTCAATGCGCTGATATGTTCAAGGATAACATTCCCCAAGGAGCATTTTGCGACTTCATGTGGCATGTGTCATGAGCGACGTCGTTAAGACGGTTTTGTTACCAGAAAATATTCCCAACAAGTAACATTTTAGACACATGCTAGGTAACATTTCCAATTTAGGAATATTCCTATGTAGGAATTCTATGAGAGCACAGGTACGTTATTGTGTCAAAATTGTTTCTTCAATGAAACATTTTCTCCGCAGCGTGAAAAATGTGTGCAGATGTGTATTAGTGCACACAATTCCTATACAGTATTCATACCTAAGACATTCCCCACAACAACAAAACTGAAGTAGAGAAAATAATGATCACAAACGCACAATTATTTTATATAATATTTTTATTTATTAAACATAATTTACATTTTATAATTGCATATATGCAAACTAAGTTCATTTGGAAGAAATCTGCACAACATGCGAACAACAAAAACTAATTTCACTTTTTGGTTTTGTTTACAATCCAATCCGACCACGACCAAGTGACATTTGATGCGAAAACATTATTTACGAAAGCTCTACGAAGGCTCTGAACCCAAATTTTCGCGTTTAACTTACGCAGCACTAAAGCAACGTTGCTTAAGTTCGAAAAATCTTTATAAATAACATTTTGGAAGGTGCGTAGAGATAAGCAGACTCTACGGAGAGTAGAACGAAAATCAACAAAAAAGCATCAGTTGTCATACTGAACACTTTTTGACGTTTTGCTTTTTCCCCGCAAATAAGAACAAATTCCTAAATAGGAATTCCTGTTCAACACAAATTAAACGCGAATCCCAAATTGGGAAGTTTTTAGCACGCATAATAGCCACAATTCCTAGCAAGAAACACTAGCTCGCAAATAAGAACATATTGCTAAATAGGAACTTCTTGTCAACACAAATTAAACGCGATTCCCTATTGGGAAGACTATTCCCAAACAGTGATGAAAATGAACTTTGCTGATTGTACTTTTGATTGAAATTGTAACTTTTAGGGCTGAAGTGTAATTTTTTCGTTTGGAAAATTACACAACTATATGAATATTATAGTTACAATATGCCCACAAACTTTTTTACTACATATTTACTTAGGTCATGATTTAATGAACTTACTTACTTACTTATTATTAACGCCATCAACTAGATTTTGTCGCAATTTAATCATAAGGAGAAAAAGTAGTACCTTTTTAGGTATTAGAAATGAAATGTTTCCTGAAATAACATAGTTTGGCGAAGAATATATGCAAATAAACACTTTTTCTTCGATATTTATTCTTCCTCGGAGGTCTTCCACAAACGCAATGCAAATAATGTTTTGCATGTAGTGTAAGTTGATGTATTTCATTGTATCTTTTAAAGAAGGATTGTAAATGCGTAACTCTTGAAGCAAAAACATGTTTGGTAAATTGTAACTTTTTCGATTGGATTAGATTGTATCCAAAAGATACAATTGTATCCGCTTTTCCATCACTATTCCCAAATAGGAATTTGTTAGGTATCCATTTTGTATTTGAAGAAAAAAAAATGCATGTGGGAAATAAGAAATTTTAAATTTAGAGTTTTGGTGTATATGGTGTAATTAATTGGATTCAAATGTTGCTATTATGACTATATAGACATCGCAGATTTATTTTATACTGATTTTATAATGCTCCTTATCAGCATTTAAAATATCATAAATAATTATAAAACAGATTTTTGATTAAATATAGTATATTTTGTAAGGGGAACGACTTTTTTCGAAGTACATTAGTAACATTTCAAGGCAAAATGATGTTCCCCATAAAATTTGAGTATCTGTTTTCCGTTTAATAATGAAATGTTTGATGCAGTCAGAATATTATGAATGACATTATCATAACATCACAAATTATATGGAAGTATAGATACACAAAAATAATATTAAATATAAATAAGGCATTTTTCCCAATTTGTGTTGACAATTGTTATGGCTACACACTTTATTCACACTGTTACGTTATTGCGTGAGGAGTTCAAACGTAACAGCGAGGTAAGTGCGTCTGAAATTGTGTGTCCAAAGATGGTACATAGGATTTGCGTCAAAAACAATTCCTACTTTGCGTTGCGCCACTTCCGAAGCATAAAAGGAACTGTTACTTAGTTGTTTCGAAACATAGGTTCCTAAATGGGATCACGAATTGACACCAGAACGTCGCCAGGCCTAAAATTTGTATTCGAATGCTACTTGGGTCAATTCCAACTTCTTCCTCCGAAACTGTTGCAGACGAAAACAAATATAGTTTTACTTGTCAAACTTTCGAGCTGTCACTAAGTTGACAGTTTTCATTTTTCATTTTTCAGTAACTCGAAATTCGGCGAGTAGAAAATTACGAAAAGATGAAAGAATGGGAAACGGATTTCTCTCTCATTTTTTTCCAATTTTCTCAGTACGTGATCGCATTCGCACAGTTTCTTAGCATACTTTAAATAATTTTACGTTAGCAAAAAAGTACCCGAACGAACCTTATGTCTTAACAATAATGCCGATTATTTGTATACGTCATTAAAGCAGCGGCCAGTGTTTCTTCAACTTTCCGTGAAGTTGTCTACTGGCCCTAATAAGTCAATGATGAATTGATTTTTTTTTTGTGATCTGTCTATTTCATTTGGCAGACTTATGAGTACAAACGGGAATACATATTTTTTGCCTCTCTTTTTACCGGGTCTCTTGTTTGTATTGATGTTATTAAAAGAAGTACACTCGAAAAGGTATATATTTTTTTTCGCTCATCTCACCATCATCAACGTCAACAAAATATTTTCGTCTCATACTGTGTTATTAGAGTCACCCTGTTCTGATTATGCTGTGGTTAATTATACCGTTTCACATATTGTGTGGAAGGAGGAGCCACAGGCACTGTTGTGTGGGGGATTAGGGGGAGCGAGAATTGAGAGCCGGCTGCCGGCTCGGTTCTGTGTTGTCTTTGTCTGTTCTGTCCTGTGCATGGATCTTGCATGCAATTTTCTGTTCGCCTAGTACACATAAAGGATTTTTCAATAAGAGCGCTACAAAATTTTTTTTTTATAAAATAAAAACGGTGTTGGATATAAATGAAATTCTTTATTCCTGTGAAAGTACGTTCGATGCCATTCCGCGGTACTAATAATCATTTTTAGTGTCCAGACTAAATTTTTCGAGCTCACAATGGCGAAAATTTCCATACAAAATTGCATATTGTGACCTAGGAAATATTTAGTGTGAAGGTTAAAAATGATTATTGGTAAGGCCCATTTTGTATTGAACTCGATTTCTTTTGCATGGCCACCACGGGCACGCTTGCAGAAGTCCAAACGCTGAACCCAATTTTCGACGGTTTTCAAGCATAAATCGTACGAAATTCATCAATCGTCGCTGGCTTGTTGGCATAGAGCATAGACCATAGACCATAGACTTGAAGTAGCCCCACAGGAAATAGTCTAACGGCGTCAAATCGCACGACCGAGGCGGCCAAGCGACTGGACTATTTCGTGAGATAACACGTTCTCCAAACTTGGTTTCCAATAAATTGATTGTGACATTCGCTGTGTGGCTTGTGGAGCCGTCCTGTTGGAACCACACATGTCCTCCAAGTCCATATCATCCAATTGGTGCCAAAAATATTCGGTTATCATTGAACGGTAGCGATTCCCATTCACAGTAACATGCCGGCCTTGATCATCACGGTAGAAGTACGGCCCAATGACGCCGCCGGCCCATAAACCACACCAAACCGTAATTTTTTCGTTTGGAGTACGTGGACCTGGACGACCATAAATTGGACGTAGCGCTCTTAACGTTGAGGCCACTGACTCCGAATTTCGGTAGTAAATTTTAATAATTTCGACTCATTGATCGTATATCTTTTCATTATGAAATGGCAAACCTTACTGAATGAAGAGAAAAATGTCAAAAGAGCGGCAAGATATTCGGCGTCGTTTGCTGTCCCTGCTCCCTGATCCCTGTCGCTCTACTTTAGTAGTGTCCCTGTTGAAAAACCCTTTAAAACATTTTTTTTATCGCATGGTTTGGAATTTAGGAATAGTAAGTTTTTCTAAATTGTTTTTGTTTCGTGTCTGAAAGTTCGTACCTATATGTGGCTGACGTAGTGCAATTGCCAAAAAGGTCATTGGTTTTAGTATCTCTCGAAGTTCGTAAACCTGAAGCTCTGAACCGAGCGTGCTCAGATCGTTCTGATGTTGATTTGTTTTGCCTGTTTTGTTTTGTCAAATGTGACTGCAAGTGTGTATATATATGTGTAATCAGCTTTTATACTCAGCCTGCTCAGTCCTCAGTCAATTTATTTTGAGGTCTGACCTCTAAACGAAAAACAAACACAAATTCGAGCTCCGAGATGTTTGAGCTACAAAAAAAAACCTAGGTATAATGCGTTCAGTCTTTCAAATATTTTTTTTAACAGCTTTATAAATGACGTATGTATAACAATTTCAAAGTTACTTATACAGATATCCTCACCATGCCAATTCGTAAACATTTTCCTCAAGTTTGACAAGTTGTAGAAAATTCATCTTCCGGAAAAATAAAACAGAAACGTCAATTTTTGTTTACTTTTTTGTATTAACTACACATATATTATCATATAATATAATAAAAAATATATAATTGCTTTAAATATATTTACAATAGTTTAACAATATTTCATTTTCGTTCTTATAAGAAAAGAAAAAATATATCGATGATTAAGCGAATGGAATTTGTGTGAAAATATTGTAATAGGGTAGCGAAATATTAGCTAATTTTGGAAAAAAAATAAAAATATTATTTAAGCAAGGTTTTCCTTGTTGTTTTCATGCAAATTCAAATATAAATTCAGTAGAAGAAAATGATTTTACACGACTTTAACAATATATTGTATATATTGGGAGAGTTTACTTTTTCACTTAGTATAAATATGTTTTACATTAAATATAAATATGTACTCCATTTTGTGTGGACTGTATAGGATTCTCAAAACATCAAATGGGCAATATTTCATTAACACTATACGTGCGTATACAAATCATGCTTAACAGTTCGTTTTTACTCGTTTTTTGTGTATGTCTGTGCTAGATGTATGGTTGAACCTTGCAGCTTATGCATTCTGTTGAATGAGGCTCTCCCATTTGGCTATAAGCTGATGTGAAGATGGAGCTTCCTCTGGATCTAGATCGCACAGTTGTGCTAGAGACAATGCCGGTCGCATGCCACGACTGTAGAGGTGTTTACCATCAAAGTCTGGACTGGGTGTTGCTCTGGAAAGATGTTATAAATAGTTTTAGATCATTTTGTTGTTAAAAGTCAAAGCGTTTGGCTTATCTTTAGATGTTCTAATTCTAACCCTATTTTGGGCAACATTTTAGCTATAGATTAGGCTACTTTTTTAGAAACTTGTCTTTGACTGAAAGAATGCAATCAACTTTCTACTTTGAGAGTGGTTTTCACTGCGTTACAATACTCAATTCAAGCCAATCGAAACACACTATGTACGTGCGAAGTATTGGTGAGGGTGACGCAGACGTGTTGTGAAGTGTCAATGTCACATCGAAGATCAAACTGAGAAAATACTTGCGATAGAGTGGCACAGAGAACTATCGAGTCAAAAACAAATCTAATTCAATGAAAGTCGTAACCGTAAGTTGCTGTAATTGAATTCTGTGACAGAAAGGAAAGGAAGGCTGCGACCCTTGTGGGTATGGCTCCAGCTTTAACAGAATGACAGATCTGAAACCACAAGAAAAGCTTAAATGCACTCTCTTAAAACTATATATGATACGACAGCAGTATTACACGACAGTTCGTATTGATTGACAACAGCTGTAACGAAACGTCAAAAAAATCGTTCGAACCTACGCGGTCGCATTGGGCCTGTTACTTTACTTTTGTATTAAAAATGGAAAAGACTGGCAAAATGGACGTGGTGGGGATAAATTATCTAACAGAAGAAGACACTTACGAAATAGTAAGGGAACGCTTTTGTAGTAATCTGTGAAAACTGACAAATACATAATTAAAACATTCAAAAAAGTGGTACGAAAATTCCTTAAAATGTCTGATAAACTCGAGGCATTTGCAAACTTACTGAGAAAATTAGTTGATTCAACTACCTAGTGCTAGTGCTGGAAGTGATCTGGAATTAATCGAACTTCTTTTTGATCCGAGCATGTAAAAGAGTTTGTACGACTCTGCATTAAGAATTACAGCGGGAAAGAATTTCGCCGCCACTTTCGAAAAGAATCGTGAGCAAAACATTCATTTTTATTTCGCGCCTATTGATATCATTTGAATACGCAAAAAAATAAAAATAAAAATGCACGAATATGGCCCTGTTTTTTTGAGCTTCGTTCTCAGCAAAGCAAAGTAAAGTAGGATTTTCAGCACGCAATTACAACAACTACGCTCTACTTGACACTTCGACGACTCACACTAGGTATTCATTCCCAGCAAGATTCACTTGGAAGTAAATGTATACTTCTGAACACCAGGGGGAGAACATTTTTGTTGCCCTCCTTGTATTATATGAATCTGTTCACAAAGTTTCTCTATTTACAGTACACACTATTCGTTGGTTGTAATTGGTGGAAATTCATAAAGAAATGCATAAGTGAACTAATTTTCAAAATAACAAATAAATATAAGGGCTTTTATTAAAATATGCAATAAATTATTTTTTATGTAAGCTGCAAATATTGTTTTAGAAAAATATACCTTATTAAACTTGTAATCGTAAGATATTAGTGTATTAATCTTTGAGATAAATATATTTTTATATTTTTTAAACCCCAAAATATGAGGAAGGATCAATATCCATTGGAAAATTTTATGCAAAAAAATTGTATTTCTTTGACTGAAAAAAGGTACTTCTTGTGATGTGCCCAATCATGTTGTATCATGCTACCTACTGAACAGGCTCACACTGCCACCTTTTTTGATAAAACCTACTGTTCAGAATGCTGCTGGGAATCGTTTAAGTGCACATATTCCTACTTTACTTTGCTTTGCTGAGATTGAAGCTCAAAAAAACAAGCCTTATGTCAATGCCAAATGGAACAACAAATTTCAAATCAGCTGTTAATTGGAAGGTGACTGACAGCTTTTCCACTTCTTACACCAAGACATTTTTTTGAGTAAAAATTCGTGCGATTCTCAGTTGAGGGGAATACCTCACTCTCACGATGAGCTCTCTATTGCGAACGACTACACCCATTATAAATATGACATTGCTATTTCTTTGCAGTTTGACACTTGTTTTACACTTCCATGGTTCCATGATGGCTGAGTCGGAGTGGCGAATGGACGCTTGTAGCGCTGAAACGAAATATTTGAATATAAACGAGACAAATATAGTCATGACAAGGATATGGTAGATGAGAATTTTATTGTATACTATCGTTCTTACTTACTATCACATTTGACAGATTGCAAGATATAAAAAAATTGCTCGTGGAGACACCGGGTTAAGAGCAAAAAATCAACAAAAGTTTTGGAAATTGTTCCATTAATTAAAGTTTCACTTTTGGAACACTAACAATACTGTCAATGGTGTAGTTCATTAAGTTTGCATGAAATTCGGCATATATGTGTGGATTAAATCACCACTTAAGTGAACTGAACATTGCTCCAGTTATGAGTTATTTCGAAACTTCACATTTCACGGATGTGCTGTCTAACTATATATTTGCCATTTGTCACACAGCCAAATTTCTAGTCAAACCTATTTGGCCATCCAATAAAATCAATAAGTTGTCACATTAGGTCTGTTCCCTTACGATAATGCATTCGAATACATCAGTCAAACTTCGTTCCGTAACGCAAAAGTTGGTTAGAAGTGAACGAAGTTTGACTAATGTATTCGAATGTATTCGAATGCATTATTGTAAGGGAACAGACCTATTTTGTTTTCTTTTTGACATCTGACAGAAATTTCGCTCCTCGAAATGTCAACTGAGTTTTCGGTCAGGGATTTCTACTTTCTACAACAGATTTGTGAACTACCCTTCCATAAACGTCAACAGTAAAACTTCTCACATGAAATATGATCAATTGGGGGAAAATGTGGCAAGAGGTTATGGGAACAGACTTACGCCATAGTTATAGCCATACGTAAAACGAAACCGTAAAAATGTTCTTTTGCTTTTTTAGACCACATCATCCTAATGGTTGAACGCAATCTTGACCTTAAAATTTATTATTATTTATTCATTTTTCCTTACGAAAAACTTTTTCCGATCTACTTCTCAGTCAATTCAACAACAAAAAACCAAATTAATTCACTGAAATCTTTCGATTCTTTACTGATCCATCTGTCAAAAAAAATTTTCTGATAGAATCCAATCAGGAGTGGTTGATTGTTGTAATTCTTTTCGTAGTGAAACATTTTTCTGGCAGAATTTTCGCTATGACCGCCTAAACGTAAAACAATTCATTTTCACACTGTTCCAACTTTTTCGATTGCCTTTTATGTATGGCTGGACTGGGGCTTTAAGTAGCTATTTCAAGGTGTTAACTTGCAATTAAGGCAGAGTTTAAAAAAAGCGGGTTTGATTTTAAGAAATCTATATGCGTTCACATTATACAAACAGGTACAAGACTCGTATATTCATAAATCCATCGAATTAGTTCTGTTTGTTTATAAAATGTCAACCCTGTTAGCTCATCTTTTTCCATGGGCCTTACCAATAATCACTTCCAACATTTACCCTCAATATTTTGCAGTTTACAATAGAATACCTATACATATATAGGAATAATTGCAAGTTCGTAAAAATCATTTTAAGTATAGCGCTACATCTACAAAGTGTCAGAATCTGAAATGCCAACTCGATTGTGGAACACAAACAAACCTATCTCGACTTCGCTATATTCTTTTCAAATCTACAAGCTACTGTCAGAACTGGACAAAAGTCTAAAAAAAATGCACACAGCTATACATCTACACAATATTATTTACAAATTTAAGAACAAACAAACCTAGTTACAATCCAATCACTCGAAACCAGAGAAACAGGTTTTCTAATGCTATCCATCTAGTGGCAAATGAATTGGAATTAACTATTCTGTCAAAATATTTGACGTTCAAAGATCTACGTTCTAGCTGACAGCTACTACCAAAAAACATCGAAACTTTTACCAATCCACAGCGAATACACCAAATTGACCAACTCACAAGGTGTTACAGACCGGCGGCCATATTAACACTCCTTTATGTCCCGGCGTACAGATCGGGTTCCTTGGTAGTAAATAATTTCTGTTCTCACCAGAATAAATATGAAACTAGTGTGTCACCACAAAATGGACCATAACTCACCTTGGCGATAAACTGTTATTCGATGAGTCGCAAAGTTCTCCAATCGATTTCGCTGATCGCAGTTTCCCCGGTCCGTAACAATGTTCCACTTCCGAATCTTCATCCGACTCCAATTCTCTGTAACAAAAGTGACATTGACAGTTCAATCATTTCACACAACTACTGCATTGACTTACTCATTTTCAATGGAATCCAACAAATCCGGTGTCGACTGTCGAATTTTTCGAATTTTCTTCAACTCACTCTCGCGGCTCTTGAGATCCTTCAACTCGCGCTGAATCTTCTCCTCCACCGGAATATAGCCACGTCGAATGGGCTTCCCATCGGAGTCACGCTCTATGATTGGTGCGGTGACTGTCACTGGCGGAATGTATGTTGGCGCTCTGGCAAAATCAGCAATCAATGGAATAGATGGGGGGTTGGGTTGGGTGACGGCCAGACCAGCGCCGCCGCCGACACCACCACCACCAGTTGCGTTGCCATTGACAGCTGCAGTGGCATTGTTATTGAGCGCGATTTTGCCGCGCGATGCAATGAATCGCTGCATCAGACCCTTGTGTGCCGGTCCGAATGTTATACGACGCGATGCAGTTGAGATCTGTGGCGTCGACACAGTCCGGGTAAGAATCTTCTGTGGCGGCGGTGACGGAATTGAGTTGTAGCCATTTGGGCGAATGTATTTCTTTTCGTTGATTACGATGTTGGTGTTGTCGTTGTTGGTGTTTATGTTGGTTGAGGTTCCATTGACTGGACTTGATGAGGCTGAAATTCCAGAATCATCCGAATGGTGTTCATCCAGATTGTCATCTTTACTGTTGACGGATGTTGTCAGTGATGATGTAGCCGACGAGGAGAGGTTATCGTCCTGCGATTGCTCTTGGACGATGGGTGTGGTGGCGTCGTCGATGTTTCCGTTGATGGTGTTCTCCTCCGATGGGTGCATCTTCTCACGTAACTCACGTTCACGACGTGCCACTTCGTTGATTTCCTCTTGAATTCGCTTCAAGGGATCGTCTTTCTGTAAAAGAACATGAAGAAAGAATAAAGAATGCGAATTAGTGAAAGTGTATATTGTCATCGGACGGGTGCTTCCCACGCCCAAAGCCAACTACTGCAGTGGTGTAGGTACCTTCCTATCGATTTCATTAGGGTATAACCTAGAGAGCTAATGCCTAAGATTAGATTACTACGCTTGCAGACTTTCCAGTCGCTGAAAACCATGGGGGATGGTGCGTGTATGATATAGTAGGTAAGTGTAGTTAGTTTGCGTTTTTTATTAATTGGACTTGGTGGTGGATTTGTATGGTTTCGTGGTTTTTCTCTTCAGCTTTCAATACTATATATGGAGGATGATGCACTGCTCTTAACTTAATTAAAGGACATTAACTTGATGGAGGTTATATGGTCAAAATTATGGTCTGCAAATAACCACAAAACGGCAAAACCATTAATAAATTATACGAGCATAAACAAAAACATAGACAAGTTAGAAAGTTTTCATACAGAGAAAACGCCAACACCTTTAGGAAACGACCAAACCTAACCACCACCCATTAAGCGACCCACGCACAACCAGAGAATAAGAAAGAGTTGATCTTGACTGTGTAGGTGCCAAATAAGAAGCAGAAAAAACAAAGTGACAGTTACAAAATTGTAACAATGAAGACGTTCAAGGATCTAGTTTAGCAATTCTGACAGCTGTCTGACTTGATGTTTCTCAGTTTCGATTGGCTAAGATCGGCCATATGAACAGGAGAGGAAGCTGACGAATCTAGTCTAGAAATTCGTAACTGATTATTATTACTAAGTGGACAGTTCGCATTATGTAGCTGACATTTGGAGCGACATTTTATGTTTCCTGTCAGGAAGCGAGCCTACACTTCCATTCGCCGTTAAGTGTGATCAAGCTCCGTGACAACACTTTAGGCGTTTTTTCTTTTTTAGTTCAGAGCTTAGCATTGAACTGAGCTCAAGCATTATGATCGCGCTCAGGACCGAGCGTGCTCAGATCGTTCTGATTTTTTTTTTTCTGTCACTGCAAGTGGGTATGTACATGTATAATCAGCTATTTACTCAGCCTGCTCAGTAAATTCAGTCTGAGCTCATAGAGCGCGCACTAAAAAAGAAACACAAATTCTGAGCTCTGATGTTCCTGGGCTAAAAAAGAAAAACGAACTTTTGTTTGAAGGCTGAAGACATTGGGAATGTTCGAAGCTCTAGTTTAATAAGTCTGACAACTGGCTGACCTTATTGTTAGGATTTGTATTGGTGAAGTTTGTTTACGTAAACATTTTGTTTCAGTTGACGTTTGTAAAGAAATAGAGCGTTCAGCGTCGAATTTTGCCGACTTAAAATAACTAGACGTTTGAATTTTCTCAGTCGATATTTTAAGAACTTATGTTTTTTTTAGACAGCTGTCAAAATGAAGGATATACTTGCTGCGAACGATGGTGATATACGTGCAAAAGAAACATACTTTACTATTAAAGTGCTGACAGGAGCTTAAAACTAAAAGCAGAATGAAGTTCACAGCTCTGTGCAGAAATAAAGACAAGAAGGGAATTTGGTCCACCAAATATAGAACCGCACGCATAAAAAGTGTGATCTACCAAGCCACTCACAGCTAGACTTAAGGTCTGTCCCATTCCAAATAGAGTTTATCGTAGACCAGTAGATATGAATTTCAACTCTTCAAATCGAATTCACTCCTGCATTTCCGTAGCTCCTGCAGTGTTTGAAAAAATACGTTTATTGCTAGGCCTGTTGCAATTTTATGGGGTTCCTCTCTGTGCAGTAGTTTATCCAGGTGTCGGGTCTGAAGTTTGACGTATTTCGCTTGTCAGGTATGAAGCTTTTACTTGTCGCGTTTAAAGTTTTACTAGGACTTTGCGGAGAAAGTTGTCTCATGCTCAAATGGCAAACCAAATTAGAAATTAGAACAAATCAGCTGTCAGCTGTCAAATTGTGTGATTGTTGAAAAGGTTTTGCCAAATAGAAAAACTAACATCTAAACACTGTCGTTTGTGTAGACAGCTTTTACATGGTTTCTAATTTCAGTCTTTCGTAAGTGTATATACTCATGATGAAATGGCAAACCAAAGTCAAAATCAATTGTCAGTTGTTAAATTGGTTATCGCTGCAAAAAGCCTTGCCAAGTCAAAAAACAAACTTCTAAGAAAAACACACTTTAAACTATTAACTTTTGTTATTAGAAAATCCTGTCAAAACTTTGGACAAATTTGATAGTTTAAGGTTACGAAACATAAATAACTTGTGGGCAATCCCTAGTCAACGTAATCATACCGACTGGGTTCAAGTGTAAGTAAATGCTCCTGGACTGCGCTCTAGCACAAAGCGGGTGCAACCAGCTTCTGTCTAATGCAATCCAATTATAGTTTCACGACACGACCATCACACCCAAACTAAGTTAAACCTTTAAACACACAAATTATTAAACCTCCTAAAGTCAATTTCAATTAGACTGCCTTTCGCCCACCTAACAATTTATCAACAAAAAATCCAACAGAAAATAGAAAAGGTAAACAGCCACAAAGCAACGCGTGCCATGCCCATAATGCTCTCTTTTTTTGTTGTCTTTGAAGTAAGAGCTTGGTCAACAAACATTTAGTTATCTCACCGCGGCCATCTCTCTAAATGGACACGATGAGTCTGATGGCGATTTAGAGACGCACTAAGTGATTTAATAAGTTTCACCGCGCCTTTTTTTTTTGGTATGGCAAATCCGATTAATCGGCTCTCAGCGACATTGTGGATTTTCGGATTTATGACACTTTTCCGTGACCATTTTAGATTTCAGTCGAGATTTACTCAAAGTACACCGTTTCCATTTTAGCAGGGTTGGGCCTTGTCGATGGAGTGGAAGGAAGGTCAAACATTCGACTGAATAAATGATTAGTATACATATATGGCATTTAGCCTTGATAGACTGGCAGACAGTTCTTCATAGAGCAAGCTGACATTTACCACTGGGTTGGCAATTTATGCATCTAAATTATAGTATATAGTTGAAATTTAATATTCGGGATTATATAATGAGTGGTCCTGGACATCGGGCGGTAGGGAGTTGTAAGCAGAAGGGTTCAGACAACGAAATGGTTGGAATATATGTGAGATAATTCATCGTCGACTGGAAACTGATTTATCGAAATCGATGGAGAAGGAGACAGTGAATCAGGTTTGCTACTTCAGGATTTGAAAAATGCGTAAAAATGAAACATTTCAAATAAAAGCCATAACAAGTAAAAAGTTAGAGACATATCCCAGGAAACCACTGTCCGAATTCCTTCTCGTAGATGAATGTTTAGCGAACGTGTTTACATCTCATGTGCAGAGAAAGTGATTGAGCAAATCATATCCTTCCTTTAATTTTTGACACAAAGAAGTAGGTATGACAAGTCCCATCTGACTTTCGGAATGTGATGTTTGATATAGATAAAAGAACTGTGCAGAAAGAAGCAATCATTAATACAAGTTGTGAAGGTAAATCTGGAAATTTTATCTTCAAGTTGGACCGTGGAAGCAGCGCCACATATCTCGAATAATTCCTACTCTTGACCTCCAGAACCCCCAATGTATAAATTGACGTTTTTTTATTTTTAATTCGCTTCCTCTAGATGTTCGCATTTTGTTCTTCTTTATTTGAATCGCCAACGGAGTGAATGTCATGTCAATGTAAGAAATGACGCCAGCGAACGTCTAGCTTTTCAATACATGAACCACTTCCGATTCTTAGATGAACTCGCCAGCAAACGAAATATTCCTAAGGGGAATTTGAAGCGAATGAAATGCGAATGTGGAATATGAAAAGTTTATGGAAATCAAAATGATAATAACGATAAAAACGAAAATTCATTTAAAATGCTCCTGGCTTTAATGTTCTTAATGAAATGTGAAAGTACAGTGAACATAGAGAGAAAATAGTGGAATGATAAAAGTTTATAAGTTTTTTAAAAAGAAGGATTCGGTCGGTGTACACAACTGGAGGCAGCTCAGCAGTTGCCAGGAAAACAGTGTTGCCTCTTGAGGCTTTCATTGTTGTCCTGTCCTCGCACGAACGTAAGTACAAATTTTGAGTTCTCTGACGATGTTGCATTTGCGTTACTTATGCCTCAACCTTCTTTTATTCTTTCGACAAGTTTGTGGGTTGAGAAATTGAATAATACAATTTTTATTTTTACATCAAGGGATGGTTTTTAGAAAAGAGGCTCGAATTGTCAGTTTTTATTTTTAACATAGATAGCTATGTCCTTATTCTTCTGTAAAGTGGATTTAGCAAAACAAATGACCAGTTCTTACAGAAGTTTAAGGTACTCACAGTGAGAACAGAAAGGCAGGCATATAAGAAAACGAATGGCCACGTTCAAGACTTTAAGTTTCTGAGTCTGGACAGCTGGTATGCCTGATGTAGCGAAAACGACTGTAGCGAGCTTTTGTTTTTGCGTTCAGGGGAACATACTCGTATATAGTTTATACTTATTGGGGACGTTCGGAATTTCTTGTTAAGTAAGTTGGAAAGCTGATTGATGTGATGCATTTAAGTTATTATAAATGTAGCTTTTCTAAGTTGAAGTTTATGTGGGTCAGTTGACATTTCGAAGTGTCAACAGTCGCGTTTGTATACCTAGCCCAGACAAATTTAATTGACGTTTCTCATAAACTAGGTATCCGAACGTCCCCATTAACTATATTCCGAAATGCGCCCAACTTCAGCTCAACACTTAGTGAAAAATAACAAAAGAAACAACACCCCTACACGAATACCAATGGCAATTTAAAAACACTGTCTCACTCACACTACAGTCAAAATCTACATCCACAAGTGGTGTCATTAGATCTCTACTCCGAACGACCTCATTTTGACAGGGATAACTGTCATAAATGGATATAGTATCGCTATTTTAAATGCAGTCTCAGCAAAAACCTATATATATCAATCTTTGTCTTCACCAGAAATATGACCAACTGACAAATCAGATGCAAATTAAATTAGGCAAGTGATTGTATTCGACGTCTGATGAAAGTTGTCACACTTTCTACTTTTCTCTTATGGTCTTCCTAGATTAACCACCGATTATATTGCTGATCAAATTCATATAATTTCCAAACAACTTTGACAGACAATGCATCATTTGACAAACGAAAATCAATACACCTACCAATTAATTTCTGCCATATTTGTGAACACCCCCTTTCGTTTTTCACCAATCGTCACGCATATTCAATATTCATGACCTTCACTTTGCTATTACCAACGGCGACTGCGACGACGACGGCAACGAAAGTGAAAACTTGAATGCACTCTACCTTCACCATGTGCGCTGCGGCGCTCAGCCGCTACTGCTGTCATGGCCCATGGCCGCAATGAGCAAAAAATACAAAAAAAAAAAAAAAAAAACCGACTTAACCATAGCAAAGCAACAGAGTATACCTAGTTGGCCTACACCATCTGCTGGGAGCAATTTCTTTCCAGACGATTGGCTTCACTCGTGCTCTGTGACCTGCCACTACCATCTGCGCCGAAATTACACACCTGTCATTCTCCTTAACCAGTTAAAGGAAAAACAACAAATTATGTGCGCCGACAACTACTATGGTTAATGCCATTTAAACAAATACCGCATTAAAATGTAAGAAGTCCAGCAAAAAGAAAGCAAAGTACCGAAATTATGTTCGCGCAACGAGAAGAAGTTGTTAACAATACAATTTTCGTATTTTTTTAACAAAATTTATTATTTTCTCCAGTCTGGGGTGCGCTCGCTAGATGTCACGGCAGGTGATTACAATAATTGGCAAGTAAGACATTATTTGGCTTGCAAATAGCCGCCTGCTATTTAACGGTGTAATTTGATACAATCTAGGAGAATGTTTTTTTGCTATTTGTGACATTATGACAGGCAGAATGTTAGATCGAATGTCAGACAAGACAATGGTGTGCAGAGTGCATTTTAAAGTCAATAGAAAACATGAGAGAACAGTTTATTGAGACGCTTAAAGGAGAACTTTAAACCAGCTTAAGGCAATGTGCATTGCAAAATAGAACAGATGGATCATTTCAATCGTTTGGGTGAATTTAAGTGAATTTGAGTTAACTTTTGACACTAGCCGGCAAACATAATTTTAGATACACATTTAGTTGGTGCTTTGACAATGAAGCTTGGTTTGACTCTCGTAAATCGTAAGTGCACACTTTCAAGAGTTCACTGTATTCTTCAATTTCGTCGGTAGGCTTTTTAAAAACGGTTCACATGGATTGGTTCACGGTGGTTTGTTAAAGAAATCAACAGTGCGTCATTCATAGGCATCTCCGTTAAAAGCCGAAATTTATCTAGAAAGAATCCTTTCTATTCTATTCCGTTTTATTTCTCGAATGGCTTTTCAAAGTGTCTTAAATGGGACAGGGCAACCATGTTTCTGCTCTTCTACTTAAGTAAAAGCATGCGTTTCCCGCTATTCATTCTCGATAACCGTCTAGAAGTCTAGAAATGTTTTAGCTCCGATTCCGCATGCAGTTTTTAGCTTTCCCTGCCCCAGCACTTCTAGATTTCGAGGGTAGGTACACTTTTGCAAACTTTATATATGAATAAGCGTGATACCCAATTAAAAAAAAAACCATCACCGCTTTCGGATTGAAAGTTACTGCTGTAATGCAATGGACTCTCCAACTGCAGCTCTCGTAAACTTTCAACTTATGTTGAATAGGTAGGTACATACAGGTCGAGATGGCGAGCAGCAACAAAATGCGTTGCATCAGCTGCGTTCAGGCAACTAATCGTTCCAGGACGATAAGCGTTCAAAATCTTAGACCTACTCCTTTTTTCCTGGAATGCTGATGTATGTTTTGTAATAAGTCTATTTTTCAATTTCAAGTGAATACTTTCGAAACACTTGTTTTCCTAATGTGACATTTGACTGACGTTATGTGTCTTAGTTTTTATTGACACAATGGGTAATTCAAAATTCTAGTTGACTAGTTTGACCGCCACGTAGCCGCCGGCCGGTGTGTTTGAATTTTCATTGGCACATATTGTGTGAACCGTTTTTTATACATATGACGTCTATGAGGGGTATTCAACATATCTAGTACATAATTTCTCCATTGAGTTGACATTTAGTTTAAATCTTTTACTTAATCAGAAATATAATCCAAATGATTTAGATATTTTTTTTTTGGTTTCGTAAAAGATCATTACATAGCGACTTGGCGAAATCTAGAACAGATAAATCTCGGCGAAAAAGAAAAATTTTAATGCTTCGAATGTCAAGCCCAAGTAGTCGGTTTGACATTCCGAAAAATGGATGCCAAAACCAAATGAGAGCACACAATGAATGAAGAAGATTCCTGTTGCATTATATTTATCCACAAATGTCTGGTACTAAAAATGGTACAGTAATTGGTACCTACACTAAAGCTGCAAAAAAATTCAAGCGTTTAGAACAATTTTCTATATATTTTCAGCTACATCAATCTGTGCAGGATTTTTAATGGCAAAGCTCTATGATTAAAATAGGTGAAACACACGTTATTGTTTTTCATATTCATATTCATATTGTTGAAATAAAGCTCAGAGTTAATCTTATACTTTGCACATTTACATATATACTGTCACTCATGTACATAAACTCACTCGCATATATAAATTGTATAGTCTTTAGACAATAAACAGTCCGTTCGTAGATTAAGCTCAAGCGTTGCGTTTCTTTTCTCGCTTTCGGCTGTCGCCTAAGATTTCTGGCCATCTAGGATTTCTCCCGCTTCTATTTACCATTTCATCACATACACCTAACATGTAAATCAATCAGTTCGCTTCCCGTATTCCTCACGGAGGCCGGTTCTGATATTTTGTTTGATAATATCCAGCTTCTTGCAAATCACAAAATCAAGTAAAGACTTTTCCAACGCTTTTGTCTTAGAGGCTAATAAACAAATACATTTTGCTTGTGTATTCACTATCCTATTGAGCTCTGAGAGGTGGCTCTGTCAAATTTTACGAGTGGCAAACGGAGGTTTCTACGAAAGAACTTTGCAGCTTACTAGCTTCACAGCCAACAGGTCGGGCGTGAAAAGAGGTCCATAGAAGTTTCTCTGTTGTAAGCAAAGTTCAACACCACAAGTATTTCTGATGAGTGACCTCACATACACAATCAAAAAATCTAAGGTTTCTGCAACCTTCAGTCATTGTGGAACTTTAACTCTGAAGATATGCCAGGCTATAATGTAAGTGTCTGTAGGTAGGTATTTTCATTTCCAGAAACGAACAAAGCCAACCATGCACCAGTCAGGTCGGTCGTGTAGAAGATTACAACTATACGCTCCAACTATTACATTTTATAAACATTCTAACCCAAAACCGGCCGCAGAATTCATCCAACGGAATGTTCTTCGCTTATACAGCCGCCAGGTAAATTAATTAAGTCGACCATTTTGCATCTTCCATTGATGACATACCGATCAAGACTCCATTGCCATTATCTGCCTGGAAACGTGCGCGACACTTTGTTGCAATCACAGAAGATTGCCCAAGCATATAGCTATAGTATGGTTCTAGATTTGTTTCTCTATGGTACGATGCCGTATACGCGGCATATGAAAATAGCCGCCAACCGGGATCTTCGCGCAGCATTGCAGATTGCACTCTGTCCATCCAACCGAATGCCTGGTTATCTCGACGACCATGGTAATTATTTTAATGACCAAGACATCCAGTGATGTTCTGCAAAACAATGAAAACCAAGTCTACTCCTCGTTGGACTATTTTATAAATCCGAAACGGGTTTCTTTTTCTTGAACGCTGAAGGTCTATGTCAAAGCGCACAACGAGCATGGTTTTACTTTTCATAAAATGGTGTCCACTTTTCACTCCAACTCATCTCCTCTCCTTTACAAGACGCTGCAGAGATGTTAAGTGAACTGATTTTCTTTCTCTTTGTTCTAGATTTGCTTACCAGTTCCATGTTCGTCAGCGCAATAGCTACACTTTTTGTAATGTAGGTTGTTGATGCTCTAAAAAAAAATCTTCGGATAACAATCGACGTATTCAAGTGGTGGAGCTACCAAGATGCGATTAACGCCAGGAACGAGTGGAGAAGAGGAAGCTTTTGACCGTTTTTATTGTTTTGTATCGAGCAGAACAGATTGAAATTGCTGTTTTCAAAGCCTCTAATAGGTGAGCATCAGTTTAATAAAAAACG
This sequence comes from Cheilosia vernalis, assembly GCA_949126925.1. Taxonomy (NCBI): domain Eukaryota; kingdom Metazoa; phylum Arthropoda; class Insecta; order Diptera; family Syrphidae; genus Cheilosia; species Cheilosia vernalis. Next base: position 6,803,468 of record OX421360.1, on the reverse strand, counting down.
TTCGCCGACTGCGGCGAATAAGAAAAAAAGCGGACAAATGTATTAGATGAATTAGATACGAGGTTATCGGGTCAGTAGCAGCTGACAACTGATGCGATGATGAAGAAGTAGAAACCAGCAAAAGTTGATTGTTTTTAAAAGAAATGAGTGGATTAGAATAGAAGTAGCAATAGCCTACCAAAATGTGCATGAGAGATGAAGCAACCGTATAACGATGATTTTGATTCATAAGCAAACTTTTAGTCGCCCTATTTTCAAAACAGGCCCGAGATGATCACCCTGTATGAACTACAGAAGCCGTTCAACAAGTTGATTTAAACAATTATTAAAACATGTTCTTTAAGGCAACGACAACATAAGGTGAAAGGGAAAGGGATTGAGGTTGCTAGAGATACATTTTTACCATAAATATGAGAGAAAAGTTCAAAATACTGTTAGTTGAAGAAGTCCAAAACGTATGTTTGGATTCAGGAAGGAGCTTCCTTCCAGATGCTAAATGCAAGTTTGATTTATGACAAATAAAATAATTTTAGCATGGACATTGCCAAAGAGAGATAACTGGAAATGCTTTTCCTAAAGCGGTGTCGTTTGCAATGGTCGAAAACTGCTTGAGTATGTTCCTGTAAATAGGATGTAGTGCCAGAACTGGTTTGGGCACTACCGTGTCTTTTCATACTTAGTCTACGAGCGGAACAATTGTGAAAGCTGAACTAGGAAAATCGACTGATTGGTTGAGAATGGGCCTCGTACCATTCCATGTAAAAAAGCATCAAGTTCCAAGTTTAGAACACTTGTGAGTTTGACTTTTTTCAACCCCATATTTTGGATCAATGCTTACAACTCTTTAGGACTGTAGAAAGCTGCAGGATCGAATGGAATGTAGATGAGCTGTTAATCAAACACACTCCCTTTTTTTAATACATTATAAGACCAGAGATAGCAGCTTTTCGATGGTTTAAAGATGAAAAGATCTCCCTCGGTGTATATAAGCTCCAACAAAAGTAAGATCCCCCCAGGTCACTGGGAGTTCTTGCAACTATTCGAAGTAGCGCAGGTTGTGATGGAACCTAACCGCAACCCTATTATGAAAGTCAAAGTTAATGATCTTTAAGAAATGAGAAGAGAGAAGCCGCTCCATTGAAAGGTGCCGTATCAATGGCCATTTAACCGAAATTGCTAAAGAGTATAAAAACATTGGGGTCATTTTCACGATTTATTTAAATATGGTGAGACAACTTAGACGAGCTCGTTCAAGTCAAGGTAGCTCGGAAAGAGGTTGATTGAGGGCAGCAGTTAATGCAAGGCATTCGAAGCGATTGCGGATCGAATGTTTTTTTTTTTAAACGGTTGAGAAACTATTGCAAATTATGGATTTGACATGCAAGTTTCCAAAAACTTTTAAGCTTCACTAGTCCGCTTGCATCTTAGGGCAGTAAAGAAGTCGGGTAAAAGACTGTCCTACCGCCGATTAGGAGCAAAACTGATTTATTTAAGAATTGGCTACAGCTCTTACTCATCAGGACTCTTAAGCCAAACATTCCGTCTTAGGAACTTAGAACCTCATGTATACCTACCAAGTAAGATCACTTTGACTGTTCGAAGTGACGAAAAAACATCTCAAGTAAGTTGTGATTAAAACAACCTTCACAAGTTGAAAGAAAATGATGTACCAACAAATATCCAGAGAGTCAACTTCCCCGGGTAAGGTATGAAGTCTGTTTTAGGCTAGAGAACTGCGCGTTTAATTTTTTCGGTTTTGTGTTGTCACAGACTATAGGTATGCGTATGCGCCATAAATTTAATCGGAAATCGATAAAAACGCACGTCAAAATCAATGCTTTCTTGTAGGGTTCAGACTTTATTTTGGGAACTTATTTTCTTCGGTAATTTTTGCCCCAGAAGTCCTTTTTTCAACAATCACCGATTAGGATTACAGATGGATTTTTTTTAAGTCCTTTCTTTGTAAATGAAACGAAAATATTCTTTTATTCTTTTAACATCGTCGCACATATGGGTTTTCTTGAACTTTTCCCGAAGCATTTAAAACCGGTATTGTGATGCACATTTTAGAAAAGATAATACTTACTTACTTACAACTTACAAGGTAACTACAAACGGACTAATTTGCTGTCCTCAAAGGTCAAAAGACAGTCTTATACATATTTTGGGTATATGTATCTAAAGAGTGAGCCTTTCTATCGAAAATGAAACTTTTTGAACTTTTTGTCCCTCATTCACTAAGTGCTAATTATAATGAAAAGAATGCCCAAGCCAAATCCTTTTGAATAAATTGTGCGGTTTGGGGCCTTATGAACTTATCTTAAGCTGATTTCAATCTTATTTAAAAAAAAATAATTTAATTCCAAATCCATCAATCAATAAATGTACCCCAGGGTCAGTACCTACTCGGTCCTGTTATATTTTTAATATAAATTAGCTCAAGCATTTATGGAAAAGCTTAAGGTCCTGGCAGATGATCTTAAAATTACTTGATTAGATATGCGTTAGTTTCGAATTTACAAGTTGTTGCTGATATAAATCATGATGTACGCCTAATCTAGTCCTGGTGAGTGACACACTGGGCATTTTTTATTCATCGCTTGCAATATCAGTTCGTTTACTATTGAAGTAGTTCAGCAATTTCAGCACTATAATCTAACAATATAGACCAAAACCTGAGATGAAAACAGCACATCTCGATCTTGAATTTTTATTCTACTACTTTCTTTCATTAGATTAAAGGAAACTGGACGAGAAAAAGTGCTATACTTATAAAGGATTTCTTCAAGGCCAGTGAAACCAGATCATGGGCATTTTGCCTTTCAAAATAAACTAAAAGTACGAAAAGGGATTTTTCATAGCTCTCAGAACAGCAAACAAAAAAAGAAGATTTTTTTGTAGATTTTAACGTTAACATGGACTTTCTGTCATTTTTGGATATTTTTGACAATCGTCGTGTCCAATTCAGTCAGAAAAGTCTGGTATCACTGAGCGAAACCAAAAAAAACTGATTCCGAAAGGAGTTATAATGTGAATCGAACTTTTATGAGATGAGGAAATTTACCTCTTTTTTAGGAGTAAGCAAGGAGTACAATAGACCAAAAGGTCGCCGTACAACAACTTCTTTCAAATAAAATGTGTTTCGATTTGCTTAGACCAGACATCAATTTTGACAGATTGTCATTTATGACATGACTGATGATGAATATTCAAAAAGCAATACAGAAACCCTATTGAATGGCGACGGAAAAAACAATCTGGTATCTGATATCATACACCCTTGGGCATACCAGATCCATTTCAGTTCTGCAGCGCACCTATATTAGATCACCCACTGCTCGAGATAAAATATATTACACCTGTCAGCAAGCAACGAGTGTGTTTGCATCACAATCAATAGCCTGCCTGATAAAACCGCCCATTGATCGATTGCACAACAATGTGGCATAAAGTCATCGTGTCTGATGACTTGACAATCTCAGAGCTAACTATGCCTGCGCTCTATTACGCAATCGGCTGCTTCTTCTTCTTCGGCGTAACAACATTGGCAATACCACCACGCCTAAGACGTGCTTTCAATTCCAAATGAAACGTCTCAACATTTCTAATGGTCTACGTATTGAATAACTTCCACAAAGGGAATTAAATGTTTTTCTATTCTCCTATACCTGTGTTACGAAACAAGCTCTCGCGCTGATCGAATTTTCAATTCCGCAATCCGCACTCTGTCAGCTTTGACATTATCTTCAACAGTGAATGGTACATGTTGCGGTTGGTCTTGGTGGTTCCCTTAATTTATGAAAATAATGCATTGCGTGCGCGGGGAATTCGCGAGCGCATGGGTGTAAGACGTGTGACACAAAAACTACACCTTTCACCCAAAATGAGTGTTACATCAGTCAGACGGGCAGGTAACATCTTTTCTTTCCGAATTAGATGAGAGGTTTCGTCTCGTTTCTCTCGAAAGGTCGCACGTTTCTTTGCGAATGCATTTGCCATTACGTGAATGTTAAGTGGATAGCAATAGCATTCGCGGTGTACGTTAACGAATGCGCATTTATTTTATAAACAATTAATTTGCAAAGTTTTGTTATACAAAAAAAATCGTGACGTGAAGTTAATACTATTTTCGAGTGAGGTCTGTTCGCGAGCGCGGTCAAATTCATGGCCGTAGTTGCTGTTTCTGTTTGTTATGATCGCACTGAATCGTGGAGGAAGTTTTTATTTTTTCCAAATTGCATAATGGCCGACAGCATGGGTAACCAGAGTCTGTTGTTTTCTTTTAGCGTATAAAACGCTTTGGAATAATAATGATTGCTTTGGGGTGAAGTAGGGTAAAGGTGTCAACAGTGGATCAGTGTACACAGTGAATAACTTGCTCTCATAACGTCTCTTTTTATTTTAAAATAAATCTGAAAAAGAGAAAAGAACACATTTTCACTTCACCTCGCAACAGACTATCAGTCTGCGCGATTGCGATGTCGAAGATGGCTATAATCGTGTATTTGTGTTTTCTGCATAGGCAAGTAATTTTTTTTTCTGTTTTATTTTTGATCTTATTCAAAAAGTGTGTATTGTAACTTCATTTGAGTATATTATTTGCACTTTTGCTTATATATCCTTGCCAATTCTTTTCGATTTGATTACTTTGGTAAAATATTTTATAAATTATTAGCATGTTTTTGTGAAATGAGAGCAGTGTACACAGTGAATCAGTTGGAAGTGTTACACAGTAAATCCTTCGATGCTTCAAAATTTTGCATTCTATGTTAATTTTTCAAATACGGATGTTCGATAGAAGCTTATAGCAATAATTTTTAGCAACTGTTAAGTTTTTTTTTATTTATTTTTATATTATATTTGAAGAGTTTTTATTTTCGTACATATGTTATGAAAAAAAAACTTGTGTTTTTACTGAATAAATTGATTTTAAATATCCCTGTTTCACTGTGTACTATGCACTGATTCACTGTGTACACCCATGTGTACACAGTGGATCACATGCGAAGGGTAATTTCAAATATTTTTTTTATTACCTCAGCATAAATAAAGCATCGAGTTCTTATGATTAAAATGAGGATAAAACATTGAAAAAGCTGTGGAAAAAAATTAATAGCTGTACTACTATAAATGCGAGCTCTACGGCGCAAGAAGTAAAAAATGATCCACTGTTGACACCTTTACCCTACCTCTAACAATGGATGTTTTAAAAGTTTTGGAGGGAGATTTTGCAACAAAATTTGGCCGAAATGATGTTTACCTAGTTGTGGTAGTTTTTGCCCAATAAATGTTTTTGGATTGATGCACTTACCTGTAAAGAGAGAAAGATGAAATAAATATTAGTACAGACGTCGACCAACAATCAGAAATAAAAAATTTTAGTCTCAAAAAAGGCTGCTGTCAGAAAATCATTTATACTCTGAATGGTGAATGCGCAGTTCTTGACTTCGAGATGGATTTTAAATGGAAACTACAACCAGCGGCAACAATTTTTAAATGACATTTGGCAGATAAATATTATATAGTCTTGCAGGGGATTAAGCTGGCTTAAGCGAATATGTTGTTCAGTCAAAATCGTACTTCGCATCAATAGTGGAAATAGTGGTGCATTTGACACAGCTAAGGTGGGTTTCCGTTCACAATTGACACTTACCCACGTAATTTAATTTTTGACGCTTTTATTATAAGCATCAACCAAAACAAGTGACGATGACAATTTACGGCTGTTAACTTTGGTTTTTAAAAACTTCAAACTTCAGAATGTAGTAAACCTTCAATAAATGGCAAATTAATATGCAAAAACTATGTACAAAACAGAGCTGTCGCAGAATATATCAGTTGGATACTAACTATTTCTAAATTTTAACGATGAATTTTGTTAGATTTATCAGTAGAATTCATTTCGTGATACTAATAATCATATTTAGTGACCAGCCTAAATTTTACGAACTCGTAATGGCAAAAATTTTCATACAAAAATACCCATTGTTACACACAAAATATTTAGTGAAAAGGTTAAAAATGTTTTTTTAGAATCTGCGGAGTCTCAGTTGAATCCTGCTTTAAAATTCAGCACCTAGTTAATAGTTTTGGAGGCCTATAGTTTCGATAAGCTCTCCCTAAGAGGTTACTGCTTACTCTAGTACAATTACGTCTGTCAAATCAATATGAAAGTCCACTCGCATTTTTCTCTGCACAAGGCTTTTCTGTCAGCACATATTTGAATAAGATTACCCAACCGAAGTTGACACCCTCGGATTTTTGGCTTAGTCCGTTGCGTCACTTTCAATATCTACACGTGTTAAACATAATTCCGCATACAAGCAGTGACGTTTTCTAATCTGATCAGATTACTCGTAGGTCCCGTGAAAGCCAACACATAGTATAGTCCCGCACATCAAACCAGCACACCCTACGGGCTTTACTGTTTAACCTCTGGTGTTATTCTTTGTTTTGTCTGCGTTTAGAGTGAAACAAATGTCGCTTTGTATTTATTACCGGGCCATACGCAAATGCAATTATGGTCCAATAAACTGTACTACGTGCGGGTGTGTTCTGTGTTCGTTTCATTGCAGGCGGTAAAACGCGATGTTAATCATGAACATAGACCGTTGGCCCAGATATTTCAACGCACACTGTCAGTAAATGGATTGGATTGTGTCTCTTACTAGGAAGATGTTTCTAGTTACCTACTATTGTTTACAGTTATTCCAAAGACAATTCCACAGATCGTGCTGCAGTGTTCTTTTACCTTAAACATCACGTAAACGTGGAAACGTAAACTTGCGGAGAGGTAAAAAATTTCCTAGAAATGCCCGCCAAAATTATATCTGTCAGGAGTTCTATCTAATCGCGATAGTTTAGTAATGGGATAAACGTGGATAGCGAACGAGAAAGAAGTCTGTTTGTTTGGGACGAATTGACAAGACCGCAATTAGCCATTTCAACTGCAAAATTGGCAGATCACGACATTTGCCTTCACGTTTGTTGTGCTGATGTGTTATTGTTTTTTTTTGTTTTTGTTGGTTTGTGTGCGGTTTTTTTCAGGTTTGCCATGTTCGCTCTCTGGAGCGCATACTTTTGATCTGCCCGGGGAATTCATGTTGGATGGGTTATGTAGAGCGAAATGTACTCGTATGTGTATCTGTCAGAGTTCAATTTGACAGATAGGTTCTATCAAATTGCTGCCTAATGACATCATTTTCGTTTATTTTTTTTTTTTATTTTGGCAACTTACAGTGAGTGTTGGCAAGCAAGACATAACAATTAGCGAGACAAGCACATGTGTAACAAGGTTGGAGTTTGTCAACGGAATTTGAATGAAGGGATCTATTTGTGACGAGGCTATTTGGACAGTTTATTCATTGTTGATGTTGGAGTATACTTGTCTCTTGTCTGCGTTTATATGTGCAGGTTGTTTTAGAACGTCATTTGTACGAAATACATGATGGATTTTCCTGAGAAGCATTTTTTGATGTATAAGTGGACTTGGATTGAACAATAAAAACGAGGTTTCCGTGCATCACAGCCAAATGCTGACTATTTTCGCAACAACAAATGGTATGAAATTTTAACTGCTTCAGAACTAATGCGCAAGCTTTATAAACTGCAATAGCTCTCTTTCTATAAGACTTCTCAAGCTCAAGCTGAAACAGGGTAACAGCATACAACAACTTGCTCCCTGTCATCGTAGTCGATGGAATGATTACGGTTGAACTATATGTCAAAATATGCCACCGAAAATCGATTTTGTTGAAACCGCTTTCGACAAAGCAAATGTCAGGATGAAGATCTTGGTATACAACTTACTATATGATTATACTAATTTCAGTTGATAGATATACATTTTTTTTAACGATTCCTAAACAACTCAAATCATTGTGAAGGATCGAGTACCTAGTAGTGAAAATAACGACCGATGGCTGTTTTTTAGTCGTGGAATTCATTGCTCAAAACTTCAAACTCGTATACATGCTGAATAAGAACCCATGGTGAGAAGTTCTAACGTAATTCGGTATAACAGATCCACAAGCAGACGAATAAATTTACTAATTGAGGAAATATCTTCATCATGATCGCACAATACATCAAATTTTAGACTGAAAATATTCAGCTGACCTTTCCAAACAAATTTTAACCCTCTTTGAACTCAGCGACCTATATTTTCAAATTTATGTACCAACCACTTCCTGTAGAACCCATTTCATAACATCCGCTGGGGAACACCAAAAACAGATCTCCACATCTCACGAGCGTTTCCATTCGTTCTCTCCGCCTGACCCGCATCTTTCAAGTGGTCAAACAAATCATAACCATAAGTCATTAACTTCTTAATTAAGGTAAGGCAAGAAACAAGAAAAAATAAACGTCTAACTGACTACTGGGAGAGAACGCACAAAATAATGTGCACCTCGCCATTAAAATTTATCTAAATTGTAAAGCTTAACGCAAACAATGGCGCGTATAAGTGGTTTTGGTTTTGTTTTACAGCGGGTCATTTAAAACCGCCGGACAGATACCTTCAAAAAAAAAAATTATTTACTTTTTACTTTAAACAATTGGAAACGAAGAGAAATTTCGAAGGAAATCCCCGTTCAACATAGAAATTCTGCTCATGGGAATAGTTGTTCGAAAAGAACTGCCTAGCAAATTACCATATAATTATCGAATTTTAATTTCGATTCGCAAACAGAAAGACGAAGACAGTTTTCACATGACTTAATTGGTGATTTTAACGGCTTTGCTGTTTACTTATTTAAATAATTAACCAATTGTACGGTATTCAAGTTCGAAATAACAAAAAATGAGCAACAAGTGGTTGAGTTCAGTCGATAAATGTGAGTCATATGTTCCACTAGAAATTGTTATTTGTTTTTATCTTATCAGGAGTGTGAACTTATTTATACAACAGGTTGTGTGCGCGTATAGCTAAAGTACGTACATAAGTTACTAATTGTGTAAAAAGCACTTTGGGTAATATTTACCTGGAAATTGCTGGTATAAAATTTAATTTCAAATAGGTAGGTGTATGTAGTTTGTGGTGAAGGGAGAAATTGCGAAATTGGTCGCTTCACTTTCTTTATGTGAAAGGCGATTATTCTAAAAACCAATTACAAGTGGACAGATATACGAAGCATGATACAAATTCGTTGTCAATAACAATTTCATCCAAGCAATCATTCATCAAGAAGGTTCCATCCACTTCCCAGTATCATTTTTAAGGCATTATTATTTTCTAGGTGCAATAGAATCTGTTACGTTGACGGATAAGTCATTATTGGAGACTGATTTTGTTACACGTGACAATTTCTCATTTCTATTTCTGTTTTTATTCCAGCTGTCCTGCTAAAAAACCTACATCGAATATTAATTGTTACATGAAATTTATGGACGAGTATTCTGTTGTACGTATTACTTTATATGAAGTTTTGTTAATATTTACAAGTAATGTTGGATGACAAACGTCGGAATTAATTGAACTGTATTATCAGTTTATTCAATGACAGTTGCTCTCCTCTCAATATTTCGACCAATGGAAGTGCTTCCCCTCGCTTTAACTGTCAACGGGTCCAACGGACGGGAATGGGAAAGTAGAAAGTAAACCTACTTTATCCGTCACTATATAGCTGTTGTGTATTCTATCAACCTATCAGTCGAATTCATTGCCGCAATGAACGCGGCGGATTGGGATGACTCAATTTGGGTAACACCTCCCATAATTACAGGACGGTAACACAGTTTAAAAATATCCATTTTTCGCCGGAAGTTCAAATTTAGCCATTTTTACGGACTTTCTAAGAGCTTTTACTCAAGATTGCTGGCTTTCTTCAAAAATTATGATATTTGAATGACTTTTTAATTTTTTTTTTTTGAGAAAAATTGATAGCTATAGCCGACTGAAAAATGTATGTTATATTAGGCCTTTTTGACTATGCTGCGGTGAACTATATAATTCACTAATATCCATTGTTTACAACAATAATACGAGGTCAAACTGTTGTTGTAAACCATGTAAATCAATAACCTATATAGATCATGTGGGCATAATAAAAAACGCCTATTGTGACGTAGGTATTTCTCGTATATTTTGAGACATACATAACCAATGTAGGAAAGAATGCAAAGCGCTTGTGTCAAAATGCACACATTTTCTCTTTTGACTAGATGTACCTACCTATAGGTACGTGTTTCATTGAACACCTTTTCAGTAAAGCGATGTAAGGTAGACGAATGTGCAATAAAACTGCTCCAATCATACATGTCACTTTTGTCAAAAAGTATTAAAAACTGGTATATTTTCTTGCTGGACTTTCAGTTTAATTTGATTCTTCGAACTACTGAATGGCATTTGCTGAGAGTGAATAGCACTGAAAGAAGTTTTCAAAAGGGTTCTGGGATAAGTCAATTTCACTTGGGATATAAACGTGTACCTATTGTGAATCCCGGAAGTGTCAAGTAGAGTGTGGTTGTTGGTGTCAGACATAACAAACGACATAAAGGAGCGACATTAAGTTACTATTTTATAGCAATCGTCTAACTCATTCAGAAGATATTGGGTTCATTCGCGTACGCGGTTTAAATCGAACGTAATCGATCGCGATCCCAAAAAGTCTATACACGTTCTCACGAAAAATGACAGAAAAAGAGAAAATTAGCAAAATAACGAGTAACGAGTAGTTCCTCTCTTGGCTCGAAATAGCTCAGAGAATTTCAAATGGCAAGTACTGATAAATATGCCAAATGCAAAAAGTTGGCAAGAAACAAATTCAAAATCTGTCTTAAAATTCAATTGCAAAGAAAAAAAAATCTGTGAAAATAAAAATAAAATCGGTGGTGGTCGAATGTTCTCCTAGAACGTTTTATATGTTGCAAAAAGGTATGCTATATATTTATTTGTGATGTTAAAGATGAAAGTGGCTCAAAGTAGCTTGAAGTCTATCCACGTACTTTGGGGTATTTTTCAGGTCTCTGGGGGAGGCTCGGGAAAGTACACGAATAGACCTATTTAAACATTAAATGTGAAATTTTTATATGGAGTTTGACACGGGCATTTTTTCGCAATATAATTCTGTTTGGCTAGCAAAATAAACCTAATGAAGAAAAATGTTTCCATACTGTTTCAATTTTTTACCCCAAAAGCTCTAAAGACCACTCAGAAAGAGAAAAAATACTAAAATACCACATCAGTTCCATAATTAAGCTGAAACTGCATTTTAAAATAAGAAATGTTAATGCAAACTGTGATTCACTATCCTTATATTGGCAAAAAGTTATTTAAACTGTCCCTTCTCCTAGATGAATGTTTCGCGAATATAGTTACATTGCAAATTAAAAAAAAGTACTTAATAAATAGACAAGAGCAACACAAAGACGAACGGTTATCTTGTCCAACACCAACTTGGGTCTTGTGCAGAAAGATAAGCAATACGTATAAAACATGCTGAAGCAAGATATACAATTCTATAACAATGTTGGCATTAAAATGCTGCCAATGGTTTATTTGAGTACCCGAGGAACAGTCTTTGACAATAAGTAATCTGTTTAGACTTTAAAAATATTGGAAGAAAAACTAAAAAACTGGGATTTACCCCTCTCATTTTCTTTTTTTTTTGAATAATTGTACTTATAGTTCACAATTAGCAAATCGTTGCACAGAAAGTTGTCATAATCTTCCTCTAAATGTTGGCATTTTATTCACCCGAGTGAGTTTTAGTGATTCGCAGCTGATTCTTCCATTGAAATTTGTCACTAAGTCAACCGAAATGGCTAAAGAAACGTGTGTTCGTTTACGGGAATAAGACTTCCGTTGGTGAGATTCGCCTGCGATTCTCGGATGAACTCACAGGCGAACGAATTTAATCGAAGCGAATTTGTAAACTACACTTATGATAACAGTGTTTAAGATGACGCTTATACGTTTACTCATTTGCGCTGCAAATATGGCCTCTTGTCAATTGAATTTCCAGAATCGAACGTCACTTCCCACCTGATGTCATTCAATACACAATTGATTGTAAATCACACTATCAGTCTCCGACTGCATTCCAAAAATCAAGCAACACCCTAATCACTTTGTAAATTCCATTATTAACAACCACTTAAAGGCAGGTACCTTTGACAGACGTCACCTCCTTCTTTTGATATGTTTTGTCACTGATAAGAACGACAAGTCGAATATTGCTCTGTGCCTAGCCCATTTGCGAAGGTAATCCGACAATCTTGACATTTCTCTCGCCAAAAAGACACGCACTTGCTCCTCATAATTAGTTTCAGTTCCTCAACAAGCTACTGGAATTTCCAATTAACCCGTTTACACTGATTGTTGTGTCATCCGTAAGCTGTGTACACAAACATCTTCCAAGCAATTATCTCGAAACAGTAACTTACGAGTATATTACTACAACAACGGCGGCAATTATGCTCGACGTAGGTGGGTCTATATGTGTACATGTTCCAAGGCAATTTTTCCAGTCCAACACTCGCCCGCTTTAAATATTTAAACAGTTGCCAGCGCTGATGCCGCTAATAGAAATTGAAAACACGCTCAAGTGTAAACAGAGCTCAACTGGAAATGGGCGGGCCAGGAGCACCACATAACCATATCTAATGACAATTTTGTGTTCTCTAACGTCTGGGTACTTTTTCATCTTCGTTTGGAGTCACTGCACTACGATTTGAGTTTGTGGCTTTGCATAGATACCAGTTGTGATCTTGCCATGATCACGACAGAAGAAAGAAAACAAAAAAAAAAAAAAACACGTGTAGTATCGTGTGGATGCGGACACAGTTCTTCATCTCAAGTTCATGCAGCCGTATTTCATTTCCGCCACGACACGTATACGTAGGTAGGAACTGCCGCGGAGGAATCTCTATTTGTTGGTGGAATTCCTCGGTTTTATTGTGGACACAAGTACACGTACTCGTACTCGTACTGACTAGGTCTGGTACAGAGTTGGCTCAGATGTTGCGTGATGTTGGTTAAGGTTTTTGCCCTCTCTCCGGCTGGAATGGAAGATAGACTCTGGACTGCTGTTGCACTCCCATGGGGCATGGAATTATGTCTGATCGTTTTTCTTTCTGGATTTGAAGGAGGCATTAGCATCTGTTTGAATTTGTAAAGCTGGACAAGGTTTCTTGGATCGCGGGAAGGGATATAAATAGACGGGCATAATTATATGCTAGTGTCGCTGGTTTTGACGTCGCATGATTTATTGACATTTGTGCGGATTACGGATAGAAGTGAATAACGAATTGAATTAGGGTTGAAGAGACGTTATTAGGGAGAACTGCAGGCAGTTAGTGCCCTTGTCAAAGTTCTCAAATGTTTACAAGCTACCGGTGTGGGGAGTTACATATAATTGGGGGGCTTGAACAGTTGTCAGACTATACTGTTACTAGGTATTACATACATATGCTAGCTTTAACGCATGACAAGTAAAAGCAGACACAAGTCGGAGGTTTTTCAAAAGGCCTATACATATTTCAAGTGGCAATCACAACTGCAACGAGCTCTAAGAGTACAATGTCACACGAGTTGTCAAATGTTAAATCCACACGAAGTCAGTTACGTGTGAGTTCAATGACTTTCAACTCGTTCAATTTTAAATGCCTTGCCATTGCGTTGAGGCAATAAGCTATAACTTTTCAACGAGACAATATTGCACAGTCTTTGGAGTGTTATAATCAAAAATTGTTCCCTAGGAAAGAATTGCCATTTCAAAATAGCCTAGGGTACGATTTAGACCATGAAGGGTAGGTACAGCGCATAAAGTACGCAGTGCCCGTTGTGGCAAACCATTCACTGACAGATGGATCACATGAAAAATTGCCGCAGATAAAGCAGGTTTACTTTCTACTACTTCTGCGTCTGTTGAATCCGTTGACAGTTCTCACAAATTGCAAAAAAAAAAATTATACCTACCTTGAAACACCGGTGACAGTCAATCGCAAAACATTCTATTTGTCTAATTGTACAGTAACAAATATCTTTCTGCAACGGATATGGGAATGCTCTTTGCTTTCAGTAATTCAGCGTTGACATATCCGTCGACGCAACAGACAAGTCCGATTGGGACCATGAATTATCAAAAATCCTAGCTTCTTCAGCCGGCTTTACACGTATACTATGCGTCTCTTTAGTCGATCTACAGCTTTAAGTCTGCCCTAGCCTCGCTTCGCTATGCACAGTGCACACGCAGTGAAAACGCGTTCTACTTAAAGTATAGACGGATTTGAATAACAAAAAGCAGGTCGCACACTTCGAGCGCAACGCATCAATTTGGAATCCAATGCATTCAACTGAAATGAGCTCTAATCATCGCTCAATTAACGTTTTGAAAAATCGTTGCTCAACAATTTACGACCTCTTCATGCTTTAGTTGTGCAATGCGTTGAGCACCGATCTCAATATGATTTGCTACACTAATCGCAATGCTTGTTTTGGAATTCTTCCTTATCGTGAGCTGAGTTACGTGAGCGATCAAATATCCGTGAGGGACCTTCAGGTGACATCAGTCACATTCAACGTGTGCTGTAGCTGTCAAATGTGAAGTGCAATCAACGTCCGATTCGCAGGCTAGTATACGAGGGTCGAAGGCATCAACTCGCAACCACAACCAAGTCAAGAACGCAGTTGTCCACCGTTCGACCGACTGTTTTGTCAAAATCATACAAATGATCGAGGGTCATCAACAATAATTTGATCAACGATCTAAGGAGCTCACGACGCATTAGTTCAGCTTTAAACCGAACAACCTCAAGACATCTTCTTGATGGTTCAGTGGGTTGAGGGAGAATTCTCGAATAAAATCCTGCAAAACCGAATGATCTTACAGAGTCAGATCGAAACATATGGCTCCGTCTCTGGTTAACCTTTTGTAGAAGTGGAATGCAAACCATGAAAACCGACAGGAGCGAAGCCAGTTGTGTCTCGAGTAAGGACTTGAACCGTGCATATGTAGAAGTTCAGCCGTTCCTCGACTCTAACTTCCGAATCCACAGGACTCCAACAGGGTCGAAGTCGAAGGATTTTCTGTCAAAGGCAGCTGTTCAGACTTTGAAGAAGTGATTCTCATTCAGCATTACCGACGGACGGAACAAATAGGCATAATTTGTGGATGCGCTTTCATCTATAGACAAGAAGTCGAAACATCCGCTTGCTCAGTTCTTGGAAGCGTCTCTTATCGAGGTTCATTGCAATTTTTATAGCAGGCCAAATCAATAGCGTTCCATACGTTGGCTATTTCCCGCAATGTTTCCATTTCCATTTTTCACTTTTCGCACACGTAGGTACCGCTAGTTCAAAGCGACTACTCTGAGCCATCCACAATTCGTTCCAACTCGTTGCCGCCCATACTTCAGCACATTAAGACGCCATAAATCAGAACACAACCCCAGGGGGTCCTCAGATTAGTTATTGCCCTTTCGACTAAAGCCCAGTGGCACTCTTGTGGCACATTTATTGTTTAGCCATGAACTCACCGATCGTGTTCGTTGTTCGTGTGCCGGTAGAGTGTGAAAAATCCTTTATGTCAGCCCGTCTCCGGCACAATGTTGTTTTGAGGTCAAATCATACCAAGTTTAAACTCCGTTTACACCTCTGCTTTGCTCCGTCAAAAGTTCATTAATCCATTCCATCCACAAAGAGAATGGAGTTTGCCAGCAGCCACTGCCGCTGCTACGCTGTCTGGCCAAACAAGCCAAGAAGAAAAGAAAATATTAGAGGCGAGCAATCCATTGTCCAGATGCAGACCTATGGTGGAGGGCCCCGCCGGTCGATGCAGTGATCTTTCTCGGTCGTCGGAGCCATTCACCTGGGGTGCTGCTCTAAAATTCTGTAACATAATTCTTCCTCGTCTCTCTCGTCGTCGTCGTGGTCGTTGGTCGGTCGTCTTGGTTTCACATTCGTTCACGTTGCTTCCGCTTCGCAGGCAAGAACAAGAAATAAGGTTCCACTCGGCTGATTTGGGATGAAAATTAGAATACCGCTATTTCAATATTATACTCGATTTGCCAAGCAGTTTACAACAGCACTTCTCTGGCTGCCTGACTGCCTGGCTGCTGTGATGCCTCACGTGTCACATTTCGCTGAGTTCCCTTGCGCGCTCGAAGAGGAAATCGCATCCAACACTCGTATTCAAGGCGAGCACACAGATCGGTGACCCTGGTGGTACAAATTTAGTGGGCGTGACGTGCTTTATAGGTTGCTGCATATGCTTGTTGTCACTGTCTACGAAATATACCTAAGCCACGCGTCTTTCTGCGGTCTTTTCGCTCAGGCGTTCAGTTGAGTACGTGCCCTAAGAGTATACTGTGGATATTATATTCCACAGAACATAAAGCAGCACCACAAGAGCGAACAGCGGAATTAATGGATTCGGATCGGTTTAATCAAGCAAATAGGCTGATTGTATCGCACAGTGTCTTAGATGGCAGACTCCGAGTGGGTGCCCCGCCAAAAGGTACCAAAGGACATTGGAATTTATTGCGCTATCCAAAAGGAAAACAAGTTTTATTGTTTTGGTGCAGCTGGTGCTGTCTTTACAATGGGGAGTTGGTACACGATTTGCTCGATGGAATGCGATTTCTGGAGAAGGCAACCAGGTGTTGCCAGATTGGGGTCAACTTTTCGACTTAAATTCAGGAATATTTGGCCAAATTGGCTGGAGAAGTTATGGCTGGTTTGCTGTCGGGTGGATGGAGGAGCTCATAGTTAGGATAACACAGGAGAATGCAATTTGTGAACTCCCCTATGAATATGCAGGCACTTTGTGAATGAAGAAGGTAAACTGAGTATCGCTCCTTGCTGCAAAGCTCAATAGGATTTAATGATTGAAAAAGTTGCACAAATATTTTTGTAAATTTTTTGGAGAAAACTATACTCAAGTCATTTAAAATTTATGTTTATTGCTCTACAAGATTTTTAGCTGTCACTTCTTATTTGAGACTGACGTTGTCAGGATCTACTCTATGATCAAGTCATCTATGATGCACCCACCGACAGGTAAAGAAATTTTGTATATAGCAACTACTGGAAGACAAGCACTGTTTTCGTAACAAAATGACAACAAATGTCAAATCGGCCATTTTGTTTTTTCACATAATTCCCTATCCATGTGGGGTGGTTCGAAAACCGTGCGAATTACAACAAAATCAGCTGTTTAACAAAATATTGTAGTTGGAAACGTGTTATAAAGACAGCATTTTTGACATTTGACATTTTGACATTTTGACATTTTTGACATTTGACATTTGTCAGTTTAGACATGTAAGATCAATTGATGACTGTCATAGAAATTCAACTTTAGTATACTCAACTAGTTGCAATAATAAATGCATGCTTACAAGACTTCAAGTTTTATTTCTAAAATGATCAATTTTCGATTTAGCGGGTCTTAGTAATAATCATTTTTAATCTTAAATATATTGTGTAGGTCACAATGGGTAATTTTATATGGAAAGTTTCGCAATTTTGATTTGGAAAATGTAGCCTTGACAGTTGTTTAAAATTAGTGACGTAGTCACTTCTTTATGAGTCAAACAATAAGTGGCGGAATTGTTAACACAGGATTGCGTCACGCAACATGTTTGCCGCTTGGACTATCTATTTTGTTCGGTAAACGAATTGATTTCAATATTAATTTTTTGTATTTCGTAAGAGCTGTCAATTGCTACAAATTATTTTGCAGTGACATTCAACATCTCGAAGTTTGTTTCTGCAAAACCTTTCATTCGAACTGAGACACAAATGACGTTTATATGACTCGAAAAAGTACAGGAACAGTCCCAATTGTCATTTGTCGAAACTTTTAAAGTGTGTATGACGTTCTACTATCTTGCACGACAGCAAAAGTCAAGCCAAGGCTGAATTCATTCAAAATTATGAAATCAATAAACATTTTTGACAGCCGCGATTCAATTAGAGATATAGATGTTGACACATTAATGTCAGTTTTAATCACACAATTTGCAAAAATCGTGTACATCCTGTTTCTTCCCCAGAAACTATATTAAATTTTTACATCGTGTTGCTGCCTTTCGAACGCGGATGACAGCCGTAGTCTGCCCTTGACATACACACAGCGACAACAAGCGCACTCTTTCCTTTTATATGCGACACCAATAGTCTATAATAAACATGTATAATGATAAACAAAACACGACGTAAATTGCATAAAAGGCAGATAGATATGCACTCGCACTAGTCGTTGAAAATGGATGTGAAACGATTTAATTGCCCCAGTAAAACTAAGCACAAGTATACGAGTACTCAGTGCTATATAGTATATAGGTACACCTGTTTGTGGATGAGGAGTTGAATGAAATGTCATCGGTGTTATTATAGTCGTCATTCATGTGGGCTATCTATATATCAATTGAGGAGTTGTACAAAAATGTACTTTCGTTTAATTTGGAATAAATATTGGTGACATTGTTTTTAGATGCATTGTGACGTGTTTAGATTGCGTAATTATTTAAAAATTCAATGTTTGAGCGGATGAGTGGCTTTTCGAAGGAGGAAGTGGAAATTTTCACTTTCAACTTGTCATACAGAGAGGTGTGTTATTGAGGAAGATGCGGGCTACTTTGCTAACCTTGGGGAATACCATTACCGAGAGTGAAACTTTTTTACGGCTTGATAAGAAGAGGTTTCGTTACTATGATGTGGCCATATATTACCTGGAAGTATCACCACGATTACAAAAGGTATGTAGACAGTCACAGATTATAAAATACATGGACCATGATTTCGATATATGAATCGTACAAGAACCTTAAAGGCAACACACCTGGCCAATGTTATGTTAATTTTGTATGGGACACAATCGACTGTCCAGTTAACATCATATGTGCTCATGACGTATTTTCACACTGAAAGACGCGCCACTTGGTAATTTCGAAGATTCTACGCGCATACGTAGCAACAGAACTAAATATATATTTAAAAGAGGGAACATTCATAGATAAAATTTAAATGAGGTCGTCGAAGAACTAAAGCTTGTCTCATCTAAATTAGACTCGGTCCCATTGGAAACTCATAACTCTGCTAATAAATCCTTACATGACGAACTGCTGATTTCTCACCTTGATGTTGATGTAACCTCGCCCTCGTTAACTGCGACTCCGTTCTCTACCCACAGTAAACCTTCGTCTCCATTAATCGCACCATCTTCTGCCGATATGCGAATCAGTAAACCTGATGGATTAAACAAGTCTCCTAGCATGAACGAAAATACTCCAGCCGAAACAGTCGTTGTTACTTTGTTCCTAAAGGGCGCTCCGAAACATGTCAATGCTTCCTGGGTGCGGAACTTATTCAGTCGCAAATATATTTCCAATATTGATTGCCAACAAGTAGCCCCTTCGAAACGAAAGTTTAAATGTTTCAAAATCAACTTAGACAGTAAATACGCCCGGTTATTTTCCTCGGACGATACTCTTACCATATCGATGGTATAACGAAATTAGGGATTGAGACCTCTGTCGCAGTTTTGTGTTTCAAAATATGGCATAGGATCAACAAAGCAGTCGCAGTCGTCAAAAGCATTTGTATTTTTGATCGCATATTGGTATATGGGACTCCTCAGTCCTCTCTCAAATCCACTAAATTGTTTGAGTCCTTCCATCGGACTAGTGTAGGCATAAGTGAGGTGGAGTCACGCACTAAATCGTGCCAAACCATATCATTACTATTCGAGTTATGAATACGGGTAGTTGAGTAAATTATGTTTTGAGTTGAAATACCCCTAAATTTTGGTGGTAATGAAAACTGTACATTTGACAAAATGCTATTCAAAAACACTTCTCAGCTAGTTAACTCAGTCGCCATCTATCGGCATGGGGAAATATCAATTCGCATCAATTGAAGTGTGTTGTATTTGCATAATCAATCACTCTCTTTCAAACAAATGGTGAGTAGTGACTCGCAATCATTGAAATCGTAGCTCACGACGAGCTCAGGAACCATATTCGAATAAAGCACAAGTTTCCAGCGAGTTTCAGAATCAGCTCAACCGTGCTATTCACAAAATGAGTGTCACTAACTATTTGTTTAAGATCGTCATTAAGCTGCGCAATTTCAAAAAGTTTATTTACAGCTGAGTGGTGACTCACATCTTTCGAAATCAAAACTATTGGTCGACCAGGAGTGATTGGACTAGCAAAAAAAAAGTCATAGCCGCCGAGCACCTTTGCAAGAAACTGTAAAAAAAAACCCACGCCAACATAATTCCAAAGACTTTAGATTGATCTGCTAGAGCAAGAACGATGAAGAATTTAAACCGTTCACTATTTCTGTAATTGAAAACTTTGCAAAATGTCTTCGATACGATTCGTTTCTACTAACGGAAAGTGAAACTAAACAATTTCCATTAATAAAGACCCTATCACCACCGTTAATTGACTTAAATATTACTATACTACCCAAATCTAGTACAATTTACCTTAACAACAATTGCTGGTCCCTCGCAATCACAAGTCAATCACGCCACGATACACTTGTGTATTTCACAGGCGAACTCCAATTTTAAAAACCTACTCAATTCTCACAATGTTAACTCGACACAAATGTCAACTGTCACTAAATTCGTTTCAGATATTATATCGATCACTGTGAGGGAAATAATTTTCAACAAGAGTGCCGCACTAAATGAAGCAAACGCAACGCAAAACGTTTATTAAATGTCAACCGAAACCGAAGTTGTTTAGCTAAGAAAACTATGACTCTTACTAGCTGTCAAGCGACTGTCTTAATCAACATTAACACTGCACACTAAACGCGATCATCACACCTCAACGTATCACTATCAAATGCACAGTATAATCGAAGCCAAGGTGGAAAATCATCCGTGGAGAGTTGGTGAAAAAACTTTCATTGCGACACATCCAGGAACTAGTAAGTGTGTGTTGATGAGATGTCGATCCAAACAGTATTTATTTATTATGTAAAAATATTATAATGCCGCCGCTCTGCATCTTTTTAAAGTGTAACGGTAAATTGGATTTTGCAAGCAAGCACGAAAGAAATGAAATGGAAATTTGACAGCAATCAAAGAAATTAACTTTAAAATGTATACATACAAAGTCAATGGCTTATGTGATGTAGATGTGACACTCCAATCAGAGACGAAAAGTAATAGACGAATTGTGTGCGGTTGTGGTAAATAGCAAATCTATTAATTATTGACAATCCCTTTGGTTGTGCAAAAATGTACATATGTGAAACTACTTTGGTTGTTTGTCAGATGTAACAAAGTTTTGAATGGATTTAAATGTCACGCACAACGGGCAGTACATTAAGGAAATTGATTTATGACTCAGTAGTTCGCATGCAGAAATGGATAATATTCTGACAGCATTTGAGTAGTAGTTATTTAGGCGGTAGAATGGAATAGAGTATGCTGGGTATGCACTGCTGTCAAAAACCAGCAATTAGTTGACAGTTTTGCTACCCAACTTATTGCTCTCTGTTAAAAGTTTTGGTCTGATACATTATTGAAGGAATAATCGCATGTGAAAAAGAGAAAGATAGACAAAAACCAAGTGGTAAAGAAAAGGGAAATCACCATCGAAAGTGTGGAAGTAAGTCAGCTGCAGGCATTGGCCGATTATATGAAGTCTACATCCAATTGTGAACATAATAAAAATCAACATTAGATTTAACTTAAGTGGTTTCTTAATAAACTTTTGACAGCCGCTTATGCCCACATAATTGTATTGACAACTGTCAATCGTTTATGTGTTTTTTAAGGAAATCGTAAACGTGTTCTTTTCAACTTTAGACTAGATTTTAGGTTTGCCGTTTTGATAAAAGAGCGGAATGGATTTGAATATGAAAAGAGGTTTGAGCGTTGTTTAATTTTTGATCTAACTTTCGCATTTTGACGTCGAATTGTACTAGAATTTAGTTGGTTTGATGATGACGCAACGTTTCATTTAAATATGTATTTGGAAACATAACGAGGTAGTACGATGAATGCTTTTTGTTTAAGAGCATATTAAGGCCGCCTGTCAATTGCAATAAATATTTATCATCCCCAATTCTGCCAGTCTAATATCTAAACGGTGATTTAATTTATATTGGTGCAGATGTTAAAAGATCAGCCAATGTGCTTATAAACTAGGCGGAGCAAAATGTATTTTTGACAGCTATGGAAAAATGCACTTGTCAAAAAATAAGCGGAGAATAGTTATTTGACGCAACTGACATTTGTGCTACTTGCGCGAGCTATATAGGTTATATTAGGACATAGTATATAACAGTAGTTTTTGGCATTAGTATTTATCTAAACGAGCACTAGTATGTCAAGAGTTGCTACAGGGTGATTGTTGTCCTCTTTTTGGCATTGTTTAATTTTTCGTTAAAAAAATCCCTCCGCTAATACAATTTAAAAAAAAATAAAACCATTCCGATAAGACTTCTTTTTAGGCCAAGGCCCAACAACAATTTATTGTAGACACAGTTTACAACACTCGAAGATACTTCCCACATTACACAAAATTATACCTACAAGTATAAACCCTATCCCCTGCTATACATTATTCTTACTGTCGTAAAAGTCATGAACAAAAGTGTCACACAACGATAATGGTATCAATCGATCAAGAGAGATAAAAATATGTGACGCGGGAGTAAAGGATACACCTGTCGTTAAATTCTTTGCAAATTCATACAAAGACAATCATTTGAATCTTTGAAAATATTTGATGGTATCTTATCTCACGACAAAGGAAAAGAAAGACCACTGACCCAAAGAAAAGCGTATCTTGTGCAAAACAAAATGAAGGAGTAAAGTGTAATCGGACAAACCTTTTCCGATAAATAGCGATTATTATATTGAAAACCGCATTCAAATGCGTGCAATGCTTCTCGAGATTAGTGGCACTGAAATGATGGATGGGCCGGCGATAACAACCAAAAAATGGCGATCGTCCATCGACATCAAAATCTGAAGGCAAAGTATATGAGTCAAAGTGCTTTGTTAACATGAGTCAGCTTGTGAAGCCTATCGGGAAAAGGCTAGTACTACTGTCCAAAAATTGCAAGTCAAGCTGCGGAATGTTGTGCGTTTAAAAAGCTAAAGCGCAAACGGTTAAAAAATAAGATTCATGGAGCCAGTTAGTAAATTTTAAAAGAATTTGGTTTTGTGGATACATTCCCTTTCCAAAATCACACATTTTTGTATAACCGGAAGCAGCATATTGACGAGCTAGTCTTAGACAGAAGTAGTCGTCATCAACTTTTTAAACAGAATTTGTTTAGATGCGAATTTGGCTGACATTTGGAAATGGAACTACTGAAAAAATTGATTTCTTGTAAATTATGACAACAAATGGCGCCGTTCAACACTTTATAACTTCAAAATAAAAAGGATTTGAAGCTGTGAAATGTAAACTTGAAGGCAAAAACTAGATTGGTAGGGAAGGTCACTTTTCCACGTCAGCTACATTTATGCGAACTGTCAACTAAGTATACTCCATCACGAATTTCTTGACAAGATTTACTAAACTAGATACTTGAACGTCCACAGTTGTAAGACGCGAAATTTCACAGTACCTACCCGGACAAGATCATCGACTAATCAAATTATCGATTCGATTACTTTCTACTCTAGATGAACTAGAGAAGATGTCAACTTTGAAATCAAACCTAAATTAACATGTGAGGACGACCACGGAAATACATAATTACATCGATATCTCACAAATAATTTCTTCAGTGGTGAAATCAATCAATCTTCTGCTTCATCAAATTTCCGTCAAGTTCCAATTGTTAATCCCTTACCTCAACGCGTTGAAAATACACAAAATGTCAGCGGCTTCCGTCAAGTGTCACTTCCACTCGAGAATATTTCTGCACGTTTCCACTTAATTTTACAATTGTCAAGTTCTACACTAACTAATCAGAAACAACAACAAAACGGAGACTTATACTTTGAAGAGCGGACAAATTTCAGCACTTCTCGACGGCAGACTTAAGTAAACACGAACGCAAGTCCTCACAATCACAACACCAACGGCAGGGTTTGGCTTTCCCGCAGCTGTATATACCCGTTATCACCTTCTAAGTGCGATATGATAACAGCCCGAAGCAATTACTATTATTAACCTTTATCATTTATTAGCAGACTATGATTGCCTTATTGGGGAATTTTGTGGAAAAACAAAAATCCACTTGCAATAGCATTTTCGCGCACTGATACTGGTCGCAGCTGAGTGTGCACCTCGCTCGTTAGTTGAAAAGGTATTAAGTAATTTTTAATCTTGCACATACGATAGTCAATGAGAATCAATGACAAATTGAAATGTCAGGTGTTTGACTTACGTACAAAATGAGAAATAATCCACATGCTTTAGAGCGCTTACCTGGAAAAAGAAGAAACATAAACGCAGTTATAAATTTGTGCAACGATTTTTTGAACAATTATTTTTTTTTATTTTCAGAGAAGATAAATGACATCTGTCATGAGATCACTGAACTGGGAAGGGTTGCCAACACAAATGATTGCTTGGCCCTAATGATTCTGGTCGATTCGTCATTTTTGTTTAACTGCGGTAAGATATACATGGTGAACAATTGTGGTGTTATTTTATGGCGCAGTATGAGCTGGAACCGGAATTTAAACGTATTTAAGTCATGTATGATGTAGACTGTAAGGGGAAATTGGGAACAAATATTCGAAGAAGACAAAGGGCTTTTCCACTGACAATACTGTACCTACTTCAAGAAAAAATTAGGCTCCACCAGTTCTATAAAAGCAGCTATCGATATTACGATCGACGTCAAAAATGTTTTCAACTCGTTCAGAGGGCGGAATATTATGAGAGTGTTGAGGAAAATGTAATAATAAATTACTGTTTCATATATAAATTTATACATATAAATTGCCTAATACCGTAATAGTATAGTAGTTATTTAACGTGTTATTGAATAGTAGAGCGGGCATGACAGTTCTTTTTATAATATTAAAAAAATAAATTTATCTATTATATAAAAATCAATCGCTGTGCGTTAGTCGGGTAAAGGCTCGAGAACTGCTAAACCGATTTGAATAATTTTTGTTTCATTTTGTTCGTCTTGAATCAGGGATGGTTTAGGAAAAAGAAAAGTCGGAAAATTCTCAACAGGTGGCGTTGCAGGCACACATTTCGATTTTCATGGGGAAAAGCACTTTGAAAAAAAAAAAAAAAAACTGGATATAAATCGAGTAGTGAAACTTCCAAAACAAAAAAAAATTATTTTAAATTTTAAAAGCAATTGTTGTTGTCAATTATTTTGATTATTTTCTAATCAAATTGTTGTTGTCAACAATTTTAAAATTTTTTTTTTTAAATATATACCTAATAAGTAGTTTACTATGTTACATTAAGTGACTTTTTGAAATGAAGTAGATACGTTGATTTGTTTGATGGTGTTGCAATCCATCATTTTTTTTGTCAAGCATTTTCGGGATGTGTGAGTCAGTTGAAATGTAGGAGTGATTGAAATGACGAGGACAATGATGACAGGCAACAGGAGTTGTTGAGCGTTGTGAGTGTTCAAGTAGGGGTTGTAAGGAAAATGCTCATTCGTGAGTATGATTATGGGGAGGGCAGCTCAAAGATACCATAACACCTTCGGTACTGGTGTGGAGAGAGAAGGGAGAAGGCTTACCAACCAAGTTAATAGGTGGTGTTAGTTTTCTTCTTGGCTATTAAAGTTACAAATATTTCGTTTAGAGTTAATCCTTTCCCAATTTTCTTCCTATCCCTTTAATGCCAACAAATTTTAAAATGTTCGCATCAAAATTCAGGCATGTAAAAGTACGGTAATCCGCAAGCCAAGCAGAAGATCCCACTCCAACGACGAGCTAAGCACAGGCTTAAACAAGCATGTCTGCCTTGCTTTGTTGACCCTACAACCCTTTCACCGAAGTCAAAATTGAGATTCCTGTGCCTCTAAATGTAGAAGGAAATAGATATGTGCGTTAGTTAGATTTGAATGATTTTTGTTTTGTTTTGTTCGTCTTGGATCAGAGATGGTTTATAATAACACGTTTCGTTTTTAACTTAACTTCAATTAACTTCTAAAATATAATAATACAATAACAATAATTTATAAATATAATTCCTTCGGTGTGAAACTCGATGACTTTATATCTCAATAACGGATGGGCCAATTTTCATGAAACTTTTTGGTTTTGTTCGTATTGACGTATTTAAGGTTTAGCATGACTTAAAAGATAACATTCTTTTAGACTTAATAGGTATTTTCGATCTCCAAAGCCACTCAGGCTATTTCCATGTAAATTTGTTGTTGCGTATGGTTGGTTCCAGTTTGAAGGATAGGATACTTTTGGACCCGATAGGTGGCACGTAAATCATTGCGGTTTGATTGACACACATCGATATTGATATATTTCAGTTATTTCTATTGGCCCTTAGCAATAAAACATTTTAGACGCGACTTTTGGCAACAAATTAACTTTTAGTCTAAATAAGAAGAAATAAAGCATTAAATTTGACTTTAAGTTGAGAAATAGTTAGATTGGAGTCACCGCCAGTGATGCAAAGCCGGATCTAAGTTTTCATGTCTGAACCCTTAAAAAATTATGCCTTTTTCGAAAAATCATGCCTTTTTAGTAAAAAAGATAAAAATTGCATATCTTACAAAGGAACTGCAACTAACCTGCAAGGTGATTCAAGAAATTGCTATCAGAATGTTGGTCGATTGATAGGCAATTCTATCTTTTTTTATCTCTATAATCCAAGGTTTTGATTTGGTGAGTAAGTCAAGTAGGTTATTGGAAAATAAGCGCGACGCACAGTTGCAAATTACAATTTTTAATGCGACTTTGATTAAACAATGTACCAGATTTACCAACTTGAAAATATATTTGTGTGAATTGATTCTAAAAAAAGAATACACGAAAAATTGATTGTAAAACAGTTCAAACAGTTCACAAAAAATTATACCTATTTTCTAAAAACTATTCCTCAAGTGTCGAAATCAAATATAAAGTCTCATTTGTCACGAGCGTTTTTTCGAATTTCCTCTTGCTTTATCTGTTAAATCATAACAATTTTTTTTTATTTAATTCACATCATCAACAACTTGAAGTTCGCCTCAAGTGAAACAACAAAATTCAGTCACAATAGCTAGCAGAAGTTGATTATTGTTAATTTAGAGCAAAAGTGGACTTAAGGACTGAACTTTGTTATTTTTCTTTTCTTTTTAAGTGTCATACCTAGAGTATTTAATATAACTTTTGAATAAAGAATTTGAGTTGACCGAATTGCATAAAGAGGCATGTGCAATGTGCATGCTCGGAATTATTATTTTCATTACATTAACGGATTGGGGCGGAACTAAGTTCGCCGGGCCAGCTAGTTTTTATTAAATTTTATTACTTCTTATCAGTGTCCGGGGGATAAGTAAGAAAATTAACAAAGATTTTCAATGCTGTTCGCTTTTTGTGAGGGGTTTTCCCTTTTAAATTAGTTCCAGTGGAATATAAAAAATGTGTCTTTGGAACTATAAGGGATGTGTTCATATACTGTTAATTATAACCGGGTCCCAATTTGCACTTAAAAAAACATTTCTTTAATATAAATTCTATTAATTTGACAGGCCATATACGATACAGAATTAATGGCTCGTCGATCATTTAATCGAATAAATATGACTTGAATATATCATCACTTGTAGTCAATTTTAAACGCAATCCAAGCTCTTTTATTTAACTCTGCAACCCCGACCTCTCATGCGTTTAATAAGCCGTCGTTACGTCTTTGAAAATATACCCAAGATTTGACACAGAAAACATGACATTTCGAAACGCCAAACGTGTAAGATTAATAACCCTGTTTCAGTAGAGTCTTATATATTTCTCCACATCTCGATAAATTATCTTTGGAAATGGCAAACTAATTTAGGCAATCGTGTAAATGTCAAAGCAAACCATTACCACCGTCTATTAATGATCAAACTGTCAATGAACATGGCGATTTGTATCGTTATCGATCTGTAACATAGCTGATATACGAATTTCGGAAAAGCTAATCACCAACCACTCATCGGCATACATTATCTGGGTCATGTGCTAACCGACATTTATTTATAACACATGAAATGCACTTTCTCGCACCCAAATGAACTTTACAGTTTTACACCATATCAAAATGAAAATCATTCGGTAATCATATAATGACATTGACCAGCATCTGGGCCATTAAGAAAATTTCGAAATTTAATGACAGATACCGCCGAAAAAGTGGAACTGTTAAAATGCATCACTGTCATAATAATTTCTCTGACATTTATTTGTTATGTTTCATTTATATATACATATATAGGTATATAATGCAAAAAAGAGAAACAATTTGTGGTTGAAAGTATATTTCTGGACAACTTTTTACTTTCGAAATGATATCAACGAAAATGACAGTCGTCGCATACGCGGAAGCCATTGTTAGCGCGCGCTATCACTTTTACTTAATTCGATTTTTTGAAAGATTTTGCACATATTTAGCGTAACAATGATTTATCGATAGCGGTTTTCTTTCAAATGATTTGATTTTGTTTTCATAGGTGACATGCAAAAGAGATGAGCTTTCCAATCGAAAGTTATTTAAATATATAGCTATTATAATAGAAACTTTAATGCTGATGACGCGAAATGTTACCGTTTTGTTGATTCACTTTGAATTTTATTGGGTGGTAAGTGCGGTTTGAAGTGCGTTTCCAAGTGGACGTCAATTGATTAAGCGATTAGATTGACTGTGTAGGATGAATGAAATTGGGTAAGTTCTTCAATAGGAATGAAACAGTTTCAGCTTTCTTCTTGAAGGAGGAACAGTTAAAGGCGGAGATCTTGCCATCAAGTCGAAGTAGGTCTGACTTACACTTTTGAGATTCACACTTGTGAAGTGTGCAATACCACCGTCTATTGATCAACATCTGAAGACATCCGATACCGCCAAACACGTCCATTCGCAAATAGCAATTTATGTCAGATGATCCTCACGGTTGATAGTTAGTTGAACAGACAGACAACTGTGACAAAATCCAACTGCAATTCTAAATAAGAGAAGAAAACCGAAAAACTTGGCTTTACATTGCAAAGCAATTTTATTTGTTTGAAGTCACTCGTTAAGTCAAATCAAAAGTGACAGAAAGCATTTTTGTTAGGTACTGTAAGAAATGTCAAAACGATCAAAGTTTCTGAGATTTTCAAATATTATAAAGACTTGGAATCGCCTACTCTCTGGGAATGACAGATTAGCTGACATCAAGAAAACCGACATACTGATGCGACGCAACATACAAAGATGACGAGAAAAGCAATCGCCGACAGCTATAAACAGAAACAGATATACATAGGTTGACAATGGGGACGTTCGGATACCTATAGTTGATGTAAAACGTCAACTATATTGGTCGGGACTATGAATCCGACCGCGTTGGTTAAGCAACTTGAATTATTTTTGTATTGTCACGGTAAGCGTTACCTTTGTTTGATTTTACAGAAAAAGCATAAATATTAAACATAAATATTAAACAAATTTGTATTTTGAAATAAGTACATTAAAAATGTAACACGGTTGCCTATCACAGCACAATTATAGTCTTATGCGAAATAATGGTTGTAAAATATATTTCGAAAATTCAAAATTACCAAAGTAGCCTTAGAAATTACACCTTTTTCTCTCACCCGCCCTTTCTTCGACTTTTCAGAATTCTGCAACGGCCACTCTGTTTATGTGCAGGCAGGATTTTCTTGACTAGATTTGTCGGTTTCCCCTATATAAACGTCAACTGCAAAAAGAACGGTTATCTTCAATTATCGTCTATGGAGGAGTAGCCGACGAACGAGATTTTCGCGATTGAGTGCTAAGTTTGACAGTTCGTAAATGCGGCTAATGATAGAAAAAGTGACGTTACCTTCAAATTCAGTTTAGGGTACATCTAGCCTAGACCAATTTAGTCGACTTTAAATACCTAACTATAGAGTTTTGAATGTCACTCATTTGTTCAACACGTTATCGTCTACTTACTAATTCGAGTCCTTCGTCAGAGTCGAGTCTATGAAATTGCATTCGAGGTAAGTCATAGTCACGATACACATGTCACTAGCAAAATTGACCGATTGCATCGATATCGCCGCACGTGATGGTAAGCCTCCAAGTGGCATGTGCGGCTGGCCTTAAGTTGTGTTTACACTTTTACATAGTATTACTGCCTGTCATGCATTAAACAACCCAAACCACAATCAGCATTGGTTTACGCAGTTTCCTATTTACACTGAGCATATCCGATGACAGTCGCGGTGTATGCCTGTGCGAATTTTCACTTCATCACTCCTAAAATTTGCTCAATAGAGATCAACAACCATTAAACTTTCCATCAAAACACGCGGTGTGTTTTGTAGGTATTCGAATTCGAAGAATGGGGGAAAAAGTGAAAATCGTTTATAAACATATGCGGCTGTCTGGTTTACCGTGAAAATTGATTAATGCCATACGTCGGGAAAAGATTATTCGAAGGAAAACGATTAAATGTGTCCCTAGTACCTACAATAAGCTCGTGAGAACGACAATTCGACAGGCAAATGAGAAACCTCGAAATATGTAAACTAATCTTAGGCTCTGCTCATACTTATGATTTCGTTATTAAAATTTTTTGTTTGTACTCGCTGTTATAGCCAACAAAACGAAAGTGAGTGCAGGGAGCAAGTCAGCACCTACATGCAACGAGGGATTCACATGTACGCCGGCGTTGCTTCCAATTAAAAAGGGAATTAAACCCAAACAACAAAAAATACTAAATTTCCCATAATCCGACAATGAACTAATTATCATACAGTATCTCCCTTTCGACACACGGAGAAGGTGTATTCTCAATTTAGTTTGTATGATCAACTACGCAGCATAATTTATGCACAGTGAGTTGGTAATGAAAGCCGCTGGCTCTGTTTTTAATGCTAATATGGGAGTCATTTCTGTTTTTTTTTTATTTGGTTGGTGTTGTATTTCTTTGAATTGTTTTTCTGTGGGGCTTCACATTAACACGATGATATGATAGTGAAATGAGACACTTTTTCGTTTGTCGGGGAATATAAAATTTCCTTTTTCTCGTGTATTTTTGACTAAACGCGTGACTGAGCATACGGTTGGTGTCTTTTGCTGCTGCAGAAAACGCCATCTGTTGTTGAATGATTTTCTGTGCACTGATATCTTTATAAAGTTTTCATAATATTCGAGGTTTGAACAATAAATTCATTTGTAGTAGTATACATTTTAAGTTAGCTGTGGTCATAAAATATTTTCATTGAGAAAATTATAGAAATAGAAAAGTAACGAGTTATTATTAGTTTCTTTGATATAAAGGGTTCTTTCTTCTTGTATAGGTACTGATAAATATCAAATGCAAAGCATTGACAGCTAAACAATAAGGAAATATGGTCATTTGTCATTATTTATAGTTACCCGGTTCAAATGAAACGCTACGAAAAAAAGAGAAAAACAACGAGTACGATTTTATTCCCTTCTTGACTTCTCGCTATAAACTGCTCTTCGGGCTTCTAATGATAGACAAGTGTATACAGTTAACAGTTTAAAATCTTTATCAACATTCGATTAAAAAATTAAAAGAATGTAGATATATACAAATAACAAGATACCGTGTATCCAATTAGCATTCCACTTTTGGTTATAAAAAAAAACGTTCCGGCTTGTACTGATAAGCTTTTCAAACAGGTAAACAGTCAGAAGGCAGCGATTTTAGCTACTCGATTAAAATGGAATTTTAAACTAACGGGTAGCACTTTTAGCTTGTATTAATTAATAAGAGTATAAAATGCAATGAATGAGAAAGTTTGCAGTAGATGGCAAAGCATGCTTAATAAATTGTAACAAAACATAAAATAAATCTAATCTAATCTTATCAATAAAAACAAAGATCAATTTGGAAAATACCCAAATTCCCATTAAAAATAATAATAAAAAAAAAATTGTAAAGTAACGAATAGATAATTAACTAGAAACTTCCATTTTGGCTACAAATAGCTCTTGAGACATGAACTGTCAAATGCAACAAGTTTTCAGGTAAACATTAAGGAAGCAGTTCTATTCGCAACTCTGTTCCAATCACCCCAATGAAATTCTCTCTCAAACAACGAATAAGCAAAATAACGAGCAACTTTAAACTAAGTGTGATGAGCATGTTAAATGCAAAAATAATAATACCTCCAGAAATTTGATATTTTCTGTTAATGACTAACAGGAATGTAAACTAAATATAAATTTAACCCGAAAGAACGTCCTCGATAGTTTATTTATTGGGCGATTTGTGTCTACTGCTTAATTGCACTGACATTTTATCTACACTTACTTTTGAGTCACTTTCTGCTCTGCAAATTTATTTCTCAACATTATTAAACTGACAAAAAAATACGTTTGACTCAGAAAAATACGTTAAGTCTTCAACAACATGTAGTTGATACAAATATTTCCAACGTTTTGCAACAAGTCAACATCAATATTGACGAAGCACTACATCAGGGACATCGACGCCATCGATAACTATCACCTTCACCAGATATGGCCACGCCAGAGATCATATCATTGGCACGGTTTCAAGGCCTTAACTGATCTCATAAATAAACCAATCCACTCCCATTAATCACCGCTTAGAATGCAGTGCACTCAACGCTATTAAATCGTATATATACTTTAGCATTAAATTCTTTTATTCTTTTTAAGAGTTTAACCTCAGACTATCTACGTGACTGACGCCAAAAATGCCAGTAATAGAGTAAACATTGATCTAGGTATGGCAAGCACAAACATCGCGATATGGTATGTGTTTTTCTGCATCTTTTGCGATCTGCAAAAGGCATGACACTCGAAAAGTCGCCTCTGTCTACATCGGTGACCTTAAAAAGAACCATACTCTTCAGATGGTTGACATTCATTAAATCAGATATATGAAAGCGCCGCATGTAAATCTGAGGAATGCAATAAATTCAAATCTTCTGCAAGAAAGACTAAGTGACAACAAAATTTCACTTGGCAATGTGCTTACACAGAACCGGTATCGCGTTGTGTACCTACATGCGCACATGCGTACTCTAAAACAGTCAATTTTTACTCTCGATCTTAAAAAGAGCGGTTAAACTCGATTGAGTTGTTCTTTTTTGTTTATTTTTTTAGTTTGGAGCATAACCATCAGGAGTCATGGGTTTCAATTCTCATTTATTTCGGATCAGAGACAGATAATATTCATGTATGTGTACCTATATTGGAAAAGTGAAGACCGCAAGTCGTCCGTGACCTAAAACTTTCTGCTGACCAACTTTTTCTCTCTGTTTTGTTCGAATCTGTTGTGATGCGATTTGTTTGGTACAACTTTTTCGGATGGACACTAAAGCAGAGATTTCTTGAGAATTCTTTTGTCAAAAGACTGCCTGACAGTGAGTCACTGCGTCATTGACACTGGAAAGCAAGCGACGACTTTTGTAAAGCGTGTCACGAGTTCTGTGTGTTAATTTAAATCGTTATGTGCCAGTGAGCTGATATTTTGTTAACAAGTTTATTGGATTTAATTATCTGACCAGCTAACTTATTTTATTTATTTCTCGTTTTTAGTAAGATTGTTGTTCGTTGTTTATTTCATTTGCGGATTTATTGCGAGAGGAGCTTGGAAGTTCGAAGTATGTGGCGAGGTTAATTGGATATTTTGATGGTGAATGCAAATGAAGTGGCCGTATTTTGTGAACTTGATAATGCGAGTTGAATGTACTACGCTGTTTAGTAAATGTATCCAAATGGTTAACTAGCAGTGGTAAATAGAAGTTGATGACTTTAAGCCTTAAGGGTACATAAAACCAGCATCCAGCAGACCAGGCGATTTCCATTTCGTTCGCTTCGAATGAACTGGCAAAAGTACTCCGACAAGTTCATTTAAGAGTAACAGATGGTGTCGTGTGTAATTATTGACCTCGCAGCGAATGCCAATAGAAGAATCGCCTGCAATTTGCGGAAACCCATTCCCATTTAGAATGCATTGACGGAAAGAGCCATCCAAAGCTATTACGAAATGTGTTGCGGAGAAAATGAATCGGCTGATGTTTTACATTTTTATTGAATATTAACATTCGTGTCTGAAACTGTTCAAATGGAAATACCCCTTTCGCTTTAAGTGAGGGAACCAGCTCTTGGCAATGACGATAACAGAATTCTTAAGATACTGGGAAAGCAAAAACTTCTTGCTCAAAAAGGTGTTACAAATTCAATTCCACCTTAAAATGAGTAACAACACTCTCCGCTTGTGGTCTTCTTAACAAGCTTTTGTTAACAAAGATTGTGTCTCATTGGTGAATGGTTGTTTAAGCCAGGGGAGAAAATCGCAGGGGCCCTACTATGAAACTCGATTCTAAAGTGAAACTGTTCGAATTCGCAAAATCGCTACTCTGTAATTCTATAAGTATGTTATGGAAACGGAAATCGAACGTCTCTAGTACTGCCAACCATTTTTTTTCGTTTTCTTGGTACCTACAAAATTGGTACTACCTTTTCCGAAAGTTCATGTCAAATTCGTTCGAATTCGCAAACAATCATTCTACATCAAATTTGTTTGCGAGAAGATCGATTTAAGAAGTTTTTTTCTCAGAATGTAAGTAAATAAAAGTTATAAAGTAATAACTCATGAATATTTCATAAACATAGTAACATGTATGTATAATGTTTGTTTTTTTTTGTATTTCATGGTTATTGATTTTTAATCAAAAAAAAAAGTAAACAATGTTTCAACACTGACAAATTAATTTATTTTTGTTTCATTAGGTTTGGGTTGATTTTAAAGTACATATACCAAAGGCAAGTTGAGAAAAAATAAAATTAATTTGTCCGGTTCTGTTTAAATATTATTGAACAAGTACATGAAGGCATCTTTCGAAAGGCAGTAGTTTTAAACAAAGCTGAAATAAAGTTATTTTATTGGATTCAAAATGCCTTTAAATAAATACTCAACAGAAAAACCTTTTTTGCTTAGCTCCATTATGTTAGATTTATCTCTTATCCGCCTTCGTTCAACTTGTTGATTTTTTCCGATTTCCTTCAGACTCCAACCAAATTGCGACACTGCCCATGTTTATTTATTATTGTTTCACGATAAATTTGTTGGGATATTCCAAACAAAATGCGAGACTCGTATGGGTTATGTCAAACATCACGCGAGAATCGTTCGAAAATCGCAAATTTGTTGGCAAATAGTTTGGCATTACCGGCATTCGATTCTACTTTCATAGAGTATAGAGAGTACCATTTAAAAGTAGAATCGCAAATATCTTTCGAATAGAATCAATAGTAGAATCGAGTTTCATAGTAGGGCCCCAGGTATATTTTATGGAAAAAAGTATATTTTAGATCTTCGTGGGACTTTTTATTTTAAACGCATGTTTTTTTTACATCCACTGCAACGTTCACCTTTCAAAAAATTTTGTGGAGGCAAAGCTAGATCCCGCTTGCAAACTTTTAACTTAAGACGGTCTTGAAGGTCAGCGGAAACCTGAGTAGGGAATTTTGGAAAAGATATAGTTTGAAGGAGGATACTCGTATGATCCGTCTGTTTGTTAATGTAGTGTTGCCTTCCCTTAGCCTAATGGTTGCATTGATTTATTGACGATGGTGAAATGAGGGTTAGACAAACTCTCATTGTAGCAAAGAAAAAGGGGACATGGACTAGCAAAACGTTTAGTTTTTTTCTCGCTCCTAAATTGCAGCTTCTGCAGCGGGTGGGACAGTAAGCGACGTAGAATGATTGGCTTTTTAAAGCCGGCTGTAGCCAAATTTATTGCAGCTCTTTCCAGGAGAACAAAGCCACCTGGACTTTTTAAGCGCGTTCAACAATATATTCACTTGATAGAAGCCTTCCATCTATTAGTCTCATATATATTCAAGTTTATAGTTCACAGTCACTAGATACACTGAGCGGCATAAAAGTTGCTTCAATTGCGAAATTCTGTTTCAGGAATTAAAACTTGCTTTCGCATTTTTTATAAGTACATTTCAGTAGGGTGACATGGTCGTAGATGCACCAGTGGTGCACCACGCACCATAGCTCCATCTGCCTAACTGACAGATGTAATTGTGTCTACCTCACTCAAAAGTATTCGTTTTTTCCGGCAACGATAGTAGATTTCAGTCTGGTAGTGGCTTTCTTTGTGCGCGGACGTGTGCGAATTTTTTTTTACAATTTCAGTGAAAAACGAAAAAAAAAGGGTAAGTTAATTTTTTTATTTCTTCAGTGGAAGTGACTTTTTTCTTTATTTAGCTTTAATAAAATGATTGTTTAACCTTTTATTTTTGGTTTATAATAAAGAGTTTATAACCTTGATGCGTTGTCTGCAGATTATTTAAATTTTAACCTAAAATTCCGTAGTAGTGCACAATGCACCACCAAGATCCTTCTGTATCGGGGCCAACGAAGCGGCAACAGTCGTTATACAAATTCTCAGAATCTGTATATAAATTAAATATTCGTTAAGTAATTAATTTTAAGTTGTTTATTTTGTTTATGTTTAAATACCTATTTTATTTTTGTTATTTTTGTTTTATTGTTAACTTATTTTTATGTTGATGTGAAGATGAAGTCATTAGTATTTATTTTTATTTATATGTTCTTTAAAGTTGCAATGAACTGTTTTTTTGTCTAATAAAACTATGTTTATCTATTGAAATATTTGTTTTAATTTTTAAAATAATAGGTGGTGCATTATACACATACAACTGGTGCATTTAGTACCTACCATGGTGCACCATGCACCATTTCTCATTTTTTGAACAATTCATTTTAACTTAAAATGTTGACATGCTATCAACAAATTTACTCTATACATATTTCCATAACAAATTCATAAAATGTATGTCAAAATACCAAACAAAAACAACTTATTTTAAAAATGTTATGGTCGTTTGAAAAAAGGGTGGTGCATTTACGACCACGTCACCCTACAGTTCATCAGTCAGAAAACATTTTAATGGTTATAAATGGCATTGGAACTTTTTTCGTTTATCCTATAGCTCTCAGACTTTAAATCGGAGATGGTACAGTTGATGTTTTACAGACTCATTTCAACGAAGACCTTGAATGCCAGCTTCTTTGTGAATAGCCCATGAACCATCGACACTCTTTTTAGGGAAAAGATTCTTAACACACCACCTAAACAAGAAGAACGGGACACTGCATATTACCGGAAGGCCCCGCGGATAGGTCTCCGCAGGGTTCGGACTTTAGAAAGTTTTTACAAGTATGGAAAGAAAAAGCTAAGTGAAACTACATTTTTGGAATTACATAGCTACCTAGATTTTTTTCGAATTATTAAAACAATGGAATTTTTTTAATTTTTCGGGAAAAATGGGTAACTTGAACAAGAAAACATAGATCTATACATAAAATATATATATGTATTTTACATGAACATTGTAAGACATTTTTGAGACTAATATATTTTGCATGTGCCGTAGACGAACTTAATTTTATTTTGCCAATTAAATTGCCAAACTGTAGGCGCAGTGGTTTAGTGGTTAGTGTGTTGGACTACTAAGCGAGGGGTCCCAGGTTCGAATCCCGCAAAAACCCAAATTCCAACTCAGGGTTTTTTTCACTGCGCCACCTCTCGCGAACGTCTGACAAACATCCGAGAGTATAACTGTCATGAAAGAGCTTCTCAATCGGCCGTTTGGAACCGGTATAAAACTGTAGATCCCTTCCATTCGTTCCAAAAATTAAAAACTCACACAAAACGAATGGTTGCGAGAAGCTAGGCCCAGCGTCCCTACAGACCTGTTGCGCCAACTATTATTATTATTATTATTAAATTGCCAAACATCCTGCCAACATATTTTTCTTTGCTAAACAAGACGAGAGAAAGACGAACTGTTGGGAACCGTGAGAGAGATAACCTGCAAATTTTAATTTCATTTCAAAAACAAATCTTCCATAATCAGTCATATATGCTACCACATAATTATTCGATAAGTGCTTAACACGCTTCCTACGTGCGATGTTAATTTATTCTGAAGTGAATGAACGGCTATTATTTCTATTTTCAAAATATTCACATGCTTACGATGCAATTGTGATGTTTAGACCACCGATAAGTTTTGATTCGCATCGTCAGCTTACGAATAAATGAAAGCATTGAAATAAACTGTATTC
Source organism: Cheilosia vernalis (assembly GCA_949126925.1). NCBI lineage: Eukaryota > Metazoa > Arthropoda > Insecta > Diptera > Syrphidae > Cheilosia > Cheilosia vernalis. The sequence continues at coordinate 6,765,271 of OX421360.1, read as the reverse complement.
CGTTTAGTTAATAATTTGAAAGGAATTTTATTACAACACAAATGCACTCATAAAACAATCGTGAAGTAGTATTTGAAAACAATTAAAAGCGTACTTAAAAAGTACCGAAAATTGTGTCCGATCGAACGATAGAGCATTACTGATTTGCATATGATATTTGACAGATCAGCGGATATTTTGTGCATTTTCTATTATGTTTTTTGCTTATAATGAGCTTTAAAGAGCATTTGAAAGATATCTGTTGGGCATGTTTAACTACAATTTATGTATTGCTTTTTTAGAATAAAATCCACGTTACGAAAGAGACCATTGACCTTGTTTTTCACGAAAACAAATTATGAAGTTTGATTTCTGCAATGACAACAAATGTAATAGATTATAAGACAGTTGTCGCACTAGTAAATGTGAAGGTCTTATTGTTTATTGGTACCGTTTTACAAATGCTGTACATTTTTAATAAAGCTGACATCCAACTAATTGTCGACATTAGTGATTAGTAAGGCCGATTGTCTGACTGATCTATTCAAAGAAAATCGAAATTATAGTTTGTTAGCCTAGCGAAGTGATTAGATAGATTTAATGTCGTTTTCTATTGGGATAAAGAAACATTTTTTTTTTATCTTAATCACTTTTTATGTTCCATTGGGCAAAAAAATCAATCTTTTTTTGATTCGGATCACTTTTTGCAGATCTCGATATTTTTTCAGATCTACACACACTGTCACAATACCACAAATATACTTCGAACAGCTGTTTTACGTCATTTTAAGAAGTTTGCTTTCAAGAGAAATGGGCGAAGTTTCGAGAAAACCAAAATAAAGAAGTACCTACCTACATTGATTGCCATGGACATAATTTAGGAGGAACTGTTATCTTCATAGTTTTCCTCGTCATCTGAAGACTACGAATCACCAAAAATACTCCATTTGTATGTGCAATAGGGGAAACGTTTTTCAAGTCGATATCTATTTGTGATTTTTGCAAAATCAAATGCAATTTGAACGCGTAAAATCTGAGATTCGAAAAAGATTTCTGGTAGTCCCAAAGGAAAACGATACAAGATTATTTTGCGAAAAGCGAAGTTGATAGGAGTTAAGTCTCAACCCTGGGTGTGCCTTTAGACGATTTCTGTATTTAGATGAGCAAACTATTGTTTCTTCCAGATGCCAAAGCCAAGCTCCCCCGTCTCGAAGAAGACTAAATTTAAGAAAATACTTTTTCGACAATCTCGGCTTACTACGAACTAACCGCTTCCAACGCTTTATATTAAGCGCCTGTTGGTTAAATGCGTAGATTGAGAACAAAAGCTCCTCTGATATAACAACAGACTGTGGCATAAGTAGGGTTAACCTAACCCGACCGGATCAAGGAAAATATTTTTCCATTTCTTACTAATGACAAATTTTTCGGCCATCTGCCCAACAAGACACTTCAGAACACATCTCTGCAACTTGCATTATGTCAGAGAAAAGAAAGAGCACCGATGAAAGTCCCAACAAGACCGATACCTTTTCAAACCACATTCTTCTTTAGGTTAGCAACCGTGAAACAAAAGCTGTTTGACCATACAACACGGTTGCATAAGAAGAGTCCCTCCGTCGATATGTATATGCATGATGCATATATAGCTGGTATACAATGCGTACGACTATAATTAATTAATATAATCCAAAAGCTACTAACAAAAGACTTCTGTTTAACGAAAGCAGCAATTTGTTAGTCAATTTCATGTGTAACTTTCTACTGCTCGTATACATCCCGCGTCAGTTGAGTTATGGTCACTTTGTTCCGCTAGCATCTTACGTTCTCTCGAAGAAGAAATGGTCTGATTTGGATGAATGTAAAACCTTTTCGTTTTACATAACAAACCCATTCGGGCAACCGACGCCAAAATGTTGATGGTGGATGGTGACGACGACCGACGGTCTGAGGTGTGATGATAATCTTCAAAGCTCAACTCGGGCGGGAACAAAAAGATCAAGCGAATTATAGAAGAATATGTGATGCTGATGATGTACTAGGCACTAGGGGATACGGTGATCCACATAAATTGTGTCCGGTTACTGGAATTATCTTCTACTTTTACTTTCCAAACTATAACGGAAGAAGATTTAAGCTGGTGGATTTTGACAGCAATTTTGAATGAAAAAGGGGGCTGAACATAACAGGCACACAAATGAGAGCGTTGGTAGGCTTAATTGCTTTCAATTGAATTGTGGGCGTATGGAGTGGAAGAAAAAATCCCTGCTAAGTGGGCTTTTAATTGTGTGTCTTGACACAGTGACAATGGGCATTGACAATTATGCAAAATGTTTGTTCAACTCTTGTTGGATTCGGTGATGGGATTGAACTCAATTCAAATTGGAACGCACACAACACACTTTTGAGTGCGAAAATGACAACGAAAATTTGGCTACAAATGTCAACTGAGTAGTAGAACATCAAATTTCGTTGTAATAGTTCATCGTTTTGGGAATGATGTCAAATTTGTTGGCTTCTAAATTGTTTGCAGTTGAATCGTGTGATTAAATGCTGCCACTTGACACATAGACTGTTATAGCAAGTGGATCGAGGAAAAAAGGTAGTAGATCTCGGAAAAATATGCTTTAATTTTTGTTAAAAGCTATAACTATAAATTTGACAAACTAACTTTTCGTCGTTGTACCGATAAATATGCCACACAGTGTTTGGTAAAAGAGAGACTGGGTTCAAGCGCCATCTAGGGGCAAATTTACAAATGAGCGTTTGAATTGCTAATTCATAGAATTAAATTTTGCAAGAAAGTTTCGTTAAATGTATACATTTCATGCTTTTTGTGCGATATGAAAGTACTTCTAATTATGGTCCCAAGAGAAGGTTAGTTTTAAGAGGGGGACGAAAGCTAGTACATTTTTGGAGAAAGGTGGTAGCCAGCAAAAATACTTAAAAGCCGGTAGATCTGCTGGCTTCGTCAGAGTCAAAGAAGTGGCAGGGCTGGTCGCGAACGAAAGCAATTCTACGGGTTTTGTCTTTAAATATCAATACCCTTTTAATATATTTGTAGAAAGTAACGATTAGTTAGTTTCATCTCTTAGTCAAATTTTCTTGAAACTTATCAAGATTTTAAAGCAGGAATATACCAACCTCTTTCAGAGTTTTTGATGAAAAGGAGCGCTCTGACCATTTCAAAGAAAGGCAGCGCCAACACATCTGTCAAATTTAAAGAATTGAGTGAAAAACTCCCAGACAGCGGACAAGTGAATCAAAAGAAAGCAGGTGTGTACAAACGTTTAGATCTTGGGAGCGTGATTCATGGTAACAAAACTGTCCAACAAAAATGGAATACCATAGATAATTCTCTACTGATAAATTAATTCCTTATTTTACTCGCTGTGTTCTAAGGACATCATTTTGTAAGGTTTTTTTGAAACGACAGAAGAAAATTTAGTAGTTACTAAGGACAATTACTCGTTACTCGCTACTTTACTATTCTTCTTGAGACGTTTGTTTGACAAACTCATCACACTTCAAAAAGAAGCCCAAGCAAATACTCGTTACTTTGTTAGTCTTCCACAAAAGATTCCATTTTTTCAGTTCAGTGCACCACCTGAGCTTTATTGGTGATTTCTTTTAACACATTACTTTAATATTTCATTCTGCTGAATTTCTTGATAAGAAGCCCCTCGTGCACTTCAAAAAGAAGCCCTTAAGCAAATACTCGTTACTCGCTACTTTGTCATACTTCCTCAAGTGTCTATTTTTTTCAGTTTAGTGCATTTGAAGTGTTAGTTATACACACCTGGGCTTTAATGGTGATTTCTCTTTACTCGTTACTTCAAAAAGTTGACAAGTTGGTCACTTTATAGCAGTTGCACAATTTTTTAGCATTTGACAAGTTCATTACATTACAAAATTAATCATGCGAGCTCTGAAGGCAATTACTCGATACTTGGTCATTCTTTCCGCCACTTTTGTTCAAAACACTTTTGTACAAAACTATCTCCCACTTCCCTTTCCATGCAAAAAAACAACAAATAGCTCAAACTACAAGACTCTTGTAAAATTGTGACGTTTTAAGATTATGCAGAACTTCTACAGAAATGCATTTGTGAACGACACCAAATTTTGGACTCAACGATTTTTTATATTACATTTACGGTTTGGAGAAACGAATAGTATCAGGACACTAGTGATCTGCTGTCAGTTTGGGAAAAACTCTTCCAAATCGTTACAAAACGGCACCGAAAATTCCCTTTCGGTTCCAATTGGATAGCTTTTGAACAGAAAACATAGACCACATGTATACGAATACAATTCTGATTTCATACCCATCGAAATGGCTTCCTTTTCAAGTCATTCTTTATACGCTCTTTAGGCAGACAATTCAAAAAACAATCTAAAACTATACACGCAGATCGTACCGCCATGATTCACGCAGAATTATGCTGAAAGTAAAATTAAATTATGAATTAAAAACGCTTTTCCCTACGATAACTATATACAGAGAACACAGTCCATCAACCAACACAGGTAAAAATATACGAGAGCATTTCGTTGCTGTTGCCGCTGACCAATGACCTTAACGTTCTCACTAGCAGCCGCGTACTAGCGCATGGTATGCCGTTCCAATGGATGCTTTTAATTATTTATGGATAGGGGCATTGCCTTTTCGCCACCGCACCATTTTCAGAGCGTCTATCTGCATCACATGGAACGAGATGATGAAAAAATATTCCGGAATGAAAAATATTTACGTCTGTTTTTGATTTTTGAACTGAAAGTGAATTGCCAAAAGCATACAAATCAAAAGTTCCCCATACACTTTTCGCTATCTAATCAATTTTGTTCTTATCATTCAATTGGCGTGTTTTTTTTTTTTTCTTAGACAATTTACGAAACGAATGGAATGTGTGATTATTTTGCTGCATCTCACTTTTTTGCGGTCAAAATTTGAAATGCGTACTGAAGGTAAGGCGATGGTGAACTAATTAGTCTGATTTTGGACGTGTGACTTATTTAAAGGAATTTTCATGATTAATTTCTTTGGGGATATAAAATACGCGTAGCCACAAGTCTGGTGACCAATTGCAGTTCAATGGCAAAAGTCAACATCAGGGTTGTAAAATGTCACTGTGACGAATGCGCATTATGTTACATTCTAATTCTATTGATAACCAGGGGTCGAATCGCCGCGTCTGTCAAAGAGCTACATGTTCACGGAATTAAGACGACAAAAACAAATTCCGTCACGTGGCGCATTGATCCCACTAATCCCAATCAAAGTAATAAAATCCGAGCAAGGCAAGAGCTAAAAGCTCTTGGTCTCTGCTTACAGAACAACACAGATCTCTCTCCTGGACACAAGATTGAAATCGACTGCCAAGAGAAGGGATCATGATTCTGTTGATCAAAGTTCCATTGTGCAATCGCAGACATCGGCAGTGGATCAGATCAGAGAAAAAGTCAATAGTTTTAGATGAAAAGCGCTAAAGGGAGATACCTTTGAAGCGTTGGGTAGAATATAACAAGTACCGGGCCAAGAACAATATCGCAGTCTGACATAAAATCGTTTTTCAAGTTGGAAGGTGATCTCCCAGATTGTAACCTCCTCCTAAACCCCACAATAAAATTAAATCTCATTAATTGGGCCCTTTGTAGAGGCTAAACAGTGATGAGGAGACCTATGAAACTGGACCGCGTTTGCTTTATTTAAGTCTGTCTAGATCGAGAAAGAGAACACTTGGAAGCTGGAACTGGGATACGACTTTACAAGTTTATGAAGAATGACTGCTGGACAGAGTCTAAACAACTAGAAGAATGAAGGCCCTAGTAAATTGTGGACCAGTAGAGCTAGCGTCTGCTCTTTAAAAGCCTTGGCTTCAACCCTACCCAAGTGTGTCTTCAAGAACTCAAAAATAGGAAATTGGTCAATGGTAATGGAAGATATAAGCTCCTTACTAAGACCCAGACCTAGCTTCTACCAGTCTGTGTTAAATTTTGCGACGAATTAAAGGGATCTAAAATTTTTGTGCCGAATGTACAAACTGGCGAAATGAAAACCTTTTTCAGGGAGAGTTCTACTGTCGGTTGGTTGTGAAAAGTTTGTGAGAATTGGGGAAGGGAAAACATAACTTTTAGATGTGTTTTTAATACTTCCGGGGGTTCAACCAGAGACACCGCGACCATTTTAAAAATTAACGGAAAGTTGGGGTTTATTTTAGCCAAAGAAATAAGGTCAATTGAAGGTGTCTCGTATAGGTCAGATTCAAACCACGGATGATTTGTCCTAAAGTGGTGTTAGTATATATAAATGCTCGGAATGATTTGCGTTAGACATCAATCTAACGCGACCATTGCCACAAGCCACTCTTGTTTAGAGAAATAAAAGATGTTGGCTTTAAACTTTCGATCACGTGTAACAAAAATTGCCAGAAAGACGTATAGTTTTTGAAACGTCAACACAAGAATATTTATTACTCAAATTAGAATCGTACTTGCGACAAATGGGCTTGGATCAGCCTTCAGACATTATAGGGGTTAGCACTGGGATATTGTTTCTTTTGCAGATGAATAATATTAATGAAGATTTTCTTAAGTCATGGATCATGGGTTTATACAGTTATGTTTTCTATATGTCGACAGCTATCTTATTCGAAGGACCTATATACTAAAAGACGCCGTAGACGTAACACGTAGACCTATTATAACACGTAGACCTACTATAAGCAACCAGGAGGTTTTAAATTGGTTGGGTTGATGCAATAGCAAGGATGACCGATTTATGAGTGCTGTGTTGTGGGCAAGAAGGCCAAATTTGTATTAACCTAACCTTTAGACCTTCGCAAAGGGACCCACAATTTACCTTGTATATAAAATAAATTAGCCAGATCCTTGGCACATAGCTGGCAGCATCATGATGAAAATCTTTAAGACAAACCTTCTAACCAGGGTGCCAAAGTTTCCTACTTGATCCCTGCTAGCTGAAACAGAAATGTCCTTATTTAGGCCGCTCCCTGACGTCGTTTGTGCTCAACGCACTTGGTAAATACCGATCCACTTTCGCCTTTAAAAGTCCAGCGAATGGCGGCAAATCAAAATTCAAAAGGAACTCTTTTTACAGTACTGACAAACCGTTGAATGGCTGTGGATAGAAGACAGCTCAGAAAGATGGTTCTGGGGAACAAACGAAAGTCAGTGGTCAGGCGTACTTCCCCGAAACCGCTAAGCAAAATGACATTTACTTCTACAGCATGTCTGACATTTACCCGATACGAAATACATGTTACATTTGCTTTTGAGCCCTAAGTCTTTGTCAAGTATTCACAATTACAATAATAATATTGCATTTGTTGAATGGCATTTGTCGCTAAAAACCTAATGACAACACCCAGTGAGCATTCTGATGACTCCAACTATTCAAACCTACATATGGAGCAGCATGACTGGATTCATAAACCTCCTCAACTATACATGAAGTATGTCGAATAATGGTCAAAAATAGAGCCAGAAAAGGAGGCCATCATTGAAATAGTTTTAGACCTATTCGTGCTTTAATAAAAAAGCGGCCCATAAGTGATTTTTAACAAGGAAAAACGCATACCTATATCCAACGATCGAAGAAAATTTAAACACTGACCTTAAACGGCACAGCAATATCAACAAGATCAGCTCATCGAGGGCCAAACGCTTTTATTGTTGGCACGACACAAGCAAAACGATCAGAACAAGTAAAAGCCAACCCCAGGAAAAACAGCGTACTACGCCAATGGCTCCATTCGCTTGAAAGTTATTAATACACCTTGTTTGGCAGGAAATAAATATCGTTTCCACAATCTCGGCACCAACGGTGGCGGTCAATACACAATTAATCTTGGTAAATTAGAAGAAAAATGCATCCAGCCAGGAACCAGATGGCATATAAATCGGAACTCGACCATTCGATTTGGCAAATGTCAATGTGACACACACGTCACAGAAAACAATTAGGTAGCAAAAGTCACCTTGAGATAGGCACTGCACAAGGTCTATTGGTGAAAGGACCAACAAAAGAAATGCACCTGCAAGATGGCATTGGCAAAACACCAACGAAATGTCAGACAATGGACCGCGTTCGTGGTCAAAATAACTTAAGCAGACCATTCCCATCTGCAACAATTCGGACAGAACTGCATCCATTATCCACTTCAGATGCAGACGCACGTAACGTGCAATTTTAATTACCAGCTTTTTAGCGTCGAAAGCAATAATTCTAATTAGACGCCAACGACAGCACTGCGCTCAACAGAAGGGGACACAAAATACAAGTCAATATGTAGGTACGTCAAACCGTCGATCCGTAGACGGGTATTAGTTACATTCACCACCACTGGGCACTGGGGGAATGGGATGCGGTGCTCAGTGCAGCATCAATAGAAGAAATTGAAAACTAGTTATGTCGTCGATGCGCAATTAAGCGAAAGAAAACTTACCTCACTAATGCCGATCTGCCTCATAGTTTCTTTAATCTTCCTCGATCTAGTCTACTCGTTTCGAATCGGGTTCGCCTGTCGCTGTCCTCCGTTTACGGATGTTCCGATAGATGATGTGCCGCACTACGGCTACCGTGTCCAAGTTCAAGTATCTCTACACAGGAGCACACACAAACACAACACACAAAGCACTTTATTACGGATCGCGATTGAAAATATTTTACCGTTTTTATGTAAATTACAAATTCACCAGTCTGTTTTCCGTTATTTTATTGTAGGTACCAACGACAAGGAGAAAGAATATTGAGAATTTCAAAATGAACTTGCGCGCGTGGGATGTCTGCTGAACTCTCATAAAAGCGCACCGTTTGATTCGAACGTCCAAAAGCAACTGTTACGAACTGTTTGTTTGTGCGGTCGCATTCGTTCGCATCGGCTCGGCGTCAGCATCAGGTTCGAGTTGAGTTGTCGTCGTTGAGTTATTGTTGTGATAATGGTGGAGTCGAGTGTTTCTTTTTACTTCTTCTTTGGACATTTCTCTTTTTATTATCACTAGAAGTAGAAAAGGAAAATGATCGATTTTGCTTGGTGGTTGGTTGGTGTTTGGTTTACACGCTTACGCTGCTCTGTTGTTTTTTAGCGGTTTCGTTGGCAGAGTGGGTAAATTTAAATTACCAGTTGGCTTTCCAATTGACGGTTTACTTGAGTAGGTTTGAACTGGAAGAAATTGGTCTCTGGAAGTATGTTGTGCTCAAAAATGAGAAGGGAAATTCAAGCGGTATTCCATTCCATTATGGTATGGCGATGGCGATGGCGAAGGCGATTACTTTCGTACTCAATGGAGTTGAGTGTTTTTTCTTCTTGAGTTCGCTTACATTTTGCTGATTAACAGTTGGTTGTTGGAGAATGCAAATGTGTTTTTAGAATGCCGTGGGATGTTGTTCATATTCTGAAAATTTAAGGAGAAAATTTAACATTGATAGTGCATTGCAGGCTTTCCATTGACCAACTAAATGACTAGCGACAGGTCAAACATCCGTCAAAATCTATTGACGAATGGAGGCTAACCCCTGGCAGCAAGTTTTCGCATCGGTAGGTTGCTATAGACTTTGATAGCTGGTATGTTTTTCTATAAAAAATCAAGAAGTTATTGTGAGAAATTGTGTTTTTAATCGAAAATATACATTTAATACGAGAAAAAAAAATCATTTTATAACAGAATAATATAATGCATCTTAAAAGTGAGTGTGATAAGTGAATACTACTTACTGAGTTTTTATTTTTGTAGAAAATGCAGAAAACAATCGGAGCTCAGCATTGTTTTCTGTCAAAATTTCGCGAATGTTGCAGTCTTCACTTTAGAGATATAGACATTTTGCGACCGAATACACGGGATGGTTTTCAGCAGTTTTCAGTATAGATCCAAAGTTGTGAAAGGAACCTAAACCTTCCGAAATCCGCAATTCCTTCGAAGAAACCAGGCATTATACGATTAAGGCGGCTACTACCACGTTCAGCTGCTTTTATGTGTAGAAGGTACTACAAGTTACTACATTTCCTTTCCACTTTTATTTAGGCCCGTTTGCTGATACTTCTCATAGCGTCTTAAGTTCTACTTAAATACCTTATGGGCTAATATTTCCTTGTCATAAACTGTTTAAGTGGAACTTAAATCGCTATGAGTAGTATCAGAAAACGGGTCTTAATGATTTTCGTTTAATTTGTCCTCTAGGTCTACTCAAGAATATATGACACATCAGAACACAAGTTTGGCGGAGAATCCTACTGATACAGAAGAATCATCCAACAACTGTACTGAGAGTGTTCGTATCATAGGGGATAGGGGTGCAGGCATGCATGCCCATTCACTAGGTAAACTGCATTATGGGATACTGACCAGCCAACTTTCAATTTCACGGTGCGATATTGTGACAACCATAGAAACTTCTAAGCTGGCTGTAAAAATCATAATTAGCACACTTTTTAAAAGATAAAAATCAACCAAAATATATAAACAAAAGCTAATTTATTACTTGTTTCCATTACATTCAACACTACTTTGAACAGACCTTTGCGCTTGTTTTACCAGATGAATTAACTCATACTATGCAAATTTCGTACAAGTAGTAGGTACTTCGACTTGCAAATTAAGTTTGTTTTCAATTAGGTAGTCGGTTAACTTTTTAATTGATATGATTACATTTCTTACACGTAAACACACGTCCCTTGCAAAACAAACAGACGTCAAAATTCTATAGGTCTCTACATATTTCTTTTTTATCCACCAGGGCCCTATTTCACCAACCACCAACTTTTCACTTTATATTTTGCAATTTTTCACTTTATCTTTGCAAATTTCGTTTCACCAAACGCCAATTTGCGAAGAGGAAATTATTCCTTTGCAAACTTGAAATGTTCCCTCTTTGCAAAATCCGTTTCACCAAGAACAAATTTTCAAAGTGCAAAGCATGTTTTTGTCATTTGCAATTGAAGACGAAGAGAATACAAATAATATGCAAAGGGTTGTAAAATTAGGGACAACATTTTTAAATTTGAGATAATTTTTAAACTCTGCAAAACTTTCGTTTAACGAAGACGAAATATTTCGTAATTTTAGTAGCCCTGTTGTTCAAGTGTTTTACTGTAAAATTTCATTTGGCTGTGATTATAAGTTTGCTTTTTATTTTGTGTTGAACGAAGGTGAAATGGCTGGTGTCGCGATGATCACTAAAATTGAGAACCGCGCTGTGATAAAATTTCTTACTAAACAAGGAAAAAGTCAACAAATTATTCACGAAGAGATGGTGGCTGTTTTTCGAGATTCTGTGCCTTCGTTGTCAACTGTTCAAAAGTGATCAAGTTTATTTCAAAGGGGCAGGGAGAGCATTGAAGACGACCCTCGCTCAGGCTGCCCACTAACTGACTGCACCGGAGAAAACATTACACTAGTCGAGAAACTTGTACTTGAGGATGCCCGCGTAAAGGTTAAAACGATAGCTGCGAAGATTAACCTTTCTATTGGTACCATACACACCATTCTTTATGACCGTCTAAATCTTTCAAAAGTCAGTGCAAGATGTGTGGGTCGAATGCTTACTTCGCTCACAATGCTCCGGTGCACACATCACGGATTTCTAAGGCTACTGTACGGGATTGCGGTTTCGACCTTGCCCCTAGTGATTATTTTTTGTCTCCAGATTTAAAAAAAAACATTCGTGGTAAGCGATTTACCGATGATGAGGAGCTCAAAACTGTAATAAATGAACATTTTGGAGAGAAGGATGAAAACTATTTTTTTGAAGGTATAGAAAAGTTAATTTCAAGATGTAATAAATGCATTAATGTATAAGGAGATTATATTGAAAAATAAAAATATTTTTAATTTAATTCGTGTTTTCCTTCATGTCGATACCGCGAATATATTTATATTGAACTCCCCTCGTACTTGTCGCGTTCTGTTACAGGTCACAGGTAGTGTGCACGATGCAAGGCTATTAAGGAATTCCCGTTTGGCGGCAAACTTCAATGCAGGATATCGACCATTTCCAAGTGGAGTACTTTTAGGAGACAGCGCTTATTCTTTAAGTGAATGGTTAATAACACCACTTAAAACAAATCGGGACGTTCCAGTATAGCAGCGTTTTAACCAATAAAGTTATTAGCTAGTATTTAGTTTTATACCATGGACGTAGTAACTCACAATCATGTCTAACATTTTGCATATGACTTGTATGCAGCAGATGGCATCAAAGCATCATGGTCAGGCCTTTATTTTAGGATATAATGTTAAATTTTGCTCAAATTTCAGTTTTAATCGAAATTCATAGAGTACTAGAAAACAATACACATCACACTTTTACTTTGCCGGAATTATTTTTTCCCCGAAATTGCAAAGTGCAAAATGAAATAGGTCTCAGTGTCGCAGGAATATAATCGTCAATATAAACAAATTGACATCTAGTTAGAGCTCTAGCGGAAATAGTTGGAACTTCTTTTGACGTATCGGTGGTCATTTAGCAGTCATTTTGACAAACATCCGAGAGTATAACTGTCACGATAAAGCTTTTCAATCGGCCGTTTGGAACCGGTATAAAATTCTAGATCCCTTCCATTCGTTCCAAATATTAAAAACTCTCACAAAACGAATGGTTGCGAGAAGCTAGGCCCAGGGTCCCTACAGACCTGTTGCGCCAACTATTATTATTATTAAGAGTGAATTTTGGTACAGACTATTTTCTGAAGTTTTGAGAAATAAATTGTTTAAAATAGAAGGCAGAACATTTTGATTTCTCAAATTTTTCGAAGCTAAAACAAAAAATTGTTTAGGAAAATAAACTGAGATTCAGCTTCAGAATATTTTACTACTTTTTTGTTAAAATAAACCTTTAATTGTTAATCCGCGGTAGGTACTTATAATCATTTAAATGTCCAGGCAAAATTTTTCGAACTGACAATGGCGAAATTTCCGTACAAAGTTGCATATTGTGACCTGGAAAATAATTGGTGTGAAGGTTAAAAATGATTATGAGTAAGGCCCAATGTCAATAATGTGCTAAGAATGTGGATGCTACTTTTATCGTTTCTTTGTAAAAAAAAAGATCTGAAACGTGGGGTTTGGACATTTTATAATAGCATACACTTCTACTTACAAAATGTTGGAATTATGTCCCTTCTTTGAAAAATATTTTATAGACTTATAGTCCACTTTGGGGTGACATAATTCCACAATAAAATTTTGAAATAATGTCCCACCAAAGTGTAAATCATGAACTTATGTCTCGTGGACTTATGTTACTGGTCCGTGAATTATCCCTGACTATTTTCGAAACTCCCTGACTTCCCCTGACATTCCCTGACCAAATGTTCGTTCCCTCACTTTCCAGTCCAGTGGCAACTATGAAATAGCTGAACAGAATAGAACAAGTTAGTGTAAGGCGTCAGAACAGAAAGTAACCGCCTGTTAGGTATAAGGTTCATTCTCGCACGCGGTTAAAATCGAGCGCAATCGATAAAATTTGATCACAATCGCACAAACAAAGTCTAAACATGTCACAAAAACTTACAGAAAAAGAGAAATTTAGCAAAATAACGAGTAACGAAATTTCAACTGGCAGGCAGGCAAGTACCTACTGATAATGATAAATATGTCAAATGCACAAAGTTGATGAGGAACCAATTCAAAATCCGCAAAAAATTAAAAAAAAATGAAAAAAAGAATGGTCTAATGTTCTTCCAGAATGAACGAACTGTCCAGCCACGGAATTCTTGACTGTATTTGTCAGCTACCCGTCCATAAAAGACAACTGAAAAAACTGTTCACGCGTGATCGTTTTAGGCAAATCCAAACTAAGCCGAGTCAGCTAGCTGTCAGACTTACTAAGCTAACTAAATACTTGAACGCCCCCAAACTCCGTGTGAAACAAAGACAATTGTCGTGGATCGAAATTTTACTGGTAATGTGCTTCCAGTCACCGAAGGAGAGGTTAAAAGAGCTCCTATTTTGGCAGGCCTATAGAAAACCTATTTTTTTTTTTTTTTGACTCTACGTGAACGGCTATTGTCAAATGTTTGACAAGAAAAAAAGGACAATGAACTGCTGTCACCATTTGCATTTTTCGTGGGTTTGTTAACAACCTAATGAGGTTTGTGTTGGTATTGATGTCAGCGTGCTCTTTTTTTTGGCGATTCAAGTCAAGAGAATAAGCAGAATAGAGTTAATCGTATATTAGGTCAGTTTCTTTTTTTGAATGTCTTCACTCTTTTTGACATTTTTCAAATGCACGGAAGTATATCTAGGCAGCTGATAATCTGAATAGCCGTTTGAATCTACATCAGTTGGGACTTAGAGCCATTAAGTGAGGACATACGAGTAAACACGCATAATTGATGCAACGTTCAGTTAACTCCTGTAATTTACCTGTTCTGGCCAAAGATTTTTCTATAATTACGTTCATTTCCAGTGTAACTATAAAAAAAAACCCCAGCCCCACAGAAGGGTTCAATCGCAATTGTCTTTTGTGGGCTCAAGCTTGACCTCATCGAACTCGAGCCCACATCCCGCATTAATTAAGTCGTCTCGCTTTACAGCTTGGTATACTTCAGTTTCATTATTGCCGAAACCACAATAAACAGTGAAAGTTAACGCACGTATTTCTTCAGCGACAGACGCGACGACGCGTCGATATCTGATAGTGCAATAGCTTTACATTGTTGTTACGTTTCCCATTCATCCATATTTTTTTAAACAAATTTTCCCCAACAAGAAAGCGAAAAAACTGCAGCCAAAGACCTACAACTTTGTACGACTTCATTTGCCAACCTTTCGTCAGAGATCACTCTTGCATTGTAGGCAGGCCACATGATCCGATCTCTTGCGCGATCGTTGACTTGATTTTTGGAATTTCTCCCACGCCCTAGACCCCCACTCAACGTAGTCCAGTACGAGTACCCACTTCTGTTGCGTTGAGTCACCATTGGACAAAAGTAAGTCAACTTTTTTTTTTTGACTTCTCTGTTCCAGTGAAATGCCGGTTCCACTTCAACGTATCCAGGTGACTCTGATGGTCTCTGGCTGTGCATATCGGATTCCTCCCCTCGCAATACGGCGATACCTATTTCCTCTTGCAATGTGGTGTCATATACAGTGTGGAATGATCAGTCAGTGCAGTGACTATCGTCTCGACGGCTTCCTTGGTGGACAACGCGGACTGTTACCATTGGTGAGCGCAACCCTCACACCCAGAGTTGAGACCGACAACGAGGTACGCAGTGAAATAATGAAATTGCTAAACCGGAAATTTGTTTTTTTTTTTTTGCTTTTTATTGTTTCCTTCGTCGGAGGAAAATTATCTGCCTGCCAAATGATGATGATTTTCATTTACGAGGTCAGGTTTAAAGGAAACATCTGTGTAACCGTGCGCAGTCGTTTCGAGGGGGCAATTTTATAATGAAATCAAACGGCGTGAGTGTGAAATGAACGCACTAATGCGCGTACGCGCAAGAGCTCAATTTGGTATAAGAAATAAGTAATTGAAAGGAGCGCTATTGCGTGATGGCCTCGAATACTGACGGCACTTACCTAAATAATTCGAAAGAGGTAAACTTTAAGAGTGCTATTGTGTGAGGTTTATAAAGTAACCAGAGTTTTTGTCAAGGAAATTAATTTTGACTCCCAATATGAGGATGAAACCATGCGCTGCCGAGTCTTAAGAAACAAATTAGAATTGAAAGGTGTCTTTCAATACTCGAGTACTAGCGGTAGCTCACAATCTACCTATGGAGCTTACTTATTCAGAGTTTCGAACGGTGAAACACGATCTCACAGCACAGAATAGGAACATCGACTAGGTCCGATGAAATCACTGGTTCAACTGAATGGGCAAAACCCGTGTAGAAGATAATTATGGGCAAATAAATACAGTAGCCAAAATTACCATGCAAACGACCTACTTAGTACGTTGCGTAAAACGGAAACATAAATATAGCTAGCGTTATACGGATCTTGACCAGTAAAACATGATCTAGATCTGCTAATGCTTTAAAGCGATTTACTTTCCTCCAACGTCAAACGTTTTTTCTTACACCATAAAATTAAGGGCAATACACTCGATTGTTTTTTTTTCCGCTCATTAGTGGGCGATCGCACTTAACACAACAACCGACAGCGACTTCCCCCGCTGATGCGTGAAGTTTAGAACATCATGAGGAGTAATGTTAAAAAAAGGCGATCCTATGTCTTGCAAGAATTACCGAGGCATATCCCTGGCTTAATGTCGCATACAAGATCCTATCCAACGTACTGTGTGAACGTCTTAAACCGTTCTGCAACACACTAATCGGCACATACCAGTGTGGCTTCCGGCGCGGCAGATCGACCATAGACCAAATTTTCACACTGAGGCAAATCCTGGAAAAGACCAATGAATTTCAAGTCGAGACTCACGACCTATTTATCGACTTCAAAGCCGCATATGATATCATTCATCGTCAGGAGCTCTATATGGCGATGGCCGAATTCGGGATCCCGGCAAAACTGAAAACCAAATATTTGTTATCAACAAACAAAAACGCATCTGTCCACCGCCTAGGACAAAACGTCACTATTGATAGCAAGAATTTCGAGGTAGTTAAGGAGTTCATCTACCTCGGTGTAAATATTAACTCCACGAATGACACCCTAGTGGAGATCAGGCGAAGAATTACCCTAGGAAACCGCTGCTACTTCGGTTTGGCAAAACAATTGGGTTCAAAACTCCTAACTCGAAGGACGAAATGTACGCTCTACAAAACACTCATCCTGCCAGTTCTGCTTTATTTCGCTGAGTGCTGGACGATAAGCAGGAAGGAAGAGCTGATATTGGGCTCCTTCGAAAGAAAAATTCTTCGCCGGATTTTTTGGTCCTGTGTGCGAGGAGGGCGAATGGAGGAGAAGATACAACCGCGAACTCTATGAGCTGTACCAAGATGTGGATGTAGTCCAAAAAGCCAAAACACGTCGACTACATTGGCTCGGCCACATCGAGCGAATGGACAACAATGCTCCAGCTAAGAGGATCTTTGAATCCCAGCCCCCAGGTTCGAGGAGACAAGGAAGACCGAACCTCCGTTTAAAAGACCAAGCCATCGCGGATGCCAGAGCGCTTGGTCTGGTAAACTGGAAGCAGCGTGCCCGGGATCGCAGAGGATGGAAGGCTGCAGTGTCTCAGGCAGAGACTCTTCACGGGTCGGGAGCCCGTAGAAGAAGAAGAAGAAAATGTTAAACATACCAACTTCCATATAGACGTGTGTCATTTAGCTTTACTTTTCTCAGCCGCACGAAAAATAGGTATATAGAGCAAAAGCGTTTGCTCCATACACATTCCGTATAACTATAACAATGCAGCCTTATGTGGTGTTCGATTGGGAGCTTTCAGAGCAATTTTTATGTTCGTTTGGTACAAAAAATGAAATCTTTTTTAGATTTCAGAGCAATTTTGCGAATCTGGACATTTTCTCAGATTTGCTTGAAGATTTACCAATACAAGTGGTGTTTGAATTTGACGACTGGTGGCGTTTGTATACGTTTTAGTGAATTTTTTCTACAGCAAAGAAAGACAGCTGTCAGTTGACTAAAGATGAGTTTTGAACGTCCCCCACTGTTTTGATTGAAATTTGTGACGTGCTTACACATTTTTTCTATTAATAGATAATAGGTATAGTTTAGACAGTTAAGTATAGGTCTGACAACCTGGCTGACTTGACTATAAGTTTTAATTGACCTAGAACGATCACGTGAACATTTTTTTTTTCATTTGGCTTCTATTTAGTGTTAGCTGACGAATCTAGTCAATAATGTATAATGGGGACTTTCGAATACCTAGCTTATGCAAAACGTCAACTAGATTTGTCGGGACTATGAATCCGAACGCGTTGACTAAGCAACTTGAATTGTTTTTGTATTCTCGCGGTCAGCGTTACCTTTGTTTGATTTTGCAGTTTTTTATTTGGAAAAGGCCCTTCATAAATTTACAAAAAATTGTTATTTTCAAACAAGTAGGTACATTTAAAATGGAACACGGTTTCCTATCACAACACTATTATAGTCTTATGCGAACTAAAAATGGTTGTTAAATATCGTTCGAAAATTCTAAATTACCAGCGTAGCCTTAGAAATGATATCTTTTTGTCTCGCCGACCCTATCTTCGACTCTTCAGAATTCTGCAACGGCCACTCTGTTTATTTTAAATTTGACTCTTCGAAATGTCAACTGCAGGCAGGATTTTCCTGACTAGATTTGTCGGCTTCCCCTCCACAAACGTCAAGTGCAACAACTATTCACGTGACCACTCTGGGCCAATAAAAACTGACACACATATAGTCAGACAGACAGCTTTAGTACTTAGGGTAAAACTTGGTAATGCCGGTCAGTCGGTAATACCGGTCACCCTTATATCTCGACAATGGGAACATTGACTCACTAACTCTTTGCATTTGTTAGTGCCCCCGAAGATTGTTTTCATACCAGACAGATGTTTGTTTAGTTTAGTTGTGGCCTTTGGAAGTGACAGATCTTTTAGTGTTTTCGGTCAATTTGTTATAAGAAAAGGTGATGAGAAAATAGAGAGTAAGTACTTTTTCTTATTTCTTATAAATACAGCGATATTTTACATACTTTATGTTGTGTTTTATTAACAATCTGAATCGGTTTTACTTTGTTTTTCTTAACTTAAAATTTCACTATAATTTTTTTTTCCTTGGCGCTCCCGTGTGGGTAGTCCCGGTCAACTGACTCTTTAGGAGATGGTAGCAACAAATGTTTAATTTGTGGAGAATTTGGATGCAACAACGAGATGTAGTACATATGCACACGCTGTGCAGGTTGGGCTCACGCTGAATGCTCAGGTTGGGACAGTCCATCTGGCTACATATGCGATTTATGCGAAAACTAAAAATAAATATTAATACAATTATTTAAATATTGTATTTTATTGTAAAACATTAATGACCGGCATTACCAGAATTGTTGACCGGAATTACCCGACCATGCGTCTAGTCCCGGTCATTTTAGACCTTTCTTTTTTTTATTGCAACTTTTTTCCGTCTAGTTCATTTAGCTTTATTTATGTTTATAATAATAGAAAAATATATGAATTTAATAAAAAGTGAAGTAAAAGTATTATTAAAAGAACTAATTTCGTTTTATTTGAGTTTTTATTGAAATGACCGGTATTACCCAGTTCTACCCTAGGTACTAAACTATGAATCTGAACGTCCCCAATAATAAAATACATTTTTTACATTAATCGACATCTAGTACAAAATGTATGGCGTGGCATCAAACAGTATCACGAAGTGTTCTCCTTTTCGCAGTTCTATAGGCGAGCTCAACTGTGAAGAACAGCTAATAAATGCATATAGTGAGTTTATTGCATCGCCGGCGACTCGTCAAAAACTCATACGGAAGAACGAAATCCGAACATCTACAGGAGTTTAGACGAATTTGAAATTGATAAAATATGCCAAACATGCGAGTAACATACGCCACTTGCTTGGTAGTTTTGTGTTCCAATAAAGTCATCGGTCATTCACATGAACTGACATCCGTTCATGTTAATGACTGCAAGTTGACAAGTCAGCATTATTGCGGCGAGTTAAGATAATGTTAAGATAGGTCGTAAGTTACAAATAAGAGAAGTAGAGTGGCTTGAGATCCGACCGTGAAATAATAAAGTGTTAATACAAAAATTGCTCGGTTTTTTTCTTTTGAATTTCTCCAAACATCCAACTTGCGTGGCATTTGTGGAAGTGTGTTAATAGATTCAACTGGCATTTTTTATTGCACAGGAACACTTATTTTGTGATTTGGTAGAAAGCCAAGTTTTGTTCCTGTTATCTGAGTAAGTTGTCGAACAAATCGGCATGAATTGTATTGTACTGTAAGTAATAGGCCCTGTACATTGCGACCAGAAGAGATCTATTGTGTTGGCCTTTATTATTTAACCCAGGGAGCTGTTGAGGCTCTTTATAAACCTCAGAACTCTTCTTGGTTCTATGTTTCCTATCTACAGGACTTAGGAACACCCCTTGCATATGGATCACTCTACCCCTTGCCACAGCAGGGCATTCGCAGAATATGTGTTCCGTTGTCTCCTCCTCTTCTCCGCAGAGTCGACAGGAGTCATCGTCGGAAAGTCCAATTTTTTGAGATGGTATCTTAGTGGCCAGTGACCAGTAAGCCCGTTAGGATCCTAAGATCTTCTTTGATTAGCTCAAGTAACTTTTTTGTTTTACTACGAGCTGGGCTTATGAATCTTTTCGCCTGCCTATGTCCCTTCAATCATCTTCCGTTTCCTGAATTTTGAGTGTACGTAGCTCTAGCTCAGGGGTAACCCGAAGTAGGGCTCAGGACCGGTGAGCAGGCGTGATGCGCCTCTTCTCGCCAGTCAATCCGCTCTTTCTTGCCCTCAAATCCCTCGTGGCCTGGTATCCAAGAAACGGTGACTGTGCTGTCATTGGCCAGATCTTCTAGGAGGTTGAAACATTCCCAAACCAGCTTTGATCTGATGGAATAGGATCTTAGTGCCTTAAGAGCAGCCTGGCTGTATGAGAGGATGTATATTCAGGCACCTTTAGTGCGTCTTCGTAAGCATTCTCGGACACATATCTCTATATTGCGTGCACCTCCGCTTGAAAGATGTCTAGTGTTTTTCCCAGTGCTATAGCTCTTTGGAACCAGGGCCCACAGACTCCAGCACCGGTGGCATCATCTTTGAATCGTCGGTGTACCAGATTTGTGATCCTGTTGGTATTACGAATTGGTTGGTTCTCCAGGTACTTCTGTCAGATATGACTATCTTAAATTTTCTAGAGAAGCGAAGCTTTTTAAGCATGGTGTCTGATACCTTGATCAAAGGATCATCTTGAAGCATTTGTAGTACCCGGAGGTTTCCAGCTTTAAGATTTGATATATCAGGGTGCCTGAAGGCACTGAGTCCAGCTTCCTTCTTTACAGAAATGTGTAAAGGCAGAAGGTTCAGCATTGCCCCTATGGCTGCAGTTGGACAAGTTTTCATTGCCCCCGTTATACCAACGGCATGAATATTTCATTCGTAAATATTTTGTCACTTATTATTCATTATAGTACCCACTCATGACATGAATAAACAAATTTGGCTCTCTATTTAACACCTCATACTGGACTGCCTTCGTCCAGTATCGTATCAACTATTTAATTGGCTATATGACATTTACTTTTACATACTATTTGAAAATTAATGGTGACAGAAAATTACCCCAATCATTCGCACTTCAAGCTTCATGTCAATAAATTAGCACATAAAGACCGATTAACGTTTTTAATAATAAACGGAAAAATGTGTTATCATCTATATACATATTAATATTTCGTTCACCAAAAGATAAGTATAGGTACATATTTTCAATTTCAGAAACTGACAGATTTCAGGGCAGCATATTTTGCGTTAGATATGATAGCCGAATTTTCAGGGTTGTGCAGGGTTTTTGCCAGGCGTGAAAATTAGCTGACACTTCTCAGTGCGTACTAACTAGCCACGTCAAGCTAACCTATTTATAAACACCCTAGTCACGACTCATGTCACAACAAACATCTCAACCGATTGTAGAACAATTCTATTTGAGTCAGTATCAAAAGTGACATTGTGCTTGCAATTGTCAACGTGTCAGGATGGCCGAGTGGTCTAAGGCGCTGCGTTCAGGTCGCAGTCCACTCTGTGGGCGTGGGTTCGAATCCCACTTCTGACAGTCACTTTTTTTCTTCTTATTCTATTCATTATCAAAGAAAATTCGAACGATAAACACTTGATTGCAATCTGTTTATGAATAATCATACGTCTGCACTTTCCATGCTCGCGGAAACGCGAATCGTAACGAAATTTAAATATTTGCTGCCGACTGGGCAGAGCACAAAATCAGTGCAACAAGCACAAGAGATCATGATGGCAAAGGTAATCGACATCGACACGTCCAACTGAACGTCATGTTGTGGCTGGTGGCGTATGAACTCTATTGTAAAGTCGTGCGATTGAAATATTCTCTTCCTGGAATCACGTATTAGGAGCGAGAAACTAAAGAAATTACGTATCTCGGCAACATATCTCAGCGATTGGTGTTGTATTAGCGTTGGATTGACGGCGCTGGTGATTGCTGTAAAATGCAGTGCATTACGGTTTCGATGAAGAAGAGTGGGGCTTGGGGCACTCTGCGCAGGGTGATTGGCATGCGTTTTGTAATGCATTTATTCGTAATGATGGTAAAAATGCGAATCGCAACCGTTTGATTTAGGAATTAATGTAGAGAACAGATACTTTCGCCAATACCACTAGATGCTTTTTAGTTGTTATACAGCTAACATGGTATAGGTGTCCAGCTGATGGTGCTGTCATAAGTAGCGCACATAATAGGTCTGTATCCCTTTACTTTCTGGTTCAATTTTGGCAATATGTCACATTTATTTCATTGCGAGAGAATTCGCTCACCGAAATGAAATATAACCAAAAAGAAAAGGAATTTTTCTAGGCGGTAATATTTAAATATCAGTAGAACAAGACACAAATCTATATTACAGACCAAAATTTGAATTGCTCTTATTGCAGAAATTAACAAGTTCAATTCTTTTGCGTCTTACATCTATTTTAATGCTATACAATCTCAAACTTTAAATGAAAACAAATGGAAAGTCAGTTACAAATAAGCATTTGAACGATTTGACAACCATCTGTCAGCAACAACCAACTAGCCCAGAAAAATTTCTTGTGCTAATATTTGCAGGTTTTTTATGGAGGGGAACTGTTTTGTTCTCTCTTTTTGGCTCTGTTCTGCCCAACGTTTAACTAAATTTGGCTAATGTGTTCGAATGCATTATCGTAAGGGAACAGACCTAATTATGCCCGCAAAATCAGATCAACTATAGCCACGAAAAATCTAAAATCTGAACAATGGAAAACCGCATGGAAAAGCACAGCTGTGGCAGTTCGATATGGGAACATTAATTGGACACATTCAAAAATCTAGTTATCTTAAGTCGACTAAATTTGTCTGGACTGGACTAGTTGTACCACTTCAATCATTGTTCAATGTTAACTTCGATAGAATTTTTTTCATTCATGGGTTTTTGGATCCGCGAATGTCTTATGTGGATTGTGAATGAAGTGTGACAGTTCGCTGCAAGAATTTTCAATTGCCGTAGTAATTGTAAATTGAGCTATTTAAACCGTATGAGAGTTCGATTTTGTTTAGATTAGACTTTAGGTTTATTTAATTTAATGCTTTGGTGGTAGTATAAAAATCAATTTTCAATTCATAAATACAATTACAGCCCTATTCTGCTATTCAATTTTCACTGAACGCTATTGTACTATACATTCGAATCGAATGTCGATTCACCTCGTTAATATCGGTAACGTCGGTAATACTGTGCGGTATTCACTTATTCACGTGAATGCATACACTCTATACAATTCAGATCCGCATGTCAAATGTTGCGGATTTGAAATTAAAACGATCGTCTGTGTGGTTGGTTTTTGATAAGATGTAAAGTAAAAACTAATTTATTGCTTCATTATTTGTTTGTAAACAAAGATTATTAATTTTTAGGGGTAGAACAACAAGTAAAGATAAATTTTCAACAATAAAATCCGCAATGAAGCAAAATGCAGACATTGCAAAAAATAATGCCAAAAGGCAACCGAGAATTCTGGTTTAGCCTTAAAGATAGGCTCAACCTCCTGGGTCCACCATTGAAAGAGGTGACTGAGTGGAAGAAGGTAGATTCTAAGTTCCATTTCATATTTTTTTTTTGTCCTAACAACAGAATCTTTCAGGTATGGAACGACTACAAATCGCATTTAAAAAAAAACTTTCCCACAACAAGCAAGAACAACGAGCCACAGGGGTTGGGCCAAACAAAATGTTCAAATTTTCAAAGAGGAAGTTATTGATTTGGTTGGTCTGAAGGAGGCGGTTGAGGGAGTCTCTAAAGTCCAGAAATTTGGATGTCCACAAAGTGCACACAGAGAAACTTCGAAACGTCGACGAAGTTCTGAATATGAACTGGAAATCGATGAGACTGACGACAATGATCTTGTTGAGACCAAACGTTTTTGTTTATACAAATATGTATATAAATTGTATATTGCTTTTACTCAAATTCAATATCCATAGATGTTCAAGACCTGGAAAATGCACCCAAAAGACAAAAAAAAAAAAAAAACAGATGACTCCATTTGAACTTTCACTTGCTCAACATATGAGCTCTTGAAATCTCAAATTGAGATCCAGAGGAATTTGAGCAATGCAATACGAAAGTCATTGAAATTTGCAGAAGAGAATTATAAAAACAAAGTCCTGGAGAAAATCAAAGTTCAGAACAATGAACATAACAGACAAATGCAAGAAATTGCTCTTAACAAACTCCAAGTAAAGAAGGAGCTTGTGGAGTTGGAGCTGAAACACAAGTAGCTCTTATCCTATCCGTTTTTTTATGCTTTAGAAAACATCAGACTGTTTTTTTTATCTATTTTTTGTTATAAAATTAATTCATGTTGCTTTTACGTTTGCCCAATAAAACATTAATTTTTAAATTAACTTATAGAGACATCATTATTTCGTTCCTTATGCTTACTGCCTCAGGATAATACTTCAAGGGCTGTACGACATCACTTCCTTGTGTATCATTCGTCATATCATGTCGGTCTTCCTCATCATCGTAAAGTAAGTGCTCCTCCAAAGATACTTGATAAATGTCTACATATATTGTGTAGAGAGAGCACAGCACACGTTAATAATTTGTGCCACTTTTTGAGGTGAATACTGTAACACTCTGGCCAAATCCAAAGTCCAAACAACGAAATCTACTTTTCAATACACCAATAGTTCGCTCCATAATATTTCGTCCTTTGCATTGTTGTGTATTGAATTTAGATTGTTGGGAACCTGCTTCTACATTTCGAAAAGGAGTAAGTAACCACGGATATAAACCATACCCTCCATCACCTAAAAACAAATTGAATTACAAAAATTTCTGGGTACGTATTATGTACCTACCTAAAAGACTGAGATTTCTTTCTCCACTATTGAAGGTATTTTCAAGATAAGATCTTGCTTCTGTATTGTTCCATACTAGAGAGTCTTGACTACTTCCGGGATAACTTGCGTCAATCCATTGTTTATGATTGCATTTTTGAAAGGACATTTTTTCAAATGAAAATTTTAGACATATTTTATTGCATTTACCAGTATTGTTTTAAGGCTGTGATAGTATTTTCTGTTGTAGATTCTGAATGTGTGTACCGTCAACACACATAACAACCCCAGGCACACCACATTTTTGGTAAAACAGAGCTTTGCTGCTAGTTTTTCTTCTGCTGTCATTTGTAGGGTAATCCATTTCGGAGATAAATGGGCTTGTGCAGTATCTCCTGCAAGACTTTGCTAAATGTGGATTGAGCGATCGCTACATTAAAATCTTGTCCAACGACATGTTGCAGAGTTCCTTCGCCAAAAAATCTTAAAACACGCGATCAATTTCTCTTTTCTTGTGAGTGCATCACTTCGCTGTGGAGTTGGAAGATTCGATTCAACAACATTCAGTACGTATACTGAAATGCTGTTTTATTTAAGCGAAAGTTTTTGATGAACCTATGGTTTAGAAATAATTGATTTATCTATTAAAAATTGAAAATGAATCAACTTACGTTTCATCTGGAAGTTCCATGATATCTTTTTTGGATTTCCCAACGTTTCTGCGAAGTTCTCTGTTTGAGGATTCTCTTGTTTCACTGATTGAAAGTGGAAAAAAAAGTCCTAAGCTATCCATACTTGTTTGTTTATTTTTGTTTTTTTTTTTTTAAATAATTAACCAGACAAATTTATATTTTATTTTTTACTTCAATTTGAAAAAAAAACAAACATCTTATGATTTTAATGTCAAATTGGTTTGGATAATGTAGTTCACCGGATGGATAGCAGAATGGAAATGCAGAGTGAAATAGCAAAATAGGCCTATCAGCCCCATGGTAATATCTAATATCTATGGAGTATGGTCAAAACGACACAAGTCCTAAATCTTAGTTTTGAGATAAAGGCGTTTAAAAGTTCAACAATTTCTCCTTAATCCAGTTTTACGCGTTAAAGTAATATTGCGATGCAATAATAATATGAATTACTTGATGTTCAATAATCAATTACTAAAATTTAAAAAAATGTAACAAAAAAACGTTTTAATGGAGTTATGTTGTTTTGACCAAACGATATTTTGACTTTTTTCCAACGTGTCCAGATTGAAAATAATTTTAGCAACACGTTCTTTTCAAAAAATCAAAGGGTTTATTTAAGTCTAGCAACGGAAAACAGGGATAATAATTAAACGAAAGAATAAAATAGAAATGTTTAATGTAATAAAGTCAAGTATCTACTTTTTTGATATGTATATAAGTAGAACTATTCCTCCTCAGAGCAATCATTTAGATCAGGGTCCGCATCATCCATACTATTTTTGCATTTTAAGTTTTTATAAAAATCATGAAAGGTTGTTGGAATCAAAGGTAGAAGCGAAATAATATCAATTTTCTTTTCCTCCGATATAAGTGGTGGAGGAACATTTTGCAAACCAAAAGAAAGTGAACTTTTGCCTCTTCTTCTAAAGTTAACACATCGAAATTCAAATCAAAAATGTATGCTCAGCCATCTCAATGCCGGTTTCGGGTGTTTGCATAGATAACAAAAACATTGCAGCAACAATTCATATACCATAAACGTATGAGAACAAAGCAACAGTTGAGTAACATGTTATTTTGACCTGGTTATTATTTGAAAAATTTAAAGGTTGCTCGGTCAAACAGCACATATGTGGACTTATGTCATTGACCAAACACAATTTTAAAAATACTTGTAATGTGTGTTTAGGACTCGGTTTAGGACCACTCAATAACTTTTTATTCGATTTACTGAAACTTATGCTGTTAAGACCAAACGAAAATAATTTTTTTTTTTTCAACAGTTCTGCATACTTATCTAAATTTCACAAAAAATGGACTTATGTCTTTTTGACCAAACACCATTATAGCTTATAGGCAAGTAATGGAAAATCGGCCGCAGTTGGGGGTCTCTGTCTCTGACTTAAATAGGTATTCAAACTAAAAAAAAAAAAACAGGAAGTTCAACAAATATATCGCCTTAGGCAGATGGCAAATCCTCCTTCATGGTAGGAGGAATTGACACTTTGTAAAGAAAACCTTACAACTCTGTTAAAAGTATTTATATCATTAAAGCTTTTATATTGCTAAAATTATGTTCTAGCTTATGTAAATTTTGAAAATGTTTAATTGTGTTTGGATTTTAAGATATCTCCAAATGTTCGTTAACGTGTCAAAACCTCCCGACCTTACCTCAATTCTTCTTCTTCATAATCTTTCTCAGGACAGTTTTACTATCGGTTGAAGAAGCAAATTTCGATTATGTTGAACCCTCGGCCAAAAGTCCAATACATTTCCACGCATGCAAATGTTTCGTTTAAACGTTCGGCTGGATTTTTGGCGAACCGCTGCGGTCTATTTCACTTGAAGAAGAAACGTGGAGTGAATATAGATGTGAATCGCCTAGATATCTATCCCAGTTTCCTTAATGATTTCACACAATAAGAAAAGTCATAACATTTTAGGGCCGTAAAAAAAATTGGTGGGTCAGTCATTTCCTCGATGGATGAAATGACAAGGCAACGTCTGAAAAAAGTACGGCTGAATTCCAAAACGTCGAAAATATGCGCATTGTGAATGCACACTGCTTTTCTGATGCCAGGTTATGAATGCTTTCGCGCTGCTTTGCATTTGTTATGTTTTGCAATTTTTGACGTTTTGGAACGACTTTGATGCAAACTATCGTAAAATGTCTCAAACACCAACAATGTCCAAACTATTAGTAACAACGATCGTTTTTAACAGCTTAATAAACAATGTTGGTTCTTACAATGCCAACACGTTTATTCTTTATTTAAGAAGGAAGCAGTTTACTCGGAGAATGTCTTTGCTTTCTTCAATTAAACAAATAAAAAGAAATGTACCGAAGTGTAGAAATTATTTAAATGTTATAGAATCAAACATTTATTACATTATATTAACTTACGACTCCGGCGATGAATTAATTCTATTTGGCGGTTTAAACTGAAATGTCAAATGTCTTTTGCATCATAATCATTCACGATGCTCTGTTTGCTTTTGTTTGCGCTGTAGTTTTAACGTCCGGAGAATAAAAAAGAGACGTGCTTATAGTTTGGAGTGTCTTTATTGAATCGTACATGTGGAGAAACAAATTATGAAGTAAAGGTAAATGTATGTGATCTGAAAGGTATTAGGTGGGAAGCGTAGTATGCTGAAAAGCACATTCCACACTCCAAGTATCGAATCAGGTAACGAGCCGTACTCGTCACCCGACACGACACCCGGAATGTGCATGTAGGCAAATAAACACACTACACCACCCTTTTTACAAAGAATGATCTTGGTATTATATTCTATTTAAACAAGATCATTTTTAATTAATTTTGTTTTTTTTTTTTCGATATCTTAAATCTATTATGAAAACAAATGAATAGACATTATTACTTATTATTACCTATTTATTATTAATATTTATATATCAACGACAATAATAGCTTAATCAATTATCTTTAAATTTAATTAATTTTGTTTTTTTTTTTTTTTTTTTTTTTTTTTTATTAACTATAAAAATAACATATATTTATGCTTTTTGCTAATGATATTTCCTTAGTCTATTCTTATGTACTATAGTAATTTTGTTATTTTCGTCTGTTATCGTACAGTTATGATTATTATCTATTTTTACTACTTTAAATGGGCCCATGTATAATTTATCTAGCTTATGTCCTGCATTATTTTCCAATAGTACTAGATCTCCTATAGCTAAGTCGATTTCTTTAAGGTTCCTATCGTACTGCCGTTTTTGGGTTATCTTTGACTGTTCTAACATGTGCCTAGCTCTATTTTGGGCTACCTGTAGTCTGTATTTTGCCTCCTTGTCATATGCGTCCATATTGTAAAGGGGGTCGATTTCAGGTTGCTGTAAGAAATCGATTGTATTTGGTATCTTTCCAAATACTAATTCAAACGGACAGTAACCATGCACTGTCGAGGGTGTGGTATTGTAACAATACGTAAAAGATGTAACCCATTCATCCCAATCATTTTTATCGAGGGATATGTATGATCTTATATATTCATTTAAGGTTCTGTGTACGCGTTCCACAGATCCTAATGTTTGATGATGATAGGCAGTAGAGTTTACCTTTTCGATCTTTAGGAGATCGCACAATTCTTGGAATAATTGGTTCATGTATTCTGTTCCCATGTCTGTTAGAATTTTCTTCATGAGCCCGTATGTTAGAATAAAACCATTAAATATTCCTTTAGCCACCGCTCTGGCACTCTTATTGTGTATTGGTATTGTAACTAAGTACTTAGTTAAGTCACACACTATAGTTATGGCGTATTCGTTACCATTTTCAGTTTTTGGTAATGGGCCAATAGTGTCTATTAATACTGTGTCAAAGGCACTTATTGGTGTGGGAGTAAGTATCAAGGTCTCTTTCGTTTTTAAAAATGATTTACTTTTTTTGCACTGCTCACACGCTTTGACATAACTTTTAATTTCTCTAGTCATGTTTTTCCAGTAGAAGTATTTTCTTATCTTATTAGCTAACCTCGTGATTCCTGGGTGGCCACCAAAAACAGGATCATCGTGGTATCTTTTCAGAATTTTTAGTTTTTCATCCTCGTCTTTTATAACTTTTATCCTAGGTGTAAGCACAATTTCTAAACTTTTTAATAACGCGTTTCCTTTTTCTTTAAATTTATTTATCCGGATTTTATTAAATATTTCATCACCAAGTGACAACTGGAATCTCTTTATTCCTTTATTACCAGCTATTTTTTCAAGCTTTGGGAATAGTTGATCTAAATCAATTTTCCCATCGACAATAAAGTCGTTCCTTTTTATTGTACTTATTATTTGTTTGCCTTTCGTGATATTTAAGTTAAAGTCTTTGAGACTAAGGCGTTCAAATTTTCGTACTTCTTTTAAATTAAGTGCTTCATAAATTTTTAAGTTTTCAGACTGAGGGCTGTGAAGTATAGTGTTGGGCGTGTTTAGCTTTAAGTTATCCCTTTTCGATTGAAGCCTTGTAGTGACTTTCAAAATATTACTGGAAAGTTTTGGAATTTGTTTGATTTCAGAAAAATCTATGCGAGACAAAGCGTCGGCTGCATAATTTTCTTTTCCCCTAATATACTCTATTACGAAATCGTACTCCTCTAAATCTAATCTCATTCGTGTTAGTTTCGATGATGGATTTTTCATTGAAAAAAGGTAGGAAAGTGGTCTATGATCACTCTTAACTAAGAATTGTTTTCCATATATATATGGTTTGAAGTGAGTTATAGCCCAGTGAATAGCTGCTAACTCTTGTTCGATGGTTGACTTATTGCTTTCGCCTTTCGTGAAAGCTCTAGAAGCATATGCAACGGGTAGTTGTTTTCCTTTGTACTCTTGGCTAAGTACCGCTCCACACGCATGCTTGCTAGCGTCCGTTGTTATACAAAATTGCTTCTGAAAGTTGGGATATTGCAGAATATTCGGGCTAAGTAGGCAGTTTTTAAGATATTGAAATGCGGTTTCGCACTCATAAGTCCATGCAAACGATGTGTTCTTTCGAGTTAATCGTGATAGATGACGTGAATGCT
Organism: Cheilosia vernalis; assembly: GCA_949126925.1. NCBI lineage: Eukaryota > Metazoa > Arthropoda > Insecta > Diptera > Syrphidae > Cheilosia > Cheilosia vernalis. The sequence continues at coordinate 6,734,555 of OX421360.1, read as the reverse complement.
CGGCAAAATTTGGTATAAAACGCCTATAATAGTTGCAGAAAGCAACGAATCTTTTCGTTTGATCGGCATTTTGAGGGGTCGGATAGTTAAGGACAGCGCTGAATTTGCTATCATCTGGAAGTATGCCCTTATCTGTACATTTATGCCCTAAATATGTCACTTCGTGACCGAAAAATGAGCATTTGTCCGGATGGAGTTTTAAATTGTATTTACGGCAAATAGAAAAAACATCTTTAAGGTTTTTTAACATGTGTTCCTCTGAGCAGCCCAGTACTACCAAATCATCCATGTACAGAAATGCCTGTTCTGGTGAGAGACCACTAAATGCTATGGACATCATTCGTTGAAAGGAATTTGGCGCTATTTTGATGCCATACGGGAGTCGGCTGAAACGAAATGACCCTTTGTCCGTAGAAAACGATGTTATATCTCTCGATTTTTCATCTAACTTGATTTGATGAAAGCCCGATATTAAATCAAGGCACGAAAAATATTTTGCCCTTCCTAGTTGGTCAAGAATATCATCTATTCTTGGTAATGGGAATTTATCCGCAATCAATTTTTTATTTACATTTCTAAAATCCACTACCAATCTCCACCGTTTCTCATTACTTCCTGGTAACGATTTTTTTGGTACCAGTAAGATTGGACTGTTATATTCCGAAGTTGATGGTTCAACTATGTCATCTTTGATTAGTTTATCAACCTGCTTCGCTATTTCTTCCTTTTGTGAATGAGGAATTCTGTAATTTTTTATATATACTGGTGATTCATCTTTTAGGCGTAGCTTTTGTGTGTAAAAATTATTACATGAAATTTTTTCTGATTCTAATGCGAAAACATCATTAAATTCGTTGCACAGGTCAGTCAGCTTTGATTTTACAAATTGAGGGAAGTTTTTTGATAATCTGACAAGAATTTTTTCTTTATGGCCCTTTTCCAAATTTTTATTTATGAGAATGTTATAATTAGACAGATCCTCTGTTATAATATTGGGATTGCTTAACGTTACATTATTATTTGTTGTATTGACTATGCGCACTAATGGTTTTTTCGCGTTTATTATCGTACTCGCAATATAAATTCCCGTTTTAAGTTCTTGGTTTGGTATCAAAAGTTCATCTTTTTCGGTATTAATTGAGATTTGTCTGATCACTTCTGACCTAGCGGGAATTGAAAATGAATTGGGACATGAGGATGTATGCATGGGTATAGCTACATTTTCTGGAAAGTTATCTGGGCGCAATATTAGCCAGTCTTGATGATACTGATAGTCTAGCACACAATTGTATTTTTTTATAAAATCAAGCCCAAGTATACCATCACTGGGTATAGGAAAATCCGTTCGTACTACTTGGAAGATTTGGGGTATAAGAATATTTTCAACTTTTAAATCTGCTTTAACTGTACCTATTGTATTAATTACCCCCTGTCCTATACCACTTAGTTCTTTTGTAGTGCCTTTATTAACGAATATACTATCATTAATTTGAGTTTCTTTTATAATTGAAACGTCTGCGCCGGTATCGATTAAAAAGTTTGAAAATTTGTTCGTTGATATCAGCTTTACTTTTATAAAGCTGCTGAGATTGAGATTTAGATTTAGTATTTTATTCGTAATATTTACATATTGTTTTGAGTATTTAGGGGTTCGTTCCAGTTTTCCGAACTTTGTTCTTCATTTATATATCGTATATTGTTTTGGTTGCCTCGACCATTTTGGCGGTAATGGCCATTGTTGTGTAAACTACCTCGACCTCGACCACGGCCTCTGCCACGGTTGAAATTTTGATATTGGCCGCGTGTACGGTTACGACCAAGATGATGCCAATATGTTTTGTTGTTATAATTGCTATTTTTATTAAAATATAAAATAGAATTTGGTTGACCAAAGGTTTCGGTACTACTATTGACAAACTTGGCTACAACTTCGTTCATATTATTGAATTGACCAGATTCCATTACAATTTTAATTTTTTCGTTTGTGGCATTCTTTGTCATGGCACGTACCGCTGTTTGGGTAGAGTACTTCTCTGCTAACGCGATGGTTAACCCATCCGAAATATAAGCGTTGTTCAGAGATTTGGTCAAGTCCTCGATCTCATTAGCGTATGTGTTAGCAGACTTGTTATTTTGCTTTACACTCATGAGTTTTGCTGCCAGAACTTCAACTGACTCGCCTTTTATCGATTTTCTTAAGTTTGCAATAATTTGTTGCAACGAAGACTCATTTGCAATAAGGTTTCGTGCAGCACCTTTGAGTTTAGTTTTTACTAACTCAACTGCTACTTGTTCATGAGTCTCTTTTATCGAGTCTACCAAATTTAATGAATCCAAAAAACTTTGTAGGTTTTCAATTTTACCGTCAAAATCTGGTATTAATTTTGACGCTGTATTAAGGAACTCAATTTTGGTTTGTGACATTTTGGCAGTGTTATTTATATCCGTTTTGTTCAAATTAATCTGATTGTATAGATCTTTAGATTCTTCTAAGCCTACTTCTTCGTCTTCCTCACCGTCACTACTTTCAGCAGTGATATTATTTGAGCTCAATTCAGTTTCTAGAGAAAGTGGGACTTTTAAATGAATTTTCCTTTTAGTGAAAATTTTAAGTAATCTATCTCTAAAACTCCAGAATATATCTTGAGCTTCAGCTTTGTGTTCCTTTGTTAATTTAGTGTAGTGTTCTTATTTTGTTGAAGTTTTCTATCAGTTCGTTGATATGTTTGTCTACAGTGTCACTCTTAATTTCAATATTTTTATTTAAACATTTATACGATCTATTAAACACTTGTCTACATACATCTATTTTTGACAGAATGTCTGTCCACTGTTGGCACATTGGAATGGGTCATTTATTTGATTACTTATTTTATTTTCATTTTATTTTTATTTTTCTCAACGTAATAGGCTTGAATTATTTACAATCACTTATATCAATCATCTATATCTAAATTATCCGTACATTTGTTAATTTAATACTATCATAACTAATAATAAAAAAAAAATTTTAAGGTATTATTATAACATAATAAAATTCTAGGCTGTACCTGTAGAAACGTCGCTCGGTGTAAATATGAGGAATTTTTGAATATGTTCTGCTATCGTTTTATGTTGCTTGGCTGGTAGTTTCTTATCTATCGAGATGTATTTAGTATTGTTGTCGCTTCCAGATTACTGCTGAGATGATGATGAGTGTTATTTAAAGATGCACATTTGTTACTACGTAGTTGCACTGTTTGAATGTCTGTAGTGTTTTTTTTTTTTTTTTTATTTTTCTTTTTTTTTATATTTGATTTATTGATGCCACCGACGCGGCACGCTGTATATACTTGCGTTTGATGTTTGCGCGATAAATTTTTAGGAGTTTATACAAAAAACTCGCGGCACATATTATTGCTATTATTATTATTGCAACGGTTGTCACACCAACTTGATTTGTATTTTCTATTTCTATTTCGTTCACTACATTTGCCTTTGGGTTTACAATTTTTGATTGCTCTTTACCCATTTTTGTTTCTTTTTATTTATTTTTTTTTTTTTTTTTATTATTTAATTAATCGGATATTTTGTCACTATGTCACTTGTCACGGTCGCCATGTAGTTTTAACGTCCGGAGAATAAAAAAGAGACGTGCTTATAGTTTGGAGTGTCTTTATTGAATCGTACATGTGGAGAAACAAATTATGAAGTAAAGGTAAATGTATGTGATCTGAAAGGTATTAGGTGGGAAGCGTAGTATGCTGAAAAGCACATTCCACACTCCAAGTATCGAATCAGGTAACGAGCCGTACTCGTCACCCGACACGACACCCGGAATGTGCATGTAGGCAAATAAACACACTACAGCGCAGTTCATTCATAATGCGTTTTAGAAAAGTATGCATTGCATCATAGTAATCCGTTTGCGTTTTGGAACGCTTGATTAAGCAGTAATAAAGAAGTACTGCGTTTTGGAATTCAGCCTACACTGCTCCTTTATGATTCTTATTTACAAAAGAGGAAAATGTTGGAGCTTCATTCTTATCCAGACAGTCAAATAAGATCGGTTCACGTACCCGTTGGCCAAATGGCGCATTTGTTTCGCTTGCTTTTATCTCAGACTGTTTTCCCCAAGTATGCGTCGAATGTTGAGCCGCTTTATTTCTAACCCTTTCTATTTTCACACTATTTAGAAGCAATCTTGAGCTTCACCCTTGCAGAACTCGGAGGTAATAGCCGAGCTTAGCTGATAAAGATGTACGAAAACTGTAGCTGCCTATTTTTGAGGTTAAATGAAAAAATTTATATTTGCTTACCCGTGTCATAGGCTTCAACGTTACTACTTGACGCAGTTAATTACATAGAGACAAAAGAAAAACCAACACCCAAGTTATTCTTAACTCAAAAAGTTTCAGGGAACTTTATTTAGATTTTTGACGACTTGTTTTGCGTCTCTCTTCCTCTCCTACAATAAGGTTTAATTGTAAATTTGAAGTTTTGTTTTTGTAATTTTACTTTTCCAATTCTTAATTATCGAAATAGGCACATGCCCAGCACCAAGTGCTCCAGATCCATCGTCCCTTGGCGCCGTCATGTGCGTATTTGTGTTTGATATAAAATAAGAAAATAATATATGTATAGCGGTAGACATGGAATCCTCGAGTTGATGTCACCAATCAACGATCATATGGTTCCTTTGCCTCAAGTCCTTCAAGCGGTTGTCGCATGTTAAAATACAGAAACAAAAAAAAAAAAGTGAATAAATCAATATGGTTATTGCACCCTCCTCGGTATCGGCTTCGTGCGGATATGGATGAGATGGGTTGAAAGCTCAGAACTATTCGACGAGTTGCTGCTTCCACGTAGCATGGTACGGCACTTTCACAATCGTGAACTTTGTGGTTGAGAGGTGATCGTTCAGGATTTCCTCAACTTTATCCAGCGGCAGAATCTCAATCTGCGGTACTGCATTTGCCCCGGTGCTGGGCTCATCGCCTATTGATTCGGCAGCAGCCGATCCCGGCACTGGCTTCAGCACCGGAATACATTCGTCGAAATGGCGCCGCTCCTTTCGTGTGGAGTCCTCACATTGGTCCACGTACAGTGCGGTTACGCGCAGCAGCTCCACAGTGACGCCCCAGGTGAATACTTGCAGTGTGTCTTTAAGTTTCAGTACAGCGTTCAGTACGATGTTGTTGGTGGTGGCTGATTGCGAGATGTATGTGGGGATGATCAACAACTTCCGAATGTTTGTACATTGAGACAGTTTGTCGTCGAATCCCGGCTTGATGTCAAAGTTAACAAACTCTAGCTGGCTAAGTTTCTCCAGCTTAGCGACTGAGTCTAAGATATCCAAAGTGCGACACTGCTCCTGGCCAATTTCCAAGCGTAACCGCTCCAAGTTCGACAGCTTCGGCAATACACTGTCGGTGAATCGCGAATCAAAGTCATTGCACTCACCCAGTTCCAAGGAGACAAGGCTTTCCAGTTCTCCGATTATTTCGATCGCCTTGGTGCCGAGTTGTCGCACCGACGACAGCGTTAGATGACGAAGATTTTTCAGTGCGCGCAGCGGCGAGAGGTCCCCTGTGAGTGTGCACTTCTCCAATGTGCGTAGACGCAGCTCCTCCAACAACACGAGGTTGCCTATGTTCACCAAATTTATGGTGTCATCGTTTATCGCCAATGCACTTAGAATGGTTAGATTGGTATTTGTCACGAAGAGTGTTTCCACTACGAGCGCCGAGCAGCGACACATGTCAATTTGTTCCAGCGAGGTGACCCCGCCAATGTATTTGCAAAAGTCGGACCATGTTTCCTCAACCTTGGTGCTGGAGACCAAGAGTTTACGCAGATCTAAGTGCTTGGTCTCGCCGCGCCGTAGAGCCGCTGTGAAGCCGGCCCAGTTACTCACTTTGGAGTTCTTCATACGAACCGTTTGCCACAGAGAGCGATCCTTTGCTACCAGGTTCCAAATTTTACACACTGACGCTGCACGCGGACGTTCCTGGAAAAGAAAGAAAGAGATTTAGGTAAATGGTCCATGGGTTGTTGGGGGAGATGTATATACTGCTGCTAAGTAGGTCTTAATAGAACGATGAATGGCAGAACAAGCGCTTATGCGCAAGGAAGCCCATGCATACGAGGTTAGGCGTGGTAAGCGCCTTTTCTCTTTTCGAGTGTACACCATTATCTGGGGGTTTCTCCACCACCTACCTACCATGATTCTGGAGGGATCCCCCATCGAACTGATTTCACTCACAATTCACAATGTTCAGCATGCAAGTGTGTCTCTGCGAAACGTTGGCTTTTGTTTCAGCCGCGTGAAAACTACCGAAAAACGATGATTCTACCAAGACTTAGGAAATTGCTAATGCATGCGAATTGTGGGCAAAATCCAAATGAACTGCTAGCAACCAACTTTTGTCTGTACATAAGCACTAGCTCTCTTGGTTCACGGTGGAGAGAAACGGAAACACTCAAATGTCATCAAGCTTTTGGGCGAGCTGTAGGGGAAACCGGGCGAAACGGTTTAATCTACTGAAGCTTTAAGCCGCTTTTGGTATGAATTTCTGGAGGATACTTCGAGCAGAAGGCTTGCAGCTCTTTTTTTTTCATATTCCACATTTGCAACTGATCAAACAACGAACAACTACTAATCAAAAGAAACGAAAAAAATAAATAAAAACTCACGTGAATCTTCAAATACTTCAGTATATGTAGTATAGCGCCGTATCCCACGGAGACATTCGCAAAGAAGTTAGACGCGAACGTTAGAGACGCCGACTCCGGCAGGCGGGTCGTCTGCTGGGCGTGATTGGTACTGTTCCCTGGCGGTGAGCTTTGCACAGCTGCTGTGACTGTCGTCTGTATTGCATTTGCCGATGTAGCTGTCGGGTTTTTTCGGTGTGAATTTGACGAATGATTACGCTTGGAGCGGTCATTTGTGATAACGTCGTTTTCTGCTACCGCCTCCGCATTGTTATTGTTGTTGGTCCTATAAAGAGAAACGAACAAATGTGATCAATAACGGCAAACCTACTCGAGTACTCTGTGTTAGAGAAGGTTGGGACATGGACATGTTGGAATTTCGTTCAATAAAGATTATCTGTTTTTTTTTTTTATATAAAAGTTCACATCCTCGTGAGACACTATACATTCTACTCACTCAGGAGCCAGTGTGGCGGCTGCGGAACGTAGGTTCAAGGGCTTTTTCACGACGACGTACTTCTTGCCCTTTATTACGGCGATTGACTGAGGTAGATCACCGACAGCTGGTTCGGGCGGTGTGCTCGTTGGTGCCTTGGAAATTGGAGCAATCACTGGCGTGGCAATCGTTGGAGTTGGAGCCACCGGAACGACGGGTGCTGCAGGCAGTGGCGGCAATTGGGACAGCGCGCTGAATAGGATTTGACTGCCCGGTTCCTTGGCGTTTACTTGATTTTCCTTCAACACGGGCACTTCTGCTGGCGGAATGCAGGACTGAAAACAACCCATAGAATCAGGATTATTGTGTGTATGGCGGTAGTCTAAGGAGGATATTATCGATGAGTCGTATCTTCAAACAGAATGAAAACTGACAGAGCAACTAGGTTCACACTCAACTGGATACGTGTGACCTTCTATTTGTTTCTACACTTTTCCCAACGACAGCGAATGAATCACAGTTGAAGAATGTGTGTCAGGCTTACCAACTGCGAGCCGCAAATATGGTGTACGTGTTTGATTTATGCGCATGCGCCTTTTTGATGTGAAGGAGAGGGCACTTCCAGTTCCCCAGTGGAGACCTGCCGTGATTGGCCGATGGTGAGATTAGAATCTTGACAGAGTTTGTGTCATGCGCCAAGAGGGTTGTGATTTTATACATCCAAAGAGTGCTGCTACTAATACAGTTCCTATAACCAGCTTTTGTCTGAAACCTAAGTTTTTATTACACATTTAAGAGGTTTGGCTGGCGTGCCCGAACTACGACTGATTTTTATACACGAGGATGCTGCTTCCAAATTCTGAGTAGGTAAGACTATAATGAGAGACGAACAACGTTGAAGTTTTTCAAACTATTCCACAACAAAATAGGGTTATGTTTGGAAGTCCAATGGACAGAACAGCTCAGACGATAGTGCAGCGCAGTATGAGACGTACTAGGAGGTCCAGATTGAACACAAGTTGGCAGAGGCCACAGCCGACGCAGCAAGAAAATGAAAAGCAATGGAGCTGTACGGAATCAGACGTTCAAATCATTTCATGAAGGACATTTACTGGGTGGCACATAGAGTGGGCCACCTCTCACTGTGAATGGAAGACCAACTGCGAAGGTGGAAGGAACTATTCAATGACAATCAGAGTAGAATGCAAATTACATACTGCTGGGCGAACGCGGGTCTTCCACGGGGGATTGACCCCGCCCAAAAACTTCAGCGTACGTACCTTCCGAGACTGAAAAAAGGTTCAAAGAATGATTCTATGTATATTTTTCGCGGCAACAGTGCGATACGCGTAGAGAAGTACTTTCTTCGCTTCTACAAAAAGTTGAGTCACACAAAAATAGGTAAAACTGTCCAGCGAAACAAGTAGTAGTTTTAAATCCTGGTACTTGCGGACATTAAGAAAATTGTAAAGCAGACCATCGGAGTCCATCGAAAGATTCAAATCAGGGGTTGAATTACCGCATCCGAGATCGAGTAATACGTGACTAAATTTCTTATTGTTTGGCTTGTTAAATCCACAAAATTCAGTGACGTATGGTTCGATATCTCCTCACCGGCTGGCTTCTCATTGGCATCGGAAACATATTGACAACAAACTGGAAACAGAAAAAGCTCACGCTCATAAAGACACGGAAGCCGAGGTCGCCGATCTAAATATCTAAACTTCGAAAAGGATCCCCGGAAAAACAGCGACAACATCCTCGTATTGCTCCGCATTTAAATGGCCAACGACAACTGCTTGACATGGTACGCAGACAACATGACGCGGTGATAACTGCAAACGATACGGAAGAAGTTCGAAGGATGGACGTGTCCCCGTTTAATGAAACCCATGGTCAAAGTCTTGCATCGCCAAAGATCGAAACTGTCCTTCTGACTAGGAAACATATTTTGACGCAAGTTGAACTTCATATAGGTCCAGAAGAAATCACCAGCAAAAACGCGGTTAAGTATCTTGGGGTAAATATCGATTTCGAACTCACTTTCTGGAATAAAACTAAATCCACTTAGCCGACTCCTGGCAGACGTTGGAGTAACCAAAGAAAGCAAACGAAGGTTGCTCATGGCAATCACGTACGTAATAGAAATATGCACGCAAACAGAAGAAGAACAGGAAACAGGATCGCAGCAGAACAGAGGCGAATGGCAAATTCTTACCGCACTGTAGTAGAACCAGCCGCTTTTGTAGTTGCAGGAGTGACAATCATTGATCTTTAAGCCGCAGACAGAAAGTAGAAGTGGAAGCGGCAACCACTGAAACAAAACAGGTCACCAAACACATATAGCAACTAGGGTGGAACTCTAAAATATGAGGTAGATGGACCGCCAGGCTGATCAAAGACGTGTTGCTGAATGGACAGCGCGAGAACACAGAGAGGTAAATTATTACACATTCTGAAGGAATATTTTCATGCATACCCACACTAGATGCAGAAAGTAGATGACCTTCTTCAAGTGCCGACAGCACCTGGAATGGAAAATAGGTTGTATCTCCCCGAAAATGTCATAAGAAAGAAGATCGCAAGTGAATACAGCTGGAACAGAGAGTCATCCTTGAAGAAGCGGTGCTCAAAACCAAGAAAAAAAAAGAAAGCCAGAGAAGCACCTAACAGACGAACAGGAAATCTAATGAGGTACAAAAAATACAATAGGTATGTTAAAAAGAAATAACAAATGCAACTAACTGATGGAAGCAATTAAGCGGCAACAACTTTGTTGTCCTTTATCCGCAAGTTTCAGAGTAACAGAAACAAACGAAGGAGAATACCGAAGCCCACTTCCACTAAAATCCAAGAAATTCGACGAAGTCAAGTTATACTTCTATAGATCATGCAAACGTCCTCTCGACCAAAAACATCACATTATCTTGGGCAGATCATCAGGAACCAATGCAACATTTATGACAAAACACCCTTTTGAGTACCCAACTATTTCAGTCATATATATTTATCAGAGCCAGGTGCCTACAACTCAACAAATCAGCCTCCATGGCACTACTCACTACAAAATGCCAACTCACCTGACAGACGTAGTCCTTCCGGTGGTGGTGATGCCCCTGGCCGGCATCCAGCGCCGCCACCAACCGATACTGGGTGTCCTTTTGGTCCAGGCCGACACACTCATGGTGGAAGAGGCAAAGGCACTTGATGCACTGCAATTGCGGTATCATTCCCATTGCAGCGGCACACTGCATCGTGCAGGGTTGTGGATCTCCGACTCTAAAGAAATGAAAATGTGTTTTGTGTGGACAAAAAGAAAAGAGAGAGAAAGAGAGAGAGAGAGCAAGCGACAGAGGTAGAACAAAAGCAAAGGATAGGCGGAAGTAACTTTTCTTTTTCTTGTCCATGTCCATGGGAGGAATTTTCGGATCGGGATATCGGGGGTAGTAGTTCTCAAGTCAAAAACTGTACTGTACTTACTTTCTGCTCTTGCTGGACTTGGGCGTGTTTTTGGGTGAGGCTGCCGCGTTGCCAGCCGTCGCATTTGAGTTCGAGTTCGTGTTCAGTGAAGACGAGCTCTTTAAGGCTCGTGTAGGCGTCCATCCCTGTGGCGGTGGTGAGGCCCCTTTAGGTGCTTTCGGCTTGGAAACTCTTTTTCCGCTGCTCGTACTACTGCTGCTAATGTTGATGATTTCAGCAGCGGCGCGATGTGTTGGCTTTGCACTGCGAACGATCTCCAGGTCAACGCTCAAGCCCTGTGGTTCCTTGGCGAAGCAAAAATGTTCGATTGTCAGGTCGCCGTCCAGGAGGGGAGTTATTTCATTTTTCGACCGCAGCTTCTTGCCGGACGGCGAGATGAAGTACACGTCGGCCTTGTCCTTGCTAACGTCGGGATTTGCGCGATAAACAAGTTCGCGCTTCCATCCAAACTCAAAGGGTTTCTTGTAGAATTCGTCTTTCGGTGTTTTCAACTTGAGCGCTGCTGGGACAACTGGGACAACGGGCGTAGTGACAGGAGGATGGGTTGGCGACACACCCGACGTTGAGGGGGACAACGAAGCCTTCCGTTCTTCCAAAGTATCTGCAGAGTCTTCGGATAGTCTACTCTTTTTAGGCGGCGGCACCACATCACACTCACTTTCTGATTCCACCTTCGTGTCCGAGCTATCCTCAACAACATCAATTTGACTGGCCAGTATCTCAGCATATATGGGCTTCCAAGTATATTCTTCAAAACCCATAAGCTCCTCTCCCGACACTTCGTTTAAATTGTAATTGGGTTTCTGTTTGCTGCAACTTGCCATGTCGCCAGATCCACCATTTTCCCGATTTGACGTCTTCGTGGTAGTGGTATCCATTCGACTGCCCCCACTTACTTCTTCGGCATCACCACCACCCTCCTCATCCTCAGACACGGCCAGTTTCATGGCGGAAATGTAATCGACTTCTTCTTCGACGAATTCTTCCTGGATCGTAGCGTCCACTTCCATTCGTATAGAGTGGAAGCTCTGCTTGCGTTTCGGCGAAATGATTGGAGAATTTTTACGCGCTTGATAGAGAAAATTTTACTCGTGCACACTATTTATCCCAAACAATCAGAGACGAGCCAACACACACAGTATTCTTGTTCGTTTTTGCGGATAATTGTGTTTTTAAGGTTAACTTTGGATTCGTATCGGTTGCGTTGTCTGTTTCGGGGAGTTGATTTATATAATCGATGCTGGAGCTGCTGTAGTAACTGGATTATTTGAAACACTTTGGGCACTTGCACTAAATTGTTAAATTGTCTGTTTCGCTGCAGTTTTTCGATAATTCGATATAAAAATGCGCCAACATCGAATTTCACTGTGAAGTGTCGCCGGGGCAGAAAATTCCAACAAACGAAATTGTAGAAGAAAACAAACGCGTTTGGCGTTTGTGCAGATAGTTGTGCGGATTCGCCGACCGATGGCGCAGTGGTATGTTAGGAGAGTTTGTTGTTTAAAAACATTGGTTGCCAGTGCTCGGCTATAGAGGGATGGATTGACAGTTGAATTTAAAAATTAGCCAGTTGACGTTTTGCAAGAAATTGCGTACTATTTTTATTGGTCGATTTAAATTTACCAGCTCGACTTATGTTTTATGGTGATGAGGATAACTGATGAGTTTGGTTTCCAATTTTTTTTATTTCTGATGTTTTGTTTAACATAGGTACTGTATAATTTTGGAAATGACTTAATTTAATTAATTTGCCTGTCAACATGTCGTCACAAATATCTAGTTAATTAAGTTTAACAAAAAAAAATTTCAATAAATGTTTGTGAGGCCAAAAAGGTAACGTTGCGATATTATTATGTTTCGACTTTAAACAGATTGATCTTTAAATAAAAAAAAATCTGTTATGCTTTTTTCGCTTGAATTCGGTGAACTCTGAAAGGCAAAATGTCTCTCGTAATCCCAGAAAAGTTTCAGCACATTCTTCGTATCATGAATACGAATATCGATGGTAAACGCAAGGTGACCATCGCTATGACCGCCATCAAGGGTGTTGGTCGTCGTTACGCCAACATTGTCCTCAAGAAGGCCGATGTCGATCTAACCAAGCGCGCTGGAGAGTGCACCGATGAGGAGGTCGACAAAATTGTCACCATCATCCAAAACCCAAGGCATTACAAGATTCCAAACTGGTTCCTCAACAGACAAAAGGACATCATCGATGGCAAGTGCACACAGTACACTTCATCGTATTTGGATTCGAAGCTTCGTGACGATTTGGAACGCTTGAAGAAGATCCGTGCCCATCGTGGTATGCGTCACTACTGGGGTCTCCGTGTCCGTGGTCAACACACCAAGACAACTGGTCGTCGTGGTCGCACTGTCGGTGTGTCCAAGAAGAAGTAAACGCAGAAAGGATATTTTTGTATTTTACGTTTGTGGAGATGGCACAGAGTCGTGTGTTCGGCGAATTTGTGTTCTTTTTTTAAGAAAATAAATTAAAACAACTGAAAAATGTGAATTCACGTTTGTAAGCTTGATTTTATGCTTAAATATTTAAAGTTAAACCTTAAAAGGACATTTTATGTAGATCCTGCGAATTATTAAGAATAGAGCTGCATTTACACCATCACGCAGGCGCTGTTGCTGATGTGTTGGCACCATTGGAAGAACCTTGAGAGAAAGTTAATATTTAATAATAGACAAACTTAAAGTTTCAACAAACATTCGTACCTACCAAAATCGAACCCCGATCTTGATGTGAAATAGACAAATAGATGGCAAAGCAGTACGAAGCAATATCATTCTTTCTCCAAATCTATCCGTTGAATGACTTGTTTCGTTTTGTGTATTCTACAAATTAAGACCCAACTTTAATAAAACATACAACATTAATTTTTGTTTGTGAGTAGGTGGGTCACCCTGTTCATACAACGTCTTGTCCCGTTTTTAAAGAGAACCTAAATCAAAGATAATGGAATACAGAGATATATAACTTTCCAGTGGAAGGGCGGCTGCCTACAAGCTGTTTTCCATAAAAATTCATGAAGTCACACACACCTGCTTATTTCTATTATAGTATATGTGAGTTCATGAATTGGACTTTAATGCAAGAATTCGGTATTCTCTAATGTGTATTTCACTATTTCTTTCAGTTTAATCAACACCTCCACAAAAACCAAACAAATTCAAAACGAAACACAAAACAATTAAACACCGCGATGCTCATAAAAGCAAGATGATTCGCGGTCGGCCATTAGCAACATGTTTTTCTGTTCATCACACGTATTCACAGACGGGGGTTAAAATTACAAAAACAACAATGTAAACAAATGGGTTTTGGGGGGTTAGACGTGCGAAAGATAACCATCTCTTTTATTCATTCATCTCTGACCTAAATATTGCTTTGGTGGGAGGAGTCACTGACGGTTAGGGAAAATGGAAATTTTTGTTTGTGTGTTCAGAGGCCTATTGTGTTTTCTGTGCACCTAGTGCTTAATGTTCAAATTATTGTAACAAACAACGTGAAAACAAATAAATTAAAAAAGTAAAGTCAGTGCATGCCGCCTCTGAATTTGTTAAAAACCGAATAAATTAAAGGTTCAAATTAAACAAAAATAGAGGTTCTGCTGTCAAAAGGAAATACGTTTTTACATTCAAATTTCAAAACCATGTACTATACTGCCCATGGTTCTTAAATTTTCTTTGAGAGTATAGACGGAATTTGTGCGATTTCCGTCAGTCACGCAATTAAATGGCAATGCAAATCATTCATACTATTGAAACTGACAGTCGATGACATATAATGTGCAGATTTTATTTGACGTACCTATGCGGAGAAGAAACAATAACCACCGTGAATGATTCTTTGGCTCAGTGGGCATTTACTTGTGTCAAAGCTGTTGTATTGTTGCACATTTGAATTCTGCGATCATATACAAATCTGTTTTGACATTTAATCCCTTGTATGATTGGTTAAAAACAAATTAAGCTGACATGTTTTTTTTTAAATGTTTAATAATATACCTATTTAGTTGTTTGCAAAATCGTCACTCTGTTCTCAAACCAAAAAGTTGTAAATTCCTCATAATTTTCCCGTTTCTGGAAAGTGTGCTAGGAGGAGTCACATATTTGGAATTAGGTTTTTGTAAAAATAACCCCCTTTTTGATGCTTGCTATGTTTTCTCTGCGCCTAGTACGAAATGCTTAATCTCTCCTATACTAGATTCCCAAATTTTTCAATAGATGTGAAAAGGGGAGGGGCCCAAATAAGAGTACATTTTAAAAGCTATAATCAAAATCATCTTCAGTCGATTCCTCTGGACTAGATTAACCATGAACGCAGAATCTAGACTGCAACTATTACTATAAAAGTATGATTGAATTATTTTCAAATGAATATACACAAAAACCGTAAATTCTTGACTAGATTATTGATTGCCATTTTGACCGTATCAATTTAAAGCCCATTACTCAAAAACACATCACTTAAGTCAGAATACCTAAGGACTACTTACATGAACGCGAATTCCGATAGACAAATTGCGAACAAACCAATTCAATTGTATTTATGAATTAAGAATTTCTAGCTCTTGTTCTACCAAAAAATCATTCATCTTAGCTATAAAAAAACTCAGTATTAATTGAGTTAATCTAAAAAATCTAAAAAAAAAACGAGACTTGATTGATTAAAATAACGAAATTTACAATTACAGCAATTCTCCCGCGAATTGAAAATTCTTGCCGCGAACTGTCACACTTTATTCACAATCCACATAAAACAGCCGCGATCCACAAACCTGCTAATGAAAAATTCGCTCGAACTTAACCTTCAACAATACAAATGATTCGCGGGTACCTGCGACTAAAAAAAGTTTTCATGTGAATGAAGTGTCAGAATCTACGAATATTCGCCAGTTCGTGGTTCGCAATTCGCTCTCATGTGAATGGTCCTTAACTGGCACACTTTATACACAATCCACATATTACAGTAGATTGCGATCCACAACGATTGAAAAATGCGTTCGAACTAAACTTTTAAAAATGAAACTGAATCGCTGGGGTATCTGCGAATAAAAAAAAAATATACATGTCAACGAGGTGTCAGAAACTACGATTTCAGTACATAAACTAAAGTTTTGAATGTACCTACCTTTTATCACCGCTGCTAAAACAAAGAAAAAAATATTTTTATTTTACTGGGTCACCCTGTCAAATAGTTTCTGCCCAGTTGTCCCGTTTCAAAGAATTTCTGGTGGGAGGAGTCTGTAACTTTAAGAATGTTTGCCCGAAGAAATGTGCGATTAGTAGACTGCTATGTTTTCTGGGCGCCTAGTGTTCTTGTCAATTTCTTGTCATGGTGGTTTGTCGCAAACAGAGTCTCATGTTCGCGATTGGGCAAAAAGCATCCGGGAGAGGCCGGAATCGAAAAAATCAATTCTGAAACCATTCATTGGCACAAAAAATACTCTAATGGTGATTCTGAGAAGAGAATTTCGCTTCTCGATCTCGATTTGAAGTCAGAATCCACTCAAGAAGCACTCACGTCACAGACAGAAAGTGTAGGTAGTTTGTATATTCTATACAGCTGCCGTAGACATTTTTTGGCATTTCGCTTTACTTTTGTGGATTCAATCAGAAGCAGTTTTGTTGTTCCATTGGATTATAGAATGAGCCTCGAGTGAAACCAATGGAAAACGACATCACTCACACTCAGCGGCTATATCAGATATTAATCACAATTGTTGTTCGTGGCTTCGAAAGAAAGCATACATTTTCAAATCCAAATCTAACGTCCATAGATTTTGCTCCAACGTGAACGAAAGTCGCTCGCGCTCAGTGTAATGATTATCTCACTCTCAATAATTTATTGTGTTTCTTTTCGTAGGAGTTCGTCAAACACTTTCTTTAAAGACAGTTGAACTGTCCTGACAAACATTTTCTTCGTTCCTTGTACTGGGGCACCCTGTCTGGAAGTACCAATTGTCCCGTTTTAAAAGTGAAAAGTCAGTAGCTATGGGAGTAGTCATCGATAATGCATTTTTTTTCCATCGCCATGTGAACTGTTGGGTTTCTATTTTTGCTGTGCGCCTTGGAATTCGAGCAAAAGTACACTGACACATCGAACGGTATGGAACCCGCAACTTTGTTCGATGAAGAAGTAGTATATATAGTAGAATATTTTTGGGGAGTACCGAGGAGTACGGAACAAAATCAAAGAAATATATTTTTACCGGACTGTACACAGGGAGGGTTATGTGTTTCGCGCGTATCCTATGTACGTTCCTACGGGACGCCCTGTAGCCCAAACGGTTCGACCGATTTTAAAGAGTGGGGTGTCATTAAATTGGTATTCTTCCCCGGAGTGTCAAAGGCTTAACATATTACTTATAAAAATAATAATTTAAAAAAACGAAACAAAAAAGCATTTTTTTCACACAAATGTCTGAGAGAAATGTCAAGATAGTCAATGCACTGGAACTGTGAAATATATTACTTTCTGATGTATTCACAATTGCGGTTGTGGAGTGTCTGCACTTAGTCATGAATTTTTTTATTTTAAATTAAATATTATTATTTTTATCACATAAGCATATCGAGCACTACATTTGCGATCGACATGATTTTGGTAAAGTACTCCAGCCACACTCCTAAAACGCTGACAAATAAATATAATGCACACCATTCACAAAAGAAACGGTTTAATACTTTTTTTTAGAAATCTACGTACCATACATTTTACATATTCCATACAATTTTTAATTGTTTTATGGAAATTTAACTTTTTACATATTTTTAATCATTATTGAAAAAATTTTAGTTTGCGTCGTACTTTAAATCTTACGGAAGCTCACAATTGCGGAATTTGTATGGAAATATATTTTCTCCAAAAACTAAAAGTTAATTTAAAAAATCAAAAAAAAAAAAAAAAAACCCGACTGAAAAAAGTATAACTAATTATTATTTGTTAAAGAAGTCACTTATGGAATACGAACATCGAACACATCAAATTCGTTAGACCTTATATTGTGCCGTACAATCAACATTGCAGTTCATACATAAAAGGTCGAATGACTACAGCAAAAGTCTGCAATCTTAATATCTTATGAGCTTGTAGAAGTGAATATAACCGGCTTTGTAAGACTCCCTACACAATTTGACAAAAATATCCGCAGCCTCCGACTGCCAATTAGTTATACTTGAAAGTGTCTTGTTTTAATCTTTTTAAATCTTTTTTTAAAGTCAGTCGGGTTTTTTGGTTTTTTAATTTAACTTTTTTTTTATCAATTGCCAGCCTGTGACGGCTATGTTATTTTTGTGGCGTTATATTGTACAATGTACATGGCTCCTTCAAATAAAAAAATAATTTAATACATAGCAATCAGTTTGGTTAACGCCGTTTCAACGTCAACCCGTCCTTATTGAAAAAAAAAACTTAAATAATGGCAGAAGAAAAGGAATTTCCAGAATCCGTAAGTGTTTGTCCGACACGAATGTAACAAATTAAATCAAAAGTAAAATTTGTTTTGCAATTTACTGGGTAGAGAAATGTCGAGGCATGTGAAAATAGTTAAATCCGAAATTATAAATAGGAGTACAATTTGTCTTTTAGGAGTACGGGAGTGCGGCGGACTAAAAAGGAGTACAATACTCCTATTGTAGTACGATCGAAGTAAATAAACAGCATTCTATTGGCTTCATGTTTAAAAGCTTTGCACAGGGTGCGACGAAACATTCTATTCAAATGTTGAATTGATTTTTTTGTCGATTTTAAAAGAAAATAAACTTCAGACTCACGTCAGTTCTGAAATATAGATAAATTGGTTAAATTACATTCTACATAGCCTCTTATATACCTACATTTTATCTAATTATTTTTTGCGCTGTACTAATATAACATTTTAACCTAGACTTATAATTTACGTTCTCAGCTGTCATTTTGATGTGCCGAAGTTCATTCAAAATTTACGAAGCTAGAAATCCGAAAATTCCAAATACGTATTTGTATCTAATCCATTATCGGATACAGCCTTCACTAGCACTAGCTTATATTGCGACTTCTTTTGTAGCGTCTAGCGTCAACAAAATACTTAGGTATTGGGAGAAATTTAATTACAAAATACTTAGCACCATAAAAGCAATTAAAAGCGCGTCGCTGAATAAAGCTCTGGCAGAATGAATATAAAAGTCAAGCGTCAAAAGTGACAGCTTAAGATTTGATATAATATTAAACGTTACTGTTGTTTTGACTTTTGACATCGATTTGTAGCACGATGGCCGCCACGCTTATATAAAGAATACAGTGTCATCCATTGAAAAACCCCCGAAAATGTATACATGTTTTCACCAACAGATGACAGACAGAAACAGTTTGATTCAATTTCAACAGTAAAATGTCAAATTTCTTCCAACTTGAATTTGAATAAGAATCTGCTACACATGACTTGATTGCTGAACTGGTTCTTATTTTAAGCATTTGCAACACAAAAATATCTTTAATTTAACTGTCATTGATGACATTCCACTGTTTTAAAGGGAGCTAGTGCTTTTGTTCGACACCAAGTGAAGTTGGTTGCAGACAGTATTTATAAAAATACGTCAAACTAGAAACTACTCAAAATGAAGTACAACTTGTGACATGAGAGAACTTTCGACAAGGTTGTATGTTTTGTCGGTACACAGAAGTGATTGCCGAAAGCATTCACCCAGCCTCTGCGTGAATGCAATGCACATAACTAAACCCTCGCCATTTGTGTGTGTCGATGACAACAGTTTTATGGAATTGCCATATAATTTGGCATGGTTCGGTTATTAGCAAAAAGTTCTCCAAAACACATTTGAAAGCATTCCCGAGGCCCATTTCAAATGCATCCATCTCTTGATCATATTGATTACTTTTACATAATGTCTGTCTCTAATTAGCTTGTTTTTTATTTCAGCTTAGCGTTAAGGTGATAATTTACCACCTGAGACCTTTAGTCGGACATAGTTTTCTACTAATTAACGCAAAAAGCCTTCACGCATTTACCGCGTCTGCTGCCTAGCGGAAAAAATGCCACAAGTACGATTATCTTGGCTAATTGGATTGTTTGTTGGTCCTATATATGGATGGGAATTTTGGAGCCAGTGCACCCTTAGGGATCGGGCTAATTACTCAATGCTTCAAACGACATGCACGAGTTAAGGTGTTTATATTTTTGTTTTGTTGTTTTGTAATTTGGTAGGCACTGCCCATGCAGGGTGCAGAAGCCATAAAGCCGACTGGCCCCGAATCGATTGAACGGGGAATGGGCAATGGAATTTGCGTGATTGCTTAAATTACATGTCCCCTCCCCAACAGAAATGGGTGTGTACAATTAGTTATAATGTCCTGAAGGTGTGAAGTTGCGTATTCTCAGAAGGGATTAACTGAGAAGTAGGTATGCTCATTTGGTGGAATAATGATCTGTGATGGTTATGGCTTATGGGAGAGGAATGTACTAGATGTGGTGGAGCTGGAGCCAGAGGTCGTCTTAAACGACAGCCATCTTAAGGCCCATTTTATTCACTCGAAGTTGAACACAACTTGGGGATTTTTATATGGGAAACTTCCCAAGTTGTGTTCAACTTCGAGTGAATAAAATGGGCCTAAGTCGACTAGATGTGTATGGACCAGATTAGTTATTAGTTGTAGCTTTTACTGCATCAATCACACAATCAAAATGTGAACAGAGTAGGTACCTACCTATACTGAGTCAAGAAATTCTTGACTAGATTTGTTACCATCATAAATGTCATCTGAAAAACTGTTCGCTGTCAATAAGAACTGCAACGCATCTTCTAAACTCTAGGATTTTGAACGTCACCATAGTCAGTACTCAGTACACAAATATGTCAAACATAGATACAGGCTTAAGGCACGAAGTGACAAAGAACAGAAACAGAATCCCTTACCTACATTTGCAACAGAATTGGAACAGAACATTTTTTTTCAGTAACAGTAACAGTATTTAGCGACAGAAAAATAGCTGTTTGACGACAGAACGCTGTCAACAACAGAAATGGCAATTTATCGTGGGGGAGGTTTTTTTTTTGTTTGGATTTTTCTGCATCTGTCATCTAGCTGTTTGTTTCTCATTGTACTGTTTTATATTAGGATGATGATGTATGAATTACAAATTATATAATACGCCTCAATTCTACAATTAGCTTCATGTTAATCGCCTTCACTAAACATTTCCAAAATCTGTTAGATTTTTTCATTGAAGTCAACGCTTAAATGAGTACCTACGTTCAGATTCCTAGTTTAGTAAGTCTGACATCTGTCTGACTAGATCTGTTTCAGTTTTTATTGGCCCAGAGCTGACCGTGACAATACAAAAACAATGCAAGTTGCTTAGTCAACGCGTTCGGATTCATAGTCCCGACCAATCTAGTTAACGTTTTACATAAACTAGGTATCCGAACGTCCCCAATGTAATCAAACGAAACACAGTTTGATAGAATAGGCGGCAGGATCTGTTTCTGTTTCAGTTTTGTATATAGCTGAGCGAACAACGTAAACAGAACAGAACAGAAATAACTTTCTGTTCTGTTTCGGTTTCTATTCACGTCTCTGTTCTTTGTCACTTGGTGCCTTAAGGCCGTTGTAAACATGGTATTTGAATAGAATGGGCACATTCAAAAATCGAGTTAGCTTTGTCAACTAGATTGGTCAGAACTAGATGTTCCCTGATTGCCAAAAAACAGGATTGGCCTGTTAGATCGCTTTTCCTTCATCAGCCATACATATTCAAACTGTCATATTAATGCCCAGTCACGAAATTTTAGACTAGATTCGATTTGTTGCGACGTCTTGTTGAAACCATAGCTCCTGCATCATGCTTGTTCAATTGGTGAACGAAAAAGTCAGTAACGTTTCAGTGGCAAAGCTGAATGTTTTATTTAAAAAAACAATCAGTTTTTGTGGATGTAACAGTGTCTCGACATACACTTCTTGAGGATTATCATCACTACAAATACGGCAGGTTTGTTTATTGACGTATCCATACAACCAAAAGTGAGCTTCATCGCTAAACAAAATTCGCTTATGAAAATTGACGTAGTGCGCGATATTACGTATTTCGAACAGAACCATGATTTTCAAAATAAATTTGCACAATTTGGAAGCGTTGTGCTGGCGTCAGTCTATTCATGTTGAAATGCCAAACCAATCTAAAAATAAATCACTTGACAGCTGACAAAATGGCCGCCAGTTAAAATAATGTTGCCAACTTAAAGTTTTATACCTCTAAAAAAAAAAACTTTACTAAAACCTATACTTTTCCGACATTTGACAGTGACAGAATTGCACTCATTCCTCAACCACGTCGGACTATACAATCGCTCTGTATATAAAAATACCTATAAACATACTTCTACAGTTCAACTTGCGTTCGTGACCTATCTGAATAACAAATGAACGATCAAAAAACATAACTCTTCGCCTCACCTTAAGCTTAATTACAATCCGAAATGCCCTCTGGTTATAAGCAATACAAGCTTATTAGGTGCAATCAAATTCGACACCTACAACCACGAATAAAACAATTTGTCTGTCATTTTATAAATTAAATGCAATGCAAAATCGTACAGAAAAAATATATACCTACTGCGGGGAAAAAAAACATCTACTACCCTGAGTAAAATAATTAAATCAGTGGCATTTCCGGTCGTTAGTCTTAATTCAAATTTCTATCACTCCAATGCGCCACGACTGCGCCGAGCGCGATGCACAATAACTATTAGTACACACTGGTAAGCAGAGTTTTGTATAAACTTTAACGAGTTTTTTTTCTCCTGTTGCGGTTAAGAGTCGAAAGCAAAAAAAAAGTATAGGTACATTAACAAACTGTCTATCCATCCCGCGCTTTTGCCCAGACTACGTCGAGTATTCCTATTAATTTGATTGCCATTTCACATCATGTATGATCGTATACCATGTGAATAATTAGTTGCAAAGCAAATAATAGCAAAAAAAAAAAGACTAACTGCATAAAAAGCGAGAATAGCCATAATTTCTAAAAATAGAATTACTACTCAGCGCAGTGCATATGGCGGCGCTCGGCGAGAATCGGTTACGGCAGATAATTGTACTACTGCTTTCCGGCTGGATGTGTGGGTCGGTGTGGTATGTTGTTTACATTTTCCCTGTATAGTGGATTTGTTTTCATGATTTTTTTTACAAGATTTGTACAATTAACCCTAGGACGGACCTGTAGGCGGTTCGCTGTTGAATGAAGCTTCCATACAAAAATTGGTCGGTAAGGTCTTTTTTATACATGTCAGCCATACGAACTGTCAAGTTAATACTGAGTTGAAAAAATCGTTGACCCTTCCGTAAGAGTCAATTAAAAATACGATACACCAATGCGAAATTTGGCCATCAGTAAGAACTGATACACATCAAGTCAGCCAGCTGTCAAGCTGACATTACATGTGGCATTTTTTCAAAAATTTGCTCTTTCTATTGTCACTCGTGTATCTCTTGTGAGAGTACGCTGCGACAGACGTGACGCGCAGGGTTCGAACTTTACTGCAATTGCAGTAGATCTACTGCAATTTTAAGAAAAAAATAAAATCTACTGCACCACTGCGCTCGACTGACAATCTACTGCAATTTTTCATTTTCGTTTCTTAGTATATTTTTATAATCCCAGTTACTGGAAACACTGTTTATTGATTCTTAACTTAAAGACTGAATTTTATTGTAACAATATTTACGTATACCTAACACTAGAGCCTAAAAAAATCGAAGATTTGCGATCTGATTTTATTTCGACTGGAACGTGCATTTATGTTTAAACTAATACATTTTTAGAAAAATATTTTGGAACTTAATTTTTATCGCATTTTTTCTAAATTCAAAATCTACTGCAAAAAAAAGTGAATCTACTGCACTTTTTTTTAAGATCTACTGCGAAATCTAACAACAGAAGTCCGAACCCTCTGACGCGTGACCAGACGCTTGCCAGGCGATCACAAGAAGTGGCAAATTTAGGACAAGTGTGAAGTGAAAAAGTAGGTATGTCAAAATTTGCCACGAAAAATGACACGAGTAATCTTAGCTACAGACTTAAATTTTTTGAATTTCTGTAACAGCACACTATTTATGATTTGTGACTTTTGAAATGTGACTTTTGTGACTGGGTCTGCTAAAAAAATTGTAGTAGATTTTTCTTTGTGTATGTGGCTGCATTAATGTAGTCTTCAGTGTTGGAAGGATTATTGAACTGAAAATAGCTCATCGTTAGGTTGGTAGCGTATTAGACGCCATTAAGAACCAGTGGTTCTAAGAATTCTGCCGCATCTCCCGCGAAATGCAGATAATATAATAGTTCAAATCCTGAATTCTGTTCAGTGATTAAAAAGAGCGCATTCATACAGAAAGTATATAAGTAAAATCTAGAAACAGAACAAAATCTTAAATTTAAAGTTTTTCAGTTGATTACACACCATGTATTCTTAGCGGTCAGCAGGGCTAAGACTGGTCTTAGAAAGATTGGTCCTTAGAGAACTTTGGTTGAAGGAGGCTGAAATTGGAAGCTTATTATACAACATGTGCCTTAAGATATAGGTTTTCTTTTCAGCTATTAAGACCATTTGCATGACACATTTGGGTGGTCTAATTTATAAGCAAGGAGAACGCTTTCTGCTGCTGGAGCATATACGAAAAAGTACTCCTGTGGCCTGCGGTGTTTCAAAAGAATACAAAAGAAAGATTAAAGCTAGTCCAGCTAGAAGACTGGCTTATTTTTCGTAAGCTTTGGTTCATATATTTAACAACTATATATAGAGCTGCTATTGAAAAGGAGACATCGAGCTTGAACACCACTCTCACTTACCTAAACCCTTCTTAAAATTTAAATTCATTTTGCTTAAAAAAATAATTGATTACTTCTCCGTCAGACTCAAGGGAAACGCTTTCAAACGAGCCCCATTCCAGTGTATTATAACTGCACACATTGCTGGTCAAAATATTCCAACCATTATCTACAACAAATGCCGCCCACAACAGAGCTCGCATGAACCAGATGGCAATGACAATTGTCGTGATCTTATACATGGAATGCTATGGAGTTCAAAGAAGCCCTACCCCATTCCTGCATCGATTGTATCATAAATCACAAATAAATTCAGTTTGCTGGTATATACCACGACCCGCTTGTGCAGTGCAATTGTGACCCAGATGAATGTATCCTTGACTGTATGATGGTGCTCCCGCTCCTCCAGCCAGGGAAGTGCTCATTAGTTCCTGAGTCATAAAAACATCATCACAATATTGTGATTCAAAAGAATTACTTCTAACTGAAGTGTGTCGTCGTCGTTGATCGATGTATCATCTGAGACGTCATATCTCTGAGTAAGCTGCTCATTTACGACGCAATTGCGATGTCAAATTTTGCACGCTTAGTAGTGTTTTTCTCTTTTCTATTGAAATGAAGCTTGGGAGTGCAAATGATTCCTATCTTCGGAATGCTAATGCGCGATGTTTACAAAAACAAAGACCGGTTCAGCGGTTGAGAGTTGTAGAAGTTTGGTCTTGCGAATAGTTTATTAATAGACTGGCAGACTAATGTGCACTGTGCGTCGGTAATTGGTTATTTGACACAACTAAATACTTTCTGTTTTGTTGGTGGATTTGATTGCCATCAGGTTCAGAAATGATTCTTGTTTCAGAAATTTAATATGAACTAAAACTGACAGCTCTCATCGACGGACACTTTTGGCTAAAATCCTTATATCACGACCCTTTCACAGTCTTGCCAGAAGATATCCTGTTAAGGATAAATGTTTCAAACTAACTTCAAGAACTTAAATGAATTGGGAAAAGATAACACGTCATTAGGAATGACCACTCAAATTTTAGCGACCGCTTGAATAAGTTTTCATTTTTTTCGCTAGATTTTTGAACGCCACCCGTGGAGAAAAAAGACACCACACGAACACGACCTAAGAAACAATCCTATCGCCTGTATCATAAACTAAGTACCTATTAAATAGACCGTCAGCTCCTGCGCACTTACCCGATTCCCCCCGCAAATTTTGAAAGAAAAATTCTCTCTTAACTTTCGTATCGGTGAATACGTGTGAAGCAACAAAACAAAAATAAAGCATCAAAATGGTTTAAGTATCATGAATCTGATGAAAAAACATTCGTACTAAAATGCAACACACTAAATGCCTATAAAAAGAGTTTCGTCTTTTAGCAAAATATTTCTAGTACCTACCAAGAAATAATCATTATAATGTTAACAAACTGAAATTTTTATACTCAAGGTTAATTTAATGTGAAGGAAATACTTTTTCATAATCAAATCGAGGAAATTTGAGTTCGGTGAAAAGGGACAAATCACAAATGCCCTCGCTTCGTGGGAAAAATAAAGAGAGAATGCTAAAAACACTGACTGAGATGAGTGTATTTGGTGAATTTCGATCAGCTCATGGATGCGTTCCCACAGTTCAATTTTTTTCTGTTTTATTTCACCACGAAAACATGTTTTTTGGTAAATGGTTAAGGCTGGTACGCAGTTCAAGTGAAATCCAATTTTTCATACAAATTTTTCACTGCGAAATGTCAAAATGAACTTTCCAAATGAAAATTTCACTAGGCGGTACGCAGTTCGAGTGGAAAATATCGCTTCCAAAACTGAGTCGTAGGTGGCGATACTAAAATCTCTCCGCAGCTATTTCACTTGGTTTTTATTGTCCGTCGCATTAATTTTTTGACAATTCAGCGTGAAAAATGATTTGTAGGATGCGGTTTAGAAATTTATTGGAATTTCAGATGTTTCCTTAAGAGAATAATAAGTGTTTCGCACTTATAAAATTGTTTTTTCATTGAATATAGTGCAATAATGTTAGGTGTACAAATATTTGGTGGCATGGATGACCTTTTCCATAAGCAGGGTGCCTCAAGAATATGTTTCTACCCAGTTTTGTTCAAGCAATACCAGCAGATGATCTTTGAAAATATGTGTAATTTCCATTATTTAAATTTGATGACTGTCCTGTCTATTTTACAAATAAGGAATTTTTTGCCAAATTGAAAACTATTAAAATTGTCATGAACAAAATTTGTTTGTTTTTGGAGGTTCGCTGGAAGGGAAAATCATCGAAAGTCATTCGAGAACTAGTAGGTACGCGAGAGATGCTTCGACAATAGGGAAGGCTTTTCAGCCGATCTAAAACACCTGCCGAAAGCAATGACTTTTGCCAACCGAATGTGAATGTGATTATAGCCATTCGACTAATCGAAAGATCCCTCGTTTGTAGAATTTCTGAACTTTTTTGTTAGAAAATATATTGACTTAGCTAATTTTTGTAGATCAACATGTTTTATCCGCCTTAATCTCCTGATTACACTGCCTGTGTTTAATAATTCGGTTGTTTCTAAGCTAACGTCGCGTCGCGTCGTTGAGAAGCTAATGTGCAATTAAGCAACTTGTTCGACTTCTTTCTAAACTGTTTCAATATCTAGATCCGTAATAATGTAGATCAGCGTTGTGCGTGTACCAAAGTGCATTTGACTATGACTATGTTTCTTTCTAATATTTTTGAAATATGTTTCTTATTTTTTTAGAAATACGTTTGGCGCGGTCATGCCCACAACTGGTGCCCGTAGGTCCATACTGGTTGCAGAATTTGGTTTTATAGCAATAACTTACTGCTATTGTGGATGAACACGGATGAATATCTTCCAAAAAGTCAATGCATTTTACTGTATCACATGATTTACAAAAAGTGAAGTTTCCAATTTGTTTCTTCCAGTTTTTTTTCTTGTCTAGTAAAATAAAAGTGCGAGAGTTGAATATCGGAGTAACTGCCACAAAAAAAAAACTTTTCACCTCAGTCACCCTGCATAAATTTCTCCAACTAAAATCTCCAACAAAATATTTCACTCTCTATTTCACAGCACTTTTTGGAGAGGAGTGAAAATTTCACTTCACTCGATCAGCGTACCAGCCTTTAGTAACTAATGTAATCAACATATAAATAAAGGAATAAACTGAGAAATATTCATTCGTGGAAATTAAATAAGACATTTTTGTTCCTACAATTATTATTGTTTCTGTTTTCGTTTGTTGTTTTTGGCAAAGAGTTATTTGGCCGGCGAACGTCGACAGAAAAAAGGCAACGGATTCAAAGCGAAGAACTAAGGAATATTACGACTTAAAATGTGTTGGGGTTCTGGGGAGAGATATGAACAATTCTGAGTATAATTTATGAGTTATAATATATTTATGAAGTTACCGTGTAATAACAGAAAACAAAAAGGAGGAACAAATTGTACTTCTAACAAAATTCGCAACAATTTAATAAACAAACGAATTTCAAATTAATTAATTAATTTAATGTCGAAAATTCGTTTTTTAGCTTCAAAAAATCTTTTGTTTTCTTTTTCGAAGTTTGAATTTCAAATTACGTGTATAATTAAATTCACGTTTACCGACATTCTGTCATGAACTTATGGGTTTTGTCTCATCTACATCATATATAAAAATTTAGCTTTCATTTATCTTTGCTGTGGAGAAACGGAGTGGAGACTAGGGACGCTAAAATTTAGCGAGAGCAGGGGGTCAATTCTGGTTCTGTGAAAGAGTGAATCGAATAAATCGTTTTCACATTCGCTTTCACGCATTGCTTTCATTTTTTCGATTCACTTGGTACTAAAATGCGATTCTGGTTCAATAAGTGAAAAAAGCTGTGGTGAATTCAATATCGCACACTGTGTTGTATGAAATTAGGATCTCAATTTTCAAACTTTCACTAAAATCTTTCACTTGCGAATGGGGCCGTGAAAAGAAATTATTCATATGAAAAATGTTGACGTTTGGTTTCACATTTTCATAGAACGAGAGTCGGAATTGCGGTGAAAGGATGAAAACATTTTCGTTTCACTTTTTCACAGAACGAGAATCGACCCCCAGGATACTTACAGCCCGATTCAGGCAAACCTCACAAGTCACAAAACCCTCACAAGGTGAGGTGGAGTGGAATGGATTTTGTGAGGTTTTCGTTTTCTATCAGCACACTCACAACTTGTGAGGCTCATAAAAACAATCGAATTTGTGATCTCCTATGGAGCACGTCACAAAATTCAAAACCAGTCATAACGGCTCACAAGTGAATCATTAGGCGTTTTTCTTTTTTAGTTCAGAGCTGAGCACTGAACAGAGTTCGAGCATTATGAGCGCGCTCTGAACCATGCGTGCTCAGAGCATTCAGAGGATGTTTTGTTTTTCCTTTTTTTTTTTTTGTCCTTCAAATGTGACTGGAAGTGTGCACGTACATGTGTACTCAGCTTTTTACTCAGGATGCTCAGTCAATTTATTCTGAGCTCATAGAGCGCGCTCTGATCATGCTCTGAGCGAAAAAAGAAACACAAATTCGAGCTCTGAAGTGTCTGAGCTAAAAAAGAAACGCGAACTTTTTGTATAACAGTTCAGGTTGTGCTCTGAACTAAAAAAGAAAAACGCCTATTATTGCATTTGATGGTCCTGGTTCACCATTTCCACACACTTCATGATCTGAACATGACATGTTGTGCTACATTTATAACTGCATATTTCGGGGAAAATAAATATTTGTAAAAAAAACTAGAGAGGTGTGGAATTCGATTTATGACAAATGTCGTTAATAATGTTTTAGTCCAATATCCTCCTATTATCAAATTAATAATGTCCAGCTTGAAAAAGTACACCTTGGAGTTGTATCGGACTCACAACTCACCTTTAAGCCTCATATTGACTACATTGTGAGTAATGCGTTTTAGGCGTAATACGAAAGAATTCTCTGATCCTTGCGCACTGAAGGCTCTTTACATTGCATTAGTAAGATCGGTATTAGATTATTGTAGCATAATCTGGAACGCTTACTACCAAAACCAGTCCTACAGGATAGAAAGTGTGCAAAAATGTTTCACTAGGTTTGTTTTTAAAAAGCTTAGGTGGAATATAGAAACTCCACCCTACTTAACCAGATGCCTTCTCTTCAATATATACTGACTCTTGAAAATAGACGCAAGTATTTCTGTATAATGTTTATAAAAGATGTATTTAATTACCACATTAAATGCCCCTGTTTACTTGAGCGGATGAACTTTTTCTTTCCTGGGAGGAATTTGCGTATGAAATTTCATCTTCGAGGTCGGTTTCACAGAACAAATTATGGCAGTAATGAACCGATTGAGCGTTGCACTAGCTAATTAAATTTAGTTATTGATCGCATTGATGTTTTTGGAAACTATTCTAGAAATTCTTTTAAGAATCATATAATGTCTGTTCTCTATCACAACAATTAATATTTTAAAACACAGGAATAGTTTTAAGTTCATAATAATTATAATAATAATAGTTTTTAGGTTGTCTAATTGAGTTTGTAGATCTAATTGATGAAAATAATAAATAAATAAATAATGTTCATCCTTCAGTTCTAAAACATTTCTGTGTTCATATTTCACGTATTTTTCCCAAATTATTTTATATATTTTTAATAACTTCGTGTGTGCCAATTTGAAAGTGACGATAATAAGGTAAATTTTTTGTGAGTTTTGTTGTGAGGATTATCGTAGAATTCGGAAAATGTTATCGAATCACAACAAACCTCACAAGAAAGCAACCTCACAAGAGCTTGTGTCTTGCGAGCGCTCACAACGGCACAATCGGTCTGTTAGCTTCACTCTTCAGATCACTTTTATTCGAATTTTATTAACGAAGTTCACCACCACCTTTGTTTCAATTTCTAGATTTGTTCACTTTCAATTGAGATTGATTGACAGCTCAATTTCTTCTCAATTTGTTTTCCCAGTCTAGCAGGTTATTTTGCACTTGATTGAAAAATATCCTTGAAAGGAAAATTTTACAATTTCGGTTAAGGCACCAAGTGACAAAGAACAGAAACAAGACGTTTTGTCGCCAAATAGCCATTTCTCTGGCGCTAAATTCTGTTGCTGAAAAACGAATGTTCTGTTCCCAATTGTGTTTCTGTTGCAAATGTATGGGATTTTGTTTAATAGCGCAAAATGAGAAAATATCAATTTTTTTATAGGTATGGAATTTGACACATTTTAGAGGCTTAGAATTATATTTAACTCCATTTTTTTTCGCGTAATTTTGACAGTGTATACTTCTGTGAAGTAGATCCAGGTTTACCCCGAACTGTAGCGCCACCTTTAAGCCAGTAAGACTTCTGTGAAGCAAATGAACTTATTTGCTAAATTATAGCTTGGGACATTCTGTTTAAAAAATTCAGTTCCCCTCGAACTGGAAGCTAGGTTTTAGAGTGAGATGGCAGATTTATTTCGCAATTATTTCGAAAATTACAAGAGTATCCCTCAAATTGGCTGGAAAGACACTTTCTTTTACTCTATGAATTTTAATTTAAACGTATGTATCGACGTTGGTGAAACATTCATCTAGGAGAATGCATCCGCCTGATTTATTTATTTACTGGAATTTTTTAATGATAACCAATTAAAATTTGTATTCGTGGTATTAATTAGATTTAGGCACACTAATCTTATATCCCAAAATTGAATTTACCTAAAAATGGGTGAACAAAATCAACCAACTAAGATTCGAGCTAAGCTAAGCAACACTACACCAGTGAAGAGAAACGAATACCAAAAGTATATCCACCACTACACCAAATTGGGAGTTCTGGCTTGGTTTGGTGGTACAACGGACAGTAATTCAAGTCAATAGTGACTCCAATTGCAATTGCAATTGTTTTTAATAGAAAACTACTCATCAAAAGTACAACTCCATAAAATGTTCAAAACTTCATTAAGGCAAGCTTTGAAAATTCATACCGTAAAAAATAAAAAACCCAAACGGAATATCACAAATTCGTCGAATTCAGTCGTGAACACTTGGCTATACCGAGAACGGAAAAGAAATATTAGAAAAAATATTTAGCGATCATTGGATAATCTCTTGGACGGTTTTTCTTTCCATTTCGTGAACAATCCAAAAAAGAGAAGAAGAAAATGGCAACAACCGCCAAGCCTGGTGCTACTCCAACAACCACTGGGACTCCCGGAGCTAATGCAGGTGCAACTACGGAAGCGGGCGTTGAGTCAACGACATCTGGGGCTGCAATGTTGCAAGATTCCAGTCTGTATTTAGTGCGTTTGATGGTGGTCGTCCTTTGGATGGTCTATCTATTCCCGATATTCGCTAAATTCATTGGTGTAAGTCAAGTCATAGATTGTGCAAGTACAAATTAATGGGGATTTCTTTTTTTCAGAGGAAGCAGTCAAAATGGCAGAGAAAATTGAAATCCGGCTGGGAGGCTTTGAAGGGAGAAAAATCCGTTGAGGAACAGACACATTAACGGATCGTAGCTTTAGTTTGTGTGAAATTCGACGACCAGAATTAAGATTTTGTGTTTTTGAAGAATTTTCTTGCAACGAAATTAAAGGATGGATATATTTGTTTGAATGTGAAAATGTGTTTTGATGGGTTTTACTTTTCTGGGGTGTTCTAGAAGTTTCGAAATCATGTCCTTTTGGATACAATTGGAAGTGGAAACAACAAAACGTGAATTGAAAGTTAGAATAGGACTGGCAATTTGGTCAATTTGTGTCCAATTTTCTTGAACCTTCTTGATTTGGGTGGGTGATGGTGCAAAGAGGCTTGTTTTGTCACCAGTTGCGTTGCTACCGTTGACCACAGGCAATCTTTAGATATGCGATTTACGTATTTGGGTTCATTCTCCACTGACATTTGTGATATTTTAAAATTCAGCAACAACAAAGGGAGGTTTGCTCAAAACTCGGAACGTTTAACAAAAGTCGAGTAGGTACACTTGACGAATGAGACGTTGCCTGCCATCCCCAGTTGGAAAATTGACAGCAAAATTCGAGAGGTCTCAGATAAGAAACGGACGTGATTAGTTAAATAAATGTAACAAGAAAGGTATTTTTGAGGTTAAGAACCAACAAAGCGGTTTATGAAGTATTTTTTTGACTAGTTTTCCAAGGAGCTAATTGCGGTATCCTCATATAGTGATATAGCAAACAAAAATCAAATCGAATCCTCTCTGTCGGGTTCTCAGAATTGGTGTTCATAGAAAATTCCTTGAACCGTTTGTCTTTGCTTAGAAAGGAATTACAACTTGTTGCAAGTAATTCATGAACATCAATAAATAAATTTAACGCTTAACCAATTGAGAATAAAATCACCTAGTGGAAACAGATAATGGAATACATTTTAAAACTGACAAGTCCGATAAATTTCAATCATCAATTTTAAAAATAAATACTCATACTCGATAAGGACACTCGGTGTATACAAAATTCATCAACTTCAAGGTCAATTATCAACCATTTCATTCGATAAATGTGTCGCCTAGTCGTACATGAACTCTACCGGTGAATGCAATCTTTCAGTTAATCCTTTTGCTGTTTTTATAATAAACTAGCGGACACGGCGAACTTCGTCTCGCCCCAATTTAACGCCTTTAGATAAACTCCACAACAGTGATAATAAAACACAGATACTCGTGTTCAAATTTCAATGTGATTTATTTTCCATTGTTCATTATCATTAGTTTCTCGACTGACAACATCGTACCGTTGCACAATCTCGGATGATTCAGATTCCGCAACATGGTTATGATCGATCCCACCTTCAGCTCAAAAATTGCGTCGGATAGTTAGTCGCTTCATCCTCGTCGGTCTCGATGTCAACGGATTTCTACGAATGAAGTTTTCCAGCGATTTGACTTTGAATAGTGAAAACCTATCGACGTCCTTATTCTTCGAGATTTTTATAATTTTGTGCAGTGCCGGGGAACACTTTGATGAGTTCCTCCTCCGACGATGTGAAAACACGCAAAAACGTTCGGCAGTTTCAAATCGGAATGTGCAGTTCGACAACAATGTGACAGCAATGCCAGAGGATGCAATAGCCAACGCAATTTCAAATCTTGACCGAGTTGTTGCCAGAATTAACGAAATGACGAATGTCTCATCGGGAGCATCGAGAAAGTAAACGCCTCCCGTTGCATGGTCAAAAGAATCAGCGAATTGTACGCGTTCTTCTGCTTGGCATTCAACACCGGCGCATTTGTTCGGACTCTTTCGTACAGCTCATCTCGATCATAGTCTTGCTCCCGTTGCATTTCGCGATTGAATGCATATTGTGCATTGAACCTACATGTTTTGCTTCGTTGAGTCGAGGAGCGTCGATTAATATTTAGGGACGAAATTTTCCAAGCTTCAAAATGAATTTTCCACCCTTGTTGCATCATGCGATAAAATGAAAAATTTCGTCGGGAAAAAAATGTTAATTTTTCGCATTTTTCGGGAATTTTACAAGTTTTCCACTAAGAATTTTCAATCCTTCCATTACGGAACGGCACACAAAATTTTCAACCTTTTCCAAACAAAACATTTTTTTTTTTATTATTTTTCCGGATGGTTTTTCCGAAATTGTCTTTCGTAAAGACCTTCTCCTTATAGTAACGAACCGCTGAAAAAAAAATTGAGCCAACTCGGCCCAGCCGTTCTCAATTGATAAATTATCATACATTTTTTACACCATTTTTATTATATAATTCTTCTCAATGTCAACCAAAACTGACGTCTATTAAAACGTTACTGTCAATTAAAGAAGTGGCACAGCTTTTGATATTTCCAGAAGGGCTTTTGTATGCCAACTGAACCATTGAAGACCTTGGTTGAGTGTCAAAAGCGACACCATTTGTCAAATTGACAGGTAATTTATGTATTTTGGCATTTCCTGGAATATTTATTAAGGAAAAGGCAGCAACATTAATAAATACAAGAATAGAATTTAATTCTATTTAATATTGGCGTGGGTTTGTATTGAATCGTCAAATTTGTAGAAGTCAAGTGTACAAAAGACCCATTTTTTTAGTTTTCTATATAAGCATTCAAACAAAACCAAAGATACACATATAAATTTTGGACATTTCCATAAGCATCTGTCAATAGATTTGTTTGACAGAAAAACCCTCGATACCATCTTCTAACAAAGGGTAAGACCAATAAATCAAGATCACCAAGTTTAGCAAAAACCGCATAAACAACATACTGTAATGACCGACCAACTGAATTTGCATGTCACTAATGTATTTAGTTAATCCAAGTATAAATCGGTATACATCCGTCAAATGTGTGCCTGTTTGCAAGTGCCTACAAGTATCTTCAAAGTTTTTTTTCCCTATACGGCATTCAATTGCAAGAACAATACAAAATACAAGTATTGCAGTATTGGCGGAGGAATAACAACTTGAATTGGGCGACCTGCACCAGAGTGTGGGCGGTCAACCTCACTTTATGTTTTTTTTTGTATATTTGCTCTGGCAGAGCTCCATTATTTCGAAATGTAACGAGGTCAATGGGACACCCCGCCCCACACACAGCAAACGGGTGGCACTTAAGCGACTAACACATGCTACTGATCATAAATTATGTGCACTGTAATTTTACTTCAAGGATTTAGCGACCGCAAGTAAACAAAGTTGCAACCAGTGATCCTCGATGATCGCGTAAAATTTCAAGATCAGACCATTTATAATCTCCTGGGCTTGCATCGGAAATGGGAAATCAGCCAGAGATGTATACTCAGTTATTCTTTTGATCATGATGAACATGAAGGAGTGATCGATGATCAGAAGGTTCGAACTGGATCAGCGGCACAAGCGACGCACTAGAGTGTATCACCTTGCAAATTGCAATCGAAAGTGAAACAAATCACCGTCACACAGACTGTTGGCAGTATAGTGTGCCGTTCCGCATGGCGAAGTTCATGATTGGCCTTTTGTTGTGGCAACTGGCGACGACAAAGCGATTGCTGATGACGGCGCGGCGGCATTCCAGAAAGGTGGCTCGTCGGACACGGTTCGTGAAATACGACAGTCAAGCGGAGATGGAGTGATGCTGGTGGTGTCGGCCGGAAACCCACTTATTTCAATGGGGGGTGGCAAATATAAACAAAATTTGAATATATCTGCTCAGCATTAGGTATTAGCATACCTATAGTTTAATTTACTGCACGTTCAAGGTTACCGCAACTGCGATAATGGCTGGGAGTTTGTTATTTGTGCGAGCATTTTAATTGGAATTTGAGCCGTCTCTACTTGCAGTAGATTTGTTTGTTGGTTTTTGTTGATTCGAAATTAACCACCACTATGGAGTGACCTTGGACAGCGGAGTACAACTATTGGCACGATCGTCGATCTGTAGAAGTACGAAACAAATATGCTCGAGAACTTCAAGGATCTTAATCAGGAAGTCTGTTAGTGGTTTTGATACGTGGAGGAGGTAAATATGAACATCAAACCAACGAGAGAGAGAGAAACCTAGTGTTCATTATTTTCACCGGCAAGTGTCCTTGATTGAACCTATAAGGTACGAGGATTTCTCGACGTATTTAACTTTAACTGCCTTGCACACAGTTTCTGTTAACTCAGTATAACACTAAGACTAGATTAGAAGACAAGCGATCTTCAAAATGGTAAAATAATCTCCCAGCAAACTAGAAGATTCGCATTTTCTTCGCATCAAGTCCCCGGAAGAAGATGTTGTTAGCAAAATGGTTGTCTTAATGAACATAGTCGATAAAATAATCGACAAAATGCGAACACTACAACATTTCTCGGTTTAAAAGACAACGGAAATGGAAGTTGATCGTTAAAAAGATCAATACATTTTAGAAGGAATTCGGCCAAGAAAAAAAAATCCCATCCAAAAGTATCATCAGAGTTTAACTGAGAAGATCATTGATCGTAGAATTTGAGATAATTGAAATAAAAGAAACCGATCTCCGTAACCCATAATTTACTTCGTTTAGGTAAGCTATGAAAATCAGTTTCCTGTAGAAGAGGAACCACATTCGATGATCACCTATCTTTAAGGCCTTCGTCTCAAGAAAATTGAGACTTCGCTTGCGAAACACTCGTAGAGAAGACAATGGACATGAAATGGTAATGGCAAAATGATTTTGGGACAGCAGACACGTTTGCTTTAGTTTGAATAATCACTGATCTTAGCCTAGTGTGAGAAAAAGCCTGACTTTTGCCACTGATCTTACTTGCTTTGATTATTCCCCGATCTTGGTCTACAAGTTACTGATCATGCAATGGCAAATCGGACATAACCCCTAAATACGACTGATACCTTTATAAGCAATTGATCTTCACATAGAACATAGAAGAAACTAACTATTTGGCCAAAAAGGTTGTACACATTTAAACCGTGATTGAACAAGAAAATCCCTCACTTATTCATTGATCCGAAAAAGATGTTTAAAGCCAGCAGATCTTTGCAGTGTAAACGATCGTCGATTTTCTTCAAACGCTAAAAAACGATAATTAAGAGGTACTAGTAATCTCGCCCAGGGATGTTATGGCCAGAAAATCAAGCAAATCCCAAATACGACCATCGACGACTTTAGCAAGTAATGTCGCCGTGCTCAGCTGAAAATTATCTGCGGGAAAGAAAAAAAATTCAATACAGCGGCTCTGACTAATCTTACCATTTTGAAACTGATCTGAGCACAGAATATCACCAAAAACACTGTCAGTACAATCAATTGCTCAGACTTTCGCTAACTAGCTTGGAAAAATCGATCCGCCACACCAAACAACAAACCGAGCTAAACGTCCATTCGGTAAACAAATTAATAAACTCAGGTCACTTGGGGTTCCAACCCTATTAACCCTTCCTGAGCAGTGAGAAACTGCCTCTAAATTGTATCTTCGTCAATATTCTCGTTGGAAATGCTCGGGCTCGCCCTGATTTGATCGAACTGCAAGAAAAATCCAATTAGCACCGACGACAGTACTCCATTAGCCCCCTAGCACGTGTCCATATTGAATTCCGCATTCTGCGGCATCAACTAAAGTGATAGCAATTTATCGCTTTTATTACTGCTGCCGCTTACACACACAAACCATAAGAGACACTAGGACGACGACCACCGCAGTCGTCTGGTCTCTGGTATACCAAAGTGCATGCACATCGGCGCGGTCTGTGCTCTGCGTATGCGTCTGCTGATGCGAAACACGCAACAAGCAATTGCATTGATTACACCACACTCGTCGTCGACGCTGAATGCTGCATGCCGCCGCCGCCGCAGCAGACGGGGCCGCACAGAAGAATGATTCACTTGTTTGCGCTGCGAAAAAATGCGTTTTTAGGTTACCCCCAGGAATGCTGAGCGAACGTGTCGACAAGTTTATGAAATTCTTTCGGACGAAGACGAAGATCCCATCACTGTCACCCCTTCTAGCCGAATTGGTTGCAAGGGTGTCCCAGCGATATATGTAGAGGAACTGTGCCACCTCTAACACAGTTCTATGTCAAGAAGCCAAGAATAATGTGCGTGGCAATAGAGGAGATCTGGCGCGGTGATGGACGGGACGAGCACAGAGCTGCTCAGATAAGCAGCGGTCCGCTTTGAAGTTGGCATTCGCATAGAGATGGTAGGTTTCCATTACATTCCTGCATATTATTTAAACTTATACACATACAGAGCGAGAGGTTGATAAGCGGCACCGAGTCTGGCGAATACTGAGTGCTGCTCTGTGCGAATCGCACAGTGCTAAGTGTGCCATATTTCATGTAGATTTACTTTGTACTCTAAGCTTAACATTTAATTGCGCAACAGATTGAGAATATTGATAAAGTCATAGAGAATAATATAAGAAGGTGATTGTGGATATGATTGATGGGACGATGGACGCAATGGGGTCATGTCCTTGATAAGAAGATATGACTGTAGCGCTTGGAGAGATCACACAAAGAGATTTGAAGGGAACTGCGTTAGTTGACCGGTGATCACTGGGAATAAAGATCGATCAGGCTTTTTTTACAGAGTATTATGGGCTTTTAATTAAGACTATTCAAGAATAACTCTAAAATACATGAAATTCTACTAAGCGAGGGGTCCAGGTTCGAATCCCGCAAAAACCCAAATTCCAACTCAGGGTTTTTTTCACTGCGCCACCTCTCGCGAACGTCTGACAAACATCCGAGAGTATAACTGTCA
This sequence comes from Cheilosia vernalis, assembly GCA_949126925.1. NCBI lineage: Eukaryota > Metazoa > Arthropoda > Insecta > Diptera > Syrphidae > Cheilosia > Cheilosia vernalis. Next base: position 6,695,912 of record OX421360.1, on the reverse strand, counting down.
TGAAAGAGCTTCTCAATCGGCCCGTTTGGAACCGGCATAAAATTGTAGATCCCTTCCATTCGTTCCAAAAATTAAAAAAACTCACACAAAACGAATGGTTGCGAGAAGCTAGGCCCTGGGTCCCTACAGACCTGTTGCGCCAACTATTATTATTATTAACCTTTCGGCTTCCTTACGAGCTGGGGTGGGGCTATGAATCTCTTGGCTGCGTTTGGCATTGGTCAAGTCTATTGTCTTCCCACTTCCTGATTTTTCAGAGCTTGTGATTCTAAGATATTTACTCCGAAGAAGGTTTCAGGACCGATGAGCTGGCGGGATAAACATTAATAATTATAATGGGCTAACAAAAATCGGTTTCGAATTGTCTATTAGACTGTGTATCTAATCTTTGGTGGAGTCCAACATTCTTTACGCAGTTGGAAAGGAACTTTTTTTTTGTCGACTTCAAAGCAGTTTTGGAATGAAGGTGAACGGAAGGAGTAAACTTCAGGTTTCCGACCACATCGGCTTTATAACATTTTGAAAAAAAAGCACTACCTACATAGCTATACAAAGTATATGCAGCTGTTTATAAAGGACGGCAGTGAAAGGCATGTAGTTAGGTATATAAGACTACCTAGAATCTAGGTAGGATCTAAAATGATAAAATTTAATAGGGCCCCACTTCAACACCTGGGGATATAATAGTATACACTTATAGAAACCAGCCCAAGATTCGCAAACAGACTGACTTCTGACTTACTAAGTCCAATTTAGACATAATCTATAAACAATATTTGACAGAAGAACTACCTGATAAAATAGTAAGCTTTTATACAAAAAAGCATCGATTTCGAACTTCAAATGAGGTAAGCTCGTATGTTGTCAAAAAATCCACATTGCGGAAAAATTGCTTGTGCCAACCGCCTAAATTGAGTTTTCGAAATAGGCCTATACGATTTATTGGACACATAGAAAAACTGATAAAATCGAAAAAAAGCATTTAAAAGAGAAAATATATATATATATATATATATTCTGTCATACGTCTTGATAGAGGAAACTAAAAGTATTTAATAAAAAGACGACCAATAACATTTAGAGAAATTAAAGCGGGTGAATCTAAAGGTTCAGTGCTTGTAAATAATATAAGTAATTTTTAAGTCATCTTTCAAAACGTCGTCAGGGGGTTGGTATAACGATTTTAGTGTCAAGCAAAGTAGACGGGGATTTTTTTTTTTAAATACGTCTTTGTGTTTTCTGTTGGCTTCGAAATACAAGGACTTACAAAAGGCAGTCTTATTCTGTTAGAAATGTTAACGTATTTCTTTCTTCGCGTAATATAGGCCTCATAATACCTACTACTTCGCTGAAAAGCCTACTTTACTTTGCTTTGCTGAGATCGAAGCTCAAAAAAACTCGGCTACTGATAAACAAGAAAATTGGTATTTTAAAGTTGTTCGGGTTTTTTTTTCAACTGTACGAAGATTGTATTCATCTTTCGAATGAGGTAGAATTTTACGGCACGTCAAGTAAACTATTTTGACAGCTTGTGAGCAAAATAAAAAATTAAACAAAATATTAAAAATTTAATTGTTTGCGAATTGGTGTTTTCGATTTACAAAAGAAAGAAATACTTATATGTATGAATGTAGGTATGTTTAATGGGCATTTATGGGTTTTCGCAGTGCTACTTTAAGCGATACGAGTTCAGCATTTGTTCGATTTTCAATGAAGCAGATAGGCAAATCGAAACAGACCGAACTATTCGAGAGAAGACTGCTTGAATGAATGGCACTATTTGAGAATATATTTATGTCAATGCGAACGGATATCATTCAATAAGTGCTTTACAAGGGCGGATCCAGGATTTATTTCTGGGAGGGGCACAAAGGCCGGATAGGTGATGAGTGTACCCCATAGTATTGCATTTGAATTTGTCTTTGGGATTCATTCTTTATCAATGGCATACAAAAATAACAAGGAATAAAAAAAACACTTTTTATAATGGTTTAATAATAATAAATTATATGGTTAATAATGACAGTTTTCTTTTATGTTTTCTGCTGAAGATATCCAGTACTTCGTCAGGGTTCATCTTTGAAGCAATGTCTTGATGGATATGCATTACACCGCGTCTCTACTAGTCTGAATTATGTCAGACTTTTAAGTCAGAAGTCTTGTCCGCCATATTTGCATTGCTTTGGTTGGGCAAATTGTGTTACGACATTTCATTTCACAAGATGCCATCAACGAAGAAACAAGTGAAGGTGGCTCTTGCTTTGAAAGCATTAATCGACCTAAAAAAATTGGAAAACCAGATGTTAGCCGAAAACAAAAGAAAGCACAGATTGTGGGTATATCCGTTTCTTCAGAAGAGAGAGCTACACGATTTGGAAGCGCATTTGTTAAAAGATGTTATATGGGACAATGCATAGGATATTTAGGTATGGAAATAACAATTTTAAATTATAGATGCCGTCGTAGAAAGCGGTTGGTTCAAAATTGCAAAGAATTTGGACAAATTCTGGGACTTTGCTCATACACTGGGATAGATGGAAAACATATCATTAAAGGGCCAAGTTACTTTGACGCCATATTTCTTCACTTTGCGAAAATCTAAAATCAGCCATAATTGCAAACGCGCACGGTGCCGTGACATAAGGCCATGCGACATAAGGCCATATTTCGATATATGGCGTTATGACACTTTCACAAAGCGACATAAGGCCATATTCGAACATATGGCCTTTTGTCGCTTTGCTAATGCGTCACAAGGCCATTATGGGCTTATGTCACTTTCAAGTTATTCTACTGTTCTGGTTAGTCAAACCTATAAAAAATAAAATAAATATGTTTTATTTTGTATGTATATATATTATTTCACTCCGACAAAGCGCAATAACGCCAACAAAATTTGAGTAATAAGACCAACCTTGCACCCACCCCGTAATCCAACAGCAAACCCAAGCAGGGGGGTTGCAGGGGGGCAGCATGCCCCCCCATACACATTTCATAGTTTGAAAACGCAATAACACCAATTTGGCGTGTTGCGCATTGTCGGAGTGAAATAAGACCAACTATTGAAAGTTGGCTTTATTACACTTTTGCATAGCGAAATGTATGAGTGGCCTCACCGAGTGTTCTCACAACAAATAACACCTTTCTAACCGTAAAGACAGGTTCTTGTTGTTGACAATATAAACATGTACCATAGTTTTTTGAAATGTGGCCCTATGTCGCAAAAAATTATGGCCTTATGACGCTTGAGCAAAGCGCCATATGTTCGAATATGGCCTTATGTCGTTTTGTGAAAGTGTCATACCGCCATATTTCGAAATATGGCCTTATGTCGCATGGCCTTATGTCATGGCACCTCCGCGCACATGTATTCCCGAGAACTACCAAAACAAAGTGATTTTTTGCTGTCAAACGCTGGTCTAGACTTCAAATGTCAAATTTCAGTCAGAAGATCTGTCTGCAGAGATGGCAGGAAAAAAAGTCAGACTGAAAAGTCTAGATCTCTGTCGTGTCCACAAAATCGCGGTATACACGAGACACATTGTTGTCGTGACTGAAGTATTGACTGAAATTATGTCTCGTGGAGACGCGGTGTTAAGGCTAGTCCATTCAGACGATCTACTCTCATATTGCTGCGAAGATATGTCTTTAACCGGCGTAAGGTGGAGAAAAATCTTTCGGCAGTGCTGGTTGTCATAGGAAATGTGCACAAAAATTGACAAAGGGTTCTTATGTTTGGCAGAGCCGTTGCTTTTTTATAAGCTTCTGCTGGTGACTTAGGAATATTTTCTTCTTACCAAATTTGTAACTCTCCCTTCAAAACTAAAATACAAGGTAGATCCTATTTATATACTTCACCGCCTGGCAAAACTGAGATAGTAACTTTTGCAGCTGAGCTCTTGGAAACCTAGACGACATTTCATTTAATAAATAATCTAGAAAAGGTATATACACTTTCACGCTTGTGCCCCAAGATTCACATGTGTTTCTAGGTAGCATATGCAGACAGATTTGGGTAATTTTTCGTCTTGATTTCCATGGAAAAGTGATTTTTATTTTCGCACATAGGCACACTTCGCCTGTTTTGATTATGGAATGAACAAGCAGTAGGTAATAATGCAGCCCCCTGGATCCGCCCTTGATGAGTGCTTTCATTCAAATTGTTTGATTTATTTGATTAATTTGACACACAAAGCAAAAATCAATGTAGTATCAAACTCATAATTCCATACTCGAGATGCAAATCCGCATGGAAAACACAGACGAGTAACATTCGAAGAGAAATTCTCGTATGTAGATTCCGAAAATTACAAATTTCAGTTTTTCGCATCGCTTTGGGGATTTTGACAGATAAACTATGCGAGCATTTTTGATAATTGGGGTCCTCATAGCTCAAAATAAAATTCCACTACCTACCTGGGTGTATAACTTTTGAAAAGCTCTTCCCAACTTGACTATACAGAGTTTTAGCTTTCATCACTAATCTACTTTCACCTTCATCATTCCATTTGATTGTGCGGCGTGTGGCACTGTCGATGGTGAATGGGTTTCGATTTTGGTACATTCAATTCCACATCTCCCATAGCCGTGATCGTCTAGTGGTTAGGACCCCACGTTGTGGCCGTGGTAACCCAGGTTCGAATCCTGGTCACGGCAATGTACTCAAATACATTGTCACGGGGGAGATTTTTTTATTTTTTTTTTTTCAATTTACAAATACCATTGGCAGCACATCAGCATCAGTGCTTCCTGTCAGCCCGTGTATATGACAGTGACAGAACGAATGTAATTCTGCCATAAAATTCAGATCGTAAAATTTGATATTCCGTAAAGTTTTGGCACGAAATTGAATTTAATTAACCCACCTACCGCAAGATAGAAATCTATCTTCTTCACATAAGTAGTGTGTGCATCCATTTAAATTTCCACGTCTTATAGTCATCCGCCCAGCGGTGGGGCATCGACTATGGTGATGATGAACTACGATTGACAGCGGCAGCATTGAAGAAAGCTAATTTTCAGTTTTTATTACTTTTTAACAAATGGTAATCAGTCGAGTGTCGGATAGTTATACTTTCGGGCAAGGTCGGGAAGCATTGTTTGCTGGTGCGGTAGATAGATAGATTCACAGCAACAATGTAACAAATTAAAACAAAATTAATATTATACTACTTGAAGTTTGGCGAGGAGGACGCATGTTGCCGGCAGCGGCAGCCTCAGAGCGTTTAAAAATAGTGGAAGTTATTGCGATTTTTATGCGATAATGATGGAAGCGATGGTTTTTATGGTATCCACTGGGTAATACAGTATGCTGATTGGAAGCATTATGTAAGTACAGAATGAGCGAAGAGTTATTTTCGAAATTGTGCATTCGGTGAATAACAAATGTGGTTAACAACTGCAGATGATGTGTGCGGGTGACGGCTGACAGAGAGGGAAGCATCGTTCTGAGATTTACTCGAAATATGTATTGATTTTTTTTTGGTTCTAGCATCAAGAGTGTAGACACATATTTTAAAGGAAACAACGAAGCAGGAAGAATATACGTTATTTTACTTGCTCGTATGTAGTGCGCTGTGGGATCGGTTCAAGTTTCAAGGCCATTATTCTGTCACTATGGCGGTTTACAGTAAGAAGGTAGTAATAAAGATAGTATAGGTAGTAATTCAGGAGACTAGATTTTAGAACGTCAGTCCTGTGTATGTTAGCATTTTATATTTAGTGCGGATTTGCAAGCTTATTTTTACAAAGTTTAATCCCTTGCGGTCTCGATAGACACTGAAATAGGAGCGTTCACTAGGAAGGTATATATATCGTATTTTTAGATGACTTTTCCAGAAGCTGCATGGACTATAAGCATCAGGAGGAGACAATTCTCCACTTGTTTTTTTTATGATATTGAACCTTAAGATTCATGGAATACTTACTCGTCAGTAGCTCTTGCTAGGTTAACGAGTTAGTAGTTAAAGCGTATTCGTCAACACACTGAATCTTCCATTGGCCCTGAGAGTTGCCAAAATTATACCGACAGCCGCTTCAATTTGAAAAGGCATCAGGTAGAGAGATTATTTTATTTCTTATACTGTGAAGTATATCAGCGGTTGTAAGGCTTTAATTGACTCAATTTTGAACGCAAAATACGTTAAAATTTCGGTGAAATTCATCACACTATCCGGAAGATGCTATAATTTTTGTAGATGACGGCAAATGGTAATTCTACTTTCACATGCGTGAAGTAAACAGATAGTAGGAGTATCTGCCTACAGAACGTTGGGGGGTGATAGCGCAGCGTGAGTTTCGGCGCAGATTTCCCGGCCGTCCAACACCAACTGGGTCAAGACGTTCAGCCGCTCGCTCAGAAGAGTATAGGAGAATACGCACGATGCTGTCAAGACTGCCAGCCATTCAAGTATCGATCAGTGGACATATTACGCAATAGAATTTTAATTAGCGATATACAATATACAGACGGTGCTTCCGGAAAGTCGCAAGAAAAAGAATAAATAGGTGTGTTTTTTTGAGCTTCTATTTCAGCAGAGCAAAGTAAATTAAGTACATAAACTACAGTGAGTCCTCAAAGTATTAAGTAGAGCTAAGCTGTTCTTTACTTTGCTTTGCTAAGATCGGAACTCAAAAAAAACCGAATAATGATAAAAAGACGTGTCATTTCTGCAAATTTCCATTTAATGTGGAAAAAAATTAAACACATCCATAACACAATCGAAAAGCAGAACAAACATTTTTCATTCATACAAAAAATTACAAATTTGTTGTCGCTACTATAGGTATGAAGGAAATTCAAACCGACCAAGGAGGGATCTGATTGACACTTTGATCGAACTTATCAAGTCCCACAGAAGACTGTTGTTTAGCTGAACTTGCTTCCCAAGTCATGCTTTAATAATAATTAACTAAACTTTTTTTCTCAAGTCTTGCTATAAATCAAATCATTAATGTAAGCTGCACCCAACCAACCAACCTAGATGCCCCCCAGGAAATATTTAGTACACCTTGTAATAATCTAGAACTCTTTGACTAAGCTGTGTGCCTGCGATTTTCCTGGCATACCTTTCCTCTGGTATTTATGTCAACAGAATTTGTCATTCTTTTTTCAACAAGCAACCAGAACACAACCAAATTAATAAAATCATTTTGTGAAAATTAGTTCAAAAGTCAAAATAAACCTCATTATTCTTGAGCTAATTAAATAAAGTTTATTAATAAACAACTGACGTGTGCCTCAAACCTTGACGATGACGACGGTGATTTGTCTTAATAAAATTACAAACGCATAGGTTATTGTATGAAGGAAATCCATTTGACAAAAGTCATTTATTTTAAGTTTTCTAAGACCTAACGGGGAATTTCTCATGCGAATTGGTACACAACATTTAAGAGGCTTCATGTGGATGCAGTCCAGTCAGTAATTGGTAGCAAAAGTGTTCATAGGTCAATGATAAGCGCTTTGCAAATTGACGGCAAGGTCCACTCCCAAGCATGACTTTCCGAAAATATTTAGAAATTAATGCAGAATTCGGACGAAACTCCACGGGACACTTTAATAAGTCGTGTGATTTTAAATGGACACTAAATAATTATAGTCAACTCTCCTAAACAAAACACCAAAGGAAATCTCGCAAAAATGTCCCAATAGCAAATTTGTAAGGGGCCGCCCACAAATTGAAGCGATAACCGAGGCTTTGAGCCTTCTGCCTCACTAGTTGGTAGTTTCCACCCTCGTTGGAACTTGTAACTATGAAAGACACAGGGGTCGAAAATCTTTTAAATGATTAAATCCCGACTAAAGGCTGGTTCTGGCAACAGCACAGTACAAACAAACAAAATTTGAGGGATCTTTAGTCAAAGGCGGAAAAGAAATTAATTATATCGTATAAGCAGTTACATCATTCCAGATTTATATAATCACTCAAGTCATTATAAGTCACTCAAAGCCACCTTAACCTTGCACTCCATCCTTCACTCATTTTGTAATGTAACTTTCTAGACCAAACTCTGCTGATAATGAGGCAAATTCTTGCCAAAAGTTCTCTCTATACGAGTACAAGCTTTATGTAAATTGCCTGCCAGTTGGTGGTTAATATTTCTTTTTACAACACTCAACATTGTTGCATGCATGTATTGCATGTTACATTTAATTGGCATTTGCATTTTACAATTAGAATTCCTTTTCTTTTCGAATTTTCATTTCGACATCAATTATAATTGACAAACAACAAGATTTCGCTTATTCAACTCTGAATATGCGTGGAGCGATTTTATATTTCTGAGTATTATGTGTGAGTGTATTTTATTTTTTTGTGGCCTTAGGATACGATTTGGAATGCGTATACTGTTGACATGGGGTGGTCATGTCCCATATGTGACCTTCTAGACGATATCAATGCTTTTTTTTTTTTAAATAATTGTGTCGAACATGTGCTCTCTGAGAACATGAACATGACAGACGGCGTTACATTCGGCGTGTGATGTCATTTTTCAAATAAGATCTTTATGCTTCTATACAGTCTAAATTGGGGTTGCCTTTGAAATGGGGGAGTATCGAGTATGAGGAATAGTGGATAGGATAGCCGGTAGCCCTAGCCATATGGCAGAATTCTTTCTGAGTCAGCAGCAGCAAGTGCAACTTAACAGATCGAGGTGCTCCTCAGCTCAGTCTTGAATTGCCGAACTTTGATGTAAGACCTTAACAAGTCCTAGCCTAAATGTGCACTGTTTCTGTTCTTGGTAACAGTCACTTTTGATGGCAGTATTCAATCCATCGCACAGTTGTCAACTTTATCTACCACCAAAGTCCACGTTATAGTTGTATTGCTGTTTGTGACTTGTTAAGGCTCATTACATTCTACCAAACAATCGACTTCTCACACAAGACAAATATCCCCTCCTTCGCGATCTCGAGGATCACTCATCCAAACCCCATTGAAATTAAAAATAAACCTCCTTCTAAGTAGTCGCCTAACAATTAACAAAAGTCATTGCCCTTCACGCTTCACCGAGTCCTTCAACCACTTATCGCCACTAACATGTTTTTAAATATATCCGCTATGGCATAATTATTTCTACTTAACATTTGATAGAAATCTTAATTCGGGCACTCCCGTCGCCATTACAAAACATGTTTTTGGAACTTCCACTGATTGCAGTATTTCACACACAACACTTCTCACCCTGTGGCCATGTTCAACAAGTACGTGCAAGTATACTACGCATTTGTACACAACTCCGCGGCGACGACAGCATTTTAAATCATCATCGTGGTCCGCGTTCAGTCGTCGATCGTATTGAAAGAAATGATTACCTGTACCCGTGTAGACACAGCGATTAAGTCTGTCTCAGCGGCAGCATCACGCAGACCTGTCAATATTGTCAAATTTATTACACGAATTAAGCATCACCACCATTTGTGTCAATGACGAATAGAAAATAAATATTGTAAAATGCTGATTATAGTGTGCTGGCTCAGGCAAAACAAAACAACAAAAAAAAAAAAACAAAATAACAATTTATAATGCCAGTGCCACTAGTTGGCAAGCGGGTAAACAACATAGGAACCCTGCGAACTGTCAAGTGAAAATTTAAATAGCAAACAAGACCGTTGGATAAGTTTTGACAATTTACTCTTGTAAATCAATACAAATTGGAGCTTTGTCAGAAGGCGGAGTTGGCGGAGTTGGCGGAGATTTGTGACTAAGGCTAAGTCTTCTGCGGGAGGGCGGCTTATGCAAATGACATACTATTACTCACGGCGTTTCATTCGTTTTGTGTTAATTGAATAGTGCAAGGGGTGGGAATGCATGAATGATATTGTGTTTAATCAGCTGGAGGTGGTGAGGAATCGCTTTTGAATCATTTAGCTTTAATGTACGATTTACTTAGTTTAATTTTATTTAAATGTGTAAAACGTGATTTGATGTAACGTGGGTGCAATGACTAATTAATTCAATTAATAAGTAATAGGGTGTACAGTCACAGTTAACTGCTGGTAATATCGTGTGCCAAATTGAAACAGCTTGACGATTTATTCTAATCTCATTGACATCAGATAAAGCCATTTTGACAGCAATATTGACACATGTCATGTTCATGTAGTTGAGTCATATTTTTCGCATGACTCTAGTGCTGCTATTGATGAGATTAACTAAAATGACGGATGTCTGCAATCGAGTTGAACTTTTTTTTGACAACTAGTGACAGTTGGTGGGAATTTTTTGACATTGGTAAAGGATGACGGTTTTCTGATGATTGTATGAATATGGAATGTGGGAGCAGTTCTTCTATCGTGTTTATAATAAGGAATGCTAGATAATGGTGAGTTCCAAATTCCAATTCGATATAAATTAGTTATATTCGTGTAGCTAGCAACGAGTGAATTTAGGGCCAAGCACTGGTTAAGTTGGAACACAATCGAAATATTGCGATTGCAGTCCCACAAAAGTAATCGATGTTTTCATAAAAATCACAGTAATAGAGAACATTGCCGAAATAACGAGTAACAAGCAGATTAGGAAGGTACGCCATCAATATAGCTCAAACACATGGGGTAAAGGTTTTATACATTTTTACTAAATAAAATAGAAAATTTTTATGTATAGTTATAAAAAGAAAGAGTTGCGAGTAGGCAAAATGTAAAACTGATACGGGGTTAGTTTGGAAATGTAATTGATATCATACAATCGGAGTCAAAAAAAAGATCTCTAAAAGGAGTAACGAGTAGACAAAGGTTAGATTGAGACGCTGCCAATATTACTCCATTGCAGTCGCACAGTCGACGTTCTCATAAAAAAATTTAAAAATTAGAGAAATTTATAATTAATAAGGAGTAGGTGTATGGGGCCAGATGCAGGTCAGACTGAAACCCGATAGATATAGAAAAAGGCAAAATTATCAAAATAAAAAGTAACGAGCAGTATTCTCAGCCTGATGGAGGTAAGTTTGGAGCGCTCACTCGTATGTGTTAACTTAATTCGATCATAAACACTTACACTTTCTTATTAAAAGGGAAGGAAGGCTAGAAAATTTGCAATATAAGGAGTAGCGAGTAGATGATGTAAGAACTAAACAGATGGTCAAAATTAAAAAAAAATATTTTAATGTTGTTCGGTAAAACAATAAATATAGCGCCGGACGCAGCTGGTTAGCTTATACCATACCACACAGATCCAACTCTTTCTTTAAGTACTTCTTGGAATTTAGTTTCCATACTGTCACTTTAATATATGGATTTTATTTGCACAATATTCTTGCGTAGAAGAATATAAGGTCAAAATTAGTATGTAGTGTCAGCGGGTCGTAAAACTATTCAAAAATTCGTTGTCAATTTTGAACTTATTTTCGAAACCACAACTCGAAAAGTAGGTTCATACTCTAAACTTGTCGCCAAAAATGCAGATTGATCGCTTTCTGTCATCGAAACCATTGGATAAATTTTCATTTAATTTATTTCGAAAACACACTACGAAACCTAAAATAAGCCCCAGAGGAGGAGGCAACAACTCTAAAAGAAAAGGTTTACACAAAAAATCCTCAGTCTCTTACATTGGACTTGAATCGACAAATTTTAGACACTGTCCTAGGGGATGTCATCAAAGATTGGAGCGTTCCGAAAATCGAAACGGTGGTCACTAAGAGGAAACATTTTTTTTTATTTACATTTCAAACATCATCAAAATTAGCAAACACAGAATTTCAATAAAATCAAATTGTCTGAATTTATTGTAAAACTAAACATCGAAGTCGACTTATAGTTTTTGGCCCACCTATTTTTTATTTGATCTGTGGAACGATAACTTTTAAGACAATTCTGCATTTCAATACAATTGATTAACAGGGAGTCCGAGTTATAATCCCGATCGGGAACGGAAACATTACACCCATCTCTGGAAGTTAAACCAAAAAAGTACACTCTTGTCCAAAATCTGGAATAAAATGATCTCTAGAACCCACAAGCTCGTTTAATCAATTGCCGTGATAAACTTAAATGATAATTGAAGGAATCGATACTTCCTAAAGCAAATTTGAATCAATAGCAAGTCCTTCCTCAACTTCTTCCCACAACTGAAGTCCAAGCATTCCTAACTCTAATTATGCATAGAACCCTGTCTCACCCAAGACTCATTCATTCACATGTGGGCGTTGTTCGCGCCTAATTTACATAGGCTCAAGTCGAAAAAAAAAGACAAAAAAAAACGCCAAATCTATTAATATAAAATGACAATTATGCAAATGATAAGCAACATCATGATGTTATATACATTTATATGTAGAGCCCGGCATTCAATAAACAACAAGACACACCGCGGTGTGTATGTTTACACTAACCTCCAAATCGTCGTGTTCCATTCCATTGTTGAACTTGCACAGCAGAGCAGATTGTTTGATTGTTTGGGTGTATAGTGATGTAGTGACTCAAGATCACAGCAGGAATCGCTGTTGGCTGTTTAAGACCCGATCGCACCACACCACACACAAGGCACAACCAAAGTCAGTCAGTCAGTTCGTCCGTCCGCCAAAGTATGTGTCTCGCACCTTGACTGGTGCTCGGCTGCCTGGGAGTCCGTGACATCTAGCCGGAACGCCACCGAGTCTACTTCGGTGATTGTGTGGCACGGAGTCTTTCGAGTGCTTATGCTAATGTTCTTCACAACTTTAATAATGAGTATTGTGTTGCGCCACCGGGTGTGTGTCATGCATGCGTGTACCAACTACCAACTTACCTGCAAAGAGACGGAGACAACAAACAGACAAGTTGTTAATAAAGTTTTCCCAATTAATTTGAATAACATAAACTAAGCGTGCAGTATGAGTAATTACTTCTAACTCACTAACTGGATTGAATTGGAATTTTCAATACCAAGTTCGGGTTGACCTTATAACGTTTAGAATGAATGGAATTCCTTAGGATTCGAAAATACATATGGCAGCGTCAAATTCGTTGCGCGATGAAAGGTGTTGCACCCTAAACTTAAGTTGTTATGATGGCAGGTATTTAAAAAAGTGCTTGTCAGTATTATCTGAAAAGTAGTTGGCAGTTTCTAAGCTTTAAAAGACTTTCATTTTTGACACAAATGTGTCATTTCCAAATGTAAGAAAAAAGAAGTATCTTGTCAGGAGTAGGTATGTGCAAATTCTACTCATTTATCAAGGCTTTTGGCATCCATAGGGTTTATATGTCAATTTCATAGAAATTTTCCTAGGAATGTACATAACAAGCTACTACCCAATTCGTACCTGAAATACTGTCAATCGCAATACCTTTTGACAGTTGCAAATGGGAATTTTTATTTTTTAAAGCTTCTAAAACGACGGAAAGGCACTTAAAATAAGATTCCTCATTTTGATGAATTTACCCAATTTGAAATACGTAACTTTTCCAAACGTTGGTGACAGCTGTTAGTACGCATTTGGAGTAGGTATAGATAGTAATAAAAAGCTAATTCGCTTTTGAAATACGTAAAGATGAAAGTAGATAAGCAATAAATTCCACACTTTTGACAACTATACAGCCTTCAATGTGAAAATTAGCACCAACACTGAGAAATCTTTATCACTTTTTAAATATTGCAATATTATTAAAACGGGTAGCGCTGCCTAAAATGGCACAACCTAAACAAAATGATCGATATCTAGGTCTTAAAGTGAAATTCACTTTAAGCAATACATTCATAGAATAGAATAACCAATTGCCCTAATATGTTTGGGTTAAAAAGTTTAAAATATATCCAAAAAGTCTTTAAAATAATTAATTTTCGAAATGCCTATACGTGCCACAAATCAAATGTCACTTGTATAAAATGGTACACTATTAGTTTGATTGAAAAAAGTGGTCTCAATTTAATACAATTTCTGAACTTTCATCTGATGTTTAGTTTGAAGTAGCTTCAACATATATACATTTTTTTTTGAATAAACACGCGCTAGAGGTTATGACTAGTCTTATGGTGTAGTATGATGTATGAAGTACACAGCTCACGGGCTCAAAAAAGTTATGAACCTTATAGGTATATGCGGTGCACAATGCAAGAGGCATTTTCATCTGACGCCTGAACTTAGACTCATTTTTTTCCGCAGTTCTTTCCATAGCTAGGTACTGAAAGCTGCAACTGCCTGAAGGTAGTTTCAAAACTACTCAAGATTGAGGACGCGTATCTAGTCTCGACGGGTGGCGTTTTTTTTTTTTGTTATAACGAAATGAGAAATGTCATAAGTCATAACACTTATAAAGATCTCCGAATTTTCGCCAATCTTCCGTTGGCATTTTTATTCATTCTTTACCACTTTTCACCGACTGCCCGAGATCATTTTGACAGAAAGAAAAAAAACACAACCAACCACACAACACCCTACACTCCACACCGAAACAAAACTAATCAATAAAATTTACGAACTTGAGTATCAGAGAGAGGGAGGAGTCACTTGAAGATTTATTTGCCAATTGCCGTGCCGATAGATATTGAAAGTTCTACTAAGCTTATACCTGTTCGGGTCGCTTAGAGGTGCAGCACACACCATTTGAATGGCAAATATGCATAGGTACGTTTGCTCTCTGGGCAAGGTAAACTTGGGCCCGCTGGCTTCGTTCTGCAAACGAATATAAATTCAAAAACAACTTTGAATTGTGTGATATATGGGCTTCCAGATAATGGTTGGCCTTTTGCCAAATGGTCAATGGCAACAACTATAGCCAGCTATATAACAACCTTACCAATCTGTCGGCAAGCCTCCACCATGATCGCCGCACTCTGTATACGGGTGCGGGTAGTTTATCGATTAGAACCTCATTATGTCTCTCACTCGTTCGATTCGGTTTTATTTATTTCCATTTAACTTCGCACCTAAACGTCACAAAATTCACTTTACACATCGCCCTGTCAGAAGACGAACCATCACCGCAGAACAGCACTCACTCTGAAGTGAACGCGCTAAAATAAGTGAAACCGGCGCATACTGAATCACTTGGCATTTTCGAGGTCCCGCGTGGGATGAACAGTTTTATTCATTTCGTGGCCAAAAACTCGCGTGCCAGCGGCAAAAAAAAACAAACGACAGTAAGAGGATGGCAAACAAATTTAAATTTGCTTATGTTTATTATTATTTATTATGGCCGTTTTTTTCTTAGTCGTGTTCAGAAATGAAATTTAGAACTTTTGAGTCACAGAGCTTGCGCTTAATTTAAATCTTCATTGGCGAAGGATAAAATAAAAAATGTGTCGCGATCGTAAAATATTTACGAGCTGCTCTGTTTAATGCATTCGGTTTATAATGGACTGGAATTGGGGAGCTTGATTTATTTTAACTATACAAATTTATGGCGAAGAAATAAACACCCAAATGCTGTAAATCGTGTACTTATATAAAAAATACACAATGGCGGAGAAGTGGAATAACGGCAAGCTCTGGTAGACAACAGACATTTAAGCAATGACAGCAATTGAAAAGCTTATATAGATTCTTAAGACAGGCTTTTATTTTCAACCCTCGCTCAGTGGTCCAGTTCAGTAACAAATGAGTCACTGCATTGTTGTTATTACAGACGAAAATAATGGGATTACGTGGACGTGTCAAATAGGTACAAAAACCCACTTGAGTTCTGTCAAATGCACCACTATTCCCACATAAACCAGTTTAATCCCTTGCAATACTATTATAGTTCAAAGTGTCATTTAAAAAGCTAGTGTCAAATAGGTACAAAAACCCACTTGAGTTCTGTCAAATGCACCACTATTCCCATAAGCCGCAGTTTAATCCCTTGCAATACTATTATAGTTCAAAGTGTCATTTAAAAACTTCTGTCGCTGGTTGGCTAATTCCATCATGAGAATTTAAAATATCTGTCATCATTCATCGCCAATGACAGTTCTTTATATTTTTAGTCTAACATTTACTGTTTTTGAAATACAAACAGAACTGCGGTAGGAAGATTCAAATTTATAAATCAAAATGTCCTACAGGTCGAAAATGCTGCCTGATTAGCGCAACTCAAAAGTTATTAATTCAAAATGGCGGCCTGTGATCACACACCTACCATCACATAAAAAGCACTGCCACTATAGATGTTAAATAAATAAATCATTATTAAACACTTTAGCAATTCAAATGTAAAAATAAATCCAGTAAATTACAAAATGTACAGATGTGCTACAAAAATAACATTTTTACAACAAAATTCTAATAATGACAGAAAAACCAGATTGAGGAACAAATTGTTTTGTTCTAAAATGTAAATTCGTTTGGTAAATTTATTATGCAAATGGAATTACGATCTTTTTTCTTTCGTCCACCTTTAAACACGCTCACAAATATTTCTTTCCCTAATCTTTGATCTAGAAGATTTTTTTTGAATGGCCCCGGTTTGTTGAGGAAAAAAAAAGAAGAATAAAAACAGAATCACAAATTAACCGAGGTGCAAATTAAGAGAGGACAAAACTAAATATACAACTAAATAAAATAATATGCTAATGTGATGTTGGGGCTTTATTTTTCTTTTCGGACGTTTTCTATTGTTAGTTTGTCCTTGAATGTTGGAATGAGAGAAACAGCATATTTACAGTTATGCTAATATTTATCTAAGGTAGTTTTTTTTTTTTGCCAAAGTGCTATAATTATCGGTTCCTATATAAGCCACAAGCCAGCGTTGCCACTTTGCTGCAATAGCAGTAGATCTACTGCACTTTTCGCAAAAAATAAATCTGCTGCCACCAAATCCAATCTACTGCACTTATTTTGTTTGATAAACTAAAGGCTATCCAAACTACACGGTCAACTTCCGTTTACCTACTTTCCCGATTTTTCCTGCAAAATTTGGATGACAGCCCGTGCTATTATTCGCCACCGGGTGGCACTTTTTCAATAATAAATTATTTGTAAATGAATTCATAACAATAGATAAATGTTGAGTATGTTTTTTTTAGATAGCTTTACTTGTTATCTATCGGTCTTCGACGCAAACAAATTTTCATCCATTGACATTTCAGTTTTTTTTATTTTCTTTATATGAATAATATTTTTGACAACAGAATTCATACAACTACCCAGGGGGTTGTTGCAAAAATGCCGATTCACATCAAGTCCCTGCAAAGGATTTTCTAAGGAAATAATATGTACAGTCATCAATATGTACTTCGGAAATCCTATGCAATACAGCATAGTCACATGTAATGTTTGTGCTCTCAGTTGACCATCTAGTTTTTAATTGTGTATCATCTTTGTTGGTCACCCTGAGACTCTCCTGGGCCTTCAGAGTATTTTCAAATTTGAATATAATTTATGGTACGATTATAAAAAAACATTCCAGTGATTATTAATATAGCTCTAGGCAATTGATCTTTATTTGTTGTATATAGTAAAAAATCTACTGCGGAAAAATCCAATCTACTGCATTTTTTGTAATAATCTACTGCGTTCCTCTTATTTGGAAGTGGCAACGCTGCCACAAGCTTGCGAAAATTGGAAAACACGTTTTTAACAAGTCACGTTTGAAGTGGGAAGTAAGAGAGCTAGATGTGCTGTCATTGTGATGTGGGAAACAAATAATGATGTGTGAGTTATTTTATTTCGATTAATGGGAGGAGGAAATTTAATCAAGAGATTATGCAGATGCCTCAAGCGAATTCGAAAACTGAAAGCAAAAATACCTGACAACAGTGAGCTTAAGAACAGTGATTTTTTTTGGCGCCATTGACGCCAACTAAACTTATATAGGTAAGACTGAAGACATAGAACTTGAATGCTGTGTACATTTACTGAACAACTTATATTCAATGGAAAAAGCTTTCAAATGCCTATGTGAAAGAACCTGCTTTTAGTGGTAGTTACTGGCAATCTAGATTCAGATACCCGTAAATATAGGTCAGGTCCGCTTCAGATTTGCGTTGCAAATTTAATGTCGAAAAGTTACCATTCTTATGCATACGGGCATAATAAGAAACATTCAAAATAGATACAGTTCTCCAAAAGTTGTCAATGAAAAGGGGGCGCTGCGGTTTAGTGCATTGCGGACACAAATTACACTTTAAGCCATTTTTGAAGTGATTACTTTTTTAGGCGCTTTGGACACTTCGCAAATGGGAACAAACAAATAAACTCGCGACACTGTTACCGACACCGCTGTTCTCTTTATATAAGCAAGAAAAAGAGAAAGATTTACGAACCTATAAAATATATAAGCAGAAATGGTTTTATTCAGATTGCTTATTAAAACTTTTAAGATTGAATAACTGCAATATTTTGAGGAGACATTTTTGCCACATCAAAAAAGCTGCCTTTGAACAACAAAGCATTGCGCTCATAAACACCTCACAATATGCGGCTCAGTTCTAGAGTGCGGATACACGCGTCCAAAATCTCTGTATCTCTTAAAGCCCCGCTAGGCAGGACTCATTTCGATGAACTTCTCATAATATTCCATTAACCTCGCCGCTTTTTCAATATGCAGCCCCGCTGATCTTCGACGAAAAATTAGACTCTGATGTCAAAGAAGTAGTAAGCAACTCAAAAAGAAGTAAAGCACCTGGTATATTGATCGCATACGAGAACATACGAGTATGATTTCATGAATTCTCTCACAAATGAATTTAACAGATTATTCAGCAATAATTTTTCCACTTCACAAAAAAAGGTGATTACAAAGACCCGATGAACTACAGAGGAATCACAATTCTAAACACATCAGCCAAACTGTTTGCTTCATTAATTTACAAAAGATTATTATATGAATGAGTCCAAGAACATATTATGCTTAAAGAATTCCAAGCTGGATTTAGAAAAGGATATTCTACAATCGATCTTCTGCCTTTCAAACATTTCTTAAGTTCGACAAAGCATTGGTGAATGCGGCGGCATCGCGACTGCGCGATGGCACGCAGCCTAACGCGTCGGAACCCCCCGCGTTCCCTAACGCATATTTAGTTTTATTTCAGAAGAACTATGGCTAAATAAGTCTTTCTTCTTTTGGCGTAATTTCAGGGAGCCTTTGAGCACATTTTTCATTACATTCTCACACATTTCACGCGGTATTTCATTAATTTCATCACGAATATTTTGTTTGAGTTGCTCAAGCGTTTCTGGTTTGTTTGTATAACTTTTTCGGAGCAGTCAAATCAGGCGACCGTGGAGGCCAATCAACATCACCATTTCTTCAAATAACTTGTTGTGGAAAGAGGTCTCGCAGTAATTCAAATGTAATCCTGACTGTATGCGATATGGCACCGTCTTGTTGATACCACATGTTAATCAAGCCCAAAGCATGAAGTTGTGGCGTTAAAAAGAAAAAATTGTCGCCAAAATTGTTCTTTGAAGACTAAGCTCTTGAGCACGGCGTCGAATTGAGGTTGATGGATTGTTTTGAACACTTTCTTGAGCAGCAGTAATGTTTTCAGCCGATCTTCCAGTACGTTGTGGTCCATGCTTGGGCCTATCACCTACAGACCCTCTTTCTTCGAAATTATTCACTACATAATAAATAGTGCGTTTTGTTGGCACGTTGTTTCTCCCAAAAATTTAACGTAACATTCTCATCGTCACAGTAATCGATGATTGATTTTAATAAAATATTTTAACGATTAAAACACGTTGGTTATTCGAATATTTTTAAACAATAAATTTGCCAAAAGAAAAAAAAAAAAACACTTCATTTAAAAGTATTTTCTTCACAATAAAATATTTCCTGACGATTCGAAAAACACGCACGTAATTGTTCAAGTTTTCACTTCTGTCGGCAATCCCGTTTTTTTTTTATACTGCGCTACCTTCAGTGAAAAACTTGCGTGAGTAAAACTACCCTGAGAGTCCTCCTCCATTCAGCCCTTTTAAATCGACATAAATTTGTAGGTCCCTTCCACTCGTTCGATAAATAAAACCTGACACAAAAAGAATAGAAATGACAAGCTAGGCCTAGGGTCCTGTGCGGCGCCAACTAAGATCGACTTGAGCCCGTCTTTTTCTAGGAATCAAAGTTCGAAGTCGTCATGATTAAAGTTAAGAGTTTCATCGGCGGCAGGCAGTTACGATTCTGCCTCATTCCCAGTTAGTCTCATCTTCTTGTTGAGTTGGCGCCATCTGCACGAAGAATGTTTGAGGTTATAACTGAATATACCCTCGTAAAAGCTTACAGACTGCTTACACTTGCGACTAAACAAAAGTTACCGAATAAGCAAAAAGTGATTCTGTCATAATGTTTGGCGGATAGAAAGACAGTGAAGAAATAGCTTCTTTTAGTAGTCATTTCTAACAACTAAAATATTCCCCACTCAAGAAATGTGAGCTGCATTTTCGTATCTTCTTTTTTTATTTCACAATGGCCATCCATCTGGCAACGTAACAAAGCTCGAACAAATCTGAAAATATTCCCAGAACTCGCCTTCAATATCACAACCCCTTGCGCTCGCACCCATTGCCAACATTGACACTGTCACCATGCATCGACCAATTCAAAATCGTAACTTTGCCCGCCATCTGAGCCCGCACCGGTCGATCACAATCACTATTCCAATCATGCAACAAAGATGTCCCATATGCCACGCCAGCGTCGTATCGTCTGACAAATCGAAGACATCAAATAACCATCACAAGAAGAAGCACCAAACAGAAAAAAATAAAGACAACATCAACTGCTACCTTGTTAAATCAACAAACACATCAATATATCGCATAATTTCAGTTTTCATTTATTCACTTGAAGAGCGCAACGCAACGCAGCAGCGCACTGTATTAGCATATGAATAAGAAGCCAAGACCGATATGGCGATATGACACTAAAATGACAGTGCGGTCGTGGTGTTACACAACGCCGCCGCTCGGCTCTCTCGAGTCTTGACTCTTGAATTTGCATTTTGAAAAAATAAAAACTATAACCTCTTACATCGCCGATATGTTTAGGCGCTTGACTCATCCGTTCGAATGGCCTGATAGCTGGCAGTTAGAACTGTTGATTTCTAAGAATTTTAACTGAATCGCTACTGCAGAGAATATCTTTTCTTAAGCACAAATACTGTGAGTGTGTGCAGTGCGGCGCTTAGTGGTAGTGCCAGTGGATGAGTGTATCTCTAGAATGAGAGATTTTTCAGAGCTGGTGGCTGATCTGCAATGCCAAAGGCAAAACACAACACGTTGGATGGTGGTAATTAATTCAATTGACACACATTTGATGGCAGTCGTAGCGGATTTTGGTAGATCAATTTTTGGCAGCATTAGTATTTCAGTGTCAAAAACGTATGATTTTAGAAATGACATCTAACTGTGGATGTCATGTGAGGAAATCTTAAGGAAGGTCGGTCGTTCGAGAAGAAAGTGTTTTTGTTAGCGAAAGCATTTTCTTATACTTGTAAGTCATTTTTATAACTGCGCAATGGGTGAAGGCACAATAAGTCGGGGGTTTAACAGATTTGGATGTTTAGGAACTGAAACCGTGGGTATACTCTCAAAAAAAGTGTTTTTTTTGCGGCCGATGGAACATGAAATCTGACAGCCAGCTGATTTCGAGAGCAGAAAAACTGCTCTGACTCTGAAAAAAGTGCTTTTTCTGTCCCAATGGAAATCGACATTAAATTGATTAGTCGACGTGTTGTTGTACCTCAGACAAATCTAGTTTTGATGTTTGAACTAGCTATTCAGAGGTCACCACTTATTTATGAAGGTGAGCTATGGAAACAAAAACAGACGATGATCATCCTCTCACAAATATTTGTCTCTACCTGCTCGGTGAAATCCTTGTACCTACACTGAAATTTGGAAAACTTTTGAAAGAAGTCGAAAAATGCGCAAAAGCTTTGGTTCGTTTTTACGACACATTTTCTGACATATTTTTAAAGCGTTCTCTGCCATTCTTTTCAAAATTTTTTTCATTACAGTTGATGTCAAGTTTGTTGATACGTTTTTGTACGTTTTCTTTTAAATTTTATTGCGCATTTTGTTTCACTTGTTTGTTGTGCGTTTGGTACGTTATTTGACGTGTATCTTGAAGCATGTTGTTGTGTTGCGGATGTCGTGTTTTTGATGTGTTTCTTGTGATGATTTTTGTTATTGATTGTTTCAGTTGTTGTTGAGATTTTTGACAAGCATTTTTTGATTCGTCTTGTGACATGTTTTTGAATTTATTTTTAAAGAAATACTGGATCCTCTGTTTTTCTTTATTTTAGTTGGAGTTTCTTATTTGAAATTCTTTTCTTTTTCGGTAGTGTTTTTGTCACGATTTTTCATTGTACACCTATTGAAATTGAAATATTTTCGGACTTGACTGATGTTGCATTCAATTTAGAGCTTTTGAGGTGATCTTTCTACGTGATTACAGGATTCGTTTAGAGTTTCTTGGCCTTAAATACACTTCTGTCTTTAATTTCGCAAATCATGTAGGTACCTATTTCCTTGAGCGCTTGTTGCTTATTCGTTTTTTATTGTGATTTTTGACACTTGTTTTACGAATTTTATCCTAAAATATGGAACAATTTTTATGACGTTATGTCTTATGTGATGTTCCTGTTGTTTTTTTTTTTAATTTTAATGCGATTATTGCCTTATTGGATGAGTTTCGGAAACATTTGCTTGATTTTTTTACGAACCATATTTTAATGCATTGTTCAGCGTATTTTTTAAGCGATTCTTGCAAGGTTCTTTGTAGCTGATAGGTATGTACTTTCGCAATCTTTGGAAAGTTTTGAATTGAATTTTTGTTTGCATATTTTAAAGAGTTTCTGAAAGTTTTTGTTTATGCGTTCTTTTAAGTCTTGTGAGCGATTTGTTGCAACGTATTTCACCGTATTTTAACGTGTATTTTGTAATGTTTCTTATATGTTTTTTAAGAGTTGTTTGAAGAGTGCTCTTTTAGACTTCGTCCCTTTTTTGACTGATCTCGTGTAATAGTTGGCTTTCGAGTTTTTGTAGTGCATTCTCACTTTGGTAACCCTTTTTCTTGATGCTTGTTTAACGTGATTCTAAGAACTTTTTCTGTCAGTCTTTAGGTAATGCTTCGGTCGCGAAAACACATTTATTACATTTCGTGTTTTTTAAAAAAAAATTTTTTTTAAATAACTTGTAATGCTGTTTGTGGTGCATTTCTTTAACTGTTAATATTCCTTTAAGCACCTCCTTTTGGAAACGCTTTTTGTGGCAGCATATATGTATTTTTAAGCACGATTTTTTGCAAAGGTTGTCTATTTGTTTAAAACTGGGTTTTGGTGCATTTTTTGACTCGTTCCTTATCTTGTTTTCCTACTTTAAAAAAAAATTCTTTATGTTGTGGTTTTTTCATTTCCTTAAATCTTTTTGTTATTTAATAAAAATGTTTTTTTTTTTTTAAATTTTTGAAGAGTCGCCATTTTCTGTTGCCATTTTGATTATCGACTTAAGTGTTTATTTTAACAGTTTTTTTTTTATTTCATTTTATTAATAACGGGTGATTTTTTAAGAGGTTTAGAACTTTTTTTAAAAAATATTTATTTGAATCGATAGTCTGAACCTTGCAATTTAATGTTTAAAGATAATTTCATGCAAATGTTGACCGCGGCTGCGTCTCAGGTAGCCCATCCGCTGAGTCCAATTTTGGCATACTCTTTCACACATATCGGCCGGTATCTCACGAATGAATGCATGGATGTTGGCTTCCAGTGCGTCAATCGAAGCGGGCTTGTCCCTATACACATTAGCCTTGACATACCCCCACAAAAAATAATCTAATGGTGTCAAATCGCACGATCTAGGCGGCCAATTGACCGGGCCCGAAACGTGAAATTAACTGTTCACCAAACTCGCCTCACAATTGCGCCATTGTTTCGCGTGCTGTGTGGCATGTGGCACCGTCTTGTTGAAACCACATATCATGCAAGTCAAGAACTTCCATTTCGGGCAAAAAAAAGTTTGTTATCATCGCTCGGTACCGTTCACCATTGACAGTAACGCTGCGATTCGCATCATCTTTGAAGAAATATGGCCCAATAATGCCGCCGGCCCATAAACCGCACCAAACAGTGGCTTTTTCGGGATGCATTGGTAGCTGTTGCAATGCTTCTGGCTGATCTTCACTCCAAATGCGGCAATTTTGCTTATTTACGTATCTACCCATTCAACCAAAAATGATCCTCATCGCTGAACACAATTTTTCGATAAAAAAGCGAAAATGAACATTTCGAACCGAGCACGAATTTTGATAGTAAAATTCAATAATTTGCAAGCGTTGTTCATTTGTAAGACGATCCATGGTTAAATTGAAAACCAAACTGAAGCTGTTTGACAGTGACACAAGGTACTAAACACACGTCAGCTGTCAAAACCAGTGTTGCCAAAACCAAACCAGCTAAAAAATCACCCGTTATAACTAACAAGTAATTTGGCCCGTTTTTACCCTTTTACGGAGTTCTTAAAATGCCGTTCTTATTCAATGTTTTATTTCGTTTTTGGGCGTAAATTTATTGTAATGCGTTTATGCGAAGCATTTTTGGGACCATTTTTGACACTCTATCAACATCTTGACGTTAAAGAGCGTGATGCTTGAAAACACAATAGAGCAAACAAAACATATGTGTTAACCAGCCTCGAAAATTAAGGAAAATAAAATATAGTATATAAAGTTGCATTCCTAACTTCAAAACCACCTCCAAGATAAGACACATAATCTCCTCGTAAACTATATTCATTGCAAGATGAATTTGTTTTCTAAACTGGCACTGTGACTACTAAAAAAAAAACGCTGTAAGCGAACTGACACTAATGAGACACACTAAGGTGTAACCATGCAATTATTTGCACCCAACTCACAAAGGCCTTCTAACGAGTCTTAATTCCAAAGAATTTCATCTAAACAGACGACATCTTCTTCGCTTGCAATTTTTTTCCACAGCTTCCCCTTATTACTTGTGAAGGTTAAACTGTTAAAAATTCCGAATAATTTAACCCAGCAATGTATCTTGTTACATTCAATTAAATCGCACGTGTCAAAGGTTCACTGGAGCACTAAAGCACAATCCAATTATTCCGTCCATCCATGCAGTGCGCAAAAAAAAAGTTGAAGCATTTCCATAGTAAGTCACGTATGAAGTACCTACATATACGATGGCCCCAGACAATAGTCTGTAGCAAAACGCGAAACTGAAACTCTCCCATCATCATCATCTCGTGCCGTGTGTTTGGTTTTTTTCTCTGCTTTTGTACTCGGTCCCCCATTGTATTTGTTGAGTTTAAATCACAGTCGATGCCTTATTATTAAATCGACAAGTACAAATCATTTTGAGTTTGGTGTACGGTGCCATCTCACACAACGCCCCACTCAGCATGTTATGGATGGATATAGAGGGCACCCTGAGCGACAGCACACAACCTGTCACTGATTGCATCTTTTGCATGAGCAATTTAACTTTAACACATGTAGGCAATAAAATTCCCAACAACGACACCACTCAATGTTGTTGCAGGTTGCACCGCCAACACGGTCAACCAATGGATCTTCTTAATTTATTGCGTCTCGCAAAATGTAGCGCACACAATGTGGGTGAATCTGTGACATGTCGAATGACTGACGTACTTCTGAGCGGGCGGCGTTTTCCGTCGTGGGTAATTAGGTGAGTTACCAATGTGTTGGTGATCTCTGTGCCATTTCGGAAAGTGAACGCAGCTACGCTATAAAGAACGAAGTCAAATGAGACAGAAAGTGACGTTTAGATGTCAATGGGCGTAGCACTCTAATTTAAGTTAAGGTAAATTGAGTAAAATAAGGACACCCGGATAATTTTTGACATTGCGTAAACTGTAAAAAATCTGAGAGTTCAAACATAAATTGTTTTGTTGCTGCTGCGTTTTGAAAGTAAAACGTTCGATTCAATAAATCTCTATTTCAATATTAAAGTGTGGTGAATTAATTTTCGAACTATCACATAAATGTCAGCAAATTATCCGAGGATAATTATTAATTATTTAACGAATTTTGAAATCCGAAGTATGAATACATGCCACCAAATTATCCAACGGAGAATAATTAATTATCTAGCTGAATTTCATGACAGCTTATTTACCACTATAGTGTCAGAAAATTGGAAGGGAATAATTATTTCTCACGGCATAAAGCAAACAAGAAAATCGGTTTGAACATAAATTAAGAAAATGCAAAATGACTTGATTTTATTGTGACATTTGATAGCTTGTCGAAATGATTGGAATATGATATTGTGACGTACTTAGTTGTTTTTTATACAAATTTGTGTTGTATTTGTATCTATATCGTGGAATATTTATTTTCTTCTTGAAATGTCCCTTTCATCCGCTGAGAGTTTTTGTGTCAATTGAGAGATAAATAAAAATGCTGGAAAAAAGCTTCCCTACTCTGGATTTCATGCAGACAAATAAATAAATTTGCATCTGCATTAAGTAACTACCTTAAATAACGTACTAGGTGTGCTTGATTTCATTGATTGACAACTGAAACAGGATCCGATTCGGATTGAGTGCATAAGATGCTGTCAAAGTAATGCACGTGTGTAATTTACTAATTCAATCCGGACCCGGGCTCTTGTTTACATCTAACGTTCAGGCAGACGGTTAGAATGTGTCAAAATGGGTTCTTAATTGCAATTTTTTTTGCTGTAACTAAAATAACTGGATTCTGTTGTATAAGTAAAGAAATTGCAACTTTCTAGTCCGTGGTACATTATTCATAAAAAAGGTGTCAAAACAGTCCAGCCGGTCAGCAAACCTTCTCTTATTTATTTCTTTTATTACATTGACCGCAACTGACATAGATATTCTCTAAATTTATCACTCACGTATGAATGAATAATGTAAGCATACCTCACATTGATTATAGGCGGGCAACGGGCACACCGTGTACTAAAGCTCACATAAATTAAATGACATATAAAATTGCATAATTGTAGCAAACGAACGTGCGAATGAGCGCGTAAAGTGTGCGAACGTGATGAATAAAAAACAACAAAAAGACGTAAATAAATATAAAACTGCGGTTTACTCTTGATGATAAGTTGTGTGCTGATGGTTCTCCTCTCACACCCTTTGCATTATATGCCATTTGAATACGTGCGTAGAAAGGAAAATGTGTAGAAACACAACAAAATATCAATAGTTGCGCTTTGCAAGTGTTTGCGCAAAGCCGGATCTAGTACTGTTTAGAACAACTGTGCATACATATTTAAATATTTATTGACAGCGCTGATAATTTTCCCTAGGTTTATAGGTCGTTTGCCTCTGTATTAATAAATAAATAATGTTCTTTCAAATTATAATAAAATGTAGGTGAATAGCAGATTCTCATAAGTTACGTGAGGTTATTGGAACTCATATCAACTCAACATGTATCAATTTACGCCAAAACAAAAAATCTGTCACATAACGTCAGAACTGGAAAACTAAAGTTTCGAACCCCTCGGCTGGGTTGACGGAATCCAATCCTGTCAACCGAACTTTGAAGTACACGCTCAATGGTTAAGAGCTCTTTTCATCAAATAGCTCTATAAATATTGTACCAGAACCGGTGAAGGACTGATTTATTGAACAACGACGCAAGGTCCCAAAATGGCTGTTTAAACGGACATCAAACTTTGTGCATCTGTCAATTGTTGTGTAGCGGTGCGTTAAAGTCACATATTTTCCACTGAAGAGGCCTCTTCAATAAGAACAAGTGAAAAACAAATTCGCTAAAACTCGGAAGCCGCAGTAAGGACAAGGGCCCAATGCGAGGATGACTTATACACTCCAATCTCGCTATCCCTCTCTACTTGCGGATTGACAGCAGTAGTTTGTTACTTGATGCCATTGCAACCAAAATTTATTTTTAAAACTCGCGGATTGTTTCGGCAAAACAACATTTGTTTAGAAATACAATTTGCAACTGTTCGGGGGGAACGTCTTTCTGTCACTTTTTGAGTGTGTAAAACATGTCAGTGTCAAGAAATGTGTGGGTGCTTTCAAAAGAAAACTACGGATGGCCCAAGTGTTTTGAACAGTAAACTTTTGGTAGCACTGGTCCAGATCAGAGCTGCCATTTACATTAACAAAAATCCATGTGTGTCCAGTTTAAGTTTTATGAACTTGCAACTTGCATATATTGCAATCTATAAAGGGTTATATTTCAGTAATGCCCAACAATTCGTCGTGATTGCCCATTTATAGGATCACCTTATGCCGGTAACATATCACTGTCAGACAGTGCTAACCAGCCCCAACTTCATATTGAAAATGCGCGGGTGGCTAACAAGCCACTCTCTACACAACTCAATCAATTCAAATTAACACCGCACATCTCATTCATTATCATTTTCATTAAGAGCATCACTAAAGGAGGAGATCACTTTTACACTCGCCCAATCAACAGACATTCCCCCCGAACTAGGTTAATGACAAATGACTAACCACCAGCAGCAACAGAAAATACAACAGCAACACATCAGTCTCATATGCAAATAGACAATTTGTTAAATTATTTAATAGATAAAAGTCATTTGACAGATACTGTGAGATGTTGTCAAGCTTGTAGCTACTACTGGCGCGATGGCGGCCGGCCGACGGCTGGCGGGGTGAATGAACATCACCGCAAGAAGCCCACGCACTTTGGTTTATTCAAAGATAGAGGACCGTCTCACCAATTGAAATCATATTCATTCATTCATCGAGCCACTGACACTGCGGGACTAAAAGCTAAATCCAGCGAAATGAAGAAAACACTCATTTGCATTTACGAATGATTGCTCGTGCAAATTGTGCATTCTTTACGCTTCGTGTACGCACTACGCAGAGAGTCGAAAATTCCATTTTTCTAAATAAAATTTTAATAACAACATGAACATCTGCCACTGTGACAGATTGTCTCTGATGGTCTCCGACGGTCTCTGACTTCATGTCATGGTAGTCTGTATTTGTATTTTTTTTGTATTCTGTAGTTTCAAAAGAAATGGGTCAGTGAGTTTTCCATGCAAGTATGGCGGGTGACATATCGTCATTTGTAATCATCATCGTCATCTGCCATTAGAGTTGGTATAACTATGTGTTCGATGACATTTGGATTATTTTTAAATGTTTCATATATGCGAAACAATAAATTATCAAACGAGTTGTGCTGGATATCGATATCGATGGCAATAAATTATACTCGACTTATATCTTGAGTCGGAGATTAGAATTTACAGTTCATGGCGTACGGACTGGGTGCGGGTGATAATAGTCAGCCACAATAATGTTCTTATGTCAAGTAGTCTGTGGCATTCAGAGACAAGGTAGAGGTGATTGGCAAAATCGAATTCCATTCGCCATGGAGTATGTGACTTAAAATAGGTAATTGCTTAATGTGCTACTTGCACGGAAATATTTTTCTTATTCTGGTTAATGGTTTGCGTTGCTGTCAAAGCTAGCAGTGATAACTTGTTTCGAACTCGTGCTTTGTTATTCAGAAGCAGAACCAGAAGTGACTAATTTTTTTTTTGGACGGGCATGGGTCACATTACATATTACATGTTATTTTGTGCATCTGTCATTGGGGGCCATTGTGACGTCTCTCTATATATGTTAAAGTATGATTTTTTGACAGATGCGCAGAACTTAATTAATAAATACGATGAGCGATCTCAGGGCAGTCTTACTATCGAAATGTCATCTGAGTCTCGAAATTCGTCACTAGATTTGTCAAATACCCTTCCGTAAACGTCAAATGAAAAAAATTGGATCAATCATGGCAAATAACGACAACTAAGACACATCTCTCGTCAGTCAGCTGTCAGACGTAGAAAAAGAAAGTTTTGAGCGTCCTTGCTTGTTAAAAGGGGTGCTAGTTTTTAGAAGTTAGTTTCGTAATAGGAATGGCAACAGTTTTTCAAGGGACAACCAGAATCAAGGTAACCAGCTGACAAGCAGCTAATTTTCTGTTGGTTTGCTTAGGTATATCACCATGAAAACCATAGACCAGATAGACCAGATAAATTGATGAGGCATTTCTTTCATTTAGTGGAAGTTTTGATGTTCGACAATTAGCTGGATAGCTATGGCTCTTTGCGATCTCGTCCGTTTCATCGAATTTTACTTGACTAAAGAAAACCTTGAAAGTGTTGCAAAAGGTCTCCTGTCATTTCAACAACTGGGTGTCACAATTACAACAATTATATCGAATATTTTAGTAGACAATAAAGGTTCCTGTTGATTCCCCTTTTCTTTTAGCAGTAGATCTGTCGTTGTCGCTTCCGAAGTTGAGACCAACCTTCTAAGAACAAGTGTCAATTATTTGGGCAAAGTTTATGCTTTATCCTAGTGCTGTCAGGAGACTATCTTGTTTTAGATGATCGGGAGGTCATATTTCCTATTCTATGCATCGTATCGAGCTTAAGACATGACACTGATAGCCATGGGTAAAAAAATAATTTAGTAATTTGCATAATGGTTTAGCTTATGTTTAAACCTTTTAAGAGTCAGTTAGATTTGTATTTGTAAAGTATTTCAAATAGATTTAAATGTCATTTTTTTCTAATTGTTATCGTAAATCGATTTTGTACCGTCTTTTGATTTTGTTCTCCAACTCCAACTCAGTAAAATCGTAGCCATGCACATAGACCAACATTTTGTCACTTTCCATTCGGCTTCTTAATTAAAAAACTTGCCGACAACAAAGCATAATTGAATAATACAAGCAAATCCTTACGCTAAACAATGGCCAATATAAACAAAAAATCTCCACGTTAAGGTATGCCCGAACGAAATCCAATTGCTGTAAAAATAGCTTTAAACCTTGAGGCAGAAAACTTGATTGGCTTCCGTAACGCAATCCACCCCACTGGGGTGGAGTCAAAATTGAATCGCTCCCATTGCAGAAAGAAAAAGAAAACCGAAAACACCTCAGAGCCTAATGAAATTAATCGGCTGGAATTTCAATCGAATATTTTGCCGTACAGCGAGTTACCTTTTGCAAGGTATATCTTGACATATGGATTGAAATACGACAAGTCGCTATTGATGTACAATTACTAAATATTACATGGCATTATGAGTGTTGAGTTAAATTCCGCAATCGATAAATCGTACATGTAGTTATCAAATCGATTGTTTAAAATTCGCTGGTCAACCCAATCATCGGTTTGAAATAGAGTGTGGCTAACGAGCGATTGAATTAAAATATTATATCTAGCACTATAATTACTAAATTAGTGTATATTATTTTTCAAGTGTCAGATATGATATCAATCGATAAATAGTGAAGTGCTTATCGCTGGGTGATTATTTGGAATACTTTGGCACGCCCGATCATCGTTTTGAAATAGATTTTGCCTAATGACAGATTGTGTGACATTTGGTTAAAGTGTCACTAATAGAAACTGAAATTTAAGGTCACCAAAGTTGATTAGATTTTTTTTCTCTCGGTGTGTTGCTTGGGGAGAATGAGAAAAGTTGGTTGGAACTAAACCATTTCTGACCAGCACATTATGTAATAATTTGTAGGTCACAATAGGAGTTTTTATTAAAGAGCTCGAAAAAGTTAAAATGGTCACAAAAATTGTTTAATGTTGAAAAAAGGCACAGAATGACCGAAACTATTTGACTTTATTTTTGGCAATAAATCGACAAGATTGACTCCTGATGGTAGCTTACTCTTTAGATTGATTTTATGTGCGTTTGCCGAATATTTCCCTCCATTATTAGTAAAAGATGTTACTGAATATTTAGTAACAAATTGACTAGTCGATAAATAAATAAACTGCTGGCACAACACTTCCTAACGATTGTGTTACAGTGAACGGTAACAAATTATGTTGAGCTGATTGGTGCGCTTTTCTCAAACTGTTACTTTGACAAATATATGTAGCAACTTCGCAGTATCCTTTTCGTTGTAATAGGCCGAATGAATAGTTTCTTGTCAGCAATGACTGTTTAATTTATGCCCTAGCTCCTGCGTGCTTGTTTTATAATAACTGTTAATTTTATAGGTCACAATGGGTAATTTTAAAGGATTTTTTTCCATTGTGACCTCATAAAATGTAACCTGGACACTAAATATGATTATAAGTATCATTTAGAGTGGGAGACGTGCAGAGAAGCTACTGTCAGTCCTGTCAGCTATCACTGTGTGACATTTTTTCTGAGAGGAACGAAAGAGAAGTATGCGTCGTTCATGTATGAATAAACCCAGTGACAAGGTTTTTCTGAAAACACCTGGGTCGGCATTCTGCAAGGCGAAACGTTAAAACATTTTCGTTTGCACGAAGAAATTTGCATGTGTAACATAGGGCAAATCATTCGTGCGCACGAAAACGTTTGATCGTTTCGCCTTACAGAATCTGGCCCCTGGATTGTGTGAATAAAGATTGAGTGCAAGTGTTTGCAAGAAACACTAGGCTAAGTATTACGTCGTTTTCCATTTATTTCACTCAGGGATACACCTATTCTGTAGTCGAATGCAACAAGAAAACTGATGCTGCTGTCAGCTGACTTGTATAAAATACACAAACTTCACTTGTGTGAGTGCTTCTTGAGTGGATTCTGACTTCAAATCGAGAAGCGAAATTCTCTCCTCAGAATCACCATCAGAAGAGTATTTTTTGTGCCAATGGAACGGTTTCAGAAGCGATTTTTTCGATTCTGGACTCTCTCGGACGCTTCTTTTTGTATTGGGCATTAATGGTTTTAGTCAAGAGAGGGCGTTGTATTTGTTGTTGCTAATCCTTGGAAATTCCATTGGATTAAGGTGAATCAGGGCCTCAGATCTAGTCCGACCAGAATCACAAAATAACCTTTCAAAGAAGTTAAATCATAATCCATTCAAACTTAGTCAAGACTTTCAAAACCGATAGAATGATATTTTGGTTTATCATTCTGCTACAAAGATTCAATTGCTTTCTACTTCCTCCAAACATTTTTAAAGTTAATCGCTTATCAATGAAAAGACGAACTCCCGGTTAACAGCGTGCGGCAAAGCGGACATTTTATGAATGGACTTTCTATTTCCACTACTTTACGACCTAACGTTAACCTTACAAGCCTTATCAATTGGATTTAAAAAATGTTTGCATAGAATATTTCTCAAATCTATTTGTAAGCCTAAGGCGAAATTTGTCATCAGTTTCTATTTGAAGATGAAGAAACTAGACACACAACTTTGTGTGAAAATATTTTGACGTTTGATAAGGTTGGCGTCGTAAATTTTGACAGATGACAATTCGAATACAATGCTTCCACTTTCGTCCTCCAAAATTACGTCGCGCTTCTCAAGCGCTACCTAATCGAACAGCCCCTCTTTAGATCTGCTACACTGAATGGCGCAAGGTTCAAAATGTCATATTTTTGTTAATCTTCTTATTTTCGTGTTTATAAACTTTGTTCCGAAAATCTTACAACGATAAGAACTTATTTATACCCGTACGGGTATTTGCAGCTTTCATTACGAAGCCATCCCCATTCACATTCTAAGGTCATGGTGGCTGGCGATGAATAATAATTCATTTGTCTCACGTTATGATTTATTGGTGTTTGGCAAATTTTTTAAATTTGTTTTCGGAGCACTCCCGGTGGGGGATACAACTTTTCCATAAATAGAATCCAATGGCTTTTAATTAATCGCATGGCTTTTCTACAAAAGTGATTAGCTCACTCGAAGGACGCATTTCTAGATGGCACTTGTATTATTTGGAAAAATTGATTTGTCCCTGAGACCGGTTTCGGTTGTTATCTACTTTATATCGCCCAACTTTCTTCCGTTCGTGTTCGGTTATTACCTTATTTCCTCGAGCCAATTAGAGGCAAATTAACATTTCGTGTCTGCTTAATGTCTCGACAGGAAACCCACAGAAACAGAAATATAATCAGTTTGTGAATCGTGGAGAAGGAAAAACAAAATGGATTTTACGATTCAATTTAATTGCAAGATTAGGAACCGAATACAGTGTCCAATTAACTGGAGGACTTGGCTTTGTTTTAAAACTCAGTTTGACCTTAAGCCGTTGATGCGAACAAAAGTGTCATCCATCACTTGTGAAGAAACTAATGACAGATTTTCGTTTTGAATGACATGCCACTGAGAAGCCTTGGAAAAAAGTCAAAATCTGACATAGGAAGTCGTGGAGTTTATTTTCTGAAATCAAAAGCTGACGTCTGCTGGATTTGTTATATAGGAAGACTGTCTAAATTACTGGAATGTGAGAAAAGCAGACTTTACTAAAATGACATTTGCAAGCGAATTACCTGTTTTATGCTTAAAATAAGTTGCTATATGTAAAATTGAATATACAAATGAATAAATTTACTTTGGATCATCAAATAATCAACTGAGACAAAAACTTGTATCTGGGGTTACACCAGATTGTCAAAAAGAACAGATTAAATTTTGTATAAGTTGGAGAAGCGTTTTATTGCCCTAATGCGTACTATTATTTTTGCCCCCAAAACTAGTAACTATAAAGACAAAAATTGAGAGGCTAGTCCTGTTTATTCTCCATAAATGTATAATTAATAAAGCTGAAGATAACCAAAAAACGATGGGGCAAAAAATAACATCATAGAGTCATTAAAATCTCAAAAATATCGTCCAGACAATCATACGTTATCTGCCACCAGGTACAGATATCAACCTTAACTAGGTACTGGGGAAGTAGGTATAATACGAAAATTACGAATGTGGAATAAAAGTGGGAAATTTATACAGAATACAAAAAGTTCGAACGCAATGCTACGGTTCAACTGGAGATTAACTCCGGCACTAATTTTTGTTAATCTCTTATAAATCTTGAGATTTACCATCCAAATCTTATTCTCTTAAATACGAGTACGAAGCGATCCGAAGAGAAATAAGTCAACTTAAATCTTCTTTCGTAGGTGATAGGCTTTTTTTTATGAGCTTCGATCTCAGCAACGCAAACTAAAATGGGATTGTCAGCACGCAAGTACAACAACTATTGAGAGTCTCGAAGTGTCAAGTATATGCAATACCGTCTTTACCATAAGGGCACACGGGGCCCGTGCCCAGGGCCTCCATTCTCAGGGGGCCCCGAAGTACCGACAATTTCTCTCATACAT
Source organism: Cheilosia vernalis (assembly GCA_949126925.1). Taxonomy (NCBI): domain Eukaryota; kingdom Metazoa; phylum Arthropoda; class Insecta; order Diptera; family Syrphidae; genus Cheilosia; species Cheilosia vernalis. The sequence goes on along the minus strand of OX421360.1, from coordinate 6,660,917 downwards.
TTATTCTCAAAACATTTTTGTTTGGGGGAATCCCCGATTGATGGATAAAACTTTCAGTACAGAGAATAAAAATATACTATGTCTTATTCCTGTACAAAAATTTGGTTCCTATTTTTTCCTTGCCAGACAAGGGGCTTTCAAAATAAGCGTTGAGAATAAGGCTCTTGTTTTTTCTTGCACATTTCACTTCGCTCCATTCATTTGTGTAGGCAAAGAGCTATAAGAAATCAGTTTTTTCATGTAATTTGGTGATATGGAACGCCTATATGTGCGTGCCGGCATGCGTAAGGATAGTGGATACGTGTTATATGAGAGCAAAAGATAAAAATTCGGTGCCTAATTTTGCCTATAGTTGGCGCAACAGGTCTGTAGGGACCCCGGAGCTAGCTTCTAGCAACCATTCGTGTGAGTTTATAATTTTTGGAGGAAGGAATGCAAGGGATCTACAATTTTATGCCGATTCCAAACGGCCGATTGAGAAGGTCTTTCAAGACAGTTATACACTCGGATGTTTGTCAGACGTTCGCGAGAGGTGGCGCAGTGAAAAAACCCTCAGTTGGAATTTTGGTTTTTTTTTGCGGGATTCGAACACGGGGCCCCTCGCTTAGTAGTCCAACACACTAACCAATAAGCCACTGCGCCTATACAAAAAAAAAGTATAAAGTGAATAAATAAATATCATTTTTGGCGCAACAGGTCCGTAGGGACCTGATTTTTCCACTAAGACCTTCGCATGGGTACGCGTACGATACGATCCGTGCTGAAACACGATATCATTTTAGCAGCTCAAGAGAATAAAAAATGAATTGCGAACAACAATGTTACAAGAACGATTGAGTAATTTGTCAATTATGTGCATAGAAAGTGATATCCTTCAAAAAATTGACTTTAAAGATATAATAGAAGATTTTGCTCAACAGAAATCCCGAAAGAAACCGTTATCGTAATCATAACCAAAAAACCAGCAGCATTCTAATATCATTAATGACATATTATATTATACTGTATTTGATTAATGATTACCTATAATAATTGGTCACACTTATTAACAAAATGTTATGATAATTCGCTTTTTGTACTTTCCAAAAGGGCCCCAAATTCTTGTGTGCCCAAGGGCCCCAGCTTAGGTTAAGACGGCCCTGATGTATATGTATAACGTAGTTGTTGTAATTGTGTGCAGAGAATCCTACTTTACTTTGCTCTGCTGAGATCAAAGCTCAAATAAAAGGCCTAATGCACGGTTGCCACATTGGTCATTTGTGACCAAATTTGGTCATTACTTTTTCTCTTGCTCACATGGTAATATTTTATTCCAATTGGTAATTTTTTACGAAATGAAATATTATTAATAATATAATATGTCATCTGTGTACATGAAGAATATAGGGGTATTCACGATCCGATGCAACTGGTCTTGTATCATTGCTAATGTGCAACTTTGCACTAAAACTACAAAATATAGGTAACTATTTACTGACTAAAATTTCGCTTCACTTTTGCACTTTATCTATACCCTGACCCTATTGTAACAGAAAAATACAACAGAGTAAGTGCAGCCTTGTAAAGTTGACAGTTCGACAAATTGTAAATTCCTGTGTGTAGCTCTCGGAAAAAAATAAGGAATAGGATATAATCTTCAAGAGAGTAACTTCGTAATTTTGAAAGATGTTCCAATAAATATTGAAGCATAATAAATAATTGAGAGACAATTCTTCAGTTTGCGAAAAAAAATTTTAAGAACAAATCTCAATTGTCCAACTGGATGTGATTCAGTTTTGCTAGAGGTGAGAAAAAGTGTGTTCACGATTTGATAAAAGATATCTAATAAAATTTCGCAATTTTACTAGGTCAATTACATCGAATAATTTGTTGAAATAAATAGGATGAATTATTGATTAGTCTGTGGTTACAAATATTTCATACTTAATTATGTTGGTCATTTGTAGCTATAGTTGGCCATTTTTAAGGTTCCGTACCCAAAGGGAAAAAACGTAACCATATTAGTTTCGCTCGGATGTCTCTCCGTCTGTCTGTCTGTCTGTCTGTCCGAACCCACTAAGCCAATTTTGTTACCAGGTTTATCTCAAGAACCGATTGACATAGGAGGCTAAAATTTACACACAACATCCGGTATAACCTCTAGTTAAACGACAAATACCAATGGAAGGAATACATCGATTGGTTTTGGATTAATTAGTAATCTGGTGAAAAAAATATTTTCATTCGCCCAAAAAACGGTTTATTTCTTGATTCACAAAAAAATACATAAATTCCGTTTTTGTAGATCATGTTCTTATCTATATATGTGCTGAATACTGTTTTGCCGAAAAGTTAATAGTTTACAAGATATTTTCAAAAAAGATAATTTTACCGTGTAAAATACGTTGCTCTCATAAGTTTTAATCTCTATACTACGCAGTTGTGCACAATTGACCCCATCAAAGGCAGAAGACCACCAGGGTTCCCGCTCCCGTTGGGGAGTATAATACATTTTTTTGGGGAGTACAGAACAAAATAAAAGTAATATATTTTTAGTCAATAGTTTTTAATTGGGACAGGTCGCATACAGAATGGAAAATTGGCGTGGGTTGGGTACTATAGGTAATAATTAGAAAATGAGATTCATGTGCGAGTAATTTTTGAGAATAAAAATATTAAGTAATTAAATTAAACTAAATTGTGATGAATTCATGAAGAGGGAAAAGATTTCAAATAATATCTGATGTGTTGGACTTTAGCCAAATACGGAACCTTCGGTGCGCGAGTGACACTCGCACTTGGCCGGTTTTTTTTATTCTAGTTTTGGAAACAAAATTTATGTTCAAGTGGCAGCCGTGGCCTAATGTCGTTTTCCATTGGGTTTTTTCAGATTTTGCTTTCAGATTTCAGATTTTTTCCCCAATGGAACATGTCAGCTGTTATTAAATTGTAATTGGTGATTATAAACATCCATTCCAGACTCTTCGTCTAAAAACGTATACATAATAAATAACACACTTCAACGTTTGATAAATGTCAAATGTTTTGCTGTTAGTGAAAGTAGGTGTTAATCCCACAAAGAAATCGAGATTCGCCAAATTGCTTTGGCTCTGAAATAAAGTGATTTTTCTGCCCCAATGGAAAACTAAATAAGAGTAGATTTTTGACTAAAATAGGATTCGGTTTCCAGAGCCAAATCAATGAATGCCCGACGCGTCCTATGGTCGGCAGGCTTCCAATCAGAAATGATTTATTATTGCGAAATAGGCCCAGGTCTTGCTAAGTCCCCCAAATAAAGCGCACGAAAGGTCAATCTATTGAGAAGGAGAATACTAAACTTAACATCCTAAAATATAAAAAAAAATTAAATAAATAGTTGTCGCAACAGGTCCGTAGGAAGTAGGAACCCTAGGCCTAGCAACCATTCGTTTTGTTGAGGTTCATTTTTGGAACGAATGAAATGGATTGGATCTACAATTTTAAGCCGACTCCAAACGGCTCATTGCGAAGCTCTTTTAGATCAGTTATATATTCTCGGATATTATCAGGCGTTCTCAAGATGCAACGCAGTTATCTTGGACGAGTTTTCCGCGTATAGTCCAATTGAAACTACATATTACAAACAAGCTCTCGGTTGTCAAATTTGTTCCAAAAACAATCACCTAACTCCCTCCGTTCAGACACCAATTCCTTGTCACCAACTCAAGGTTAAGACCAACACGGACACCTGAATTCGTTGGCATCGTACCATGTGCAAGTTTTTATTGTTTTTCGACCACCCAGAATATCCCCATTGACACCTGGCTCAGTTAAAAAGCATTCAACTCTAAAAATAGCCAGAATTAAAATTTAAATGCTTTCGAAACGCACAAAAGCAGCACTAAGGGCTAGAGTGTTTTATTAGACGCATTGCTTTCTATTAAACATGCAAAATTGTTCTATTCTTTTGAATTATTAAAAAAAAAAAACACAAACCCCTCACGATGAAGTAAAGTAAAACAGTTTTTGGACACCAGCCAGCACATAGGCCATTCGAATTTAAATAACGTGCGAGGTCCTCTCCGACTCCGACCGCAACCAACTCGTGGTGTATGCATGATAAAATGTGAGCCATTATTCTAAATTAGCAGATGTATGAGAGAAAAAGAAATAAATAAAAAAACAATGCTGATCCATCATCCATCGAGATGCAATTAATTAAGCAAACACTCGGTGATAACTTCCAGCTTATAGAAACTGGCTTGAGTTGAGTTGAGGGTACATGGCGTGGTATGGGTGTTCGTAAATCTATAATAACTTGTGGAGAACAACATTTTAAGCCAAAATAAGAACCAAAACAAGATGAATCATTGATGAACGATTATTATGTACGTATTGCTTTTTTGTCGCTTGTTTTTTTTTTATTGCTTGGTAATAAAAAAAGTAAACTAGTGTGGGATCAAATTGAGGGGCACTTCATTCAATAAGTAATAAAAACGAGAAAGAAGGCAGAAACACAGAAATATTTTTTTCTCTCAATTTTGGTTGTGCAGAAATCTTGTTTATTCAATCTTGAAAATTAAGAGAGAGAAAGAAAATACGCGTATCGCGGCTTTGTGACATTTATGAATTAAAAACGTAGAGACAGACATCTCGGACAAATATATATTTTTAAATTTAAATCGTAAATAATGGCAGGACGTTTCGGTAGTAAAATTATAAATATTAGTACTCTGATCTCTGATGGGGGGATGGGCATTTTTTTCTGTGGACTGGGAAAAATACGAACTGGGAAACTCTCATTCTTTTTAATGCTCGTCCATTTGAAGTTTCGATTTGTGTGGTTGTCGTCGGTGATTCACGTGAACTGACCGGAAATATAAATCAAATGGTGGTTAAATTTTAGTTTCCTCTTAAATTACCCAACAACTAGAAGAAGATGATGAAAAATTTACCTTTTTGCCGGAATTTAGACCAAAAAAAAAACTGAGGAAATACCTTATGATTTGTTTTCTTTAGCACTATAGATGTGCATAGGTCTTCTCTTCACTAAAACATATCCCGATCCGGCTTCTACCATTCCTTGAAATATAGACCAAAAGAACACAATTAACGTACGAAAACGAATTCATGCGAAAAAATGTGACGGCTTTCGTAGTACAGACACAACCCCCTGTCAATCAGTATTGTATTGGGGACGTTCAAGTATACAGTTTAGTAAGTCTGGCAGCTGTTTGACTAGAAGCATCTGGGCCTTGATTGGCTGAAATGTATCATATGGGCAGCTGTTTCAGTTGACGTTTATGAAGGGGTAGCCGACGGATCTAGTCAAGAAATTCGTGACTGAGTACTAAGTTGACAGTTCGGATATCTGGATGACGTAGGAAAAATTACGTTCTTGACCAATCTAGTTTTTACGTTAAGACAACTAGATTTTTGAATGTGCCCATTCTCAGCCCTTTGATTAAACTGTCACTTTAACTGTTGATGTTTGGGACAATTTGATAACCTGTCTAGCAACGCGCTTTGTATTCATTTTAACCGTGCGTAATATTTTTATATTTACAAATACTTATCATAATAAATACATACTTTGTTTTAATTGTAACAGCAACAGGGCCCCACAAGCATTTTCCAATGCGGACATCTATCAGCCGACATCTAAGACTATAGGTAAGGTTTGCGCCAAAAATTGGGACGATCAACAATGACATCTGATGGCTGATGCCCTCTTCCAGAAGACTATCGTATTTTGTCCTAATAAGTTCGGCGATTATAGGCCTTTTTTTTTGAGCTTTGGTCTCAGCAAAGTAAAGTAAAGTATAGGATTTCCAGCACGCAATTACAACAACTACGCTTGACACTTCGAGACTCGCAATAATTTTTGTAGCTAATTCAGTGCTGAAAATCCTACTTTACTTTGCTGAGATCGAAGCTCGAAGAAACACATCTTATGATGAAAGAGAAACTAAATGCTGCTAAAATTGAAGGGCTACGTTTTTACAGAAAAAATCATAAGGATTGCGAGTTGGGTGTCTCAGTATTGTCTCCGGTCCGGTATTAACTCTTTGAATTTTGTAAGTCCATATCTAATAATTGGCACCCACAACCCAAAAAATATGATTGTGCAAATTCACGTCTGTACCAACGAAAAATCGTCTTCGCTTCATATGAAGATCCAATTGGTTGAACGTTTAGGAAGAATTAAATTTTGGATTAATGTGGACCTTATAAATGGTCTAAGTGTGTCGGCTAGCCGACCAGTGGCGTAGCGAGGGGGGTGCAAGGGGGGCACAGGCCCCGGGCGGCACTTTGCTAGGGGCGGCAATTAGGAGCTGCTATTCATTTTATATATGTAAAATCTATAAAACGGATTCCTATTCCTCTTTAACGATTTTATTTACAATAAGGTTTACCAGCATTAACACTGTTTTCACAGTAAGTTATGAGACAATAATTGTGTTACTTAGCAACAAAATCCATTGAGCGCTGCTCCCTAGTAAGCAACTACATTTTATTACTAATTAATATTGTTTTATTTTGCTCAAACGAACATACAAGCATTCTATTTGGTAATTAAAAATGCAGTCTTTTCTTGTTGACCTGCATTTTATTTTTTGCATTTTGAAAATTAGTTACCAAGGTACTTGAAGAAAAAAAATCTTCAGCGTTTTCTCACAAATAGGTTTATCTGTTCCTTTACTTTTAAATCTTTCGAATTTTTACTCAACGCTGTTCTTTAACTCGAAAAATTCGTAAAAGAGAGCGTCGCCGAGGGAGCCAGATGTTACCAATCCACCGAGAATCTTTACGAATTCTTACTCAACAAATTTCTTGGTGTAAGAATTGGAAAGGCTGTCCGTCACCTTAATTACCAGATGATTTGAAATTATTTTGTTGCCCTGTTTCGGCTTTAATACGTGCATTTGTTTTGATTTTTTGAGTATTAAAATGGTATCAACAGGCGGGATAATAAGATTGAATGTTCTCCTCAAGATTCTTTTCAAAAGTGGCAACGAAATTCTTTCTCGCTGAAGCAAGGAGCAAACAACACCATGCCTCAGCCATCTTACTAGTTTTAATTCTCCGATCGTCCAATATCATTCCATGGATTTTATCGACGATTTCTGGTAGAACGACCTCTTTGGGGGCGTTCTGAACGTTCGGCGTCATTTGTGCTGGTACGACCACAATGGAACTCAGTAAACCACTTTTTAACCATTGAAATTGATGGTGCAGATACCCCATAGTATTTATCTAGCATTTCCTTTGTTTCGGTGATGTTTTTTTACGTAAAAACTAATGCTTAATCAGCACACGGTATTCACTTTTTTCCATTTTTTATTAAAATTGTATAGAGGTTTATTGCTTTAAATAGCTGTCCAACATAAAGTAAATGACGCCGGCTTCAAAATTTCACATTAGTCTAATAAGAGATGACAGTTGACGATAGTAAAATAAAAATTCACAGTTACTGAGCAAAAAATTCAAAAAGTCACTGACTTATCAAACTGCCCTTCTAACAAAAAATTGATACATGTGTGTTCAATTTGAACAGTCCATGTCCATGTCCATGCTCTTGACTTTTTCTACGTGCTTCTTCTCTAAACTGGCAGTATTTTCTTAGTTTCAAAATAATTTTTTTTTTGTGGGTAGACTCTTTCCTATTAAGTTTGTGTTGTTTTGGTTTGTACTAGGTATCAGGTATCGAATACAAAGTGCACTAAAATAAGAAGTTTTAAGACGTGTTTTTAAACATCCTTATGAAAATAGAAAATAATCAGTTATCTCGTGTTGTGCGAACGCGACGTGAAGTGCATAGAATATCTAATTTAAATTGTGTAGGTATGTATACCAAAAATTACCCGATTTTTTAAAACATCTTCCAAATAAGAAACAAATAATACGTTTTCTCCTGGGCCCTTGTTTATTGTTTATTGAAATACATATATGCAGGTAAAACTGGTTGAAACCGTAGAGGCGTAGACAAAGCTTCTTTTTTAGTGTGTGACAAAACTACTATATGGGCGGCATAAATTGGGTCTGCCCCGGGCGGCACCAACCCACGCTACGCCACTGTAGCCGACAGCCATTTCAGCCTAACCTAACCTATCCTTGCCAATTCACTCAAAAGCTCACTGCAGATGTGTTTTAGTTATAGTTATAATAAGCTTACGGTTATGTTCATATTGTTTTGCCATGACCTTGATAGGATTTCGTCATTTCCACGTTAGTTTTGTCATTCCCGTGGAAAATAATATCAGTTAAAAATAACTGAATTGCGTGGCATATCAGCTTAAAATGTGAAATAACGTCTCTTGGATACAGAGTAACCAAAAAATTGTTAGTAAACGTCCATTTCGAGATGCAAAATATTGATGTTATTAAATATTGACCCAGATATGCCGCATCCTTAACGTAATCGTTTGCAAAGGTAGTAGTAGTAGTTTTTTTTTAGAAAAGGAGATTCTTCCTAAAAGTCAAATGGTAGGGTAGGGCGGGGCTAGTTGGGCCACGGGGCAAGTAGGCCCACTCGAATAACTCAGAAACTAAAAGTCCTACATGACAACGATGACACACAATCGAAGTGTGTGACTTACGGCCACAAGCCAAACTAGTTGAAATTGCATTTTTACTTTCAAAGGGGCGCGTCGTTTAAAATTTGTATTTTTAAGTGTTTTTTTTTTTCTTTCTTTTTTTGTGAAGCGGTGCAAATATCAGAATAAGGTAAACATTTTTCATGTGTCCCGTTATTGTATTTTATTTTTTCGAGTGTGGAATTGAAGTGTTTGGTGTAGTTGTTTCTTTGTGAAACAAAATGTTCAACAAAGTCAGTGCGGGGTAAGTTGGACCGCCAGTGGTGAGGAAGAAAAACATCTTGATTGGTTTTGTATTATGTGTATGGAAGCATATTCAAAAAGTTTACCTGGGGAGGAGTGGGTGCAGTGTCACACTTGCCGAAAGTGGGCCCATTCAAAATGTTCCAAAATATGTCAAGGAAGCATCTTTATTTGCATAAATTGCAGTAACGATTATACGATTCATAATCTATAAAATAATATTTTTATTCTTATCTAAATTTATTTTATAGAACGTCGTAAAGCGGTTTTTTATTTACGTTTTTTGAAGTTTATGTTGTGTTTTTTCATTAAGTTTTCATTTTAAATACATTTTAGAAAGAAATTATAGCGTTTTCGTATTTTGTAAAAATTACTTTTCAGTTTTTTAGGTTTCGGACCAACTTACCCCACTCACTGGTCCAACTTGCCCCGCTGGTGAGGTAAGTTGGACCACTTGGACTTGGTGTATTTGAGTCAAAATAATTATTTAACTGTAAGATAAATTGTTTTTTTGTTAATAGCATTAAAAAGTCGAAGTTTCAATGTTTCTATTTACTTTAGTTTCATAGCTTAATTATGAACAGATTGGAAGTTATGAAGCGTCAAAAAAAAAGTGGTCCAACTAGCCCCGCCCTACCCTACCTTAGAGTTAGAGCCCCAAAGTTTCCCTAATAGTTTATTGTAAGAACAAAAATTTCTGTACCTACTTACGCCCTTAGTAACTGCGTCCATTTTGCTCTTCATAAATCTATAAATGTATCAATTTAATTGGAAGTTGCAAAACCAAAAATCCCCAGATCACAACCTTCCAAAAGTACTCTACTCCAATCCAGAGGCCTCCATTGAAGCTATTAAGTTATCCCGCTAAAAACCCGTGCAATGCGCAAAAACTACTCCACACTACACATTCCTCTGGGTCGTAAATCTTCACCCACCCTTCGACCCACTGCCACCGCTCCAATGCATACGCATGCATAACAATTTGTCTCGCGCAAGCACAAACGTACGCACAAGGAAGCGATTACTCAACTACAATGCCTACAAGCTGATTCTCCGTTTTCGATTCCACTTTGAGAGCGATGCGCATTTACAGAAGTTGTTGAACGCACACGCACCAGCACCACGCAAAAGGGAAACCAAAAAAAAAAAAAAAAGAAAGACAAAGAAAGAAACACGTCGCCGCGAACACACACACTGTTACATAATCAAATCGTCCTTGCCATAAACCAGAACCAGAGGGAACTCCCAAGTCCCCAGTCCCCACAAATGCCACATAGCTAGCATTTCTGCATATTTTTGCCTTCTTCCTTCCTGTTTCTTTTCATTCGCATTCGCATGCACACACATCCGCACGGATAGATGAGATTTTTATCACCCAGTACCCTAAATACGTGCAGGGGATATAAATTTCATTTCTCGTGTGTAGTTCGTCTGTAGTTCCCTCGCGTCCGGGTCCGAGCTCCGAGTGGCGTTGACGACGGATTCTATGGAGCGTTCTGTGCAAAGCAAGGACGAAGAAAGAAAGGGAACGCACAAGAACGAAGCAATAAAGCAAGGCGCCAGAGTTCTTCTTCATATTTTGCCCAAACCCCTGTTGATTCTTCTTCTTCTATGTCGTCTTGGCGTGCGGTGTCAACGTTGGCGATGGCTTTGCGCTATGGTGCTCTGGTCGCTGTGTAGTTGGTGGTGGCGTCGTCTCTTCTGGATTAAGGGTGCTGTAGCTGTATAGCTAACGGGATTGCTTGAGCTTGCACACATTCGATCTGGATTGTTGTCGCGCGACAAACACTCACAAAGAGGTCAGTTTTTTTTGTTTTTCTGGAGTTAGGAAAGTTCCCTTTTGGCCATGGACGATGGACACCCCTTTGGACTGGAGTGGTATATTGTATATAGGTACCTCTTCAGTGCGGTCCTGTTGGGTTGGCATGGAAATGCGCAACACTTTCCATGAATACGAGATTAGTTCTGGGATTCTTGCACGAAGAGATGAAGGAGAATATTGGATGAAGCGCAAATTGTCTTTTGCTTGTAATTCATACTTTCCGAGTGCAGGACCGCATGCAGATGTGTGTGCGATGAACTACATAGAAGGTATCACATACTGTGCTGTTGCCGAGTGGTTTAAGTTCTTGGATGGGGATTTGAACTTTTGAAGGAAGAAACTTTCATAAGATGAAACTTGGAAGACCAATACACATATTCCGAATTCCGATCATCTTGTGGGGGGTTGTTTAGGAATATAGGTAGGTATCTGGTGCATTTATAAACGAACTGCAGACTGTTGTTGTCGATTGGCCTTGTCAGATACAGAAAAGATTTATACAGGTGGAATATTATATGAAACCCCTCGTTTTTAGCACCTGCGGCCATGGACCAGTCAACAGTATTAAAAGCTTTTCGTTTGTATTTAGAAAGGGGGATCAGCGATTTTGCATTTGTATGAAATAGGTGGATAGGTAGGTATATTATTCTGCATCTAAATAGGTATAAGAATACCTCAGGAAAGGTCCCAAAATTGTTCTCTAAAAAATGAATTCAAAAACCCAAAAAAAAAAAAATCTTAAAGCGGAGTTGCTATTTTCTCTCTTAAAAGTGACAAAATTTATTGCATTCATCATTCAGTCCAGTCCTATTTATCCACTTTAAGGGTTGAAGTTGTAGGATACTCAAGTTGACAGCTGTATAATCGTATATTCCAACACCGACATCAGAAAAAATATAAAATGACGTGTAACATTGCCCTCTAGACGTCCACAGCTCTTAGAAAAGAACAGTCGATTCCACATACATTCAGTGTGCCTCAGAGTTAACCTGGGGGGCTAAAGTCAATACTTAAACTGCCGCAGATATAGCCTTTAAGTCGATCTCAAATCTTTTCAAAGCCTTTCTATGATCTTCATGAACAACCCTTAACTCATCTTAACCCCAAAACTCCTCTCAAAAACGACCTTAATATGCGTCTTAAATTTTATCGAATTCGATCTCAGCTCATCAAATTGCAACCAAATTGCTTGATGAGTATAAAACCAGTAAAAAGACAGATTTTAAGAAATCACTATTAAAATCGCCCTGAAATTGCTGGTAAATCCAAAAATATTTTTAAAGTTCAAGAAACAATCTGGCCTAAAATTGCTATAGACATAGAACTACAACATACATCAACTCACATCAAACCTTCTTGTGAAAATACATAGCATTTGGCACTAAATCTATGTCCCGAAAAGTCATACAAAATTAGAGCAGTCAGCAGTCTATTTCAAATTCGTTGTCTTCTTCGCTTCTACAATCGCTCCATTAATTGCCCTCAAAATTTCATCTATAAGGTCTTAAATACGTCTTAATTTTTTAATTCAAATCGCCATCAAATCGCAAAAATAGTCCAAAGATAGACAGAAATTGTCAGAAAGTTTGCTATCACAATCTATGAAATCACACTACAACCACTCTCGAAATCGCTCCAAAAACTCTTGTAAAATACCCCGAAGTTGGGTTCTTAAATTAGCCCTAGCGCTATCAAAAAATCAACTCTGCAATGACTTAGATTTGCTTTAAAATTCTTTATAATTGTCCCAAAAAAAGCTGCAACGATCGCTTCCAAAATCCACTAATAACAGCAATTGAGTCAACTTCGAAAAGTAGACCTCCAAAATTTTCCTCAAAATTACACCAAAATCATAATAAAAATCCTGAAATAAAATATACCAAAGATCTTTTCTAAAACGATCTTCCGTTCACTTTGAAATCACACGAAATAAGATTGAATGCAAAGTTATTCATAAAATTGCTCCAAACTTGATTCAAAAATTCCCTTGCTTTAAATTCACAGCCACTATCGCCAGTAAAATTGCGTTTAAATCATTCCAAATTCTTAATACCGCATGAAAACCCTCTTTACTTATTTTCAAGACATTTAAAAAAGTCTTTGAATCGAATGCCAAAGACCGTAAAAAAAAAACTTCAGGAAATTACACTAAGACTGGAAAGACAAAAGAAACCAAAATAAAAAAATTATTTGATTTGCTCCCAAAGTCCCATCGAGAAGTTTTTTTTTTTTCAATTAACTGTTTTTATTACAATTACTTACTAGATCGTGACAATAATGTGATAAAATTCAATATAATTCTTAAACTTAAAGATCGTGTTGAATGATCCCAACATAATATTGAGTTGTTTAATATTTTCAATGAAATTGTTGTTAAATAGGTTCTCTATCGTCCCTATACGGTTAAAAATTTTGGAGCTAGGTTAGTTAGTTCGTCCTGACCTTCAAAAGAAACACTAGGAACATTTCCGCGCTTCACAACTTAAAGAAAAAAAAAAAGGAAATAATGTAACCTCTTACAAGAATAGTTTAAAATTAAAGTTACTCACTTCTAAAAATAATGTTCTCATTGGATATAAATTTCGCCCCGTTTTCACCATGACTTTGACTTATTTGAATGTATTTTTAAACATTGTTCTTTTAGAAAAGCGTCATACAAATCATCCACTACGTACTCCAATAAAGTACGACGCTCAGACTAACTCTCAACTCTTAGCCAAGCGACAAAATAATATATTTGGGTAATCACTTTGGTTTAGATCCTGTATTAAAGTGAAATACAAATGTATTGAAATTTATGGCTTTCATAAGTTTGTATTAAAATTAATCAGAGTAGATGTTATAACGGGTGATTTTTTAGCTGGTTTGGTTTTGGCAACACTGGTTTTGACAGCTGACGTGTGTTTAGTACCTTGTGTCACTGTCAAACAGCTTCAGTTTGGTTTGCAATTTAACCATGGATCGTCTTACAAATGAACAACGCTTGCAAATTATTGAATTTTACTATCAAAATTCGTGCTCGGTTCGAAATGTTCATCGCGCGCTGCTTCCATTTTATGATCGGCATTCTCGACCTTCTGAGCAGTCTATTCGGAAGATTGTGACCAAATTTCGCACCAAATTTACTTTGTTGGACATTAAAACACCAACACGTTTACGTAGGTACTGTGCGTAGTGAAGAAAATATTGCGACCGCATCAGCTAGTGTGACAGAAGACCGCGAAATGTCGATTCGCTACCGAGCGATGATAACAAACTTTTTTTTGCCCGAAATGGAAGTTCTTGACTTGCATGATATGTGGTTTCAACAAGACGGTGCCACATGCCACACAGCACGCGAAACAATGGCGCAATCGCGAGGCGAGTTTGGTGAACAGTTAATTTCACGTTTCGGGCCGGTCAATTGGCCGCCTAGATCGTGCGATTTGACACCATTAGATTATTTTTTGTGGGGGTATGTCAAGGCTAATGTGTATAGCGACAAGCCCGCTTCGATTGACGCACTGGAAGCCAACATCCATGCATTCATTCGTGAGATACCGGCCGATATGTGTGAAAGAGTATGCCAAAATTGGACTCAGCGGATGGGCTACCTGAGACGCAGCCGCGGTCAACATTTGCATGAAATTATCTTTAAACTTTAAATTGCAAGGTTCAAACTATCGATTCAAATAAATATTTCATTCATTTTTTCGAATTTTTTGTGTTTTTTTTTTTAAAAAATTTCTAAACCTCTTAAAAAATCACCCGTTATTTCAGCTCAACTATAACTTAATTGCAATATGTTCTTGATTGAAATATTCAGAAAAATAGTATTAAAATGAGCATTTTATTAAAATTTGAATATAAAAATATTACGTAAAAAGGTTTAATCAATTGGAGATGTTGAAAACAAATTGTTCTTGTATTATATAGATCTGGACCCCAATTTTCAAAAATTCTCGCATACTTTCACTTGCAATTCTCCAAGTCCGCATACGAGAATCTCTCTTCGAATGTTACTTGTATTCGTATGTGTGTTTGCATGCGGATTTGCATTTCGTATATGGAATTATGAGTTTAATACTTCAAAATATGGATTGTTTTTTATTTGTGTGTGAGCAAATAAGAGTAAAATTAAATTAAATCAAACAATTTAAATTGTTCATTGAATAATATCCGTTCGCATTGACATAAATATGTTCGGAAATAGTCCCATTCGTTCAAAGCAGTGTTGGGGCTCTCGGAAAGTTCGGTGTATGTCGATTTCGCCTTACTGTGTACCTACTTCTTTTTTTTGCCAATCGAATTTGAGAATTGGGGTCCTGTAATAAGTATTAAAAAACACCGCCATTTTCAAATACCAAACACCAATATCAAGCTCCTCACCAATAGTTTATCGGAAATGGTCCTCAAAATAACTTTCAAAGATTTCCAAGAAAAGCTCCCCAAAAATGTGCGCATATTGCCACAAAACATTTCCTCAAAGGCAGAAAATCTGCCCGAAGGCTTCCTTAAAATAGCTCAACATTCTGTTACACCAGGACGTGAAAACCCTCATACAGCACTATTGGCATCAACGCGGTCAAAAATAACCCCATCTTAAATCGGTTCGAAAATTTTCCTCGAAATCACAACTTAAATTGCTCAAAAAAATCCACTTAAAAACGCTTTGTAAAAATGGATACAAAATCGCCATTAAAAACAACAAGAAGTTTCGCTGTGGGATATGCCTGAAGCGAGCTAAGAGTTCGACCTGAAAATATTATTTTTAGTAGAAATGTCCTCAACATCGTCCTATAAATTGTGCAAAAAATACCCGTATGTCGTTTCAAATATCGTCCCCTGCCAAATGTCATAAAACTCGTCTTAAACCCGCCAAACGTTGTACACCAAAATAATTATAAGTCGTCCTTCTTAATGTTGCCTACAAAATCGCCCAAAAAGAGCTTCAAAAATCACAGCCGCCCGTGGCGTTAGCATGGAAAATCTACCAAAATTGAAACTCCCAACAATCAACCTTAACTCGTTTTAAATAAAGTCCCTTAAACTGTCACGAATTTCACATAAAAACTGACCAAAAAATAGCATACAAAACGATTAACGTCCAGCATTTTTTCAAGATTTCACAAAACTGCCCCAAAATGGTGCTCAACCCCATATCGAAAATACATATCCACTGTGTTTGTTTTGGCATCAAAAATGTATCAAAAAAACTAGTAGGTATAATCATTTTTAGCTCCCAGGCAAAATTTTTCGAGCTCACAATGGCATAAGTTCAAAACTCACAAAATTGCATATCGTGACCTACAAAATATACAAATTGAAGGTTAAAAATGATTATTATAAAAAAAAACTGGCCCTAAAATTGTCCCAAATGCGATTAAAAAATAGATGAAAAAGACACTCAAAATGTAGCTAGCACAATTGTCAGAGTTTCGCCTTGGAAGTCGTCGCTAAAGTTGACCTTAAGGTGTCGCAAAAATGTCACCCTATCTTAAGGAACGCTACAGTCCGTGGTGAACCTGGACTTAAACGACTACTTCTCTTCATTGTATAGTCCAACATCCAAGTTATTTAAAGCCAACTCGTGCGAGCGATTAAGGGTTTCTTCTATTTGGTTGTACCTTTGAGTAAGAGCTGAGAGGCCCTACCCAGGAACCATATTTTGTCATTGGGCCCTAGTTGTGGTGCTTTGTGACTAGCCCCGGTAAATTTACTCGTGGGGTCTTTAAGGTAATGGTGGGTATAAATTTAAGCTTCTCTAAGATTAGTCGGTTGTGAACTTGTCAACCCCTAAACTTTTACTCTGACGTTCACCTACTGTCTGGATTTTGGGATTTAATTTGTAATTCACACCCTATTCACACCGAGCCGAAAACCGTATTTTCGTCGAGTACTCGTCGATGTATTCACACCGAACACCAACTAGTTTTCGTTTGAAGTTTCTATCAGCTGTGAGACTCTAGTCGTGAAACTTCTGTGTAAACTATTTTGGTTACAAATTCCGATCGCATTAACTAACAAATGCTGATCTGCTGATTTGCTTGCAAAAGCTGTGTTTGTTCGTTTTGAAAACTTAAATATATTTTTTTTTTTTTTTTTTTTTTATCCGAGGGTAGGTGAAAATCTTCCAAAGACACTATGAGAATAGCAAGCGCGTTCTCATAGTAGTGTCAGATTTTTACTGACTAAAAACACCACCCTTCTAAAGATTGTTAGATACTGCAACTAAGATATAACTTATCAAGCAATTTTTCTATCATGAAATAACAACTTTTGACAGGTTACTTTCCAATGAAAGATCGTGCGTGCTCCGCAAATTAAACGCGGTTAATCTTATCTTGCCAAGTCGAACGGTTTCGTTCGTTGTAGTCGGCGCAATAAATTGGTCTCGTCCAAGATTTGTCGGACTGTATTGTTGATATGTCCGATTAGTCGGTTTCTATGCTTTCTCGCGAAGCTTCTAGATTCAGCTTCGATTGTTGGAATTCCGAGATCCCTATGGATATCGTCGTTTCTAATATACCATGGTGCTTGTACAATTTCTCTAAGGACTTTATTTTGAAAAGTTTGTAGAATATTGACATTTGTTTTCTTGGTACAACCCCAAAGTTGTATACCGTAGGTCCACACCGGCTTTAGCACTTGCTTGTATAAAAGCAATTTGTTCTCAGTACTGAGCTGGGAATGTTTTCCGAGTAACCAGTACATTTCTCTATATTTGATATCGAGTTCTTTACGTTTCATTTTCACGTGCGAACTCCATTTCAGCTTTGCGTCGAGTATCATTCCCAGGTATTTGGCCTCGTTTGCAAACGGTATTCGGGCCAAGTTTAGAAAAATTGGCAAGTCATTAGTTTTCTTATAAGTGAAATTCACGTGAACAGATTTAGTTTCGTTGAGGGCTATCCGCCAGTTCCTTGTCCATTCATTTACCTTATTCACTGCGGCTTGCAGTTTTGTAGTCGCTTCTTCGATTGTATTACCTACAGCTAGGATAGCTGTGTCGTCGGCGAACGTAGCAAGGGTAGTGCCATCTTCCCTTGGTATATCGCGAGTATATAACACATAGAGAAGCGGACCAAGGACGCTTCCTTGCGGTACCCCGGCCGAAATTTCTTTTAGCTCCGAGTATTCATTTCCATTTCTAACCCGGAAGAGTCTATTCCCGAGATATGATTCTAGAATATCATATAGGCTTGCGGGGAGAACTTGTCGTAATTTAAATTTCAAGCCGTCGTGCCACACCTTATCAAAGGCTTGTGAGACGTCAAGGAATACACTTGAGCAAATCTTTTTTTCTTCAAATGCTTTCTCTCTTACGTCAGTAGTTCTATGTACTTGGTCAATCGTCGAATGCTTGGTTCTGAACCCAAACTGGTGGTCAGGGATAAGATTATTGTCTTCAATAACCGGCTGAAGGCGCCTAAGCAATATTCTTTCGAAGACTTTGGAAATGACCGGAAGAAGGGAAATCGGTCTATACGATTTTACTTCATTTGGCGGTTTTCCTGGTTTTAAAACCATTATGACCTCCGCGACTTTCCATTGACTCGGCACGTGTTTTAGTCTGAGCGCAGCATTTATGATATGAAGGAGCTTAATTAATGCTTTCCTTAGAAGAGCTTTGAGAACTTCTCCGGTGATCAAATCATAACCAGGAGCTTTCTTAGGTTTTAGGGATTCGATTTCACGTTTTAGTTCCCTTAGCGTTGCTCTTGTGAGTGTTGAATCGTCAGGTTGTAATTCCGTCCTATTAGTATTGTCGTAGACCGCTTGGCCATCGTACGGTTTAAAGGTTTCTTCTAGATGAGCGGCAGAAACGTCCGCTTTTTGCTTATCTTCCCTTGCCCATTCGTTTTGATTTATTCTAATTGGCGGCGCGGGGATTTTGGGCCTTTTGGTGCCTTTTACAGCTTTCCAAAGTGAATAATTGGAATCTTTTTTCGCTGTTAAACTTTCAAGGTAAGAACCTATCGCACGATTTAAAATCCTTAATGGCTGTATTCAACAAATTGCACAAATAATTCAAATGTGCTTTATGTTGCGGAGCGCGACTCTGTTGCCATTTCTTACGCGCCTTCCTTTTTTCGTTGACCAATTCTTTTATTTCGGGAGGATATCGTAGCCCGTATTTGGCCGGCGTTTTCCTTGGATTAGGCGTATTATTCCAGGAGGCGAGCTGTACGATCTCGACGAAGCGATCAACTTCAACTTCAAGTTCATAGGGTGTCGTAAGTGGAACACTCAGTTCAACATTCTCTTCTATTTCGTTCCTAAAGCCTTCCCAGTTAGTGTTTCTACCAGTTAATCTCGCTGGCTCTAGGTTATTGGCTAATTTTACACTCAATGTTAGAATAACCGGTGAGTGGTCAGATGATAGATCAAAGCTCTCTTCAACTTTAATGTGGTTGGTAGGTATTCCTTTCACGACGAAGAAATCTATCAGATCAGGTAGTTTTGAAGTATCAGTTGGCCAGTAGGTCGGCCCGTCGAGAGGAAATCGCAACTGTATTCCATACCTGCCCCATAGAGCATTCTACCTTTTCGCGAGATGTATCTGGAGCCCCAGAACGTGTGCTTCGCATTAAAATCGCCGCCAATAATGAAGTTTGGTTTGAGCGATTTAAGCAGGTTAGTGAAATCACTTTTTTCAAGCGCGGAACGCGGTGGACAGTAGATAGATGAAATTCTAAGAGTACGCTGACTATTTTTAACTCGAATCGTGCACAGTTGCATAGTTTCAAGCTCTATCTTCAGGTCTTCGTATTGTTCAATGCAGTCTTTAATAAGCAATGATGATCCACCTCTGGCGTTCCCCGATGGGTGACAAGCGTGGAAATCATTATATCCTTTTATGCTTAAATTCGATCCTTTTTTCACGTGAGTTTCAGAAATCAAGCAAATGTCAATATCTTTCTCGCGTATGAATATTTCCAATTCGCCGAGTTTTTGTAAAAGCCCGTTTGCATTCCAAGTGCATATTTTTAACATTGGTTTTTCATTCATGTTATTTTTGAAGCACGCCTTTTCCGTGAATTATTTTCGAGCTTAACCAAGCGATCGAGAATAATTTTATTTATTTTGCTTTGTTCTTCAAGTTTCTCGAGAATAACTGAGAAAACATGAGAAACAGGGTCCGGCGAAGTTTCAACGTTTTTCGCTCCTTCGAATGCCGCGGCCTGAGCGTAGGTCTGTACTCTGGCTGTCCGAGGGCCACTATTCGATGGCTTTCCTCGTGGTAACTTTTCAGTAGCGTTTCTTTTGACAACAGAGGTCGAGGGCCTTTCAATTGTCTCTCTTTCTCTGACAATGCTACGCTTTTGAACCGGAGGTTTTATATTGCCTACAACCTCCTGGGCGGTCCTACGCTTTACCTTGGTAAGCGGCTTTGTTTTTTTTATTTTGGCTTTTGAGTAGCGCATCTCTCCGTATTTGCAACTCCTTAGCTACTTCACAGCCTCTATAATTTGCCGGGTGCTTTCCCTTACAGTTAGCGGAGGATTGTTTGTTTGCTCCACAGTCTTGGGAGAAATGACTTCCGGCGCATTTTACACATCGCGGCCAATACCGTCTTCACCATAAGGGCACACGGGGCCCGTGCCCAGGGCCCCCATTCTCAGGGGGCCCCGAAGGACCGACAATTTCTCTCACACATTTATTCTCAAAACATTTTTAGTTGGGGGAATCCCCGAATAAACTTTCAGCACAGACAATAAATATACAAATGTCTTATGCCTGTACAAAAATTTGGTTCCTATTTTTCCTTACCAGACAAGGAGCTTTCAAAATAAGCGTTGACAATAAAGCTCTCGTTTTTTCTTGCACCTTTCTCTTAGCTCCTTCCTTATGCCTTTTACGGTTGGTCATGTGATCATGTGAGTAGGTAGGTAAACTTTATCCCTTCACTGCATTCTGTGATTGAAATTGATAGTGGATACGTGTTAATCGAGAGCAAAAGATAAAAATTCTGTGCCTATTTGGCTCCGTTTGGTTGGAGGGGTAGATAATTAAAAAAAAAAAAATATGTTTTCAACCAAGCTATTACTGTTAATAGTTTTTGAAAAAAATACTTTCGAACTTGAAATTTAAGGACAAAAAAAAAATAAAAAATGTTGAATGCTCATTTTTCCACTAAGATATATTTGAAAGAAAAATATTTCGCAGCACACCCATCACTTTTTTTGAAGGATCATCGGAGACTGCACAGTTGAGAGGCAAGGAAAAGTTTCGTGTACCTAGATACTTTCATTCCCATAATTGACACATTAAATACACATTTAAAAAAACGTTCGGCAGCATACCAAGAAATTGATAGTTGATTTAGTTTTCTTTGTCAGTTAACAAAAATCGAATCTGGTGAGTTGACCAAAAAATGCAAAGAATTTGCAGAATTTTATCATGAAGACATTAATGCAGATGAGCTCAAAACAGAATGTTTTCATTTAAGCCAATATTTAAAAAACATTGCAAAGCAATCAGCGGATTTAAATATCTCAACCTTACATAACCTTATAAAATCAGATAAATTGGAAGAAACTTTTCCAAACGTAGAAATTGCTACAAGAATATTCCTTTGCCTAATGGTTACCACTTGTAGTGGAGAGCGGTCATTTTCGCAGCTTAACAGAATAAAAAATGAAATGAACAACAATGTTACAAGAACGATTGAGTAATTTGTCAATTATGGGCATAGAAAGTGATATCCTTCAAAATATTGACTTTAAGGATATAATAGAAGATTTTGCTCAACAGAAATCCCGAAGGAAACCGTTATCGTAATCATAACCAAAAAACCAGCAGCATTCTAATATCATTAATGACATATTATATTATACTGAATTCGATTAATGATTACCTATAATAAATGGTCATACTTAGTAAAAAAATGTTATTATAATTCGCTTTTTTTACTTTCCAAAAGGGCCCCAAATTCTTGTGTGCCCAAGGGCCCCAGCCTAGGTTAAGACGGCCCTGATCGCGGCTCTTTTTTGCAATACATTTGCGTATGATTGAATTCTTGGCAACGTTTGCACTGTGGAATTGTTTTCAAATTTCTGCGCATGGGCTCGATTTTTACCACAATATTAAGTATGGTTTTAATTCGGTAGATATCTTCGATATTATCAGACCTATCGAAGGTAAGCATAAAGAGCGGAAGTCCACGCCTTATCAGTTTGTCCTTATCTTCTTCCGTTTTTTGCTTCTCTTTCTTGATGATATTTACGGCATCAAGAATTTTAAACCCTTTGGAACGGAGGTCGTTTATAACCTCTTCTTTGGTACATGAGGGGTGGAGTCCCCTCGCTACAACACGATGTGGCCTTTCTGACTTTATTTCAAAAGTATATGTGGGAAAACTTCTGTTTTCGATGATGTTTTTCGATTGTTTTCGCGAAAACCCGGCCTCGGCCTGGTTCTTTAGTTGGTCTCCCCTAATCCACAATGTTTCCATTTCTAATATACAGATAGAGTGGCGCGGATATCTCTGAATCTGGTTACTGGTGTTTTAAGCTTTGTCCGAAAATGTGTTTGGAATTCCATGACGTGCATTGGACAGTATACCAGATCCAAGGTCGTTCACAAAGCCCAGCATTCTTACATCTGTCCATATCGGGTTTTCGTGACATTTTACAAGGCAGCGCTACGTGTTTCACGTAAATTCAGCTACCATTCCCCCTGATAAGAGCCAAACCACTTCAAACGCTAATTATACTGATTTCCGTCGCTACTTCCTTACACCAGCTCATTCTTTGGCCGGGCCACCTAGCGCCACATTCTGCGTAGATACACACTTAATCCAGTACCATTTATCTTCGCCTATCCATTCGGTGAGACAAGCATAGCCCTTGTGAGAACATTGTCGTGCTCGACACAATAACACACTTCCTACAGTGTACAGTGTCAGCAATCAATTACCCGAAAAAAAACTGCCAAACTGCGCAGCAATGCACAATGTTATTTTATTTTTTGTATCTGGATACACTCGCTTTCATGTTGGCCCGTTCAAGGTGGAATAAAATTGTCAAATGATGTTTTTTTTTCGTTCTCCTCCCGCTCTTCTCTGTTAATGCCATTATATTCGGTACCATTGTCAACTAATGAATTGTTTTCTATAACTATACCTAAACACAGTTTAATAAATAAGATACTCACGTTCTGTCGAGTCGAAATTGTATATTTATCAGATATTAAATCTGTGGCATTGAGGCAGGTAGCGGCAGATATATCCATGGGTATAGGTATATAGAAATTTAAATTTTAATCTTCCGCCAGAATTCTTGACGGCAACCGAATTCTGTCGCCATTTATGAATATTTTGGCCAAATCTGTAAACATCTCAATTGATTATGGTGTTGTCGGTCTTCTAAGGATGCCAAAAACTCTATGAGGTGATTCATTGAAGACGAGTTAGCAACATTTGGAAACAGTTCGATTTAAGTTGGAACACAAACGGAACTGGGAAACATGGTTAATCCATCATAATACATTCGTCAATCGTGCCGGGGAGGAGACAAACTTTGAATAGCAATCCACGCGTGAGTCAGTCTTTTGTTTTATTGGAAGACAGTCTTTTGAATAACAATAATATACAGAAATAAAAAATTGGGCGTGATTTGGTTTTGGGGAAAGTTTTCACATAAATAAGGGGATATACGTGGAGCCTTGTAAAATGGGTCAAGTGTAGGTATCGCCACGATTACTTGCAATTTATTTTTTATTTTTTTCGGTAGAGGGAATAAACTTATATCCCTATTATGGCTATCAAATATCAATTATTTGATACACAGGATCTATCAATTCATCGATAATTTGGTATTATGATGAGTATAAATTGATAATTTTCACCCCATTGTGAATGCTAATCAAAACATCATTGATAATGGGTTCTGGTTTGAAAATTGACGTTTATAATTTGTATTTGGTTTTTGTTTTGTGGCTGACGTCTAATTTTGGTGAAATAATGTAAGTTTTTTTCATTAAACAAATTCGCTTTTTTCTTAATATTTGTTTGTTTATTTAGGGGTAGAGTACCTATAGTAGAGCCCATTTGACACTACATTTATCTCTCATTTTTTCCTCATTTTTATAACATTAAATATTGTTAAAATGTCATCTTCATGTAAAAGAGACAAAATGAGTATTATGGAGGTAGCAATTACTTGAAAACCAAACACAAATTTCACAAACTTCAAAAACTTGTCAAAAAAAAAAGCTTACCAGCAGCCTAAAAATGCAAATTCAATGCAATGTCAATGCATGGTTTTTTTTTGACATCTCTAAATTAGTTATCGGGAATTTTCGTAGTATTTTTTCGTACTGCCTAGTTTAATTTTCAAAGTCTAAAAAATGCAAAAAAAAAGGTAGCTAGTGTCATACGGGCTTAGCCAATAGGAAATAAATCGAAATATTGATAGAATTGATGGAAAAAAGTCCGGACCTGGGTCTATAAATAAGAACAAGGAAATAAAGTTAATGGTTTGATGTTAATAGAAATTTTTAACCGCCCGATACATATCAACAAGAAATTTGTGGTTGATAGAAAGTTTGATGAATATCAAATTTTTTGACAACCGTAATACCAAGTTTATCGATAAAACTGTTCACAATTTATTTTAAATATAATACAATTCAGAATTCATGAACAATTTTGATAGGCTGATAACCATAATACCGATTAACTCATTTTGTTGATACGCATCAATTATTATCAAATATCGTGCCTCAGAAAAAACAATAAATTATCAAAAACCTCGCGAATTGAGACGAAAAGAGATCTCTTTTAGTTTAAAGGAAGTCTATCCTGCTGAAAATATAGAATCACTTCACTTTGATGCGTATTCCACGAAGCCACATATATTTCCACGAACAACACAATTAAATACCCTCCTCCTGTCAAAGATTGTTAAGCCTGTGAAGATATGACCACGATGCATACGAGTTCATAGTGGCGCACAATTAATGTGCTTTGCTTTGCATATTATGATGTGCGTGGATTTATCTACAGAGCATCGGATAGGCGTGTGCGCAAACATTTATATTAAAAATATCACTCGTGCGTCGTGCAAGGAGTTTCTACCATATTTTGTTGTGCGCATCGTAGCACGCTATTATGTGCAATTCCTTTGCATGAAATTTTTCATGAAATGACAGATTGCACTTGGATACCTACCACAAATTTCACAAAGAAACCAATTTCATGAAAAGTATTTCACAGCTCATTTCATGGTATCGACTTCATGAAATGGGCTAAAATTTCTGTGCAGTTTGACAAATTTTTTTTTCATTTCCACGATGGCTGAGTGGGCAGTGGCGAATGGTCGCTTGTAGCGCTGAAACTACGTATTGGAATGGAATAAAAGATACAATTTCAGACAAGAATATGGTAGATGGGGAAAAGAGAAAGGATTTGATGGTCTAATGCGAGAACGCAACGATGTGCTCTGCTTCGCGACACTTCAACGAATGAAATTTCATGATATGAAATGCCAACTCTAGATTTCTTTGCATACTGGTCGTTCTTGGAATGCTATGAAACAGAATGGAATGCTATTGACAGATTGCTGAAAGAAAAATTGCACGTGGAGACACCGTGTTACATTGCATTGCAATATTTCGTTTTCCGGTTTTATAATGAATGCTTTAAAGAAGCACAGGGCAGAGTTTTCATCAGATATTGATGTGCGCACAGCGCACCGTAGCGCACACTTGAGCACACTTCATAAAAGCAAGACACAGAGGGCCTTCAACAAGCTTACATATTCTGCAGATCACAATATGCAAAAATTAAGCGTGGACACTAAAAATGGTTATTAGTATCGCGGAGACTGTTTAATGTGCGATATGATTTATGAACTCAATTTGCATTCAGCGTGTGCGCACATTATATGCAGATGGTGTTTAGTTATTAATTTAGAGAACAAATCCATCAAATCTGTTTATTATAGTAAGAACTTATTACAGCCAGTTCTAAAGTTTTACATTGGCCCGTCAAAAAAGTCTGAAGTACGATCGTAGTATTACTTTGGTATAGCAATTTACAAGAGATTTTGATGTGCGCACAAGTGCGCCACCCCAAACTTTTGGCTTTTATATTGCACTTTTATCCTTCATATCTGCCAATTTTAACACCTTGACGACATTCCCGACGCCAAACAAGAAGTGCGTTGAATATCGGCAATCCACCTTCTGTTCATCGATTTCGAAAAGGCGTTTGATAGTTTCAATCGGAAATTTATTTGGCGTGCCTTGCGCAGGAGAGGTATACCAGATAAATTAATCGCAATTATTAAGGCTATACGTACAATGGGTCCACATGACAAAAGAACACTGTCTGAGGAACTCGAAGTCCAAAGTGGGGTTCGGCAAGGCTGCATTCTTCCACCAACATTGTTTGTATTAGTGATCAGCGATGTGCGAAATGTGGCTTTAGCGAGGGAAAATGGAGGAATTCGATGAACTCTTACATCTGAACTCAAACACTTTGACTACGCTGATGATCACGATGTACACCTACTATCTCACGGAATAATGGACCTTCACCAAATGACAGCAAATGTGGAGAGGGGAGCAGACGTCTTTGGGCTGAAAATTAACTCGGCAATAACAAAAATGAATAGCCTGAGACCGAATTCATCAATATATGAATTGCTGGACAAACGGTTGAGAGATTAGAGAGTTTTCAATGGTAGTGTCTCAACCGATGGCGGAACCGAACTAGATATAGCCAGCCGAATAGGTAAAGCGAGGTCTGTGTTTGGGATGCTATCTAAAATTTGGCGAAGGACCTACTGCAATTAGCTTAAACACCAAGCTACGACTGTTTCATTCCAACGTTGAGTCTGTACTGCTATATGGATGTGGTACTTGGAGATCGACCCTGCTATCAGAAGAAAGCTGAAAACTTTTGTTAATAGGCGCCTGCCTCATATCTTTTCTGGCCAAACCGTTTCTCGAACGAACCGGTCATGAACCTATTGGCACAATCATATATGTACAACGTCGAAAGTGGCAGTGGATTGGTCACACTTTCCGAAAAGGTGACAGGTACATAGCTAACCAAGCAATGGAATCCGCCGTTTACTCTGGATGGCAGGATACGCAGCGGCCCTAAAAGTACATGGCGTCGAGAAGGAAGCACGGAAACTGGGAAAGCGTTAGGGAGAGCTGAGGCACATTGCCAGAAACCGCACACGATATGGCGCGTTGGCGTTGTAGGACCCACGAGGGTATAGGTATGGGACATAAGTAAGTACTTTTATATAAGTAAAGTACTTAGAAATACACTTTCATGATTTTCGCATCATTTACGTCGTGCGACAAAAAGTTAACTTCAATTCAGCGTGTGCGCATCTATGCATCTATGCAAACAGGTGATCTCCGGTTGTTTTTAAAAGCAGTAAGTTCGCACCTTACTGCTTTTAAAAACAACCGGAGATCACCTGTTTATGCAAATTTCTCGTCGACAAGTTATATAGATTCCTATGGTCTTCTTAAAATCGATTTGTGCGCAAGTCCTCAGACTGCATAAACTCTCGATTAGATCTACGCATAAAATGTTCGATAGCTTTTATGTGTGATATAAAGTGGGTTTTTGCGCAATCCGAATATCTCTTGTTTTATTACTGTTCACGCTTGAAATTAGCTGCACACTCATGCGTTTTCGTATCAATCAATCAATGCTTGAACTATTTATGACTGAAGTCTTATGAAACCTTGTAAACAACCTACCCAAAGTTCCTAACAACTGCGCTTGCTGTAAATTATGTCTACCCTATGATAGGGTGTAAAAATCTCGAACGTCCAACTCTCAAGGGCCCTTGAAACTGTGAATCGGAATTCCAAATTCCACACCATACAAATGAAGTATC
Source organism: Cheilosia vernalis (assembly GCA_949126925.1). Lineage (NCBI taxonomy): Eukaryota > Metazoa > Arthropoda > Insecta > Diptera > Syrphidae > Cheilosia > Cheilosia vernalis. The sequence continues at coordinate 6,633,444 of OX421360.1, read as the reverse complement.
AGCTCGGTATCTACCTAGCTAATCCCTCGGCTGCGAAACTTCCCAATCTTATCAATTAAAAAACATAAATTAAAATGTCAACCAAAGTACCTAGCAGTGCAAAACAAAGCCCGTGTCAATAGTAGTTATCACAGCAATGCTCACTCGCTCAATTTGCTTAAGCGCACTCAGCCCCCGCAAACAAACTAAATAGAGTTCTGCAGCCACCTCCGCGTCCGCGCTGCTTCGTCCCGTGCGTTGCAGTGCTGTGCTGCGGCTAACACTCAAGACTCAACAATCTTTCTGGTACCTCTATTCCTTGCGCCTATACTCGCCCGTCGCCCGTTGCCTTACCAACCCACTTGGCGGTTTTCTAACAATTTGTCTAATGATATGCGAGCCACACACCAACCAACGAGTAGCAAACAAAAGCAACAGCAGCGCAACGAATTTCAGTATCAAATCAAGACCAACAACAAGAACACAACGCCAAAGCCAAAGCAGATGAATAGAACAAAACAGACGAATAAAAAACAACAACAGAACACAAACAGCACAGAGTTCAGCACAGCAGGCAGCAATCGACGTGCGCTTAAGCGCTCGACCAATAGAACGCCGCGATGCGGTGATATCCGCCCAATCGCTAGCAAGCGATGATGAGAGAATCGGCTAAAAATAGACGTCGTCGTGCCTAGCGAGACCCCAACTTAAGGAATGTGTGTTAGTGTGGTAGAAGCGACTTTGTCGTCGTTCGTCGCTGCCTTCTCCGCTGCTGCTGAATCCAACAAGTTAGATTCGCGAAAGTCTCTTTGCTGTTAGATGGACACCGTTGCCGTCACTGTTGGCGATGGGGTGTGAAGGGTGCGAGGAAACGGAAAGAAACCAAGAAACTATTATCGGCCGCCCGTCGTCCCAGACCCAGAAGCAGTGAAAAACTTCCAAGACAACGTGTAAAGATATAGCACCAGCACGTAGGTAACCGAAACGCCGGCACCACACTTGGAAAAAGTGCTTTTTTCGTCAGCGTGCAAATAGCCGAACTAAGCTCTCGTAGGTAGGTAGCGCTGTGCGCGAGTAATTTGCGGTTTTCCTTTGACATGACTGTGACAGCGAGTTGCTCAAAATTTCAACGAGTAGCAAAAAATAAAGCAGATTATGAAAAACAAACAAAAATGAAACGCTTGGTAGCCGTAGATGTTCGAATGTGGGGGTGGGAGGCAGGCGATAAGTGCAAGTCCTTATCGCGTGGAACTGAATGACGACACGGGAGAACTCTACCGAGTACCGAACCGTATGTCTTATCCTATTATTTTTTATTTTCTTCAAATTAGCCCTGAATAACGGCAAGTGGGTACAAAGTACTTTCGCTGCTCCTATCTTGCTTGCTTTCTGACTTGTGATTGTGACACCATGAAAACTCGTCGAAGTCGTGCTCCTCTGCGTGGTTCTCTTGGAGAGGCAGAGGAGACCCGTTGGGGAAGTATACCTAGTATTGGAGTGGAGCTCACAATGAATGGGAAAACTCAATTGAGCTTTTCCGTGAGAAACTGGGATAGTTCATTGTCAGTCAGGTAGATAGAAAGTCGATGAACGAAGTACCTACGAGTAGGTACATAGTTAAAAATGTAGAGAGGTACATATAGGAAAGGTTGAAAATTTAAATACCAAAAGAGGAACTGATAATTGCTCGGGAATGGCGGATCGATGGGTGGAGTCGATAATGATGACTTTTGAGGGAGGTTAGCCGACATTATTGCTACAAAAGTTTGCTAGGCAGTTGGGTATAATTTCCTGTACCTAGTTTGGAACAGTTGATCCGAAGGTTCTTAGACCACTTTAAGTTGGGCTAGGTTGTCGAATACTAGGTCCCATCGCGCAGTTGGTTTAAATCAATTGCAGTCACACAATGCCTACACTTGCCATCAAAAAATTACAGGAAAAGGGAAAATAAGCAATATAACGAGTAGCGAGTAATTCCAGTTGGGGGCGAATACGGCTCTTTTTGGAAATATCTATCGGAAGATCATAAGTCTCTGCGTACTAAGTTAGAATTGGACTAGGGTATGTAGGTTATAGGTAGCTTTATTAGCTCTATTCGCGCTCGTGCTCATTATGAATCGAAATAAATTCATATTTATCGCACGAAATATAAAAGCTTCGATTGAAAGGAAATGAAAAGACAGACACTCTTGCGAGATATCGACATAAGTTGGTCACAATCGCACCAAATCCCTATATACGCTCTAGGCAAAAATGGCTGGAAATGAGACAAACTATAGCAAAATACGGAGTCTACTTTAAAGGAACGCTGCCTTAGTCTTTGTGTTTTATGGTAGAAGTGGGATTGGTTGTTATATTAGGACCATTCGCATACCAATATCCCGAATTCATATACAGTCCACGACGGTTATAAGAAACACTCGGAAGAAGTTTCTTATATCAGTCGATGACTGTAATATGATAGCAATAGCAATATAACTTCGGTGGAACAAAAAGCTAGTATTTAAGGAATTTAAAAGGCGAAAAACGATGAAGGTAAGTTTGTCGCAATCACACAGAGTTTAAACGTACTACAACACAATGACAATTTATCCACTCTCTACAAGAGACCACATTAAAACTGGTTAGAAAAGTGCAAATCATTTATCTAAAATGGCTGCCACATGTAGACTAAATGCAAACACTTTAATAGAAGGCGCTGTAAGCAGTTTAGCAAGATCCAAATAGAACAGTAATCAAAGTGGACATCATATTCGAATTCGCTTAAGGTACGATTACATTTTTTTGACACGAGTCAGGAAACATTCGAGTTTATGACTTTTTGAAACATTTAAGATTTGTTACTTGCCGTTTATAGCAAGAATAGAAAATCTTGTTAAAGCGGTGGTAGAGGGCATGAGTTATTTGGCCGATAGATAAACTTACAAAATAATAGAAAACCTCAAACAGTCTTAACTATTTGCCTCCGTTTGTAAGTGACATGTGTCAAATATTATACCTACATTAAAATCGTAAGTAAAATCTCAACATACACGTACCTATATCACGTAGCACTTGTACCTATTTGAAATGCGTTTTCTATTAAATTCACAACTTATCTTAGGCCAAAGACCCAGCCTTGTATGTGTGTCTTATATTTTGTTCACAAATAGCAGGACGTACTACAATATTAACCCAGTATTTGAACCGCTTATTTTAGAAGCTGTCTGTAGATCTTTTACCCAAAGTGTGACAGTGGAGAACGTAAGGTACCGACACTCGGATCCGGTTGTTAAACAAACATGGATCCTCTTGTCTTTTTGTTTATTTTTGAAACTTCTGACTCGCCAAGTGGATAAAGATTCACGTCGACCTAAAAGATGTATTGTGTCGAAGACTGTCAGAAAATAGATTTAGGCTAGCAGAGTTTCCACTTCCCCAAAGTAGCTGATAATGCTATAGTTCTCCAGAACTTAGTAATTCATGGCTTCTGAGGTTTAGAATTTGTTAAACATTTTTTTTTTTTTTTGAATGGCTTGTCCAAGCCCTGGGATTTCTTCCCACTGTTTGATACACATTTTGTGTTCCCAGCTTTTCATAGTAGAGTTAATTGCTGATTTGGTGACATCGCAGAAAGGTTCTGGTCCTATAAAAGGGTTCTCCTAAGTTTTGTTAGCTCAAGACTGGAGAAAATCCTTTCGATTGTAACAAAAATTAATGCTTGTTTATGTCCTTACTTTTATAAACTTTAGATCAAGTAAAGTGGAAATGGAGTCTTGTTATTTAATTTCAAACTACGAGCTGTATCTAAACATTCTATTGAGGTTACAGATTTTTTAGGTCGATGATCTGCCCTAAGTGCAAATAATTGGCTCGATTGCAAACTCTCAGCCATGTCCGTAAAGACTAATCATTCCTGTCCACGTTGTTATCCAAAACGACAGGCTACATTTGGGCGTCTGACAGGCATAGCTTCACTAACAGATGGCGTTCTTCGGATCTGTGTTTATTCTCTTCTTTGTGAAAAAAAAAAAACTTCAATCTACTCTATGTACTTACGGATTTTTCTACCTTTCCCACCTAAGCAAAATATTGGTCAAAATAAAATTAAACTTACCGAAAATTTGCTTTGCTACTTTATCATTTTTTTTTATACAAACAAATAACTCACGAGAGTTCTCCCACGAGTAAATATCCACGCGCCTTTCTATGCATTTTACATGACTCGCACTCTATTACTATAATTATCATCCCTCCAAATGAAAAGAAAAGAAAAGAAAACTTCAACAGTGAATCACAAATTCTACACACGATTCGCTGGAAGTCCCTCCACACACCGTCAGCAGGGCCGTCTTAACCTAGGCTGGGGCCCTTGGGCACACAAGAATTTGGGGCCCTTTTGGAAAGTAAAAAAAGCGAATTATCATAACATTTTGTTAATAAGTGTGACCAATTATTATAGGTAATCATTAATCAAATACAGTATTATATAATATATCATTAATGATATTAGAATGCTGCTGGTTTTTTGGTTATGACTACGATAACGGTTTCTTTCGGGATTTCTGTTGAGCAAAATCTTCTATTATATCCTTAAAGTACATTTTTTGAAGGATATCACTTTCTATGCACATGACAAATTACTCAATCGTTCTTGTAACATTGTTGTTCGCAATTCATTTTTTATTCTCTTGAGCTGCGAAAATGACATCGTGTTTCAGCACGGATCGTATCGTACGTGTACCCATGCAAAGGTCTTAGTGGAAAAATCCGCATTCAACATTTTTTAATCTTTTTTTTTTGTCCGTAAATTTCAAGTTCGAAAGTATTTTTTTCAAAAACTATTAACAGTAATAGGTCGGTTTAAAACATTTTTTTTTTGCACCCTATACTTTTTTTTGTCGGCGCAGTGGCTTATTGGTTAGTGTATTGGACTACTAAGCGAGGGGCCCCATGTTCGAATCCCGCAAAAAAAACCCAAATTCCAACTCAGGGTTTTTTCACTGCGCCACCTCTCGCGAACGTCTGACAAACATCCGAGAGTATAACTGTCTTGAAAGACCTTCTCAATCGGCCGTTTGGAATCGGCATAAAATTGTAGATCCCTTCCATTCCTTCCAAAAATTATAAACTCACACAAAACGAATGGTTGCTAGAAGCTAGCCCCAGGGTCCCTACAGACCTGTTGCGCCAACTATAGGCAAAATTAGGCACCGAATTTTTATCTTTTGCTTTCGAATAACACGTATCCACTATCAATTTCAATCACAGAATGCAGTGAAGCGGTAAAGTTTACCTACCAACCATTTCGTTGTCCTTACGCATGCACATATAGGCGTTCTATATCACTTGAAACCAAATTACATGAAAAAACTAATTTCTTATGGCATCAAGTGATTCTTAAAGATTATGCCTGCTGCTGCTACAGTATGAGAATCGCATATAGCCATATCTCTATACTTCTTCCCACTCCACCGGCTTCCATTATTCGGCAATTATATTTTGATTTGCTTTTGCTGTGTCATAAACTCACATGGTAACATGACTAACCGTAAAAGGCATAAGGCAGGAAAGCTCTTTGCCTACACAAATGAATGGAGCGAAGTGAAAGGTGCAAGAAAAAACAAGAGCTTTATTCTCAACGCTTATTTTGAAAGCTCCTTGTCTGGCAAGAAAAAAATAGGAACCAAATTTTTGTACAGGCATAAGACATCCGTATATTTATTCTCTGTGCTGAAAGTTTTATACATCATTCGGGGATTCCCCCAAACAAAAATGTTTTGAGAATAAATGTATGAGAGAAATTGTCGGTACTTCGGGGCCCCCTGAGAATGGGGGCCCTGGGCACGGGCCCCGCGTGCCCTTATGGTGAAGACGGTATTGACCGTCAGCGATCTTTGTAATTAACTTGTCTGGAAGCAGAAATACAACAACGACCACAAAAGGAACAAAAAAACGCTCAAAATTCCAATTAATATCAATTTGGTTTTAACATTGCGGTCTGGATAACGTTCTCTGAGTCTGTACTTTGAAGTTTGAACAATTGCAGTTCCGTTTCTCTGATTAATCATGTGAGTGTGTGTACGAATAAATAAGTCTTGCATAACCGCAATAATCAAACCCAAACAATTGGAGATACTTCTACAAAGTGGGGTAGGCTATCTCTGTTTAGAAATCAGCTGATCTTTCCTATCTGCATCGCTGTATCTAATGTTTCGTGTCTAACTCGCACGTTGAACTCGAATAATGAGTCAGGTCAAGTGCATGGAGGTGGCCATCAATTAAAAATATAACAATCGCATTTGGCGAATTTTTTATTTCTTTATTTTTCAGCAGTCATGTGCACATGGGCCCAAACCCAAAATTAATGACAAATTGTGTTGCTCGTGTTTGTTTATTATACTCTATTAGCAGCTGACTGCAAAATACAGATGGGGTGGGTTGGTTATGTGTGCACAGTATCTTCCCTCGCATCCATCATAGCCCAGTATGTGTCAAAAAAAAGTATCAAAACAGAAACAACATTATTTGACAGATACAGTAGCCAAATGTTTGCGCAACCGAGCGTACAATAAAACTGAAACGCGAATTTAAATATAGAAAATGAAGTAAATAATACAAATTTTAAACATATCAAGTATTATTGTTTGTTTTTAAATAAAAAATGATGTTTGACGTCTTCGTACAACTTTGTCGCATCTCGGGCATACGCATATGCTCGAAGATCGCAAATAATAACAATAATCTGGAAGATTTCCACAATTTATGTTTGGCGGAAGCTTTAAGTGGAAACATAATTAAATCTTTAATATTGTGATGAGGTGACAGAAATAAATAAAACAAATTTGAAAGACCAACAGCGAGGAATATCTTTCGCGACAATGGCATCGGCTTCGGCATGTCGCTCTCGCATACGGCATATCTAACTAACCTGCTTACCATGTGGCGCCACGTCCATTATGTTGTGCGGTGAGTGGGTGAACGAAATAATAAAATGAAAGAGAAAACTCTGCGCCATTGCCAAAAGGAAGGATTTCCATTTCTTGGTGAAACGTTTTGCCGGTAAGGTGACATTTTCAAGGGCTGCATTGCTAATCTGTCAGTTTAAATACTATATGTAAGAGGAAGGAAGAACGAATTTTTGATTTTTATCTTTTTGGAATTGGGAAAGTATTCACTACTACATAATGTCAATTATGACATTAGTTGCATATCGTGTGTGGGTTCTACAACCATTTGTGAAGAGAAGACAATAAAAGTCAGACGGGTTGTCAACTATGTACTCAGTTACGATTTTATTGCCTATATTCGACGGGTAGCTTTCCAAAAACTTCAACTGAAAAAAACTGTTCATGTGATCGATCTTGGCCAATAAAAACTGAGTCAAATCAGCCAGCTGTCAGACTTAGTAAACTAGATACTTGAACGTCCCCTCGAGAAGAGTTAAATTTCACCTCAAAACTGTCAGTGCTGTATGTCATTTCGTCAAAAACGGCGGAACGGAAAACAAACAAGAAATTAACAGAATGCATTTTCGTACGACCTGTCAAAAGTTACACATCCTATTTCTACCACTGAAAGAAGTCAATAGACCCGTCAAATTAAAAAAAAGTACCTCTTTTTGACTATACATAGATATTGAAACGCTGTTTTTCCGCATTTCACTATAATAGGGGAGAAGTGAGACAATTGACAAATTCTATTTTTTGACTTATTTCTTAATTCCACGTCATTTTCTATAGTCAGACATTTTTAAAACAACCATAATTTGCAAGTGTTTGAAACACAGGGAGTGAAGTTGATTTCAGTCAAGATAATAAAATCATGAAAATAAAAGACTTGGAAAAAGTTATACATTTTCTAAACAATATAGGTATAAGAGACTTAAAAAGAACAACAATTGAACAATAGGCATGTTCTTTTGAGTTTTTGTCTCAGCAAAGCAAAGTAGAGTTGGACGCATGTATACGACAACTACACTCTACTTGTTGTAATTGCGAGCTGACAATCATATTTTACTTTGCTTTGCTGAGATTGAAGTTCCTCAAAAAACAAGCTTAATATATATCTAAATGATGATGATGATGACAAATGACAAGTAATTTATAATCTTCGACTTAATATTGTTTGACTTACGTAGCTACATACCAAAATAGAATTATTTGTCGCTAAACGCTTACCTGAAAACAAAAAACAAGATAGGTATGGAATTAAATTTTTGTATGATAAACGTCTAAGTAAAAGGAGCTTCTTAAATTAGGGATCGAGTTTAATCCGAGAATAAAGAGGCATTAAAAGAAGGATTAAAATACAATTTTTAGCCGAAAAGTAGTATAGTAGTCAGGATTTTGTTAAATAAAACACGTACGTAGGTACTCGTTGCATGACGAAGTTAAACTAGCCTCTCTCTTTATTTTATGTTCTTCTTCTATATATTTAACGCTAGGGGATTATTTACATGTGGATATGCGGGAATTTACAGGAGTGTTTGTTAAAGAATGTATACCTATCAGTGGAAATGACAACAGCTAATATTCAGGGTGACTGTATTGTATAATATACTGTTACATTCTGGGATTCGAAAAATTTTAAAATAGGGGGAGGGGGACAGAAACTGTATTGAAAACAAAAGAAAAGTTTTAAAAAGTTTAGAACGCCTTTTAAGAAAAGACAAGTGCTTCTAGCCACCCTGTATAAGAAAGACCAGAGCAGATAGGTACATGAGGTTTCCAATGTCGAAAACGTCTACCTTTAAAAACGTGTCACTTGTGTAGATAGCTTGTTCCTAGATGGAAGAAGTAGGTAGTCTACCTTACCCAACTTCCTCAAAACAACTTACAAAATTCAAATTAGGTACAAATGTTTTGGTATTATTATCGAGATTCGCAAAATTGCTCTGACTCTTAAAATAAAGAATGCTGTTTCAGTTGACGATTCGTCACAAATATCCTGCCTCCATAGGTGGCTACTCAATTGACATTTCAAAGTGTAAAAATTCACAATACAAAAACAAAGGCTGAGGTTTCCATTATGCGCACTAAAGCCCGTATGACACTACATTTTTTTCTGCATTATTCAGACTTTAAAAATGAAACCAGAGCAGGACGAAAAATTACTACGCAAATTCCCGATAGGAGTGAGTGCGTACACACCAGCCTAATTAATGCGGATATGTCAAAAAAATGCATTGAAAATGTCTTCAATTTACATTTTTTTTAAGGATTTCGAGTGCAAGTGCGAAAAAGTTTTTTTTGCCGCCAACTCAATAGGGTAGATTTGCCAGTTGCCGGCCCCCTAAGAGAATTTTGCCAGAAAGTGTATCGTAAAATATGCATTTATTAACATTTTGTAAGGCTTTTTTCAATTATGTAATTCTTGAGGTTTTTCAAATTGATGTAATTATATTAAAACGAATATAATATTCATTTCGAAAAATACAATATAAAGTTTTTTGGAAAAAAAAAACATATTTGCCAGTTACCGGCCACTTATGTCTTAAGCCCGGCCACCAATGCTTCTATACTCGGCCACCCAAATCACGACAAGATCAATGGTATTTTATTAGTATTTAGGTACAAAAATAAAATAATATTAAATAAAAGATAGCAAAACAAAACAAATGTTTATTATTAATAAAAAATAATAAATTATTTAAATATACAGTAGGAACTTTGTAATTATTAACACTTCAACTTTTGATAATATAATTAAGGACAAACATATAAATTAAATTCATTTAAAAGGAACTTTGTTAATAAACATTAGGTCTTGAAGCATTAAAAATAACTAATAATATTTGTGTATAGGACGACCATGGTTGAAAGTGTTTTTCCGCAGGCTGTAAATGTCAGAAGAACTGTCAGAGTTTCTTTTTCATTTCCTGTTTTTATTTGATACACATTTTCATAGCCTTTTGGAGCCAATACGTTTCCAGTTTTAGGAGCCATACTTAAGCTGGTCTCATCAGCATTTAGAATTCTGGAGGGATCAAGAAGATTCAAAAACATCTTCTGCGTTTTCCTCGTTCAGATATTTCTGAAGGCCCTGGAACCACTTATAATACCCTGATCTTTTATTGCGGCCCGAGATTAAGTTAGGGATTCTGGTGTTCGTAAACTTAAGGTCAGATGGCGCTTCAAAAAATGATAATACCATTTTTCCCTGGCTAACAACCTTTAAATGGAGTTTTTCGGCCTTCATCTTTCAAAATATTTTGCACTGTGGTAAGAAGTTTTTCTGGACTTTGGAAAAACCACACTTGGCCAAAGTTATTAGCCAGCTCACTAGTTTTGCCTCTTCTTCGATTGAAAGCGCAGTACAAGGAACTCTTTTTGCAAGGCTCGTCTATAGCTCTTCCGTAAAACCAGTCTTGTAGAGAGGATATTAGAATGTCAGACTTTCTAGAAACTTCCCTAAAAGGCATTTTATTTTGGCGAATTTCGTATAGAGCGTTTGACAAATCAGTGACATTGTAGGAAATATTTTTTTTAGTTTCTCGACTCATGTCACATAATTACGTTTAAACTATTTTAATATTAAATATATAAAATTATTCAGTAAAAAGTAATTTTATAAATGTTTTCTTTTTTAGAAACCTCTCAAGGGGCCGAATACGACCCACGTTCCCAATATTCGGCCGCTTGGTTTTCACACTAAAAGAGCGGCCGAAAACTGGAGTTTATTTTATTTTAGCGGCTATTTTTGCTTGGAGATTACTCTTGTGGTTTTGTTTTTGAAATTTTGCGGATTATTCGCCATCCAAAAAAAAAGGGTTTCCTATTTTCGGCCATGGGTGGCCGAAATCAGGCAACACCTATTTTTTGTGTATCCTATCTCCGGGCCCCTTCAAATCCATAGTAATAGCAATATTTTTTCACTTTAATAAACAACAAATTTTATTGAAGTATAGTGTGCATTACTATTAGAAACGCTTATAAAACCCTCACCTCAATAGTTTGCACATAAATCGTTAAACCCCAAACACTTTCCACTACGGTTTACAACACTTAAAACTGGTCAGAACTTTAACCTGTCGAGGTCGCGCAACAAACGAACGTGTGTGTGGGTAATACCCGGTGTAATGTTAATAAATATTTTGACATTTGATAAGAAAGAGATGACCGATATATTCGAGACATACGACAAAGAAGTAGGGCTATATAGTTTTAGTATTGCCGATGGTTTTCCTTCAGAGTGGCCGGAAACTGGAGACGGACGGCATTAGGCGACCTTACCCTACACACACATACCAATATAATTCAGATTTCATGTTCGATTTGCCAGCAGAAATCTCAAATCTCAGATCAAAATCTGAAAATAAGCCCGACATAAGATGTACCTACTGTACTGTTTTTAAAAGCGTTCACATTGCAAAACGTTTGTGGTAAGTGTTTTCTGTTGCTGTGGAGGGGGATGTGTGGGGTGGTGAACGTTGGAAAATATTATAAGTAGGTACCTAGGTATTGTCATATTATGTCAAAAAGCTAAAACACTTTAGGTTAATTTTCTCTGTTGTGATTTTTTTTTTGTTGACTGAAAATATTATGTGTAGGTAGGTACCTACGGCTAAATACCCAAAGTAAATAGGTAGGTACCTTACATATATTATACCTATAAACTTTAGCTCAAGGCGCCTGCCTGACAGTTGTTGACATGCCCCAAGCGAAGCGACGAAGTCGCGTGAGCGGCTGGACCCTGCGAAAAAAAGCGTTAAAATCCTGTTAGCGAGCGAAGCGAGCCACCCACCCCTACTTTACACCATTACCTACCTATACAGGCAAAAATTATTAAAATTTAATAAAAAAAGAATCATTTCCTCCAGTTTTTTTTTTTTTTTGCTTAGTGCGCCCCGCTAGGTATCAGAAACAGAACATTCCTATTCCATCTGCACTCTGCAGTCCAAGTCCAGTACCTACCGCTACCAGTTGTCAATTGCCATGCCCCTCTCCATCCAGCTATTGTCCAATTTTCACACCCCAGCCACTGCACTGACTACCTATAAATATCAAATCAATGACCACTGTCATCTCCCCTGGTGCTGGTCATAATTAATGCACCATAGCTACAGCATTCAACATTATCTAGTCGTTTGAAATGCATTCACATTCATTCGTACACACCAGGCGCAGCCACCCACCCTCGCAAATTTCAAACGCAAACACAAAAAGAAAATCGAAAAACACCACAAAAGCAAAAATGGAATAAAAAAGCCGGCAGCGGCCCACAATGAACCACATACACGTGTATGCGTGTCGGGCTATAGTCATCTATGCACACATTCGTCGGCCGCTACTCAGCCCCAAGCAACGGCAATTATCAAAGTCAAAGCTTTCCATTCTGTTTACACTCCTCTTCCTCTGCTCAGCTGGAAAGCTTCACATTTGTTTTTGTGTCCGTAGCTAGGGGTATTCGCTTCGTTCGTACCTAAACCTATACGTATTCGTTTGGCGTGTTATTTCTCGCACTCTCTCACCAACGAATTTGAAGCCAAACTCACCAAAAAGAACAAAAAACCGAAGCCCAAACTAACGCATCTCCATCCAATCCAACAACGAACGAAACAGCACAAGGGAATGTCGAAAAACACGTTGCTGTTTCTTAACTTTTGCGCACACACTTTTCGCTGTGTCTCTCCTCTGTGTTTGTGGTGTGTATCTTTCAGTTTTCAGATACTACTTGTTTGTGTTTTGCGTTTAAATTTGTTTCCTCTCTCCGCCGCATGTGCTTTCTGCTTTTGCTTTCGCTTCGCTTTGATCGTTCCTTTCCTTCCTTCATTTTGTCGATTCTATGCCATTCCACGAAAATTCGTGCCGTTAGGGTAATTCAGGCAAGTCGCTCGGCAGCACTTCAGTTATTATCGCGCACTAGAGTTGAGAGTATCTCCTGAAGGCGAATCGTGTCGCAAATTTAACGCAACAGATACAAAAAAAAATTCAAAAGGAAGAAAAAGAAAAAAGTGTTTTCTGTTTAGTTTATTCACTTCAGTTTGTTTATCCGATCTGCGGTTTGTGTTCTATTTCCACGGGCAGAGGATTCCGTGTGTCATTGCAATAGCTACAAAGCTGTCATGCTGTAGTCCTTGAAGATAAATCCCTTTGGAGGAGATCATTCGATCATTCGTTTCTTTTCACAAAAAGCGTCGCGCGGTTCTAAGGAAAAGTTATGAAAAATTGCACGCATCCCATGCCAAGTGAAAAGTTACCGTCGTCCTCCACAAAACCTTTGATCCTATCGATCATTACAACGACGACCGTTAAACAATTTTGTTGATCAAAATACAAAAGGAAAAGTGATACAAGTTAAAATCAAAGTGCTCTTGAAAACGTAGTATAAGTGGAATATTTATATTATAAAAAGGAAAATAAAAAAAAAAATATCTAAAATCACAGTGTACCCCGAGTGTGTCTGATTGGATTAGCCGCTGTTCTTAAGAAAGAAAGAAATTCAAATATTTACACATACTCATTACATAACAAATAATTAAACATCGCTGCTGTTGTTGTTATTCGCTTCACAAATCCAGCTGATTCACCGGTAAGTGCGATAAAATTGAACACAAATCCATATACCCACCTATGCATAGAACGAGTAGGTACATCTGCACATACGAGATACGAGTACATATTGGGGGTTAACGTTAAATGTGGCTATATTGACAAGAGGGTGCAGTCGCTCGTGTGCCTATTCCTATCCCGTATGACTGAACTGCTTGACTTTGAAAGGGTTGAGCATGTACGGTGAGTGCAGTGCTGTTGGTGCACTGCAGATATACAGCAAACGTGCATCCACTTGGTGCCCATTGAAGGGATTTTTTTGTTGATGTTCCCCTCCTGTTTTGTGGTCACTGATTGATTGATCCTTATTTATTCCAATTAACCATTTTTAGACATATCAGTTTGTGGTATAGCTGACGGTTGGTTAATAAGGGTGCTAATGTGTCGAACGCTGCCTCGTGACGTTCAAGTGGTGCCAACTGCCAACTAAGCTGTGGGTGCAATCGATTTATTGAAAGCAGAGATTCGACATACCTACGAGGCGTTATGGTTTTGACGTTTTTTTTTTTACATATATTTCCTTTCAATATGGAGTTTTGTATTTCGAGTTCGGTTTCGAATCGACTGAAGCTGCTTCCACGAAAAATTCTAGAGTAGGAGTTGGAGTGTAGGTAGCACGAAAGCAGTTCGAGCTAAAAATTCGGACGACACAAAAATACATCTTAACACTTTGGCATGCTAATCAATTGCGCGGCACGTCTCTTACTCTTGTTGACAGGTAGAGAGAAAAATCATTTTATGGAAATTTCAGTGCGGTGGAAAAAATTTGTCATTCTTGTAAAAAGTGACTATTGGGCTCCACAACGCGCAACAGGTCGCATCCCTTCCATATGGGTGAGTTTTATATGTTGAATGGATCAGTAGGTACTTTTTTTTTAAATGGAAGTAGAATTCGCCCGTATTTATTTTGACGTTTGTTTTGCTTGACCATTAAATGCACAGGGTTGTAGGTACTGGAAAATTAAATTTCTGAAGTTTATATTTTTCTTGCGACATTTCTGACATTTTTGACATTTCCTTGTGTAGCCGTGACCCGAACGATGGGTGAATAGCAACAGTCTTTTCAAAGAGGAGTTACGGGGAACAGGCAGACCTTACAATACAAATTGGGCAACAATTTTCCGAGATAAATTGCGTGAGTTAGGTCCCTGACTTGACAGCTGGCTAATGTTAGATTTTTATCATGAGATGTTATTGGTTTTGAATGAGGACGCTTGGTTTTCTGGTTTAGTAAGTCTGACGGCATTCGCCTTTCTTTTTGTTGGTTTAGTTTGACATTTGACAAATCACAAATTTTTCGAAATTTGACGTTTAAAATTTCATTTAACCCCTTTTCCGAGTGCTTCTTGTTTATTAAATTAGCACCAATTACAATTACAATTTGACAGAGAATGAAGGTAGATCTTGAACACCGAACAACGTTAGGTAGGTACCATAAATAGTACTTATGACAAATTTTGTATTACGTTTAGTAAGGAAGGTAGGACACATTTTGCAATGTTCATTGTTCAACATCGAAAACAAAAATCCTATTACTAACAAGAACGTGCCCGAACTCAGAAGTAACTAAATGAACTCTTGAACGAATTATGTGTTGTATTGTTTTAGTTAGGTTAAATCGGCTGACAGCTAAACGCCAGCAACCCTTAAACCAGCAATAGGTCATTTAATTTTTAGTACCAAAAATCAACTTGAAACAGTTGACAGTTGATGTTGACGCGTTCGTAAAGCTAGCCCATACAACAGTGTACTAGATAAAATAAGTACAAAATATTGATTATGAATTGACGTTTATGAATTGGTCAAATCTTAAGAATTTCTCCACTGAGAACTTAGCGGACAGATTCTGTAAAGCGAAACGAACAAACGTTTTCGTGCGCACAAATGATTTACCCTATGTTACACAAGCAACTCCCTTCGTACACAAGAAAGCGTTTTAGCGTTTTGTCTTACAGACTCCGACCCCAGTTAACATTGCGATTGTGCCTCTGACACAGTTAACGTGACCATCGTTCTAGTTTTTGCGTTCAGAAGAAATCTAGTCCAGACGCATCTAGTCACATGGCTAGGTTTTTGAACGTTCTCAATGTAGGTACTATGTAAACAATATAACATGTAAGGAGGAACATAATTCAAGCAAAACTCGTCGTTATCTTAGACTTCCCATAGCAGCTGTGCATAATTTCTGAAGTTTTACAGACTTTGACAAAAGAACTTGATGTCCTTCGTTTTTATTTTGCTTTTTTTAACAATATGACACACTATTATTCAAATAAGGTATAGGTACTAAGGAAGATGGTGCAGCACAATCATCATCTTCCTCATAATCCTCATACATTATGAGGCAACAAGTTCCTAACATTGACCTGCGAAGAAAATGTACCAGCAATAAAGATTTTTTAAGTATATTTTTTTATTATTTTATTTTTGTCAGAAAAATTTAATTTTAACTGGAAATCCTTTACTGATTATTTAATATATATATATTTTTTTCAATGTATATATTTGTTTAGTTAAAATAATTTAAATTTAAAGAAACCTTATTTTAACCTTTTATTTACGAGAATATTACATTAATATTAAATTAAATTACGAAGGACTAGTTTTATGAAGTATTTAGGGTAATATATTTAATTAAATATTTATTATTGTTAGAAAAAGTTAAAAAGAATAAGTGGTCAATGCTAGGATCCAGTCGGTCAATGTTAGGAAATGTGATAAATATTTGAATAGCTTTTTCAAAAACCTTATTATTTATAATTGTATATTATTTTTATGTGCAAACAAAAAGTGTTTTCTTTATAAAACATGTTGAGCTACTTCCCTTAACTTTTGTTTTGTTATACAAACTGTAGTTTTGGTACAACAGACAAAAGTTTGCACCAATAAAAATTACACCACTTTAGGACCATTTAAAAAGTGACCGTTAAAATTTACATGCATTTAATATTTCACTTCAGCATTTAATATGACATCTAGCTTAATATTAAAAACAGAACTTCATATAGAAATTATAAATAAACTACCCACCACGGTGCTTAGAAACATCTTTCTGTTTTTGGTCAATGTTAAAGGCCCGGTCATTGTTAGGTTATTTGACGACATTTTCAATAGGTATTGAGGATATCGGAGAACAATTCTTAATATTATCATTGACTAACATCGTACTTAAGTAGTTTGTGTATTTGTTTACCAAACATCCGTAAGCGATCAAGTTTCGGACAACAGTAATCGATACTTCTGCTCTTTTATATTTTTCGATGACTTCAGTGGCATAGCTAAAAAGGACAAGCTGAGCATTTTTCGGTTTAGATAACATAAAGGAGGTGGAAAGAAGGCTACCGGACGATATGAGTTACATAAGGAATGAACTGATAATGATACACAGAAGGCACAAAAGCTGTGGAGCGAGTTAAACAAATTAAAAATTAACACATTAACACTAAATTAAACGGTTTTGGGTAGGGTTTTTTTTTTTGGCTCTGCATCAGTTTCCTTAAATGATATTAAGCCCACGTCAAATAAGGAATATACAACAAATATATACGACCTTACAACAAATAGGTATATGATTTAAAATAAGTATACGACTTCATAACAAATATTCGACTTTATAACAAATGCTTACAGGCTGTTTCACCCCCTATTAAAAAAACAGTTACTGGCGATTCTTTTATTGGGATTTTGTTTGCTTTAGTGAGATGGGATTTTACTCAAACTGAACTAATTTGGTAGGAAAATAATATACCAAGTTGTACCTTGTACCAGTTATTCCAAACTGTATAAATAACCTAACAATGGGAAATTGGAAACAAATTGTAACAAATATAAACACGATACCTACATTGAATTTTGTAAAAACTAACTATTAAATTAATTAGTTATAAGGCATTGATGGTGTCAAATAGATCACTTTGCTAAATAAAATAATTCAATCAAGAAATAACCCTGGCTATAAACGAGCCCTGGTAAGATTAGGGTCTGAGACAGGAATCCCAGATTAAAGAAAAAATATCCTCCTTTTTTAACACCAAAGGGATTTTTTTCCCTTTTTTCAACAATAAAAATCCCTTCTTTTCCCAAAAAAAAAAAAAAAAAAAACAAAAATCCTTATTTAAGTTTTATTTTAAAATTTTATGTTTTATTTAAATATTTTAGAACTAAGCAAACAAAAAAAATAATAGGAATTGTATTTAAAAATGTATATGTATCTTAAAGTTTGTACATTGCAGTATTGTGAAGTCTTAAGCACCTTGTTGTGCTCTTAAACCATTTATAGCGTCGTCGTTATTTGAAGTCATTTTCAACCTTCAGACAAAGTTTAAAAAAAAAAACTTCTAACGAAAAAAAATTTCTTCGAATATAGCGCATGACTGACGCTTAACTATTGTCCCAAACGTGACACTGCAACGCGAATATTTTCCAACAATATGCACGTAACTCCCCCGTGACTCAAAGACAGTCACTGTCACTTTCCAGAAAGCCCTATGAATGTATCACCTCAGCAAACCCATCCGCAACCCATAATCCTAATCATCTTTCCACAAAGCATCAGCGGCCGACCATCAAACAGGTGTTTTGATTTCGATACTCACACCCGCTTTTGTTGTCCTATTTTTATTTTTACATCCCGAGAGATTATTTTTGGAGAAGAAAAAAATATGTATCGGGGTAGGTATCTAGATTTTTTTTTTTTTTTTAGAATAATAAAACCCGATGAAAAAGACAAACATCACACACACGCCGCCGTCAATTAGTTTCTCGCGCTGAACATTGAAAACGGACGTTAGCAGAAGCAAGAAGCACCCGTCCGCCGGATGGCATGACGATCCTCAACCAGAGGAGTGGGCGGACGGTTGATGGCCGGCATCGGCACAAATACGAAAAAGAAAAAAAATCGTTCGTTAATATTAAAACGGCGAGAAAAATATATAATGAAGAACGGTTTCTATTTTGCTATTCATTCAGTTTGGCCCGCTTTTCGTGGGCGATAAATTTTCCCTTCCATAAAGTTGCTTTGCCAAAATGTGTACGAAACGGATTGTAGCGGGTAGTAAAGTATAGTATCTTATGCAATGGAAAGTGCGGTGTTGAGAGGGAAAAACTTCCACCCCATTTGGTGTTGGGAGGGTGAATGGTCTTCTACGTGCGCATATAGACATTAATTAAACTGAGAAGGAGGTTGAAAGTTGTAGAGACGGGGCGGGTGGACAAAACTGCGTCCTAAATCGAATTATTTATGAAGCACTTTTGAGGGAGAGCACAGCCCAATGACGGAGAAGTCAAAAAGTCAATTGGTTGAAAGCGGGTATTCCCCTCTGTATTTTCTTTTTAGATAAGTACAGCCGTCGTAATTTCACGGCGAGTATGCCGGCTTCAGAGAAGAACTATTGAAAACATTAAATTGAGGGGGAATTCCTACTACGCCACTGGCGCAGCATCGAAGGTCGGATAAGTGCATATAGGTATAATTTGGAGTGTCCACTGAAAGACTGTGATTTAGAAACCAACAACTGATGCTTTTGTTCGCAAATGCAGGCAACTGGAAAGTGTTATGCGTAATTCCTTGAAACATTTAATTCTGAAGTTTAGAATTCTTTTTGCGACATTTTTGACATTTAATTGCGATCAAACGATAAAGACGGTAAGAGTGCAAATAATTTGGAATGTCCACAAAGGCATTTTTTCCTCAGTTTCTAGCTTAACTTTCCGTCATAAATCTGTTTTTGAAAGTGTCGTGCAATATTATGAGTAGTTTATTGAAATTTGCTCTAAAAATTGTTGGAACTCGATCGGCTTTGCTTTGCGAACGCAACTGTTGCCATCTAGCTGTGAATAGAGCTAACTGGAGATGGAGAGGCACCCAAATTTATTGGCAACATGTTTGCAAAACAAACATACACGACTGCGGCATTCTTTTAAAACTTTCATTTTAGTGTCAAACCAACCAACCCAACCAAGTGTCAAATGGGAGCTTAAATTGTGACGCGTTTATACGCATCGGATCGGATCAGAGTGTGAGGAGGTTTAAAGCGGTCATGCATATTTTTGCTCTTTCCAAAATGTTTCTTGGGACCTACACGTCAAAGGATATGTAGAAAATTCAGAAAATCTTAATTTTAAGAAGTGCACCTACAACCTCTTTGTTGAATGGTGAATTTTTCGGACTAAAAGAATTGTTTTTCAAGATGTATGCCTATTACCAGAGAATTTCAATTGGCTGTCCATTTATCTCTCCCTACACTACTTCCATCGCTTTCTGTCAGTCTACTTCTATTTTTGTTCATAAACAAACACTGCCACTTTGCCTTTTAAACTTCAATTAGAAACTATGTAGGTATATACACCGAAACTGCTGTCGGCAAGTTGCACATATATTTATTTTGACATTCTGTCACCTTGCGAAAGCAAACACAAAATGTCACTGCGGCCCTCGACATAGAGATTTGCCTCCCTCGAAACGGCTTCCGAAACCTTCTAAGAAATAATTCCCATATCGTGTTTCAACGACGCACAAAAAAAAAAGAATTTTAACTGTCATTCATTGTATTGACATCTGTCAAAAGTATCCTGAAAGAAAAGTAAATTTGGCACGTACTAAAAATATGCGAAAACCATCCACAAATTCATGTTTGTATAGTCATTAAAATTTCTTCGATAAAATAATAGGTATCTGCTTCAGGCTGCTACTGCTAGGTACACCTCGTACAGTGCGGGAAGAACATTCTCAAATTTCGGGAAATGTTATCGGGTGACACAGTGGCACAGTACCCACACATAGCCGGGCGGGGGTCGTGGATCGCGGTCGGTAGAGTTTCTTTCATTAACCTACCGTACTTCATTAATTTATTTTGTTGCCGCTGCTCGGTTGGTTGTGTTTTCGTTAATTTATTATTCACCATTTTCGTCTCCGTCATTAACATATTTGCTTTTCCATTGATATACATCCACATGTACATGCGTATATATTTTTATGTTTCCTTCCCACTAATTTTCGGCAGGCTTTTTTTTTTATTTTCGTTTATGGATTCTTCTTGTGGACTAATGTGTTTTTTTTACTGGTAACAACAAAAAGCGAAAAAAAGCGACACACCGAAAATGGTGAAGAGGAGCCAAAAAAGACAAAAAGAAAAAAAAAAAACATGGAGACTAATGCTTTTATAGGAAGTCATTTTTATTGCAGATACATATGTATCCAAACCTAATGTATCGCTATATATGCGTATAATTTTGTACTTTTTGGGGTTTGGCAGAGTTTGTTTCTTCTTGTTGTTGTTCGCTTTACCCCGTTTTCGCTGGCTTGTTTCGTATTTATTTAATTTTCGTCGGTGTGTGTATGTTTTCCGCTTAACCTTGAGGAATATTAAATTAGAACCTCCAGACTTTGGGGATAAATGCGTTTTTTATTCGTGTCGCTGGTTGGCGTTGGATATTGGATTGTCGTTTATTCTTTTCTCTGACATTTGGCGATAGTTACCGCGAATGATAAGGACAAACCGGTTGTTGTGGTTGAGTTGAGTCTTGAGCTTGAGAGAGCTATTCATGTTTTTGAAGGCATTTATTGATTTCAATAGATTTTGAGAAATTTGATCAAGAGTTTATGATGAAAGTGATCAGGCACCGGACTTGCTGGTTGTGGGAAAGATCGGCAAGATCAACGTCTTTTGAAATTTATGCTTATCGGTTTTAAATGAGACCTTTGAGCTATATGCGTCAAAAGCTAAACTGGAATAGTAACACTCATGCATGTACGCTGTCCGGTTCAAAATGGAAGTACCTAGTTAAAGGAGCTGCACTCTTCCGTGACAGCGGAGCTTGACTTTACCCATAAAAGACTCGTAGAAACAACATAAATTAGTGCGGTCCCAAGCTGGAACCGACATAGCTCTAAACATGCCATCCCCAAAAAGTATTCTCTTCGCTTCGCCGAGGAACTAGATACTTCTTTATAGGTAGCTTAGGTTAAACAGTGTGAGAGTAGGTCCAACTGCAAGAAGAGGTCATCGCGACATCCTCGCTTAAAAGTTCTTCTGTAGCCTGGTACATTTTATACAAGCCTTACCGCAGCGCAGAGTAAAAAGCTAGGTCTAAGGTTTAGGTGGACCTATTGCCTCTGCCTGTCTATTTTATTACCGCAGAGCAATACAGGAATCGAAATGTATCTTCCGTCGTTCTCGGAGTTGGTTTTGTTCATGTTAACTTATGGCGATAACAAAAATCTCCATGGAGATACATCTGGAGTTCGTCTAAAAGCCTGCCAACGGTCCAAAACGCTCCCGCAGAAACACAGCACATTTTTTTCACTTCTTTCGCAACCAAGGTTACATATATCGACAGAAATCAGCAACTGATAAGGGCGTCGGCAACCACGCACCACTGTCAAACCGCCTCAAGGGCGAATCACAATTGAATTAGTTGGGCTCTCAAGCCAAAAATTAGCAAAGATTCAATTGAGTTCCAAGCGCCTTAAAATGGGCCAGTATTCCTTTGTTTACGATTTATAGATGATTCAAATAAAAGACTTGCTGCCATAAGCTTCAACAGTTATACGAGGATTATGCCAGCTTAAGCTAAATGGATAAATATCTAATTTAGTTCAGTTAAACGGTTAGAACGGAATTGAAAAACCTATTGTGCCCACGACGCTCACTTGTAACGCAAACGCACATTGGCCTAAGCTAACTTACGACCACGGAATAGACGTGGCATTCTAATTTAGTTATTTTTTAAGACCCCTTAAGAGGAATACCTTTTGTAAACAGAACATCAAGACTTGGACCGTCGTGCACATTTTTTTTTTACAGCCAAACAAACGAAACCCAACCGTTTCAAATTCAAGCTCAGGCCAATTACTTTATTAGCGAGCCAAATATGGCCACAAATCACCGACTCTTCTTCCCCGGAAACTCTCCAACTTTTCCTAACCCTAATTCCTTGCGCACATCATTCCCCCGGATAGTACCTACATCTGAATGCACAACTCTATTTCAAATTTGAATAGACGATCAATTCGCAATTTTCCATGTTGAACACGTCGCGTACGTGCTACTTGCGTATTCCTTTCGCGTTCGCAAAATTGTTTCCAAACTTGTCCCGGTCGGGATTCCATAAATACCCGCACTTAGGCACTGACTCACATTCGCTTAACCACAAACACACTTCTATTTGATGTCAAAAATGCATGCAACCTAACTATGACCCCTTTGGCTGCAGCTCCATCTATTGCTGAACAAATCGGCTGACAGGTTGATTGATAAAAGACACGGGGAGGGCGCCACTGCCATTGTGTCACTATATATGCGATTTGGTCTCTGACATGGATGGCGTTTGAGGAGTGCGCTTTTTCGTTGCTCGAGCTGTGGGTACATTTGATCCGGTTTATTATTCAAGCTGTCATTGTTTGATTAACTTGGTAGCAGTGTGGCGTCGTCGGTTGTCGGCGGCAGCTGCGGTGGCGGCAACTGACAGCCTTGATTAGAAGCAAATAATCACAGTTACAAACTGTTTTCTAAACAGAGTTTTGTATTGGTAATTAGTTGTGTCACTTTAACAGAACACACAAAACAATGGGACAATATGTACGTTTTTCTTTTTCAATTCGCCGCACGTAAAATTTCGGCTCTGAAGGTTAAGTGTGCTGTGCCGTCAGACGATTAAAAACATGTTGCGGTAGCCTGATTGACGTTTATTTAGCTATTAGTGTATATGTTTAATGTGGGGATTGTTGTGTACCTAATTATTTAGATGTATCTATTTTGGCATTTACTTTGTTATGATTGAATGCATGCGTGGATTGTATAGCGTGCGTTAGATGTTTCATGAGCTTGTTTCGCAACGGAAGTGCTTGCCATCTGGATGAGAACAATATTACCGAGAATATATGTGTTTGTAAAGAACTGTGATTATATTTTCAGCATTTTGGTTGCGTGTGAATTAATAATTGAGATAAGGGGGAGAACTATTTTTGGGATTTGAATTTGGCGTGAAAATTATTTTGATTGAAATGAATGTCAGTTGATGCATTGCAACAATCGTGTGTTGGTAGTGGGCAAATAGTGTGAGTGGTTGATGTCTAAACTTTTTAGCGAGACATTATTGCGTTCAGTTAAAAATGTTACACAAAAGCCAGTGGGAAGTACTGAGCCTTTTTATCAAATTCGTACGCCGACATATTGTCGAGATCTTCTGTCAGAATATGCAGTGATCCACCGTTTTACGAATCTGCACAGTCAAATTTTGCATATACATACACTGTATGGCGCGACCGATTAGTAAGAATAGGCGTTTTTCTTTTTTAGTTCAGAGCACAACCTGAACTGTTATACAAAAAGTTCGTGTTTCTTTTTTAGCTCAGACACTTCAGAGCTCGAATTTGTGTTTCTTTTTTCGCTCAGAGCATGATCAGAGCGCGCTCTATGAGCTCAGAATAAATTGACTGAGCATCCTGAGTAAAAAGCTGAGTACACATGTACATGCACACTTTAAAGGACAAAAAAAAAACCAGGAAAAACAAAACATCCTCTGAACGCTCTGAGCACGCACGGTTTCGAGCGCGCTCATAATGCTCGAACTCTGTTCAGTGCTCAGCTCTGAACTAAAAAAGAAAAACGCCTAATGACGCCTGTCACTCTCCTTTCACTTAAAAAAGCAACTCAGAGTGATGGCAGTAGAATTCAAGGATCAAATATCACGAATTCCACAGGCAATGTCAGTTATATGAACGATCACTCAAATTGATGGAATCACATCTGTCATGCTTCTGTTTCAAGGCGATCGCAGCCGAATTCAAGCGTTTCCTAAAAGGAGAATTTTTATGTCTTTTATTCCTTTGCATTAAAGAAAACGGAGAATGTACACGTATGTCCTTTATTTACAGCTCTTATACCTTTTTAGTTTTTTAACCTCCTGCTAGGTATGTGCAAAATGGTGAACAAACGCAACCTAAATGACCTTCGTTTTAAAGCTTCAAAAGGTAAAACCTCCTGCATGCCTTCGACTTTACGGAGTGTTGCAATCCTGTCCCTTACCTGCTATAGAAGTTAGAATAGAACTAACATAGCACAAGTTTGTTAAAAACAAAGAAGATAAGTCTCAGAGACCTGCCAAACTAATGGGCTTGCTTTCTGAACTTGACATGATCTACTCATGTTAAAATTACTTCCCAAAGACATTAAGAGGTACTCTACCGAGATGCTGAACAGAGATATCAACCAAATACGAAGAATATAGTCTCAAAGAATGCCGACAATGTCGGAAGACGAAAAATCCTTAAAATGTATTAAATGCTGTAGGAAGAATTAGAAAATAAATGCCAGATCACTATCAGGTTACAATCGGAAAATATTTGTCCATGGACTGGTTTAGATAGGGTTATTGAAGTAGAAAAAATCTGCTTCAGCGTATTTCAATGGCCGAAGTCCTGAACTCAGTTAGTGTAAGAAATATCTTTTGGGCCGATGTGCAATTTCATTCCCAAAGAAGATTCAAAAATGCAAAACTACAAGCACCCAAGTCTGTCAAGCTCCTGTTTACAAGTGAACTCAAGGTCGGCATTGAATTTGTAACGCTCGCAAGCAATTTGTTTTCGATTCACCCCGATAACTACCATTTCTCGAGCAGAAATTTTTATATTTTTTCAGTTTGTTTTTTATCTTTCTTACGAGCTGCGCTGCACTAGGAGACTGACTCTATGTGAAAGAATGAAGCATTTAGCAGAGTTGCATCTTTGTTAATTGTTATCTTTTTAGGTTAAGGCTTCTTCTGCGTTGACTTCCAAGTAATCAAGGATTTGTTTTTAACAACTGCAGCTCAGAAAGTTCCTATTCATCATTCATTCCAAATTGTGGCAATTTTTTTTAACAACAAGTTCATCACTCCGCCAGGTGAATTTGAAATGAAACTAGATAATAATCCCCAGCCATCTTTCAGTCTAGGCTCGTTGAGAACTCTTCCTCCGTATAGATTAACCTCCAAGAGAACTAAAAAAGAGTTTGCGGGCAGCCTACAACTCGCAAGTAATATAAGCCAAAAAATCTATTTAGAATGTTGGTCACATATGCGAAACAAAAACAAAATCCTCACCTCGCTTATAATCTGCCATCTCTAAGCCGAATAAAATTCCAAAAATGTGCACAACACTCAAATTTTATCGCAATCTCCCCACCGAAAATATAATCGCTCCAGCTCGTTCTCCTCTCCTTTTGAAAACTCCTTCTTATGATATATATACATATTATACTCTCAAACTGAAATGGCCATTCCGTGCTTCGTTTTTTTCCAACTTTTCTGCCATCTCTCCCTCTTGCCGACTTCAAACAAGCAAACGAGCATCTAACATGGTTTTTCTGTTTTGGGTTATTTCGTATTTTTAACGTCCATCGCGCAAGAGAAAAGAATGAAGATTATTGTTCTGTGGAAACTACACAAGGAAAAAAAAAAAAAAAATAAAAAATAACCGCCGTATATGTAAAAGTGAAATAATAATAAAGCGTAAGACTACGAGGAATGTTAAAAGTCAAGTTTATGATGTCGGCGGGGGGATACTTAAGTGATGGCTTTTATTTTTCCCTTGCTCCTCCCTTGCACGAGTGAGTTAGTAAATTTATTTTTTTATATCGCACACGGAGAATAGTTATAGTTTTGTTTTCACCATCAAGATCATACACACAACATAATTAATTAATCATCTGCCCAAGTTCCGCGCGAACATCGCTTGTCAAAAATTATTTCAAAACAATCTACGAACTTTGATAAACAAACGATTGTTCTATTAAATGTACATGTACATTTTATATGTAAAAACAAAAGGCACAGACAAAATCGGAAGTCTGGAGGTTTTTTTTTTGGTACACACCAAAATGAAGGTCACAACAATCATAAATCTGTGAAAAATGATAATTTAGTAACAAATGAGGAAAACAAATAGTGAAAAAGAAAAACTCTGTCGAGTCGTTTGCATGGAATTGTTTCATGGTTACTTTTGATGTTGTTGGATTTTATTTACGCACGGAGGGAGTTCACAGGAGCAATGGAAGATGAAAGTCTTGCCTGGCAATGCCGTCCAATTGCGTCTAAAAAGGCAGATAGTTTCGATTTTTTAATGCAAAATAACGCACAATGAGAATAGGTGAAGAACGGTCGCTAGAGACGATACAGTCTTAAGATTTCATAAGAGCCTTTTTTTGGGGGTCGAACCTGAGACCCATCATTCTTTAGTCCTTCAAACTCTACACAAAGTTACTGCGCCCGCACCAATTAAATGCAAACCGTCTAAAAAAACACGTCTTATTTAGTATATACGTTTGCGCAGTACCTCAGTGTTATGTGGGTCTCCGGTTGAACCCCCAAATATGCAACAGTCACGTATTTCGACTTTCTTTACTGCATTATTTCTCACGAACAGCTTACACATTACACCCAACCACCTAAGGCTTTAGGGGCATTGAAAAATAATAGATTCATTTGTGGGCCGCTACCATTTGTCAAAAAAAAACATAAAAACTGTCCCAAACAAGAGCTGATAAGAGGAAGGACAGTACTATGCTACTATGTGAACTTGTTGCGCCATCTATATATAGTTAAGTCTTTAACCTCGGCAACGAATTCTTACAGGAGGAACACTGACACTAAGCCCACCGAGTGTCCATTCTCTGGCCATTAGTCCACTAAATTTTTAGCAAAAAATTAACAGTTGCGGTGGAAATATCAAGAACTAGTGAGTGGTGCTTCACAACTTTCGCAGTTGGTGCCCGCAGTCCTATACCAACCACCGTTTCGTAGTTTTTACGCTTGACGTTCTCATTATTTTTGACATTTCTCTCCCCTAGATGTATTGAAATGTCAAGTCCTTATTCCACAGTTTCGCCATTTTCTCGATTTTATTCCACAGCAGAAGTGTTCCACATTCCCATACGTTCCTTCGTCGATTCGGTTTACTTATTTGAATGCTGATCCGCCCGACTTAATGGATATATGCCAAACTAACCAAAGCATAGTATTTTCGGAGATAACTCTAAATTATTAAACATTCAAGTCCACCACGTCCCACATTGAATTCCAAGCACACACTCAGAGGCAGCTTAGTGTGACCATTTACACCTCCATCTGGGCCCGCAGAGTTCGCATTGATTTAACTTCTGTTAGACACTAACGATTTGTTGTTTTTACTTTATCCCTCTGTCGAAATGCACATAGCTTCCACTCAATTTGTGTGACCCAAAATGTCATAGGAATGCGGGTCAATTAGTCGTGCTATCAGATGTCCAAGTGAATAGATTTGTCGTTCGTGTGCCGCCACGACGCCACAGGCAGCTTACCTATACATATGTGCCCAACTGAATGCTAAATCGATTGAACGCGCCCTTCGCCCTGTCAACCGCGAAGCAAATCAAGGCGTTGTTCAGTTTATCTTAAATCGTGCCAACAATTAAAAACGTAAATTTAAGGCTAAGCACAAAAATCCGTATCGTACGTGACTCCGATTAGCCCTTTTTTTTCGCGGCGACTGTCGACAGGCTTGGCTTGGTTGCGCTATCGTAATCTTATCTCGTTTGGCTGCAGCCCGCCTTGCCCTATAGCCATTGAACTTTGCTTTTCGATATTTCAACTGTGAGTTTGTCAAATTACGCGGTCAATTGCCCGCCCGATGGATGGTGATTCAGAGGCGCGACAAATATGCCGTCGAATTATACTCGAGTCCATTACCAGCAATAGCTATCATTCATAGCATCAACATGGTCAATGTCAATGGCCAGCGCATGAGTGTGTATCTGAATCTACGTGGGACGAATATAAGAGTTGATGTTTTTGCGCCATCAAATGAAAGAACTTGTCTAGAACCCTTTTTTGGAACGATATGACAATTTATACATCCTCAGGTTGACGGCAAAGAAGACTATTAGCGCAAACGTCAGTCCACTAAAATACGCAAATTTATTGTCACGTTTCGTGACCAATTGCGGAAGGTTGTTGCTGGCAGAGCAGCGAGGGGGAAAAACTCTTAGAATAGCAAATTTACTGCCGCTCATTGGAGTGGTGTTGAGTGTGCTTGAATTTATTCAAATGTTTGAGTCGAGAATGGCAGGCGAAGAAGAGCAAAAACCCGCTCGTTTGCGTGGGTATACCCAACATGTTGGATTGGTAAATAATTTCGCGAAATTTCGGTCCAGCTTTTTTTTTGTGTCAACGAAGTCGATGTGGCATGAGGGAAGGTTTGATACATTTTTGCTTTCCGTTGTTGCATTGTAAGTGAGAGACATTTTGTGACAATAAGTAACAAGCCGTGTTCAGAGCGCCGAATATAGGTCTGCATGGAGTGGTCAAAGGATTTTTAGATTCCAACTACAAACAACTAGAACAAGAGTGTCCTCATGAAGGAAAGGCATCAGGACCAAGAACCCTATTTCCAATTTGTATGTTTGCAGAATCTGTAAGCATAATTTGTATTTGAAAAGTATAGATTTCAACTATTGGAAAAACTGTTAAGGGCCGTGCTGTACGATCATTTGATGGTGTCGGTCAGCAATAGTTGTAACCATTCAAATCTTACTTCAGTTTGGTTGCGGAAATACCCCCCAAACGCACATTGAACAAAGACACAACGATTTTGTAACTAAAAGGGTTGTGTCTTTGATAACACTGAAGGTTCACAGCAAATGTCTGTAGCTCCTTCTTAAATAGTTTCGAAATAAACCTGGCTTCATTCGTTTGATGTAAGAAAAACTATCTACAGTCGTGTATCCACCTACCTTACCTCCATACCCACGGCATATACGGAGGGTCGCCATTTTGCAAAGGTTTGAGGCTTAGATAATTTTTAAAAAGTTGTATCAGTTGTACGTCCAGTTGTCTTAGTCAGCATCGTCGCCAATGTCAAATGTCGATCAAAAACCCTTGTTCCTTAAATAATTTTGTATGTTCTGTCTTCTTAAATTGTTTGTAAGCAAGGTCTTTAATTCTTAAAATTTACCAAAAACTTTAACGTTCTTCATAGTTGAACTGAATATCTTGAATTTGCCGGAATAGTTAGTTTTTAGGTCAAAAATCGCGTCTTAACTAATATTGATCACGATTTTGTTACTTTAAACGAGATGGTTCGTGGCTTTGATAATTTTGAATTTTTGTACGCCTTACAATAGTTCAACTTCATTGTAAAAGTACAGCCATAAATAGGAGTTTTTTTTTGTCATTAGAACAGAAAAATGTGCAGAGTACCCTACTAGGTTTTATTCACGTCGGGGGTTGTGTCTTCGCTGGTTACTTTGTTCCCAATGTTGCGCTCATTTTTCACATCAAACTGCTTACAGATGCTACAAATTGTTATGAAAATAATAAAAGCAATTCGGTGTCAACTAATTACTATCCGCGATTTGCGGTTTTTATTCAAATCAAGGTTTGTGCCTAGAGTGTAGGTTTAACATATTTTCTAAAAGCCTAGCTCCAGCGGGACATATTTCGCCTTCCATTTCGTATCATCCAATACCCTACCTACTAACCTCACATTATCCCATCTCCATCTCGACGGCCACACAACCGACTTAAACACCTCCTAACCAGTTAACCTTTCCTGCCAGTTCTAGTATACCCATTTAGAAAACAAAATAAATTGTCAGCCCGAACTTGAAGTCCAATTATCATAATCATAACTCATCCGTAAGCCCCCTTAAATAGATAAAATCTATTTAGAACCTCAAGCCAGGCTAGAGTTCTAACAAAATTCATAATTGCCTTCCCAGTAGAAAGAACAAAAAACCAGCAATTTAACTTCCTACTTCAAGTCGGTCCCCCAAGGCCCTTTTCCATCACAACCATACCTCAAATTAAACGAGAAAAATACAAAAAAAAATTCCACATCTACAGCGAATGTCTAGCACTTATGTATTTTGTTTGGTGCTTCCTATTTTCTCTTCTTGGGGCGCGCCATTATTTATTTATTTGACACTCGAGTCATTGAGAAAACCCTTTTACGACGATCTCAACACCTCACCGACCTTTGGTTGGTTTTCCCTCCGTCAGACTTCCGCTGTTTCGTTCCATGTTTGTAGCTCGTTTAATTTGTTCATGGGGAAAAGCTCAAGTTACAAACCAGCGCCCTTTTCGACGTGGGAATTGAATACTAATTCTCCGCGCACACAACAAAAGAAAAAGAAATCGAGAGTGCCAGTGGGTGGTGGTGGTGCTGGTGCTGGTGCTTCTGCTGATCAGAAGGTGATCTAGGTAACAAATTAAAAATTAATTTCGGTTGACGAAATTAAAGCAAAACAAAGAATTGGTCACGAGAGTTGTAACCTCTGGATAAGACCTGCGACATCATAACCAGCAACTTATGAAAATTCCATTTTTCTTTTTGTCGTTTTTCTGTCTGTTCTTTTAAATTGTTCAGTTTGTATTCGCAGAGAGATAAGAGTTTTTTTTTTTTTTTTTTTTTTCTGCTTTATGTGAGACAATAAAGTCAGTGGGAAGATACGAAGTACGAACACAGATGTATATTTTTTGGTTTTTGTTTTGTGTTGCTTTTATTATTTTTTTTTATTTTTGGTGAACCGAAATTAATAAAACTCTACTGATGAGTTATTTATTATCTCTGATTGTGGGCATAGGAGAAGGTAAAACAGGCGTAACCGCTTGGTGGACTATATCTAACAGAGAGTTATTTATGTATCTTTGTCGTGCTTGCGCATTGTCATTGCGGGAACTTGAGGTAGGGCATTTATCAGGTGGTAGTTTATTTTTGATTAGGCATAGCCATGCGAAAAGTCTACACACACTTCCTTGCTGTGGTATAATTTGTTAAATTAAAAAGAACGTACGACGGAATTAATCATACGAGTTTCCCCAAGGCTGTCAAATTAGCCGCACATTGTTTTTGAATAGAACATTTTCGGCTGTAATTTGACTGCTTCTGTTGCGAGTGTATAATGAGGGGGCGAAGCCGCCTAGGTGTGAGTGAGTTTCTGCATAAATTGGAATAAGGTGCGGAAGGCTGCCAACAACTCAGTCTTCAACTCAGATAAAGCAAAATATACGCACAAAACAAATAGCAAACGCTATACTCCTATTCCCCTTGCATTATGACATACATCCGACAGAAGGAAAGTTAGTCTGGAATAGAAGAGAATGTTAGGACAGTGACTTGTGGGCGCAGTGCTTAATGTGGTGGACAGCTGAACTAGGGTTGTCCGGTTCAACCCCCAAAAATTACACAATTTGCATCTTAAAGTGTTTTTACCACTGTGCGACATTTCGCAAAATTCTGACACGCATCCGGGAAAGTAATTGAAATAGAAAGCTTCCCATTTCGGCCTTGCGAATTTGGAATAGAACTTTAGGAATAACCTAATAAACTTACATAAATCAAATAATGGTTGCGAGAAGCTAGGCCCTATGCAGACGAGCGCCGCCAACTATTTGTTTGTTTACAGCAGTGAGGGCTTAAAATCTTACGGCTGTGTGTTGTTGTCGAGGTTTAAAGACTCGCAAAAGTCTGGATTTAAAGCTGTTTTTGAACTACCTACATCAACTCGTTATCTGACTTCGTTAACTATTTGTTTGAACAGTTGAATTTTAACAGTCTCCGTATATATTTCGCTTGGAAAAAGGCTCTCCCTGTGAGGGAGTAAATCTTTACTTCGCCTCGCCGTCGATGGACCAGCACTTTTGCAAACGGATTGAAGTGCTCCGGTCTACGAATTACGAAATTGCTGACAGATTTTGAACCCGTTTTGTCGTCGGTCTCTGGAGTCTTTAGCACCTTTTGTTGTTTAATTAATTCGACAAGTTGCCGGCAATTGACAGCGAAAGACGTTATACCTTGTTTTAGGAGCTCACTAATTTATTAGTTTGCAATATCTTGTGAGGGCCCCAAGTTCTGTACAACGAGTTGGCTTTTACAGATAGGAAAGCTTGAAAGCCGATTTATGGTATCTAAGTTTAGTCGTTCACCCTTGTTTATCTAAAATCGACGGTAGAAGATTAAATGTTTGATTGATTGATTCTCAAGCGGACCCCTTAAAATTGTGATGATCAATTGGAACCTACAATCTCATCACTGGAGTTCATAATTGAAAGGTAACTGCGATAAAAGCACATCTTCGACAACTAGATCCACAGAAAGATGGGCGAGCAACTTGTATTGACAAACTAAGAGCTTACATTTCAAGTCTTAATAGCGAAAACTTCCTAAAACTACATGCCCCTTCTTATACACGACCTGTGTTTCCTATTTATCATATAAAACTTCGCTTGATCTATTGTTGGACTTTTTTCCATCATTTTCAGGGTAAAGCGGTTTGAATCACGATATCGGTTTGCAGCCTGGCTACTTTTACGCAAATCTATAGCCACTGTTACAGTTTGCTATCGGCAAATTCCCACTGTTAGGTTATCAATCATCCACAAAGTACCCGTAAATTTTCTCTCATGTTTCGAAGCGACGCACGGTGAGTAGGTATCTACTACCGCCAAAGTGGTAAAATTACAGACTATGCCCTTATTTTTAATTGACCGACTAATCAACCCGAATTTCCACAAAAACAATTAAATGCAAATGTTGGGCAATTTCAAGTTCAGTTTGTTACCCAACGAACGTCAGCACATCCCATCCAATTAAGTGGATTAACTTCCTTTTTCTTCATTCCTAGAATAAGGTCTCTTCAACGACACGGTCTTGTAGTCACCATATGCCCGCTTATACGTTACCCATTTCGTGTGTGGTATGATAACATGCACAAGCACATACACTCCGCCATCTAGCTATTACATTAATAACCCAACCTTTACCTGTACAAGAAGGTCGCAAGGCAATTCTCTTGAGTCGAACTCTTATGTGGGCTTCGTTGCGACTTCCTATTTTATTTCCGGCGATACTTGTGTTGTGTATTTTTCTGCCCACCAGTAGTTTTTGTGGGCCAAAACTTAATCGTATGTCGCGACGGTTGTTGTGTGGTTGTTTTTTTTTCGGTAAAAACCTACAACACCTACACTCTACAGAGTACAGAGACGGTTGCAGCAACTCTCCTACACCCACGTTTCATGCAGAATTTCGTGTTGATTTTTGTAAATTACATTTCTGCCACCTGTTGAGTCAATATTTGATTTGTATAACACAATTTGTATGAATCCTTGAATTAGTCAGTGGCTGTTTGGCTAACGTAGGTCATTAAACCGCAAATGAATCTTTTTCGAAATCATCTTCATAATGGGAAAAGTAAACAGCGAAAAATTGGCTGTGGAAACTTTTGCGGTTTTACAGGTGAATTTTCGGGCCATAATGAAGCGGGCAAAGTTTCTCATAAAATAATGGTTGCAGTTTGTGGCAAAGAGGCATCCGCTTTCTTTATTGTATGTGACAGTTTGAATGCAGTTGAACGGGTTTTTTGTTTGGTTTTTAATATGAAGAGCTTCAAATGCAAAATAATAAAAAGAAAAAAATTGTTTCCAATATTTTTATCACTTGACTACTAACATGTTTGACGTTTGTAAACATCTTGACAGCTCGCACCTTCCACAACTTGTTATAGGTACTCGTAATAGATAATAGTTTTTGTTTTTAAATTTTAGTGTGACATTTCGAAAGTGTGAAGTGTCAAAACTATTGCCCTTTTCAAATATCATAAACAATTCAAGAAATCAATATTTTTGGTTGAGATTGGCGATCGTATTGATCAATTGTTTGAGAGACGACTAAATGTTTTTGGTATCACTCAGCTTTGTTGAGACTTCCGTGGTCCAGAGAAGTCGAAGTGAATTTGAGTGTTATAAAATGTTTCTATTTGGGCCATGAATGACAGTTTTGGATTCGAAATTGAGAGACTTTCGGTTCGGATGATTTTCAAAATAAGTTCATGTAAGCCGATAAACTGCCTATATTATTAATGGCGCGTACCGAGTGTCAATTCAATCTTCGGAATAGACGTCAAAAATATGTTTTTGTTTAATAATTTTAACGCAACAGACTCTTTGACATTTATTTTAAAAAAATGTTTCTCGAAACCTTTTGTCTGTTTTAAGTTCGATTTTCGAAACAAACGTCAAACAAATTTTGCAAAGACTTTTGGCGTTTGGTAAACAGAAAGGATGAAGGTAATACCTGCAGAATTTATTGTTTACACATGAATTTTGCAGGGTATAATGAAATAAGCGGAAAGCAGTCCTGTCCAGTTTTTGCTGCTGTTACTGCAATCTGTATTTGTATAAGCAAAATTTAAGATCATTTTTTTTATTATTTACATATTGCACTTTGAACGAAGTTTAGTTTAATCTAGTATAATTTATATAAAAAAACCTACAACAGCTACAATCGCTGCAAATTTTATAAAGCAGGGATGTTTGCCAAGTTAATTTCTGCTAACACAATTTGTAAACAGATTTTAAACGACTTATAAAATACATTCATTAAATATTAAAAAGGAGAATTAACTCCCGGCCACAACATGATTACATTTAATATTGCCTGTCTTAAACGCGCCTCAAAACTTTATTACCATCGATTACTTGATACCCCATTATTTATACACCTATTGATTGCCCCGATGGGATGCGCTCCCACCAAAGTAATGTCGTAATGTACAAAGTACTACCTAAACATTAATTACACTATCACCGCTGATAATCGTTAACAAAAAAAAAAAAAAAACTGTGGATGTGATTACAACAAAGTACACATTGACAGTCGGTATTTTCTCGATCATAAAAAATTCTAATAAAAACACCAACTGTCATCCTGACAATTATGCACATCCCATGATATATGCCATCCAACACAATGTATTTGGGCATAATTAAAAGTTATTATACATTGAAATTCCTTTCGCTTAGAATATGAAATCATAAAATTTGCACTTACTATGTAAATGTAAATGTTTCGCCTTGGAAAACTCATAAAATCGCGGATTTTCAACAATATTCTTGTTCGTTTTTATGCTCTCCATCATGCAACAATGTCTCGTGTAATAGAGAAACACTATCGGTGTCACGTTGGCTATGGTGCGGGTTTTTATTGCGCGCTGTCATTCAATTTGGTTATGTAAGTTCGTACACAAAACTCATTCATCAATTTCATTCATTTCCTGTGCTGCACACTCGTGTGTCGCCCGTCTTTGATTTTGTTTAAAACTCTCACAATTAATTAACTAACAACAACAAAAAATACAGAAGGAAGTAATTCACAACAACAAAAAAAAAAAACTTGACATTTTGCCACAGTGCATACAAACTGCCAGAAAATTTGTGTCACCGAAAGAAACCAAAATTCTTTGGCCCGAAACTATAGTTTGTTTTTTTATTTTTTGTTTTTTTGGGGCCAAAGTTCAGTTGACAGCTAGTGCTACACTTGGGCGCAGAGGAGTTCGTTTGTACTTTGCGACCATTGAGTGGCGCTTACACTTGTGTAATCTAATAATAATTGTTGGCCTATCTGCATGAAATATATTATTTTTTTTTTTTGTTTAACGAGGTCGTGCATACAAATTGTCGTACACGCAGTAAATTACGCTTTATTTCGTTCGTATTATGGTAATTAAAAGTAATTTAGAAAATGTATGGTCATGTGCGTTCATCTCTGGGTAACCTTTATTTGAAAAAAAAAAAAAAAAATGAATTTCCATTTTTCGGATATACTTATAGAATGTATGATTTTTGTTATTTTTTAAGAAATATTGTATGCAAGTTGCGAGTGCTTGTGCTAATTGATGTTCCGGATGGATTGGCACTTCAGTTTAGCTTTTGAATTTATTGCAATACACATTTGTTTATTTATGATTGAAACGAATTATGTGTATGAATTTGCTTGTTGTGAGGGAGAGTCAAGCTTCAAAGGCAAGTTGGAAGATCAAAGTATCCAATTATTCATATTCCACTCGGAGTCTGAGGTTTTTGGTAACGAAAACAGCGGGCAAAAAACACATGGAGAAAAAAGCTAATCCGAAAGTGAAAAAATAGAAATAACACGAACAGGACGTCAGATAAAGAATCGCAATTGATGGCAGTGGTTTGAGGAGGTTTGTTCTGATAAAAAAATTAGACTCGTTACGATGATTTCTTATAGGTCATAGCAGGGCTTAAGCTGTAGTCAGAAATAGTCGTAAAATGATCTCATTGTGGTCGCAATGAGCTGCTCTGTTGAAACTTTATAGGAAGAAAAATATTCCAAAAAATATCACCTCGGTTTATCAGATGATTAAGAAGCGAACGTTTTTCGAATGACCTGAGGTTGAATTACCGTATCGGTGATCGAGTAATACGTGACTGAATTTGTCATTGGTTTGCTTGTAAAATCCACAAAATCAAGTGACTTATGGCTCGTTCACGGATGCGGTACTTCGAGAGAAAAAGTGATATAATGTTGCTTTGTCGCTAGGCATGTTGTACGGCTTGTCGGGTCGGAATACCTTAGGTACCTACCTTTATCTGTTGGAAGAGGTAGTGTAGATCCATGTGTGAAAAGTTAACAACCTCTAACATTTTTTGGGAAATATTGATTTGATCCACTGTCTTAACAAGAGACTACCGACAGTCTAGCGCTATCATAGAGACTGATGAGTATTGTTGCCATTATTTCCGCGAAAAGTACTTCATCGGGAAAACGAAATAACACTAACCGATATCATTTCTGACAGTATAAGAAGAACATTGAATAAACGGATCAAATGAAGCCAATTAAGTCACAAAAAAACTATGACCATCTTACACAAGTCAACCCAAGTCAGTCTAAGTTGGTAAACAACTACATTAAGGCACGTCTTGTTATGGACCGACATTTAAAAGCAACCTACTTAACCGAATGACGAATGTCAAACTCATGTGACCTTCCCACTAGAATTCGGGACAAACGAGAACAAAAAAAAAAAACAATTTGTCACAACAACGACTAATTAGATTTCACGCTGACACACATCGATATGTCATCCTGTCGCTTTTTGACACTTTTTGAGAGAGTTTTTCATCACCCCTTTGAACATTTAAGGCCCACATACAGACATTCCGAAAACTCTCGCTCGCCCTGTTTATATACCCGCAGTCGCGACAATCAAGTTCACTTCAAACGAAAACGAATTCATGTCAAATATGACAAGACGTTGCCACAATGCAATTGCAATACCCAATTAACAAAAACCAAACAAAAAATCTAATTTCAAAAGAAATCCGCATTTGAAAACGATTTTTCGCATGCCTGCATGTAAAAATTCGCCCTCCCCCCATCCTGCACCATCGCCTCCAACAACAATATGAGCAATCTGCCTAACAAACATACGAGTACACACACACATGTCTGGCAGAGTGTCAGATTGTTGTTGCGACAGTGGCGGCGTCTTCCATTAGGCATATTGAAGTCCATCGTGTTGGATGATAATTTATTTAAAAAAAAAAAAAAATCCGGTCCCATGCAGTGGTAAGCTGTTGCCACACTGTCGGACACACCACCACCCGCACACCACACACACCGCCCCAAACAGCAACAACAACAAGTTGTAATACGATGGCTAAAAATGTGCTTATCCGTGTACATTATGCATGCGGTTATGGGCGCTTATCCATTTACACACACATTACGGCCGTTGGGTTCGTCGAGTTCGTCCCCAAATAAGGGTGCGTTCACTGTGGCAAGTTCCAATGGCCCTCATGCCACACCAATGTGTGTACGCGCCGAGCAAATAGAAACAAATGGGAAATATATATCATTTACATGCACCGTCAAAGAGGAAGAAGACTTTTTTTCTTTTCTTCGTATTTTTTTGCTCGTTCTTCTTCCACTCCTAGTCTCCGGTCTCCGCTGAAACACTGCTGGCATTGTGGAAATTTCATGAGAAAAACGTTCTTCGAAAACAAGTGTTGAGAGTGCACTCTATGGAGAAGGCGAATCTATTTCTGGGACACGAGGGCGTATGTGGAACATTTCTCCATATAGCTGTGGTAAGAATGTCGGTCATGTACTCGTATTTCGAACCTTGGCAGGATGCGGCGACAATTTCACAAGCAAGTGTAATCTGTCTTCGGCAATTTAAAGGCGTCATCGTCTTATATTACACGCCGCAGTCAGCAGGCGGTATTCAAAGTCTGACCGACAGATGTTCACCTCCGAGTATTTAAGATAATTGCTTTATTTTTTTTTTTACAAATGAATTTAATCACCCACCGACAACTGCAACTACAACTATTAAAAATCCATCATCGAGCGGCGGTTAGCCAGAGTTAGATAGAATGTGCGGTACGGGTGTGCGGGCTTGAAACGTTTCCTCTACAACCGGACTGTTGTACACAGTACATAATGTGTAGCTGCCTCTCTCAAAGGCTGTGATATTAATCTTGAACTTTATGTTTAACGTGAGATAGTATCGTTCCCAGATAAATGTGCGAGCTATACGCGTCGCCATGCAAAGTGAGAAACTGCATCATTAATCAATAGGTTGGAAAAACAAAATAAAAACCGAAAACGTTTGAAACGACGAATTGAAAAGCGAACAGAATTGCTTGCAATCAATCTAGTAAAACGATTAGAAACCACGTACACAAGATAATTGGTGTTATTAGTTATGGAAATTAACTCTAATGGAATTTAGTCAAAGTTGGGGTGGGTTCCGCTGCCAGACAGAGTTAAGTGCGCCTCCCGGCAAGGTCTTCTTCATTATATTTAACTGCGGGCCAAGCCTTTGTTATCTGAGCAGAGTCTTTGAAAATGGTCGAGTTTTGTATTTTTTTTTATGAAACTGTTGGCACTTGAAAAAATATTGTCCAAAGTCGTGTCAAAATTGTCCAAAACTGTTAAACTAGGCGGGGATGTAAGTTAACTCTTTGTGTAGTCAAGGTTTGCGAAAATTCTGTTTTATTTGGCTACAACTAGTGTGGGTTGGATCATTTTTGGAATTTTGGAATTTTTGGTTGGTCACGAATGTCTTCTCAGACAGACCTCACTGC
The DNA here is from genome assembly GCA_949126925.1 of Cheilosia vernalis. NCBI lineage: Eukaryota > Metazoa > Arthropoda > Insecta > Diptera > Syrphidae > Cheilosia > Cheilosia vernalis. The sequence goes on along the minus strand of OX421360.1, from coordinate 6,594,025 downwards.
TGACCAAGTTCAAATTGTCGTTTAACATATCTTCATTTTATTTGCTGTCATATTGAAGTCATATTCATGGAGCAAACGTCTTAAAAGATCTGCCACTTCTCCTTCACTATACGAGGTAACCTGGTACCGTGATTTAGGCAGGCTTCTTTTCAGTCTGTGGTCGTTAAAAGGATAGTCCATTAGAGCTAAAGTTACAAATTTGACAGCGGCAAACAGTTTAGTTGCAAAACCTGGTATAGTAACCGAAAAGGAGACATTCAGAAATTTGTTTATTATGGGCTTTGTGACCTCTAAAACGACGTCACTCTGGCGAATATTTCTTGTATTATCTTTTCAAGTATTTAACACTTTTTAATTCACAATTACGACTTATTCTGTATCAAAAGAAAATGAAGAGAGAGTGACAGATCCACGATTGTCTGAGACATCTTTTTTCAGTAATACCAAGTCACAATTGCATGGAGCGAAAAAAAAAAATCCACAGAGCACTCAAAAGTGTATAAAAATATTGAACAGATTGACATGCAATTTTAATAGTTTTCGTTCATTTTTAAACAAAGCCATTCAAAATCGCATTAGGTTTGTCTAAACCTCTGATAATAGGTAAATAAGGAAACCGATCTAAAGCTTGAAGCCCTTCAAGACGCTATAAAGTGTATCGCAGTCTTTTTAACTCAAAATAAAATTGGAATCATTGAATTTTTTTTTTGTACATTTGACACTCAAGTGAGCTATGCCCAAGTGGATCCAACTTTAAAAATATCCACGACCCTAAGAGTTCATCTTGGGACTCTACACAAAGGCTCAAACAAAAGCCGCCTAGAAATAGAAGCCGAATTGAAACTTCTACCGACTTTTTGATAGATCCATCATTCGATTTGACATCAATTTTGTAATTTAGGTTTGCAAAGGAAATAGCCACAAGAGACGTAGACATAAAACAACGAGTCCAACAAGAAACTCCACGACTTCCCGAGTTTAGTGCACATTTCTAGGTTAACTATCCCTTTGGAGGGAACGAAAGCAAATCGTCCTTCCCCATTTCTCGTGAAAATCAAGCCTCCCATGGTGTGTTTATTGGAGTCCACCTCCGCCTCCTGCCAATGCGGAGACGCAATTAATTGTTCATTGAATTAAAATCACGTTTGAGTGCGTTCGCTTTTAATGATGATTGAACAATTCAATTCCGCGTGAGTTTACGATCACGCCGATAAATGTTGATGAAGTCGAAATAATGTTCTCTTTACGGTGGCGGAGAGTGTCGAGTGTCAAATGTGTGATGCTTTCCTCTGATGGAATTGAGTCCTAAAAACGCCCTTCAAATTTACTAGCGAGCACCGCCCACGTTTGGTGACTAACGAAAATGTATTCAGGTGGATTCCGTGGTATTTACCTCTAGTCACAGTGTGTCAAGAGGCCAAACAACGTGTAAATGAATTTCTACGAAAAGCAAAAACAAGGTGTCTTGTCTTAGTTTGCACTTGTGTTTTATCACCAGATGTATCTCTGTTCCGTAGGCGTGCATCCAGCGGACACCTTGTTTGCTCAGAACATGCCTATGCATGACATGAACAAAATTCTCTTGAAGGTTATCGTTATCTTGTTCCAGATAACTGCGTGATATGACTTCCAAGTCGTGTCAGTTTGAAACCCTATCGTCGGCTTCGAAATTCGATTTTCAAACTAAGTCGGAGTCATTTTTCAATCTTCACCACTCAGCCTTTCTCAATTGCCTATACAACACGAAGGTGGAAATGAAAGGGAATGCCGAAGGGGAAAAATTAAACTCTATATAATTATTTTTGTGTCTAATACCCCTGACCTTGAACGAATTTCGTTCTCGTCGTGAGTTCTCTCCAAAAAACTTATTGTATCGTTTCGGTTTTCTTTTCTTTTTTTTGGGAGTTTATTTTTTCTGCTGCCGTTTATTTATTACCCAAGCTGGTTCTTTAGTGCTCGTATCTGAATCAGGGAGCAAAATGTACAAAAGATATAGACACTCTGATGATTTTTTTGGAGAACTGTTTCTTTTTTTTTTCTTTCGTGTTGCATACTTTTTTTGTATTATTTCTTTATTTATTACCAAACGCCATCGGTATGGTGTGTGTGTGTTCTGGTGGATGAGTTCTACTTGCGTGCTCTGTAGACAGATAAATATGATGGTTTGGGTCATTAAGTCGTTTCAGTTGGATTCATATTGGATTTTTGGCTTTTTCAAAATCGCTTTCAGTCGTGCTATTTGTTGTACTTAATAAAATGGTTTCCACTGCGAATGTGAACAGAGAGAGGTAGAACTTGAAAACATTTGGGGGTTGTTCTATTTTTTTTTTTTTTTTTTTTGGAACTTGATCACTTCAAGTGTTTCTCAACGATGGACTGGTTGGAAATGTTTTGATTGGAACTCTTCTGGGAGCGGATTGGAACTAATTGTTGCTTTTATTGTAACTTAATACGAAGCGAGAATCTATTTTTAAACAAATTTGTCATTGGAAACTTACATTTTAAGGCAATTTCTTCTTAGTTGTCATTGCAACTTCTTCAATTGAAAACTTATTAAAGACAACTGGATTGTTAGGCAAAGTTGTCGCTTATTTTAAAAATGTACAAATCGAACAAATTTTTAGTGATCGTCAAGAAGTGAATGAGCGCATTACAATATTTGCACTGCTCCCTAGACTTCTGTTTTTTTTTTTTTTTATTACATAATGGGCCTTACCAATAATCATTTTGAACCTTCACACTAAATATTTCCTAGGTCACAATATGCAATTTTGTATGGAAAATTTCGCCATTGTGAGTTCGAAAAATTTAGCCTGGACACTAAAAATGATTATTAGTACCGCGGAATGTGTACACGCTTGCAAAAGAGTGATCTTAAGCGATCGGCTCTTTGGCATTTTTCAAAAGTATTTGTGAGTTGGTTTCGGTCATATACATTTTGATTTTCGTTTCAAATGCGATGGAAAATAACTTGGTTTTTAGGGCCATTACATTTTTCCGATCAACGATCGAAAAGAAGTCGATTTCTCGTGCTTGAAATGTCCTATCTCCATTTTTCCCAATCTCTTTTCGTAGTTAAAAAGTTGCATAAGTATATACATTTTTGTGTGTCTTTCTAGACAGCTACCTTACCTAACCTAACCTATACAGACTGAAGTGACTTATTTGAATAAATTGATCTTCAAAAGTGAAATGATCGCTTAACATATAGGCAGCTTATCATTCCTCATAAGTACAACAAAATGCAAACCAATAATCGCTTCCTGATTCATTCAACTACCTACCCGTGCTGTGCTTTATCAGTATCATCAGCGTCTAGCTTAATCCTTTCGCAGTAGTTTATCATATGCAAAAATCAAATGGAAAAGCCATTTTTTTTTTTTGTTTTGCATCATAATTTGGAGTTCGACTTTACATGATCACTACGTATCAATATGAAAGTCTTTTTGGTACTCGAAAAATGTCAAAAGAATCAAAAAGGGCAATGTACTTAACATTTATTCTCGCCTAATACACTTGCTTTGAAAAATTGTGAAAATACAAGTGATCCTCAGTGATTTTCAGTGACCAAAGCTGTCCTAATCGATCGACAAAGAACGCATGAACGGTTTTCTGATACTTAAAGTGAAAGCAGACACCTTTTTGTAGGCCCTCCCAAAATTGTTGATCTACGTTCTTATAAATATGAGAGAAAAAATTAATATAGAGGTGATCACCAGTTAATACTAACACGTGTTCTCGAATAATATTTTCTTTGAAAATACAAGTGATCTCGGGGTGATCTCTATTGATCAAAGCTGACCTAAACGACAGAATGAAACAGTTTTCACAAAACAATACAGTGGGTTCTATGAATTTATCTTTTTAACTTGATTTAATTGTTATCAACCGGGCAGACGGCAAAGCCATGTTCATTAATTTTAGTTATTTATTGACGCATTGCAGTATCATCTAAAACGATCGATTTGCATTTTCATTGACATTTCTCACTACCTCTGTATATGACTAAAATGTGAAAATAAAAATGATCCTCATTCGATAAACTTGATAAACTCAGTGAATATTTTCCCGTATGAAGAATTTACCCTAAAAATTATGAAAACGCGAGTGAGCTTCATTGATCAACGTTGATCGAATAAACGATTTTTTTACAATACTGCAAAGTGCTGATTCTCACAATAACAATAAGGCAACGAGTATTTTTTACAGGAAATACCCCCGAATGGTAGATCTAATTTTGTAATTCCATTTTGTACGATCACATTTTATGGGCAAGTGCGTACAAATTCAAGTGATCCTCAGTTACTACTAATGTGTTTTGTAGTGAAACTTTTTCCAAGGGAAATCTTGAATTTTAAAATGCTAGTATGGATCCTCAGTGATCTTTACTGATCGAAGGTATCCAAAATGATGGAATAAATATAATTTCGCTAAAAACATAAGGACGCAGTTTTGTTGTTGCAGGATCTGCCGAAATCTGTTTAAATCAATGATATGAACATGTTTTCAAATCCAATATCTTTCCGTTAAAATTAAAAAGCAAGTGATCTTCAGTTATTATAGCTCATGGAATTATTGAAGTGATCGGATTTAACATCAATGTGATGGACATTTCTGTATGCAAATATTTTCCTTGACAAATGTGAAAGTCTAAGTGATCTTTAGTGATCAAAGCTGTCCTAAGTTACCGAGTGAAGACAGTTTTTATTGCCCTATGAACTTGGTTCCGGTAGGGGAAAATAAGGAGACACATATAAAAAAAAAAAAAAAACTGTAACACACATTCTGCGTCAAGCTCAAAGCGGATCTTGTTTTTCACTTTGAAATTTTAACAAAAAAAAAAAAACGGCTTTCATATTTTTAAATACAGTTCTTGAGAATGGCGACCTGCAACCTTGCTTGTAGATATATTCTATTCCCTGTAGACTTCCGGAGTTATGAGTGCAAATAATTATTTCTACCACTTTCGGAAATTTCCAAGGTCAATGGCTATCATATCGGTGGCAATAACACCAGCGACCGTGTCGACAAGCCGCCATCATAAATACCCTCACACGCCTAAAAAGATCAAACGAAATTCAATTTATTGCATTATTTCTTTCGCCACTTTAATGTCCTAATTGGAAATAAAAACACTTGTCCCTTTCCGATTTACAATAAATTACCATCAAATTTGCATCCCAAAACATGTGTATGAGGAAAATTCCCCAAATTTCTTGTAACTTTATTACGTCCGATAGAAAGCCCTCGTGTGACATTTATTGAAACACTCCTCAGTGAGAATAATCCGTCTACCAATCCACTGATGGATTTATCCCCCAAATGCCACCTCATCAACGTCATAATTCATTAACATTCTCAAGAGTGTGATTAAGCGGAGCCCCTTGTGCGTTACCCTTTCGTTCCTAATTTATGTGAATTAGCTGCCAACTTTTTTTTTGTCTATTGTGACACATCAAACAAAACGCAAGGTCACATCAACAAAGTAACAACTTTATATATCTCTCTTGTAGGTATTTTTAAAACATTTTTTAGTATCAACTTTATGTAAATCTAATCGAGTTTCTTTTCGAAAATGGATTTCCACCAGGAAGTGCGAGTGCGAAAAATAGCACGACGAACAATTAATCACCGCCACACATCAAACAGAAAGTGTATGTGTCTTTGCAGGTGTATATTGTATACAAATGAATTTTTTTCGGGTTTTGAGTAAAGAATAATAAAATTAATTCCAATTATTATTTATATTTGACTAATTCAGGGCCGAGAAGATTATTTTATTAGTGTTTGTTTTCTTTTTTGTGACTGTGGCGAGGCCAATTTGCATATGTAATTTGTAAAAATTGCAATTTATAAAAGAAAACAATTTGTTTTGCTTCAACCTTAAGCCGTTTTGTTTTTGTCTATTATTCAACAGTCCAGTGCAAAAGACGATGACCTAAATTGCCTTGAGTTTCACATTTATATGTGTATTTTCATAGTTGATGAGTGTCTTTTGTTTTTTTTTTTTTTTTTTTTACAAAATGGGATTTTTTTTAAGTACGGTTATTAGTTTTTAGTTGATCTGTAATTAGGAATATTAATTATGTGCTAAATACGAGGTTTGGAACAGACGCGCTCCCATCTGTTTCTCTGTACAAACGTGGAAAAATAAATTAATTAATGTTATGCAATATAGTTGATTAGGTAATAAAAGCTAGGAAATGTGGCCATTAATGGAACGGGACGTAGAGTTCTGACGCCTATAAAAAGCTATTACAATTTTTTTTCTCTGCTCATTTTATTTGATGACATAAACGAATTTTATTTGTTTGCAAACTGGAATGGTTGTTCTAATGTGTGTGTTTTGTTTGTCTACTTTCAGAGCTAAAAACGGTGCGCTAACTATGGTAAGCTGGAGTAATGTTTAGATTTAAAGTCGTTTCGTTTGTTAATTTGAGATTTTTATCCGCCGCGGGTGGTGTGGAGCAGATGTGGGTCTGTAGGTAGCATTGAAACCACATTAGTGCTTCACAGCTTCTTCAACTTTTACTTTACAGACATTGACAGTAATTTATACAGAAAAAAAAATAATAAGCTAATTATCTAGCTAAAGCTAGTCATTTTGCACGGATATCATAAGGCGATAATTTCAATAACATCATTGACTATCTCCACTATCAGTCTTAAAAAGTCATTTCAGTTCTATGAGCCCCTGGGAAACTACCTACATTATTCAAACAACAAACAACAACTAGAATTATAGGTAATTTTTCTGCGATTGAATGTGAGGCTCTATAAATTATGCCCAGTTAACTGCACAATGACTCTTAGAATAAATAAAGCGGTACAATTTCCAAAATGAACATATAGCCTTCTACTGGAGGTGTCTATATGTCCGTCGAAAACAGAGATCCTATCGAAAGCGCCCTCTATGTTGAGGGAATTATTACCCACACTCTTTGGTATAACCTTCATATAGAGAGCAGGTATAATTAAATAAATCTATTCTGGCTAGCAGCACAGCTGTTGAAAGCGCCAATTATGCGTCGTATTATCTCTGGTCGAACGCGTAATTGGCAGATTTTTAAGCTTGATTTTGTAGGAATATTGCATCTCACATAGAAGGTCACTTCGAATAATAAACTTATGCACTTTTAAAGTTGAAAACTGTTACTTAACCATATGAACATTCATAACTGGCGCCCAACGTCAAATATGTTTTAAAAATGAATTCGAATCAAAAAAGAATTTCCCTGCCAAAGGCAACAGCATACAGCTCTTTAGCGTTTTTGAATTCCTTTCCTTTGCCCAATGGCAGACGTATTCTGACATACTAATTGGCAATAGCGCACCCATTTTTAATCTTCTTGAAACCTCCTCTAATCCTCCCCGACACAGTCGAATACCCCAATTTCCTATCCCCCTGCGAACTCACTTCCTGTAAATAAATTTCACAGCTGGCGCCCAAGCAATGTCCCAATTTTTTTCTGTCTTCGAATACCCATCAAAAATTATTATATCTCCTTTCAAATACAATTTACATTCCAACAAAAATTTTCTGTTTACACTACGTGCTCCTCTTTCTTCTACACCTCTCTCTCTGCATGGGAAAAGTTATACATTCTGCATTATAGGCCATTTCGTTCAATAAACCTGCTGCAATTGGGATACGAAAACGTTTCACGTTTGTTCACTATATTTAGATAATCGTCCGAGTAGTGAAAACAATTCAACGAAATGCCGAGACGTGGGTGTGCTTTAATTGATTTCGAATTTACGAAAGTTATCGAAATAAATGAATTATTTGAGGTTTCGTCCTAAATCAATAATTTACACATATACCAATCGAACAGCGGCGTACGTTTGTGCCGTTGTCCACTTTACGAGAACGCGCGTATTAAGTGGGAAGAGCACCGAAAGGAGAATGATATTTTTTTCCGATTATTTTCTTTCTTTTTTTGGGCACGACTTACACCCGCGATAGGGTTAAAGAACGTCAGCATTAAACGATAGAAAATGATAGAGATAGATAGACGTAGATACATCTCTGTCGGGGGGTAGTTTGTTAATCACGTTCGACGTCGGAGAATATGGATTATGGGGGATGAGCACGACGCTATTGGGGTGGATGATTGCCAGGCGCCGAATTTATTGGAAAACAGAAAAGAAAGAAAGTATAGCTGAAGTTTTACTATCGATACTTTCTTGTTGTTGTTGTATTTTTATAGATTTGTTTATTTTGTAATTGGAAAATGACTTAGTGATGGTGGGTGGAATGATGAGGTCCATTATTAGGGAATATCAAAGTGGTTGCGGGTAGTTTCGAAAAGTGATATTGGCCATTATAAGCACATATATATACGCAATGGAAGCTTTGGGCAATTTGCCTTTCGTAAGTGGCTGTGTGTGGAAAAGTTTGCAGTTGCGATGACGAGGCTTAATACGAATCGATTGCGCAAAATTGGCAAAGCGATTTTAGTATTCTATAAGTGGTTTCAATGGGTTTTTGTTTTCTCCCTTAATGTCTGGTTTAACTCTATGAAAGAAAAACTGTTAGAAGGTATGTGTGTCTTGCTACAAACATACCTTATATTTGATACATCTTTTAAGAATAAACATTTCAAATCGGTGCCCAACGTTGAAGAGTAGTTCTTACAAAAATACGAAATATCGTAGTCTAAATAGGCGAACTTTAAGGTGGCAGAAAGACAAGGGAATACAAAACATGAGCCAGATAAGTTTTGTAACGTACGTTCACGTTACGGAACGCAAGCGACTCCTTCTGCCATGTCAGCAAACACGCAGGCAAGTATTAACCTATACCTACGCGCAACTGAGTTGACCAACAACCAAACAAGAACAAAAAGGAAAGTCGAAATTCCTACGCTACGCTACGCGAACCATACCCCATCCATCACTTAAACTACCCATATACCGCAAGGTCACAGGACCCCTACGGCAGTCCGGGCAGCATGACGGATGGGGTTGTCCAAGCCTCCTGCAACCAGGCATGACCGCTTCCTCCCGCGCTAGCCCTCGGTGGGTGGGGATCTTGTTGCAGGCCCTGGACTGGGGTTACCTCTAGTTTTACATGCCTGTTAATTCAAAAAAAGATAGATCGTAAAAGATGTTGGACACGACCGGATTAAACCACTATCCCTAACAATAAAGATTGCGAGGCCCGAGTAGTGCGATCCGTTGAAATATTTACATCCACAGTGAAAAAGAAGAAAGTGGGGGAAGAAATAGGTGGAAGTAATCTTCCCCTGAGCTGACCCACCCCTACTTAGCACCAAGGCCAAGCTACCATGGTCGTCGTCACGCTCCTATTGAACGACGACCCCTAAAGTCCGAATATCCTACTAACTACTAAACTACAGCCATGAACCGAACTGCGTAAAACCACCTCGGATCGTGTTCGCCCCCATGGCCGACATTCCCTTCAATACTTCCTTATCCGCACATCTGGCGGCTGCTTCCGAAACCTAAACTAAATTCCAAAGCCAATGAACACACATGATTGTTCTTCTTCGTGAAGTTCACAAGCTTATTTTTATTCAAAACCAAAAGATCTTAAAACTAGTACTTAATTAAGGGGGTGGACGTTACAACACAAGTCAGTACAAGTGCGGACATACAAATCTTACTGTTGCCGCTCGATTACGTTATCATTTACAGCCAGAACAAAATTAACGAAAAACAATAACCCTTCGATGTTAGACGTAGAGACCAGAGCATGTACCCGTGGCCTATCTACTCGCGTAATGCAGCGTTGTGGGACGTGACTCGTTATTGCGTCCGCGTGTATAATAAAAGAAAATCAAGTTGATGCTTCCACGACGAAGATTATACGCTCACGCTCTCATTGGTGAGATTCCTCACAGAGTGTCACAAATGCTAACGACTAATTCACTGGCGCACCGATCCGAACCTAACCATACGTTATTTCAGCTTTACTTTACAATGTACGAACGACGACAAGACTAAACTGGGTCAATCGACACGACCACTCTCTAATGCTATAGCCTATCACAACTGGGCCAATACTACTTTTAATACACTTTGTTTCTTCCAAATGAGATTAATTAATTCCAAACTTACCCCGTTCTTTATTCAGGGGATAGCTACCTGAACGCGATCCGTGGTGAGGGACTGCAGTGCACCGCCTTTCCTTCCAGGATGTTATGCATAAGCTCTTTGATATGCTTTAATTCGCGGATCTATACCTTAGTGGAAGATAAAATCATTTGGAGAAGTATAAATGTTTACAACAAGAAATTTTATTGGACCCAAACTACTTAACTTAAAGTATATCGGTAGGCGCAGTGTTGACGAAGAGGTGAATTTCGATGAGGTGACTATCGTTGAGGTTGGTGTCTCGTCTCAAACGAAGTCCGAAGGTTGGTGTATTCGATGGGGTGATGGTCTGTGGTGATGCTCGCTCCACCTACTGGAGGATGGATGCACGACTGCGTCTTAACTCTGAGGTGTGGTGCTTCGCTAGTGCAACGACTGTGCTATGTGCTGCGCAATTTATATTATTTCGTGGGACGTTGGGGAATTTTTCCCTTTCAATGTTCTAAACGTTTTAACTATTTTTTTTCTTTTTGTATCACGATTTCAGCGCACTTAACTGGGTGTCGATGAGGTTAATTTTATGTTTTGGCGCGTCAGGAATTTTATTTCTTAGCGCGGGGTTGGATTTACGTAAAATTATTTTCGGTCGAGTGGAATGGCGTAAAGCACACTACCGACTCTCGATTTTGTTTCTTTCCCTTTTTGTGGGGGTGGTTTTATGTATCCACGAGGTATGGTTCCACACACGCGGTCGAGAAGTTTTTCCTCGCGATATATATATATATCGTGGGTTTTTTTTTTCTTTTATTCGCTTTTCTTAAAACAATGCGCGAAACGATTTGCGGGTATTTGATCGGCTTCACCGAACTCAAAATTCCCTCGCCGGCGAATCACAATCGCGATATTTAACTTTTAATTTGCGTTTTTGTTATTTTCGGTCGACACAATGGCCGCCTACTTATGATGCGCGAACAATGAAAACGTGGCAAAATGCCGAAATTAAAATGCGACCATGCGCTAGTGCCCTACCAACCAACCGAACCTGACTCTCGATACTGACTGACTAAAAATCCAAGCGAACCAACGCTGTACGTGGTTTACATCTAAGAGTTTTCGTGTGGGGTGGTGTTGTCGTCTCGCTCGCACTTATGCGCTCGACTATGGCGTAAATTTTCAAAACGATATTGTGACGAATGGTATGTTCAGAAAAATCTGAAAACGATGTTAAAGCACAGGGGCGATTTTTCTACGTGTTATATGTAGATAAAGATAGAGGTTTGAATTAGATTCAACCGAGCATAGGGTGTTAAAGAAAAAACCATAAACTAGGCGAAAAGTGGACGAAAAAATATGGCTGCCACTGGTAGTGCGGGTGCGTTTACACGTAAGCGTTTGCGAAAGATGCAGCGCTTCTCAAACGAGGTGTTCCTATAATTTTCTTCTGCACATGAGTGCAGCGTTTCCTACACAACTTGACATTTTCAGAGACTTGCGACTGCAAAAGGTCAAGAAAATGAAACCTGCTAAATCCTACCAAACGACCCACGCCCGAGACACAAGAATCTCATGTTCTACCGACTCTGAGCGGTCAACTGTTTCCTTACTACTTCACTATCCTACTGGGACTTCGTAACGTCTCACCTACCTTCCTGTAACTATCATTCAAAAATATCCTACGGCTATGTCTTACCGACGAAGATCTTTGCTGTGGGTTACACCTAGACTATGTCCGGTTGCATCGACTAACTCGTATAAGTTACTTCCGATAACCTTGCGAACTTTTGCCCGTATAAACTTCGGACAAAGCTTTGCGTTTCGAGACTTCGAGGCATTGCTAAGCACGAAATTACGCCGGTACACAACGTCGCCCACCTTGTATTTCACCGATGAACTACGGGTGTTATAGGCACGTTCATGCCCGAGGTGTGCTTTCTCTAGAGATTGCTTAATATAAGAATGCAGAATGTTCATCCTCGCAGCTTTCGGCAGGATGTCTACTTCAGAATTATTCAGACCACCTAGCTTCCTTAACAAGCGGTAGTCGCTTGCGTGTTCCCATAACGGATGGAAGTTCACCTCTCGAGGGAAATGGAGACACTTCCGAGACTACATTGGGTGCTATCTGAAATAACTTCCAAAAATCGACTCCAAGGTACAAATCTTTGGTTAACGAAGGAACAACATAGAGGGTGATATCCTCAATCTGGTTTCTAAAGTGTATTTGGGTGTTTACCACGCCGATGATGTCTTGTTTGGTTCCGTCTGCAGTGGTAACAGCTGACGAAAACTTTCTGAGAGGGATTCCGTTGTTCTGCAAGAACGAAATGCCTCCTGCTCCTATACAACTAATGCACGCACCGCTGTCCAACAAGCCTAGCCACTCTCGGTCGAAAATTTTGACCGTGACAAAAGGTCTTGGGTCCCCTGAGGATCCTAGCAAAGTTGTTGCCGCAATTGCGCGGTATTGCCGTTTCTTTCCCGCAAAGCGTTTCCTGACTTTAGCTATTTTCGGAGACAGGATTGGTGATCCGAAGATACGTTCTCTCGCTTGACGGTAATACGTTAGACGTTGGTGGAAGGTCAACTTGGGCTCACTGGGTTTCTTGGCTGTTGAGGGTGTGCTAGCGGCTCCTTCAACCCTATGGGCTTCCGGACGCTTTAGAATGGTTGGTGGGTTTGGATTTAGGCTGAGAGGTTTGCCGGGTTGACATCCCTCGAGCGAATCTCCCCGGTCGGCGGATTGCTCGGTTGGGCGTTTCCCGCGCATGTAGGACAACGAGGTGTCGTCGTGTTCTCACAACCGCATTTGTAACAGAACAGAGCTCTTTGAGGAATGGCACAATCGAAGAATGTGTGACCGAGTTCCTTGCAGTTCCAGCATTTCAGAACACTAGGGCTCCTTCGCCGGAAAGCAACTTCCTCAAGTTGTGCGGGCGAGACGGGTGTATCGTAACCTTCCTCGACCTGTTCTACTTCACTGATATTCCGACGGGGCAAATACGTTTGAGGTATCCGCTGCCGCGGTGGATCGTGTTCCTTTACGAACTTCTCAATCGTACGACACACATGAACCATTTCAGGGATGTTGTGTGTGCTGAAAGTTATGAGGTGTTCTCCTATCCTACGGTTGGCGTTCTGTTTCAGAAATTCAATTATCTCACGATTAGACTTAGGGACTCGCAGTTTTGCGTTGAGGCGCATAAGGTCAGTGAAAAACGCGTCGAACGGTTCGTACAAACCCTGCCTCCGATCGGACATTCTTCGCGATAATTCGAAGTCAGTCTCCAAGCTGCGATACTGTTCTATCAAGGCGAGACGAAGTGTGGACCAATTCACGCCGGGATTACTCTTAAGGTACATCCAATACCATGTCTCAACTTGACCAGCGACAAAATGATGGAAATTGGCGACGACGTCACACCAAGTCACGTTATGGGATTCCTTTAATCTTCCAAGCCGAAAGAGGAAATCATCCACTGACATATGGGTGTTATCGAACCTGATTCCCCACTTGTGATAGTTGGGAAATCGGTTGAAGGAAGACGAGGGTGAAGACGTCTGAGCCGGCGGTTCCGGAGATGGAGTTGGTCCGCACAGATTCATTCTGCTAATTTGCTCTAAAAAGTTTTCCACGTTGCTACTTCGTGGCATGTTCACGGGGTATACCACAGGATTACCTGTCGGGGGAATATTCGGTGGCTCACTCGCCTGAAGTGGAGCTACCTCGGGTCGCCGATTTACGTCGTATTCTGCGTGAGCAGGTTGGGAGTTACGATCTGCGTTAGGTTCTTGGTGGTCGTTGTTCGCTGCGGAAGCTGGAGGTCGCATAGCAGCAGATACGGCTGCTTGAACCAACGAAGCGAGTTCGCGTTGGAGAGCAGCACGACTTCGGTCGAGCTCTTCTCGCATGAACCGACGCTCGTCTGTCCGATTGAGACCGACGGTTGCCGTTACGACATCCTGAACATATTGTTCGAATTGTGCGCTTTCGTTAGCGTCATGCGTTCCCGGTGCTGTTCGAGGTGCAGACGGGTTCGTGACTGATTGGTTATCTTGAGGATTTCCCGCGACTGTTGTTCGGTCAGCCTCTTCGCTGGTTCCAACCATGTTCGGAAGAAGGCTCGGCTCTTCCGTAGTGGCCGGGATGTGCTTGCGCCCACTGCGCAATGTATAATCACTCTGAACTTCCCTTCGACTACTTTGGCCGAGATTGGACATTTTTACCACACAGCTGACTTGAAAACAATAATAATAAAAATACCAAAAAAAAATAAAGATGGTGAATTCTACACGAATTCAGGGACTTCTAACCTAATGTAACACTAGATATACTATTGCTATACTGCTGAGTCGTATAGGGTAATATATGACTAAACTCAATACTAAAACTAAAGTGAATGTGTGGAAGGCTGGCTTAGCAATCGCTAGCACTGATCTTCCGACTAAATCTTACTCAAATCTAAACGTTGGAGTACGTTCAATGACTAAACTTCAAAACGAAACTTCTCAAACTACACTGTCTCTAAACTTAACTCAAACTATCTCGATACTAAACTTTCTCAAAACTAAACTTTCTCAAAACTAAATCAAAGCTAAACCAAAACTATATCAAAACTAAACTTAACATCAACCTGAAGGAATGTCGAACACATAGAGGACAAACACGAGAACAACGAGGATAGATTCACACTTTCTATTCCACTGTGGCTACTGAAGAAGCGAAAACGCTTCTAGATGGATTAATGCTTTACAATCACTGCAGAATCGCAAGTGACATTAGAGTTGCTAAATTTCTGTGCTTTGCTATGGAACATGGTGAAGACAGCCTGAAGCAACGGACGTAAATGGAGACAAAGGTCGATCCAAATACCGGACTTAACAGAACTAACTTACCAAAGAAAAGCGAACTACACACCAGCCCTGAGTGCAAGCAACGGACGTAAGTGAGGAACAACTTCACCCACTTACCGGACATGAACTCGAAGGCTCAAATGCTGAAGATGGAAATGTGAAGAACTTATAAGCCCGAGCAACGGACGTAAATGGGGAACGAAGTCTGCCCATCTACCGGACAAGGGACTTAAAGAACACTAAAGGATTACAAACTCCTACACCTATTTCCGCAAAACTAGATCTCAGACTTCAGCGTACAACAGACATGAATGGGGATGAAAATACACCCAAACACCGGTTACGTGAAACGAAAAAGAGTAAAGTCGAAAATGGTGAAAAACAAAATTTTGTGTAAATTTTTTGTGTAAATACTTCTGAATCATATCACTACTTCGGGCCCCACGTTGGGCGCCACCTGTAACGTACGTTCACGTTACGGAACGCAAGCGACTCCTTCTGCCATGTCAGCAAACACGCAGGCAAGTATTAACCTATACCTACGCGCAACTGAGTTGACCAACAACCAAACAAGAACAAAAAGGAAAGTCGAAATTCCTACGCTACGCTACGCGAACCATACCCCATCCATCACTTAAACTACCCATATACCGCAAGGTCACAGGACCCCTACGGCAGTCCGGGCAGCATGACGGATGGGGTTGTCCAAGCCTCCTGCAACCAGGCATGACCGCTTCCTCCCGCGCTAGCCCTCGGTGGGTGGGGATCTTGTTGCAGGCCCTGGACTGGGGTTACCTCTAGTTTTACATGCCTGTTAATTCAAAAAAAGATAGATCGTAAAAGATGTTGGACACGACCGGATTAAACCACTATCCCTAACAATAAAGATTGCGAGGCCCGAGTAGTGCGATCCGTTGAAATATTTACATCCACAGTGAAAAAGAAGAAAGTGGGGGAAGAAATAGGTGGAAGTAATCTTCCCCTGAGCTGACCCACCCCTACTTAGCACCAAGGCCAAGCTACCATGGTCGTCGTCACGCTCCTATTGAACGACGACCCCTAAAGTCCGAATATCCTACTAACTACTAAACTACAGCCATGAACCGAACTGCGTAAAACCACCTCGGATCGTGTTCGCCCCCATGGCCGACATTCCCTTCAATACTTCCTTATCCGCACATCTGGCGGCTGCTTCCGAAACCTAAACTAAATTCCAAAGCCAATGAACACACATGATTGTTCTTCTTCGTGAAGTTCACAAGCTTATTTTTATTCAAAACCAAAAGATCTTAAAACTAGTACTTAATTAAGGGGGTGGACGTTACAACACAAGTCAGTACAAGTGCGGACATACAAATCTTACTGTTGCCGCTCGATTACGTTATCATTTACAGCCAGAACAAAATTAACGAAAAACAATAACCCTTCGATGTTAGACGTAGAGACCAGAGCATGTACCCGTGGCCTATCTACTCGCGTAATGCAGCGTTGTGGGACGTGACTCGTTATTGCGTCCGCGTGTATAATAAAAGAAAATCAAGTTGATGCTTCCACGACGAAGATTATACGCTCACGCTCTCATTGGTGAGATTCCTCACAGAGTGTCACAAATGCTAACGACTAATTCACTGGCGCACCGATCCGAACCTAACCATACGTTATTTCAGCTTTACTTTACAATGTACGAACGACGACAAGACTAAACTGGGTCAATCGACACGACCACTCTCTAATGCTATAGCCTATCACAACTGGGCCAATACTACTTTTAATACACTTTGTTTCTTCCAAATGAGATTAATTAATTCCAAACTTACCCCGTTCTTTATTCAGGGGATAGCTACCTGAACGCGATCCGTGGTGAGGGACTGCAGTGCACCGCCTTTCCTTCCAGGATGTTATGCATAAGCTCTTTGATATGCTTTAATTCGCGGATCTATACCTTAGTGGAAGATAAAATCATTTGGAGAAGTATAAATGTTTACAACAAGAAATTTTATTGGACCCAAACTACTTAACTTAAAGTATATCGGTAGGCGCAGTGTTGACGAAGAGGTGAATTTCGATGAGGTGACTATCGTTGAGGTTGGTGTCTCGTCTCAAACGAAGTCCGAAGGTTGGTGTATTCGATGGGGTGATGGTCTGTGGTGATGCTCGCTCCACCTACTGGAGGATGGATGCACGACTGCGTCTTAACTCTGAGGTGTGGTGCTTCGCTAGTGCAACGACTGTGCTATGTGCTGCGCAATTTATATTATTTCGTGGGACGTTGGGGAATTTTTCCCTTTCAATGTTCTAAACGTTTTAACTATTTTTTTTCTTTTTGTATCACGATTTCAGCGCACTTAACTGGGTGTCGATGAGGTTAATTTTATGTTTTGGCGCGTCAGGAATTTTATTTCTTAGCGCGGGGTTGGATTTACGTAAAATTATTTTCGGTCGAGTGGAATGGCGTAAAGCACACTACCGACTCTCGATTTTGTTTCTTTCCCTTTTTGTGGGGGTGGTTTTATGTATCCACGAGGTATGGTTCCACACACGCGGTCGAGAAGTTTTTCCTCGCGATATATATATATATCGTGGGTTTTTTTTTTCTTTTATTCGCTTTTCTTAAAACAATGCGCGAAACGATTTGCGGGTATTTGATCGGCTTCACCGAACTCAAAATTCCCTCGCCGGCGAATCACAATCGCGATATTTAACTTTTAATTTGCGTTTTTGTTATTTTCGGTCGACACAATGGCCGCCTACTTATGATGCGCGAACAATGAAAACGTGGCAAAATGCCGAAATTAAAATGCGACCATGCGCTAGTGCCCTACCAACCAACCGAACCTGACTCTCGATACTGACTGACTAAAAATCCAAGCGAACCAACGCTGTACGTGGTTTACATCTAAGAGTTTTCGTGTGGGGTGGTGTTGTCGTCTCGCTCGCACTTATGCGCTCGACTATGGCGTAAATTTTCAAAACGATATTGTGACGAATGGTATGTTCAGAAAAATCTGAAAACGATGTTAAAGCACAGGGGCGATTTTTCTACGTGTTATATGTAGATAAAGATAGAGGTTTGAATTAGATTCAACCGAGCATAGGGTGTTAAAGAAAAAACCATAAACTAGGCGAAAAGTGGACGAAAAAATATGGCTGCCACTGGTAGTGCGGGTGCGTTTACACGTAAGCGTTTGCGAAAGATGCAGCGCTTCTCAAACGAGGTGTTCCTATAATTTTCTTCTGCACATGAGTGCAGCGTTTCCTACAGTTTTACATTTTTAGAAGTAGCTACACGAGCACATGACCACTTGTCCTTCATCAGCTTGATTTTGTGTGTAACCTTAAAGTGGAATATGTTCGAAAAAACTGTAGTATGTATTCCTGTTAAAAAAGTATTTTCTTCGCACTAGTAACAGCATTAAGGTTTGTGACATTTATAAAGCTGTTCTTAATGGTAAATAACGACAAAATCTCATAACTGGCGCCCAACTTAAAATTTGTTTCCTTAAGTAGGTGTAATATGTAATTTAATAGGTATTGTTTATCAAAACTAACAATTAATGTAAAAAAGCACGGTTGGAACAAAGTAACCCCAACTTACGGTAGGTGTAAACTTACTTGAATTTAGATCGATACACTTAATGCCCTATCACTGGTGAAAATATAGGACATGTTTAAAGTGATTTGTTTCCTAATACGGATGGAGAAGAATCATTCATAATTGGCGCCCAATGAGGAATATGTTTTCAAGAATCGGCTAATGAGTGATTCAATTTGGTTATACAATTTATTACTGTATCACTGGTAACAGTAAACACGTTTAAATTACGTTTGAAGTTGTTCTCTATGACATATGGAGATATATCGTTTATAACTGGCGCCCAATGTGGAATGTATTTCCTCAAATGTGTGTAGTCATAAATCTAAGTGATCTCAAAAGAACCAGGAGGCAGGGACGTATTTTGTGCGATACGGATGCAGTTTCTAGTGTGATATTCAAAGTTGGTATTCTCATATTTGGTGCATGAGGATTTTAATCTTACTGTCGTTGCAAAGGTGTTCTATTCTATAAGTATAGGCTTTTTCCCTGCTTTAAGATAGCAGTACGTATTTGTGTCATACACTGCTACTTCTGAAGCACTTTGCGGGAATACATAAAGATGGCGCCCAACGTTGCATACATTACCAATCTTGTCTTTACTGAATCTATCACATTCATCACTACTATTAGTTACTACGCGCACTTCAGAAACATTTAAAAAAAATCGTCACTCGTAACAGCAACATTCTCTTTTCCTGATTTAGAAAAATCCCCTCATTACTCAAACAGCTTCTACCATTAAAAAAAACTTAAACCTAGAGCCATCTCAGGCGACAAAAAATAATGTCGCTCCGTATATAAATCTTCCCAATTTCGAAGGAACGACGCGTCCCATAAAAATCCCACAAAACCGATTCCGAAACAAAAAAAAAGTTTAATCAGCTAATAAACTTCCTCGAAAACCCCTAATGAAGCCCAACCTTTCTTCTTTTTGTTTTGTGCCATTCGTTTACCTATAGCATAACAAAAGAATTTCCATATCTGAACATATTATATTCATTAGAACACCGGGTATAGCATACACCATACACGACCGACGACGACAAGAGAGAAGAAATATTTGCCATTCACTTACTAATTTGCATAACGACTTACTTTGTTGCCCAACTAATTATCAGTTAGAAAAAAAGGAAAAAAAAATATGCTAAAAGCCACCAAACAAACTTTTTTACGAGATATTAGCGTCACATTACGACTAATGTGTTTGCAGAATGTTCGCCTTCGCCTTTCGCCGAGCAATTAAAATGCGTCGTCCCCTGCGCTCTTGGAATAAATATTGATTACTCGCAGGTTAGTTCTATAAAAATCCGAAAAGCCTCTCTCGAGTGATTAATCATTTCGACAAAGTGAATTTTGAAACATGAAAGGGATTTGTACACTTTGCGTTTGATTAAATACATACCTACACCAAGCGTCAGAGGTCTATTTTTAGGTCTTGCGAAAACATTCGATAGTTGATAGCGCACCTAAGACACTCGGTCGCCATGGTTGCTGATAAAAACTGATTGTTTTGGGAAAAGAAATATGAAAAAAAAAAAATAAAAATAAATGATTAACGACATTTAATTAAATATTTTCCTCCTTAGCACACCCTCACAGACGCACATTCCATAACCTTAGATGGACATTGTACAATTGTACATGTGCATACAGACCACCGGAAGCAAGGACTCACCAACATTACTAAAATCACCCTTTGGCGTCCAATTGTCTCGACCACCCATACCAGCAACCGAATGAACTCCACACTCAGGGTGCCTATCGAAACTGTGCTTCACCGCCCTTATCCACAGAGCGATAGAAGAAGAAAAAACACAAAATATACGTATTGAAATGCCAACAGTTCTGTGGCGCAGGGTGACCTCGAAATGTGTACAAAGCTTTATTCTCTTGCACGGGGAGTGTATAGGGATAGGGATGGGGAAATCTCTCCAAGCCGACCCTTAGCGTGAGTGGTATTTTTTTTTTGTATATAATGTTTGCCATTATCACACACATATATCACTTAATAAATACTTTCGAGACAAGAATAGGAGAAAAAGTGAATAAATGCACGAACAGAAATAGTCGACGTAAAAAATTGACCCAGGGATTGGGGGCAAATAGGACTTTTTGCATCAATCATTTTTTTCTTTTTGAATGGTTGGTGATGTTTATTTTTGCTGGTGGACGGTAGTTGTTCATAAATTTTAGTTTAGGAAATCGATTCGAATGATTGATGATGATGCTATGAATTTAGTGCTGAGATTGAAAGATGATGGAAGGCCAGCGCCAGACACTTTCGCTGATGTTTTATGACAGCAAAAGTGAAATGGACAGTTTTTTGGGCTTTGATTTTATAAAAAACAAGCTTTGAAAACTCGTCTTGAAAAAATGGCGCCAACGGGGCAGTTGGCAGCCATACATTCTGATTCTTACCGCCACCGTTAAAAAAAAAAACCCTCTAGCTTTTTCATAATTTTACAAAAAAATCTGCGACGGTCATCTCGTGTAAGGAAATGAAGCGAATACAAAAAAATTTTAGACCAAGAGGTCGGAAAAAAACTACCAGGTTACAAAAAGAAGTGACCAAAAAATAGCATTTTTTGTTTAAAAAACATGCTTTCGAAAAAAGCGCCCAATAGGGGATTTAATAACTCAAACAAATTTTCTAACGTTCCACCCAATATACCTACGGTCTTCGAGAAATTGAAAATTTGAATTTACATTTCCTATCAGCAGGTTTCTTAAGTATGCTTGGTTTTAAATTTAAAGCATTCTGTCTTCTTATTGTTTTCCGAAAGTTTTTCCTGTCGTTCATGACACAGAAATTTTATGAAGATCAAGTGGAAAATTCTGCCGAAGATGACCAGATTAAAAATATTTTTGACCAATTCATGCTTCAAAAGTCTTACTAAAAAAAATTAATGGCATCCATTTAACAAGCGATCAACCACAAAGATCGCTTTTGAAGACCAGCAGTAAAAAAAAACCGATGTTTATGTAAATTGAATATACGCTGTCGATATAAAACAAAGATTGCATCGATCAGTGAGGATCGCTCTCCAATAAGTTGTAGGCCTTAGTTTATCTTTTGCAACTATACCTATAGGTATTGAAAGTGTCCACCAAAGAACATATCACTACACAAATTTAATATATTAATTAAGTTAAACTACTTAGCAAAAACCGACTGTTTAAAGAATAGGAATTCAGTTTTTCTCTGCTGCTTTTAAAGAAATCTAATGACTGCCTCGATCACTAAGGATCGCTTTCAAAATAGCTCTTTTTATGGATATTATTGTCCTAGCAAATATTATTTGTACTAACAAGTGAAAAGGTTATCAAAAGATCGCTTTAGATCCATTCGAGAAATGATCGCCAACGATCGTGCTACAAAACTGTGGAAAAAGAAAAGGAATTCTAACATAAATTGAACAACGTTTTCTATTTAAAATGTTTGTATAATTTCAATTGGCGTACGAACGCCTACTTTTTCCAAAATGGGGTGTAAACTGTCTCGATCACTAATGATCACTTTAAAATTAGTCGTTTTTAAGGGTACATCTCACATATTTTTGTGTACACTCAGCAGTCTGATGTAAAAACGTGTTTAGATTCATCGTTTATTGATCCATTGATAGGGTGATCGTCAACGATTATAACCATTTGCACAAGTTTCGAATTAACAACAAACATTTTAAAGGTAAGAGTAGGATTATGGTTCCAACTAATACCAACATTTCAAGAGGCTTTGTCCACTTCAAGATTTGGGACAACCTTTGCCAATTTGATAACTTGAATTTGCCAATCGATCACTGAAGATCAATTTTACGCGAAACAAACAGCATCAGTCACTCGCTATACCATATACTCTATAGTCTACCATCAACAAATGAAGTCAAATTGCTCACTGACAATAAGAAATCTACGCACTTGCTATACTATTTTAGCTTTATTTCACGATCTTGCTTGTTGCAAACCCAACTCCATCATACTACAACCATGAAAAACTCCCTTGAAATTTCAACTACTTCGATACAAAATAAACAGCACCATTTAAAAATCAATTCAACCACCCCTTCGTCCTCCAACTAAATCTCATCCAATCAGTACGCATTGACTCCCACCCCGAAAATGGAATATAAATGAAACCATCAAATGTTATCTCATTTCGAAATGAATGATCTGCCTGTGAGCGAGCGGCCGAAAAAGTAGGTGTAAACCGTTCCATTTGGTGCACGATTTCCGCAAGTATCTCATAAATAAATCTAATTCCATCTGAGGCTAATAAATTGATGTCTGTATGAAGGCAACATGCATCCCACACCTTGATCGTTGCTGCTCCCTGTTTCTGGTTTGGTTTTTTTTTTCTAACTTCCTTTACTTCGAAATCCTTTCTGCAGGAGCTATTCTAAGAAATCGCCTCCTTGTTAAAGAACACAATTTACTACCTCAGAGGGTACGGTCCACCAGCCACCGCACCCACGTGTGCCGGGACGAAATGAGAATATTGCGTGCGATTGTCACCTTAAAAACTTTACACCAGGACAGACACTATAGGGCTTCACTTTCCCTGTCAATGTGTGTGTGTGTAAATGGTAAAAGTCACGTCTTGCGGATGGAAATACTATATCGATGAGTCCTTGACATCAAAACTCACCAACCAATTCAATAGCAGTTTGCTTTTTTACTTTTTTTACTTTTTGCGCAAAATAATAAACATTAAGGACGAAATTTTATAATGCTGGTGTGTGTGTGTTTGGTGTAATCCGAACCTAATGGAATTTCGCACACGGCGTCAGCTTTTCATACTTTTCAGCCTTGGATTTGTTTTAACCTACTTCTGTTCAGGAAAATCAATTAACTCGAGCAGGGTGGGCCACAACTTTTGACCTAAACTGTAATCTAATATATTTCAAATGATATTACAGCCCGAGCCTGAAATCAGAACAATCCTTTCAACTTTCCAATTTGAGTGGGATATTGCTTTCCGTATGCTTTCCGTATATGCTTTCCGTATATATGCGGGTGCTTGTCGACCATAAAAAGTCTCTGTGTGTACAACGCTTTTGTGCGTTTGAATGCGTGTAGGCATTGCCGTGGCGCCAAGCGACTTTGCTCGCCCATACGCACTCAGACGGTGTGTGTTTGTGTGGGGCTTTTGCGCGTCGGTGGTGGGTCGTTACGGTGTTCATTAGAGGAGAGAGAGATTAAGTTAAATTAATTGTTGGGCTTTCGGGCATAGTACGATAGTTAAGTTGTTCTGAGTGCAAATATTCACGCAAGGATAATGGAAAGTGTGGGTCGGGCAGAGCGGGACACCTGAATGTACCGGAAATGATGGATGGCGGCAATGAATTAGCATGCGTGCTGAGTTTTTCTTTTCTAGCAGAAAGGGTCGTAACTAGCTTGGGGAGCAAGATGAATTTGTGTTTGTTTTTTTTTTTTTGGTTAAATAATTCAAAATGATGGTCACGTTCCGCTCCCGAGAGAATCACAAGAGGTTAATTGCCTGTTGGCTTTATGGACTTTTAACAAGGTATGTGTGTCACGGTTTCTGGGAACTACTGGGGGCACACCTTGCAATTGTTTTCAGTTGGTAAAGTTGGTTTAAATGGCAAGATTGCAGTACTCGATGCCCCAAAAGGATAGTCACACCCGCAAAACTTTAGAAGGATCTTTACTATTGAAAAGAGTTGCTACCTTGAAGGTAAGCCTACGAAGACTGCTATCTTCTGGAAAGGCGACTCTAATGATGTCGTTGGAGAATATATTCAAAAACCCCTATCCACGCTGGTTGTAGAGGGTTTTGTTAGAATTGTGGTTCAGGTCCTTGCTTAAAAAAAAAATTGGGGGACCTCAAGATTGCGTTACCTTATAACCTGGACCGTAAAATTTAAGACGATTATCGTCGAAGACTTCCAAACATTTCAAAACAGCTGCCCATTAAAGGATTACGACTTCCAAGAAATAAGTTTATTTTAGTCGACAAAATTTTCGCAAAACGATAACGTCCACACGATAATTGTCGTACGTGATTTGCCACTATAATTTTCCTAGAAAAAAACTACCATCAGTCTAAAAATAATTATGTATTATGGTCCAAAAATTGAGAACGATATCGTCCAGGCGATAATCAAAAGAAACAGATTTTGAAAGAAAACTATTTTGTTGCGTCTTCCTAAAGTGGTTACTCCTCTGAAACCGCCTCATTGGCTACCTCACCGCCTAAATTCTGGTAATAGATTTCCGTAATTCACCATTTTCAGCTAACAGCACTTGGCCAGTGATATTTTTCTACACTTCAACACCACCTACTGTCAAACAAAGACAAAATAAGTCAATAACAATGATTGTGTTTTTTTTTCTCTTTGCCTTGAATCTTATCGCTTGAGAGGGCGAACAAAAAATAAATACGACTGTCAAGTTCAATGTATTTGACAACCTCTTGTTTGTTGTCGTCTACTTTTTTTATATTCATAATCCAATTAAGCATTGTCTATGCCAATGAGTAGGCGCGCACCGCACCTTTAAAATCTGATTATTTTTTTTGGAGATAAGCCCAACCAGCTAATGACAGAACATGCGAAATGCAATTCGAGTAAGATACAGACTTAACGACAAATCTATGCAAATGGGAGTCTGACAGCGATAGACAAAATGTCAAATTTCCTTGTGATTGATGTAAATGGAACTGCTGACTGCATAATAAGATGCAAAATATAATCAGAACATTTGTTTGTAAGCATTCTTTTGAAGTACTTTCAGCTGCTAGTGGGGTATCGAAAGAATGTGGCATTGAAGCATACACGAGATGAGAACAATAGGGCCTTTGATTAATTGGAATTGTACAGTGTTTGTTTGTTGATACAGTCAGGTTTAATGAGTCAAGATCGTTACTTTCAGAAAATCCCAAACAACAACATTTTTAGCACAAGATGGCTTTCGGGATTACTTTGCAGAAAATGATCGACAATGGAAATCATTGAATGAGCGTACAATGTTTTTAATGGAAAATTTATTTAAATTAATGTGAGTAGTTATTTTTTTTGCAACGGAGAGTGACTTGTCTTTAAAAATTATCTCATATTCAGAACTCAGTAACCGATTTCAATTGATTTTCAATGGCATTTGACGGCGGCTCTTCCTTCCTGAATAAACAACTTCCCCTCCAACAAATTAACTGAAGAATTCTGTTCTTCTGCCAAATACATCTTGGAACTTTAGTCCGGCAATAAACAGTAAATATGGCGTACTTTTATACTGAAAATTCTGCCACATTGTCGTACACGTCACAAATCGCTAGCGCAAGGTCGTTGTTTTGTATTTCTTTTAATAAAGAGAATATATCGAAATTTGTTTGTTTTTGTTTTCCAAAGAGTGATCCTAATTTAGTGGAGTCTTGAATCCTAAATCTATCTTACGATCCAAAGTATGATAAAGTTAGTAACTAAGCAAGCAAGCAAGAACTTCACTTCCGACCGAACCGACCGATCAAGACTACAATTTTGCCAGAAGGATTGGATAGCAGAGTAAGTGCTCTTTTCCATTTTTTGATAAAAGCCAATTGATCTTCGAGTCGTAATCTTCAGTTTGAAACAGATATCAGTGGTCTTAAAAGGTCCCAGGCAAACGTCTGAGTGTAAAAATGCTATGTGAAAAGTTCGCAATTATATGGAGAGTGTTTTTGACGATCACTTCTGAAAACAAAAAAGTGATCCCTCATAATTCGATACGAATAAAATGAAATGATCCTTTGTGCAGATTGGCAAAATGACTAATCCTGATTGTAGATCACTTCAAGCTACACTGAGATTTAGATCATGTTCTTCGAAACTAATTTTAAGGAATTGGGAGGCGAAGCCTCAAGAGTGGCAAAGATTAATCCAGAAGATCGGCGATCGTAATGGTGATCCTCACTGAAAACTGCAGATCCGAAAATATTGAGTAAAGGGCCACAACGAACCTCGGATTGTGAACCATTTCATTCAATCAATTTATTTTCGTTTATAATTTACAATTTGTTATAGCACAATTTACATAATTTAAATACAGAGATATGACAAATTTATGTCTTTCTACTGGAAAAAGTTTACAACTGACAAAAAAAATAAATGAAATTAGAAAAAATATTTGTTTTGAAAAAAAATATTATTAAATAAAGTATAATAAAGTAATATTAAATGTATAAACCAATAAATAAAATATACATGAATGTATAAATAAATAAATAATAAATAAATAATTAAATAAATAAATATATATATGTATAAATAAATAAATAAATAAACAAATTATTTAATAGGTGAATAAATAAACACATAAATAAATAAATCAGTCATTAAGTAAATAAATAAGTGAACAAATAAATAAATAAGTGAATAAACAAATAAACATAAATTAATTGACAATGGAGAAACATTTGGAGAAATAAATAAATAATATCAAATTGACAAACATAGATAAATAGATAACATACAAATAAATTAACAAAATGTTGAGTATTGCGTTAGTTAATATTAGTAAAGTATGCTAAATTCAGTATTTAATTGATTTATAAGAGGATTGTCAGGAATATCACATCCGATCTTAAATTTATCGATTAGTTTGCGTATTGAACGCATCTTTTTGAAGGAATAATTATTCGAAAGATCGTGGGTTTTCAAAATCATTGAACTGGCGATCCTCGCACTTGAAGTAGGAAGTTCCCGCAGAAATAAATGGCATAGGAACTGGCACTGTGCGTCAGTGGAAATAATTGTTTACTTGAACTTGTAGCGTGAAATGTGTGAGCAATTCACAGGGAATGCATTTTCTTAAAACAACTGACCGATCGACCTATAGACTGGTTTAATGTTCTTCAACTAAATAAAAGAGATCCTCAGTGAAAATATGCAGTAGTTTCGAACAGGAAACCTGAAAAAAAATACCAAAAACTAGAAATAAATGTTCTTTACACCTAGTGATCAACAAGCACTCAAACGAATATTTTTTACCATCGCTGGGCGATGAACACTCGATGTTACTCTAAATATGAGGAATGAACTGAACGATCGACGCTATAGACTGGTAATCCTCAGTAAAAGAAAAGGGATTCAGAATAGAATTATGCAGCAGCTTCGAACAATAGAAACATGGGAAAGGTTCATGATCGACAATAAATAGAACGATTAGTATGCGGTGAATTATAAGGCAGTGGAACCCACGATCCGCACTCAAAATTTTATTTATGACGTGTCTTAAACGGTCGACTCTAAATAATGGTGGTGCTCAGTTAAAAAAAGTCATCCTCAATAGAAATATGCAACAGATTCGAACCTGAAAACCTGGGAAAGCTTCATGATCGACAAGCAATAAAACGATCTGTATATGGTGATCTTCAGGGCGTTTGAACCGACAATCCTCACTCTAAATTGGACGTTCAAAAGAAATGTAAAATGTATCTTTTTAACACCGAACCCACAGCATTAGTCGCCAACTCAATTATTAAATAAGCGAGGCTCACCTGTTCCTTCAATCGTGATCTACAAAAACTAAAACCGATCATTCAATTCGAGTAAGTGTCATTTTGGATAATCAGATATGCCTGAAGTCAAATTTATCAGTCCCAATCAAGGTAGGTATACCCACATATTTTAGTTGAGAGCACTAATCAAATTACAAAACGGCATTTTAAGTCTTCTTGTTCCTCTTCTTTAGCTGCACAAATCCTACTGTCAAAACTCCATAACATCCCACGCCATGAATAAAAAAAAATGACTCACCTTGATTTTGGCATATCGATAAATTTTACAAATTTTAACTTCGTCGTTTTCTTCTCCACAAAAATATACAAAGGAACGAAAAAGAAAACACACAGCACCGAATACGAATGTAAACAGTAGCGAAATGTTAATAAATTTTTTTTACTCACAATTTGATCAAGATTCTCTTCACACTCGTCGTCAGCGTGTAGGCGAACAGGATAAAAGATAAAAATTGTCAAAATATTCCGTAAAAAAAATACAACGTGATTTTGATCACGACAAACAAAAGAAAAAATAAGAAGATTCAAATTCAAAATGTCGTCGCCATAAGAACACTTAAACAAAAATCATTTTAAAAAAAAATTAGCAAGCAAACAAAAATTGTTACGTTAATGAGTTCCTTTTTAGAAGGTTAGAGACGATGGTTTTTACTTTTTTTTTTTATAATCTTCTTGTGATTTGCATATTAAGTGCCGAAATCGAATCAAAAAAGAAACGATTTGGGACCCCATTCATGTTTATTCTTTTAAATGAAACGAGTTGCATTAGTCATTTCAATTTTTGTATATATTTTCGACATATTCAGCACATGAATCTCACGGGATTTTGCATCCGGTGGGAACTGCTTCTGTGGGCAGCTTGCTCGGCCAATTAAGAAACGGAACCATGCGCTCAAATTAATTTCAGATAAGTGAAGCTCTTAATTGAATAATTACTCCAGTTTAGAGTTGGAGTTAATTATATTCGATTACTACTGGTAAAAGAAACACCAACTCTCATGTGAGTGAGCTCCATTAATCGTCATAGCTCGATAAAAAAAAGAACTTGCTATCGAAAAAATTCCAATTGCGGTTTGTGACGTACGCTGGAGATAAACACACGAAAAAAAACTAAAGAAACAACTTTTTTATAGATACAATTAATTAGTTTGATACTGTAACACCAATACAGCTGTACGATGTGTTTGTTTTTCTTATCAAACAGTTTTGGCAAGGACGTACACAAATGCATGAACTCATTCGAAAAGATTCCAATTGAAAATGAAATTGAAGCGATGACAAACGACAATAATTACAACGGCATGTGAGAGTGAAGAAGACAAGCGTTCTCGTGTTCCAGAAATGGAATTTCAAAATATCGCGACTGTCAATCGAGACGGTTCGCAAAAATAAATGCCATTCGATAAGGGCGGCTTATCTGGACTACAATTGGCATACGTGTGATTGTGGTAGTTTGTTCACTCTATTGCGAAATGTGCACGAGCACGTAGTACTTTTGATTGTGAAAGCTGCAGGTTGGAGAATATATTTTCGTTCGAGAGAAAACGATCGATATTGACGAATGACTTAATTGAAAGAAAGTGACATCTTACCTGGAAAAGGGAAGAGAAAAATCATTAGTGTGTTGATTTTTATGGTGGAAATAAGTTGTAATCGAAAAAAATATATAAAGAAAACGATCCTCAAAAAGACATTCGCCAAAAAAGCAAGTGATCTTGAAAAAGACCATCGAAGCAAGTGATCTTCAGAGAGAACCTACTTTGTAGCAGGTAAAATTACAGGACCATGTATAAAAACGGATCTTCAAAGAGGCATTCGACAATAAAACGATCATCAAAGCAACTGATCTTGAACATAATTCACTGATTTACGACATTTGAAGAAAATGATCACTGAAGCAACTGATATTGAAAGGCAAAAGTTCAAAAAGCACCCCTACATTACATCTGAAATTGCAGGACATTTTTGAATACGAAACTGATCTTGAAAAAGGATTTTTGAGAACAACGGTCATCAGTGCAAGTGATCTTCCAAGAAAAAATATCTTTTTAAAAAAGAAATCAGATCGTTCTAGTACGGACGATCCTTGTTTTAGAAATTAAGAGGAAAAGTTGTTCTTAATAGGCAATTGCCTTGAAGGACAACCGATCGGGCAAATTTTTTGTTTGTAAATACTTCAAGCTGATAACTACGTCTTGAGATGCTTGCAAATAAGCTATGTTCGAATTAATTTCGAATACCGATCTTTAACGAGACAAAACGATCATCGTTATTTTCGAAAAAAACAAGACTTTAATATTTCAAGCTGTGTGTTAATGCTTATTACTCACAGGAAGATGTGTCACTATTGGTAAGGAGAACTGCTCGAATCATATTCGTCAGCAGGGCTATCTTATCTGGACTTTAGTAAGAAACTAGCTGCAAACAACTTCTTATGTAAACAAATAGAGAACACGAAATCGAATGCGACGAACAAGTGTTATTTGCTTAATTTGTTATAGTTCCAACTAGAAACAGAGTTTGAATTCTGCGGCAGTAAGTACTTTCAATATTTGAACAAGTCGGCAATAGTTTAGTATTTTGAAGGGTTGTATCTACAGTGTCATCTCTGTCGGTATTTCCGCTGTGTACATCGATCTACACTTTAAAGAGTGTTCGTAACCTCTTCATGTTAATAATAAAAGGTAAAGTCCTTCTACCCAAAAAGCAGGAGGCAAATCACTAGAACGAGATTTTACTGAAAAAACGATCTTGTAGTTATATAATCGTTTGATCTATGGTGATAAATTAAAGTCACCAAATTAACTTATATTTCCAAAAGAGTTTCATCGATTAACCTTAAAATCTTAGAATGATCTTCACTCGGAAAGACCAGACGATGGCTACGCAATCATCGGGTTGGTAGGCATCTTTTTTCGTAATGAGAACAGGAAATTCTTTCTCAATCATCTGACGATCAGTCGAGATCAATTCAAGAAAATATGACCAGCTCAAGCTCAGTTGGGTAGGGCAATAACTAAATAAAATATCAGTAGCGAACGGCTCTGCGATTCAATTCTGATACTCAAGTTTTAAGAATATAACGATTTGTTGCAGTCTGAATTCTTATTAGGAATCTCCTTCTAGAGAATAGTCTGAATGTCGGTTGGTTGAAGATCACTCGAGTCGGTCGGGGAGAGATCAGTCAAAATATATTCCTCGCCTTTCAGAGAGCAGTTTTGAGGATCAATGGTTCGAAAATAACTCGACAGGGTTTGTAAAAAATGTATGCTTAATGACAGGAGAACAGATTAGCCAAAATATGGTCTTCGCATTTCAGTGAGTTCATGTAAGAGCGATTCCAGAAAATCTTAAGTCGGAATTGCTATATGATAGAAAAAACGGACTTTTAAGCATCTGTTGAGGGAAGTAGGCACAATATCGGCTCTATTCAGAAAACGATCACCGATCTTTCGTTGCAAAAATTGATTTCCAGATATCTTAAATTCCTACAAACGATAACCAAAAATAATATCCGAGTTTTAGAAAGCGATTTGCCAGCGATTTCTTGTGGTAACCTACTAGATTAAGCACATCCATCACACAATCCCATTTACGACGACCCCATTCCGCTTCAAAACAACAAATAACCCACTTTCCACTATCTAAATTCAATAAATAAAAATCCTCCTCTCTCTCTGATCCTTCTTCGATGTGCAAATTTATCCAAATGAAAAACAAAAAAAAACTCTTTCACCAACCCGACACTTATCTCTATAGATTTAATTAAAACAAAAAAACGTCTGCTACTGACATTCCTTAAACTCCAACCGCACTGCGTTTGGTTCGTTGGCTCTTTTCTTCCTAATTCAATTGAAATTGAATTATGGACGTCGGACGACCGACTAGAGAGAGAGGAGATCTCCTAATCAAATTGAATCAATCCATTCGAAACCACACTTCGATATTGCCGCCACTGATGGAGCATGGGCATGGAGCACACACAGCACTCTATCCCCGAGCGTGTGCGCGTTTGATGTTTGTGTGTTATTTTTGGCAAATGTTTATGTTGACTTGAACCGCGAATTTAATTTGAAATTCAATTAGATTCGCAAAATAAATATCTCAACTCGGAGCAGAGAAAAAAGAAAACCGCACATTTAGAGAAAGAGAAATAGATTTAAACGCCAAGTGAAGGACTGCAACTAATTCACAAGTGACAAGATAAATGAGTGCTGGTATACA
Organism: Cheilosia vernalis; assembly: GCA_949126925.1. Taxonomy (NCBI): domain Eukaryota; kingdom Metazoa; phylum Arthropoda; class Insecta; order Diptera; family Syrphidae; genus Cheilosia; species Cheilosia vernalis. The sequence continues at coordinate 6,561,788 of OX421360.1, read as the reverse complement.
GTCGCCGCACAGATAGACATAATGGCACACACAATAGATTACTTGTGCCTTAGGGAGACGTTTCAGATACATAAATGCATGTCCCCGTCATCATCATCATCCACTTGACTCAGAGCGCATTGATAGGAAAATTGCACAAACGATTAACTCTGCTGCAATCTCATTATCTGCGTGTCATCTGTGGATGTGTTTCTAACCCACTTTTAGGGGGCGAACTGGCGCCACTGACATTATTCAAATAACAATCGTAATTCGCCAATTTAAATGTGCATATCGGATAAACGGATACGTCACATCTCCCCATGCGAGTGCGTCTCATACATCGTACAGCGACGATCACTTTATATTATCAGGTTGATTACAGAGAAACTAATCGTTTACATTCGATTCGTGCCTGAAATAGTCTCGGATACATGCTTTTGGGGTCACGGTTTGCATTTGAAATGTACTAGCACTTAAAATATTTCAACTTTTCACACCACGCCGCCGACAGTCGTTCTATGGAAATTCTCTCGTGCCAAAGTGCTGGTTGTTGCTTTTCCTTTTTGTTGTAAAATTATTTTAAATCAACTTGAAAGGTGTAAATGTGCATCGAAAAAGCTCTTAAAATTCTACATACATATTCGCAGATAGGAGCAAACAAAAATACGACAAAAAAAAAAAAACACGACAGATTAACAACAAATATTGCAATAATAAAGCACACAGACCGGCCGGCAACCAGTTGCTGGTGGTTTGTGCGGTAGTATGCGACGCGTTTTGTATCCGACGGTCGGTGGTAACTTTTTCTAATTCACAGTAGCAGATCTTTGGATTTTATATTTTATTACTTTATTGCTATGTAAATAGGAGTAAGGTTGAGTTGGAGACACAAAAGAGACAATAATTATAATTACTGCGACTATAGATATTTTTTTTTGTTTTATCGTGTTTGAGTTAATTGCTTTTGGAGTGATCGTTTCTACATAGCTTCGGAAACGAATGCTTAAATTGGAGTTGGCAAATTCCGGGTGGATTCATTGTAAGTTCAGTGGAATCATTGTTACACTGTAAGTCCCGGTCACAAATGTGTACCTTCGAATTTTAAGAGAACAATTTTCAGCTTGTTATGTGAGAACTGTCTTTCTCACTCGAAGAGGTCTCAGCATCTTTCCTCCACTGATGTTGTTTATTTAACCAAATTTTTTTACAACAATAGCTATTTTTTGTAAACAGACGTCCACCGATCTTTTATTGGAACCCATAAATTTTCCTCTCTAACTGGTCATGTGATAATTTTTCCGATCAGTCAAACATACTCCCAACATTCACACGAAAAAAATCACACAATAGCAGAATATTCGTCAGAGTGATCTTTGAACGATCACATCAACAAAACAAACAATATATGTTCCTGACAAGTAATGATCGTGCCAACTGGTCTTAAACGTAGTTGTGTTTAAGGCTGAGCTTTTTTGTTAACTACCAAACCTTTTTGTTACTCTGTTCTGTTCTCACAAGTTAGTAAAGGTCCTGTTCTACGTTTGTCCTTAGGTTTTCGTCTGTCCCTCTGAGTTGGAATCAACGACTCTGTCATAGCCCATTCCAAACTCGATCCATATAACTTAGAGATTCACAAGGAAAGAATCGCTCAAACGCCGAGTATTCGTCTTGTCTTACTAATCCTATGAATGAAGTTGGAAAAAATATACTCCTAAGTTATGGGACTATACTTTTGTTTTTGCGATATGTGGAATTTCATAACGTTGCCAACCATCTTCCATGGATCACTTACAACCCCAAATTAGAAAATAATACACATTTCGATTCACCTTTGGTCAAGCACTGATCAAGCTTATATCATTGCAACACAATTTTCAGAATTCTCTTCTAACGATCATTGAAACAAAAATACCTTCAACAGTTATATATCTTTTGTTATCAAATTCTCATCTAACTGGCAGTGATTCCTTAACGATGAGTATTTTAAAAAATTGTATCCAACAGATCCTCCAACGATCTTGAAGAGCTAGAAAGCGATTGGCGATGAAATGAAAAGCATTCAGTTGATATTTTAAGAATGGTAATGCAACTGTAAGAGCTCAAAGCAAACGAATAAAATGATTCAACTGATCCTTAAAAAATCTTTATGCCTTGACGAAAATCGCCGATCGCTACATAAATAAATTGGCAGTGTCTGAAAATACCTCTAACGATCGGTGGTCGTTATCATTGATCTTCAAATGTTATTCAGCATAATAACACTGTTCGCATTGATCTGCTAAGGATCCCAAAGACAGCGAGAATGATCAATGATTCTTACAGTACCTATCAGAAAGTCTTTGCCAAAGATCGGTGATCTTCAATCAATATCGAGATCGAGAAAGCTGAGAGAAAACTGATTGCAAGAAGATCCTCAGAAATATGTCTGTTTTATCAATCGACTGATAAGGGAAGATCGCTTTTTATCAGAAAGGACCTTGGTTTGTAGAAAGCTTGGTCTTTTGTGATATGCCACATGGATCTTCTACCAAAGGGTGGCAGACCTACTCAGTGCGTACAGCAGTAGAGACAAACTTGGGACTTCTGACAACCAGTGATCCTCCACTAATCACGATAATAACAATTTTCCAAAGCGTCCCTTTTTTATAAGGAACCATTCGCATGATTTTCGTAAAATGAAAGTATAGTCATTCCTTGGGCAAAATCCTTGGCCAGTTGTCCTAAGCAGAATCGATTTTTCTTTGTCTCAACACAAATTCTGAGCATTTGTACAGGCAACTCCAATAACTCCAAATGACCTTCTGCAACTAGTTATAACACGAATCACCTCAAAACACGATAAATATCAATACAGCTACCCGCCTACCATAAACCCCCACACAACATCATAAAAGCACAACAGTGTTGGGTACTCGTGAAATTAGTATATCTGCTGTAATGACAGTGAAACTTACAGAAAAGGATATCATGCAGTACATGCTTTACAACTCTCGATAGCAATCAAGTCATGGGTTTGCCATAAAACCAAAAATAACTCCCATTCTTGCAAGTCAATTTATAGTGCAAAATCAACGAAATTTAAACCGAGAGCACGTTTCCTGTGCAAGCCATTAACGAATTGGCCGCCAAATGCTGGGAACGGACGTCACTCAAAACACTATCACGACCGCACCGTAATTGGGTCAAGTGGGTGAGGTATGAAAAGAATATGTTCTTTTACATACAGAAAGCCAAATCCACCCTTGAATCCTTCTTCCAACCACACACAGCGCACACACACACTTTGGCCATTTGACATTCAGCTGGGTCCCAGCGCCGTCGTTTGTCACGAAACTAAATGTGAAGAATTTTGTAGTCTTCCCCATCCCGTTCCTGGTGTTCCGTACTTTTTAGGGAGAGCGATAGCAAAATTTATGGTGGCTTTAAAATACCCCCGGTGCCAGGAACTCAGCTCTAGCTCAGTCATGAAGGAATTAAAAACAGCAAAGTGCACATAAAATGTCAAATGAATGTGTTCGTGCTAGTGTTTGTGTTCTTTCCATGTAAGAACCATCGCGCAAATGGCGTGGATGTGGGTCAGACACACTGTCTGGAACGGGGGGCGCTTTTGAGGTCGCTTGCCATAGTGTCGGAGTGCATTTAATATCACCCTAGTCCATTGTTTGTTTCTTGTTTTAATTACGGTGTGTGTGCTCATTGTCTCACACATGCAAAGGAGTAATGAAGTGCACATAAAACGCAAACGCATAGTAATTGAGAGCAGCGTGGAGATGACGAGAGGAAAAAGTGCGAGAATTTAAATTAACACTCCAAAGAGAAACGAATTGTAATTTGAATTAATTGAATGTGTTTTTTTTTTTTTTTTGTGGATTCTGTGTTAATTATAGTGAGTAATTGAGGCGTTGTTGGGAGTGGTAGTGGAACGAAAGCCGTGAAGGTCAGGGCCTGTTTACGCATTTAGTCAGATGGTAAATAAATTTGTTCGACTTTTAACCGTCGGTGGTAGGATGAGAACTTTTCAGTTCATCAAAGTTTGGGGGAAAGAAAAAAACTGAAAACAAAACAGATGTTGGATATAGTTGAGACAAGAACCTGGGAGTGGATTTTTATAATTGAAACATTCCCAAAATGCTAGGCATTCAATTACCAAGCGTGGGAAGTAGCTGTAAGTAGTAGCCGATATTTTAGAACAAAGAGAAACTGCATTTGCTATGGTGGTTTGTGTCTACGCTAAATTTATTTAAATAATTCTCTTCGCAAGATAGAAGTCGAATATAATTTACAATAACCGAAATGTTCCTCTTATTTTAAACTGTTTCTATTAACAGAAAACTATAAACTGCTCTTGCGCGGTAAGATCGAGCGGTTTTTCATTGAAATAAAGGGCTGGATCGTTTTTCCAATTCATGTCGGTCTATTCGAAATACAGCGTTTCATTCTGGTTTTCGCTGCTGGTCAGTCCTAGTAAGTTTTACAATGGAGGACATACACATCATTGAACAAGCGTGTAGTGAAAACCCAACCGCAGTTCCCAAAAGAAGCTCGTTGAAGTCAGTTTTTTATGCTTGTCAGTCATGATTTTCTACTCCGAGCTAGTCTGAAAATCGATGGCGGCTCTTTTTCGAAATGACATGTTTTAGTCTTGTTTTTCAATTCTTGTACGGTTTCGACTTCTCTTGGGCTGAAAGAACAGACGGTTCTTAATTAAAACAGCACATTCCTACATTTTTCTACTGCTGTATAAGCTTGGTTTTCTTAAATTTTAATTTTCTGCTCACTGAGTGGGCAAAATAAAACGTATGTTTGTCAAGTGCATGTCGTTGACAAATGTTTGCACCGGGTTTTCCGCCTTTTCTTTTGCACCTCGCTCAAAAGACCTGCCTCAATCAAAACGAATACATTTGGGTACTAAATTGTTTAACAAGTTTCATAAAACAATTTTGAACAATTAACTTGAGAAAAACACCCACAACCTTTGCCAAACCACATCAAGTCCGCCCGTTGACAAGTGAAAAATGTGTATAATTTCGAATTATAAACACAAAGCTGGCTTGCGACTTTTTCACAGAATTGTCTTCGAATGGCGTCTTATTTTCCTTTATGTAAAAAACACTAATCGCATTTCCTCCATTAAGCTGTTTCCATTTTTAGCCATATTCTGTTTCGCTAAAAGAACCAGCATACCAAAACGAATTCTTATAAAGTTTTGCCATTGCTACCACCACAAGCCTCCAGAAACTAATGGTGTGAAATATTAATTTATTTTTTCTCCTCATCACTTGCCAAAAAGCAGACAAATTCCATCCATAAAAATCATTCTACACCATAAATCAAAGAAAAAATAACAAAATGGAATATGAATTTAAATGAGGTTGTTCCCTCACTAACGCTCCAACCATAACCGAATGTGTTTCCACTTTGGCAGCACAAAAAAAAAATATATATTGTACATATATTCTTTCTGCATTAGAATGTTGTACATGCTGTTGGTTGTCTAAAGTGAAGCAGAAACAAAAGGAAATAAATCCTGCGGGGGGCGCAACACACATCTCTATACTGGATGGGTATCTAATCTACTCCGAAATATTTGGGAAGTGACTTCTTTTTTTTTTTGCTGGTGGTTTATAATCGATTTATCGCGGATGGCTGGAAAGAGAAAAAAAAACACATCTGCTTGCCAAGAGTGATTAAAGACACTCTCCAGATGTGGCATACATTCGCTGTGTCAGTCTCTGTCCCTGTACTCTGTTAATTTAATTATAATTGCGATTTACCCGAAGATTGATGCTGCTGGAAGCAACATTTGACTTCAGTTCAGTGTCGTAAATCTACTATCTAAAACAAAGCAAAACCGATTTCTATTCAACTCCCACATGCACTCCCTCACTGTCCCATTAACCATTAATTAAGCACACACACTGGCGTCTAAATTGGCTTGATTGGGCCAGATACGAGTATGTCTGTACACACTTTTTTCGGAGCTTCTTAAAAATCGAATTAATTCTTATTTCGAACACGTTCTTAATTTAAGAAAACTACTGTGTAGTGATGCCAACCTTGAATCAATTGAAAAAGGATAAAACTATATTTAACCGACTGCACTTAATTAAGAGCACACCACACAATTAATTCAAAACACTTGAAATTGAAAGCAATTTATCAAATTTAACTAATGACTCTCTATGTTCTCTTTCTCGTTTCAGTTATTTTGCGTAAAAAGAAGGAAAAAGTAAAAAAAAAAATAACGAGAGACAGCCAGCAGCAACTGGAAATATAAAATACATCTCAAGTGTTCTTATTTTTCAAATGGCCACAAATGTAAAATTTATCGACAGAGAAGAGAAAAGTTTATCTATATACAAAAGCAACAATAAGAGGAAGTGTACATTTTGTGATTTAAGAGAATATATATATATTTATTTACGAGGATAAAACCAAAACTAACCATCTAACTGTGATTTTTAAGCTTAATAATTATATTTATATACACCAAGAGGAACAAAACGCGGTTTTAAGGTTCGAATTTTGTTCGTTGCTAGCTAGAGTTTCTGTGTTTCGTTTTTTTTTTACATAAGTTTTAAAGTTTAAAGTAAAACAAGAATTAATATAAAAAAAATAAAAAAAAATTTCAATGAGAATGTTCAATTTAAATATACCACCAACCTCATCACTGCTGGGGATCGATGGCAGTGGACTGTGCTCCACGCCAAAGACCCCGGAAATTGTGAACTCCCTGATAGCGATGTCGAATCCCATGGATAACTACAATTTTACAACATCTCAGGGGATTTCGGTGCGGAATTTCAATTCCCTGAATCCACAGGTGAGTTTTCTTTTATTATTTACACAACTTCATTGAATTGCAAATAAATTTTATCTCTAAAATTGTGGTTTGTGTGCTTGCTAATAGATTTATTTTATGCTCTAAAATGGGGGACTTTTCTGCTACTCCAAGGCTTATAGTTTTACAGGCGGATCTTATTTCAACAGTCGACATATATGTGAACATTTTAATACAGAAACGCCCTTAACAGATTTTATTTCCAAAGTTTTGTTCAAGAGATGTCGCTGTTTGAAGCTATCAAATAGTCAGTTGAAAGTCAAGTCTATGTGTGACTTCATCGCTTTAACATAAAACGCAGTTCGTTTCTTATAACACAACGCTTATCTGTTGTTCCCAGTCATAGATAAGCGTATCTTTGAGCTTGCATGGACATTTGGTAAAGTGGACGACTTGAAAGATTGTCAAGTATCACCTGCTACATGTTTTAATACCGTGTTAAGTTGATAAACAATTTGGGTTGAGCACCATCAAATCGAAGTGCAAAAATACTCATAACCTATTGCAACTTGTAATCCATTGAACCACGTGCGCAATAAGTAAATTGGTGACCACTCGTGCCGTTTATAGGCTGCTAGGAAAATTGTTGCCTTCAACTTTCCGATTTACCTTTGGTGAATCTCATCTGGTAGGTCCAAGATTCTTATTGATCCCGCCATTTGTTATCAACGTAGAGAAATTGTTAAGCTGGATCTAGCTGCATAGATGTTTTCCAAATCGTCTTTCACAGTCAGTTGAACTACAGAGTTTCGTCGAACTTTTTGTACTGACTTCTTGAAATTGTAGCTTAAGAATCACTGAAATTTTTCACTTTTTTGATGCTCATCGATCATCGATCTTTAACGTGCCAGATACTCCTTAAGGCAACAACGGTACCTACTTCATCCATCAGCACATAACTTATTTCCCATTCAAAAGATTGTTTAAGTTGATAATCTCGTAGGTAATTAGTTAGAAGAACAGCCTTTTTGTTTGGTAATCCTGCCACTGATCCACCAGTGACTCTTACGTATTTTGAACCCATATTCTATTTTATCTCGCTGGTCTTGTCACCGATCAATGAGCGGCAAGATCTGCGATCTAGTAGATCCAGTAGAAAGATACAGATCGTAGGAATTTCGAACTCACTTCGTTGCTTTTCAGTTGAACTTCGGAACTTCAACGGGTTTTGTTTTATTGCCTTCTTGGCATCGTGGTTTTTGAAGTTCCAGTAATTTAATGTATCCGATCTTCGACGACAATTTTTCACAGTATGTTTAGGGTCATTCACCGATCTCCTAAGTGGCTGCAGAGGTTAGCCTCAAGAACATTATTTATATTGATCGGTTGTAGCAGGAAATCCATTCTTCCACTTGTTGATCTTGTCACTGATCAGTCAGTGAATTTCCGCAACAAGACCTTCGATCTAGTGCCTCTAGTAGAATGGTTACTGGAGAACAGTGTGAATCATTATACGTATTCCGAACTCAATTTCTCACGACGAACTTGCCGACGATCAGATGATCTCTTCTGCTCCAACACGTTTTATACGATTGCCTACTTGACATTGTGTTTTTGGAAGATGGATTAATTAAATATCGCCGATCTTCGACGTCAAGATCAATCACCGATCTTCTAGTTGGCTGCCTAAGTAGGTGCTAAGAAAATTATTTCACCGATCAGCACATAATAAACATAATATACTGTATGATTGATTTCTTAGCCCGAGTGCCTCCAGGGATACTTGTGATCGTTTGTGTTCCAAATGAACTTTCATTCTTTTTTCTTCCGATGATCTTGTCGACGATGAGTTATTGGTTTGGATCTTCCGATGACAAAACTTCTCAATTTTTCAGTGGTTCTCCTTGCAACCAATATCTCACCTTGAAACACGTTTTACGATCAGAATCTGTCACACATCTCATTGCACTTGGCGAAAATAACAAATTCCATACACATCACCCTAAGTATAGGCGCTTGTCAATCGCGTTACTTATTTTGAACGATTCTAACTTCATTCCAATTTATATAACATGTACATGTTTTATTTGAAATTTATTTCAGGCAATATCACAGGATAGTAGTCATTCCAGTTGTTCAGGTTCGCCGCTTGACTCACCCGCCGGCACAGCTACAACACCGAGCGTCCAACAGGTAATCATTTTACTTACATTTCTACTTAGCCAACAAATTGAAATCAATTTTTCAATACACACAAATACCTCTTTAATTAAAATGTAAATTTTATTCAACAAAAAAGAGAAAACCCAAATATACCGTCGCAGTTAATTGAAAAATCGTCGATGCGACGACATTCGCGTAACATTTGATCAATGATGTTCACACCACGCCCGCCCACGAGAGCACCCACAACGGACTCTGTCTGAGTAGAGTCGCTCGAGAAAAATCTCTAAAAAGCGTATATCTGCTTTACGAAAATCAGAACGAGAGAGAAAAATCGCATATGTTACTCACGCGACATTGACCTGTATATGCAAAATGGATGCAAATTAAAAAAACAATTAAATAAGTAGAAGAAATAAAAAAATATTGTTTACAGAAAATGTATCCAGTAGTGGGGCGCGCACATTGAACAGAACAAAAAGAAAACCAAGCAATTTATCTTAGAGTCGTTGGTAATCGTTTAATTATAATCGGTACGCCTATCGGTGATCTTATAGGTTGACTTCTGTTGGGAAGACGGATGGAATGGAAAAAAAATATCGTATCTATTGGCTGGAGGGAACAAATTAAATGCAAATTAGATGTACTTTTTCCACACATCATGTGTGTTTGATTTTTTGTGCACTATGATGTTACCAATAGTATGTCAAGAAGAGCTTCTTAGATAGAGATGCGTCATTTGAAAGGTTGCCTATATGACACCCTAGAAGCGGTCTTGTGTGCATGTGGAAATAGAGATCAAACTTGATCAGATCTTTACAATCATGTCATTCGGCAAAAACAGACAATCAACTGGGTGTCTCAGAAAGGACTGGACAAAAAATGGATTTCTTTGGAATGTTATGCAACTACAACTTTATGCATAATTTTCCAAAAAGAGATTTAAACTACAAAAGTAGAGTCGATCAGCCCACCCTGTTTAGATAAACGTATTCTGACAAATTCGATAGTTTTTAACATTTTTTCAGCAATATGAGAAATGAAGTCAAGACGACACATACTTTCATCAAAAGAGGCTTCAAATTTTTGCTTCCTTGTTTACATAAGTGGCGCTGCAGTCCAGAGTGACCTAAGCCTCAATACATAGCTCGGTATTTGGCTTACTGTTAAATCTCCTTTTGCGTTGCGTTCGTCCTAATGGTTTTCGAACCAGTAACTACACAGCCTATCCACAGATCGTATGAATAGATAGTTATTTCCAGCGACTGAGTGGTGAAAGCAGGCTTCCTCTGCTACATTCATTATATGCCACAACCGCCTTATTTCTAATCAAAGTTGTGGTTCTGGTCTGCACTAACAAATAGGCAAACTTAGTAATTCTCGTTTTGTAAGTTCTGTTAACGTATGTTGCGAACGCGAAGACTTACATAATCCAAGTACTTTCTGTCATGAAATGTCCAAACTAAAAGTAGAAGGATTCACTGTTGTACGATAGTATGTTTTCTTTCAACTAGTGGTAAGCACATTTTAACTTTGTTCCATCTTCCACATCTATGTTCCAAACTCCACATAATTATAGTTGATTTAACTATAATGCTTGGTTTGTATCTCCACTATTCGATTATAGATATCTACGCTAACACTTCCGGCTATTTCTGTTTTATTTTTCAGACAACATTGTTATCTATTGAATGGAGGTGGGATAACGTATTTATTGACCACTGCAGCATGATGTTGTTTTACTATAATTCTTGGTTTGAATCTGCATATTGGATGACCAAATTGCTAAGACTTCTCCCATTCACTGGCGGTTTCCACTACTTGTTTTGCCGAGGAACGACAGTCAGTATCAGTAGCCATTTGACGGACAACACATAGTTAGTTTGAACGCCACTTGATCATGTTTATTTTGCTATAATTCAAGATTTATGGCATCAGTATTTAATGAACGAAGTGATGTAGCTTGTTGTATTTTTTGGCGGCTTACAATTTTGTTTGCAACGTCAGTAGCCATTGAATGAAGAAGAACGCATAATTTAGTTATAAACCACTGAAATTTGATGTTGTTTTCCTATAATTCCTAGTGAGAGCCCATATTATTGTTTGACAACCAAATCACTAAAACTTCTGCCATCTTTTTTCTAACGTGTGCCATGGCCACGGAATGTTAACACCACTAAAGTATGTTGCAAACTTTACGACGGTGCAGTTGCTACTATTGAGGGATATCCATAACTTTATCGGATACATCAACAACAGCCAACACCAATATATGTTTAAGGACCACTGAATTATATTGTTACTTTTGCTATAATGTCTGGTTTATGTCTGCACTATTTTATGATGGAAATTCTTGCATTTGCTGGCGATTTTCAGTATTTTCATATCAATAGAACATCAATTCTTAGAAACCACTCAACCATGTATGTAGTCCAATTTGCTACAATTCTCGGTTCATGTCTATACTAAGTAGTAATCTAATTGCTGTTACTTCTGGCATTTACTGGCGATTTCTAATTTTCCTTTTTGACGTATACCATGGCAATCATTTGATGACTATTGAATATTTTATAGTTAACTGCCACTGGATCATGTAGCTATTTCTCCACAATTTTTATTTTGTGTCTCCACTAATTGAATCAAACTTCTTCCATTTTTTGTCCGACACGTTCCACAGCCAACGAGGCATGTACTTCATTTTGTTAAAATTCCAGGATTCTTTGATGACTTATGAAATTTGTTTGCGGTTTCAAATCCCGTCTCCAATGAACATCAAACCCACAGTCTCCCTATCCAATAAATTGTCCTAATCTCCCAAGAGAGAAAATCACCCAAGAAGACAGAAACAATTTTTGGGCGTGGTTGACCTTGCCTTTTTTTCGGAATTCCTCTTTCCCATCCTCTTCTTTGTGTCTTATCATTATCGCATATCCGCCGAAACTCGAAAGCTTATGCAAAACAAAAAACTCTCCGGCCTAGCCTTTGATTTTCGCCAGAGATACCCTCGCCCAAGTCCTGGAAATCCAATCCGTCTTCTTCTTCTTTTTTCGGCTTCTCCAATCTACTTGACCCAAAACTGTCGTAATTCATATTCACATGCAAAATAAATAAATAAACCGCACGCTAAAGCAAAGGAGCAGAGCTTAATTACTTAAATGCAATCAAACACAATAAACATATCAACGCCAGGCTGCGGTGGCGGCAGCGGCAGCGGCCAGACCTCGTTACGCATGCACATGGAATAACAAATTCGGTACAAAAGTTATGAAATCATATTTTCATGTGTGTTTGTACAAGGAATGTTATATATATGCGATATGGAAATGGGCTTCACTTGGGCGGGGAAGTTTTCAGAATGTGTAAACAGATGGGATTCCATATCATTTGTACACTTGTCTTTGATCGTCGAGGGGGATGAGCTATATACATAAACGAAAAATGTTCAAGTAGAAAGTGAGTGAGAAGGGCACCTGCCGACGAACACGAAACCGCAACGCACTACTGATATCAACTAGGCACCCCCCAATCAATCAAAACGTCAAAATCTATTATATAAATCCCCGTATAAAAGTCATATACACACAGTCAGAGAGCGCAGCAACAAAACAAATCCGTGTGTTTATCTGATAAATCACGTTTTGGCAATATAAACATGTTGAGTGCCAGTCAGTTTATCATTTCGAAGAATTGTTGTTGGCAGACGCAACTCTCCAACTCTCGATAAGAATCTGCAACATTATGGTTGGGATTTTAATTTGGTGAGCATGAAAGTCGGCTCACCGACACCGGGCACACACCTTAGCTCTGACCTAGTTTTGATTTAAAAAGACTACGGGTCACTACCAACTCTGGTGTTTCACGAAATATAATGTTAAAAAAAAAAACAGAGAAAACAACTTTGACCATTTTCGGAGATCGCACACAATAGGTCGACCGTCAACACCGAATAAAGGTGAAGTGAAAGAGCATTGTAATGCAATCGAAGCGGGCAAGTGGAAGACAATGACCATGTGGTCAGATGGGGGCACACGGCACACGTAGAGTGGTTTCCAAAAATGGCCAAAACATGATTTATTTTCGGTTGTACTGGCCTAAATTGGAGGTAACAATTTTCACCCAATTTACAAACCCATCATGCGGGCACTTGCGTTGCCTCAAATTGAGAGCTGGAAAATCCATTGTTCTGTGAATTGCTGCTGGGAGAAATTGCATGACATATATGCGTCTGTCAAAAAAGTTGTTTACAATTCACATTTAAAAAAAAAAATTCTAAGTGCCACCCCCCATCTCTGTCATGCGATATATATCTATTGCCTGCAAAGCTGGAAAACCGCTACAACTGCATGCACGAGTGGGCACAACGAGTAGATTTTTATTGCCAATACCGTATTGATCACGATACCAAATGCCTCGTGTGTGTATCTTGAAAATTTAATTAGTGAGCAAATTCCTTAGAATGCGATCTAATGGGAAATTAATGTACGCTGGGAAGTTGTAAGGACAAGCCAACGCATACCCAACCAATTACGCAAATCACTTTCTTGCAATGAGAAACGATTGAACATTATTGCTGCATAATGTTTCACAGAAGCATGATAGTGCACTTGTGTTTGTTCTTTATTTATTGCAAAACTATTGTGAATTTCCATGCGGGATTTTTTCAAGTCATGCAATATCAGAGTGTCGCATGTAAGTGATAAAAAAATATTTCATCATCACTCAAGTGATTGACATTGTTTTTTGAAAAATTTATGACTTCAAATATATTGTAAGCTCGGTTGTCAGTTTCACAAACAGTGAAGAAAATGTTAGCTGTCACACATTTGTAACTGGCGATTGCGATATCAGTGACACTTGATACTTACTACAATCAGAGTATTTTGTGAGTGTGAGACTGCGATAGTGAGCTTAGATATAATAGCTGAAATGATGTCTTCTAATTTGACCTGTTAAGGTTAGAATGAGAAAAATCGCTTCAGAAATCTTTTGATCTACGCACAGTCAGAGACGGTGCTGATCTGTTTGTGGTGGTGTAACTTCAGAACGACTTGGCCAATTGGTGTCAAATTTACACAATACACTAGATTCTCGAAGACGATGGTTCATAGCTGTGATTTAGCATCCCATAGGTGGCGCTGTAGTCAATTTATTATCTAGTTCTACATTTATTCACCAATTTTCGCAATATATGTTGGTTCAGACTACAAAAAAAAGAGTAGGTATCTGATGGCGTTGTGGTCGGGTAAATAATATATTCTATATCGTTGTGAAAAATGTGGAGTCTATTCAGAGCGGACGACTTTATTTATTTTTAAAAGCAGTTATAGTGACGACAAGAGGTTTTATTAATTTGGTGAACATTTTATCTCCTATCTCTGTCTTTAACACTCGCGAGGGTAATTTTATATAAATTATGATTTTATAAAACTCCCCGATAAACCTATTTTTAATTTATTTGACACAATTTGACAGCTGCGTTGCAAATTGAAGTCAATAGATGGCGTGGATCATTTGATACTACCGCAAAACTCATTTGAATGAAGCTCCAATTCGATACATTTTCTATCTGAACAAAAAAAGTGACAATCGGGTAAGTGCGAATATGAAATAAAATTGTAAAGTCGCCATATTCTTCAATTGACGGAATTGGTATAATAAGTCGACCTAGACTGACTGAAAAATATTAAATTGTCAGGCCTGTTCACTATTGCTTGAATTTTTCACTGGGCGAAAGTCAAAGGTCCACTCGCCTTTAGTCGACTAGGTTTCCCATGAACGCAAACATTAGTGTCATCGGTAGCGTCACTTTTCACTACACCAGGCAAGCCCACAATTGAAATTTCAACTCAGGAGATAGGAATTTTTTAATAAATTTGCCTTCTTCTTCTTCATAAACGTGGAAAAACATTGACCAACCTAAGATAATAACAGCTTGGAAACATAACGTCAGGCAGCTGTCAAAAAACGCAAACTAGAGTTTCATACATCTCCACTTTCCCAAGTGATTAGAAAGTAATACTTAGCAGAATAGGAACGTGCCTTTTATGCTGATACAACTGTTAAAACAAATGGCGTTACTGCATTAAGAATAAAACTTCACTCAAGTAATCCTCAATTTACAGGTTATGTCTTAGGTAATCGTTTGAAGTGAACAAATATCTCCAAATACAAGAGAAAATACCTAAAGAATACGCCAATCAAACCTTAAGATAAATACTTTAGAAGACAAATCGAAACCTTCCTTGTGATTGTCACCCGAGAGAAAATCGCTACCTGCAGTACATATTTCCAACCAAAATGAATGCAACCTCCTCCAACTGGCAACTGACTCATCCAGTAAATCTAATAAATTCTGCGAGACAAATAAGTCTTCTTCCCCAACAGATGGTCCTCCCATAAGAAACCAACAAAAAGTTGTTCCACTTTCGCTTTTATTTAAATTATGCGTAGGTACTTGGAAGATTTCACTCTTTTTATTTTCGCCCTTCAGCGGATCCATTGAAAAATTACTTTTTCATTTTATTTGATTCTGAGAAACATCCATGCATAATACAAACATGAGACATGTCTCTGCACTCGTTAATAAAAACAAAGCAAAAAAAAAAAAAAAATATCCGAATACAATCTCAAACACGTCTGTCACCAATAACCAAATTGGTCAGTAGTCATGCGTTGTGACTGCAAGGCCCAAAAATGGCAGCTTGTCTTTTTGTTGGTCACTTGCGACTCGTTTTTAAATTGAAATCGGTTGCATATTGAGCACGAGTGTGTCCGATTTTTGTGTGCGCTTTTATTGTTGTTTTTCTTTTTGTATTTCATTTAGGGAAGAATGTCATTTGAAAGTCTTTAACATTTTGCCTCTTTGCTCCTTGCAGACGTGTTCGCAGCTAATCAAGGCCGGACTTAAGCTCTCCATCCAGAGTAAGCGAAAACTCTCGACTTGCGAATCGAGCTCGGGCTCGGAGCAGACCACGTCGAAGTGCTCGCGCAAGGACGAGGACACCAGTGACGAGGATTGTGATAGCAAATCAATAAAGGGCCTCACACCGGAGGATGAAGATCGCCGCAAGAGGCGGCGTGAACGCAATAAAATCGCTGCCACCAAGTGTCGCATGAAGAAACGCGAACGGACCCAGAACCTCATCAAGGAATCCGAACAACTCGACACGCAAAACATCGATTTGAAAAATCAGGTGCGCACCCTCGAAATGGAACGCCAACAATTGTTCGATATGCTGCAGGCGCACTCACCAACCTGTGTTCGACGTGGCGGTTTCAATCCACCCGCAAAACTTTTGCAATCACCTGCCCTAAAGTATCTGGCCGAGTTGGAGTTGGACATCAAGCCATTGCAGCCATCGCAATCGCCATCGCCAGTCACAACACAAGCATCTACCCCCACCCAGTCACAGCAGCAGCAACAGTCACAACAACGAACAGTTATACCACCGATGTCAACAATCAACAATCGTAGTAATGTCTTCAAAGCCGCCACAGCGGCGATACCTAATTCCCCACACCACCATCACCACCACCACCAACAGCCATCCAACAATCACCATTCATCGGACATCATCCCGAATGGCTATTGTAAGCCGTCGCCGTCGGCCCAAGAGCTTGGCTACTTAAGTTCACCCGCCCAAGATGTCTGTCTGCCACAAATGCAGCAACAACAACAATCCCACCTTCACCTCAGCAATCAGCAACAGCAGCAGCAACAACATCATCACCATCTGCAACATCATCCAGTTGTCAGCCAGGCACAGAGCACATCTCTAGCCCATCTATCCGATTACATTCCAAATTGTGACAGCGGCCTTACACCGACCTCTGACACAGCCTCGGACTTTGTCAAGAACGAGCTGGTCGACTCGCAGAGTCCCTACACAACCGCCCAGAGCGCTGAACGCTTCCTCTTCGAGGCTGACAACTTTGATCTGAAGCATTCCAGCAATGGCAGCAACACTTGCAACAACAACAACACCAGCAGTCACAATGCTAACATCGTCGACTTCCATGGACCCATGGGCGGCACTACAACAATAGTCCCCTTCCATGATCACATCTCGATCAAAAACGATCTACTGTCGGTGCAGGAGGCCGATTTCCTATCACAGCTCACCGCCGACGGAGCCGATTCCGAGTTTGTCGACTTGGACACCGGTGTTGCTGCTGCATTCTCGCAAATGACAAACGGTGGCTGCTTGGCGTGAGATGAGTTTTTCTTATTGGAGCCGCCAGAGGAGTAGTTGTGGTTGGACTTTTCCTTTTATTTTTGTACCAATTATCATAACTAATCACTTTCTTCTTCTTTTTTGTAAGTACTCGTATTTCGTATATAGCTATGTATAGTATGGAGTTGTTGTGTAAAAAGAAAACAAAACAAAACAAAAAGCAAGAAGCCACAGATAGACCGAAAGAGTCGTACATGGCGTCCATTATTGTTTAAAAAAGGAAATTTGTGTAAAGTTTTTAAGCGTTGTAGGCTTGTGATTGTCCGGATGGAGGGAAGATAAGCCAGGCTCTGCTTCAGGTTTAAAATTAGATGGTCCACCCTGGATATTGTCAGTGGAGAGAACTGATCAGTTCGATTGATAGATTTAAGCTTTGAAATTATAATGATGATACAAGAAAACCCCACGAATTGTCCTACCTAGAAATGACCAAAATATTGACAAATGAACCAAGAAATTTATAGGGGCAGCATTGGATTTGTAACTTTGTATTACAGAAATGATATACACTTGCAAATATCCACTTGTTAAACAAGAAGTTGTAAAGTCCTGTCACCTATAACAAAAGGAGCCAAGTGTCACTTTCGCATTTATCCACACAGTGTGATAGAAGTTCCATTGAACTTGTAACTCTGTGTTACAAAAATGTGTAACACTTTAATAAATTCCCTTGTACACTTGCAAAAAAATCCCTTTTCCTACCAGAAGATACATGCGCTACATTGTGTCATCGGTCCCAGAGCCCTATAGCTGCCCCTTTGGAAGTGGAAAATTCCCGAAGAAACAACTGCCCACATTTCACCGACCAAACCAAACCTTTCGCAAAGTTTTGACATAGAAAACCACTCCCAACCGAACACTAAATGCCACTTCTTCGACCCAAAGTCAATGTAAGAGATGCCTCCCCCAAGGGTGAAAACAACCGAACAGTCTCTGTCCTCTTCTAGCTCTTCACACCTGCAATCACCAGCCGAAGCATCTCGAATATTGTAATATCGAATTGACTTTCCTCTCATCTGTGGCTTAACTACCTCAAAATGTAAAAGAAATCAAAGAAAAATAAGTGAAAACACTTCTCATTGTTGATTTGCCTTCTATTAAACATTAAACAAAAACAAATAATGCCTTAAATATAAAATTTCAAGTTTAAAATTCATTAATTAAAAAGATATATATACGACATTCCTTAGAAATTAAAGTTCTATATGTTTGAAAAAAAAAAAAAAAAAAAAAACGCGAAAATCAAAAACTATATTGTCCTTGTTTTTGCTTATCAAACAAACAAAAATCAAAACCCATGAACTCATGCTTAAGCAATCAACTTTCGATAAAACAAATTAAATTGTAATTATTATATAATTATTTTCGTTTCCTTAATTTGGCTATTAATCATACAAAATGAAAAACAAAATAGCTTTTGACATTTAAGCATAAACACAAAAACAAAAACGAAAACATTTTAATGATATTTCGTAGGTGATATAATTCTAAACAAACAAGTTAAATGTAAAACAAAAACAAACAAAAAAGAAAATTGATAAATGTGTCCTTAAACAAAGAAATTCTGAATTTTACTTTAAAAACAAAAAAACTAATTGTGGTAACAATTGCCTATAAATATTATTATACCTAGGAAACAACTAAAATTTATATATATACATGATTAAGCTTTATATATATGTATACATAATTATTGTTTACCAGTTTTAAAATATTTCGACGTAAGTATAAATATGTATTTTTTTTTTTGTTCGAAAAACACTAAACAACAAACCGATATTTATCTGTGAATAATATAAAGATTTTGAAGAAAAAAAAATGAAAAGAACTAAATTTAGTAGTTTTCAGTAAGAGTAAGTGTAAATTTTGTTGATGTATATAGAGTGATTTAGTTGTAGGTGGTGGAGGGGCAATTAGTAGTAGAAATAAATTCAATAATAGGTGAGACAAAAGCTGCATTCGACCATTTTTGCCGGCGGAAAAGTGTATAGGAATCATTACGACAGGCAATCTGTATATTATGTTCTGTGATAATCTAGATAGTGATGTCTTGAATCAGTTTTGTTATGTTTTTATTTTTTCAAGGTTTGTAGAGGGTTTTAGATAATGCGTCAAAACAAACTGGAACCCAGTTGTAGCTTCTTTAAGATAGAGTCCATGTTTTGCAATGTGTTAACAATTTAGGAGCGTCTAGGTTGTGCAATGTGCAGCTATCAAAATGTGCAGGGAAATGAAAATCGTGATGTGGATGATGTATTTTCTTCAGTCAAACGCCTTAAATTATGCAAAAAAAATTCAGTCAAAGTGGAGTGTCAAAAATGAAGCAGAGTTTGGTGATATCGGAACAAATTTTTGCAAGATGGCCACCCAAGATCGATTGGTTAAAGTGGAGTAGATACAACGAAGCCGAGAGCTATGCGATCGCGGAACTAGATCCTACAAGAAGGACCACCCAAGATCGATTGGTCGAAGTAATGTAGCTACAACGGAATTGAGAGCTATGTGATCGTGGAACTAGATCCTACAGGAAGGGCCACCCAAGATTGATTGGTCAAAGTGGAGTAGCTACAACGTTGCTCGATGGTGGAACTAGATTCTGCAAAAGGGCCACCCAAGATCGATTGGTCAAAGTGAAGAAGCTACAACGAAGCTAAGAGCTATGCGATCGGGGAACTAGATCCTACAAGAAGGGCCACCCAAGATCGATTGGTCAAAGTGGAGAAGCTACAACTAAGTTGAGAGCTATGCGACCGTGAAACTAGATCCTTCAAGAAGGGCCACCCAAGATCGATTGGTCAAAGTGGAGTAGCTACAACGAAGCTTAGAGCTATGCGATCGTGGAACTATATCTAACAAGAAGGGCCACCCAAGATCGATTGGTCAAAGTGGAGTAGCTACAACGAAGCTGAGAGCTATGCGATCGTGGAACTAGATCCTACAAAAAGGGCCTCCAAGATTGATTGGTCAAAGTAGAGTAGCTACAACGAAGCTCGATGATGGAACTAGATTCTGCAAAAGGGCCACCCAAGATCGATTGGTCAAAGTGAAGAAGCTACAACGAAGCTGAGAGCTATGCGACCGTGGAACTAGATCCTACAAGAAGGGCCACCCAAGATCGATTGGTCAAAGTGGAGTAGCTACAACGAAGCTGAGAGCTATGCGATCGCGGAACTAGGTCCTACAAGAAGGGCCACCCAAGATCGATTGGTCAAAGTGAAGAAACTACAACGAAGCTGAGAGCTATGCGATCGTTTAACTAGATCCTACAAAAAGGGCCACCCAAGATTGAATGGTTAAAGTCGAGTAACTACAATGTTATTAGATGTAGGCTTACAAAGCTCTCAAGTGTAGATCACCGTCTTACAACTCATCCATGGTATCTCATAATCAATACAACTTATCTAAGAGACAACTGAACCTCAGCCACCACCGTTTTCAGGGTTGGTAGACCGCTTGCTGTCGGCAAAGACTTTGAACTATAGCACATCATTTCGCCGACATCACCCAGTACGACTTGGACACACATTTTGTCAAAAAACCTGGCCCTATGCAATCATTTTAAAAATATGATGTCCATGGATGAGACGTCCCAAAGTTGGGTCAATGATAAGTTGCCCATACGTGACATGTACCTTTTGCGGTGACCCCGCTTGTCAAATATGGCTGAAGTTGTACGTACACCTCTCCCTTTAGTAGATGATCGTTGCATATGTGATAGCTGATAGTTTTGACATCGTTTTATTTATTACGAGTTAGGTCATCATTCACAGATGGCGATATTGGTAAAAGCTACTAACCCATGTAGGATTAGTTTTGTTCAGGGAAGTCACATCCGCCAATGTGTGCTTTTTGACAAAAAAATCCTCCTCTTCGTCAGTTCTCAATTGTGTGCCCAAATAGCCTTCAAAAAGGGCAAAATCATAACCCGAAACTAAGTCACTCTATACAACATGAATGCTTATGTAAAAAATTAAAAAAAAAAACAATAATATACTGATATTGACAAAAAAAAAACAACTTACAACGCAGTGCTTTAATATTTTAATAAAACAAAAACAAATTAACTATTGTATATTAAAAGCATAATTTTAATATTTGTTTTTATGATTGAAACGCTTTAATATATAAATGTATGTGTACACCATAAAAATGTTTTAAAGAAAAAATAAAGAAAATTAGACAAAACAAAAAACAATACCACACACAAAATGAGAGAAGAAAAAAAATTATAAAAAAAATATTTATCAAACGGAAAAGAATTGAAAAAAAAGAAAGAAAATATTTAAAATGCCTTCCTATTTGCGATGAATAGGCTTAGTGTGCATAGTATAATATATGTATGTGTAAAAATAAAACAAATGCAAAGGAAAAAAGAAAAGCAAAATATAAATCTCAATGTTTACCTCAGAAAATTTATTAATGTTGCTATATACTAAAACCAGAATGGAATTTATGTCAAAAAAAGTGAAACATATAAATCAAAAAATAAGTGATAGGGCAAACTGCGTGTTGGGGATGGAGGTTTATTGTGTTGTAAAATGTTTGTACTCAATTTTTTTCGTTGTAGTCTTTTTTAGTCTTTAAATTTAAAGTATATTGTAGTCGCACTTTATTTTGGGGATGATTTACACTGTGGTTCGTTTATAAAGGACGGAAGTGTCGTGACGTTTCCTGGATATTAATATAACTAGTCAGTCGAATTCTAGTCTGAATTTGCCACATATTACTCCAGAGATTTTGCTAAAAACAAAACCCCTTCATCAAAAATTTAGCGAGTGTCTTTTTTAGTTTGTGTACACACAATTTTTCGCCACCTCCTAAGGAGTTTAAAGTGCGAGGCCGATTTATCCGCTCTCTGGACCCTCACTCATATTGGCATATACATGTTTGCGAGTCTTACTGGCATACATATTGCAAGAGTTGAAGTCATGACGATGTCGTGAAATTAAATGTCAATAGGAACTCACAACTATCACTACTTTTCGTCTTTTTTGCTTTTCATCAACTTTTAGTTTACTTCAAATGCACAGCTCGAGAGCGAATTTGACATTTTTAAGTGAATAACTCGGTTACTCTGTAGTAAGTTCGAAATTGTTTCCACCTTCAGTCGATTTAAGACTGCTATTCTATACCTACTGTTTTTTTTTCTAAAGATTTATATCATTTCGAATGCAATACCTACTTGTGGTTACGTTCGAGAAATTTGGGTGACTCACTAAAGTCTATATGGTGAGTTCGAAACTTACACTCTTTTCATTATTTGTCGATTTAAGGCGGCTTTACCTCTTCATCTCTGTGTCCTTCTACACATTGATTTCCTTTAAAACAGTTCGCGATTCAGTTTTCGATTTTTAAGTGACACTCCATCGTTCTATAGCGAGTTCGAAACTTCATTTACTATTCCACTTTCAGTCGCTCAAAGTCACAGCCGTCTTCCATTCCGAAGATCTTGTCACTCCTTCATATACGATTTTTGTCCAATTACTAGCCACCAACATCTGTCGCAGAACCCTTTGCATATTCTCAGTGCATCCCAAACCTTCACACCCTGTCTACTCACATCAAATATTGTTCGAAAGAACAAAATTTATATATTTTACTTGGCGCTACATATGTACCTGTTATGTCTAACTATTTTGCGACAAATTTTTGTAAAACAAATTAAACCCCCACTCCCCAGTATTACCAACAACACCACATCCCTGACAACCGGCATTAAATTGCAAGACCAAGTAATGAATTGTATAGAAAACCCTTGCACGTATTTTAAACAAAAGAAAACATTTTCTGTACTTTTTCCTTTTCTTTTAAAAACAATTTTTGTACTATGATTTCAAAAGAATAAAAGTTAATTTTGGAGCATACTCTTAATAAAAATTGTAATTTAGTCCCATAAGAACAAAATTTAACAACCAAAAGAGTAGAAGATTTCAAAATGAGTTGACAATATTATTACATTTTTGACATGAGCAAAAATATAATCAAATATGTATCTGCACATCAGACTAACCCTTATTTGACACCGTTGCAATTTTAATTACCTATTTTTTAACAAACCAAAATCAACAGAAGAAAAACAAACAACCAACCAATGATAAGTTCGTTTTTTTTATTTTTTCTTTATTAGTTTTTATGTTGTGTTGTGACAATAGCATAGAGCATTATTTTTATTACGTATGATTTGTTTATAAATATATATTTTGTATATGACTATGTTATTTAATATCTAATACTTAAAGCACAATCAAGACAAACCTAAAAACAATATACACACAGTACACGTCACAATCTACAATCACTAATTGTAATAATTTATTTTGCAGCTTATTGTTAATTATTATTATTTTATTTTTTTTTATCTAATTGCATAGGAAACAAATAAACGAAGAAAATATTGAATTAAAAAACAAACACACGGAATGCTTTTATTTTTTTGTTTTCGAAGGTTGATCGCATGCTTTTGAGAGTTTTTTTTTATTTTTAGTTGCAAAATAAAGGGAGACGAGCGTTTTGAGAAAATTTCATAAATAAATCTTCTACTCATGTACCTGTAAAAAAGTGAATTGTTGTTTGATTTGCGTTCGGGTGGAGGTGGCTGTTTCCTGAAGGACGGTTGCAGTTTTAGACAAGTTGTTTGAGTGGCGGAAAACAGAATCGTTTATTTAGAATGGAGTTCAAGGGTTGGCAACTCGATCTAGTCTGTAAGACCTTCAAGTTGAGTTCAACCATCTGTAAGAAACGCATTACCTAGGTATGTGTTGATGGCAAAATTTATGCCAAGAGGACTTATGAATTTCGTAATTCCCAAAAGCTTGGTATGCCCATTCTAGAGCATGGGGAAACATGCGACTAAAAAAAATCTTCAAAAATCTGGGGTCGAAAACTGTGAAGTTAATAGTTCCTCCTAAATTACATTCATGGCTATTAATGTATTTTGTTATTTTGGTTTTCACGAAACTTCACGAATTTTCTTGAAAGCAAACTTCTTAAAATGACGTAAAACAGCCGTGCGAAGTATATTGGTGTCTGTAGATTTGAAAAAATATCGAGATCTTCTAAAATTACTCCGAATCTAAAAAAAAGATTGGTTGTTGGTCCCAATGGAAAACATTACATACCTAAGTTACTTGTTTTCAAATACTTGTTAAAAATGTCCAATTAGAAACCCAATTCGTACAGTAGGTACCCATTTCTTCAATTCGATCCAATTTTATATATACCCTCATCAAATGAGAACAAATATTATGACTTAAAACTAACTTCACAGTTCACACTTACCTTGTAAAGAAATGGTGGTGGCTAGAGTTGAAATCTACAACTCATTGCTCTCAGCTGAATAATGAACGTTGGTGAATGGTGATCTGCTTTTCCGAACATTGTCACTACACACTGAAGTTAAAAATCTGCATTGGCCAATGAAAAACAAAAGAAAAAACCAATCCGCATGTCCATTTGCAAAACGCACATTACCTACATCTACAAATAGCATTTACAAATTTAACTAACTTATTGCAAAACTGGCACAGAAAAGACAATTAAAAGTTAAATTCACTTAATTCCAACGTGATGCCACCGACATCTTGCACTTTCTTCAATTCACAATTCTTAAGGCCGGTACAGATGCAGTCTGTCAAACAAGTGGTGATCTGATTTAAGTCGCCAATAGAAATTTAAAAAAAATTGTTGTCTTTTAAAAGTATGTATTTAAAAAAAAGTAATAGGACGTAAAGTTACAAATTTATATTATGTTGTTGTTGCTCAAAATAATGACAAAAAACTTGTGTCTCATCTTCGGCACCCAGTTATCACAGGTTTTAGATTATATACTAGGCTTCCTTAAATCCGAGACTTTTACTCTTCCCACTACCTTGGCACGTACTTCTCGAAGAAATAGATGAACTACGTGTGGCGGAAAGGTTAGGGATTTCTTGTGAAAAAACGCGACCGTGAGCGTGAATCGAACCCAGACAGAAGCAGAGGCTACAAGCAGCAGGTCCGGGCAAACAACGCCACCGAACTTCCTTCTTTTATTCGATTGAAATGACTAATAGATTGAATCTAGCAGAAAAGCACCACAAATGTTATATCGATGACAGCATAGCCGTGACACCGACCACTTAGGGCAAATTGTATTCGAAGATTATGGGATATCTTGTAACGGAATTATTAAAATGTATGCGTCATTTTTGTATTATTCATTGCATACTTTCAGCACCCAAAATGTATTATTGATAATAAAATTTTTGACAAAATATTCATTTATACAATAAATAATGACACTGGAGTTTGCAAGTTAACGGTCGATTGAGGAACCTTTATGGAAATGCATTAATTACTTATACTCGAAGTCCAAGCGCAAACATAAATTGTGCAAATATTGCAACGACTCGTTTTGAAAAATTAAATACCTATGAGAAATCTTCTGTTTTTGTAGAAGTTTTCGGCTCGGTGTAAAAATGTTATAACAAAACTATTTCTGTTGAATTAAAGTCGCAGAAAAAATATACATTTTTTTAGATTTTTG
This sequence comes from Cheilosia vernalis, assembly GCA_949126925.1. Taxonomy (NCBI): domain Eukaryota; kingdom Metazoa; phylum Arthropoda; class Insecta; order Diptera; family Syrphidae; genus Cheilosia; species Cheilosia vernalis. The sequence goes on along the minus strand of OX421360.1, from coordinate 6,536,104 downwards.
ATTGTGATTTGCCGCAGTTGTTACGTCTTACGGATTGTGCAAAGTCGGCAAGTTGAATTAAAATGTTGAAATCAGTTGAGAATAGATAAAAATAACAAGTGAATATGTAAAAAGGTGCATGAAAAATATGCAGCTAGCTATTCAGTTTTAAATTAGTTTCCTTGTCCTTCTTAGAAAATCAACTGTGTTGTTGGAAAATGAGGCGAAGTTATATATTACAAAGTGTATTTCTGCTGAATAAATAAATAGCTATGGGCCTTGCCAATAATCATTTTTAACCTCCACACTAAATATTTTCTAGATCACAATATGCAGTTTTGTATGGAAAATTTCACCATTGTGAGCTCGAAAAATTTAGTCTGGACACTAAAAATGATTATTAGTACCGCGGTATGAGTTTACATTTTTGGGAAGAAACTCGCAAGTATTCTCTCGGAGTTAATGGGCCTTACCAATAATCATTTTTAACCTTCACACTAAATATTTCCTAGGTCACAATATGCAATTTTGTATGGAATTTTTGGCCATTGTGAGCTCGAAAAATTTAGTCTGGACACTAAAAATGATTATTGGTATGGCGGAATGACTTGAATAAGAATGAAAGTAGCTATTCGTGTGACTAAGCAAACGACCATTATTTGCGTTATTTCACATATACTTAAATATGCGCAATGCACATACAATGGACTGAAATGGAGACGTTGGGCCTTACCAATAATCATTTTTAACCTTCATCTTATATACTTTGTAGGTCACAATATGCAATTTTGTATAGAAAATTTCGCCACTGTGAGTTCGAAGAATTTAGCCTGGACACTAAAAATGATTATAAGTACCGCGGGTTGTGTACATCCAAGTTTCGGTTTGATTGCAATTGGGCTTTTTTTAAATTTCGTCTTCTCCGTCAGTATCGTATAATTTCTAACCTCAATTGCAACCATATAGTCGATCATCTTGTATAAAAGGTCGCTACAAATCAACGAAGTCCATGTTGTGCTGAACATTGTTCTAACATGATGCCCATATCCATTCCAAATTCATTTGCCTCAGTTGACTTTATGTACTTCTCTTAGTCAATGCAACTATTGCTTCCCTTTCCACATCTACCCAGTTCTCCTGTTTAATCCCATTGAAAAATACTAAAACACTACTTCTTGAATAATACTTCTGGTTTTATACGCACACACCCCACTACATCGACCGCTTTTGCCGAAAGAACCTGGCTGTCTCTCCCTGTACTATTCCGAACGCGGGGGGAATTTTCAAACCTCTTGAAATCCATTGCGGAAGCTTCTTCCGTACCTTCTCACCGGCATACCGTTCATCTATCAGAAGTACTGATGCATAGTCATTTATATGGCGAACGGAACGACCTGAAAAAAAAACTACAAATCTGCACTGCAAATGCGCGCATCACCTACCTATGCACTGATTTACACTTTTCATGCAGAGATTCTCGTAATACTCTCCGCCAGCGCCACCGCCTAGTGTCACGTCCAAGTAGTTCATCCTCTGCTGCAGTTCGGGCGAGTTTTTATTGGGAAACGGCATTCCCACGACAATGACGCATCTTCCCAGATCGTCGGCGAAATTCAGTCCTTCACTCAACTTCCCACCCACGACACTGAACAGCAGAGCGCCATTTCGCTCAGGATCTTTGATAGCGGTCGAGTAGTCTGAGAGGAGTTTCTCCACCGCTTGTCCCCCAGCACGAGGCTCCCGAAAGATGTGCTTTTTCTCTGAGATTTTGCCAATGAACTGCTCCTTGGTGAAGTGTTTGTAGACAGAGTCAAGGAAGTCGTAGGAGGGTAGAAAACAAACAATGCCGGCTGGCACCACGTTGCAGATGTTCTGTAGGGTCATTCCTAACTCAGACAGCTGTCGAAATTACATTTTAAAAACTGAATACAACCAAGAGCCGACTCACCATTTCGGGACTGTTTCTCTGAGCGTAATTGAAGAGAAATCTCTTCCCCGTGGGTCCTTTCTGCACAACAAATGGAGCTACTGCATCGGCAGACACCACGTGGTCGTAGAACTTGAGCTGCACTCGCTCTGGGCACGATTTGAACAGCAGACTTGTCAGTTCCTCTGTCGGTCGCATTGTCCCTCCAGCGACTATTATCTAAACACAGAATGGGTTAGGCGAAAAAATACCACAGGCGCCTACTTACCGATCGGGCCTCGGCTATGATTTCCTCAAAATGTCCGCCGGGGTTGAGAAGAATAAACTTCATCGTAGCTAGCTTTGGATCGGAGTTCTGGGAGATGATGACACCGCCGTCATCAGAACACTCCGTGAGCGACTCCCAGAATGCCAACAGTGGTCGTATCACCGCCGGAACAGGACCGTTCTTCGCATCGGTAGACTCCTCTCGCACCTCTTCGACTACTTTCTTTGCCTTTGGAGTCGTTTTGAGGAGATTTTCCTCCTGAAGCTTCTTCAGAAGTTCAATGGCGGCAGTTCGTGGCTGTTTGTTCTCACTTGGAGCTGGTTCGGCGTTCATCCTCCTGGCGAACCCCTGCAGCTTCTGCGCAAACCTCGTCTGCTCACAGAAATCCAGGATGTGGTACAAGTTTATGTTGAAGAACTCCCCTTCGGCCATCAGTTCATGGGTCCTTAACATACGCGATGGCTCTGCCGTTCCTTTGTCAGCAGAGAACATCTTAGTCAGTCTTTTGGTGACGAAAATCATCTGGTTGATCTTCAAGAGATTCTGAGTACTGAACCGTGCACAGTACTTAATTTTGTAGGCCGACATCTGGCCCAGAGCTGTGGAGAGCTGATACAGACTCACCTCCGAGCTGTAAATGCTCGATATCGTGTCCAAGAGGTTGTGTGCTTCGTCAATGATGACGATGCTGTTTTTGAGAGAGATTCCCGTCTGCAGGCGAGTGCGTTTGTGCAGCAGCAATTGATAGGGCAGCATAACAATCTGCGCGTCCTTCGCCGATGATCGCGCTGAGTAGTACGGGCAGGACGAAAGCGATTCGCCGGCTGCGACAAGGTCTTCGATATCGAGAATATCGACCAGTGCGGAATCTCGAAGGGTTTCGATGGGTGTCTGGCTTTTGTAGGGGCACTTGGCGTGGGATGACTGTTTTATGCGAGCTTTCTTAACGCACTGGCCATCGGGGTCGGATGATGTCGCTTTGGACTGCGAACGTTGCATATCCAAGCAGCGTTCGTTGATGAGAGAGCTAGAAGCGAGTTTTTTCACTTCGGGGTGCACACAGAGGTTCTGGCGTGATGCGAGTGACACACAACGTACCCGCCTGCCATATTCTGTTCGCTTTATCTCACCAACAACCTGAGACAGTTGCGAGTGGGTGCGGCTGCAATAGAAGATCTGCAAAGGATGGTGAGCTTACAATTCTGTTTGCCATTACTGGGCTGACTTACCTTTACGTCTTTATAGACATTCTCTTCCTCAGCAGCCTCATCTTTTTGTTCTCCTTCGTACTCATCCAACTCAAGGTCTTCTTCTTCTAGGATCTTCTCTACGTCAATAATTCCACTGACCTTCCCTGCGGAGCCATATTTCTTAGCGACTTTCTTCTCCTCGGCCTTTTTCTCCTTCAGCAAATGAATCTTCTTCTCAAATTCCCCAATCGCATCCTTGATCATCCGAAGATTTCCCATTTCTTCTTTCTTTTGCGCTGTCTCAAACTGCGATTCAATCCAGTCACTGGCGCGACTGCCATCCAGCTCGAGTTTCTTGATTTCCCGTGCTAGTTCGACGAGTCGCTTCTGCAAATCCGATTTTACCCGGTCCTCATGGTCTAGGAGCCACCTCAGCGCACCGCAAGTCAGTGTCAGGGACTTGCCAGTTCCTGTGGGGCTCTCGAAAATACCAATTTGCTTGTTCTCCACAATCTCGTACAGCGATTCCATGAGATTCTGCTGAATGGTATAGGGCTCGTAGGGGAAGTCATAGTTCTGAGGGGTCTGCAGTTTTGATCGTGGCGAGTACATCAAATAGAAGCAAATGGAATGCACATTTAAAACTATACACAAATCAAATTATTTAAACAAAAGGAGTTGGTAAATAAACAACGAACAAATAACAAAGTGACGATGGAAGTGGAATGTTATCGAATAAGTGACAGTTGGGTTGGGTTTTGAAGTTCGAATTCGATTTCGGTGGGAATAAGCGAGACTCGTTCCTGTGTTTAGTGAAAGTGGATGTGCTTTACTTAGAACTTTTGCCATTCGCCGGTAGATGGAGGTGATTGGGCTGTAAAGTCGATTCATGAAAATTAACAGTGAATGACAGGTGAATTTTACAATTTAGCACCCAGAGAGCGACCACTTTCGTAATCGTTTAAGGCTCTTTTGGACCAATTGGGTGGGAATGCCTTCCACATGTAGCTTTCGCTGCAATTTCTGAGACTTGTTGTCTTTTTCAGCAGTCAAATATTGTCCTTATGCCCAAAACACATGTGCAGAACTCACTGCGCAGCAAGATTAGAATACACATAATGATATGGTTATAGATACACGTAAATTCTGCACTCACTGCAGTACTGCAACATGTCTCTATTTCTAAATTTGCTGCAAAACTCAAACATACCACAACACAAAAGAAAATAAATTGCAATTTCAAGTATTTGGCATCATAGGCTTTTGACACTGCTAGTTGTGTTTGTTTTTGTTTTGGTTGTAAACACATCAGCTGCTTAGTCGGCGAAAGACAGTTGCCATATTAGCCGATGCAATGGATGTCAAACAATTTTCTGCACATCTGTTTTACTTGCAGCACTGCACTCTGCGCTGCGTACAGAATTTCTGCACATGTGTTTTGGGCATTAGACATGAAGATTATGGTTCTCTCTGCACTCTTTTTCCAACTGCAATTAGATCGTACTACTTCGCTGCAGGGTTGCCGTTTGGCCCCTTTAGGCCCCTTTTTGAGCTTCGGGACCCTTGGCCCCCACTTTTTGAAAAATGATCAAAATGGCCCCTTTTCAGTTTAATTAAGATTTTATTATTTATTGAACGAAAAAGGACGTAAACATATGCAAAAAAAGTGTTTCGAAATAAATAAATATTTTTTTTTGTAAAAATAAATTACTTTTTGGCTCTGTTTCCTTATTTTTTTTTTTTTTGTTATCTTAGTATTTTCAGTAGAGTCCCCTTTTTTCGGCTCGGGCCCCTTTTTTTGTCCCCTTTTTGAAAATTTTCAGCGGCAACGCTGCTTCGCTGGCCTGGTTAGCCCATCAGGCAGTTCAATCCTCTTTGTTCTATTGCCTTATACGCTCAGACGCTTATTAGTCGTCCTCCGTTCGTAACTGTTGACAAACGGATTTACTTTGATCCATGTTTCGTCTGACAAGAACGTTTCGCCAATCATATGGTTCGCGTTTGGCAGGGATGTTTCCGTTCTCATGCTTTCAGCGCCTTTGTAGCTGAATTTTCCCCTCCTATTTTCGACCCGATTTTCAGGCATTTTTCACCGTTTTGGAGTGCGCTCTTTTAGGGCGTTTTTCGGCTGCTTTTTAACTTGTTTTTGAGGGCTTTTGAAAGCGTTCTTTTCACTGTCTTTTTATCCTTTTTTCTGAAGGACCATCTTGGAACGTTTCTTTTTAGCGTTTTTGTCCCATTTTTACCGTTTTAGACCATGTTTTGGTTTCGCTTTCCTATGCGATTTTTGAACCCATTCTTCAGGCGCTTTTAGTGCGTTTTTGGATCACTTACCAACGAGGTTTTCGATGCAACTTTGGAATTTTTATTTTCAATTCGAGAAACTGCTTTTATTCACCCAAAGGTGACTGACTTAACTAAGATATTTCCATGTTGAGGAAACCGGAAGTTGGCCAACTTTGGATTTGCTCAACTCCCCGAAATAGTAGAAGTTAGGAAAGCAAACTTGGGATTCTATGTAGGTATATATTGTTATGCCTTAGCACAACTTTGTTTGAAAAAAAATTATTAGTTGATTTATCCGACGCGGGCTGGATTATCGCAGATGAATCAACCGAGACGTAAATATAAAAGAATGACCGTTGTCAATATCGAAACGAAATAAAGTGCACGACTGGGTCGAACGAAACTTTCTCGATACTAGATTAAAGAAAACAAAAAATTGGATATCTATCTCAAATGGCAGTTATATAAAAAAACAATATAAGTTTTTAAAAGTTTAAAAGCAACAGGCAACTGTCGCAAGTTCTGGCTAGAGGCCTATAAGCGACGACTGTACTAAGATTTGGGCATTAAGCCTATTACAAAAATATACCGTAGATATATGTGAAAATACATAGATCGTGATTTCTGTAGTATTTTTTGATAAATAATTTAAAAAAACTCACATCTTCGAATTTTTTGAGAACAAGAAAGTGCGGGATCTTATTAAAAATACTTATATTATCTTTTATATGTATATTGGTCAAAATCGTTAGAGCGGTTTTTGTAAAATTTGCCAGACAAAACAGTACCAAATATTGCAATGGTGCTTCGAATTGAAAATTAAGGACACAATAGTTTCGAAAACATTGATTTGACTTTAAGTCTGAATTTTGGTCAGAATCGTTGTTGCCGTTTTCAGGTAAATTAAACAAAAGAAATTTTTTAAAAAAATACAATTTTCAAAAATCCTTTGTACGATAATAATGAGAAAAACTGAGTTTGATGTTGTTATAATGGACCACATTACCTTAAAAATGAATTTTTGTTACAATCGTATAGGTAGACCGTTTTCAAGATATTTCGAAATTTCAAAAGTACCGTTGTTCGAATTTTTAGCCAAAAACTAGGTACGCAGTCGTAGTAACCTCACCTACTTAAGCTTAAATATAAATTTTGGTTGAAATCGTTGGAGCCGTTTTCTATCAAATCAAACTGGTACGAAAATTTTATATGGGAAGTAGGTACCATTAATATTGAGGTTACTTTGAAAAAAAAAACACCTCCCGAGCTGTAAGCCCAAAAACTCCAAATCCGAGGTTTGAACGTAATCCGGGAAGCCGTTTATGCTGTAGGCCTGTGGAAGGACGGACAGACGGACAGACCGGACAGAATTTTGTGACCCACTTTTTTGAGTTCCTCTATCATCGTAATATCAGAATTGATTAAAATCTCGAGTTCGAAATTTTGTACGAAACCAATATCTTTCTCTTACTACGTAATAGAGAAAGTTAAAAAGAAAAAAGATTCAATTTTGTGTTTAAAATAATATAAACTTTATTTATTTATGACGGGTGCGATGTTCTTATAACGGGTGCAAATAATAAAACTCGTCGAGTAGGTATTCTTGTTGATTTTTGAGACTATTGTGATGCACCTATTTTTCTCAGATAAACAGCATAGTGTCCGGACACTAACACCATCCGGATACTAGTGCCTCTACCCTATCTTTCCTCGACCTCTATTTATTAAGTAGAAGTCCTTACGCTACACATTTTATATTGAAATGGTAATTCCTAAGAATTGTTGACTGCAGAACGTGTGTGAATTAGTTTTTTTTTTTTTTCGTTTTCTGCTCATCCGTAATATGTAATATATTTGGATTTTTTTTGGGGATTTTTTGCTGTTAGCTCTTCAAATCAAAAATTCAACCTCGGAGTTATCGGGAAGATGAATAAAAGCCACAACAGATTTTTATGAATTCCTTCTAGCGCAGTTAAAAAGAAAAAAAATCATTTTCCTCACGTTAATTAATTTTTTTTGTGGTTATGTTTAGAGTCGTCAAGTTGAATTCAGTCTTTGTATATAGGGATCGAGACAGGATACACAGAACCCTAACAAACGCCACAAAATCGTTTTAGTTCTAGAGCAGAGAACATCGGATTGACGTTTTATTAGAAACTGTCATACGAAGTAATCCTGACTTCACTCCAGATTCACGCCTCCTTAAAAAATATCTCTCAACTCTCGTCCACAAAAAGATCATTCGAATAGAAATAATTTTCAATTTTAATTCCTTCCACTGTGGCACTGTGCCGTGACCGACTTGCGTTCATCGCTGCACCACCCGGACGGAAAATGTCAATCACTGCGTCGGCATCTCCCAGTGTCACTCACTGGAGGACTAACCGGCGAGCGCTGGTTCAAAATTAGCTACTGGATAAAAAAAAAACGTTCTCACAAGAGAGCATATGCATTTCATCCGCGATTTTCATCTGACTGCGTTTTAATAACCGCGCATTACCACCGTAATTTCCACATTCGAAACGGGGGATGATGACGGTGATAATATTGTTCGCTTTTCCGACATCACCCATGTTATCCTTTGCGATAAAAATCACCAGAAGTGCTTGTGGAAAACCCATGCTCCACTGGCTGCACGCAGATTAGAAGAGTGAAAACAGACACACAATGGAAGGCTTAAGGGTGTAAATTCTATTCACTGCGTATTTAGAAAATATTATTTCATAACCGGGCCAACGATTAGCGGCGGAAAAACAATTTAAAAAAATCCAATCTGGGTAAATGTAAATAGAAAAAAAAAAAATGTCAGAGGGTGGTGAACGATCATATTCACCCCCAGGTTGATACTGTTGCAGTTGCAATGGGATTGCGATTGCTACCCCTGATTCAATTAAAAAAAAATGTGACGGATGAAGAGAGATTTGATTTAAAAAAAAATGTGACTTAGGAGTTTAACAGATTAGTTGTGTAAACAAAATACAGGATCGTCGCCGGGAGGATTGCTAAAATGTGAAAATGCTTTTGTAAATTGCACATAAATATTTGACACGAAATCGCATAAATAAGCCACACATGGCCTTAATAGATATTCCGATATTCGTGTTGGAACTTTTTTTTGAGTCTCTTTCTAAGCGATTTTGGTCCAAATTTGGGCGTTTTTTATGGGTCGCTATCCTATGAGATATTTGATGCATTTTTGTAAGGTTTTTCGATCGCTTTCCTACGAGATATGTTATGCATTTTTGAGTTCGTTTTCCTATAAGCTATTTGATCCAATTTTTAACAGTTTTTGGGTCGCTTTCCTATTCCAATTTTGATGTCATTCTTGGTCGGTTTCCTATGCCATTTTTTGATCCAATATTGAACCGTTTTTTAGGTAGATTTTCTATGAGATTTTTAATGCATTTTCTAACCGATTTTGGATCGTTTTCCTATGCGGTTTTGGACCGAATTTTCACCGTTTTTGAGTCCCTTACACATGTGATTTTTGATGCAATTTTGAACCGTTTTTGGGTAGCTTTGCTATGCGATTTTTGATGCAATTTGAACCGCTCTTCAAGGTGTTCGCCCATGCTTTTTGATGCGAATTTTTGGACTGTTTTGTAACTTTTTCTCACATTTTTCTCTTGCGTTATTTTGGACCCTTTTCTTTAGTAATTTTCGGGGGTATTTTTGTATAACTTTTTGAGATGTGCTGCGGTAGTAGGGGACAACTAGAATAAAAATATTAAGAAAGAAAAATGATGGCAATTGGGGACGATCTTCGTGCGTAACTAGCTTCAGCGAACCCATTTGGTCTTCTTAAAACCCCACAGTGGGATTCACAAGGACATGGTCAAACCTAGACAAATTGTATTCTGTTGCTAGGAATGCTCCAAATTTCGAAACAGTAAATGGTAAAATAGTACAATGTCCAGCGCATACATTTTTACATACCCAACAAATTAACCTATGTACATTTTTCATATGGTGTACATGGATATGAATTCCCATCCAAACTCCTCGCCCTAAAATGCTAAAAAAAAAAATTACCAAATTCATCGACATTTTCCTCCTTTTCTTCCACTGATGCGTGTAATCCTTATTCGCTATATTTGCAAAGTAAAAATGCTGTAAAAAAAATAGATCCCTTATTTAACTGTCAGATTGCATTAACAATCGTCATATCCTGGACAGCAAACCACCACACCTGGATTGCATCATCACCTGAGAAGGTAAATTTATTTATTCTCCTGATTTTCTCTCTAAGATTTCATAAAAAAGGACCTCTAAGAAGGAGAACACACAAGAAAAATCTCTCGCCATGATAGTTTGGGGGAGAAAGTGATAAATCTGAGAACTGCCTTCCAACAAGAAAAGAAAGTCCAGATAGACATCTTCAGCTGTGATCATGTCACGGGACATAGCTAAGAGAACAAAAAAATTGCACAATTGTGGCATAATTTATAGGAAAACAATTCACACAAGGCTCTCTCTCTCTCTCTATTGTGTGTTTCCAAAAGTCGGTCGAGATTAATCAATTGCAGACGAAGAAGGCCCGCTCTGACAGCAGCATCTGGGGAGGACTTTTATCCTCGCCTTTAGTTTGATTTCCTCTACATTGACATCTCTGATGTCCTTTTTATTGGGTGAGGTTTGTGCCTTTTTTTTTGTATTCGAAACTCTCCACGCACTCGGGCGATTGTCGACAAATTGTTATGGGAATCTGAATAATTGCAGGAAAATCGAAATGAGCGCCAATTCGCACTTTGCATAATTAAATAATTAATCACCGTCAAGGGTTAACATTTCGCCAACTCACTGCCTATTTAAAACACATTCTCGAGGACTCTCACACTTATCTCCTTGAATCTAAAATACCATTACCATTATTAATCCTCTCCTGATGACGCTGCAAAATGTCCCTCTGCTCTACCCCGTTCGTGTGAGCGTACTCTATAAATCAAGCATCCTGTCGATTATATGCAAAACAAAATGACAAATGATGCGATGCGAAAATGTGCCTGCGATACGCTCCTCCTTCCTCCCTTGTCAGTGCGAGACGAGCTGATTCCGATGGACATTTTAAGGATACGCACGGTACTCGTTTAACATGATTGTTTTCGCGTTTCAATTCGATGCGCGGTTTGGGTCGGTGCTCGCTATTGATACCGGGATAAGCACAAGCAGACAACTGCCCTTATTTTCATGAATCCTAATTATGACGGACCACACACCCCTGTTTGATCTGTCCATCGGTGGACATAGGGGAGGGGTCCACCCAGCGCGTGCCTGGGATTAATATTTCTTTTTCGGTATTATGCTTTTCGCGGGTAGGTATTGTTTCTGACTCGCAGTAGAGGCGCGAACCAGTCTCGCGGAAGATAGCAAGTACAGAGTCTCGCGCTGTCGGTTTGACCCCTTTGTTTGTTCTAATTTGATCAGGAGCAGAAATTCTGGATTCTGATGCCGCGATTAAAGCTGTTGAATTGTTTTTCCGGTTTTTCTTTTCGGCTCGTGTGGTGCTATGCGCGTGCTTTCTGCTTTTTGTTTGTTTAAGGATATTTTTTTTGTTACTTTTAACTTCCACAGAGAGTGTTATGTTTGTTGTGAGCATCGGATAAACAGGATTCGAATGTGTGCATGGTGGTCAGCATGGTTTTATATTTAAATGAGAGGCATTAGCGGTGCAAGATAATAATTTGAGCGGATTAGGGGAGGTGATTTATTGCCTAGAAAATTATGCGCTTTGATGGGTGGAAGTTTATGACCTCAGCTTTAATCCAAAATAAGCAAATCTGTCTTTAAAGTCAGGAGTTCTTTAGATTATTGTGGCTTAGGCATTGTGCTACCGCAATTTAAGAAATGCAGAAGCGGGGCCATCAGGACTAGGAATAGGAACTGAGATAAGGTATGAAGAGTTTAAAGGTCAGAGAAGATGGAGCTTACTGCCTGAATGTGTATCTATATGGTCAGCAACTCGATTACTTACATTCACGGGCTCTCGACTAGTGTAGACTTCGATCCTCTGCGATCCCGGGCATACATTTGCTTCTTATCCATACCACGCCCTCTACATCGGCGATGGTTTGGTCTTTGAAACGGAGGTTCGGCTTCGTCGTTTTCATGAACCTGGTGGCTGCAATTCAAACATCTTAGCTGGATCACTTTTGTACGTTCTCTCCATGAGGCTGAGCCAATGCAGTCGACTTTTTTAGTCTTTTTTTTTACGGCGTCCACATCTTGCTATAGTTTATAGAGCTCTCGCTGTTGTATCTTCTCCTGCATTCGCCCTTCCCGCACACAGGACCAAAAATTTGTAAAAGAATTTTTACATCGAGGAACCCAGTTTTAAAGCTCTTCCTTCCTGCTTATCGTCCATCTGCGGACTTGATGTTCTTAAGGTTTTTTTTTTTAAGCTAAGTCAACTTCTCTTCTTGCTCTATCACTCTCTAAATCATGCCCATAAAGAAGGCAGCTTCTGGAAATGCTGCTCATTCCGACGCCAATAACCCGACCCACTTCATCCTCGACCAACTCTTCTACAGTGCTCTGGCTCAGTATTGTTGATCCCTAAAGAGCTGGCATCCGAGTCCGCATCATACTGTGCCGCCAAACTGTGGATGAATCGAAATAAAATTCCTATTCGACATAAGCCTCCCTTTTTTCTCAGGCTTCTCACTTTTCTGACCGTACAAATTGATAATGGTCGCACTTAGTTCATCTCTTCCTTCTTCCGCATCCCTAATCCATTCTTTTGTATGTCTCTTCGCATTATCCTTGAAACTATTTTTCCCAAAAATGCTTACTACCTCCCTTTCGATTGCTTTCAATGTCTCCCTATTTCTCGTCATTCTGGAAGAAAACCTTCATCTCACTTGAGTGTTGAGTGTTCTCACCTCAGCCGCAAAGTACTCTAGTACAACTCGGCTTTTTGTCACAAAAAAATATTCTTTTTTTTTCAAGCTGTTAACACACCTTGAATATTAGCTGTATCGAAACATACTTATTTAGTATAATTCACGGCGAAGAGAACCCCTTTCTCGGTCGGACAGCTGATGTCAAAACTGAGATGTGCCTATACCCATGCCATCAGCGCAGTGACAGCAGGATGTGATGTACTTTTTGAATTTTCATAAAACAACAGAGAAACATTTTTTTTTGTGTCTGTAATTCTGTATCCTTCCTGCAGTTGTAAATGGATGGGTGCCCAGTACACCGAGGAAGGTTATGCTAATTATATGCAAAATCAGTACACGGGAAATATTCCAACATCTTGACTTGAAAGTGTCAAGAGAGACAGTCTTTCGGTAAAGGGGAATGGGAATATTTACGAGAGTCATTATTCATTTGGCAGCTATTCAAAGTCATAAACATTACTGTTTTTGCGCACTTTTTGACAGATGCCATTGAACATCTGAAAATTCGATTTTTGGTCGTCGATATTTAGCCAATGTGTCAATAAAAAATAAAAGTACTAAATGATGGGAGACATTTTTAAGGCAGTGTATAATATACATTTTTTCTTTTCCTTTTTGATTTTCTTCTTTATGCTGTTAGCTATGGCCACAGTTGTTGTTGTTTTTGTTAGAGCAAAGCAATAGACTAATTTCAGCGATAAGAGTTGAATGCAAAAAAATTACAGTTATTACATAATTGTATTTCTATTTTGCTTTGCCTATGCCGAGAGAATGTGCATTCTAGGAGATCATCAGAATAGACTCAGGAGCTGTAATTTTAGTTTTTGATAAACTGTGCAAGTGAAAAGTGTCAAATTGTCTTCTTAACCAAATTTTGAATAATTTAACACAAAACGGGACGTGGAGCAGCACTAACTTCGGAAGAAAGAGGCAAAATATTGGCGTATCGAGACAGCAATCTTTCAACCAGACAAATCGCTGAAAAAATTTCTAGAAGCCAGTCTGTTGTTTGTCATTTTTTAAGAAACCCATCGGCTTACGGAAAAAATATGAAAAAAATCCTTCTGGAAAGCACTTACGCCTTGCCAGGAGCGAAGGATCCTTCGAGATTCCTTCGAGAGTCATTATTCATTTGGCAGTTATTCAAAGTATTATACATTACTCTTTTTGCGCACTTTTTGACAGATGCCATTGAACATCTGAAAATTCGATTTTTGGTCGTCGATATTTAGCTAATGTGTCAATAAAAAATAAAAGTACTAAATGATGGGAGACATTTTTAAGGCAGTGTATAATATATCTTGTGGGACAAGTATAGTACAATACCCTATGTTTAGTGTATGGTAGGTGAAGTTTGAGCTAAAGTTTTAAGGCCCATTTTATTCACTCGAAGTTGAACACAACTCGGGGAGTTTGCCATATAAAAATTCCGAAGTTGTGTTCAACTTCGAGTGAATAAAACGGGCCTAAGTGAAGTTAAACACGAAATTTTCTCTACGAAGTAGCTTAATGGCTTCTTAATTTTCTATGTAGAATATGAGAGTAGACAACTGCCTTAGTCAGGCTTACATTTACACCATTTACATGAATTAATTGTTAGTGGAAATTTAACTTTATGTAAGAGCACAAATACTAAGACAAAATAAATAGAATGTTGTAAAGAAGAGAGGCGAAAAATAAAGCCAACGTGATGTGACACGTTTTCCCGGTATGCGATATAAGTTCAGTTTAGCTGTAGAGTCGGAAGTAGTCGGTTGAAGAGATGAGTTGAGTGCAGTTGTAGTCGGGCTGCCAGAAAGGTAGGATACGGAAAACTAATGAGTGTAAAATAATAAAGATCGTTATATATATATATTTATAAAGAAAGTATTGTGTTTTCATTATTATTTAGATCCCCAGAACCAACCACACATTTAGTACTTTTTCATTGATCTGTCAAAATTAAGTACACGAAAATGTGTTGCGCATTTTTTACGCGAGTTAAAAAGCCGTGAAAAGATTCCTCTACAGTCCGAGAAGAATTTTGTAACAACAACTCCCTCTTTGCTTAATTTTCCTTAGAGAAATTTTATGTGGAAAGTGGAAGGTTATTTTAAGCGCTTTAGAGGATCTAGTCTCTAGAATAAACACTTTGCTACTAACTAATTTTTCTCCAATATAAACGAGAAACATTTTTATTGCTTACGCACACCCATTCAATATAATTTTCTGTTTGTGCAGAAAAATAATTTAAAATCTGTCAAAACAAGTTGTGCTTACAAGTTTTCACTATAAAAATGGGCACAATTTTGCTCATCTATTTCTTCGGATGACTGTCCACCGATCGTTGAAATATAAACTTTTGCTTGTATCACTGCTGAAGTAATAGAAGAGACCTAATCACGTCTATCACAGAATCCGTCGTATTCGGAATTTTGCTACGAACCCCGAAAGAATTATCATAAAATCCGTCGTAGAGGAAAAAGTTTGCTACGAATTTCGTCGTAGGGGAAATTGCTTGCTACGAGTTTCGATATTCGTAGCAAACATTTCCTCTACGACGGATTTTATGATAGTTCTTTCAGGGTTCGTAACAAAATTCCGAATACGACGGATTCTGTGATAGACCTTAATATTTTTGACAGCTGTCACGTACAAAATGTAAGACAATTTTCAATCATAATATACATATTCCTCTATTTGAATTTGAACGTTGAAGTTGATTACAAACACGAGTTGATCTGCAATTAAAACTTTCTATTTTGACAGCTGACACCTCCGGAAAATAAAGATTTAAACTGCAACTATTACTGAAAAAGAGGAAATTTAACTTCAAGCTTAGCAAAGCGACCAAACTGGTGGCATATAGACTGAGGCGTATTCCCCCTTTTAATAAACAAATACTAGTAAGCTATCAAACGTCAGATATAATACAGTACTTTGACCTAGCGACTGTGGGACTGGTAGATTAGTGGATTGTTTAAAAACCCAAGTACCACCGAGTGCTTTTTTGTACAAGCTGTGAATCATGTTGATACATTTTATGTCTAGCGTTTCGAAAACAGGGCATCTGGCATTTGTCAAATTACTTCTCCCCATTCCAAAATACGGGTCAAAGCAAGTATATAGGGTAGGTAAATAAAAAAAAAATAATTTCAAGGACTGTTAGGGGTGGACGTCTATCATGACAGCATGGATGTTAAATATTTGCACAAAAATACTTCAAAAATCAAACAGATTTGCAAAACCAAACATAGATTACCTGCGGAGATGATACGTTTGAGCGAAAACCAAAAGTACGATGATGGTAAAGGAAATTTAATACTATTCCCAGGCATAGATAATTTGGATTTATGAAAATTTCGGTATAACACTTGGATAAAGGTCAAAAATAGTTCTGCTGAGCTTCAAATAGTTTTGTTCCAACTGGAGCTGTCAACGTGGCTGAAATAAGTCTGTAAAAATTCTATGAAAACGAGGCGATGCAGTAAAACAATTTAAACATGTTAAAACGTTGTAAAAGCTGCAAGGGAATTATACTGAAATGACATTTTCTATGCGCCGATGTCCGATGAGCATTGACGCTAAATGTATGTACCTAAGAAGACACGAGTGCTGCTACTTTTAGATTTAAATCTCATTTAAAAGGTTGCTGAATTTAATAGTTTTCAAAAGGTTTTACACAATGACAGCTGTTTTCCACTCCACTAAAGACTGAAATTGTATAGCTGCTTATTTTAATCTGTTTCACACGACTTCCGGTTTTGTTCTTTGTGCTGTTAAACTTTCTGTTGATGTTGCTCTGTCGGTCTTATTCTCTTGTTAGCAAATGGGTCATATACTTCTTTTTATTTTCTTTGAATATTCTCTATTTGCGAACCCATTGGACCGTATAGCCTCACGATTATGGATGAACGCTTCAACTGAAATTAATTAGCAATCAACGCCAAACTAAGTATGTAAGTGACCAGTGATCTGCATTAAAAACTAACTGTCCTATGTTAACTAAACTTTGTTTCTTCATCCATTTTTGGCTAAATTAAAACTCATCCAACCCAGTTGCAGACTTGAAACCCCTCTTAACCCAAACTCAAACCAACCAATTAAATCGTCCTGCCCCTCGAGAGCAATAAATTCCACAAAATGCGCATAAATCACGACGACCACCTTGTAGACTTGTCACAATTGCATGCTTTTGCCAGTGGGTCTCTTAAGTGCCTTCCACCAAAAGACGCCTCATACATCTCTCCCTTGGGCATTCCTTCAAAGAAAACATTTTCCACCCAAAAGAAAGGGTTAGTTAACTCTAAAGAAAAATTAAAAAAAAAACTGTCCCATCTCGAGAACGCGCTCCGAAACTCCAGAAAAGGATCAAATTGTAATTATTTTCTTATTTCGTAAACATGTTCTGCTATTTCAATTTCATAACAATTCTTCCTCATCAAGGCTGTCATAATCTTTTCACAAATATAATTTACATATTTAATTTCTCCCTATACCAGGCAGACGACACATTACACGCCACCCAGTATTTTCGTATGAAAAATCCTTTCCCATCTCTTAAAGCGCACCTTTTCCTCTGCGTAATATAACGTTTTGTTTCTTGGCGGCGGCGTGATCCTTTGTTGTTCAACTGTATTGTGTGTATATGCGTCCCATTTGAGAACAATATGATCCTATTTGTCGGACTGTTTTCATATTCATGAGTTTGCCTAGATTAAAGTGAAATAAATTTTGAAACTGCTCAAAATATTGAACAGTTCAAAAAACCGAGAGAAATGTCAGAAGACGAGGTTTTAAATCTGAATTTGATATAGGATTTCTTTTGAAGGTTGTGTTAGAGGACGTGGATTTGGGTATACTGTTTAAAGGAACCTTGCTTAAAAGGTTTGGGGTAGTGGCTGCAAAACTCTATACGAGCTGCATCGGCTATTTATTAATGCCTGGTTTCTAGTTCAAGACGAGAACAGTCACACCACAAATCCTCTTCCCCATTAAAATGACGGAAATTGATGTAGATTGAACATTCGGGTATCTGCAGAGATAGAGGAATGAGAAACAGCTAAAGCTACGATTACTCATGACACTTTTCATGTCGAATTTTGACATGCCGACGTCACTATGACGTAGACATTTGTCGTAAATTTCAAGCGTTTCCAAGCGGCACACGAGTGACCATAGAATGGCCCAATTTTTGTAACGTTAGCATGTCAAAATTTGCCACGAAAAATTTAACGTGTAATCGTGGCTTAACGTTTACCAAAAGCACCGAATACTACGACGCTTCTTTGTAGACATAAACAAAATTGAACACTTTTTCAGAAACTTTGTAGACCTGGAGACACTTCGATATAACCCACTGTATAAGCAACCGTTAGATTTAAGCAATGTACAAAATTTGGCGAAGATCTCACACAGGTTAGACCTGCCGCGATCTAAAAAACTGGAACTGAAATTCAAATATCGTTTTCAAAAGTCACACGATCTCGGCCGCACATGAGGGTTCTAATTTGTCCGCGTCCAGTAACGCATATTTTGCTTATTGACGGTGCCTCGCTTCGTCGCTGAAAATTTTAAATTGGGCGTTAACGCTCTTAAGTTGCGACGTCCGATTCGGAATTTCTTTAGTCAATTTTAGTGAAATTCGCTTATAGCGACTTCGGATATAATGACGATTCTGTATATAACATCCGTCTTTTGCAATAATTTGAAAAATTCTTTCGGATATAGCCAATGCAAAAATAATGAACGTTGTTTTTTTTTTTTTTTAAATTTGTCCGAATAATAAAAGTATAAACACAACATGTAGGTACCTATCTACTAGTAAAGTATAAGTCTTCTTATAATTTGTCTGAACTTTGGTTAAAGCGACATTCGGCTAGTGTGACTATTTAAGCCCAGTCCCTTCACAACTCCTTGCTGTACTTCACCACGATAAGAATGTTGATTTTACCGAATATTTTGACATTGACAGTTCGGTAATCGGTTTAAGGGTACGTTCACACTAAAAGTTTGAAGTTGTCAAATCGATAATTAAAGAGCCCTTACTAATAGATGGCGCTGTCTTAGTATTAACTTTTTTAAGGTCTCGCGCTATAGTCCGGAGTTGATCTTGGCCTTAACCAGCAAACGTTTCCAGGCAGCACGATCTTTAGTCAGCTAAGCTACCTCCAGTTTCGCACCTAAAGTTGGTTTACTGCACCGTTGCTCGGGTGTGGATTCGAGGATCTTCCGGGGGCGGAGTATTTGTGTCTATTTGCTATACATAACTTTTCTGGCTTCTGTCTATGTCGTACTCGATGTACAGTCCATCATTGTATCTTCTCCTTCATTCACCGTGTATACAACCAGGACTAAAAGGTACGGAAACAATTTTCCTCTGGAAACAACCAAGATAAACCATCATTAGGGTCTCTATTAGGGTCTAGAGAGAATTTTGCTACTCAATTGATACCTTATAGCCCAAAAAGACAGCGATTGGCAAGAGTTATTCTGCGTTACAGCTCAGCGCTGCAGTCATTGTCTGACTTCTAGTTACCTATATCTAGTCAAAGACAAAGTCCCTAAAGATGTCAAAGTTATCTTCGTCTTTGGTGATGTTCTCTCCGAGACGTCGGTGTTGGGTGTCTTTTTCTTGTTGCGCTGCCTTATCTGTCATGATATAATTAGTGTCCTATCCTTTCGAATCCCAATCATAATTTATAAATTGACTCAATCCGCCACGCACTGTCAAATTAAACAGGTCATGACCATCATAAACCTCATCATCACTGCTGTTCTTTTTAACACGAGAATTTATTTCCTTTTGAACAGATATTTGACAGTTCTCTCACCCAATATTCGCTAATGAAGTTCATGCATTTAATCCACTCCTGCCCATTCTCGCATTAACCCCTTTTTTCCTGCAAAAACTCACCAAAAATAAATCAAACACTACTGATAAAAATACTAGTTGATAGATCACAGCACACACAAACGGGACGCATGTTCCCGTAGTAAATCACAAGAGTCCTCTTAGCTGCCACTTAACCCCTTCCCCGCACAACAGAAATCCAAGCAAAAAATGCCATAAAACGACCAAAAAAAAAAAAGGTAAAGGACACGCAAAAAAGCACGTTGTAAAAAAAAAAAATACTCGTAATCAAATAAAAATGATCAAAGATCGATGGGTTGACTAGCTAAGGGCGCAAGTGATGTGCACGTTTATTTTTGTTGCTGCCGCCGTCACTTTTCGCTCTAATGAGCGATCTGATGGGACAGCGTTGATAAGGAGTGCGCGGTGTGCCGAGATCCACTGATATAGGTTGAGCTGTGCAATGAAATTCCTCTAATTTCAATTTAATTTGATGGAAAACGCGATGTCCGCGTGTCGGTAATAGTCTCGGTGACCTACCGCGGCCGAGTGTCACACAGTGTTCTTTTTCTTGAACAATAAAATTCACTACGACCGCCTAATTGCTGATTTTTCTTCAAGTTTAATTGCTTTGTTTGTATTTGCTATCGCGTTCAGTGGTCGGTTTCTTGGGTGGGGTAGGTCGGCTGGAAAATTGCTTTCAGTGTTTGTCAAACGAAAACAATTTAGGGAAGCAATCGACTTTTATGGACTTATGAAACGCGTGATCTCGAGATGATATCCATAATAGTAATTATAATTACCACAACAAATTTCCATTTCCTTTGAAATGACCGGGAGTAAACGAAACTTCTTCCTTTTTTAATAAGCGCACTTTCACCCGATTGCCGTTGCAACTTGCAAGGTATACTGAGATCTGAGACCGTCAACTTGTACAGTGTACACCTCCGATAATTTTTTTTTCCGAAATCTGTCATTTTAGACTGAGTATTTTTTTTTTAGAAAATGAAAGGGACGTCGAGCTAAATAAGAGATCTATTGTACCTACCAATTGTCAGAAAAGTTTAAGTCAATTGTTAAGGAGTAAAAGTTTTTTTTTTTTTTATCCGAGGGTAGGTGAAAATCTTCCAAAGACACTATGAGAATAGCAAGCTTGTTCTCATAGTAGTGTCAGATTTTTACTGACTAAAAACACCACCCTTCTAACGATTGTTAGATACTGCAACTAAGATATAACTTATCAAGCAATTTTTCTATCATTAAATAACAACTTTTGACAGGTTACTTTCCAGTGAAAGATCCTGCGTATTCCGCAAATTAGACGCGGTTAATCTTATCTTGCCAAGCGGACGGTTTCGTTCTTTGTAGTCGGCGCAATAAATTGCTCTCGTCCAAGATTTTTCGGACTGTATTGTTGATATTTCCGATTAGTCGGTTTCTATGCTTTCTCGCGAAGCTTCTAGTTTCAGCTTCGATTGTTGGAATTCCGAGATCCCTATGGATATCGTCGTTTCTAATATACCATGGTACTTGTACAATTTCTCTAAGAACTTTATTTTGAAAAGTTTGTAGAATATTGACATTTGTTTTCTTGGTACAACCCCAAAGTTGTATACCGTAGGTCCACACCGGCTTTAGTACTTGCTTGTATAAAAGCAGTTTGTTCTCAGTACTGAGCTGGGAATGTTTTCCGAGTAACCAGTACATTTCTCTATATTTTTTGATATCGAGTTCTTTGCGTTTCATTTTCACGTGCGAACTCCATTTCAGCTTTGCGTCGAGTGTCATTCCCAGGTATTTGGGCTCGTTTGCAAAGGGTATTCGGGCCAAGTTTAGAAAAATTGGCAAGTCATTAGTTTTCTTATAAGTGAAATTCACGTGAACAGATTTACTTTAGTTGAGGGCGATCCGCCAGTTCCTTGTCCATTCATTTACCTTATTCACTGCGGCTTGCAGTTTTGTAGTCGCTTCTTCGATTGTATTACCTACTACTAGGATAGCTGTGTCGTCGGCGAACGTAGCAAGTAAAAGTGACACACAAAATGATGCTAGCCTAAAAAAGTTGTGAGCACATTCAGAAAAATCACTTATTTAAAATCAATCAACTTTTGGTTGATTAATCAATTTCCTCTCCAAATTTTCTCGGTCGTAAATAACAAACTAACTAATAACATACCAACTGATAAAGTGTGTTATTTTTAACAGTACGATATTACCTTTTTAACTCGCTATAGTTTTCAACAACAAATGCTCTTTTATTTTGTACAGAGACTTAATTTTTATCCATTTTTTTTAACTGAGCAAAAATTCCACTCGGTTAAGGTTAAAATTTCTGCGTGAGTTATCTTAAGTCGTCTAAATTAGTCTGGAAAGATTTAACTTGAACGCAAAAACTAAATTGCTCGGGAACGTTACATTTCCTACGTCAGCCACATATGCGAACTGTCAATTTAACTTAGTACCTAATCAGTCACGAATTACTTGACGTCCACCCCTATACGTAACTATTAACTAAAACGGCTGCTTACGTATATTACCGATTTCAGCCAATAAAAAACCGAGATACATCTAGTTAGACAGCTGTCAGACTTACTAAACTAGAGACTTGAATGTTCCCACTCATATAATCGCAAAAGTTGTACAACAGCTCCGATACATAAACGTTTTTACTTTTTTATATGACAACTGTCAAAAAAAGTTCGTATTTCTTTTTTTAGAATACTTGAATACTCGGACTACTTAAATAAAAATCTGAGAACAGCATACCTACTGTGACAGCTAACCACATGATTTTCTGATCTGGTCAGGACTCAGGAATTGATTAACGCACACAGAAATAGAAAGCAGTTTGTGTAGCAGACCTTATAGGCATTTGACAGCTTATGCTCACGAATAGTTCAGATCGC
Organism: Cheilosia vernalis; assembly: GCA_949126925.1. NCBI lineage: Eukaryota > Metazoa > Arthropoda > Insecta > Diptera > Syrphidae > Cheilosia > Cheilosia vernalis. The sequence continues at coordinate 6,513,817 of OX421360.1, read as the reverse complement.
TCTGAACACACTCGGATTAGAACATGCACGCGTGCCGTTCGAGTTCTGCTTAGTGTCCCACTCAAAACGAGAAAAGAAAACTATGGGAAGTTATTGCGAGCGAAAAGTGGTTGGAAGCAAACAAATTTGGAAACTAAACATGAGGTTTCTGAAGTCTTTTTGAGACTGTATGAATGTGCAGATTTATAAAAGCGTTGGTTTTCTCCATTTCTATTTTGATTTCTTCAGGACGGGCCCTCGGGTTACACTATCGTTTCACACAAATTTTTTATACATTTCTGGCGCAATAGGCTTTGAAAAACCAAGATACTTTTGTTTACAATTCTCTTCCGTCTTAATCTGCCACGCATACTGGGTCTTTTCAGACAGATTGCCTCATAAATCTGCTGCATATATCAATTCCTTGGATCATTAACCACAAATTAAATAAATCGACGTCTCCCTGCAAACAAAGAAGTTCTGCACGAAAAAAAAAACACTTCAAGGGTACCTTTATTTGCTCACCCAATGTCCCGCTGAACTGCAAAAGAAACTAAACACCATCCCTTTATCGAGTGACATGTCCTGTGACTAAACAAATATTTTTCTTACGTTGAGCCGTTTTTTGTCAAGAAATCGTTTGCATAAGTCGTGCACATATAGGAGTCGTCCTCCTAAAAGGTGATTGAGAAAATATTTTTCCAAGGATTAAATAAAATTGAAGACAAAAAACTGTGCCGGCGAAAGGGAAAACGTCCTTTATTGTCAATTTTCATCGGATTAGTCCAACATTGGTGTGTTATTGTGGAAAATTCGTTATCGACAAATCGATAGCATATCGAAAGGAAGAATCTATCATCATTGCGCGAATTGCTGCTCCTGAGAAAATCCTAGTATATCCTTTCGAAAGTAGAACTTATCGATGTTGATCCTACATTACGGTCGCTGAGAGAAACGGAGAGAGAGAGGGAGAAATGTGTATCTCTGCGATAAAATGCAATAGGGGGACAAATTAAAAGAAAGCAAAATAAATAAGAAAAGAAAAAGGCTTCAATGTCCTTGCCCTTTCTTTTCCTTATTGCACAACAATGAATTGGTTAATTTCGCAGATGACGAAGAATCGGAAAAAAGGAAAATTGCTCAAGGCGATATACGAACAGCACCAGGTGCTATGCTGCCAAAGGAAGCAGATCCCGGAAGATCAGCTACACATGTACATTCTCCATTTGAAAGGAGCTCTATACTATTTGCACTTACAAACCACTTTGGCATAGCAAATGCGGAGAAGTATACACACGAAACAATGCGCACGTATGAGAGGTAATTTTAGCGCCTACGGGCGTCCTTCCCATTGATCCGATTTCGAGAGGAACGGCAACTGGAGGTAGGAGAACGACGACGATGACTCCCAGGCAGGATCAATGATATAATGACACAGATACGGAAAACACATCGCATGCGAGAAACTGTGCCGTATATACATGCAACGCAATAAAAGAAAACATTTAAATTTGTAATTTATTATTCATGACAGTGACGTTGATGATGATGACTTCATCGTCAATCGCGTGACAAGGCTACAAACACAAAAGAACGCAATGAAGCGCCTCCTGCAGTTGATTGATTTCGTGTCCTTGAGCAATGAGCACTGGGGTATTCTTGTAAATTTCACGCCTCTTCAGATTTCCGATGGATTTTTGCACTGGCGATGTGACTGACGGATGTGGCAACTCTCGAATTGTCATTATAAGGTACTCAAATAAGATAGAAAGGACTTCTTGCATCGCATTTAGCGGGAAGTTGAGCAACTGGCAAAATATTGCTGACAGCCAGGAGATTTGTGAAAATTGGTACAATTTCTGACAGAAGTCACATAACTTACGACAGAAGAGATTATTTAACATCACCTCCGTAGTATCATTTTTTTACCTAGATGGCGCTTATTAAAGTCTTTTCCACTGGCTTATACAATCAACTCGTTCTATAGCCAACCCAAGTTGGTTGCGGTGTTTCTCCATCAATTGTGCGCGTCAGCTAAATCGGGTTCCTCCTCTCAAAGTCGCGACAAGCGGCCTAGTTTTTGACCACGTCCACATCGCCTTATATACTCCAACCTGAATCTTTCATTCAAAACTTCCCATAAGCTTTGCGTGCACTTTCGGCAAGGTCTGTACTTCTGGGCCAAAAAAAAATGTTTAGGGCTTTAAATCTTGGATAGCTTCTTAACCGGAAAAATGCGATTGGCTGGCAGGTAATTGCAGAGGGTTGGCAACGTGCTTAGCTAAAAATGTGTATCCATTAGGAAATGTTTCCTCAGTGGCCGATGTCGGAAGTCGTTTATCTATGCATACTTCGGTAAAGGCCCAACCAAGCACTTCTGTTTTAAACATAAAACTGATAGCTCGACCCGATAATGTCAGAAAATGACATCATTAGCTTTTGCAAGTAGTTGATAGTATTTTTAGGACCTTGCCGAAGATGGTAGCTTTGTATTTCGTTAGTACAATTTCTTCAAGAATTATGTTGAGGAGGGTACGTGGTAGAGCGTCACCCTATCTTGAACCTTTTTCGACACCAAAGAGCTCATATTTTAGCGAGGTTTTTTCACTCTCTTACTAGTTTGGCAGGGATGCCGAAATTTGTCATATGCTTTTATAAGTCGACCCTAAAGTCTGTACAGAGGTGGTACGCTATCGTGAGTCTCCTATAAAAGGTCGTGTACCATTCGTTCGTTTGCTGGACTTTTTGGAAGCTATTTTTGACTGTCATCGGTCGGACGAATCATACTAACTGACAGCAAAGTATTGAATGTTAATTACCGCTGTAATTGTAAATATTTGGATAACATCTGCGGCTCAACGTTGTGCCGAAATACCCCGACCTGAATATCCAGGCCCTTTGCTTCGCATACAAAAAAATTAAGCTCCTCGACAGACTGCAACAGAATCGAACGCTTCCAAAAAATCGCGGCTATTTTTGTCGGCTTTGTGACCTTTTTATATGACAAGTACTGCCAACGGGATGGTCACACATCATAAACCATGCACACTGATGTCCACCCCAAAAGACCACTATCCCGCGGGCGATAAAACTGAAAAACTCTTTTTTTTTCTACATAAATTGACTACCACAAAACCGAACCATATCTAATGGTTAATGATTATAATTCCTTCAGGCTCTCAGTGTGCACAACTTTTGCGCACACGCACGTGTTTCGTTATCAATCATCAAAATGAAGTAATTACAACTTGGCTCCTCTAAGCCACCGCCAGTCAGATAGAAATTCATAGAATTAACCCTAAAAAAGAGAAGCCCACCTCTAACTGGACGGTCATATACCACACACAGCAAAACCACAGGCGACGAGCCAGTCGTTGTTCCTACCACAATAATTTTAATTTGACCCTGTCATTAGGACTGATAAAGACAATCAACTTTTAAGTGCATTATGGCGTTTTTCAACTTTCAGTTTTATGACAACTGATGGTATCTGTTTCACAAGCGCGTACGTCTGCCTCTGCTGGGTGACAGTCATCAGAGTTTGCTTTGGTCCGAAGTTACGGTAGAATGCACCCACCCACCATGCCCACAAGTCCATATTATGTGAAAAGTCAATAGTTTGACAGATTGTCATGCAATCTGCAGTCACCATCTCAGAGCAAATTGATTTCGTTTCCTGTTGGACAGTTGCCATTCGTATTCGTCGCTGCAGGGCTTAAAAAATAACAAACTCGACTGATGATTGACAGGCATAAGTCACCACTGTGCAGTGTTCGCTATGTGCGCACTGCGCCATATGTCGGATTCTGGGCGAGTGCAGTGTCGAGTATTTGCTCGGCGGTGGGTTAATGATGTCAAACACGGAGTTGCACCAAGTTTAGGTCTTTTCAACAGCATTTCCACGCAAGTATGTAGGCAATTGTTGATTATTTGTTTCTGCCAAAAGGGTGACAATGACAAGCGACTGCAACTGCTACTGCGAACTACTGTCATGTAGTAATGAAGATATTTTGCACATACATGCGTGATTAATGAGGCACGTTTGTGAAATGGCTATGGATGCAATTTCGCGACATGATTAGTCCTGGTTGTGTCAAATTTTTTGTAAGTAATTCGAATTAAACTTGACGTTTTCATAGGCGTATGATCATTAGTGACAGCTAATGGGTGGTTTCTAATGTTTGGTAGAATTTTATCAAATTCTGGTTAAAATAGAACAGAAAAAGAGCCATTTGCAAGTGTTATTAATGATTCATTTTTTCGGAATGGTTGAAAAGGATTTGCAAATGACAAATGCTGTCTGGTGTCAGTGCATCTAATTTTTCGTAAATAATGTGAATTGTTGAGGGCGACACTGACATTTGGCTGAAGAGCCTCTTAATTATGTGGTTTTGGAAGTTCTGTCAAATGATGCTGTCATGATTACTTGCCATTAGTTGTATTGACTTTCGGAAAATTATGCCAGCGTGCAAGTTTCCCACATTTTTGCTCAAGTATAACCTAAAAGAACATTGAAACTGACACATGAGGACAACACCGTGGCGTATTTTAAGAACGGTTTTTTTTTTCTCGGGAATATTTTGATGCGTTTCTTGAGGGTATTTTTTTCCGTCGGTTTTTTCGGCGTATCCGTTTCTTTGACATTTAGGACATTTTTCGGGTCATTCGTTTTTTTGCCAATTCAATGTTTTGATTTTTTTTTTTTTGTAGCGTTTGGTACGTTTCTTGTGTCTATTTCTGAGGAGTTTCCGGTAATTTTTTTTTTTTTTCTTAAATATGTTGGCTTTTTTTTATGAAAAGGGGTTTTTTCAAGACTATTTTGGGGCGTTTCATGGAATTTTTGTTCGAGCCATTGTTTTGGCAGTTTTTAAAGCTATTTTTTGTGATATTTTTTTGGGGCAGTTTTCGCTGAGTTTTTGGGGACATTATTTATTATTCTTACAGCTCTTCTCTTGTTTTTTTTTTTTTTTTTTTTGGTGTCGTGAAGCATTTTTGGTCGTCTTCAAGGAGAATTTTTTCTAAGCTATTTTTATATTTTTTGAGGCATTGTTCGAATATTTGGAAGGCTTTTTTCAAGTGCTTTTTAGGCATTTTTAGGTCACGAATACCTACCTCTACCCTTACATATCAATTGTCCGATTTGAATGTTTTTTTAAGTTGAATTATCCAATTATGATTAGAGCAGGTCCGCCTTTAATTAGGGATCGATAGTGTCTGGATGGTTGCTGTGTTTGACTGATTGTCAATCTTGACTATTACAGACAAAGGGGCTCATATTAGACTTCTGAGAATTATTAAGACAGTATGAAAGGAAATTCCGTCTATTAGAGGTTGTTTTTACTATAGAATAATATTGAAATCTAGCAATTTGAGAGTGTACCGGAGAAAGCTGTTTCAACTGTCACAAAAATACTAACGCCCTCTTAAACGATTTTCTGGGGCAAGTTAGGCTAATACTCGCATAAACCAATTGCTCCAAATATTTATATTTTAAGGACATTCATATTGAAATATAGTCCTAGAAATTGTTAATGTCGTTCTTTGTGTTCTGTTTCTGTTTGGTTATTTTCCTTGTGTTCAAAGCTACATTTCATTTCAATAAATCATTGTCCACTGACAGTTACTGTCTATTCCTCAACGAAAAACCCCAACTAAATACCGAAATCTTTTTTCATACTTACGTTTCAAAAACGATTATCATCACAGAAAGAAAATAAATTTGTTAGTCAAAAAACTGAGGAAATACTACAAAATTTCAGCCATGTCCTTCTTGGTTAATATTTTGTAAAATTATTCAAGCCAATGAACGTATTTCTGTCACTCTGCGACAAGGCTAATTGAATTCATAAATCATAAATTCGGAACACCAAAATATTTCTTGTTACCTAGTGTAACCTTAATTATTATTCCCATTTCAAAGTTGCTGCGCACCTGTAGGTAGGTACTCGGCGATCATCCCGCATATGATCAATCCACCTCCCCTTGGTCTGAATCTACATGATACTCCTACTCAGGCCGGCTTATCTGTCGTCTTTCTCGTTTTTTTCCCTCGATGACCGCTTTCGACAAGAAAATACAAAATTAAATAAACATTTTGGACACGTGCGGGCGGTGTTGCGCACCTCAGATGCAAAAAGCAATACCCAGCCAGAATACCACACAAATGAAGAAAAACAAAACAAAAATCGAACAAAGAAGATGTGTAAATGTTGAAAAAGATCCTTATCACCCATACAAAGTTGGATAGTCCTGCTGGTAGTGGACACGAGTCAACGGGAAGAAGCCAATTTGCGGGCAACGTACTTCCACTTGGTGAAAGGGAACGACAGCCAGCCAAAGCCAATGTTTTCAGTTTCCGTTTGACGGCATTCAACATTCAACTGCAGAGAGACCGAGAGAAGAACAGTTGCGTGTGAATCTGAATACTTGCTCGTGTGTTTGTGAGAGGAAAACCCATTTTAGGGGTTGTTCAACTTGGTTCAATATCTCGGTCTTTCCATTTCAATCCAACCAAACCAGACGAACAGTAGCCATCCGTCGTTCCAATGAATCATTCGCCTTCCGTGTGTCCTGCCGAGCGGATGTCTTTCTAACCGTGCGGTGGATTTCTACTCACCCAAGTAAAAGTGTGTTAACGTATTCATAGTGTTTAGTGCAAAAAAATACTATATGAAAAGAATTGATTAAAAAATTATGTGAAAACAAAACATTAGTGACAAAATAAATTAGTGAAACGAACTACCAAAAAATAAAAGCGCAGCAGATCATCAGCAGCACGCACCCTTGGATTTTAACTCTTCGCCACAAAATTTGGGCGGTAAGTAATTTTTTGCCCTCTTACACTCCTTTCTATTTCAAGCCCTCTTTAACCCACATACCTATCGTGTAGGTGAACGATGTACAAAATGTACAATGTTCCCGCTTCCGTGTGCTGCCTCATTATGCAGGAATGCACATCCTTTTTCGGCTTCCGCCATATGTTTTGCATTTGAATGTGAGATAAGTACAATCCAAACAGATCCATTACAGTAACTAAGTCTGGCTGAGTTTTTACAATAGATATCAATTAATAACGATCGTCCTTTTCGTGCGAGAGAAATGATGTAGGTACATGAAACATTTCAGTTCATCCTGTTGTGATTTTGTTAATGGAAAACATTTGTAAGTGCGTTACGGCGGGCGGGCGGGACTGACTAAAGTCTACACTAATTAGCGTATTTAATGGAAATAGTTCCGACTGGGATGTTGTAGATCATTTCAATATGTTTTCGAGGTCGTTTCGATACCGCAGACAGTGCGCAAGGATGTGATTTTTAGGAATGAGGAATGTGACGTTTATAGTTGTGGGATGGTTCAGATAAGAGGACAAGGAGAGGGGGTTATTTATTCAAATAATTTATGAAACATGTGAAAAATAGAGAGGTGCACTTTTAGCACTGGATATGTGTGAATAGTTTTTGTCCGCCCTTTTCATAAAACTTTATTGAGCAAAGGATCGTGTCCTTGATCAAGAAATATTTTTTCCTTTTATGCAAACCAGAGATGAATTCGCGATGGAGTATAGCTTTCCAATCGAAGATCAACCAAGTTTTTCGTGTAGCCTCAATTTATCGTTCGATCCTCAATAGCATAAGTTTGTAACTAGGTACCAACTGATCGTTCCAATTTTTGCCACGATCCATGTCCACTATTCACGATCAATATACTACTCTACTCGATCTGTTTAGGCTTTGTTCCATTTTTAGTTAGACATTGCAGACCATGCGACCTAGATGATATTTAACTATCAGTTAGAGGACGAGGAGACGTGGGTTAAAACCAAAAAATATTTATATTGAGACAGAATTGGTTTAATCCGCGAATGTATGTATGGATAAAAGTAGATCAACTACTTGTTTCGATCTGAAGGACAATCGATATTTTTGTTCGGACAATGATCATGCGGTGATCGTCAACACTGCCTGCTCGTCTTCTGATCCTCTATCGAATTTATTTTGTTAGTAGCTACTGATCATGCAAATTTAGAAGGATCCCACTTTGCTATTCTCGAAGGTTAGGTAGCACTTTTTTTTAACTGTCCTCTAGTAGTACGTTTGAGCCCATTCACAGTGCACTTATTTTTATCCATATTTGTACTGACCAGTCCGATCTTATAATATAGTTAAGTTTCATTTTACAAAAATGGTTTCATTGCAAAAATGGAAAGTTCTTCAAAGAGTCTTTTATTTTGGTCACTTCAAATAGTCAACTATTAATGTTTTGTTGGTCTTTATAAAGCCCCAAAACTGATCTTGTTTTTCCCTGACTTGATCTTATTTTGATGTCAGTTAGTCCTCATTAAAAAAAAAAAAACATTTTAGAGAAAGGGTAGATTTACAAACAAAACCATTTGCCATTCGAAATTTGTACTGATCGTGCCGACTTCAAAGGATCTTTAAATCATTTCTTCTGTTTCTTCGGGTTGTACAAAATCTGCTTTTATTCTGTATGACTTTGTTCTAATTCGAAGTTCTTGCTTCGAAATTAACACTCGTAGTTTCGTACTGATCGTGCCAATTTGCTTAAAGGCTGTTGTATCTGACCTATATCTGATTTGAGTGTTAGGTTGGTAAAATTAACTAACTGGTTCGAGTAACGAACTATAAGTTATTTCATGTTTTCCTTTGCTTGTACGCGACAGCCACGACTGAATTAAGGACTCATCTCTTAAGGCCATAGTTGTTATCCTCTTGCACTTAGATGACTGATTCACACTTTCCGTCGGCTTCAAATGCCACTGAACAGCTCATAGATCTCGCTCTTAAGCCACTGAAAGTGTTTTGCTTTCAAAAGGATCCTTGATTGATATCTTCATTGCTTACTTGGGTCTTTCCTTTATTAAGTCCATATTCATTGTTGTTTTGCAAATATTAGCAGTTTTAAACAAAGTAATATATTTAAACAAAGAGTTTGTCATTGATCACTTGTACTGATCATACTGACTTCATTTTCCTTTAACTTTTCATCTTCTGTATCATAATACGATGGCTTGGTGAACATGATTTTTTATCAACATGCCAACAATTCCGGTATAAAAATGCTAAGTCCTCGGACTCCTCTCAGAACTGTATCACAAAGTTGATCTTTTGTTGCTTTTTTTGGTCTTGAAGATCGCGCATATGATCGTCATTCTAAACCGGATTTGTTTTAATTAAATGACTTAAAACCCGGGTGCAAATTTAGTCAACATTTTAAAAGGCGTTTCAACTATTTATATGTCCAACTACATTGTCAGTTAATCGATGTATTCTCTCTTTCTGTGTCGTTCTTTCTTGAGTTGTTTATCCAAAAGGATAGGCCCTGGGTCATCTGTTTTCGGTTCTTTTTATAAAATAGCTCTTAGTCGTACAATTTGTCCACCTAATTTTGTTTCATAGTTTGCTTGCTGTCTTAAAGAGTATTTAATTTGCAAATATGTTTTCACTATTTTGTAGATCGAGTGCAACTAAATTCATTTAGCACAGCAAAGGGAGCTGTCAATGTCAGTAATTCATAAAAAGTTTAACAGGTGACGGACGCTTTACTATACGTTATGACCACTCTGACTCTTACTCCTTTCCATTGCAACACCGACGTATTTTTTGTATAGTGGGTCAGAATAATATTTACTATCAGTTTGTAACCACCACACAGTGGCTGCAGCATTAGGTGGTTTTCCATGCGCAATATCGAAACTCAGCTGGAGCTATCTGAATAAAGATGTCGAGAGTCGCATTGAAGTTAAATACGAGCAAAACTTAAAACAGATGTAAAAAAATACGTCTTCCGATTAAATTATATAACCTGCTTTCTCTTTCGTGGATCTGTTTTCAGTTGGTCAAATTTGAATGAAGAACGAGTCCTGTGAAAGAATTCGTAAAATAAATTCGACTACCAAACTTGTCAGTATCTTTTTCTTCCCCACTGTCTATTTAACGGACCACATTTCGTACTGTTACACACATTTGATTCCACTACTGTTGATCCCGCACCGCTCTTCGGTTCTTCCACATAATTTTGCACACTTCACTACCCCTTGACCGGAAACTCTATATCCCAATTGATTTCAATCGTCCTCCACTCGCTGATACCCATAAATGGCCAACTAACTCGCTGACGGTACGCGCCAGCTCTTAACAGCCCAACAAAAAACCCAACGCAACACTTATACCCACTTCTAAGCACTCTAACTCACTTCAAACTTCATTAGTTCTCCATTCACTTCGTTTTGCATATGCCGCTACCGCTATGCCGCAAAAAAGGACAGCTTGGTCCTCGATGCCAACATCGCGGCGCTTAATGAAGTGGAAGTAACCGAATGAAACTCTGACCATTAAACCCGAAAACGCGAAAAACGTCCACGAATTAAATACGAATTGGCGCAAGAGTAAAACGACACCCCTCTAGCATTAGACCGTACGGAACTTGTTCGCGTACTCATTTCAGACAAAGTCTTGCAAAAGTTCACGCTAAATCAAACATTCACAAAAAAAAAACGAGGACTCGTATTCAAAGGAATCACATTTTTGGCGCGATTTCCTTTCATTCTTTGAGCAGAAATCTGGTTGATGTACGTAAGTTTTGCGAAAAGAAATCTTGGCGACGCCTTTCTTTGGGTGAATTTCCTGTTTCGTTTAATGTACTTCCTTCCGTTCTCCTTTCGCAAAAAAAAAATACCCATAGGCTATTATTTGCGTTTATTTTTTTGCTGCTATACGTTTCGCGATATCCAGCTGATCCTGTTTTAGGGACAATTGTATAGAGGAAACCATGAGACACGCTCTCGGATCGCTGATCCTGAGAAAATCCATTGGGCTGTTTGTTTGCAGCCGCACAAATTACGCGGATTTCTTCGTGACAGTTAAAATTGAATAATTAGCGGTGGGGTTTTGGCAAGCGATTTCTATCTGTCGTTGGACAGGATCAACTGGTTTAGGTAGAATGAGGATGGGCTTTGAATCTGCGCGACTTCTCATTTGCATCGGGTTTAAAACCAGCCCGATTCCCATGTCAAAAACGGTCGTTGCGGGGATCCTTTGTTGGGTTTCAATTGTGTTGAGGCAGCTTTTATGTCGTATCTTCTGGAGGAAAAAAAAAAAGAACTGCTGGGGAAAGTTTGTGTAGCTTTAAATCTATTGTCAATTTCGGTTCTATCCACACCACGATCACTTCGTTGTCGCTCATTTTTATCCCCATTCACGGCACAGATATTCCACATATTTGAAAGCTTTTTAAACAAAATATTCTCATAACAAGATCGCAAGGAATGTATACCTATTGCGGTGATCGCTTTCGATCTTCAGCGATCACTTTTGTCAGTGAGTTTAAAGTGATATCAAAAACTTCGTTGGTGAAAGACAATCACTTTTGATCGGCCTTCTCTTTCACGCATTGATCTTGTAGTGATCGTCCATCAAGTAGTCTGGACTGTTTTAGATAAGGAACTCGCTTTGAAACAATATTTTCTTTTGCTCATTGATCTCGCAGTGACCCTCCACGTAGTCTGTGCTTTCCCTAAAGAATTTTCCTATTCACACCTACTGATCGTGCTCAGTGATCAGCAAAAATGCCACATAATTTCAGCAGTCACTAAAGATCATCTTAGTTCATTCAGCACACCCGATAATCTCATCCTTCATCGGCACGGTCATTAGAGAACCATCACGGATCTGATCCTCTTCCCGTGAAGAGCAAAAAGCCAGCATCTTCTCCCTCCCTGACAATGTTCTCAACAAATCAGAGATCTCATTAATTTATTAGGACAAGATGCATCATAGAAACAGATACAACCTACATAAACAGACGAAAATCTCAAATTTCATCACAATAATTGTCGTCTGTTGTTTTGATGACGAAATAAGATGACGAATAAACTCCTAATCCTTTCATAATTATCTGAAAAAAAAATCAGGATACACATCGAAAATATATAGAAAAACAAGTTTAACCCTTCTCTCGTCAACTGATGGAATTAAAAACAGGACACAGGACCCGCTTCATATCTTGACAAACAGTTGACATTGACAAAACGTAAAAATTACACGGCACAGTACAGTAAGATGCGTATCCCTGCCCACTTTCTCCGATTGTAACCTTTTTTTTGTATATTGTTTATATCCTTGCAAGGCTAACTGTCCCATTTGGGAACAAGTTTTCTCCGCTTCGCTGACGATGCCGACATTTAATTTAATTTCTCTCGCATCCGACCAGTTGCTCTTGTTGGTATATCCCATACCCCCTGACCTGGTTTCCTTTTCTTCGATACAATTTTGTGTGACACGCACACGAAATATTAACAGAAACAAATCAAAAATTTGAAAAGGAGAAACAGGATCTCACGCAGTGAACAGATACGTGTTCTAGTCGTAGACCGATAGTGGCCCGAAGAAAATGTGTTATACAAATGGACATGAAAAAATTCTATTGAGGTCCTTGTGAAACGCTTGAATGCGTTTTTCAATTCGTTTTCCTATTTTTCCAACCGAAAAATGCGCGGAAATTTGTAATAAAGGTATACAACTTTTGAAAAAATAAGGATATCAAGTGGGAAAAGGTGAAAGTCATCAAGGTGACTGAGTAGGGGGCAATGCTTTTCCAAAACAAACACATTCTCTTTGTTTTTTGTTAGTGACATATTGTGTAAGGATACTGTAAACAACGCGGTATTTGTTGGGTATTTGTTGTGCCTATTGATTGAGTACTCTTCTGCTTGACTGGGTCCAGCGCAAATTTGTAAATGTTCCTGTTTAGTTTTGAAGTAGGCATCAAGTGTCAGAGGCACGCAGCGTTAAAAGAAGTCTATAACGTGCATTTGTGATCGATATGTCACGCATTCCTCATGTCGCCTGGAGAGGACATAATGATTTTTTTTTATAAAATATCTCCATCGAGTAGAAGTAGTGTAGATCAGCTAAGCAGATGTCACCGATCTTGTGTGAAAGATCTGGAATCGTTTACTTTGCATGATCACAAGGAAGATCGTTCGGAAAGCACACTTTGGCACAAGTAGAAAATCAAGCGTACATTTTTGGAAGTACCTATATTCCCGGCTTTTACCTACAAAAATGTAATCTCAGTATATTTCCTAAGTTTTCCAAAGGGAAGCCTTCATTGAAATAAGCGACATTGATCTCAACAGCACAAGCATATTCCATTTGTCTCGCTGATCATGACCCTAATTCCAGCACTTTTCAAGTGTGATCCTCAACCAAATTGCAATTTTTCATCGTGATCACCTCGACCAAACTGATCTTTTCAAACTTCGCCTGACCTTATTACTAAACTTCTTGACGAAACTTATCCTTCACTACTCACCCGATCTTCTCTTTCAAAATGCACGCAAAACTCCATCAAAGCAAAGCTCTTCAGATTTTTCTGAAAGCAAACCAGATTTAGTGTCGTCCTTTTTCACACGCACACCCCTCGATCGTTGGCAATTAAAATGTGCAAGATCGTACCTTCTCAGGCAGTAGATCTTTTCTTTAGCAACCATGCAAAACAAGACCACATTGATGCGAGTATTATTTTTGCAGTGAAACAGGAAACATCTCACCGTGGCAAAAGAAGCGGATCCTTTTGTTCCATGTTTTTTTGCGTTTATGCTAATTTTGTATAGACATTGTTACATATTCGCGCAACCGTTAAACAGGATCAGGAAAAGAATTCCGTTCTCCACACGACAAAAGAAACTGCACACCTGGATTCAGTACTGTGTTGACACTCTTTTAATCGGTAGATCCTCGAATTTCAAAAGATTATTTGAAAAACGATCGATCCGAAATTTGAGATTCTTTTTCCCTTCTTATCCTAAGATCCTGATGTAGCTCTCCTTCACACTCGTGTCGATGAAGAAAACATAATTTTATTATTTTTCTGTTTCCATTGCAGATTCTCCTTCAAGATGTTGAAATGGGCAGTGAACGGTCCCTACAGGCAGTCATACCTGCCGACAGTTGGAGAGAACACAACTACAACCAGCACCAGGAACCCTGATCAAGATTACACAATCCGCCGTAGGAGTGCGACAACGGCAGCAGATGTGTCTTCAGGTCGCCGCCGTTGTTCGCTTCCTGCACAATCTACCGCAATGAGGAGGTTGCGTAGAAAATCCTCCGACATTTGTTCGCTGAGAAGAAAATTGCACGGGGCACAAGACAAAGAGAATCAAATGACATCGACACCGCTGCCGGCGGGTCTGCGGAATGCTGCCAGTCCTCTGAGGAAGTTGGGCAGTCTGAAGGACCTCAGCAACATCACCCCGGAGAAGTCAGTCATTTCGAGCAAAATCGAGACACCTGTCGGAAAGGTTCCACAGCAACAGTATGCATCGACGCTGCCAACGTTCGATGTGGAATATTCGCCATGCGGTCTGGTTCCTGGGCCAATTTTGGCCCTCCGAGGAATCGGCATAGCCGACAACTATTTTGAGAAGCCGCGCTACCTCACTCAGGAGTTTAAGGAGCTCGATCGAAGGGACGAGAAACGTGCGAAAATGTCCACCTCAGCACGTCCAATCGATGAAGAGACCTCCTCGATAAGTTCATCCACGATGGGCGATCTTACGCTGGAGCGCATGATCGACGCGATCTTAGAGAGTGCGCGGAAAGATCGCAAAACACCCAAGGCGAAGCATCCTACGACTCTGCACCGGCATGTAATGTCTCCGACCTACACCCCGGCCGATGATCCTGCCAGTGACCTGCACGAGTTCTGGGACCCGCAAAACGAAAAGTACCAACAAGAGCAAGACCCACCCACTCGCGATGCCAACGCGGTTTTCAACGAACGCGAAGTGCGCACGCCAGACGTTTTTGAGAAGCTGGCTCCGCCGATGAACTTTCAGGACGCTGTAGCCTCTTGCCAATTGCGCCGCCAACGAGCAGTACGGCGGAAACGAAAACTCACCGATCTCAAGTGCAGTGTCAAGAACTCCGCCCAGAAACTTCTGCTCAAACGGAAAAGCCTCGGCGAGCGGCTGGACAGTCCGAAGAGGGTGGATGTGCCTAAGACAGTGAGGAACGTCAGTCCGGATAGCGGGCGAAATTCATCGAGTGATCTTGACGACTCCACCCTTGATGCTGGCAACTACACAAAGCGAAGACTGTCCTTTTCGCCGGCAAACATTGCATAGAGAGAGCAACAGCGATAACCTTCTTAAAATGACAGTATACGTAACGCCGCGAATGTACTAGATGAATTTATTTTTTTTATTTTGTTGTTAATGGAAATGGATTTATTGTGTCGAGTTATTTTGTTTTATAACAAAATAGAGCAGAATGCGCTTATTAGTTTTTATTTTATTTATTTTAAGTTTTGTATTCTATTTTACGTTTAAGTTGTTTTACTTTAAGTTGAAATTGAGATTTTATTCGAGAGAGAAAAATGGAGAGAGAGACAAACTATTATGTGGCTTTATTTGGCAAATGGAAAATTTATTTAAAATTCAAAAATATATTTAAATCACGAAAAGAACCAATTGTGTTGTTGTTTTTTGTTTATTGGTAGTTGAAAGTAAGTCATGTTAACTTTCGGACAGTTGCAACATGCAATTTCATGGTTCTATCACTTTGAGCGGTGATAATAGTGGATTTATTATCTTCTAAATGTATTTGTTGCAGTATATTCAGAAACGTCAAATAAATGTGCGTAAATATCAATAATCAAAGAATCATTTATTTTGACGTGGGGAACAACAGAAAGCAAAGGTGTGCTGATTCGAAGTCTTCTACACACAAATCTAAACATAAACAATGTTTAGACAGGTTCCCGACTGTCACGTAGGTATAGATTCTTTCGGAAATGGGTACATTCTAGTATTAAAAAGCGTCTACGCTACTTACGTATAAGTTACCAACCGGTTACGCATCGAACATGTAAAACTAGTGTGCATTATATTTGGCGTCTGCTAGCTTTTTTGTTTATTAAAAGGGGAGATGATTATTGAGTCTGACAGCAGGTTAACGTGATGCGTCGGAATTTCAATTGGTCCAGTTTGACTCCGCAAATAGTTATATTTCAGTTCACAAATACAAAGCTGACAAAAATATAAGCAAGATTTTGATTAACGAGTACTTAGTTGACACTTCCGATTAACTCTAGTTTTGACTGTTATTTCGATTTAAAGGTGACATTCACCAAAAATCTAATTTTCGCATTCAAGAGAAATCTACTCCACTCAAATCCAACAAAAAAATTTGCACAGGAATCTTAATCTTAATCCATTCTATAATTATTGTGTAATGTATTGATGTGCATTTGACAGCAAATACATACTAAAATTGGTTTGACTTACAAAAAAATAGCTAATAACTCTTGGGAAAATAAATAATTTTACCCTTATTTCACTTAGTTCCGAATTCACATCTACTTCTGTTCGGTTTTTTAGAATTGCACAATTGATTTGATCGCAATATTGTTACGTATGTCGCACCGCTGCTGGCGTTTGATAGACAGCTGGTCATCTAGTTGTCAATAGAGTACGGTTTTTCGAAATGTCATTGTAATAGATTACATAGATTCCAATTTTGTCTAGTGGGGAGACAGATAGACAGGGTACATTTCGTGTGCCTAATCGAACATAAAAACGTCACATGCACTTATTTGGGTTGATATTCGTGTTATTTGAATATGTGAAGTCTTCGACACTTTTTTAAGCTATTTCCATTCACTGGTTAAATTTTGTATTTAAACATTCGAAATTTCCGTCCCGATTGATTTCTAAAAATTTATACATAAATAACTTACAAAAGTAGATTCACCCGATGCAGTGCCTTTATTTTGTTGTAGAACAAATTCACGAAAACGTAAACAAACTCCACCAGTTGTCAAACTCAAACGCACTTGTATTGGTTAATCTGAAGCAAATCTGAGAAAATATCCAGATTCGCAAAAGTGGCCTGAAACCTAAGATTGTTTTTTTTGTACCAAACGAACATAAAAATTGCTGCGAGAACCAAAAAAGTGCTCTGAGAGCGCCCAATCGAATACCACATAAGTAAGAAAGAATGGAGTATGCCGCTCTGTCAAATTTGAAAAATTTAATTTGCGCAGATAGGTTCAAAGGTTGTTCCTTTACTTTTGTAGTAAGATTGGAAAAGACTGTCAAAATGGCAGAGTAGGGGATACCTTTTCTCTCAGAGAGTGACACTTACGAAAAAGTAAGGGAAAAGTGACAACCACATAAATCAAAAAAGTGGTAAGTCGTTAAAATGTTTGATAAACTCGAAGAATTTGCTAATTTATAAACTAGTTGATTCATGTAGCGATGAAAGTGATTCAGAATGAATGGAATTTCTTTTTGATGAATCCGGGTGTGTGGAAGAGTTTGGACTGGAGCGATAACCATCTGTCAGCTGAAACCAACTAACTAGTCCAAAGAAATTTCTTGTGCTAATATTTGCAGGTCTTAAGTAAGCCGTAAGGGAACAAACTTAGACTTAATTTGACAAATGTCTTCGAATGCATTATCGTTAGGAAAAAGAGAAAAAAATATATAGACGCCGAGGCCAAATAGGACAACAAATTATCTATCAATAGTCAAACTGACAGTTTTTGCAAATCTGACACCAAGAAATTTGTTGAGTACAAACTCGTAAGATTCTCAGTAAATTGTTCTCTCCATGGCTTTTATGAATTTTTCGAGTTAAGGAATGACATTGAGTAAAAAATCGTTAAACTTCGTAAGAGTTAGTAGAAATTCGTAAAATTTAAAATTTAAAAGTAAAGGGAATAAAAATTGACCTACTATATGTAAATTTCTTCATTCTCTTCGGAGCTCAGATAACGTTAAAAATGTGTGCAATTACCGATCTCATTCGGAGTATAATATCCCTCATTTTCAGACATTGATTGCAATCGTTTATTTTTTAAATGCTCCTTATGATTAAATTCGGCAGTAAGATTTAAAAAAAGATCCTCAAGTTTCTTTCATCCAAGTCAGGCATACATACATTCTCTATTGATAGAAAGAATACTTAAGGATTTTTCTACGCGTTAAGTAACATGTTTTCACTGCATTTCATATTGTCGAATAGTACCTTCCTGTTTTCAGAATTTTGTATGCTGAAACTTCCGCGATATGGAGAGAAACAATTTCGATTCGTTGTTTGAAAGTCAGAACTAAGTTTACCAGGTGAGTAATATGCTTTAAGAAATACATATCAGTTTTATCAATTCTCCAACTTGTTTTTGATTTATCAAAAGGTCTAATGTTCGAAATGAGCTTTGCGCTTGGGCCTACTAATAAATCATTTCTTACCTTACATATTTCGTAGGTCACAATAGATGATTTTATATATCTAAACAAAATTTGGTATTTTGTGTTCGAAAAAGTTAAAAATTATCTTAAATTTAACTTTAAAACACTATGGAAATGATTCATAGTCGCGCAGAGTTTACAGCTCGACTAGTTACAGATTTATTGGTTAGGTTTTTTTTCGAACAAATTCTCGCTCTGTACCTGCATTTTATTCAAAGTTGTAAGTTGTAAACAGAATTGTATGACATTTGTTACCTCCAACACTCTAAAGACTCAACTATACCCTTTTTAATTATAGCACACAAAGTATTCACCTCAATCTCTCTCCACTCATTAAATAAACTCGATATCCTTTTTCAAAATCAAAAAAAGCCAACTTTGCTCAACAAATCGTAAAGGAACTCAAAACACGCAATTAGCCGAAAGGCATCTCCCTTCCAAGTCCCTTCACAGTCCGTTTGTTTTCGCGATAAAAAAGATACAATGAAAGAAAACGTAGCATTCAACGTCAGGCCCACCAAATATCCCAAAGGAAAAACAAAACAAAAAAAATAATGTCAACCTCGCTTAAAAATACTAAAAGATAACTGTCACATAAATTTGCATATATACTATTCTAAGGACGATGAGTCCTGCTTCCTTGCGTCTTTTGGTTCAATTCACCGTCTGCAGAGCTCAGGTACATATCCTATGCAGCTAATCACAGCCTCAGGGCAGGAACGCACATATGCACTAGTTGAGAAAGAAAGAAGAACCGAATTTGATTCGCTTGGCTCTTCCTCATCAGTCCTTGGGCAGGACAACTAAATTTCTGTAATGAAATTACATCCCCATATAATGAAGATTGGCTCTATTAGCATTTATGCAAATCAGAAAGGCGATACTATCGGGCTACCTCTTTGTAACCTTTTTCTACAATTCGACCACGAAGAAATGGTATTGCGTACAATGCGTGTACGCCATTACAGCTATTTTGCTGAGTTACCTGAACGTTAAGATCTGGCCGTTTCCCACGACTTAGCATCCCCGGATTTGATGGAGTGTTATTGCTTCAATTAAATTTAAATGGAAACTTTGTTGTTAGGTTTTTTTTGCGTCTACTTCCTGATTCGTCTGAAAAAGGAGGAAATCTATATCCAGTGTGACACGAAGATGAATGTGCTTCCACGGGATGACCGTGGTGAATTCCTTCTGATCTCTTAATCCAATTATAAGCGATGGTAAATTGCTTGTCCCCTTTTGTTTATTCAGACTATCCTAGCTCAACGAAAATGGGAAAAAAGTCGCGGTCTAAAGTAAATATTGCTTTTTGATAGTTGTATGGCTTTGTGCATCACGTACCATATATGCAGGGTGACCAATTGGACATGACATTACGGTTTTGTTAATGCGGTGTTTTACGGCGGATGCCATGGAACCCAGTTTTGTGTTAATTGCTTTAATCCTTTTTATCGGTGGTGTTGGACGTTATAGGAAAGATGTAATGAGACATGTATCTGGTGACAACCAATATATATCGATCTGGATGTCTATTTCTGAGTTTTTATTTTTAAGAAACGCACACTAGTCCAAGTCCAAACTTTTCAAAGACAAACAGTTTGTTTTTTCGTTTAGTGTCAAAATGTAGAGCAAACTCCTACGTTAACATTTACATACATCGGTCGACTTTCCCATCATTATAAAAGTAACACCTGTGTTCGGTCTCGAATCCGCCTAAATCCCTAGAGACTACAACTACCAAATTCCGATGCAACTGCAGTTCGCAAATTTTGAAAATGACTTTACACTCTACCAATTAGCGAATTAGGCTAATGAGACACTTTGCGAAAAATCACTCAAAAACTCCCCGAAACACCGCGAAAATTAACATAAATATGGCGCGATTCACGCCCCCGTTTCCAACGACTTAATAAAACTTTTTTCCAAAAAAGGACACGAAACCGTAGGAAAAAATATCCATCAGATATACTTACTTATACTCTCGGATGTTTGAGTGTTCAAAAGAACTCTTAGTCCCTTAGGGTTTTTTCTTTCTCATGTAGGTTGTTAATGACAGATTCTGCACACAAATTCTTTTTGCGAGACCCGAGTTACTCTTGCATGAGAATTTCTGCCCAATTCCCTAAAGCGTTGACCTTTTCAGTGACAGCTTTGATTCCACACACCTTACACGCAAATAACGATAGACCCCACCAAAAAGGTATCATGCAATTGGTCCACAAAGACCCAAGTGTGGCTTAGTTCAAGCTTGCTGTTTCACCCAATTTTGTATCCATATTTATTTACAAACATTTGCAGCCCCCTATAGAATCTTAAATCGTAGAAGTTCTCCTACACCTGCACACTCTTTCCATACATCTTAATAACCCGAAAACTCCGACAATAACTTGAGCATTATCATCTATTTCTTAAATACAATTTAACTACCTACGTAATTGATGGTTCGTTACATAAAAGGCTTCTCATAATCACCAGGGAAGTATTGTATATTCTGGTTCACAGTCCAGGACTGTCTTGTCCGCACCACCTGTTCTCATTTTTGCCCCAGCCTCATACACACCACCGACCGAAAACAATGAGACCTGCACACAATATCCTGTTGTTGTTATTTTTCTCCAGCTACTCTTTAAGAGCCCTTGACATTATTTTATAGAGTTACACGGTACAGAACCGTTTTGTATATAATTTTATATGCAAATCATGTCCGAGTCAGGTAGGCATAACTAAGTTATTCACAAAAGTCCAAAAGTCCTTGTACTCGCTTTAAGTGTCCATAAAGTTTGACCAGAACCAGACCAGACCTTGCGCCATGTGTGAATTGTCATGGTCGTGTTGTGTGGTATGTCGTACCAACGCCGCTGCCGCCGCCGGGTGGATATGGTTGAAAACAGTTTTTATTACGACTTTACCCGCTATGACTTTCGCGCTGACAGCAGAATAATGTGTCGGAGGAAAACAACGCCAGACAAAAGGTACAAATTTAACGGATCTCATCCAGAAGGCTTGCACCAAGTGCATATGGTGAGGCGAATTTTTAATCGCCATCGTTTAATTGTTTCCACATCCATTTCGATCGTGTTTTTATTGCCAAACATCGCAGATGGTTTGGAACTAATGCTTTCGGCTCGTTTTTTGTTTCCTGCTGATCTTACGTACGTATATACGTCACACGAGCCAACATATGAAAGAATTCTACTTAAACAAAAAATATTGTCAACAAACACTTTGATTCCTTGAAGAGTTCTCCCGGTTGTCCTCCGTTTAACCCTCATTTGGATTTATATTCCACTTTGCCTGGATTCGTTTACCTCACCCACACTCAAGTGTTTCCATGTCCTTTCCAATTCCAAATTGCGCTTCCTTGCGACAGATGTGCCTTGCGACATATTCTTCATGTGTGCGGTTTGGCGCACTTTCCTGAAATGTAGTTTGAGTTTTTTTTTTTCAAGAGAAGTCCTTTTTATAAAATCCTTAGATGACGACGAAGAAGTTGGATTTAAATTGCCCAACACACACACTTCCACACATGGAATCATTCCGTTTTAAAGACGTAAGTGAACATTTCTGATATTCACCGACCATTGCCAGCTGCGCTTGCTACGAGGACAATTGAGTTTTCTTCTCTTCTTCTGATGTGTTTCTTTGACTTGCGAAGGGATTTTATTTCATCTGTGAGATGATGAATGAACTGTGGGTAGACCACGAAACGTGTGTAGGTTGACAAATGTGGTCAATGGCTGAACGAAGTGGAAAAGTGGATTTCAAGTGGAGTTTAAGTTCACCGACTAGAGAATTGAAGTGCGTTGGCGAAGTGTGCGGTAAAAGTTGCAAGATTCGGATTGGCTATCCCTATGGAATTCCTTTCGGTTTCCTTGAAAGGCGTACATCGATTGGAGTACTTGATTTTGAATTTATTTAGCTTATTTAGCACCACCAAATTTCTACATTTTCCCAGTTTTACAAAGGTAGCCACCAAAGCACCACCGGGTGCAATTTTGCTATGTCCTTAAAATACAACAAAATAATTTCATATTTGCTTTTCGAGTTGTGAATAGCATTTGATCCTTAAAATCTTTTCCATTAATTTGTTAAGGTGATATCAGTCAAATGGGCACCGTCTCTTTTCTAATAACAATTTGGGCCCTTTTTACCCCATTATCAATTGTCTTAGCGAAGACTTCGGGTGATTAGTTCTCGCAATCTTTTAAAAGTTCATCCACTCTTTTCGGAGCTTCCAGAATCCAGGAACAATGAATTGTTCACATAGACCCGTGATTTCAAATAACCTCAAAGAAAGTAGTCTTGAACGGTTGAACTGTCGTTCGTGGCTGCCAGTAAATGTAACATTGGGCAACCCGGAAACGGATCCTACAAAATATTAATAGTTGCCGTTATTTGCTAAAGTTATAATATCTTTCGGACACTTTGTGTCACGCTCTAATAGCGCTGACAAAAAACTTAAGAAGACTCAAAACACCTTATTTAAAACTATGTAAATTTAAAACTTCCGTTAATGACAGCTCTTTAGTTTTTTTCATTCTAACATCCCTCTCTCTCTCCGACAGTTTGACACTTAAACTTCTAGCTTAGTTAACACTTAAGTTTCTTGTTGGCTTGACACATTTTAATGAAGTTTTAACTGTTGAGTGAGTCAAACCCTTCCCGTTGACAAATAGCTCCCTCAGGCGAACTACTGACGTTGACATAACTTTTGTCTTCAATGTACGTTTCAAACTTTTGACCCTGTAAACCTAAATCGATTTTCGACCATTTTAAGACCTAGTTTAAGCCCACTTAATGCTATTATTGTTGAAAGTTCAAAAGAAAAGAATGCGCTTCGTGGGGCTACAGGGTTACTCCAAATAAAGAGATTTCTACAGAGTAAAGAACTGTATACCAGGGATACTTTTAAACGCTTAGGCAAGTAGGTTAAGCGACAAGTAAGTAGGCAAGTAGGTTAAGCGTTTAAAAGTATCCCTGGTATACAGTTCTTTACTCTCTTGCCTCCAATTTCCAACTCAGGGTTTTTTTCACTGCGCCACCTCTCGCGAACGTCTGACAAACATCCGAGAGTATAACTGTCATGAAAGAGCTTCTCAAATTAGCCGTTTGGAATCGGCATAAAATTGCAGATCCCTTCCATTCGTTCCAAAAATGAAAACTCACACAAAACGAATGGTTGCGAGAAGCTAGGCCTAGGGTCCCTACGGACCTGTTGCGCCAAAAATTATATTATTATATTATTATAACCTACTTGCCTATTTAAGGGACTTTCGACCTTTCAAGAGACTCTAGTCTCTGACTGAATCACGGGAATCTTCCGTTTTTGGAGTATCCGCATTTGTTGGTTATGATCGAGCTTACTCCAACTGTCATTACTTGTCGCTACCGGTCTTATTCTAAGTTAGCCAGGTGTGAGTCTTTAATGTATTATCTGGCTGGCTTCATTCCAGTGAAGCATCCTTTTTTGGCAGCTAATCAACATATTTATTTCTGGGCACCTACAGCTTTATGTCCGGAAACTCAGCCGAGTCTTACGTTGTGCTATGACTCCGTAGCACTTCGCGGCAGCCATTCATCTCTATTTTTCTTTCAAGCAAGCGGAAAAGCCAGTGTCAAATGGCTTTATAGGTCTAGACGGGGTGGTGTGTAGTCTGTGTGTTTCTTAACCGTTTTCGCACGCCGGCCGCTTCAAGCTGTCTTTCGCCCAGATAACGATGACCCATAGGTGGAGTTCATATTCAGAGACTCTTCACACAAATCATTTTGACTGTTGGTTGCAAAATTGAGTCTAATGCCGAAGAACTCCAAGAATTTGTACGCATCCATCAACTGCTTTCAAGTTTCTCGCTTAGAATAGTTTTCTTTATTACCCAGACCTCTTCAGTTGTGCGTAAAAGAAGTGCAAAATGTAGTCTGCGTCATAGGCCATTCTTCCCTCCAAACAAGCTCAGCTTATGACAGGATTTCTTTCTTTATTTTTTTTTTTTTTTTGCAATCGCAACAGACAGATGTTTCTAACAAATTAAATTACGTTTACTTCAGATCTGCTCCTGTTGCTCTCAATATTTTATAATTGCGCAATCCGTCACAGATGATATCCTTTCCTGAATCGCAGCGATATTTGCTTCATTTGTACCGTTCGTCTGTCTGCCTGACATCTCTTCGCTCCCTCTCACAAAATGAACAAAAAAAACTGCTCTACTCCAGACTTGGTATTCTAGATCCGTCACTTTTTGAAATCCATCATCTTTTCACCTTTTGACAATGCGGACGAGAGACCGAAAACCAAAGACATGTTATTCAATTTTTCCTCTTCGGTCTGTTTCGTCTTTGCCCTTTTTGTGTGATTAATCGTTTCGGAAGGATCACAAAGAGGTATAGTAATTTTTTCTTTTTCACATAATTTCGCAACGAAAATGGAAGAAAGGTGTGCTCTGATTAATCTTAAGAGATAAAATGCCAGCGTAATAATGTCCTTGTAATTTGGACCGTAATGGAGCGGGGCAATTCCTTTTCGTATTTGTTGTTCTTTGATCTTTTTTTAAATAGATTTCCGTAAGTCTATGGAATCCTTGCCTGGCTGTGGTTCGTTTATTTTTTTGTAAAACATTTTTGAAGTAAAAAAATTGACACTTTGTGGATATGACAAGTATTTAGTAAATTATGGTTTTGTTTCGAAAGATTAATGATGTTTGCGTAGAAGTGACGACAGCATGGTCATGTGGAACTAATAGGCAGAATCAGTGTGACGTGGTTAATGGTTTCGTGGTTTTGACGTGACTTGCAGTTTAAACTCCTTTTGGCATTACATCTAGATGCCTACATAAACAGACAAAGGTGGGCAGCAAATTTTATTGTTTCCCAGAGTTGTGTGGTTCAGTGCTTACTTAAACAACTAATTGTACGAATGTTTCTTAGGAAGTGGATGGCGTTCAAATATAGTCATTTCGATTGATAGCAAACAGAGGCCAGGTGGGTGAATTACTTTTTGTGATTAATTAACAAGTAGGACTCGATTTTCTGAACAGGGCTTGATTTACTTTTAAACCACATTTGCGCACAAGCTGTCATTCGACTGTAAAAAATAACTTTGTGGAGCCATATTTTTTTTTTTTAGTCTTCTTCCACTGGCATTTGCAATCCTGTCGTGACCGCCATTCATTGTTAACTGTCAAAATATCATGTGCTCAGTACTCAGATCAAGCTGTCAACTAAAATGCAAACACAAATTAAGAGCTCCAATGTCTCTGAGATAAAAATAAACACGAACGCATTGGAACTGTCATCGACGGTACAACGAGGTTTTGTAGCGCAAAATTTGAGAGCTGAGGAAGCGCACTTTACCTACTGTGTATGCTGCCAACTTTATGTTGAAGGTTAAATACGCTTTACTACAATATAATTTTAAAAATCAAAGAAATACAAAAGGAGAACTATCTTTGGCTGGGTGGATAGATTTCTTAGTCAGTAACTAGGGTTGCCAGATTTTTTCCGAAGCTTAGCGGGACAATTGACAAAAATATTGAAAAACCCCGGGATTTCAAAATTTTATCCGGGACAAATTAAAAACTCAATAAATCAAAAAACTGTATAATTATTTCATTAACAAGTAAATAGTTAGTTGTTATTTTAATCAGTCCATATAATGACATTGTCATAACAAGCTTTTTTTAATGTTTATAAAAACAAGTATACATGTGTATTTTAAAAGAAAACAGACAGTCTATTCGTGACAAAATTAATGTAACTATTAAATAAATAATAATATCTATCATTTTAAATATAAAAATGAGAAAACAAAAACAGTCTTTCTGTGACTAAGTTTATGAACAATGAAATAAGAAAATAAGAAAATGAACAGTCTTTTCGTAACTTCGTGTATCAAAAATCTTGTTTTGATATTAAAATTATTTTGTATATTTAGTGGAACTCTTATTATATCCTTCGGCTTTAATTAAATCCGGTTGGCATTTATTTCGCACATCCGTCGCCATTTGCAAAAAAAACTCTCTCTGAAAAACAATTAGAACTTGGGATACTAAAGATAAATGAAATTAATTTGAAAATGTTGGGTATTTCCTCAATTGAGATACTTCCCAATATCTCATTCCATATCTCACTCATTTTGGCTACAATTACCTACATATTAAAAAAAATTCTAGGTGTAAGCACGCAGAGTTAAAAGAGACCCTTACTTCCAAAGTCCAATGTCACGGCTCCAAGATAACAAATTTGTAGTTGTTGTTATTTTGATAATATTATGCGAATTTAATGACAGCTGTCAGGTTGACAACATGACGTTCAACAAAATAAGGTGCGTTTGATTAAAATTTCAATGAAAACTCGTTAAGGTTAAACCACAATGCAGTAGTTGTTTTGCGAATATTAAAGAAATTTTTCACTGAATATTTTTCTCTGAGTTTCATTGAAAAACCGGGAAATAAGCTGTCCCGGCGGGACAGTTGAATTTATGTTTGGAATCCGGGACGTCCCGGGTAAACCGGGACATCTGGCAACGCTATCAGTAACCTACTTGAAACTTGCTAGAACTAAGTTCACGTTTCTAACATTGTTTTTTCTAAGGCAAGACTTTGGCGTCTCATTTTTCTTTCGTAGATCTCTGCTGTAAGAATAAACTCCAATAATGCTATCACCAGCGACCATCTTTCTTGGGTTCTCCCCTTCTCTATGGCACTCATGATTTTCCTCAATTGTTTCCCGGCACAAAAATCTTCCAGGTCACTTCCTCGCATATAAATTAGTTCATCAATGGAAAAATCGAAAAAAAGCGTCAACTATGGGAAAATTATTATAAGAAAACATAAGTAAATCAATAGAGAAACTTCTCCCTATAAAATATCCGCAGACACAACAAATGAATTGATGCATCCTGTGGGAAAGTAATATTGATATACATTCAAGGGTCATCCGAATGGTGTCCTATGTCCGTTGCGAAAATTTATGCGAAATGCAAAATCATTGTAAATCCATAAAAATATTTGGTTAGGGGGACACTTTTACCTCAAAAATTAGGCGTAGCTATTCGGAAGAAAAAGTATCAAAACGGAAATCGCGATGGGAATAGGGAGAATATTGTTTTGTATTCATATTTGGTAGATCAAGCATCAGGTTTCGCTTTATTTAGAAAAATAAAAGATTTTTTTCAGAGATGAGACCCGTGAAACATGGCTGCTGCAAAAAGATTGAGTTTTTGAAATCATCGGAAGTATTCGTTTTAAAACTTTCTAGCAAATACAAGAAATCGCATGCAGATCTGACAAGTGAATGCAAAATTAATTCGAGTCTTTTGATGAAGCATTTTTTGACTGAGTTTCATTGATACCTAGATGTCAAGCATAATGTAATAGATTGAGATGAGTGGAATTACACCCTTTTATGTAAATATATTAAAAAAAAAAAAAGCAAATGTGAGTTATACACTATACACTATACACGTACTGCGAACCCCTTTTTCAGGTATTTTGTGCAAGTGAAAATGAATGTTTGACGTTTCTCAGTTATCAGTAAGAAGATATGTTAAAAGAAATGCATGCAAGTGCTGGCTTTGGAGTACCTTCCCAAAAAGAGTGATAGTCGCAAGCTCGTCTTAGGTTTTGTAGGTTGGCTGTCAGCTTGAAAAACATCACTGATTTTGATTAGCAATAGAGTGAGCCATCTGTTTGTTCGAAATGTCAGTCAATAGAGTGGGCTATTTGTTTACTTAAAATGTCAGTCAGTTTGACAAATGTCACTGGTTTCGATTAGCAATAGAGTGGGCTTTGTCTTTGGTTAATGTCAAATGAAACTTAAACAACAAAGTTGATATTATAGAGGGCCAATTAGTTTTTTGCTTAAATTGTTTGCTATAATATTCCCTTTTACTTTTCACTTTCTAGATACCTTGTGCAGTATTTTCTTTTTGTATTTTAAACGTCATTACAGACTTCTTATACATTTTTTAACAAAACTATTCTCCAGGCATATAAATATGTACCTATCTGTTTGATATACAAGCTTTTCAGCTGTCACTAGTTTTTTTATTATTCTTATTTGACATTGCGATCCTGTCGCCCTATCGGCAACTACAATACAACTTATCATTAAGTATAGGTACATTCAGTAGTCAAGTGATCGTAAAAGTTTTTTTTTGGATTCATTTTTGTCGTAGGAAAGCATTCACTCATTCACTACTCTGTTTCTTAGTATAAACTTGAACGAATCTCACGACAATACGTTGCAGCTTCCTGCCAAATACTGCGTATTTCATGAACAAAATTTAACACCTACCATCGGGTGTTATTCCGATTAAAACTCCGCAAAATTACTACCAGTCATCTGGTTTGACAGAAGTGATTGTCAACTCACTCAAAGAGTTCTGAAATAGAATTTTTTTATATACAGCTAGGTTCCACATTTCACTTTCACTCGAAATGAAATTGAAATCGATCGGAAATAGATTTTTGTGTTCTACATTTCACTGCAATCGATTTCGATTTAAAATATTTCGGAATCGAGCGAAGTGAAATTGTTGTGTTCCACAATTCGATTTTGCCGATTTCAATGTGATTTCAAATCGACCTTGTCATTCGATGTGAAATAGACATTTGCACAGGATTATACTTACAAGACGATATGCGAATATGGGAATGGGGCAATTGTGGATTATTCTGAGCCATTCTGAGTTGAGAGGTTGAAAAGTCAACATTAACAATGATAGTTCATTTCACTAAAAATAAATTTTAAAACATAAAAATACTGCCCAGGAGGCAATTTGCAGCACCATTTGGAGTGCCCATTTATTAAGACGGTAGTTTGAAATTAACCAATATTTTCATGACAAAATTAACAAAAAATATAACTGTCCGATTTCGCTTAACATACCCATCATCCACTTCAAAGGGATTTGATGAAACTCTCAACCTTCGTCTTTTTTTCTTCTGTGCATATTATTTACACCTTTCTATTTGCAATACCGCAGCAATTAACACAACACGCATTATAACGATTCCTCTATCTTTTATAATAAAATATATCTTCTAAAACGCGAGAACAACAAAATTGTTTACCAAATGGACAATTTTATCTATACAATAACAGCCGTATTAATAATAGTCGCGTAACTACATGTTAGGCCTAACTATTGGCAAACACATTAGTTAAACTCAAATTCGTATTAATAAACATTTTTAGAAAATAACTAACGCTACGTAACTTTCATATAACTAACTAACGGCAGGAGGTCTGTTAACGTGTGAGTAAATCATAAAAAAATCGTTCCCGTCAAAATGGCAAATTAATTAAATTTAAATTTGAAAAATTGTGAAACAACATGGCTGACCGTTTTTGCAGTGATTTTAAATAGTGTGAATCGTGTGAATATTTGGTAAAATATGTTAGGGGAGGATTCGGTTACCATCGCCCCAACTCGAAAAAAAGTGTAAAGAAAAGAAAAAACTCGATGACAATGTTTACAAATAAAACATTCAAAAATAAATAAAAATTTTTCGTTGTTTTGCTTTATTTTCTGTTGTTTTTTTTTTCTCTTTCATTTGTCACACAACTGAAATTCACCAGCCAGCCGTGATGATAGCCAATATGTAATAGTTTTTAGCTGTTTTCAGCATAGACAAACCATAGTATTGTCTCTGGTTATTATTATGAGTTATTTTCTTTTATTAATAAGAATATTTAACTCATATGTTATTTATTTAACTAGGTGCTAGGTAATATACGAGTTAGAGATTAGTTACGGGTTTTTTATTAATACGGCTGTAAATAGATAGACAAAAAATAAATAATATTAGAAAAATGTTTGTTTTTGGAGTAAAACAACGACTACAAAACCTCAAACCTCCCCAACTTGCACAAATGCTACAAGACAACGACGAACGAACGCCAAATTCCCAAACGTGAAAGGCACAATTGTTGGGATTGTTTTTGTGTTCACAGCGCGACAAACTTCGTTCTGGTTCAGCAATTAATTTCATATGACTGATTGAGTTCTATTGCAAATGGTTCGTAGACATGCAATTTGCGGATAATATTTTGCTAATGCAAAAAAGTTTAAAGCGCACTTTACAAACGCTTAATTCTGCTACTTCACGGGGCAAACTAGGTTTTCAGTTTTTTTTTTGCGACTGCTCTCGCCTATGGCAGCAACATGAAAAAAGCTAAGGCAAGTACAACAACAAGACAATAGTTTGGTTGCATTTACGCAGCTCGTCGACGTCGATCTTGTTGTTGCTGTTCTTATATGTGTTCCACGCGCTATTAAAAGTCATTAGTTCTAAAAATGTTCCATTAACTGTCAACTTAACTGTTACTGTTGACTGTTCTGTTTCTCGCTCAACTATTTTCGATTATTGCCACTCCTAGTCTTGATATTCCAGTTTCATTGCTATACTGAAAATCTTCCACCGCATCTGGTTCAAGTCCTTGCAAAATCTCCATATCTCTAAACAAAGAAATTGTGTCCCGTCCCGTCTTTCAACCTATGAGCTTGTGACAAATTATTTGTCTAACAATATTACAATTCCTTTACAGATCCATGAATGAAGGTCCGTTCCATTCTTTAAATTGAAATCCCATTCGAATGCGTACACCTTCAACTCGCTCTAATCCGAAGGTGGTTAATCCTGTTCCCTAATCAGTAGCAATCCAGCACAAGGTGTAGACACTACTCTCCTAATCAGCTTACTATAATTAAAAATATCCGGAAATACCCATATAGGCTCGTCATGAATGACAGATTACACAGAAACTATTAAGACCGACACACTTTGACATAATTACCTGTTTGTAGGTGGCCAAATCCTTATATAAGAAAAACACAGATTACCATCTTTTCGTTTTGGACATGCGACGACACGTGTTCAATGAAATTGGGATGACCCCTCTTTCTACCCTTTACAGGATTAGGATTTACTCTCATCCACACTTTGATACATTTTTCTGTGCCGACTCGAAATTTTAAAGAATCTTCCACATCGTTAGACAAGTGATTTGAAACTGTTGTCAATTTGATCCTTTTTTTTTTTAAACCAGTTACATGGACGAAATCTACTGATTGTGGCGATTTGTTGACCCGTGAACCAATCTGCACACACAACAATAAAAATTGCAACAATGCACCGTGAACGGTTTAATTTTTTTAAAAGCGAGGGTTGTCGCTCTGTGGTATGGTTACAACACTTATTACATCGGTCCTCTATGTATGGACTCCCTCGTGCGGAGGAAGAACTTTCATGCACCAGAGTGCCTCAACATCTTTAACGATAAGTAATAAAAATTTGTTAAATACTACGAAGGGGGTAAGCATTTTATGGGACTGCGTGGAACCAAAATCGAAATGAGCGAGGGAGAGACAGAGAATTGGAAACCCATCAAAAGTTAATGACGCGGAATTAATTAAAATTGAATTAGACTGGAAATTTTGAAAACGATTGAGCGTGGTGGTTTTTCAACTGATTTACATCTTTGCATATGCATTTTGTAATTTACCAGGCCCCGGAAGAGGTAAAAGTCACGGTTGAAGAAATTGGGATCGCATTTCCAGTGGCTAATGGAAAAAAAACTAAATTTTTCTACTACAATTTAATGTTTGCTTACAATTTTATAAGTTTGTGGGTCTCTTTGTTGCTTTTGTGGATTGCTAGTTATAGTCAAAGGACCCTCTTGTTGACCGTTGCTCATTTTGAAGGCACTCGGACTTGATTTATGGTAGCTTCTAGTCTATTAATTAATTTGTATAGGCGTAAAGGTACTAAATTCTTTATAATCTTCCTAATCAACGACCCTCGTTGAAAATTGCTTCTTATGTCTTTGTAAAACGACTCAGGCATAATTTGAAGAAGTTCTAGTGTATATAATCACCATTGAGTTAATGAAAACGTCAGAATGGATGCACAAATTTTACAGAACTGATGAGCAACCAGTTAACGGTGCATAAATTAAAAATACTTGTTATCATTTCCAGCGTAATATAATTGCATTTCTTGAAAATAGATGCTTTCAGATTCAATGTTAAACCTCTGGGCAAGAAACTTTCGCAGTGCGGGACAAGCTATGTAACCAGTTATGTTGTAATCTTCGGGACTTCGGTTAAAAATT
Organism: Cheilosia vernalis; assembly: GCA_949126925.1. NCBI lineage: Eukaryota > Metazoa > Arthropoda > Insecta > Diptera > Syrphidae > Cheilosia > Cheilosia vernalis. Next base: position 6,481,452 of record OX421360.1, on the reverse strand, counting down.
CTCGCATCTGATCGTTTAGTGATCTTCAGGCCTAGTTTGCCGAATATTATGTTATGAATTTACATACAAAAGTTCAAACTGTCAAAAAATCAACAGAATAAAAGATAGAATTTCGTGACCTTTATTATAAAAGATTTTTATAAAATGTGAGGTCTTGGATTGAAATGGTTCTCTATAGTCTATATAATTCACAGTCAACGAAACGCTTACAATGGAGACAAATGTAATAAATGTTATATAAAAAAGTATAAATTGAAAATCGTTTTTAAATTTATATTTTTGTTTAGCCGATAACGCCCATCACTTTAGCTTGAAGTAAGATTTAATAGTCCATTTGATCATTCCAATGTGCCTAACAAATACAAATTTACTCTTTTCAGTCGGCATTATAAAGTTGGCTGGAAAAATGTTATCAGGTGCCCATTTACTATTTACAAAAAAATAAAAACAAACAGCCGTATTAATAAAAACCCGCAATTGGAGATTAGATTCGGGTTTTTTATTTACAATTTTTTTTTTTTTCCAAAATTTGTATGTCGTTTTTGGACTCTTAAGTCTTTTTCTGTCAAACCATCTTTCATTGGTATAGTTCTTCTCAGCAAACCAAGCGATTCGCATTTCGTTCCCATCGAATTTGAATATGTTTCCAGTCACCTTCGAGCTTCTATAAGAATCACAAGATTAATGTTTCGTGTTAAAGGACGAATATAGACGAAAAAATCGCCAGTTTCTTAGAAATCTTCCTTTATGCACTCGCAAGTATTTTACCTAGGAAGACGTTCGCATTTTGTTCTTCCGCATGGACTGTAGTAAAAGTACATAAGTCTGAGATTTAATTCGTAGTGTTGCAGCTGAAATTCTTATTTACTTTTGTCCATTTCTATTAAAGCACCGTGCACCGACTTCTTTCTCTTCTGTCTGTACAAGCCGTCAAATATTACGAAACATTTATCTGAAGTAGGACTGATTAAACTATATTCATTCCGCGATGCTAATAATCATTTAGGTACCTAGGTATATGATTATTTCTGATTCACCTGTCCCAAATATTATCTGCAGAATTTATAAACGATTCTGGTCGTTTAATGTTTCGGAAACGAAGTTGATTAGACGTTGGTTTTGCCACAGGCTTGAAAAATAATCCAAGAATTGATTTTCGAAAGGAGCTCTAACTCTATTCGCGTCTTCCCGTTGTCTCTTTAAGTTTTATTCTAAAATAAATGTGTACATATTGCGCGGTATTTTAAATCACTTTTTGTGTCCACTCACATTGTCGAAATTTGTTCATAAAAAGCAAATCTATTGTGAACTACAAGATATTCGGGGTAAACGTTAAAGGTGATCATTTATAATATTCCATCACATTCGAAAATGCCATTCTTCCGCTTCAGTAGTGCGCACTTCATATACGCTCTAATTGTAGGGGTGGAAATCGGAACAACACCTTTTTCAAAAATGTAAGAACGTTTTCAAAAGCCAATTTAAACCTCTAAATATACAGAACAAATAACTAGTTCCTCAGTAGAGACTCAACAGCATTTGTTGTTTTACACCAAACACCCATTTGCTGTCCCAATGCTTCCTAAAAATAAATAAGCCCACCTATAGAACTGTTAAAAAAGTTAAAATCCTCCGTTTATCGCAATAAATAAACAGATTTGTCCTCGAAATTGCCCTTCCATGTTCGCGCATAAATTAACCTAATCCAGTAGGGTAACTATAGCAACAGTATATGATCGCCAAGTTAATTCCTATTGTTTCACTGTGAGTGTGAGCTGTATTTAGAAAATTCAATGACAAACATGTCCCCTTTCGCGATGTGCGTAAACCAACCCGCGTGACACTTTGCATCGTGAATGGGATGATAAATACAAAATCGTCCATGGTTGCTCATTTTGTGTTGAAGGGGCTCAACGCATTTGAGAATGATCCCGATTATCGTGGCTAAATGATAATGAAGCAATTTATATGCTCGCTTCTAAGCCGGCTCTACGAGTATATCGGTTCTGTTCCTTTTTTGACACAAGTACTCGCATGAAATTTAGGAGTTGACATGAATGTTGCAGTGCGATTGGTATTTGTCAATTACACATTTGGTAATTGATCGATTTGCATATAGATGGAGAAATTAGGAAAATATCGGCATTGATTGGGCTAATAACAGTCGAATTCGAATTGAACAAGCGAACAAGTTATAAATGTGTCAATTGGAGAGTTGTTTACGATGTGAACCGATTTTGTTTAGGTTAGTTTGTTTTGTAGGGGAAGGCCGGTTTCTAATGAAATAAGTTATGGCGACACCCAGTAGCCAGTTGTGTACTGTCAGAATTGTGAAAAAATTATGTTTGTATTGATTCAGCTGGCATATTTTCATTCTGAATTTTATGGGGACTGTCTGTTCAGTCTTGGTTGACTTTCATGAATGGTTATTTGAGCTCAAGGCCTTTGAATTTACATTTGTTCAGCCGAGAATCCAACTTGGTTAGTTAACGCGAAAAACGTTAACCAACCAATTTTAAGCTGTGATTTTATGGATCGCATTTTCTTGCGCAACCGAAAAAATAAGTGCAACCCATAGAATCCGTTCAGTCTATTTCGTTGAAGTTTTCAAGTGACAGATGTAGGGAATACTTCTTCTAAGCTTATAGACAGTGACGCTTTAGCAGCCAATATATGCTGCGTGCGAAGTAAATGAATGATGTTGATTCGAGGGCTGGCTAATGAAAATACTTTCGTGGTATCTGTATCGTGTTCCTCTGTCAAAATAAGTATACATAAAACGATGATGTCTCCAAAATGAAGCGTTAAAAATTCGTTGACTATCATATTATATCCACTGTCATTTTTGTGTGTATGTCTGTACTCGTATTTAGTGTTGAGAACACAACGCGACTCAACATCGACACAGAATGACAGACCCCATTCTGGTACAGCATAGTTACTTTCTACTGTTTTTTAACGTACAGAGTTCTCATAATTTTTGGATAACATAAATTTTATTGCACTGATCATATTAAATTCTTATAATTTATATTTTCTAGTAGCTCTTTACTTTCCTATATGAGGAACTTTTAAGTTTCGCTGCCAACGACGCCGTTCAAGAGAGACTGACTGGAACTGATATGAGATATGACTCTCACCACTCAGCCACAAAGTTCCGCTTGAATTTTACATAATGAGATAACTAATTGATAAACAAAAAGAGTATGATAAATACCTAGACACCGCTGTTAGACATCATTTAAATGTAAGATAAGTTGTGTCTTTAATCATTAGTCCATAACTGGCACATATACTGTCTTGCACACGAAATACGATTCCGAAACTTGCACGATTTCTTGTTTTTGTAGTAAAATTTGACAGCTTGTTGCTACCGAAATGTGTGGGTGTTATATTGTAAAGTATAGTTATTTCTTATATTGTGATCATGTAACTACCCTGAGTATAAGAGAAAACGCGTATTACTTGAGACGATATTTTTATTTCCTTAATTCATGGAGCAGGCGTAACAAAACGTCTAACGTTAACTGCTGGCTAGTTTCTTTTGTCATTCAGTGAATTGTTTCTTGTACAATTTTGATTACGATATAATTTCTGTTTACTCACTTGCTGTCCTTACTTATTTGGTCTAAAATCAAAACATCAAAACAAAGCTGAATTTTCCTGTGATAACTTGTTCTGATGTTTCCTCCTGACTTATTCTTATATGTCCCCTTTTTTTAATTGTTTTTTTTTTTTTATTAAGTAGTAATTGCGTGCTGAAAATCCTACTTTACTTTGCTTTGCTGAGATCGAAGCTCAAGAAATCATGCCTTCTTTAAAAAAAAAAAGTCAGACTGATTGAATCGTTTTGTAAACTTCTCTTTTCTCTAGGGTTCTTTCTTTGTTATTTCTTTTGACAGTTCATCTTCTTGCAAATCATACTTCCAAACATAGTCTGCTACAATTATTTTGTACTACTGCATTTCAATCTACTACAACTTTAAGTGCGTGATGCTTCGCACATATCACTAAATTAGTTGACTTTAAATATTTCGTATTTAAAATTAAAATTCCAGAGAGACTATACCTAAGATTTGCATTACGAAAGTATATATTTATCGAAATTTATAATTAATGAATAAAACCCTACAACCACCATTGTGCGAATTACCTAAACAATTGTGAACTCCCACAGAAATCACAATAAATCGCAATAAATTAGAATTTCTGTCAACTCACTGTGAAGCCGTTTATTATAATTGGGCACGTGTCAAGTCTATTCAAACGATTCAATGATTCAACAACAGCAATGCCCAACGGCAACATCAAAACCGCTTTTATTAGAAAAATAGTCAAATGTACCTACGTTCGTTAAGCATATTCCCTTGACGACGCAAAATTGTGCTGAAAGGACTAGTTTGCCGATCAAAAAAGGATTATTGGATGCAAACAATAGAGCAGTAGCATCACATCATCATCATCATCTGTGCTGTGAATGTTGTGGCCGAGGGAGGATTCGGCTGGCAGTCAAGTCAAATCGTTTGGAAGTGATAATGTGTTTTAGAGATGATCATATATAATGTTCATATATGGAGAACTTTCTCTCCGGGAGGCGTCCATTGTTCCCCCTGTCACATGGTGTACAAATATATAAATGCCAGATCGCCATGGGTGGTGGTGGCTTTAGCTGGTGGATTGCATTAAATTGTCAAACAAAATATTCAAAGAATAGATTTTGGTACACATAATCCGAAAACTGGAAATTCATCTCGGGGTTCAGTGTTTGGGGAATGGATGCGAAGTTAATGATGATTGGCAGGAGTTTGCTTGGTAAATAACTATGGATGCATAGACAGATTTTTTTTTGTTTGTAAATATGCGTTGATAAGGCAGTGGCTTTGTTTGTAAATTTAATTTGCTTGTTTCCATTTGGGGTTCCAGCCTTTTTCATTACCTTTTCCAAAACTTCTGGCTATAAATTCTTCATTTCTTGCACCAAAAATTGTGCAGCGGCATATTTCTGTTTTTAACTATATGTACCTACCTATCGCGTTGGTTGGGTATTCCACTTGAACTACATTCTTCCACCAAGTCTGTAGACGCGCTCTAAATTTTCATTTCACATTTTCACATAGTTGCCTGTCAGTTGACACGTGCCGTGTCTTATTTTATGGCGGCTCAATTGTAACTCAAAACAATACTAGAAACTGGCTTATCTACTTCTGGGCCTTACATAATCGTCCGCAGATAAATGACAGCGCAACGCACGCGTAAATGTCAACCCGCAACGACCCACTAAAAGGCTTACTTTGACATTTAAGACCCACGATCGCAGCGAGCAAAACAACTTAAAACAAATCGCTGACCAAACGGTCAGTTGTCTCATGATCAATCACCCCTTTTCGTGGAAAAAACCTTGCCCCGCGATAAAATATCGCATAAGATCACCGCAGAGATAACTATCTCTCTAGATATGACAAAGAAGGGTTGAAGGGAGGAACTTTGATGCTTTGTTTTGTATATATTTTTTTGACAAGGGTCAGTCCCCAAAGGCTATTTAGTTTTATGTTTTATTTTTTATTTTTTTTCTGATAATTGTTGTGAACGCAATTCCCAGGACTCTGCTGCTTGTTGTCAGTTAAATCGCATTGGGGCAAATTCAAGCAAGAAATCTCCTTTAATATATCGGTCGATGCTCAGACAGATTTATCGAATCAACTCAATATCCGTCTCCAACTAATTGCATTCCCAAGACCCAGAAAGACTGCATTTATCTGATTTCGTTTTCTTTCACCGGTAATTGCACGTCCTTCGAAAATTGAAAATTACACAGCGCATTGTCTGCCATTGATATGTGAATTTGGTTCATCAGTGTGCCTGGTTGAACCCCTTTCGTATCGCTTTCCTTCATTGTAGGCTTATTTCAGTTTTTCACCCTCCCAAAGAAAGTCTCCTTCGACACACCTTTCCGTCACTTTAATTCAGAGCCATCACCTTCAGAACACAAGCGTAAAATGGAAAACGTCGCAGGGGCTAGCCTTCCTTTTCCAGCGAGTGTTAAACATGGGATTGGCCAAGGGAGTATTACAGGAAGAGTTGAATTTTTAATGTTTAACTTGAGGAACTGCAGGCATTCGCCAAAAGCAATGATTGGCAAGCCGAAGTCTGTAATTTACTGATTGCGAGTGCAATGGGAGTTGGGACTTTCTTTTCATTCAATCATACGGTGCATTATGTGTCAGTGTCGGCATGTTTGTGTTGTTGTTTTGTGTTGTTATATTGATTTCAGATTTGCGCCAGGGTGAAATTGCTATTTTTCCATCATCAGGATATGGAACGGTTTCCTTTTGAGAGAAAAGAATCAAGTAATTGCTACTTTAGTTGAGTCAGCGGGAGCCGCAAATTGATTACGGTCTTCAGAGATGATGTTTTATGACAGTTTTGTTTTTTAGCAAAATTTCCGAAGGGCTGAGTCGAAAACGGACCACCGTTTATGACCGCAGAAAATTAACCTGAAAGGAGACTCGTTTGTGTAAATTAAGGGAGAAGTCTCTCAATTTCAAAAGAAGTAGGTACCTGACCGGTTTTCTTACAAAAAGTTTAAAAAACTAATTTTAACATTTGCCAAGGTTCTCTTTAAGTCGAAGTAAGCATCTACCGAATAATTTGGAATTGAATTTTGTATAATCTATGCCTAGTAAACTTAGGTACCGCGCTGATATATGTTCTAGGAGAACATTCAATTACATATTCTTCCTCCGACATCGTTGGAGACGAAAATAAATAAAGTTTTACATGTCAAACTTTGGAGCTGTCAGTTTTAATTTTTAATTTTTCAGTAAGTCGACATTGGGCGGGCAGAAAATTATGAAAAAATGAATAGAGGGGAAATGGATTTATTTCTTATTTTTTGTTTAATAATGCGCACTCGGACAGTTTCGTAGCAAATTTTTTTATAATTTTTTGTTTGTAAATAAGTACCCGAACGAACCCAATGAGGAGTGAGCTTTTAACTTACTCAAACCAGTTTTAAAAATAAATCCAGAAGGTAACCCATCGGTGCTCAGTCGTCGGACACAGTAGGTATGCAAGTCTGGTGGTGGCAGTGCGACATTTCCGCAAAATTTTTATTTGGAATTCTTGAGGAGCAAATACGAAAGACGATGAGCAAAATATCCTGCAGTTCGTGTGTCGTTGCTATTTACTTTCGAAAACATTTCGAAGACGTGTGCAAGTTGTAACATTTGCGAATAATAGGTGAAACAATATTCGAATTTGCATTTCAACAAGAAAAAATAACGTTCAATAGGATTTATAGCTTTCTACAGTTTCATATCCATAATTTGTATGTGAAAAGGATTTTCAAGCTAAAAGGAAATTCATCAGTCGCCTGAAAGATTTTCGATTTTAGGTCTTTTTGTAGAACCTGTAGCAGGTAGCAGATAATTACAAATTTACTTAACTGGTTTGTCCTGTCAAATTATAAGGAAGACCGAGCGACTATACCAATATTTTGCCCATTTTCGAAAGTGTTTTGCACGTTTTTTTCCGAATCTCACACTTGATTTTTTGTGACACGAAAACTTATCTATTTAAAATTGTTTTAATAGTAAGGAACTCAGTGCATAGGATACTTAAAGTGGACTTCAACCTCATTGTTTCTTCAACAGACCGCATGTTTCTATCCTCAAGCAAATAAAGCACCAATCTGTGTACTGAAATAATGGCCGCTTCTATTTATCAATTTGGATTTGATCAGTTTTTTTTATTTTACTAGTTTCAGAACTCTCTATTCCGGTCACTTTTACTAACCTATATCATGTAATTCCGTGTTCATCCATAACCAATTTTAAATCCTTTAGCTCAGCGAAGTGGAATAATTCGCTGTACAAAATCGAAATGTTTATTTACCCAAGCTTACCGGATAATTTTGCTTGTGATGTTTTGATGTGTCCACTCTATTAAAAATATGCAAATCAGTTGTCATTTTTGACGGGCAACAATTTAATACTTGACCGCACATGGGACGACACAAATACATGCTCCTGGGAATAGAAACCTCATTCGGTGGATCAATCTACCATAACAACAAATACCTACATGCGGAATAAAAATAATATAATAAAACATTAAACTAAATAGCTATGGAAAGGTCACTGTCCCTGGCTGACCCTTGTCAAAACAAAGTTCCTGCCTTCAACCCTTTCTTTTTGTGTATTTCTTGAGAGACGCATACCTGCATCCAGTTATCGTTGCGGTGATCTTACGCGGCAGCGATGATGTCTTATCGCGGGCACAGGATGAAAGTTCAGCAAACACGAAGAAAGGGGTGAAAGCGGCACACATTGCTGACCACTTGGGGAAATTTTTCTTCTCGCGGCGATAATGGTTGTAATAAAGATCCCAAATTTCACAGTACAATTTCAAATGACCTAGGGAATGGGACGCGGTTTGACGTTTACATGACACATATACGATTGTGTGGACGCGGTTGACCATCTGGTGATCTATGTATACCTTCTATGTTGTGACAAATGGACAAGCCGCGGAAGTAAGATGTCAAATTGTTTTGATGCCCGTGTTTACATTGAAATTAATTGTAATTATTGTTGGGCGTGGGGTTTTCTTTTTCGAAAAAGGGTTAAATGATCGGATTCCCGTAAAGTGAGATATTCGAATTAAGAGTTTGTAATGATAGGGTGGGTTTTATAAAAAATTTGTTCCCACTTCTGTTTAAATGATCGTACCTACTCCATATACGCTGCTATTGCTTGTCGGTCAGTTTAATGTGACTATGGAAACAGACAGTCGATTAAGAGTTAACAGTATCAGAACAATGTTTGACTGTCAATTTGACAGATAAGGTTGTTAATACTCAAAGGAATTACCATATACCCAGTTTCATGTTTACAATAACCAAAGCTAACGAAACATGAAACACTCTATCCTTACTTTACCTATACGCTTGTCAGTGAGTGCGTAATGAATAGTGAAACACGCTAGGTTCTATCTTCTATTGGGTTACTATTATGTAAGGATTGGCTCGTTCTAAAGCATTTCACTTTTCGTTAAGTTCACATTTTCCAATACTACAAACTTCTACCACAACATAAAAGCAAAGTCCTCACCAAGCCATTTGATTTTTCATTTTCAATCTGACAGTTCTATTTTTATTAGTATAGGGATGTTTACGAATGAAGATTAGCTACTGGCTTGGTGTGTCTCGGTTGTGATTGTCGGTGACATAAACAGCTTTTTCATGAAAGAGAAGCCGACGACAATTTTATTGTTAATAAATTAGTGACTAATGTCTAAGTTGACAGTTCGCATATGTGACTAAAATAAGAAAAGTGACGTTACCGACCAATCTAGTTCTTGAGTTCATGTTGCACCTATTCCAGACAATCTATTCGACTTAAGATAACTAGATTTTTGAATTTATACCATATGACATTTTTGCAATGTAACTTACGACTAGAAATCCGATCAATTTTGTAGTGTACGTCTGACAGGAAACAGTTTGATGGCTCTTCTTGCTGCTGTCAGTTCTGGAGATTTGCCAAATTGAAATTTAAGTGTCACTACTAACCAATGGCAATCACTACTGCAGAAGATCCTTAAACAAAAAAATCACATTTCATGCACTATTTTGTGATCTTTTGCATCAATTTACACTGGTTCTTGGAATTTTCAATTCACAACACTACCGCCGCCGGTTAGTTGAGAAACAAAACAAACATCCTGTCAACAAAGTCCCGGATTGTTTCCCAATATTGACTAAGCAAATCAGGTCGTTCCGAATAGAAATAGAAAAGTGTACGTAGTGTGCAAACAAAAAAAAAACCTTCCTTACAATTTCCGCAGCCGAATATGTACAAATGAAAATGACATTTTACGAGCATAGCTTGTGCCGGACCCAGAACAGTCCTAATTGCCTGCAATCAGTTCCTTTCGGTGATTTTCTGTAAAAAATCATAAAACCCCATTTTTTATTGCTCGCATTAAATTCCAGCCGCAAAGTTTGACAATACTCGCACAATACGAACTAAAGGAGTCTACAAACAACAGTAGATGGGACATCTGACAAGGAAGTAGGAATTAAAACTCAAAGGACATAAAAATCTTTTTTATTACTTTTCACAGTGACTTGGAATAAGTAGTCGTTTTTCGTGTGAGCATTTAAACACGTCTTAAGGACATTCACACACTTTCATGTATATACGGAACAATGAAAGGAGTAAATGCAATTAAAGAAGAAATCCTTTTCACTTCAAGTGCTATTAACGGTGGCTGTGGTTATTCGTGTATTGTGTTCAGCACTCTCCAAGACAGATTCACTAATTTATGACTTTTGGACCGTAGTTAGGGAGCGCTGTTGTCTGATAAACGCCATAAAAATGACAAAGGAGAGTTTTGGGGTTGCAAGGATCGAAGGTGCTTGTTTACATTTCATTTGCGTTTAGGTTTTTTTTTCTTCGTTTTTATGTGCCTCCAAGAGAAAGGATTGAATGCAAAGGAAAAGGAGTGTCCCCGTCTTGAGAACGTGAGTTGTTTGCGCAACGAAGTTTGATTGATGCGTTTCGAAAGATTTCGAAGGCCAGGTGTGAGGAAGAGGCTCTCTATTTGAATTTCACTTACTCGAGCATGCCCAAGTATGCGGTTAAATGATCGATAAAGATCAAACAGGCAGGTAATGTGGTTTGCATTTAAATCGAATTGTGTTTTCACTGTTGGATTGAGGTTATAGTTATAGCAGATGCGGAACTGGAAGACAGCTGATTAGTTGGTTCCAATATGAACGTCAGTGGGGTTGTCTAGGTCACGGTTTGAATCAGAGCAACATATGTATTGGAATGCGAATGGGGTATGGCGCTGGCGCCAATTAACACAGTCGATCTGTCACTTAATCGGGCTTATGTCACTTCCGTTGTCTACTTCTATAAATCAGTTGCAGTTCCTTGTTGTTTAAGATATTTCCAAATTGTTGTCGTGACGAGGATAAGGGTATCAATTTCAGGAATATTTTGACATAAGCTCACTTAGTCATTTTTTGGCTGAGTCTAAGGCTTAAACTGTCAAAATTAAGAAGCATTCAGCAAGCTAGTGAATAGAAACCAAAGATAATGGACTACAGACGTAGACGTACGAAAGATATCCATCTCTTTTAAAAATTCATCTCTGAGTGAAACAATGCAGAGTCGGCCAGTTTTTGTTTTTAGGGAAAAGCGTACTAGACTTTTTTTTATAAATTTGGCAAATTTTTTTTCGGCTGTCACTTGATGCCTGTAACCATTGACATACTATACATGGACGGCTACTGAAATGTCAATTCCATATAATCTCAGCCCAGAAAATGACGCCAACATAACTAGCGCTCGTGGTTCCATGCGAAAAATAAGTGAAACAAAATGACAACCATCTTGGATTTCTCCATAGAATACTAGAGCCACCTATTGGGCGTGAGTAGATTTGCCAAGTGAAACGGTTGCAATTCAAATTGTTGCGGCATTGTTTGCACTAGACGTCCTCTCGAAATTGTTCTAGTTCAAATAATTAATAATAGATGGAACCAACAAAATTTAAATAAAAAATCGTTTTTCATTGTCCCATAAATTGCACAATTTTCGTATATTTATTGCGAATCAGTTTTTTATGTTGTTTTTCATTTGTCTTTTTGGAAATATAATGTAATATTACTTTGGCGTATATTTCAATCACATTTCGGATTAATAAATACTTATGATTGTCAAGAATATCACATTCAAGTACATGAGAATTTAATTCTTCATTTAAACTACTTACATCTATATTTCTTAAAGTACTAATAATTATCAGGCTATAAATCTTATTGCACCCTAATTTATTTTGTAATTCATACAAAGACACAGTTTTCTGGACTGTTTTACAAATTTTGATTGTGTCCTTATGTGGGTTTCTCAGGAAACCTTTAGATTTTATATTAATAAAATTAGATTTTTCCGTTGCACAAGAAATTAAAAATTGTTTACATTTCGTACATTTGATTGTTTCAATTATTTTGTCAAATGAAAACAGAAATCTCAAAAAATTGCGAGTTTCCAATTTATTCCGCTCTGAACCACGAGCGCTAGCGCTAATGTTGGAACCAACGCGAAGTTGTCTACTACCAGTCCATATATAATAAGTCAATGCCTGTAACTATCAGATTTGGATCGCGTTCAAATCGTAAATCCAACTTAAACTTTAAAAGCAACTCTTGTCCATATCTGTGACATTTTATTTTGACACGGAAGCATAAATGGCAATCAATAGCGTTGAAAAGTAATCAGCCAGCTCGCTCTAATTAACCACATTTCCCCGAATTCCCCCAATCGATTAACAAAATTGCCACAGGATTACCATAAAATTCTCATAAATCCCAAAGCAATAACAACAGAAAAATCGGCAACTCAATAACAACCCATCATAATGTCTATAGCACGCAATCCCGCCGCAATGTCAGACGTGTGAGAAAACAACGCATACGCCGAAATTGAATTCGCATTTTGGTGATTTCATTTAAAATTGCAAATACAACCAACAATGAGTCCGGAGACCTCTCCTTTTCATCACCAACAAACATTCGTGCATGTGAGTGATTCCATTTAGCAAATCGCTGATATTCGTGTGAAATCGTCGCCCTTATCCAGTCTGCCGGCATGCACCCATTAGCATATTCCGCCCCATGTAAATTGCATGTCAAAAAAGGGTTCATCTCTCAACCCGAAGTGTTGCGAAAAAGTGTCACATAAAGGTGTCTTAAACGAGATCACGCATCAGAGGATTCCCCAAAGATAAATAGACACAAATTAAATTCGCTCGTAAATATTCGCACGAATGCGATGGGATGAGAAAGTTATGCCAAGAACATAAAAAATGGGATCAATCGATCAGATCAATCAAAATGGCATGATCGCACATTCATATGCATTATTAGGGGTGACACTTTTCTCGGCCGGAGGGATGACAACGTTCATTAGAGGGACATTTTTGCACTAATTTTCTGTGATGCAAAAGTGTATATAGGGTTCAAGTGCAATTGATGTCGCACGAGTAAAGGAAACCCTTCCTTGGTGAGGATAGTTGATGTTGATTTTTCACACACCAACAATAAGGTAGAGAGACCAGAGTGCTTCGTAATTTATGCGTACCTACTTGGATTTATTCGACAATGGATAATGGATGTTGGCCTTGATTAAGTTGATGCTTTGTTTGAAATCAATAGAGCGGACTGGTTAACTTAAATTTCCTTTACTTTGTGTGTTTTAAATTGATTCGAGTTGGAAAGTGCACGGATGTACTTTTTTATTGCGAAGAAAGATCCTGTTTTAAGGGGCCGACTTTAGACTTAGGAATTTGTTTACTTAGGACTTTTAGGCAGTTTTTTTGTCTAGGTAGATGCTGATTAAGAAACTTTTCTGTATGTCTTAAGCCATAAAGTCATTTATATTTGGTGCTGGTGATTGATCTCCACCATCATCGTCCTACTTGACCAAAATGACTTGAGTATAGTAGACCTTGAAAGAGCTTTGAAGAGATCTTCCCCATTTTATTCTAACACCTTGTAATCAATAAAATGTTATGAATCGTGAACGAAATATAAATTTCTTTTAATGCAATTTTTCATTTTTTCCATTAGGAAAAGTCGGGCGGCATTAGATCAAACTGAATCGAATTCTAGTCATCAGTCCTGCTAAAACCCCCATCTCATTTAGATTCAAGCCAACCAATGCAGGCATACAAGAACTTTGTGTACCATTGACTGTCACTGCATTACCAGCGTCGTTTTCAAAGAAGTATGACCCAATCATTCCACCAATCCAAATGGTGACTTTTTGCTGATCTATTGCTTTCACAGCTCCCAAAAGAGCTCTTTTGTGTACGAACGAGCCCATAAAGATTGGGACATTGGGAGCTCCTCATATCAAACATTTATACATTTTGTTTCTTTATCTTGTCCCATTTTACAAACATACGGCGGCGTTACGCATGATTACTTGACCGAATCTATTTTTTGTTTTTTCATATGACCTGTTTTAATTAACATTTTTCTAAATAAACTAAAGCTTCTGCTTGACACTTCCGAGATTCATACATTTTCATCTTCGACAGAAAACCTATTTTCTGGAGTTTTTTCTGACTTTTGTCAACCATGCTCTGACACTTTTCTGTATGGAACTGACCACGAAAGAACTTTTCATTCAATTGCCTATTTCGTTCCAAACTCTATATAGTTTACTAAGTCTGACAACAATCGGCCGTCCTATGTCTGATTTTTGTACTCGTCTTAGTTGATCACGGGAACATTTTTGCTGAGGCCAATCACGAATGTCCGAATCCGTGTTTCCCTAATAAGCTCTCCATGACTTATATTGAAGTTTATGCTCCTACTTGACACTTGACAAACGTTAAGTTCAGCACCATTGATAAAAAGAATGCATCGATATTAAACTTTAGAAATTCCTCCCTGACATACTCTTTAAACTCCTTCTTGACAATCAAACCTTTAAAATACGTCGATATTATGTACATAGTTACCTACCAAAGCCATATGGCGCAACGAAAGTGAGGTTATGTGGACTTATGTCCAAAAAAAATAACCTTTCAGGCACAGAAACGTAATTACCTCTTGTTGATGAAAAAAGGGGTCAATTCGTTGGTGGATAATCGCTTCTGTCAGGTGAACGTTTATGCAAGAGTGATGTGTTAATTGGAAGAAGTGACTTGTAAACAACATTTACAGAATGATAACTAAACACATGTTGAGCACATGCTGTTACGATGTTTGACCAGGACTGTGAGTTGTGAGTGTCTACGGAAGCAAATTGGTGACTTGTGAATTTAAAAGTAACGCATATAATATGACATCTCATACTGCTTATGAAAAATCACAAATTATCATGAACGCAGGAATTCATTAGAACTTCATCTAACACTTAAAACAGTCTATCTTCTTTCCTCTCATGAAAACTTAATATTTTCTTAAATATTTCCTCAAGTGGAAGGTTTGACTCGAAGTTTCCCCACACAAAAATTATACTCCACATAAATTTCTACAAGGCCAATGCATATCCCCGCAAAGGACACAAACAGGTGTTTTTTATCTTCCTATACCCCTTTGGTAATTTTATTTTTATGTGTCCCGAAATTAGTTCGCTGTGTCCTTCTGTCTGAGTATTTTTAGTATTTATCGCATCATTAGACCTCCTTTAAACCCCAATCAATCATGATTGTGTAAGACGATAGTCGAAATGACATTCAACAACGAAAAACAGAAACTTCTCAATGAAAGGTGTTAGAAATGAAATTATAGAGGAGCTCATAAGAATCCATCAATTAATGAAACAAGAAGAAAATGAAAGGAAAATAATATTCCACCTGCTACACACAGCCGACATTTGCTGATGGATAAGGACGTTGATCCTGGATGGCGCGCGTACAAATGTGGAATAAATTAAGACCAGTGGTAGGTCCTTCCTATAACCTGAATAAAATTCAAAGTTATTGCATAATTTTCCATTTTTGGTGACAATAATTTCGAATCAATGACGTGAGTGGGGGCGCCATCTGTTTCGCATAGTGCGAATACTAATTCTTTGGAAGGTGAAAGTGGCAGATGTTTGCTTCAAGATTTTAAATGGAACCAAATTAAAAAAAAAACTGTTGAAATATCGTTTAATTAAGGCACAGCTGCAAAAAAAAAAAAGTTTCTGTTCGAAGTCATATGCTTTGATCTCAATTTATTTCGAGAGTTAAGCTTATTACGCCAGCTCCCATAAAAAAATTCTCTCCAAAATTTAGCTGAGCTCAATTCAAGCGGATCCCATTAAAATAATTAGAGTTTTTCCTAGCATTCGTGCTCTAGATTTTTCAAATATTAATATACACAAAAAGTGAAGAAGAAATGCAAAACAAACACAATTTTAAATGTTGCTAACGGACCCTTAGTACAAGCAGCTTTTTCTTTACTAAGCAGATCTAAATTGATGTCCAATTTTATATAGCTGTTTAGTGTTATCTATTTACTTATTTCTTACAAAATTTTGCGTACAAAACTTAAAATAAAGCCACAGCTACTTTATAGACTCTTTTCGATCGAGCGCAAATTTACACAAAGGTTGACACGAGGTTTGTGGGAAACAAATTCGAAAGAAGTGAAATGGGGCATTATGTAATAATTTTATTTTATTTGAGTGCAAAAAAGTGTTAACATAATCATTAAGTGTCATTGTTGCGGCAGAGTTCTAACATGGCGTTCCTCCACCGCCAGCTGGATTATACCATGTTCCCACCAACGTGATTTAGCTCATGGTGATTTATAAATCACGAAAGGCGTCTCCACCGAACTTTACGTGTTTTAGTTTGACATCCAGGAGAAAGAATTTGTCCCTTCGGACCAGGTAGTGTTTTAATTTGTGTTGTTTTTGATTTGTTCCCATACCTGCCACAAATAAAACAATATTATGATTGTACGTACTTAATAAAAATACCAAAAATCACCGAAACACGAAGAATATTGGATTTAAAATATTTTTTTTGACATTTTTTTTTTTTTTTTTGTTGAATAAAATTGATTTGAATTGAACTGAATTGAAACAATCAGGCCTATTCGGCAAAATCTTTTATTAATTTGTTCTGTTATTCTGTTATGAATTACCATACAAAAGTTCGAATTGTCAAAAAATCTTTTACGGGATCTAAAATTGGTATTCTGTGTGGAAAACTCTTTTATGAATTCTGTTAAGAATCATAACAGAATAAAAGATTGAATTTTGTGACTTTTATTATAAAAGATTTTTATTTAATATGAATTCTTGGATTGAAATGTTACTCTATATAATTCCAAGGCGACGAAATGCTTACAAATGGAAACAACATGTAATAAATGTGTGTAAAAAAGTAAAAAAGTTGAAAATTGTTTCTAGATTTATATTTTTGTTTAGCCGAAAACACCCATCACTTTTGCTGGAACTAAGATTTAATGGCGCAGGGTCATAAGTCCACAGGCCAAAAGTCCACAATGGACTTTTTACCCACTTAGGTGGGTTATAAGTCCACAAATCAATTGTGAATTGTGAATTTCACTTATAATAAAACTAATGACTTGCCAATTTTTCTAAACTTGGCCCGAATACCCTTTGCAAACGAGGCCAAATACCTGGGAATGACACTCGACGCAAAGCTGAAATGGAGTTCGCACGTGAAAATGAAACGTAAAGAACTCGATATCAAATATAGAGAAATGTACTGGTTACTCGGAAAACATTCCCAGCTCAGTACTGAGAACAAATTGATTTTATACAAGCAAGTGCTAAAGCCGGTGTGGACCTACGGTATACAACTTTGGGGTTGTACCAAGAAAACAAATGTCAATATTCTACAAACTTTTCAAAATAAAGTCCTTAGAGAAATTGTACAAGCACCATGGTATATTAGAAACGACGATATCCATAGGGATCTCGGAATTCCAACAATCGAAGCTGAATCTAGAAGCTTCGCGAGAAAGCATAGAAACCGACTAATCGGACATATCAACAATACAGTCCGACAAATCTTGGACGAGAGCAATTTATTGCGCCGACTACAAAGAACGAAACCGTTCGACTTGGCAAGATAAGATTAACCGCGTTTAATTTGCGGAACACGCAGGATCTTTCATTGGAAAGTAACCTGCCAAAAGTTTTTATTTGATGATAGAAAAATTGCTTGATAAGTTATATCTTAGTTGCAGTATCTAACAATCTTTAGAAGGGTGGTGTTTTTAGTCAGTAAAAATCTGACACTACTATGAGAACGCGCTTGCTATTCTCATAGTGTCTTTGGAAGATTTTCACCTACCCTCGGATAAAAAAAAAAAAAAAAAAAATGTGGACTTATACCCATTGATTTGTGGACTTATAACCCACCCAGATGTGCCAAAAGTTCACATTAATTTGGGCCATAGGTTCACAATTTTAAAATGGAAGTAGGCCATAAGTCCACAATTATCCATATGACAAAAAGGCGCAGGGTCATAAGTCCACAGGCCAAAAGTCCACAATGGACTTTTTACCCACTTAGGTGGGTTATAAGTCCACAAATCAATTGTGAGCCAAAAGTTCACACAAAATTCTTGTGAATTTTTGACTCACTGATTGTGGTCTTATGGCTCACGGATGAAGAAAGTGAAGAAGAGGACAACGAGCTTGAAAGCGAAGCTACAAATTCTAGTAATGACCTCATTTGCGGTGTTTGCCTCCAAAACCCACAAGACACACTTCTCCAGCATTGCAATCATTTTAAGATTGCGCTTTCAAGCTATGAATTCTGTATGGGGGGGCATGCTGCCCCCCTGCAACCCCCCTGCTTAGGTTTACTGATGGATTACGGGGTGGGTACAAGGTTCTTCTTATTACTCAAATTTTGTTGGCGTTATTGCACTTTGTTGGAGTGAAATAAGACCAACTGTTATCATTTTAAGATTGCGCTTTCAAAATATGAATTCTGTATGGGGGGGCATGCTGCCCCCCTGCAACCCCCCTGCTTAGGTTTACTGATGGATTACGGGGTGGGTGCAAGGTTCTTCTTATTACTCAAATTTTGTTGGCGTTATTGCACTTTGTGGGAGTGATATAATACCAACTGTTGGAAGTTATCCTTATTACACTATTTAAGAGCGAAATAAGGTACATTTTTAGAAGTTGGTCTTATTTCACGGCATCTATCAAACATTCCCATACTTTTTGAGTTGTTAAAACAACTTTTTTTGTCATATGGATAATTGTGCACTTATGGCCTACTTCCATTTTAAAATTGTGAACCTATGGCCCAAATTATTGTGAACTTTTGGCTCATCTGGGTGGGTTATAAGTCCACAATTGATTTGTGGACATAGATGGGTCAAAAGTCCATTGTGGACTTTTGGCCTGTGGACTTATGACCCTGCGCCGACAAAAAGAGTTGCTTTAACAACTCAAAAAGTATGGGAATGTTTGATAGATGCCGTGAAATAAGACCAACTTCTAAAAATGTACCTTATTTCGCTCTTAAATAGTGTAATAAGGATAACTTCCAACAGTTGGTCTTATATCACTCCCACAAAGTGCAATAACGCCAACAAAATTTGAGTAATAAGAAGAACCTTGTACCCACCCCGTAATCCATCAGTAAACCTAAGCAGGGGGGTTGCAGGGGGGCAGCATGCTCCCCCATACAGAATTCATAGCTTGAAAGCGCAATCTTAAAATGATTGCAATGCTGGAGAAGTGTGTCTTGTGGGTTTTGGAGGCAAACATCGCAAATGAGGTCATTACTAGAATTTGTAGCTTCGCTTTCAAGCTCGTTGTCCTCTTCTTCACCTTCTTCATCCGTGAGCCATAAGACCACAATCAGTGAGTCAAAAATTCACAAGAATTTTGTGTGAACTTTTGGCTCATTGTCCATTGTGGACTTTGGCCTGTGGACTTATGACCCTGCGCCGAACCTATAGTGACCCATTTGATCTTCCTGGTGTGAGTAATAATTCAAAATTTGCTTCTATCACCGACAATTTTATGCTATTTTGCAAAAAAATTATCAGGTGCCCACTTAGTATTTACAAAAAAAAAGCAAAGCTGTTTGTTTTGAAGGTTCGTAACAGATTTCAATTTTCGAAGCTCTATAACAGAGTTTCATAAAAGTTCGAAACCCAGAATACGATTTATAAAAGATCTGTTATGGTCGAGACCTTTTATGATTCATAACAGAAAATTCATAACAGAATAAAAGATTTCGCATAATAGGCCAAAATAACATGTTCGATTTTATTTTGTGTGGATTTGCGATGACAGATACGTAATTAAAATTTAAACACGTATAAATCACGTAATTATAGTAATTACGAAAATGTATGGTAAATCACGTAATTTATGAGATGATTTACTTAAATCAAGTGGATTTAGCCACTTACTATGTTCCATAACTTCTTCTGGTATCGCAATATTAACTATTACAATTCGACGTTTGTTTTAAAACTTGAAATGAAGGAACCATTTATATTACAACATTTTCCCCACAGAAATAAACTCTTGAATTATCATTGATCGAGCACCTTTCTACCCGCATAGCCTCCATAGCCAGCCTCGTAGCACGCGCCTTGCTAAATATGTCAATGGGACATCCACAACCTTACTGCAATTCAATTACTTGCTGTGTAAAACTTTGATGACAACACAATTTCAAAGGAAATTCCAAAATTGATGGCAGAATTCACCGGCGTGCTCGATCACCATCACCATCATTTGCAGCAGTTTTACCACCACCGACTCGCACCAACAACTAGTGAATAGTGATACCGCGTTGCTAGGGGACTGTAAAAGTGCGCCCCCTTTTTTTGGCAAATGTCCACTTTCTTTTCAACAAATACTCGCACTTTTTCCTGCAGAGTGCAACACTCTCAACAACAGTTGTTGTAGATGCGATCGCTGCACTCATGCAGAATTTATGCTGGTGGCTGGTCCCACTAAAGGTGTAACGCATGTCATATCTTATCACCGGGTTTTGTTCCATTACAATTCAAAATGCGTTTTGCTGAATTGTTAGGTGCACACTCGTGCTGAAGATGAATTGAGACTGTCAATGATGATGGGGGCATGCGGACAGAACATAGAACAATTGTCAATCGTGTCGAATTGAAAGTTCTCGTTTCGGTTTCGAGTTGCCACTGAGCACTCAGAATTCTGCACAAGATCAGTGAGAAGGAGAACAGTACGTCCGTGGGTCTTATTTTCACTTCAATGAATTTCTAATTACATACACTGATTGCCATATAATTGCCAACAAAAACAAGGAGTGACACAATTTTTTCAGTTGAAATCACAAGCAAAATGTAAAACAAAATACTTAAAAAACTTCCAGCATGTCATTAACTTTCAATATCAGTTGTGTGATGCGTTTTTCAGAACAAGGGGTTGATTCCACACTCCCTCATTAGGAAGTATAATCGTAGGTATATCGTGGGAATTCACGGGGTTTTGTCACGTTGGAGATTTTTAGAATAGTTTTAGATTTTCCTGTCCAATAAGGTGTGACGAAAGAAGAAGTAATAGTTTAGTGGTTGGTATGTTGGAGTACAGCAGGGGGTCCCATCTTCCGAATTTTCTTACTGAACCACCATACTTCCAAAACGGATACACCCCCTCTTCCCCTACCGCCAACGAACAGAGAAATGAAATAGTTACATACTCATATTTCATCTTCCAAATGAAATATGAATATATTTCAACAACAAGTGCATTCCTTTGAAATGCACTTCGCGCTACGTTGAAGAGTTCAAGTAGAGATTATTGAGTTCTAATTCGACGGTCAATGTAAAAGGTGCAGCCTCGCTTGGACAGCGGCCTTTCTCATTAAGCAAATAAAATAAAATAAATACAGTTGAATAATAAAGAAAAAAATAATAAAAAAGAAAAAAAAAACATTTAGTTTTTTTTAATTCAAACGTACAAACAAACAGTACACGTAATTGATCCTTCAATTGAAAGGCGACTGAAATTTTAAAGAGACTTAGCAATTTACTCCCGCATGGCAGACACCTTGGCGAATGACGTCACCCTGACGTCGGTGCGGGAGCTTAAACCAACTGAACGGATCCTGGTGACAGGATCCGTAAAGATGGTGAACTAAGTCTGCCACCCCCCCCCCCTAATCCAGAGCGTTAAGCGACCCGTACTTATTGGATGGTTTGCAGCCAGGGGTAACCGGCTGTAGTATAACGGAGCCTCTCAGACACCGGGCCACCTCTGAGAGTAACTTGGCCTTACCACGTTAACGGGGCTCTGACGTGGCGGACGATTTTTCCCGCGATACTCGTGGGACATGAACCAAAATAAATACAAAAAAGATAAACACAAAAACATAAACCTAAACAAGATGCGGGGAAAGACCGCATCAGAAAATATCGCTAATCTGGAGCACGATATCCACAGCGAAAGACCGGCTTATAATAGGCCTGCGACGAGCCGAGAGGGAGGTTTTAGGAAGGTGCAAAGCACTAGCCAAATAACCGCCAGTACCTCAAAACAAGTCATAAGCCTGTTAAAAGGACGGGCAAGTGCAGAAGAACCTGACACCAGAAAAAGTGAAGGTAGTAAAAGCGGGACCCAAACTGCAACCCCCACTTCGCCTGGCAAGGTATCCATGGAGGAAAGGAGGCCAAAGGAACTGAGCACAGCTCAACTCCCGGAAACCTCTAAACCACCTGGTGTCCAAGCCAGGAAAAAGAGTAGAAATCCGGACATACCACCACCAGGGGAACCGGGTGGAAGAGATGATCCCCTGAGAAAAGGGCTTAGCGGCGCTGGAATGCGATGGTACCTCCGCTACCTAAGCAAGGGCTTCGGACCTGAGGAAGCGAGAAGGAGGGCAGAGGAGCATAGGGCTATACCTAACTCCAATGAAGCAGCCCCGGAGAAAAGAGGCAACAATAGCATCACCCCTCCCACCTGTAGCAAAGCCAAGAGGCAGAAAGTGGAGGAAGGAGCCAAGAAAATTGAGCCCATGAAAACGAGCGGCACCGTGGTTGGACGGAGCTATGCGGCAGTGGCAAAACCCACTTCAACACGCGGACAACACGCCACAGTTGATGTAGCTGAGCAAGTTGCTGTGCTTCCAGGGGAATATCCGCAGGAGGTACTCAGTAGCTCAGACCTTACAGCACTGGAGGACGCCATAGTAATGGAAATGGCCCTGGGATGGGAGCACAAGCTTAAATTCCAAGGCATACATTTCAGGAGTGGGATGCTTCTTGTGGATTGCGAGACTCTGCAAACAGCAGAATGGCTAAAAGAAGTAGCACCCAAGCTCAGTAAATGGAAGGGGACACGACTCACAGCTTGCAGTGGGAAGGACATACCACGCACCCATTCCGTAACCATTTTCCTCCCACGTAGCGCTAATCAGGAGCCCAAAACATCCTTGGCACTACTGGAAGCGCAAAACGAGGGGCTAAATGTTAGGGCATGGAAGGTACTCCATTGTCGAAACGAGGGAACCGGGCAGGTACTGGCCCTGAGTATCGATCAGGAATCTTTGAACGCAATCAAAAAACAAAAAGCGTCATTGAGCTACCGGTTTGGCAGGGTGACAGTGTGCGGGCTCAAGAAGTCTGATGAAATCACTGGGCTAGCCCAGATTGAGTCCAATCAGACCCCGCAGAGCACGCAACCCCAGGAGGAGCAGTCTGATCCACCAAAGGTTGTATCACCAATCAACACTATCGTGCCGATGGTCCAGGATACCAAGGAAGCTGAATCGTTACCCATCTTAGAGCACGCTCTCAGGTGGGGACGTTGACAACACGATTCAGGACTCTGGTGAGGCCGAGGAATCAATGTCCATCTCAGGGAGCACGCTCTCAGGTGGAGATCTGGATGACACGGCAATCGACCTTTTTCGGGACATCACCATTACTCCGGATGAGGAAGAGCAGCTGCTGACTGAGGGCGAAGGCAAAGCCCCGCGTGAGCAATAGCTCTATGACCCCAGGCAGACAAATTAAAATAGCACAAGTAAACATTCATCATGCTATAGGAGCCTCTGCTGCTATAGCCAGAATGTTTACCACCAGAGGCCTAGAACTGGCCTTAATTCAGGAGCCATGGATCCTGAAAGGGCAAGTCAAAGGATTAGCAAACAAGGATGCAAAGGTAATTTGGGACTCTCGGGCTGAAAAACCGAGGGCATGCATTCTTATAGATAAAAAATATAAAGATAACCTTACTTTACTTTCAGAATACGCAAAGCGAGACATAGTGCCAATACAGGTATCCCTAAATATAGAGGGAGCTCAATGCACTATCATCATCGCATCAGTGTACTGTCCAGGAGATGAGCCAGTGATATCATCAGAGCTGCAACGGCTAGTGGAGCATTACAACAAGATCCGCATGCCGCTGCTACTAGGATGCGATGCAAATGCCCATAACATAATCTGGGGAAGCACCGATACGAATACTAGAGGTGAGTACTTACTAGAATTTACCTTAAGTTCGTCCCTAGATATTTACAATGTAGGAAATACCCCCACTTTTGTAACTAGAGTAAGGCAAGAGGTACTCGACCTTACGCTCGGTAGCAGGAGCGTAACTAGACTAATTAGGAACTGGAGAGTATCTAGTGAGCCATCACTGTCCGACCACAGAATTATAGAATTCGAGTTGGACAACACAAGCCTCACTAGAAATCCGGTAAGAAATCCAAGAAAAACACATTGGGAAAACTACCAATGTGCTCTAGAAAACAATCTGGAGCGACTCGAAATGGACTCCAGGCTACAATCTCTTCTACGTGAGGAATGAAGGTATACCAAGAGCCTGCATCCTCGCGAAGACCACACTAAACATTTTCCTTCTTCCTAATTACAGCGATCGAGACACCACGACAGTAAACGTTGAAGTCGGACTGCGGAAAATCTGGTTGACTTCGGCGTATCTGGCGTCCGACCTTCCCCTCCCTGCGGAACTACTGGGGAGAGCGATTGCTGATGTGGAGAAGTCCAAAGCTGCGATGATCCTGGGATGTGATGCCAATGCGCATCACACTATATGGGGCAGCTCCGATATCAATAAAAGAGGTGAGCTACTTTTTGATTACTTAATTAGTACTAAACTAATCTTATGCAATATGGGATCCGAACCCACATTTGTCACTAGTAACAGACAAGAGGTGTTAGACATCACGCTGGTCTCTGATACCATTTACCATGATGTCAGAGACTGGAAAGTTTCTAAAGAACACTCCTTCTCAGACCATAGATACATTCAATTCGGCATAAACTGCCTCCCTCAAGCCCAACCCGTCTTTAGGAATTACAGGAGAACGGATTGGAGCAAATATAGGAACAGTGTGGAATCTTCCATAATTAACAGAACTCCTGTTCCCCCTACTAACACAAATGAGTTAGATAGTATGGTTGAGGAACTCACTAAGACTCTCAACCGGGCTATGTCTCTCTCCTGTCCAATAAGTAAACCTCGGGGCAAGCCTAGACCACCGTGGTGGAATCAGGAGATTTTATCTCTGCGTCAAAAATGTAGGCAGCTCTTCAATCAGGCCAAGCGATCCCGCGAAGCCGCTGACTGGGACTTATATAAAAAAGCCCTCAAATCCTATAAAACCGTAGTTAGGAAAGCCCAACGGAACTCCTGGAGACTCTTCTGTGAAAAGATGGAAGAAATCTCTGAGGCCTCCAGGCTCAGAAAGATTCTCGCATCCACTCCTAAGGTAGCGAGCCACCTTAAGAGAGCTAATGGATCGTGGACCACCTCAAGTGCAGAATCTCTGGATCTACTAATGGATTCTCACTTCCCTAATAGCTGCAATGCTGCTTCGAGACCAGCTAGGTTCTCTGAAAGACCAATAGAAAGCAGCTCTTCAAGTCTTATTACCAAGACCAAAATTCTTTGGGCCATTAAAGGATTTAAGCCATTTAAATCTCCCGGACCGGATGGTATAATACCGGCCGAACTTCAGAGGAACGCTGACTTAATCCTCCCTTGGGTAACTGTAATATTAAAAAGTTGCCTGGATTTTGCTCATATTCCTAAGATGTGGACAGAAGTTAACGTGGTGTTTATACCTAAGGCTGGTAAAAGCTCACACGTTAACCCCAAAGATCTCAGACCAATTACTTTGTCATCATTTCTGCTAAAAACCTTAGAGAAACTGATAGACATCCACATACGTTGCAGTGTCAACTCAAATCTCTTGTCAACGTCTCAGCACGCGTATAGTAAAGGGAAATCGGTTGAAACGGCCCTTCACTCACTTGTATCTACCATAGAGAAATCTCTCGATTGTAAAGAATTCACATTGGTTGCTTTCCTGGATATTGAGGGAGCGTTTAACAACGTCGAAGCAGAGGCAATTCTCGGCGCACTGACGGGCCTTGGAATTGAGAAATCGATTGGCGAATTGGTCAACCAGTTGCTCACCAACAGGTTTATCAACTCAAAGCTGGGCGATGCATCGGTCCGGAGGTTCGTTAGTAGGGGTACGCCTCAAGGTGGCGTTATCTCACCTCTTCTTTGGAACCTAGTAGTGAATGAACTACTACTAATACTGGAAGGGGAAGGGTGCAAAGTAATTGCCTATGCAGACGACGTTGCCATCGCTGTCTCAGGAAAACACCTCAACACGCTTAGAGATCTCATGCAGAATGCCCTCTCTAAGCTCTCTAAATGGACCAAAAAATGCGGTCTGGCGGTCAATGCCCAGAAAACTGAATTGGTCCTCTTCACAAGAAAATACAAAATTCCCAATTTTGTACCCCCAAAACTAAACGGCACTCTCCTGGTGCTAACCAATACGGCTAGCTATTTAGGCCTAGTTTTAGACAGCAAATTGAGCTGGAAACCCAATATAATACGGAGAGTTCAGAAAGCCACCACGGCTCTGTACTGCTGTAAAAAAGCCATTGGAAGCAGATGGGGACTCCAGCCTCGAATTACATATTGGCTATATGTATCCGTTATCAGACCTATACTCACGTATGGCGTTATTGTATGGTGGACTGCCCTCGAAAGGGCCATCCATCTTAATCACCTTAGCCGCGTCCAAAGAACGGCTTGCATATGCATAAGTGGAGCCCTCAGAACCACTCCAACAGCGGCCATGGACGTAATGTTCCACTTGCTACCGCTAGATATCTATTGCAAACAAGTGGCAGCAAATGCAGCCACTCGGATGAAAGCAATTCAATTGTGGACCAGTCGCCAAACTGGTCACTCATCTATTCTAAATACATTGGAATGCATTCCAAAAGATACTGATTACACCCTCCCTCAGTTTCAATTCGAAAAGAACTTCGAAACTTACATACCCTCCAGGAGTGAATGGGAAAACGAAATAGTACCACGAAAGGAGTCAGTCTGTTTCTATACAGATGGGTCCAAAACTGAAACAGGAGTAGGGGGGGTGTTTTCTCTTTTGATCTAAATTATAAAATCTCATTCAGTCTTCCTAATCACTGTAGTGTATTTCAGGCGGAGGTCATGGCGATCAAAGAGGTCCTGTCGTGGCTTCGGTATAATGTAATATCTGTAAGGGATATTACCATCTTTACCGACAGTCAAGCCGCGATTAAATCCCTGGATTCTGTCGTCTTCAAATCAACAACTGCCCTCAATTGCCGACTATCTCTGAACGAGATGGCGAAACAATTCAAAATTCACCTTATTTGGGTGCCGGGCCAAAGAGACATTCCAGGCAATTGCATCGCCGATGAGCTCGCCAGAAAAGGCACTACTATGTCGACTCTACCAGAAAAGAAGAGTCTCTATATGCCTCTTGCTACCTGCAAACTCCTAATTAAACAAAACGCATTAAGCGCTACTAATCGCAGGTGGTCTAGATGTTTAACGTGCCACACTTCGAAACTGATCTGGCCTCAGCTGGATTCCAAGCGCTCAAAAAGTCTCATTACACTAAAAAGACCCATAATAAGCACTCTAGTAGGTGTCATCACGGGACACTGCGTCATAGGGAGACATGCTCTCAGATTGGGCCTCCCTTCAAATGATTTCTGCAGAAGCTGTATGGACGAGGAGGAGGAGGAGACTATTCTGCACCTTCTCTGTACGTGTCCAGCACTATCACTCCGCAGAAAACTATACCTCGGAGAATATTTCTTCGACAATCTCAGCGAACTCGCAAACATAGGTATCAACTGCCTCCATCGCTTCATTCTTAGCTCCGGCTGGTTCAACGGGTAGATAAGGAGTCGAATTCGATCCTGTGGTAACACAATGGGCCTAATTTGGCCTAAGTGTGGCTGCACTTGAGGCGGCCTGCCACTCTAACCTAACCTAACCTAAGCTCCAGCACACCCTCTAG
Organism: Cheilosia vernalis; assembly: GCA_949126925.1. Lineage (NCBI taxonomy): Eukaryota > Metazoa > Arthropoda > Insecta > Diptera > Syrphidae > Cheilosia > Cheilosia vernalis. Next base: position 6,453,603 of record OX421360.1, on the reverse strand, counting down.
AATTGGAAAGCGCAGTCGAAGATATTACAGACACCATCACGAATGCGCTCGAAGAAAACTGCCTCTTGGGAAAAGAAAGGAGCAAGAAAGATATGCCATGGTGGAGCAAAAATCTGTCAAAACTTAGATCCGACACACGCAAGCTGTTTAACACTGCCAAGCGAAACGGAGATTGGCAAAGATACCAAACGGCTCTCACTGCTTACAATAAGGAAATAAGAAAAGCTAAAAGAAATAGTTTCAGGAGATTCTGTGAGACAATATCAAACACTCCCACAGCGGCAAGGCTGCATAAAGCCTTGGCAAAGACGGGGGTGATACCGACGTCTCTAAAGAAACCAGATGGTAGCTATACAGAAAATGAGGACCAGCGGGCGCTACTGCTTCTAGAAACTCATTTTCCAGACAGCTCCCTTAGCAGCGATAATGGGAACGTGACCATTTTAGCCAGGCCCCGAAAAGAGGACTGGGAAACAGCATCAGCCATCTGCTCCAGGGGGAGACTGAAATGGGCCATTAGTTCCTTTCAACCCTTCAAGGCACCAGGGGTGGACGGTATCATACCCGCTCAACTACAGAAAGGGTGGGATGTAATCCAACCACACCTGATCAAAATAACAAAAAGTAGCATTGCTTTGGGTTACATACCAACGCAGTGGAGACGGGCGAGGGTTGTGTTTATACCTAAAGTGGGGAAAAAAGACCCATCTCACCCAAAGTCATACAGACCCATTAGCCTAACGTCGTTCCTTTTAAAGACTACAGAAAAGGCAGTGGACAACTATCTAAGGGAGGAAGTACTAACGACATCCCCCCTTCACTATCGGCAGCATGCATATAGAGCGGGCAGATCAACAGAGACCGCCTTATATCAGCTAACGGAAGTGATTGAAAGTGCTCTAAACTCAAAAGAGACGGTATTGTGCGCCTTTCTCGACATTGAAGGGGCGTTTGATAATACCTCCCATGAGGCCATCAGACGATCCCTGGATAGAAAAGGAGTTAACAATACAATATCCAGGTGGATGTGTGAACTACTGAGCACCAGATCAGCAGAGACTCAAACATCAACCGGAACTATCAAAGTAAACACAACTAGAGGATGTCCACAAGGAGGGGTACTATCACCCTTAATGTGGAGTCTAGTTGTGGACGAACTATTGGAGAAACTAACCAGCATTGGCATTAACTGTCAGGCATATGCCGATGACATAGTATTGATTGCCAGGGGAAAGTTTGAGGGAACTCTCTGTGACATCATACAGATGGGACTAAGAGCAACCCAAGAATGGTGCCATACAACAGGACTAAACATTAATCCGGCAAAAACAACCATAGTGCCATTCACAAGGAAAAGAAAACTGAAAAGCATACTGAAGATATTTCTAAGAAGGCAACACGCGCTCTTATGATATTGTGGTGTGGAATGTATCGTGTAACATAAAATGGTGAAGTGAAAACAACCCCTTAGTCACCAAACAAGTTCCACCCAAGTGTCACTTCCAATTGGAGACTGGAACCTGTCAAGTAAATGTATTTCACCACTGAGCTAGTTCTAGAACCCATTAGAATTAGCTAGAAAGTTCTCGTCAGATGGCGGAGCAGGTATAAAAGGACAGCTTTTAGAAGAGGGCGAGACAGTTGATTTATAACAGTGATTGGTTAAAGTTCGAGATAGTAATAGTTTGTGAAGATAAATAAGTGAAAAGTAATAGAGTAAATTAAGTGATTGGTTTGAAACGTTGAAGAATTGTTTAAGTAATAGTGTTCTGGTACTTAATAAGTGAAATATTAGAATAGTCGATAAAAGTGTAATAAAAGTGAATTTTATTAAAGAAGTTAAACGGAATAGTGTTTTATCTTTACGAATCCCAGCCTGAATGTAACAATATGCAAGAGCTTAGCAGGAAAGTCATGGGGATGTAACCCAAGTATCCTGCGATGGATGTACATTGCAATTGTGAGGCCTATGATCACATACGGAGCTGTAGCATACGCAAAACGAACCAGTCTAGTCACAACAAGAGACACTCTTAGTAAAGTGCAAAGATTAGCGTGCCTATGCATTACCGGAGCAATGCGTACATGCCCAACTTCAGCCATGGAGGTACTCCTAGAGCTAACTCCTCTACATCTCATGGTTGAGGATACGGCATATAAAACAATTCTACGGATGGCAAAAGAAGGAATCGGAAGGGAGAAGTGCATTAGTTCAAAAGAATATAATGTATGGCTCGAAAAACTTCCACTTCTAGCTATACCCAGAGATGATAGCATCAGGAAATTCAGTTTTGAGAAGAATTTCATAACGAAGCTCAGCAATAAGAAAAAATGGAGCAATGAATCCACGATTTACGGACTGAGCCAGCACACTGTAAAATGGTATACAGATGGATCAAGAACGGATGAAGGAACTGGTGCAGGAGTGTTTGGGCCAGGAACTAAACACTACGAATCCATGGGCAAATGTACCAGCATATTCCAAGCTGAAATATGCGCGATAGATAGGTGCGTTCGAATCATCCTCAAGAAAAATTACAAAAACTGTAATATAGCAGTGATGTCAGACAGTCAAGCTGCCATCAAGGCACTTGACGCCTATATCATAAAGTCAAAGCTTGTATGGGAATGCTTGCAAAAGCTTAACAAAATAGGTAGAAACAACAGAGTAACCATTTGCTGGATACCGGGTCACATCGGCATCGAGGGCAACGAGGCTGCAGATGCTCTGGCAAGACAGGGCGCGGCGGAGCCCTTCATAGGACCTGAACCATTCTGCGGCATAGGGGAACACACCCTACGAGAAGAGTTCAGCAAAATGGAAAAGGAAAAAAGAACCGCAGCTTTCAAAAATACCCAAGGCCTGAGGCAGGCTAAGAAACTTATAGGGAATTACAACCTAGAAAGATTCAAAATGTATCGGTCTAGGCAAAAACAACCTAAGAATCCTTACAGGTCTCCTAACGGGACACTGTAGGCTTAAAGAACACATGAGGAAACTGGGCCTATCGGAAGAGGGTCTCTGCAGATTCTGCGATGAGAGCGCTGAAACCCCAGACCACATTCTGGAATCCTGTGGGGCACTAACCCACAAGAGGATTAAACATCTGGGCAAGTACCAGCTAACAGATAAGGATATACAAACCATAGACCCACTACTCATTCTCAGATTCATAAGAGAAACTGGTCTGGATGAAGTGCTCTAAAGTTTATATTCTTGCCAAGGCAAAGACAGAGCAAACCCTCAAACACGGTTCTTAATGGAATTGTGATGCGATGGCGCTCTGGAAAAGGGCACGAACCTTTCCAAGGTATAAGCAGGGGGCACAATAGACCACAAGGTCGCAGTGCACTAGACCCTCTCTACTATTATTATTATTATTAGCAATTTAGCATTATGCATGTCTCCTTATAAAGAAACGTACTAAAACCAATTAATCGAAAATAACAGATTTTTTTCAACAAAAAGAACGTTTTTCTTTTTTAGTTCGGAACTGAGCAACTGAACTGAGCGCGAGCATTATGAGCGTGATCATATCATTCTGATGTTTTTTTTTTTTTTGTTTTTCCTGTGAAATGTGACTGTAATAAAAAACACAAATTCGAGCATGCACATGTGTAATCAGGTTTTTACTCAGCCTGCTCTGCTCCGTCAATTTATTCTGTCTGAGCTCATAGAGCGCGCTCTGATCATGCTCTAAACGAAAAAAATAAAAAACACAAATTCGAGCTCTGATGTGTCTGAGCTAAAAAAGAAACACGAACTTTTTGTATAACATAACAATTCAGGTTCTGCTCTGAACTAAAATAGAAAAACGCCTATTGAAAACGCCAGTGATAAATTTTAATGTTGTTATAACTTTATAAGACTTTTTTTGACTTGTTTTTTTTTTTTTGTAAATTTTTGCTATTTACATATTGCACAAAGAGCGTGTTTATTTTCTTATGTATGAATTCGTAAACGTTTTAAGTAAAAATATTGTGGCGTGGAAGGTATCGTGTAACTTAAGTGGTGAAACAAGCCCTTAGTCACAGTTTGGTGAAACCAGGCCTTAGACAGTTTGGTGAAACCAGGCCTTAAAGTCACAAAACAAGTTCCACTCAAGTGTCACTTCCAATTGGAGACTGGAATCTGTCACCACTGAACCTTGTTCTAGAACCACTTAGAATTAGCTAGAAAGTTCTCGTCAGATGGCGGAGCGGGTATAAAAGGACAGCTTTTAGAAGAGGGCGAGACAGTTGATTTATTACAGTGATTGGTTAAAGTTCGAGATAGTAATAGTTTGTGAAGATAAATAAGTGAAAAGTAATAGAGTAAATTAAGTGATTGGTTTGAAACGTTGAAGAATTGTTTAAGTAATAGTGTTCTGGTACTTAATAAGTGAAATATTAGAATAGTCGATAAAAGTGTAATAAAAGTGAATTTTATTAGAGAAGTTAAACGGAATAGTGTTTTATCTTTACGAATCCCAGCCTGAATGTAACATTGGTGTCAGAAGTGGGATAAAACTTATTCTGTGCTAAGTGTCTAAGTGAAGTTAAAAAAAAAAAAAAAAAAAAAAAAAAAAAGTGAATTTGTGATTTTCTAAATTACAAGAGACAAACAAAATGGGTCGTGTATTGCTACATCTAAGCATACCCCAATTGAAAAGTGAACTAGAAAAGCGGAATCTCTCCACAGCTGGAGGGAAAAGTGACCTCATACTTCGTCTGCAGGAAGCTGTCCAAAACGAGGGATTAGATTTAGATTTAGATTTAGATATTAGCGCTATGATGGAATTACTTCTTGCGAAGATGGAAGAACAGAAAAATTCTATGGAATCTAAGTTCGCAGAACAGAAGAATTCCCTAGAAGAGCAGAAGAATTCCCTAGAAGAGCAGAAGAATTCCCTACAAGAGCAGAAGAATTCCATGGAATTGAAGTTCGCAGAACAGAAGAATTCTCTAGAAGAACAGAAAAATTCTCTTGAAGAACAGACAAATTCCATTGTCGCCGCACAAAAAGATGCAGTGGAAGAATTTAAGAATGTTCTAGATGTAAAAATCGACGCGATTGATGAAAAATTAAACGAGCATGAAACAAAGTTTGAGGAAATTAACAAAACGTTTCAAAAGCACGAGACAAACATCGAGAACATAGCTAAAGAGCTCGGAACAAACATCGAGAACATAGCTAAAGAACTCGAAAAAGTCAAGAAGCAAAAGGCTCGGGAATATTCTGCTGACTGCCCAAGAAGGAAGGAGATGCAACCACCCGTTTTTGATGGTCAAACATCATGGCCAATTTATAAGAGACAGTTCGAAGCAGCTGCAACGACCAATGGATGGGACGACGAGGATAAGTCGATTGCATTAACGCTCGCATTACGAGGTACAGCTGCAGAATTGCTTCAAACTATCTCCGAAGAAAAACAACGGGACTACGAGACTTTGGTGAAGGCTATTGAGATGCGATTTGGTGACGACCACATGCAGCAAGTGTATAGGGTGCAACTGCGCAGTAGAATCCAGAAGAGGGGAGAAACACTTCAGCAACTGCAAGCTGATATCGAACGGCTAGCGCACTTGTCTTATCCCAATGCCGGCGAGGATGTCATCAACGAAATGGCTATTGAGGCATTTACACAAGCCATAGAGGACAGACAACTGCAGATGGCTCTACGAATGGCTGGAAAGAGAACTCTTCCTGAGGCACTGGCATTTGCCTTAACCATGAGAGCTGCTGACCAAGCATCTCGAGGATTTCACCGCGTGAGAGAAATGACATCCGTTGAATGCCCGTGCCAGAGAACAGAAGTAGTCGACCGTAACAGTTCTCGAAGGGGACCGATCCGTTGCTGGAACTGCAACAAAATTGGACATCTACAACGACAGTGCAGAGCCGAACGTAGACAGGGCAGTTGTCCACATTGCAGAGCTAGGAACGAGGAGGCGTTTGAGCTTTCGGCGGATGGAACATCTGGAATCGACGCCCCCAGGACCACAATTCAGGTTTCCCAGACCAAACGATGTAATAGGAGTCTGACAGTGGAAGCCCATATCGGCCAGAAAAAGTGTGTCGCCACAATCGATACAGGTGCCACCGCTTCCATAGTCAGAAGGGACATCGTTCGCCAAGCATGGCTGCACAACACCAGCAGCTACTGTCTGAAAACAGCAACTGGAGCAACAGCAAAGGTGTATGGTGAGGTACTCTTGACGATAAACCTTGCAGGAATAGTCTTCTCCCATGCATTCTTAGTGGCTGATATATGTGACGAATGCATCATCGGAATCGACTTTATGAAGACGCATGATATAGTACTCGACATCGGTTTGCAAGTTATAAAGTACAAGAACGTCGAGATTCCGATGGTTTACGGGAACGAGAACGTCGCAGCTCTACGGACAGTTGTAAGTGAAGACGAAATACTACCACCTTCGTCAGAAACAGTTATTTGGACAAAGCTGGAAGGCGACCCTGGGAGCCACCGATTCTACCTAGTCGAGCCAGATGCAGAAAATTATTATCAGAGGTATATCGTCGGAAAGATGCTGGTTGAACCTAAAAACAACTTGGTTCCCGTTCGTGTCCTCAATGTGGAAAACAAAAGCGTGAAACTAAAGCAAGGGGAAGTGATTGGAAAGTGCGTACCGATTACTGCGGTCACAAAATTGTCCAATGCAAGTGATGTGAAAGCGGTTAGACCTACGGAGATATCGGAGATGAAAAAGAATATACTCGGAGAGTGCGAGCTGGATCAGGAGCAGCGGTCCATGGCAGGTAGTTTAATCAACGAGTTCGCTGATATATTTGCTTCGCAGAACAGCGAGTATGGCCGAACACATCTCGTAGAACACCGAATCGACACCGGAGATGCGAGACCGATTCGTCAGCCTCCCCGACGACTACCATTGGCTAAGCAGACGGAGGTTGCAGAAATGGTTTCGACGATGGAAAAGGAGGGACTGATTGAAAGCTCAAAAAGTCCGTGGGCATCGCCGGTCGTCCTGGTCAAGAAGAAAGACGGAAGTACAAGATTCTGCGTGGACTATCGCCAACTCAACAACGTCACCAAGAAGGATAGCTACCCCCTTCCAAGAATTGACGACACCCTGGACACACTATCCGGAGCCAAATGGTTTTCGACTCTCGATCTGAAAAGTGGCTACTGGCAAGTGCAGATCCATCCAGAAGACCGCGAGAAAACAGCATTCACAGCAGGAAACGGGCTTTGGCAGTTTACAGTAATGCCATTTGGACTGTGCAATGCTCCGGCTACCTTTGAACGTCTAATGGAGCGCGTTTTGCTGGGACTAACGTGGAAAACCTGCTTGGTCTACCTGGACGATGTCATCGTAGTAGGAAAAACATTTAACGAACATCGAGATAACCTTAAGGAGGTGTTCCAAAGGCTACGAAGTGCGCAACTAAAACTTAACCCGAAGAAGTGTTCGCTATTTAGACCAGAAGTGAAGTACCTAGGGCACATCATCTCTTCCAAAGGAGTCAAGACTGATCCGGAGAAGGTCGATGCAGTGAGAAACTGGCCGGTTCCCAAAGACAAACATCAACTGAGAAGCTTCCTGGGACTTGCGACCTATTACAGGCGATTTGTTAAGGACTTTGCCAGGATCGCAAAGAGCTTGCATCAACTGACAGAAAAAGGCAAACAATTCAAATGGTCAGGTGAGTGCGAAAACAGCTTCAAGGAACTTAAGCAACAGTTGTGTAACGCCCCCATACTAGCGTACCCCACCCCTGGGAAAACATTTATTGTGGATGCAGACGCTAGTAATGTGGGAATTGGAGCCGTCCTTTCCCAGGTACACGATGGCCAAGAGAAAGTAGTTTCCTACTTCAGCAAAGTTCTCTCAAAGCCAGAAAGGAACTACTGTGTTACCAGGCGCGAACTCCTTGCTTTGGTATTGGCGACAAAACATTTCCATAAGTACCTTTATGGGCGGAAATTCATCCTCCGCACAGACCACGCATCTTTAAAGTGGCTGCTGCACTTTAAGAATCCTGAAGGCCAAGTCGCAAGGTGGATCGAACGGCTGCAGATGTACGACTACGAAATACAACATCGAAAGGGAAGTCTTCACTCTAATGCAGACGCTCTCTCCCGTCGACCGTGCAAAGCAAATTGCAAACATTGCTTACGACACGAGGAAAAAGATGTCGCGTCCGTTCAAAGGGTGAGAGCTATGCCCATTGGTGGCTGGAGTGCGCGGGAAATACGGGAGGCTCAAAGGGAAGATCCGGATATCGAACCGATTATCGCCTGGAAGGAGCATGAGGGAAAACCAGACTGGCAGGAGATATCCAATAGGAGCCCCGAGCTGAAGGCATACTGGGCGCAGTGGGACTCCCTTCACGTACAAGACGGCATTCTAAAAAGAAGATGGGAAAGCCCGGATGGAAAGTCGTTCGTAATGCAGCTTGTTGTACCCAGGTCAAAGGTTAAGGAAGTGCTCAGGGAATTGCATGATGGAGTGTCTGGAGGCCACTTGGGAATCAATAAAACGCTCGAAAAAGTGCGGGAACGCTTTTACTGGATTCATTCAAGGGAGGACGTTGAAACTTGGTGCAGGAAATGCGTTACATGTGCGGCCAGCAAAGGTCCTAGACTGAAAGTCCGTGGCAAAATGCATCAATACAATGTTGGAGCCCCTTTCGAAAGGATAGCAGTTGATATTGCGGGACCGTTTCCTGAAACAAACAATGGAAATCGTTACATCCTCGTTGTTATGGACTATTTCAGTAAGTGGCCTGAAGCATTTGCTATCCCAAATCAAGAAGCTAAAACCGTGGTGGAGCAAATCGTCAATAACTGGGTAAGCAGATTCGGTGTACCAATGGAACTGCATTCAGACCAAGGACGGAACTTCGAGTCGAAGATTTTCCAAGGAGTGTGCCAGTTACTCGGGATTCACAAGACAAGGACAACCCCGCTTCATCCACAATCAGATGGGATGGTGGAGCGCTTCAACAGGACACTGAATGAACACCTCTCTAAGGTCGTTGGCGAAGACCAGAGAGACTGGGATAAGCAGATTCCCATGTTTTTATTGGCTTATCGAGGAGCAGTGCATAACACCACAGGACATACTCCATCTGAAATCTTATTTGGTCGAACAGTCCGCCTACCTAGCGAGTTGATGTTTGGATATCCATGCGAAGAGCCCAAGAATGAGGAGGAATACGTTACAGACCTCAGGGATATCATCAGGGACGTGCATCGAGACACTAGGGATAAGATTAAGATAGCCAGTGACCGCATGAAAACGAGGAACGATACTAAAACGACAACTACAGGATTCCAGGAAGGAGATCTGGTATGGCTATACAACCCTCATCGAAGGAAAGGTTTATCGCCTAAGTTGCAACAAGACTGGGAAGGGCCCTATACAATCGTAAAGCGCATCAACGACGTTGTCTATCGCATCCAACGAGGAAGAGGCAAGCTGAAAGTCGTTCATGTGGATCGTCTTCATCGTTATAATGGTGAAAATGTTAACGAGTTTGTTCGGGACGAACAAGTTTAAGAGGGGGATATTGTGGCGTGGAAGGTATCGTGTAACTTAAGTGGTCACAGTTTGGTGAAACCAGGCCTTAGACAGTTTGGTGAAACCAGGCCTTAAAGTCACAAAACAAGTTCCACTCAAGTGTCACTTCCAATTGGAGACTGGAATCTGTCACCACTGAACCTTGTTCTAGAACCACTTAGAATTAGCTAGAAAGTTCTCGTCAGATGGCGGAGCGGGTATAAAAGGACAGCTTTTAGAAGAGGGCGAGACAGTTGATTTATAACAGTGATTGGTTAAAGTTCGAGTAATAGTTGGTGAAGATAAATAAGTGAAAAGTAATAGAGTAAATTGAGTGATTGGTTTGAAACATTGAAGAATTGTTTAAGTAATAGTGTTCTGGTACTTAATAAGTGAAATATTAGAATAGTCGATAAAAGTGTAATAAAAGTGAATTTTATTAGATAAGTTAAACGGAATAGTGTTTTATCTTTACGAATCCCAGCCTGAATGTAACAATATATATTTTTTTTTTTTTTTTTTGAGATTATGGAACGCAACTCCTCTTTTGCACTGGTTTCTTGTTTCGTTTAACACGATATTTTTCAGGAACGTTGCCCCCGTGTTAAGTGAGCTTCTTCGAAGATCCTACCGAGTAGCTTGTCGAAACAACATTTCGGCTGCCCTTTTACAAAGCTTTTATATCAAGGAAAGTTCGTATTTAAAATTGGTCATATTCAAAGTGATAAGAAATTTCAAAAAGTAATAATTTTCAAAAATTAGAAATTCAATGTATTCAATCCAACATCGAGGCCACAATCTGTTTTTACGTAAGATTTTGAATTTTGGACTTTAACCCATCTAAAAAACCTCCCTGGGGGACTTACTCGTCATCCCGAGTGTGAATGCGCCTAGTCGTTCGACTATAGTTGGCAATTTATTTTTGATTTGGTAGAAAATTTGAAAAGAAAAATCCGCCGGTTCTCGCATTTCTGAACTTTTTTGGTAGAAAATATAACTTAATATCTTAATTAATTTCTATTCTTATTGCTAGTTTTCATGGATCAAGCGGTCTTATTCGTATATCTCCTGAAAAACGCCATCAGTGTTTGTGTTTGGTTGGAAGGGAACAAATCGCAATGCAGCATATAGGCAGAGACAAACATATCGATTGTTTTCGAAAAAAAACCGCACAAAATCAAGGCACAGAGCACTTTTGCCAATCTAGATATATTTTCTTATGTCGTTTTCGATTTGGCAAAAGATCAATTTTTTTTTGATCGAGATTGCTTTTCATGTTCGATTTGCCACAAAAATCAATCTTTTTTTTGATCTCAGATCACTTTTGAGAAATCTAAATTTTTCCTCTGATTTTACACATACTTTCACTAACACCAATGATTATGATACACAGCGTCGGTTACGAATTGTTTATCGTTGGAAGCAGGGTTGCTTTTTTAACTGAATTATTTATTTTACGCATATGGGATCGAGTTTTTATATTAAATTATTTCGAAATGCAGTACTATAAATGTGTGAAAATCAATTGAAATGGATTTCGAGTGCAAGTGCAAAAATGTTTTATTTTGCCGCCAACTCAATACACACACATACCAATATAATTCAGATTTCATGTTCGTTTTGGCAGCATAAATCTGAAATCTCAGATCAAAATCTGAAAAGCCAAATCGAAAACGACATTAGATTTACCAATGCAAGTGCGTTTGAGTTTGACAACTGATGGAGTTTGTTTACATTTTCAGTGATTTTTTTCTCTAGCTAAGAAAGGCATTGCATCGGGTGAATCTATTTTTGTAAATTATTTATGTATAAATACTTACGGCCATATTATTCACTCAATTTAATCCGGGTTAAATCTTACATCCGGATTTAAGTGAGTTTAACCCAAAAAATAAACCCAAGTCCATAATATTCAGTCGTTAAACCCGAACATTAACCCAGTTTTTTAAACTTGACAGCGTTTAATCCGATTAAATTTAAACCGCACTCCGGAGACCAGTTTAAGTACTTTAACCCGGGTTAAAACTCAATATCATAATATTCACTGTTTGGTTTAGGTTACACTTTTGACATTTCTTTGCTCGTAGGAGGCAAGAAATAAAAAAGTGTAATAAAATAAATAGCATATAGCAACATGCTTTTTTGTTGGTCACGCGTATTCACAGACGGGGGCTGAAATTACAAAAACAACTATGCAAACAACTGGGTTTTGGGGGGATAGACGTACGAAAGATATCCATTCCATCTCTTTTAATCATTCACCTCTGTCTATCTCCTTTTATTTTACATAAAGATAAAAGGAAATAAAAAAACAACTATTGACACAAAACATATCAAAAAAAAATCTAATAAAATGTGACAAAAACAAATGCCATTATATGAGAATTTTGACATTACGCGGGTTTAAAACGGATTAAAATCGGTTTAAACTGTTTTAAATCCGCATTTAAATCCATCTTTAATCCAGCTGGTTTAATGCATGTTTTTCAGTGAATAATATGGACATAGGTTTAAATTGTCGGGTTTAATAAATGCGGATTAATGGTCGGGTGTAAAATTAGATTAAACTTGCGTTACACCCGGAGTGAATAATATGGCCGTTAGAAATCAATCGGGACAGATATTTCTAATGTTTTAATACAAAAAAGTGTCGAAGTCTACACTGTCATTGAATAAACTGATAATACAGTTCAATTAATTCCGACGTTTGTCATCCAACATTACTTGTAAATATTAACAAAACTTCATACATATTCAAATCGCACGAATATCAACACAAAAAAGAGCAAGTGACATTTTTATGTTCGATTAGCCACACGAAATCGAATCTGAGAGCAAATCTGAGAAAGTCCAATCGAATACCACATTAGTTTATGTTTTGAACGCTCTTTGTAAACAACCCGTGCTGTCATTATGACGTTTCTCATGACAAAAAAATTGTTTACAAATTTCGGATCAGATTTTATTATTTTTAAAATTCAATTTGTTTGTCTTGTTTTTCGGTTGAATAAGAATGAGCGAAGTTGACATTATTCCCCACCCAACTTGTTGCCGCTGCTGTTTATCAAACACGCCTGATGCCATCGACATTTTCAGCGAAAACCTCGACATTAACATCCCAGAAGCCCTCCAAAACATTTGTGGCATAGACGTAAGCTAACAATCATCAAAGTAATTGAGAAATAAAACAGTATGTACTCCCTAGATCAGCCCTGGAAGTAACTTACCCCGCGTTATCTGCACGAGCTGTATGCACGTTCTAAGAACATGCCACAACTTTCGTGTGACAACCCGACAGACCGATCAAACTCTTCACAATTTTCTCTTAGGCCACATCGCCGTGATGAAAGAACCAGACGACAGCTATCTCTTCGTCGACGGATCAGGCGAAGGCTATAAAACTTCTGTAGAAATGAAAGTCGAAGCAATCGAAGATTCTTCCTCTAACCTAACCTGCCCGTACTGCTGCAAAACATTTGTCCATCGGCGGAACATGCAAATCCACAAGCAGAGACATTTCATGCTCGGCAAATACGGCTGCCCATCGTGTACGCAGAGATTCCACACGACATTCGACCTGTTGCGGCACAGGTCGACTGTGCACATGAAGGAGAAGCCGTACCAATGCGACGATTGTCCCAAGCGATTTCCCACAAAACCAGAGCTCAATAGGCACCAGCGACTACTGCACAATCCGGTCAAGAGCTTTTCCTGTTCACAGTGCGGAATGCAGTTCAAATTGAAAGCCAATGCCATGCAGCATATTCACCTCGTGCACAACCAGGAGAAGAGTCACATATGCGATGTTTGCGGAAGGGCATTTGCACTCGTATCCAAGCTAAAAGTGCACCAAAAGTCGTCCAAGTGTGAGCGACCAGTCGGAATGAGTGTGGTCGAAGAAGAAATAATCCAGGAGTTTTTGGGAACCAGCTGAATGAAGTAAGAAGACAACTTGGAATTGTTGTCGCTTTCTGTTTCAATGGGCTTTCTGTAGATTGACGATCTCTTCTGATCACGGTCGCCTCTGACCATTCACCGACTTTGTGCTCTAAGGCCTTGTTGCATCTCCCCACTTGAAAATGAACTCCAATTAAAGAACTGCTTCTGAAAATCAATTTCAATCAAATAACAATGCAATCGCGAGAGTTCATAATATGTATGTCAGTTCTATTTATACAAAAAGCTTGCGAGGAACCGAGTGTCCCTCCATTTGTTTTCACCTAAAAATGTAACGAATGACTTTCATATGGAAACAATTCAAACACTTCGCTGTCATAATGAGCCCTAGTGATTTCAAGTGATTCTTAACCGAGCAGGAGACAAATGAACAACGAAAATAATTAATGGTGGAACCTGAGCATCAACAATTCGCCTACGTTAGTACGCTAAGTCATAATTAAAAAAAAAAGTAAGTGCGACAATATTATCAAATAAAAAAGGAAAAACATGTGTTTTGCTTGTGTGTTTCGTCTTCCTTCAACTGATTGTTACTTCATAGAGATCCTTGTGACCGTCATCAACGATATTTGCGGTCGTAGGCATCGTAATCTCGGTCGTTGGCCCCTCCGCGGTAGCTGCTTTTCGAAGATTCACGGTATCGATCGCGACTGCGGCTGCGAGATTTGTGCCTGTGCTTCTTTTTGTGTTTCTCACGGCGGTCCGATGGTGAGCGTTCGTAGCGTTCTTCGCCCCCAGCCCGGCGATAGTCGTGGCCGCCGCTGGTGCGTTCATCATGCTCCGGCCGATAGCCGCCTGCAACACCACTGCCTCGAGCGTGGTAGTCCCTATCACGTTCATCTCGCCGTCCCCGATCAACATACTCACGTTCGCCTTCATACTGATTAGCACCAGCAGCAGCTCCTCCACCACCGCCGCCGACGGCTGCAGCGCCACCTCCTCGGGCGTTTGGTGCAGCAGGTACTGCTCTCATGTTATACTGATTGAAGTTAACATTGTTCTGTATGCAATACGTCTCCAGTCGCTTCTCGATTTGTTTCTGAATGGGCACGGGAATACGAGGGAACAGAGTGGAGAACCAGTCCAGCTTGGTCAGGAACTGATGCGTCATCTGTCCAATGGGCATTACCTGAACAAAAAACAAAGCATATTGGATCACCATTAAAAAACCACACTCTGCACGAGCAGCAGTTGTTTTTGGTCATACTAGTGACTCACCTGGCCACCACCAGCCTTCACATCAATCTCCTCCTCGTCCAGCAGGTAGTCCTCGTACCAATCGTACAAATCGGCTGGTGGCTGAGTGTAACGGATATACATGAAGCCTGCATGCGTGCCAGACAAAATAAAAGAAAAAAAAAATTTACTGAGAGCCCCATACTAGCACAAACCTGCCGGTGGTGGTTAAAATAAAACACAAACACACACACAGTGAGGGAAAAATATAGTTATAAGGAGGAGATAACGTTTTAGCGTAGGTAATCATGGTATGCACCCGATTGACTTACCACCTACCTAGTGCCCGTATATATGGTGAATCTGTGTGATTTAAGAGGCCATTAACCTGTTTCCTTGTTAAGCGCAGCGTATACAACTTGTACAAGAGGCAGAAGGCGGTCGAGACAATTCCACCGGCCCCGACTCCACGCACCTGAAAGCAAAACAAAGAAACAAACGGGTGAAACAGTGACAATGGAAATTGGTTGTAATGTAGTGACAAGGCACAAAAAAAAAAAAATCGCTGAACGTGCCCAACTATGATCACTAATCCTAAAATTTCGCATGCAACATGTAACAGATCTGAGACCGAAAAGCGACTGGTTTTGACTGCGTAAACGCTGATTGGCCCAAGGTATCTATGGCTACTCCGGTAAACATGAAAGCGGATGAAGAACAACACGCATCTACGGTCCTAACATCTGTGAAACTTTCGCTGTGTACTTATGCGGCGGATCAAGAGTACAAGTTCCAAACTTATTTGCAGACGCGCGACAGAACTCTGACCAATGGTGGGCAAGAGGTGATCGAAATCGATCAAATTTAGCCGAAAAGATATTTGCATGATGACTGCGCTAAAGACAAAGCATATTGCAAATGCAGAACCTGTTGAAATGTTCTAGAGGCAGAATCTATCCCTAGGTCATAGCGAGCCAAGACTATCGCCACTAGGGAGGCAGCCATCTACCTAGCAAGCTAACAAATCATCAAATTGATCGCATTTGCTATCGGCATGTATTTCAAATGTCCGTCCTTTAAAGACACAACCTAATCGCAGCCTTCCTAGTCCTAGATGCCACAAAAACACAGAAATGCTGTGAGGAGTTTTCACTTTAAACTATTGCAGGCACAATCAAGTGCGGCACACAATAATGAAATCGATTGGAAGAAGATATCAAAACCGACGCGCCTGATGTACTTTTTCACCAAAAAGTTAGAAGGACGTACCAGGAACTGAACAGGGCTGTAAACAAGGAAACCTTGTTGTAGAGCACAGTTGATGATATATGGAAAAATCACTTCTGCTAACTGCGGAAATACGAAGACGACCGAAATTCGGCTGTTGGACAGAACGAACCGTCCATCAGACCAAAAAAAAAAGTAAAGACAGCGAAATCAAAACTGAAGTTCAACAACGAAGACCAAACAGCAATTGCATCCCAAATGTGGTCGGAAGAACCTCAGCATTGTTACAAGAAAGGAGACCCTCACCGCAGTTTTGACAAAAATGTATCTGTCTCATTAAGACGGCGACCAAAACATTCACAGCATGCCACTTCAAAATGTATACCCACTTTAACCTAAGCCATTGGCCGTCACAATGCTACATAACTGCAAGAGACTTGTGTTTGACAAGTCCTACGTCATTAGTCACGTTGCTTTACACTGTTTGGACTTTACTAGATGTACGCTTGACTGCGTAAATGGGGGGCATCTTCATTAGATACATAATCACGTTATGAATGCCGATGGAAATTGAATGCGGGTACGAACATCGGGCGAAATAATGGATCTCTTTCGATCCTATCCGAGTCCCTGGATAGGTATTGAAAGAATGACAGAAAGCATTGTGAACCGTGTTTACCTTTCAGTCATCTGTGCACCTAGATCAAGTCATGTGGTTACATAACCACGACGGTACGTTGACGGCAATTTGTAGACTGGATCTGGAATACCCGAATAATAGTCGACAACCAATTGGTATAGAAAATACAGAATATAACCTCATTCGCACTGACTTGATGAGCGTGCTCAAAGGGCAAGCAACTACATATATGGCCAAAATCAATGGGGCTTACTATTGTCACCCTACCAAAACTGCAGACGCAATAGCAACTTTTATATAGGAAATAAGTTCGTAAAATATAAGCTATGCACTAAAGATGATTATAAACCCCCCAATTGACAAACAGACCCACCACCCAAGCGTTCACCGCTTATTTAACAAGTTCCAAAATAAATGTAATAAAAATAAAAATTAAAAGTTGTAACATCTACTTCATAAACTCACACCGCCACACATTCCCGTCTGTCCAGACGTCTTCCTCGAACCACGTTCCCATGGCTCCAAGTGTTTCACCTGGTAGTAGATCTCGTCGACCACTTCATGGTATGTCTTCAACTTAAACAAGTGCACTGGGAATATACAAAACACGAAACCGCTTAATCCAATTCAATCTTATGCATAAAATAAAATTTTTCATTACGATGCTCAGGGTCATCCTCTCATCGACTGTACCTTCGCGGACGTACCTTTGAAATAGCTGGACCCCTGAATGTTGGCCAATATAAGCGGATTCAAATTCATTGAAGCCTCATTGCCCCACAATGGCAATGTATTGTGTTGTTTGCCAACTTTCTTTGACGGGGCATGGTAATCTGCAATTTTAAAAGAAAATAAAGTAATTTTCCCAGATTAATATATATATTTTGCACGAGTCAAACGTTTACGCGGCGTCGTCGTCTGCAAAGTTTCTCCTTACCTTCCTGTTCCATATTTGCAAGTATGTATTACTCTATTGCTGCGTAGTTAGTTTCTGTCTTATACTTTTTTTTTTTTTTGTTAAAAATGGAATTTTTTTTATCCAAACATCATATTTTGGAAACAAAAACTGTTAAACAATAAAATTGTGCCAATAATTTTTGGAAATTTCCAAAGAAAAAAATATACGAAAAATGATTTAACGCTCCCAACAAAAGTTCAACCGCACAGAACTAGTGAGAAAATCAATATGGCGATGTGACAGTTGCTGGATTGGTGCTCAAAGTGTTGCCAGTTGGTTGGTGATTGTGCTGAATTTGTGGCAGTCAAGTGAGCAACTATGATGTGCAGACATTTTTGGTTTTTTCGTGCAGTTTAGTGAAAATTTAAATTTATTGAAAGAAACAAATACTCTCGACTATAATTGGCGATAGAGGTTGCAAATTGACGAACAAATTAAAATTTATACTGGGATCGACAAGCAAACAAAAAATAATTGCAGTCTGTTAAACAAATGGTGAGATAAGTAGCACGTATCAGAGAAAATTAGCTCACACGCGTTAGTATAGGCATTTCTGCAGCTCTTAAGCTCAGTTTTGACTGTGTTTACTTAAATTCTGTCAATTTACTACACATTACCACGCTGATTTTGACATAAGAATTTGAAAATCATACACTTTACCGAGATAAATGTTCAATAAAACACGTTTTCCACGAAAACGACTTACAATTATTGTTGGGTTGTTGGAACAAACACACCTTTGCAATATCCAGCAAATTCAGCAAAATGGCTGACCAAAAAATGTCACAACTCACAAATTAAAATCATTTTCCACAATTAGTGGATAGTATTTTTTTTAGGGATAAAACTGCATTTACACCACGCGCATTTTTGCATGAAACGGGAGAGAGAGAGATCCGTTTATCCGCAGTCAATGCTATTAAAGAATGAGATCACAAATCAGACGCCTAAAGTGTCATGGATGTTCTACCCATAATTATAGATATTGCTTGCAAGGCTAATATGGCATTATGGTCACGCAGTCTATAGTAACAGGCTTGGAACTGCCTGAATGGGATGCGCAGGAACGCAGCGGTGCAAAAAAAATACAGCGGCAGTTTAGTAAGGGAATTGGCGTAAGTCGATCACAATATTTTCGCACTCAACACAAATCATATGAACTAAAGTTGGGCAACACATTGAAAATATCATTTCAGTTATTTTGACAATATTCCATAAGGCGATGCACAACAATGCAACACGCCGAGCTCAAACCATAGATTGATCTCTTTGTCTTTGATAGAAGTTTAATCGGAAAACAAGGAAATACCCCAACGTACAGCGAAAACTTCTGAGCAATCATTATCTACACCCACTGCACAGAATTTCGAAGAATTGGTTCTTCCCTGGACCGAGTAGGACCGTGAATACTCCTCGTCCCTAATATTAGCCCCAAATATATTACTCGCTTCAAACTATGTAATATCTCTCCAGCTGATGACCAACCCTAAGCTTAAGTTTTTGGCAAAAATTGATTATCAGTCAAGGTTTTGAGAGTTTTATACAGCCAGTTCCTAGAAACAAAAGAACGACAACTGATCCATCGGAAAAAGAATGCACCTCTAGGAACAACCAGCTAAGCTTGATTTTCGAAAAAAAAAACCAATAGTTCCAATTGGCCCACTTTTTCCTATATACCTACCTCGATTATTTTCTAAGACATACCCTTTCCATACCTCACCGCTCACACAACCAACCCCCACAGAAAAACACGGAAAATGCTGCGAATGTTTATACCCCCAAACCCCACTAGGTACAAACAAAAAACAATACGAATACGAGTCTTGCTTTCACCAACCTCTTTCCAGACAGGGTATAGTAAAATTGTCCTTGACCTGTTGGGTGTCCTAGCCTCTCCTTTCCGTATCGCTGTGTTATCGTCTGTCAACAAGGAGGCTGATGGAGCGAACAAAATCCACCCCATCTCGTACAACCAGGCACTCTACTCTCCATCAGCAGTATGCAGTCCGGACTCAGCGCCTTTTATCCCTGAACTGAAGTAACCTTGTTCAGCCATGTATCTATGTATACATAATGTGCAAACAAAATGCAATGTCGCTGGTTAGCAACAGCAGGATATCATGGGTCATGGCGCGTGTGAGTATAGAGTATACTCTGGGATTGCAACCAATATACAGAACACGCCACCCGTCCCGCGATGTTTATCGGTAACTTCTTCTTCTTTTGACAGGTCAAATGTAAATTATATTTCTTTTTTTTTTCAAATTGAACAACAATAATTGTTTGTGCATATGCTTGCAATGAAAACAACCAGCAGTAGCTTTAGCTTTACTATCGCTGCGTTGTCCTTCGGAAAAATACTACTACTATGGTGTCACTACTACAACGAGCCGTGTCGCGTCGTACTACACCGCCCCCTGTAGCATGCCGCGGCTAGTTCTCTCCCAAAGGAATGTTAGATGTGCATATACACATCGGGCGGAATGGGGTGGTATGGCAATGGCAACCAGAAAACCCCATCTTTACTATATCTATAGTGAAAACGGTCCACTGTATTGTGGATACAGTTCGTGGTGAGCACCGGATGCTGTCGGATGTGTTGTGGAAAGTTCAGTATTCCTAAATTTATTTATACATTTTCATTTCCATTTATTGCATTAAATTTGTGTTTTAACAGTGAGTACAATTTAAAGCGATTATTTATTGAGAAGTAGTGTCTTTGAATTCAATTCGAGTTCAGTGTGGGGTATAATATTTTCTTTGTGTACTTCGACTGCAACCTTTCTAATTCAGCAATGTAACCTTGAATACGTGTGCTACCGAGGACAGCAACCATCATATTTATTCTATCATCAAAATTATTCTAGCAGTTTTATTTTAAAAAGTATAGCTACACCACAGAGGAATTTATTGAACGTGTTTTTTAAGAAATAATGTATATAAATTCCTGATAACGGCTGCCCCAGGAAGTCGCATTCAAGGAGTTATACACTGTTGTCCTTGGGTGTTGTGCAGCGTATTTACTTTGTCATCAGAAAAATCTAGTTTCATTTGAAAAGCACGTGTAGAGAAAAATGTGTTTTGTGCTATGGTTAGATATGGGCAATAAGAATTTCTGGATAAGTTTCCAGGAATCACATTCCGAAAGTATCAGAGCAGGCTGGAGTTCTTGTCCTTGAGTGTAAGAGAAATATAATTTATCAAGAATTGACAAGGATGAACGTGACTGTCTCTTAGAAGAGGGTACCTACCTTTTATGTCGCAACAATTGAAATGGGAAATGAATAAGAACGAGTTAATGAAATGTAAATTTGACAATCATTTGGTTATGAAATTAAATTTCCTACCCAGGACAATGAAGTTGTTGTAACAAAAAAGTAATAAGTAGGGGTTTTCGAAAAGATACAGAAGAAACACAAATTTCTTCCTTGATTTCAATGTTTGTATATAGGTATACAAAGGGAGAATGTTGACCGTTATAATAAGAGTACCTATTGCTGTTATATTACAGTAACCTTCGATAAACGCAATACACCTCGGTTAAAGCAACACCTAAAATTTGACCATTACTGACTCAGTACTTGCATCTTTTCAAAAAACTGTGATTCGATAAACGCAACTTTCCAACCAAGCATTTAGCATATGTTTTTAATGGGCTGAAGAAAACTCGGTTCCACTAGAGACTAGAAGATACCTTGACTCTTCAAAAACTGAGAGAGCTGGCAGTTGACATTAATATATCTTCTAAGAAAATGCAAACGAACATTCCCAATTTTTTCAGAAAGTGTCTAACAAATTGCACTCGATTTTGTTTGCGGAATCATCAAATTTCACGTATTAAGATTCGATCTTCTTGAGATCGTCTTCGTCTGAAACAAATATTTGTTCATAGAACACAATCTCTAAAGCGAAAGATCGACGTGCCGAAAGCGAATAATTTTTTTTAACGAATGTGTCAGTTGGTTGACTCCTGAGTACACCACGACCGGTTGACTAGACCCACTGATGTTTACTCGATATTTAACGAGACGTTCTTCTTCTTTGTATCCATTTTCGTGAAAGACAAAAGAACAAAAACTTCACAAATTGTCAGAGTTTAAGAGATTTGACAGCTTTGTGACAGTGGCAAGTTTTTATAACTATTTTCGCTGTTCTTGTTTTCCTCTGCGGACTTACAAAACACGATAGGTACATGCTTGAACATCCCCATTTCTAATTTTCAAAGTGTCCCGTACTTATTGTCTGTCAAATCCAGACAAATTTTTGTTCATGTCGTTTTCCATTGCGACAGAAAGTTTTCAGAAAAATTTAAAGGGAGTTTTTCTGCTGTCGAAATCATCTGGCTGTCAAATTTTATGATCCATTAGCCGCAAAAAATAAATTTCAGAGTCAGAGCAATTTTGCGAATCTCGATTTTTAAGCGAGATTCTTAACTTCTTACACTAACCTCAAAATATTTGTTATTTGTCAAACTTTAAACTGTGTTGTTTTACGTTTTTAAAGACAACAAAGTCTGTGAAAAATATAGAGCAATTTACATTTGGTCGCTGGAATGGATATTGTTACATTCAGGCTGGGATTCGTAAAGATAAAACACTATTCCGTTTAACTTCTCTAATAAAATTCACTTTTATTACACTTTTATCGACTATTCTAATATTTCACTTATTAAGTACCAGAACACTATTACTTAAACAATTCTTCAACGTTTCAAACCAATCACTTAATTTACTCTATTACTTTTCACTTATTTATCTTCACAAACTATTACTATCTCGAACTTTAACCAATCACTGTAATAAATCAACTGTCTCGCCCTCTTCTAAAAGCTGTCCTTTTATACCCGCTCCGCCATCTGACGAGAACTTTCTAGCTAATTCTAAGTGGTTCTAGAACAAGGTTCAGTGGTGACAGATTCCAGTCTCCAATTGGAAGTGACACTTGAGTGGAACTTGTTTTGTGACTTTAAGGCCTGGTTTCACCAAACTGTCTAAGGCCTGGTTTCACCAAACTGTGACTAAGGGCTTGTTTCACCACTTAAGTTACACGATACCTTCCACGCCACAATATCCCCCTCTTAAACTTGTTCGTCCCGAACAAACTCGTTAACATTTTCACCATTATAACGATGAAGACGATCCACATGAACGACTTTCAGCTTGCCTCTTCCTCGTTGGATGCGATAGACAACGTCGTTGATGCGCTTTACGATTGTATAGGGCCCTTCCCAGTCTTGTTGCAACTTAGGCGATAAACCTTTCCTTCGATGAGGGTTATATAGCCATACCAGATCTCCTTCCCGGAATCCTGTAGTTGTCGTTTTAGTATCGTACCTCGTTTTCATGCGGTCACTGGCTATCTTAATCTTATCCCTAGTGTCTCGATGCACGTCCCTGATGATATCCCTGAGGTCTGTAACGTAGTCCTCCTCATTCTTGGGCTCTTCGCATGGATATCCAAACATCAACTCGCTAGGTAGGCGGACTGTTCGACCAAATAAGATTTCAGATGGAGTCCCAAGTAACAATTTTACTTCGGTAAGGCGCTATCGAAGCTATTTCCCCTCCCGCAATATTAACTGCATAAGACCTATAAGAAACAAATTTGGCGCACTTTATACAGGTAGGGCACTACCGAAACCTTATAGAGGCCTTATAGAAACTTTATAGAAACTTTATAGAAACCTTATAGAAGCTTTACAAAAGCACAAAATATGAAAAGAAAAATAATTTTTTTTTTATTCTTCAACTTTTTCAATTTCTTATTTTGTTTTTCGTATTAATAAACATTATCTGTCGACTATAATTGACTCTTTGCAATTTTCGTTAAGTGAATACTCCCCGTAATATAATTTATATTTTACTTACAACGGGTCGCACTGAGAATCGAACTTGAGTCCTGCTGCGTAGTACTCCAATACACTACCCCTAGGCTAATTCGTCATAATAATGTAGCAGTGGTAAATCTCAACTACTTGATACATTTCAGAATTTCGGTAAGACTTCCAATTGCAAGTCGTTAATTGCATGACATTTCATTGCTTCTATAATGCCTTCTGTGAGAAGCTCTAACGAAGCTTCTACTTCCAACCACAAGCTTTACCGAAGCAATAACTTTCCACCATCTCCTCACTCATTTGCAGAGGTCTTATAGAGATCTTAACGAAACTTAATTTCATATCCCTCTATAAAGCCTGCGTGTATACTTCGCAAAGGACGTACAGAAGTTATTTTGGAAACAATTGCTTCGAAATCGGTCTACTTCGGTAAACAAATACTATAGAGACCCTATCGAAATGGTTGCCTACAGAAATTACAAATTTGAACCTTACCGAAGTCAAATTGTTACTTGGGGTATGTCCTGTGGTGTTATGCACTGCTCCTCGATAAGCCAACAAAAACATGGGAATCTGCTTATCCCAGTCTCTCTGGTCTTCGCCAACGACCTTAGAGAGGTGTTCATTCAGTGTCCTGTTGAAGCGCTCCACCATCCCATCTGATTGTGGATGAAGCGGGGTTGTCCTTGTCTTGTGAATCCCGAGTAACTGGCACACTCCTTGGAAAATCTTCGACTCGAAGTTCCGTCCTTGGTCTGAATGCAGTTCCATTGGTACACCGAATCTGCTTACCCAGTTATTGACGATTTGCTCCACCACGGTTTTAGCTTCTTGATTTGGGATAGCAAATGCTTCAGGCCACTTACTGAAATAGTCCATAACAACGAGGATGTAACGATTTCCATTGTTTGTTTCAGGAAACGGTCCCGCAATATCAACTGCTATCCTTTCGAAAGGGGCTCCAACATTGTATTGATGCATTTTGCCACGGACTTTCAGTCTAGGACCTTTGCTGGCCGCACATGTAACGCATTTCCTGCACCAAGTTTCAACGTCCTCCCTTGAATGAATCCAGTAAAAGCGTTCCCGCACTTTTTCGAGCGTTTTATTGATTCCCAAGTGGCCTCCAGACACTCCATCATGCAATTCCCTGAGCACTTCCTTAACCTTTGACCTGGGTACAACAAGCTGCATTACGAACGACTTTCCATCCGGGCTTTCCCATCTTCTTTTTAGAATGCCGTCTTGTACGTGAAGGGAGTCCCACTGCGCCCAGTATGCCTTCAGCTCGGGGCTCCTATTGGATATCTCCTGCCAGTCTGGTTTTCCCTCATGCTCCTTCCAGGCGATAATCGGTTCGATATCCGGATCTTCCCTTTGAGCCTCCCGTATTTCCCGCGCACTCCAGCCACCAATGGGCATAGCTCTCACCCTTTGAACGGACGCGACATCTTTTTCCTCGTGTCGTAAGCAATGTTTGCAATTTGCTTTGCACGGTCGACGGGAGAGAGCGTCTGCATTAGAGTGAAGACTTCCCTTTCGATGTTGTATTTCGTAGTCGTACATCTGCAGCCGTTCGATCCACCTTGCGACTTGGCCTTCAGGATTCTTAAAGTGTAGTAGCCACTTTAAAGACGCATGGTCTGTGCGGAGGATAAATTTTCGCCCATAAAGGTACTTATGGAAATGTTTTGTCGCCAATACCAAAGCAAGGAGTTCGCGCCTGGTAACACAGTAGTTCCTTTCTGGCTTTGAGAGAACTTTGCTGAAGTAGGAAACTACTTTCTCTTGGCCATCGTGCACCTGGGAAAGGACGGCTCCAATTCCCACATTACTAGCGTCTGCATCCACAATAAATGTTTTCCCAGGGGTGGGGTACGCTAGTATGGGGGCGTTGCACAACTGTTGCTTAAGTTCCTTGAAGCTGTTTTCGCACTCACCTGACCATTTGAATTGTTTGCCTTTTTCTGTCAGTTGATGCAAGCTCTTTGCGATCCTGGCAAAGTCCTTAACAAATCGCCTGTAATAGGTCGCAAGTCCCAGGAAGCTTCTCAGTTGATGTTTGTCTTTGGGAACCGGCCAGTTTTTCACTGCATCGACCTTCTCCGGATCAGTCTTGACTCCTTTGGAAGAGATGATGTGCCCGAGGTACTTCACTTCTGGTCTAAATAAGGAACACTTCTTCGGGTTAAGTTTTAGTTGCGCACTTCGTAGCCTTTGGAACACCTCCTTAAGGTTATCTCGATGTTCGTTAAATGTTTTTCCTACTACGATGACATCGTCCAGGTAGACCAAACAGGTTTTCCACGTTAGTCCCAGCAAAACGCGCTCCATTAGACGCTCAAAGGTTGCTGGAGCATTGCACAGTCCAAATGGCATTACTGTAAACTGCCAAAGCCCGTTTCCTGCTGTGAATGCTGTTTTCTCGCGGTCTTCTGGATGGATCTGCACTTGCCAGTAGCCACTCTTCAGATCAAGAGTCGAAAACCATTTGGCTCCGGATAGTGTGTCCAGGGTGTCGTCAATTCTTGGCAGGGGGTAGCTATCCTTCTTGGTGACGTTGTTGAGTTGGCGATAGTCCACGCAGAATCTCGTACTTCCGTCTTTCTTCTTGACCAGGACGACCGGCGATGCCCACGGACTTTTTGAGCTTTCAATCAGTCCTTCCTTTTCCATCGTCGACACCATTTCTGCAACCTCCGTCTGCTTAGCCAATGGTAGTCGTCGGGGAGGCTGACGAATCGGTCTCGCATCTCCGGTGTCGATTCGGTGTTGTACGAGATGTGTTCGGCCATACTCGCCGTTCTGTGAAGCAAATATATCAGCAAACTCATTGATTAGACTCCCTGCCATGGATCGCTGCTCCTGATCCAGCTCGCACTCTCCGAGTATATTCTTTTTCATTTCCGATATCTCCGTTGGTCTAACCGGTTTCACATCACTTGCATTGGACAACTTTGTGACCGCAGTAATCGGTACGCACTTTCCAATCACTTCTCCTTGCTTTAGTTTCACGCTTTTGTGTTCCACATTGAGGACACGAACGGGAACCATGTTGTTTTTGGGTTCAACCAGCATCTTTCCGACAATATAGCACTGATAATAATTTTCTGGATCTGGCTCGACTAGGTAGAATCGGTGGCTCCCAGGATCACCTTCCAGCTTTGTCCAAATAACTGTCTCTGACGAAGGTGGTAATATTTCGTCCTCACTTACAACTGTCCGTAGAGCTGCGACGTTCTCGTTCCCGTAAACCATCGGAATCTCGACGTTCTTGTACTTTATAACTTGTAAACCGATGTCGAGTACTATGTCATGCGTCTCATGAAGTCGATTCCGATGATGCATTCGTCACATATATCAGCCACTAAGAATGCATGGGAGAAGACTATTCCTGCAAGGTTTATCGTCAAGAGTACCTCACCATACACTTTTGCTGTTGCTCCAGTTGCTGTTTTCAGACAGTAGCTGCTGGTGTTGTGCAGCCATGATTGGCGAACGATGTCCCTTCTGATTATGGAAGCGGTGGCACCTGTATCGATTGTAGCCACATACTTTTTCTGGCCGATATGGGCTTCCACTGTCAGGCTCCTATTACATCGTTTGGTCTGGGAAACCTGAATTGTGGTCCTGGGGGCGTCGATTCCAGAAACCAGCTTCTGCCCCGCGAAGTTGGTTCTTACTCGTTTCCCGACTGATGGCTTTGTGATGTTCCATCCGTCGAACGCTCAAACGCCTCCTCGTTCCTAGCTCTGCAATGTGGACAACTGCCCTGTTTACGTTCGGCTCTGCACTGTCGTTGTAGATGTCCAATTTTGTTGCAGTTCCAGCAACGGATCGGTCCCCTTCGAGAACTGTTACGGTCTACTACTTCTGTTCTCTGGCACGAACATTCAACAGATGTCATTTCTCTCACGCGGTGAAATCCTTGAGATGCTTGGTCAGCAGCTTTCATGGTTAAGGCAAATGCCAGTGCCTCAGGAAGAGTTCTCTTTCCAGCCATTCGTAGAGCCATCTGCAGTTGTCTGTCCTCTATGGCTTGTGTAAATGCCTCAATAGCCATTTCATTGATGACATCCTCGCCGGCATTGGGATAAGACAAGTGCGCTAGCCGTTCGATATCAGCTTGCAGTTGCTGGAGTGTTTCTCCCCTCTTCTGGATTCTACTGCGCAGTTGCACCCTATACACTTGCTGCATGTGGTCGTCACCAAATCGCATCTCAATAGCCTTCACCAAAGTCTCGTAGTCGCGTTGTTTTTCTTCGGAGATAGTTTGAAGCAATTCTGCAGCTGTTCCTCGTAATGCGAGCGTTAATGCAATCGACTTATCCTCGTCGTCCCATCCATTGGTCGTTGCAGCTGCTTCGAACTGTCTCCGATAAATCGGCCATGATGTTTGACCATCAAAAACGGGTGGCTGCATCTCCTTCTTTCTAGGGCAGTCAGCAGAATATTCCCGAGCCTTCTGTTTCTTGACTATTTCGAGCTCTTTAGTTATATTCTTGATGTTTGTTCCGAGCTCTTTAGCTATGTTCTCGATGTTTGTCTCGTGTTTTTGAAACGTTTTGTTAATTTCCTCAAACTTTGTTTCATGCTCGTTTAATTCATCAATCGCGTCGATTTTTACATCTAGAACATTCTTAAATTCTTCCACTGCATCTTTTTGTGCGGCGACAATGGAATTTGTCTGTTCTTCAAGAGAATTTTTCTGTTCTTCTAGAGAATTCTTCTGTTCTGCGAACTTCAATTCCATGGAATTCTTCTGCTCTTCGAACTTCAATTCCATAGAATTTTTCTGTTGTTCTAGAGAATTCTTTTGTTCTGCGAACTTAGATTCCATAGAATTTTTCTGTTCTTCCATCTTCGCAAGAAGTAATTCCATCATAGAGCTAATGTCAACGCCTGTACTTACTTGTTCTTCTGACACGTCGAATAGCATGGTTTTTGGATCTTCTCCCTCGTTTTGGACAGCTTCCTGCAGACGAAGTATGAGGTCACTTTTCCCTCCAGCTGTGGAGAGATTCCGCTTTTCTAGTTCACTTTTCAATTGGGGTATGCTTAGATGTAGCAATACACGACCCATTTTGTTTGTCTCTTGTAATTTAAAAAAAAAATCACAAATTCACTTTTTTTTTTTTTTTTTAGACACTTAGCACAGAATAAGTTTTATCCCACTTCTGACACCAATGTTACATTCAGGCTGGGATTCGTAAAGATAAAACACTATTCCGTTTAACTTCTCTAATAAAATTCACTTTTATTACACTTTTATCGACTATTCTAATATTTCACTTATTAAGTACCAGAACACTATTACTTAAACAATTCTTCAACGTTTCAAACCAATCACTTAATTTACTCTATTACTTTTCACTTATTTATCTTCACAAACTATTACTATCTCGAACTTTAACCAATCACTGTAATAAATCAACTGTCTCGCCCTCTTCTAAAAGCTGTCCTTTTATACCCGCTCCGCCATCTGACGAGAACTTTCTAGCTAATTCTAAGTGGTTCTAGAACAAGGTTCAGTGGTGACAGATTCCAGTCTCCAATTGGAAGTGACACTTGAGTGGAACTTGTTTTGTGACTTTAAGGCCTGGTTTCACCAAACTGTCTAAGGCCTGGTTTCACCAAACTGTGACTAAGGGCTTGTTTCACCACTTAAGTTACACGATACCTTCCACGCCACAATATTAACATAAATTGAATAAATGTTTATAAACAAAAGTTACAATTTCAGTACAGCTGACTTTTAAAACAAGCACCAGTAGAAATGCAAAGAAAGAATTTATGTTCCATTGAGCACAAAAAAAAAATCTGAAATCTGATAAAATTGGATTGGAAAACGACATTAGTTAACAAAGTGGACAACTTTTTTTTTTACAAGGTCTAATTACAAGAAATAGTGTAAGCATTTACAAAGTGACGTAATCGCAGTTGTCAAAAACTTGTGGGAAAATTTGGTATTTTAAGTAATATTCAAACAAAACTAAAATATCAACTTGAGTCAGACATCTAGAATAGCAAAGCCAAAACTATAGATTTTAGTCAATTTCTTTCTAACACACATTTCGGTGTAACTTTTGCGTACGTGAACAAAGTTTGACGAACATTTTCGGAATCAGACCTAATTGCGAGCTTTGCACGACCACAAAATTATATCACTTAACTATTTTACAGAAACGAAAAGAACTGCAGGATAATTACGTTTTGTTGACATTCTTTGAAACAAGTCGCTTTCATTCGTTTAAAAATATAACTTGCACAATCGAAAAGTCATATCCCAACGTTCTTGTTTCGATTTTGCGCCAAACAAATTCAGTTTTCCTAAATAAACAAAGTGACAGATAAAAACCTTGTAGGTAGATTTGAAAGAGTAAACAAAACAGGAAGTTTGCACTGATAAAAAAAATGTTATTGCGCTAGGATCGCGTGTCAATAGGCTCATTTTTTAAACACCTATCTCGGAAAAATTGAGTAGACGAGTTACCGACCAATCAAGGTACATCTAGTCCGGACCAATCTAATCGAATTTAAATAACAAGTTTTTTGAATATGCTCAGTGTGAATCTCGGAAATGTCAAGAAGCGTTTTTGTTGTAATTTCTTTTTGAAATTTCCTTTTCTGGTATATTCAATAAAACACGCCTATTTAAACCTTCTTCCTTTTGGGTTTTGCTGTAGTTATTAAGGTATGTTTGTTCACAAAATTGTATATACATAATTACATTCATTTGGGATTATGGATGATTTTACACAATTTTGTTAAAATATACACATCATCAAATCATCCACATTTTTTTACAAAAACAAAAACCTTCATTTAACAGAAAATACAAAAAAACTTCCCTTCCGTCAAAATTGTAATTTCCCACTTCCCCTGAACACTTTTCTCGCCAATAAGAAAATAGGTAGGTAAAAACAACATCTGTCACTTTCACTTGTGCGGCTTGTCGACCAAACTCAGGTGCACTACGTTTTCCTGTTTTTTCTCTGCGTTGTGTTGAGAAAAAAGGCGAAAAAGAACAAAAATACGTTTGTGCAAAATATAAACTCCCTCAATTCAATCGGTCGCAACCATTCAAATCATTTTAGACACGAAAACCACACAAATTGGTGAAGGAAAATCGTATGAAAATTTTCTTTTTGCAAAACACTAGAGAGAAAAAAGATTTTTACAAATTCTGAGAAAATTTCCCCAACCACCGACAAAAGCGAAAAGCCCCACAAATATGACGAGTGAAAAGTGTATTTTGTTCTCTCTTTAGTTTTTGTTTTTTTTTTCGCGAATAATTTGTAAGAAAAGTCTATGTGAAATGTAAAACTTGTGAAAATTGAAAATTTGTCGAAAAAGAAAATTGAACAAAGTTTCGTCATATTGTTTTTCTTGTTCTCTCCCCAAAATAAAGTGTAAGGAAACTACTGGGGTTTGGGGGAGAGGAAACCAGCAAAAGATACAAAACGACGATGAAAGCATACTATACCGGCGCAACTACTACGACGACGACATCTTCATCGTCGTCGTCGACAACGACAACAATCACTGGCAACCGGGGAGTTGGGGACACTCCGACTACGACTCCACAGCTCCAGCATCAGAAAATAATTCCATCGACGAAGGTGTCCTTTGCGAATGCTGCGCAGAGTTCGGCTGATGAAAAGATGTCCTCGTCGTCGACGGACGAAAGTGACGACCTGATGGACGTACTGTCCGAAGAGCTGCGAAACATTCAATCCGTGATCCATGTCACGAGGGAGAACATTGACGCGTTGAACGCAAAATTTGCCAATTTGCAGGAACCTCCGCCTATGTATGTGACCGAGTATCAGGAGTTGACTTCCAAATTGCACGAGTTGGAAAGTAAGGAACATGAACTCATCGACCAGATCAATGCTCAACAGGACCACATACAGGATGTGCCTGACTATCATGAACTGCATGCACATGTGTTAATGGTAAGTAACTTAGGGAAGAAAAAATCATTTAAAAGGGTGTGTGTGGAAGAGAGAGGTGGGCAACCTGATACACTAAACTTTGATGGTGGTCCTACGCCAATACAAGTGCCATTTGGAAGGCGACTTGCGCCGAACGAGTTTTGTTTTTTTTCCCGTACACACAGTGCAAGCGGAGAAGCAGAATACCGACAGTAGACATCTCTGACGTCCGTGAACCTAATTGTTGTTATTGTTGTTCTACCAATATGATGTGTTTCTGCATTGTATGTGGACTGGAGTGGTATCTGTTGTCCCTGTACGTATGGAAGAAAATTGCCTGCCGTGGAGGGAATTTTCCATTACAGAAAGTAGTTTGAGCTGGTTGCGATGTTAGTTGTGAGCGAATTCACAAAATGTGGCGCAAATTGAATCAGACACAGTTAGACCTGTCGTCATAAGAGCTGGAATTGGTTATTCCCTTGTGCCAAGGCAATGTATATCAGCCGTAAGCTTGAGAAAAGAAAGGTAACCAGTTGGGTGAACTATACATCGAACATGGGAACAGTCATTTAGATGGAAGTGACTTTCCCAAAGTCCAGTCAAAGGAATGTTTATCAAAGACTCAAATCCTATCGATTGGTTCAGATTTAAATCTAAGCGGTACTTCACTCGATTCCTTAGAATGACTTTTTTCCCATCTGCCGAATTCATTCTAGCAAATGTTAGGCTGCTCAAAGAACAGTTTTTCGGGCACATAAATCTGCTCTTGAACCAAGAATCGTCGGCGAACTGAGTGGCTCACTCCAGCTGATAGATGTCCCATTAAACCTTAGCGAAGTCTTTCTCTATTGCTTGATCCTTTTTGTTGGAATCGAGCGTTGGTGTTTGTTCGCTCTCCATGTCAAGAGAACAGATTTACAATTATCCAACCTTTGTACAGCTCCCAGAGCTCGCAATCTTCTTCTTCAATGTCCGTCAACGGAAACGACGTATTTCCACAACTTACGTTGACTTTAGCTATCATTGTCCTCATTGTCAAAACATGAAATCTCCTTTTTGATCGCAATTCCAATGCACTTAAGTTCATCATCCGATGTACGCACAGGTCAGCTGCTCCTTACCACCTCAAACCATCGTTAGTTAACATCGCACCGGTGTACTTCGTTTACCAGCTTACACAACCACCACTGACTGTCAGTTGTTCTCTTTCTAGACCGATAACCAATTTGGCACGCTAAGACCACCGAAAATTCTGCTGCGCGCCCATCTGCCCAATCAGCAGCGCACATCTGTCGAAGTGATACCTGGAGTTCGGTTGCGCGAAGCACTTAATAAAGCTTTGAAGCTGCGTAAACTCACGCCAGACATGTGCGAGGTGGTATCCAGCCCAGAGAGCGGGAGTGTACCCATATCCTGGGACACGGATCTCGGCAGCCTTCATATCGACGAGGTGCATGTGAATCTGTTGGACAAATTCCCAATAATGACGCACATCTCGCATCAATTCATTCGCAAGACATTCTTCTCGTTGGCCTTTTGCGAGGGATGCCGCCGCCTCCTGTTCACCGGCTTCTACTGCAATCAGTGTAATTTTCGGTTTCACCAGCGATGCGCTGACAAAGTTCCGACGCTGTGTCAACAATTTCCTATGGACAACTACTACTATCAGAGACTGCTGGCCCAAAATCCAGAGAACACAGTTGGCATCCTTCATCCGGGTAGTGGAGCAGCTCTAGGATTTCACGTGAGTTTTTCAATTTGCATCCAGTTTGTGATTTTTGTAAATCGTATTCTTTGCAGAATCGCCATCCTCGCACGATTAGTCAACAGGACCGATCGAATTCCGCTCCCAACGTGTGTATAAACAACATCCGACCGCTGACTGATGCACAGCGGACGTTGGCGTCACAGGCGAGAGGCCCTCTACAGGTAGTTGACGTACGTATCCCATCCATTTGATCTATAAATCCTCAACTCTTTTAGAATCCCGTAAACAATGATCATTCACATTCAACACAGGCATCACCAACCAACACCCTGAAGCATGTGAAACGGGCAAGAGCACGTTCAGCAGACGAAAGCAATAAGAACCTACTGTCGCCGAGGGATGCCAAAGGCTCCGAAGAGAACTGGGTAAGATGCGTGCTGTCTATTCTACTCGATTTGGCCTTGAACTCGTCTATTTTGCCCATTTCAGAACATCCAAGCCGAGGAGATTCTCATTGGCCCTCGCATTGGTTCGGGATCATTCGGAACAGTGTACAAGGCCCATTGGCATGGTCCGGTCGCCGTGAAGACGCTGAACGTTAAAACACCTAGTCTCGCGCAGCTGCAGGCCTTCAAGAACGAGGTCGCAATGCTGAAAAAAACCCGCCACTGTAACATCCTGCTCTTCATGGGCTGTGTGAGTAAACCGTCGCTTGCGATAGTGACGCAATGGTGCGAGGGCAGCAGCCTCTACAAGCACGTGCACGTGAACGAGACTAAGTTCAAGCTGAACACGCTGATCGACATTGGCCGCCAGGTGGCTCAGGGAATGGACTACCTCCACGCCAAGCACATTATCCACAGAGATCTGAAATCAAACAACATTTTCTTGCACGAGGATCTCTCCGTGAAGATAGGCGACTTCGGTCTGGCCACTGCGAAGACGCGCTGGTCGGGCGAGAAGCAGGCCAACCAACCCACAGGCAGCATCCTCTGGATGGCTCCCGAAGTCATTCGCATGCAGGAGCAAAATCCCTATTCATTCCAATCGGACGTGTACGCCTTCGGCATTGTCATGTACGAGCTGCTGGCCGAGTGTCTGCCTTACAATCACATCAACAACAAGGATCAGATACTGTTCATGGTGGGGCGCGGCCTTCTGCGCCCAGACATGGCACGAATTCGCTCCGACTGTCCGCAGGCACTAAAACGACTCGGCGAGGACTGCATCAAGTATGACCGCAACGACCGACCACTCTTCCGGCATTTACTAAACACGCTCGAGAATATGCTGCGCACGTTGCCAAAGATCCATCGCAGTGCCAGCGAGCCCAACCTCACGCAAACCCAACTGCAGAACGATGACTTTCTGTACATGTGCCCGAGCCCAAAGACGCCAGTGAATTTCCATAATTTCCAGTTCTACAATGGTGCCGGGAACATCTAGCGGTACTTTCTGCAAGACGACCTGCAGGAGTTGGTAGCAGCAGAGACGGCAGCTGCGGCGGCAGATCGTAGCAACCTTAAAAGTGCCAATTTCCGAGCGAACTACAATTGCTGGACAAAGGTGATCGCATAGGCGAACCTCCCACGAATAGCAAAACCTCTAAATAACGTCTATCTATCAATTAAGGAGATCTAAGACCAACAATAGAGACTTAACGCAAGCACACTGTAATATTTCAAACTGTATTTATCGTTCTATTCCTTTCTGTTTACTGTACTTGTTTAAAGGCTCATTTTTTATACGATACAAGCGGCGAACGACTGTGTTCTTCCTCAACTTTGTACTTGAACAATACTATTTACTGATTCCCCGCGCGCGTGTGTAACCTTAGTTTCGACCTTCCTTTTCGTTTCGTCCAATAAACTAAATAATTTATTTTACTCTAGTTACGTGGTAAAAATGCAAATACTACTTTATTGTTAATAAATGGAAGCCAGAACCCGAAGTGGATATCGTTTTCGAACGACCGAACAGAGGAGACTAACTTGCAATCATTGTAATGACATCTGTTCATAGGTGCATCGAGCATATTTGTGCGATGAAAACTGGTGTGTAAAAATGCATATTATTATTATATTAACATAGTATTAACCAAGAAAACAAAAACAAACAGAGAAGGCAAACAAATTTAGATTGTGTGATACAACAATTAGAAACCCGGTGCAGCAGCAGGAGCAGCAGAAGAAACCTAGCATACGAGTAACGTTTAAGTAAAAAAATAGTCGAAAACAAATGAGAAAAATATTAGTTATAAATTAATTTAAACAAAAAGAAACAAACTGACAAAACTGGAAAAATGCTATACAAAATAAAGAAAAACTAAATATTCGAGTGGACATTTTTGATCAGGGAAACTTTCTTTGCTTTGACTTTTGCAGGAGCAGAAGAGGAGCTGGCAACTACAAGAGCCCACAGAAACCTGAACGGGGATCGATTTTAAGGTCAAATTTTTATATTGTAATTACCAAAAGTGATTCGCTACCCATTCGACCCATGACAATCGACGTGATTTCTGTGATTCTTCTTCTTAGGGTTTTACTCAGATCAAGAGGAAAAATCTGGATTTTCGGACCGGAACTAACAACGGCCTTTTTCGAAGTGCATTAGTAACATTTCAAGGCAGGAAAGAAATGGGGCATGAAGCCGTCAATCTTATATTGGCTATACAAAATGGTAGTAAGACCCATAATTACATATGGGGCTCTTGTCTGGTGGAAAGCCACAAACAAGAAGTATGTACGGGATATGTTGACCAGGGTACAAAGAACAGCCTGCATTGCCGTTACGGGTGCTTTACGTACCAGACCAACGGCTGCACTGGAGGCGTTTATGAATCTTTTACCACTGGACCTACAAATAAAATCATTTGCAGGAAATAGTGCGCTACGGCTCACTAATATTGGGCTCTTTAAGAACAGTAGGATAGGACATAGTAGTATTTTGAAGGAATCATTCTCCGAAATACCGGAAAAGTCGGATGATAGGAACTTGGTGTCGAGGGTAAATGAGACCTCGATATATACTGACGTCTCCAAAACCAGTGAGGGCACAGGGTCTGGTGTATTCTCCAATGAACTGGACTTACATCTGGCCCTGAGACTTCCGGACACATGCAGTGTGTTCCAGGCGGAGATTCTGGCAGTACTCAAAGCTGCGGAGGTACTTGAGAGGAGATCGATATCCAATAAGAATATCGCCATCTACAATGATAGTCAGGCTGCGCTTAAAGCGCTAGAGTCACATACCACTAAATCTGAACTAGTAAGGAATTGCCGCACAATGCTCAAGGCATTATGTTCGCAGAACCGTGTCAGATTATGTTGGGTACCTGGGCATTGTAATATTGAAGGTAATGAAAAGGCCGACGCTCTGGCCAAGGAAGGAGCGGAGCTCCCACCTAACACCATGATTGAGGACATAAAACCACCAATGGCCGTGGCTAGAAGGGTTGCTTTTGAAAAAACTTCCCATTTAGCAGCCACAAGATGTTCACAGCGAGATGGTCACAGGGTCTCAAAGGCGCTGTGGCCTATTTTAAACTGGAGAAAGTCTGAAGAATTAATCAACTTCAGTAGAACCAAACTAAGGTTAACGGTAGGAATGTAGGAATACTCTCTGGACATTGCCTTCTAAGGAAGCATGCCATGAGACTAGGACTAGCTACATATACTAGGACATATGCAGGTATTGTGAGGACCTACAAGTCACGGAAGACATCTACCACATTTTATGTGAGTGTCAAGCAATAGCTCGGAGTAGAAGGAAGCACCTTGGTAGGTACTTCTTTAATCACTTAGAGGAGGTTGGTTCCTCAAACAATATTGGGACCATTATTAAATTCTGCAGGGAAATTGATTGTTTGGGCGATTTGGTTTAGGTTTTTAACCGTAACGGTTCCCTTTGTGATGAACTCACAACCCCACTCAACCTAACCTAACCTAACCAAACATTTCAAGGCAAAATGATGTTCCCCATAAAATTTGAGTATATTTTCCGTTTAATAATGAAATGACATATACCATAACATATACATAACACATTTATATGGTATTCATACACAAAAATAGAATTAAATATTAATAAGGTATTTTCCCAATTTGTGTCGACAATTGCTATGGCTTTACACTTTATTCACACTGTTACGTTATTGTGTGAGGAGTGCAAACGTAACAGCGAGGTAAGTGCGTCAAATAAATGTGTCTACTTAGGCACAATTCTTGACACTTTGGGCTGAAATTGTGTGTTCAAAGATGGTGTACAGGATTTGCGTCAAAAACAATTCCTACTTTGTGTTGCGCCACTTCCGAAACAAAAAAGGAACTGTTACCTTTGTATATTATATTCCTATAGTAGCGCCAATCCAGTAGTACCAGTAACCTAATAGGTGTCGCTACTCATACCAAATCGAGAAATAAATTACTGAGAGCTTTGAGCCTTTGATAATTTTATTCCTTATAAAAGCTTTCGTTGAGATTTTTACTCCTTCATTCATTACAAAATTTTTTGTCGTTGGGTTTCGATTTGTTTTGTTGTGTGAATTTCTTACAAATTAAAAATATTAAAAATGTTTTGTCAATTCAGAATTGGACGCATTTCTAACCAAGCAATATCAAATCCTAGAATCAGTTTCTGATATTAGGGATTCAAATCTTAAGGCTCAAAGACCACCTCAAAATCAGAAAATCGTGTATTTCACACTAAAACGAATAATTTCAACTGTCGTTTATGCAGATCCCCTCATCCAATTCATTTCTGTTCACTATTCCCACGGTTAACGGCTGTCGAAGTCAGTTCACTATGTCGGCAACGACATCACGCACTCTTACATACTGAAGAATTCGGATCGCTAATGGGTGTTAATCAAGGTTGCATCTTAAGCACATTGCTCTTCATCTTGTTTAGAAATGATATAGTTGAGGAAGTATAGAAGGAGGGATTAAACTTGGTGGTGTGCGGATACCAGCGTTAATGTTTGCGGACGATAGGCATAGTGTTTTTGTCGGAGACAGTAAATGGGGTGAAGCTAGATATCAATCGTCTTGAAAGTTACAGCAATCAATGGAATTTGACTATAAACCTATCGAAATCAAAGATGATGATTTTTAGAAATGGTGGTGGAAGATACTCTCGAAACGAAAAATGGTCCTATCAGGGTGTACGCGTTGAAGTAGTGAAAGAGTATAAATACTTGGGTGTGATAATTACATCTAACCTAAGTGTAAGTATGAAAAATCACCTCGAGGCTTAGCAGTAGCTAAAATAGCCGTTTCATCAGTTTGGGGGGATGCATCGACAACAAGTATATCGAGCACACTATGGTATCTTGGAAGGCGATTTTTGAACATAAATATATTGTACATAGGAATTTCAAGTCATTAGTCATTGTAGTTTTGATAGCTAAATTGTCAAATAAAATACTTATTTAACATTGTTTGTAAATACGAACAAAAAAATTCTAAAATTATTTTAAATGTTAATAAAGTCGCTGTAGGTACTACTACTACTAATACTACTACCCATCAAGCACAAGTGCACCAGGATAAACATTCTACTAATAGTACGAGTATTTCTCAGCCCAGTACTTCTCAACAAGTCTCTCAACAACACATACAGTCCACTAGTACAACACCCAATTAACAAGTCCATTCTTTTTTTTTTCATTCAAAAATAGTGAACGTGTAATTATTCTTGCAACTGCATTAATCTATATCTTTTATCTTGGTAACAAATTCTCTCTTCGTCCTCTTCGCGATCCTGGATCGGAGGCTAGTTTTATCTACGAAGATGCACAGTGCAGGCTACGACTTCCTGAAGGCCCATTCAGGCCAACATTTCAGGTATGAGCTCTGTCGTTCGTTACCACTACTTCATCAAAACTATGCTCTTTAGTCTTGAGTTCGAGGCACATAGAGTCGTTTAACGCCGTCGTTAATGCTATTGTTTCAAAACGTCTTCCACGTAATCTACCATCTTTCGATATTATAGTTACCCTTCCACTTTAGAGACACAGGAATCTTAATTTTAACTTCGATGGAAGGGCTATCCGGTCACCAAAGCAAGGCAGGCATGCTTGTTTAAGTCAGTGCTTAGCTCGTCGGAGGGTTATAGGATCTTCTGCTTGTCTAGCGGACTACCGTACTTTTACATGCCCCGAAATTTTGATGGGGAAGTCTTAAAACTGGGAATATCAAAGTTAAAGAAAGGTACCTACAAAGAAGAACTCACAGAATCGGAAAAAAAAACTATGTAGTCGATCTACCTCAAGTCGAATTTTCCATAAGTCGAACAAATGTATTAAAACCTAGACACAAGATTTTAATTTTCCCATACAGTCGACTCTCTCTAAGTCGAAACCTCAAATCAGACTTTGCGACAACTTTCCGTAGAGAATTCCCTCCATCGCTCATGCTCCAACACCCATGCAAAGAATGAAATGCAGCTGAAAATACTACATTGCTATGATGACGGATTTAGACAATTGGCAAACAAATCTTATGTGGTAATCGATTGGGCGCTCTCAGAGCACTTTTGTTGCTCTCAGAGCAATTTTTATGTTCGTTTGGTACAGGAAAAAGCAATCTTTTTCAGATTTCAGAGCACTTTTGCGAATCTAGATATTTTCTCAGATTTACCAATACAAGTGCGTTTGAGTTTGACAACTGATGGAGTTTGTTTACTTTTTTAGTGAATTTTTTCTCCAGCAAAGAAAGGCATTGCATCGAGTGAATCTATTTTTGTAAATTATTTATATATAAATATTTAGAAATCAATCGGGACAAATATTTCTAATGTTTTAATACAAAATTTAACCAGTGAATGGAAATCGCTTAGAAAAGTGTCGAAGACTACACATATTCAAATCGCACGAATATCAACACAAAAAAGAGCAAGAGCAAGTTTTATGTTCGATTAGCCACACGAAATCTGGAATCTGAGGGCAAATCTGAAGAAGCCCAAACGAATACCACATTAGATAGTGATCGGGGAGGAAAAATTAAATATGGCAACCAGTCCAAAATATACGCCCCAGACTTTCGTTTTCGTCGGAACAAACAGCAAAAATTACTGTTGTTTTGTTTATCACATCAATTTCGTTCGTTCAAATACAGGGCTGAAATCGGCTAAGGTGATGGTTGATTGTCACCTTTTTGATCGTCGTTTTTGATTATCAACTCTTCTTTGCTCTGCGTAAAGCGATCACTAAAAAATGATTGATTATTGGCAGCACTTAGAATTTTTGACGTCACTTCCTTGCCGACGATGTCATGTTGATACATATTTGAAGTGTTTTTTTTTTTTTTGTTGTGAAAATTGTAAGTGAATTTGAGAATAATAAATGTTCACAAATTACAATAAATTTGTTTATTTTTTTTAAGGGGTCAAGCTTATAAAAAGCAAATACGGATCCTTTCCAGATCTATGCATTTATACTAGGCCTTCATTTCCGATTGAAGAACATGTTCTCATTTTCCATTGGCCTTAAAATCATGATATGATTTCCATCAATACTTTAACTGCAAACTTGAAATAGCCACCACCCCCAAAGAAGATTTAAAGTTGCAGCCCATTGAGGGATGTGTGGAACATACAGTCCCAAAACAAGGTTTCTTTTTAATAGTTGGACTTTTCTGTAATTATTTTCTTCATTTCTGTAGAAAAGTTCCAATGAAGTAAACATTGCACTTTACGAATTTTCAAATTTCACTTTTTTTTAATTTATTTAATATATATTCTTTTTTCTCGAAAGTATTTAATTTATTTGGAGTCGAAGCTGAGGTGCATACCTATGAAAATGCCACAAATGTATGAAAGCGACACCTAAATAGCTGTCACATGAAATTGATCGCAAAAAAGCGATTGTCAATTTGATAATCACCTTACGCAGACGTAAAGCTATGATTTTGATTGTCAACTATCAATTATCACCTTAGCCGATTCCACCCCAGCTTTTGTTTTGACGAAACACCAATAAAAACTTAAAGCTCCGTCTAAATCAATTAAGGGCACAAACCAGTTTTCATTATTGAACGATTGAAGCGCCAAAGCTTCCGTGGGATACTGGGTACAACATTTTTATTAGATTTCTTGGCGTTACTATAGGAATGTATATACAAAGCTGTTACTTAGTTGTTTCGAAACATAGGTTCCTAAATGGGATCACGAATTGATACCAGACTTGGGGATCTTTATTTTGTCCTGCCAAGATTGCTCGTTCACTCAAATGACTATTTAATTGTTGTGCAATATTTGGAAATAAACTATCAATCAATTCTGCTTTCGATTGAGTCATTCGAAAAAAAAAAAACTAGTTTGTAGGTAGTGTTACTAAGCCAGTTGAATTATCCACTGGTAATTTGCCATTTCCGATATCCAATAACGCGCATATTTGTGGTAAGTATGCGTTTTTCTACATGCCTCCACAAATAGGATCATTTAAAACATGCATTCAATTCATCGGCAGCTGTAGATTGTGGAAGAGAGATTTTGGTTATATCCAAAGCTCTGTTCCCCGTCGGTCACTGCGCAGCCGAAGCTTTAACCATGCATCCCTCTGGGATTGCTGATTCCCCCATTAGAATGTACATTATTTGAGGCTCGCTCGTCTTTCCCTTCTTCATCATATGCCCAAAGCACTAATGTAACTAAGCAGAGTGAAGAGCCCTTTAGTTTAAGGAGTCTTCTAAATAAATAAATAGTTGGCGCAACAGGTCTGTAGGGACCCTGGGCCTAGCTTCTCACAACCATTCGTTTTGTGTGAGTTTTTAATTTTTGGAACGAATGGAAGGGATCTACAGTTTTATGCCGATTCCAAACGGCTAATTGAGAAGCTCATTCATGACAGTTAGGCCCCTATTATCGTTTGCGAAGCGAACACAAAAATATGCGAATGTTTCCAATCGGTATTACAATTCGCGAAATTAGAAAAGTGCTTCGCCTTAAATGTCAAAGTACTAGCGAATGGAAACCAAACGAATTACTGTTCGCGAATAAAAGAATTTCCTTCGCTTTAAAAGTCAAAAATAGGCGAATGATAAAACTTTGTGACTACGCGCGAATATTGGTTGTTTTTATTTATCAATTCATTTTGCTAAAAACAATATGAGTGCGCAAAAAGTTATAAAAACGTATTATTGGGGGGATAGCACAAGGACGCGTAGAAACAAATTAGTCCTTTATTTCGTCCAGTGAGTAATATGAAGGCTTCTTTTCTCATCCTGAAATAAGAAACGAATCGGAAAATTGAAATATATGCTTGATAATCTTTGTAATAACTCACGTCGTATCAGGGAGCTCCGGAGGATTAGATGTGTCCCTTACATTTCTTCGCAGCCGCAACTTGTTGGTAGTTGCTACTACATTCTCCTTCTCATCATTATCGACATTAAAACAGGTCGATGGAGCTTATCATTTTGTTAAAAAATGTGAATATAGCTCAATTGACAAATGTACAAGTTGGCCTGCGATATCTGGTGGCAAAGAAAAGAACCCTATCAGACATACAGAAATCTGTCATCGGTAAGCGGTACATGTATTTTTGCCAAAGTAATTTATTTATTTTATAAATGAAAAACTATTTTAATTGATATAAATCCCTTGTCAGTTTAAAATCCAAGTATTGTTTATGGAAAATAAAATAACCCCGGTCAATAAATTATGCTTGAATCGTTTAAAAGTGGAATGAAAAATTTGTGTTGGTTTCGTGTAAAGAATTTGTTTATTTTTGGATTATACTCTTTTTTGACTGTTTAAAGTACTTTAAATTGTTGTTAATATTCTATTTATTATGCAGCATTAGGTATCTATTATTGTGCAGCTGACGCAACTAGCCAAGATTTATCTCAGACTTTCTCGATATGATAATTTTGGAAGGTTTCGGTTGGGAAATGCTACTTCGAGCAAACGCTCGCAGTATGTTTTATTATCTCTTGCAATTGGCTTGAATATATCGCCTTCTTTAAAATGTAAACTACATATTTTAAAGAACTTAGGAAATTATTTTCCCATGCGAAGAACAATTTACCACTTTTTTTTACAAGGAATCGAGTTTTAAACTTCATTTGGATTTTTGTACATGGTTATACCATGTTCTCTATATGAGTTGCACTGGGGTACACCACAATGAGACACTCGATCCAACACTTTTTCTTTATTTTCCAACACTATTTAGAAATTTATTTGTATGTTTTTAATTAACAAATGTATTTATTTGCCACAATATTTAAATATTTAATCTCGCTTAGCTTCTTTTACGTATATTTTCTCGCTGATCTGTCAAACTTGTATGTCTAGTAGGGTTCAAATTATAGCCGCTAGGGTACACCCTCCATTTCTCAATGAAGATACAAATTTATTAATAATTGTTTTCACTTTGACACTAATTGCAACAAAAAAATCTGGATTTTTTTTTCTTATTGTGGCGGCATTGAATTTTAAGCGAATGAGTTTACTCGCCAACGGTAATACAAAAACACAGAACATTCGCTAATGCCCAAAACACATGTGCAGAAATTCTGTACGCAGCGCAGAGTGCAGTGCTGCAAGTAAAACAGATGTGCAGAAAATTTTTTGGCATCCATTGCATCGGCTAATATGGCAACTGTCTTTCGCCGACTAAGCAGCTGATGTGTTTACAACCAAAACAAAAACAAACACAACCAGCAGTGTCAAAAGCCGATGATGCCAAATACTTGAAATTGCAATTTATTTTCTTTTGTGTTGTGGTATGTTTGAATTTTGCAGCAAATTTAGAAATAGAGACATGTTGCAGTACTGCAGTGAGTGCAGAATTTACGTGTGTCTATAATCATATCAACATGTGTATTCTAATCTTGCTGCGCAGTGAGTTCTGCACATGTGTTTTGGGCATAAAGCGTTCGCCTCGAGACGAATTTTCGCTTCGCAAACGATAATAGGGCCCTTATACTCTCGGATGTTTGTCAGACGTTCGCGAGAGGTGGCGCAGTGAAAAAAACCCTGAGTTGGAATTTGAGTTTTTGCGGGATTTGAACCTGGACCCCTCGCTTAGTAGTCCAACACACTA
This sequence comes from Cheilosia vernalis, assembly GCA_949126925.1. NCBI lineage: Eukaryota > Metazoa > Arthropoda > Insecta > Diptera > Syrphidae > Cheilosia > Cheilosia vernalis. Next base: position 6,409,589 of record OX421360.1, on the reverse strand, counting down.
ACCACTAAGCCACAGTCTTCTACACCCTGGTAAATAAAAAGCACAAGTCTCCACAATAAATGCAATTTTCCAGTTTATTCGTGAAGTATTAGCGAAATTAGCGATGGGAACTCTTACGTCCCCAGTGAAAAAAATGATTAAAATAAACGCGTGACAAATATTAATAGTACGAAACAGAAATAAGAGTTATTAATCATAGTTAATACACAGGCAACCCAACGCTCTTAACCCTTAAGACTTGTCATGCCGGCACGCATAACTTCATCGACAAGCAGGAGATTACTGGCGATAACAGAACAGGAATTGAGGATTTGCTTCTTCACGATGTAGTTGTCGTAGATTCCCAAATCGACGGGCTTCATTGCCTCGCCGGTGGCCAAGTCCAATCCAACTGGGTCTGGGTTTAGACGATCCTCCTCGGTCAGCTTCACAATTGTGTCCTGTGCATCGTAGCCACTGTTGATGGCCAAGTTCTTGGGTATGACAAGCAGAGCCTCTGCAAAGGCTTGCACTCCGAGGCGAACCTTTCCCTTGATTGTGTCCTTGAACTTCATCAACTGGTTGTAGGCGCGGACCTCATAGGCACCAGCGCCGGGAATGAGACATCCGTCGTTGATGGCGTTGTTAATAGCCCGCAGACCGTCACGAATGGCGTCCTTGATCTGCACGATGGTGTGCTTGTTGGGGCCCTTAATCAAAATAGTCACCGACTGTGGGTTCTTGCAGTCTTCCACAAACGTGTACTTGTTCTCTCCCAAAACGTGCTCGTAAACAGCGCCAGCGTAGCTGCAAGTGTGCAGAATATGTTAAAATTAATTCGAAAGTCATAGTCAAAAGGCAAAACTCACCCCAAGTGCGACTCGTCCATCTCGTCGAACGAATTTAATGCAAGGCCTCCACAGGCCAACGCTAAACGTTCCATGTTCCTTCTCTTGGCACGACGCAGCGCCATGATGCCCTCCTTAGCCAGAGCGTCCAGCGACATCGGGTCAATACCCTTCTGGTTGATCACAACGAACGTTTTGTCAGTGCCGTCGCAGAGTTTCTTCTTCAGTTCGATGATCTTCTGGACTCGCTGATCGATAAACTCCCGCTCGGCCATCACGAACTTCTCACGCTCCTCGGCGGTCTTGTAGAAGAATCCAGAGTTTACCTCGGACTTCTCGTACTCCAGCGACACGTTACATGTCAAGATGTAGGCGTTCTCCAATCGCTTGGGCATATCTGGATGCCTGGTGCCATGATCCATTACAATACCACGAACCAGACTGGTGTCGGTAGCGGTCTTGTGCTGCATCTCCATCAGCTCGACCATGTGCAAATCAATTGGCTTCTCCTCCTGACGGATAGCCAACAGAGCATCCACGCAAACTTGGGACAACAATTCAGCCAAGCTGGAGTGCACTTTCGTCTTCAAGCTAGTCCTCGCGACATCGATGAGGCTCTTCTTGTTGACTTCAATGGGAATTTTCATGCTTTCCAGGATTTCCAGTGCCTTCTCCTTGGCTTTCTCGATTCCTTCGGTGAGGATACGCGGGTGAAGCCCCTCGGTCAGGAAAATGTCAGCCTGCTTCAAGAGCTCACCAATCAGCAAAACGGTGCAGGTGGTGCCATCGCCAGTGCAGTCATCCTGAGCGGTACTCGCACGGGCAATCATAGACGCAGTCGGGTGTTGGATCTGCATCTCGTGGAGGAGCACATTGCCGTCCTTGGTGATTTTGATGTCACCAGCGCCAGAAACCAACCTGGATAGAGATGTACATTTTCGTTAGAATATATTTTTCGTTGGCCCACACACTTCACTCATACTTGAACGGTTGTGAAACTGCGCGATCGATTATAGCACACCACTTTATAATGGGTGCATGAATGGGTTTTGTAAAAAAATCAATCCAAGGCATCCAGTCTAAGTAAATGTATTTTCAATACTTACTGGGTTTGTATATTTGTTTGCAGTCTAGCCGAAAACACTTTCTTGTTAGCCCCGTGATCAGACTCGACGAACTGGAAATTGCATTCGTCGATTCAAATTGCAGAGCCATAAAATTTACTTTAGCGCATGTTTTATAGCAAATTCACACAATTGACATAAATTCACTGGCTAAATGCGCAGACTTAACAAATGAAAGGAAAACATGTTTTACAAAGGGCTTCCTCGGACCTGCATGACACATTCGTCGCAACTTAACCTCAAAATCGACACACCCCAGTTCACACAACCATCTGCGCCAATTTCTGGCAATTTTCTTAATCAAAAAGTGTCCTTTTGGGACTTTTGCGTGTTTTAAAGGATTTATGAAGAGAAAAACCATAAATTACTTACATTTTCATTGTTCCCTTTGGCCCCAAGTTAGTTCTCATCACATCCTGCAATCCCTTGGCTGCGGAAATGTTTATGGCCAAAGCCTGAGCCGCACGTGCGAATTCAGCTTTCGGATTCAATAAACTTATTGATGCCATTTTACTTGAGAAATTGTTTAATCAATTCAACAGATTTAATGCGAAATAATTTTCAGAAGCTTCGAGATCTAACACTGGACGGCAAATTCAAATGGAAAATGTGACCAGACGAACGCCGATTCTTTTCTTTTTTTGCTTGACAAATAAAATGGGTTCCACTTTTGCTAAATCTACAAATGTTTTGTTTTTGGAATGTTGGTGGGACTTTTTATGGTTATGGGTGAGTTCAGTGAGCGTTTTAGATTCAGCACATTTGTTTTGTTTTTAAAGCAACTGTTTATATTCAAATTTTGCAACAAAATAAACGTTATTTTGACAGTCATGTCGTTTTCCATTGGGATTTTCAGATTTCAGATTTCTCGTTCCCAATGGAACATAAAACGAGATTTTTTTCTTTGCATTTGCGGTGGTGGGTGTTTCAAAAGTCAAATGTTCTTATATTGTAATTTGTGTTATTAAAAACTATTCAATGTATGTTACTATCCATTCATTGCAGCGCCCAAATGTAAATTTTGCTCTTGAAACAAGTTTAAAATTCCCAATCAAATAATAAATTAAAACGCTGTTCAGTACACTTCCACTTCCACTTATTGCAGATCTCGATATTTTTTCAGATCGACACATACTGGCACAATACCAATACACTTTGCACATCTGTTTTACGTCACCTTAAGATGTTTGTTTTTAATGTCGTTTTCGATTTGGCTTTTCAGATTTTGATCTGAGATTTCAGATTTCTGCTGCCAAAACGAACATGAAATCTGAATTATATTGGTATGTGTGTGTATTGAGTTGGCGGCAAAATAAAACATTTTTGCACTTGCACTCGAAATCCATTTTAATTGATTTTCACACATTTATAGTACTGCATTTCGAAATAATTTAATATAAAAACTCGATCCCATATGCGTAAAATAAATAATTCAGTTAAAAAAGCAACCCTTCCAACGATAAACAATTCGTAACCGACGCTGTGTGTCATAATCATTGGTGTTAGTGAAAGTATGTGTAAAATCTGAGGAAAAATTTAGATTTCTCAAAAGTGATCTGAGATCAAAAAAATGATTGATTTTTGTGGCAAATCGAACATGAAAAGCAATCTCGATAAAAAAAAATTGATCTTTTGCCAAATCGAAAACGACATAAGTCAAATGTGCAAAGTTCCGTGAAAATCAAAATAACGAAATACTTGAATAGGCATGGGTATAATTTTGGAGGAATTATTATCCTCATCGATTTCCTCTTCATCTGAAGACTACAAATCACCAAAAATAATCCATTTGTATCTACAACAGGCGGAACATTTTGCATGTCGATATTCATTTGTAATTTTTGCAATGCAAAAAAAAATATCAATTTCGTTGCATGTTCCATTCGCCGCGTAAAATCTGTGCCTTGATTTTGTGCGGTTTTTTCCGCAATGGCGGTGTCGGAAAGGGTTCACGTATAGGCGGATTCTATAAATGTGTGAGTGATGTCGCGAACTGACAACTTCCAATTTTCCCTGTTCTTATATCGCTTTGTTCCTGCAAATTCCAGGCGAGCTTTCCCACACGCGACCTTTTTAGGTAGCGAGAAGGATGTCGGATGAGAAGAAATGACAACAGCGTGACCGTTGTGCGACAATTTGGTACCTTTTTCGAGGACACTAATACAATTTGTTGTTCCTTTGTTCCTTTTTATTATTTGGAAAATTCACATTTTTGGACTATTCGCATGAGAGCCAAGGCGAACGAACTACGAACAAGCGATTTTTTTTACACTTCAATCACGTCAATCATTGTTTAATGTTAAATGCGATAGAATTTTTTCATTCGTGGGTTTGTGGATCCGCGAATGTTTTATGTGGATTGTGAATAAAGTGTGACAATTCGCTGCAAGAATTTTCAATTGCTGTAATAATTGTAAATTGAGCTATTTAAATCGATTGAGAGTCCGATTTTTTTTTAGATTAGACTTAAGATTAATTTAATATAAGGCTTTGGTGGTACATAGTATACAAATCAATTTTCAATTCATAAATACAATTAAACTCATTTGTTCGCAATTCGCGCTCATGGGAATAGTATTTAAAAAAAGTTTTCAAAAACTGTGATTTCAAAATGAATAATGTTTAAAAAAATAACGCGTAAATAGTGTAAAGCCGGCTAATACTTGTTAAATATTGGGAGAAAATACTGAATTTATGTAACAGCGCCAGAAAAAGGCACACAAAACTAAATTGAAAGAGATCTTAAAAGTAGATATAAAAATGAGTTGATATAATTTATAAACAAAATTCAATTAATTTTTTATATATTTATAAATAAAAATCAAAGCTAAAAGGTTTTCATTTTAAAATTTGTCATTTGAAAACGAATTGCATCTAAAGTACTGTCTAGCTTACCCGCAGAACAACCTTAAAGACATCTAATTCTAATGTTATTTGGTTGTTTTGGCTTTATTTATAAAAGAAACGTTGTGAGAGAGTGATCTTTTTATAGTCTATTGTATTGTGAAACTAAAACCAAAATGTATAACCTTTCTCTAACAGTCCGGGAAATTGTTGCGAAATTCTGAAAAGTAACAAATAAAAAAAAGAAAAAAGTGTCATTTCTAAAGCTACTCTGCAATTTTAGAATTTTCGCACAATATTTAACAAATGTTTGCTCTCCTAACACTATAATCGTGTTCTGATAAACAGCAGCGTTATATTTTACTAAAATTCATTTGAAAATCACAGTGTTTCTAAAAATTGCAAAGTTCCTTTTCAAACTAAAAAAAGGGATACAGTAGCAACAAATTGTATCAGGATCCTCGAAAAAAGTACCAAATTATTGCACAACGGGCACGTTGGTCACAGCGCGCGGCTCACTCACACATTCAAATCCGATTCGGGCCGTTCCCTAGCGACATCGCCTCAAAAACCGCACAAAATCAAGGCACTGAGATCTGAAAAAGATTTCTGGTATTCCCAATGGAAAACGACATAAGCTATCCGCAGTTCAAAACAGAGACAATACTGAGACCCCCAACTCCGGCCGATTTTCCGTTACTTGCCTACAAGCTATATTACCATGGGCTTGTGACAAATTTTTGCGTTAGTATTGATACATAGAAATTCGTATTGACTAATGTCACCAAACTTCAAAAAATCCGGCTCACCAATACACCCTCAAAAAAACGTAACAACTTCCGCTGCTTAAAATCTGGCTTCCGGTGTGGGCAAATCTGCTGGCTGCGTTCACACAATTTTATCCGTTAAATTTGAAAATAATTATTACAACAAAATTTTGTGTGGACAGTGATCAATTTTCAAAAATAATTGTATATCTATTTGACATAAAAGAAAGATGAACAGTTCTGAAGAATAATAAACAAATAAAAACATTTTTAGCGCACATTCGTGAGGCAGTTAACATAAATCGAGTAGAATATGCTTATCACATAATAGCCGTGTTTTTTTTTAGCTTCGATCTCAGCAAAACAAAGTAAAGTAGGATTTATACTTAGTTGTTGTAATTAGCGTGCTGAAAATTCTACTTTACTTTGCTTTGCTGAGATCGAAGCTCAAAAAAACACGGCTAATGTCGCTTAGTATACTTCTGAAGTTTATAGTTATAATTTATAAATACAAAGATTTATGACGTTGCTGTTATTAAGTATAAATTATAAGTTTCTCCGTTAGTTTAAATTTTTTAAAATAGAGCATACGTATTTGTATTGGTTTTATTTTTACATGTCTCGTATTTCAAAGAATACATTAATATATTTATAGGTCGTATCTTTTGATATTATAATGGAACAATAAACGTGAATAAGTACTTTGGTTGAACAGAAATACCTACAGAATGTTATGAAACAACTAATATGAAAATTGATGAAAATGTACTGAGATAAGAATATACTTATTCACCAAATTTGAGTTGCAATTCGTTTAAAAAAAAAACTGTACCTCTGAACACAGTCACGATTGTCACAGCCCACCACGGTTGAAACTGACACTGACACAACAGATTCACCACTCTTGTCAAGCTCATTTCCATTTGACTTGACACTTGTATATTTGTTGTCATTTAGTTTTTGTTTTCGTGAATTTATCAAAAGTTTGTGCAATGGATTTAAGTACTGGAGAAAACTACATCATAGCTCAAGTCCAGAAAGCACGTTCCACCGATCCTCGTGCAGCAAATGCACGGATTATAACCGCAAAAACTCAACTTCCCAACAACTTTGATGTCCAGGTACTACGTCTCTACGGCTGGCTGGGTTCTTGGTTCATTACGAATTCAGCCAACGTACACTTCATATAAATTACGCGTAAGTACATTGAATGAATTTTAGCTAAACGATATTTCACAATAAAATGCCGCAATTTAGATATCGACCCTAACGAAAGTGGATTTGATCGAAGTTCGATGCGGCAATGTTTGCCTTCCTAGAGTGCCTCATACAGTTCCAGCAATAGGTGAAAAACTGAGACACAGAGTTTTGCTTGCCCTACAAAGTGGAGAAGGGAATGATCATTGACCCATCAACGGGAAATTCGTACTCAATCAAGTAAGTGTTATGCACCTGTGGTTTTGAATATGCAGTCAAAACAATTTATTGTCTATTTCCAGAATACAATACACAATAATTTAACTCGGATGAGCAGTGGACCAACGCTTTTAAGTTTTTACTCACTAAATTAAAACGGCGCCTGGCATGGGTCTCATCTGAATTTACGACACAGTGATTACCAGATTTGGATATAGGATCATTTTATTCGGTTTACCTAACCTTACTTGTGCATTATAAGTTTATATAAAGTAAATAAAGATTTGTTAATTTTATTTAACTCAAATGGATGGACTTTCTTTTTTGGATGTCGATGGCTCTTCGTTGTATTTACCGTATGTGTATGCTTTAAGGCATTTCTCTTCGTTGATATCGCGAAGTGTCCCGCCACTGAGGTCACGGCAAGCATCATGGTTTGTAGTCTTTTCGATTTGGGCACCGAACGAAGAATGGATCCAAATCCTCCTTTGCCACCGAGCATTTGGAGATGTATATGAACGCCTTGTTGTGGATTACTGTTCGGGGGTGTTTTTCCATTTGGTAGAAGGTAGAACTCTTCTACTTCTAAGTTCTGCAACAAGGAACGCTTTATAAAAAATTACAAATCAAAGAAAACACATACAGTCGCTTCGCAAATTTGCTGCAGGATTTATTGATTGTTAGTAGCTACACAAGACAGTATTTGCCTGCCACCCAAATAAATAGGCACCATTTCTTTTACATATACAGATACATATGTTAATTTTGAAATAATTTAAAACAACTCTGGGGTGTCTTTGCTATGGCTGCTCACTCTTTTGTTCCAATTTGTTGGCTTGACCCAGCATCTTCTGCTACATCTCCTTTTCGTTGTGATAATATAGGTATGTAAGACTGAAATAAACAACAAGAATTTCAATACTCAAACTGCTTATAACTAACATTTAAAATCAACATACGCTTGTTGTGATTCATCCATCAATTTAAAACTCTTGTTATTGTCTCTTGCTGTTACTAGCAGCGAAGACAATAGAAAATTGTCGTACGACTGTTCGTCGCGAAAGGATGTGGCGATTCTTCGAGAAAGACAAATTCACATCTGCATCTACAATGAATAGAATTTCCACAGTAGGTACATTGCTCAGCCGAGCCTGGCTGAAAGCATAAAATAAAACATTCGAATGAAAAGCCAATTTGAAATTCGATAAACAAACCTGAAGAAACTTCTTTACATCTTCGACAATATTATAATTTATACTCGTTCTTGTTCGTGTCGAAACATCTGTATTTGGTTTCTTTTGCCAAGAGTGTGACAAGTGCTTGTTCAACGAAGTTTTGTAAATTAGGGCGGGTTTCAAGATAGTTACTCCTGCAAATAACATATAATCAAGCTAAATTAAGTATTAGTCCTTAGGGGGTTGCGTAAGATATCAAACCTTATATCGATCCTTTGCTCTAAATTTACTGAATCAATTTGGTGAGAGTTGTTGCGGCGAGAATAATCCCAGTTTTTGACTTCAATTGGATTCAATGGTTTCCGAGAGGAAATGTTTGCTATGAATTTCGAAGTTCGTAGCAAACAATTTCCCCTACTACGAAATACGTAGCAAAATTCCGAATACGACGGATTCTGTGATAGATGTGATTAATAATAACACATTTATGAGAAGTCTACATCTGCGTCTGCATACTGCTCCATGGGCACAGCCCTGTGTGCGGTTTCACTTTCCATCACTTCCACATCACGACATGCACCTGATAACAGCTCTCGTCTCACTTGGTGTCATTTTGGGCTGCGAATGTTCTATAATGATATAAGAAAAGCAAACTATTAAGACAAACTCTTTATAAGATGCAGCATCCAACAACTTACTTTAAAGGTCCCATCCCTTTGAAAAGATTTGGTTTTGGATTTCATTCGTTTGGGGTATTGCAGGGGATTCCAATACGAGCCTCAATGTATCGAGAAACAACACCAGTTGCTCCCTTGGAAGAGTACACACCGAGAGACCACGAGCAGCAGTAAAAACGTTGTCCCAATCAGTGAGCATTGCTTTGAATCCAGTACCAATGACTGTGCCAGCAGTCTTTATGCTGATGATGACAGTGATGCAATTTTCTTCTGCCTTTAGACGAATCTGTTTTAGGTTGATGTCATGATTCTCCCAGTCTACCTTGCCTTTGGTTCTCATCTCGTGCTCTAGTAGTTCGATGGTTTGCCGGCGCATTGGCTGCTGGCGTGCGAAACTTTCCTCTTGCCTAGTGTTAAAGGTTCAGGAATCAATTTACACAACTTTTACTATATATGTACAATTGTACATACTTACTTTTCGAGATTGTCCTCCTGGGCACGTTGCTGCTGCGACAATTGATCTTCATAGCGGCCGGCGCCTTGCCAATTGGACACGATGCTACTGTTGCTTGGTATCTTCCAAGAAGTGGATACAAAATGGTTATCAATTCGTTGTCAGGTTCATGTAAATTAAAATCAATTTACAATCACGGTCTTCCTACGCTTTTTGTTATCGATACGCTTTTGTTCAACGTTCGCCTGTTCACTTTGTGCTTCATGGAATACGAATTTGGCAATAAACTCTTGTTGGCGTGTATTCTCCTGCAGATTGGATAAATCTGTAAGACATATAATGTATTTATTTATTAATTTAAACACTAAAAATACACGAAAACTTAAATTTTTTCAATTTGTTGCAGGAAAAATAAGATTGTGTTTATATATTTTGACATTTGTCAATCGACTTCTGTCAAAAGAAAACTCACCACATTTTTTTTGGTTCGCTTTTTTTTTTTGTTGCTCACACGGATTCTAATATCGTTTTCCATTGGGCAAAAAGAAGCGTCCGGGAGAGTCCGGAATCGAAAAAATCACTTCTGAAACCGTTCCATTGGCACAAAAAATACTCTTCTGGTGATTCTGAGGAGAGAATTTCGCTTCTGGATTTGAAGTCAGAATCCACTCAAGAAGCACTCACACAAGTGTAGTTTGTATATTTTATACAAGTCAACTGACGGCTGCCGTAGATTATTTTTTTGGCATTTCACCAATACTCTTGTGGATTCAACCAGAAGCAGTTTTCTTGTTCCATTGGACTACAGAATGAGTGGATCCCCGAGTGAAACCAATGGAAAACGACATAAATTCAAATAACACCGATAGGAAAACAAAATGGCGAATTTGAAAAAAAATCGAGGGGGCCAGCGGCAAGAGGATTGCCAGTTGGGGGTCTCAGTATGGTTTGTCTATGGTTCAAAAATTCAAAAATGATAAAGTACAGCTGATAAGTTTTTCTAAAATAAATGCAAAAGCTCTTTCATTCATTTTTCTTTCAACTTGCGTCTTCGCACTGAACACACTCGTCAGTTCTCACTATTGTGAATGCTGTACAAGCGCACTCCATCTGACATTTGAAATCTGCGGGGCGAGCGATGGAATTCGCTGCCTTCCAAAAAAGATTGGCGGTGGCGGCGTCTTAAGGACATGTTTTGCAGAATTTGTGAAAAAATCGCAAGATATCAAAATTAAAATAGATTCACAGGAGGTCCATTAATCAAAATTTCAAATTGAACTCTGCACTACGTAGCTAGCCCACTCGGGTAAGTGGAAAATAAACAAAAGTGCACCGAGGAATGTTTTCTTCGCCCAAACAATTGTTTCTCTGTTCGATTTTTTTTTCTCTTCTATGCTTCCATATTAAGCATCATGGCCCTTCCTTTGCAATTCCGTGATATATGCCGAGCTTGTATGAAAAGGCGCGACGATATGCGAATGTTTTTCTTTTCGCGAATAAACTCTGTCGATGTTGCCTCAATGCTGACGAAAATTGCTTTGCTGCCTGTCGAGCCGTCGGACAGCTTGCCAAAAGTCCTGTGCAGTGTTTGCATAAGGAAGCTAAATGATGCATACAACTTTCAGCAGATGTGTATCAAGTCGCACATAACATTCAATGATATGCTGCAGTCACAGCAATGGCCTACGGACATAATTAAGAAGGAGCCATGTGAACTCACAATCAGTGCAGTTGAATCTCAAGCCGATATTGATGAAGATAAGGCAGCTAATTTGACAGCAGAATCTGCGGATGGAACAGTATTTATAGAACCGAAATTAGAACCGGACAGCGGGGACGAGTCTCAAGGGGAATCGATTAAAACCGAAAAGGTTGCCAAGTGAGTTTTGCACACACATCCACAGCCAGATGGACGCTTATAATTGTTTTCGCTCTAGGAATGGTGTGAAGTCTAATAAGTTTAAATGCAACTTTTGCCGCGATGCGTTTGAGACATGGAACGAACTGACAGTACACATTGCCCTGCATAAAACAAAGAGCAGTGCTGCAGATGACAGCAGGTAAGTGCGGCAGTCAGAAGTAGAATTGCACTAAAATTTGAGCATATCGCAGCTGTGAAGTGCCAGAGAAGAAACGGAAAATCTCGCAAGCGAGCACCTCCAAGGAAGTGTTCCCCAGTGAATTGGGCTTCAGAATTGAGAACTTTGCCGACGACGGGCGTAGCGACAAGTAAGTTGTTTGCCCTTAAATGCTATCCTCTATCATACTGACTTTGTTTCCCACAGCAACTCCCTTGACGGCCTGCCCCTGGAGCCGATATGCAATGTGCAAGTCAAAGAAGAGATAAATTCCGAACAGAGTGCCTCGGAATACGAAGAAGAGGACAATGAAGACTCAGTCAAGTAAGTTGCTCGGTTTGGGTGACAAACTCGAGTTGATGCGGTCTTTCATTTTAGCAACAAATACGCACCCCACGGAGAGAATGAAGGCGATGACGACGATGAATATCAAATACCCGTCAAATCAGAAAAACCAGAAGGCGAAGGAGGCCGCAACTTCGTGAATTCCAAGAGTCCAGTCTGTGAAATGTGCGGATTCAAGCCAAAAATCCCAGCGCTAATGCACGCCCATGTACGCAACCGCCATCCCGACAATTACATGGAATATGTGGACAACTTGAAAACGTATGTTGTTGGGTTTTAAAAACAAATTCAAATTTCATTTGTGTTGTTCCACAGTTCTGGGGAATGGGTTGTCAAGTGTAGAATCTGTGACGTTTATCTATTCAGCAGCACCATCTATGGACAGCATTTGAAGTACACCCATTCGTAAGAGTTTCCGGCGGCTGTCCTCTAGAGTAACCCCTTAAGATTGAATTTTGCAGGCAAATTGTGAACGACTGCACGGGATATTTCGAGTGCAACATGTGCGATCAGACCTTCAGCAGTAAAAATGATTTCTTCCTGCACAAGAACCAGGCCCACAAGTAAGTTTTTGCACAGGAGATGTCCGTGCGGTATTTATTTTTGTATACATCATCCAACAGTTTGAGACGCATCAACAAAGCGAAGCAGATCTTTATGTGCCTTCTGTGTGACAAGCAGTTTGGACGGTATTCGAATCTACAGCACCATGAGGAAACCCATGAGGCTAATGGCACTGCTGCTACAACTCCGCGCAACAGCAGTGCGACCGCTGCTAATAGTGGAATAAGCGGGATGCTAAGAAAGAGGCGAATTGAACCACCAGTCGATGTTCCAGCGACGCCAGTCATTCTCACGTTGAAAACGTCGCCCAAGAAGACGTAAGTTGAACTAGGTTTTAGTACAGTACGTGTTAAATGAAGGAGAGGGCAATTTGCTCAATCTTTGCTACATTTCAGAGTTGTCTCTCTGAATTCCCATAGGTATAGCATAGAGAAAACATGTCCGAAAATGACGTGCGATGTGGATTCTGAGCATGACTCGAAGTAAAATAGATGTGGATACATAAGAGCGAAGTCCTAAGTTAGGTTAGGTTGGGTTGGTGAGTTAGATGTACAGAAATTTTTAGGCACCGTATCGCCTCTTCCGTGAACGAGCAATACGAGACAGAATTCGCTTTTGTTTCGTGTGTAAGATTGACATACTTTCCGTTCACGGATGGCGATTCGACCCTTGCAGACTAAAATTTTTAAACGAAAGGGATACCCTCTACTTCTGAGATTAGTTCTAACGAACACGGTTCATGGGTGAACTGTTATGTCGCAGCGGATATCTACTCTGAGAATGCCTACCAATTGCTCGGAGCAAAAGTCGCCTGAGATGGGGATGGAAGTGTATAAAAAAAGGGATCACTCCATACAACATGTTATGTTATGTTAAAGTGGCTCTCGTTGAGAGGAACACTTAGGCCGTTAATCGGCCCATTGTGCATACCACTGGTGTTTAGGGGTTCCTTTGCTGGTTACTCATGTGAACCATTTACTACCATCTTTGCGCATGTCTGCCCAGAATACAATGATCGGTGATAATATTAGCAACTAACGAGATACTATATCTGTTGAGTCGCAGAAGCTCCCTGGATTTTTTGCTATCCAGTGTTGGCCAAATAAGCCTGGCAACATCACAATATCCTAGATGTTTCCATCTATGAGTTGCTTTCCTTGTTGCATCCGCATTAATGATTTGTTTAGCGTAGGACAGCGGTGCGTACACGTTGTGCAGACTAACACTATCAACGCCAGAGGAGCCTAATCTTGCAAGTTCGTCAGCTGCACAATTTCCTGGGATGTCACAGTGTCCCGGAACCCAGCAAAGGTTGAGGTTGTACTGTCCAGCTTTCTCGTTAAGAGATGCGCGTCAATCTTCCACCGCTTTAGATCTTATTTCGTTGGATACTAAGGATTTGATGGCAGCCTGGCTGTCGATGTATATTACGATGTCCCTGTGTGATATCGCATTAACCGACAACCATGCTACGGCTTGACGAATAGCTGTGATTTCGGCTTGGAAGACACTGCAGTGTTTTGGGAGAGAGAAGAGAAGGATAGGCTCAAGGTCAGTTCTTCTGGGAATACCCTCTAATGTTTTGGAGCCGTCCGTAAATATTGACAGTGCTCTCTCGTGTAGGACATTGCATGAGACCCATCGGGTTCTGTCCGGTATTTCGTTTGTAAAGCCTTTTTCAAAGTCGATCTTCGTAGGCAGATAATCAGTAGTTATGGGTAAGGGGGTTGTCTGTAGGAGTGTGCTGGCATGACCAGTCGGTTGTCCCCTCCAGTGTTTCCCTTCCCTCAGCCTGATTGCGGCATATTCCTTACTGACGATGTCTAGAGGAAGTAGATTAAGCATAACTGGCAGAGCGGCATTAGGAGATGTCCTCAGTGCACCCGTGATGCTAATGCATGCCAGGCGTTGAGTCTTCCCAAGGGCCTTTAAATTGGAGTTCTTGTCCAGGGCCGGCCACCATACGACAATGCCGTACAGCATAGTCGGGTTGAAGGCCCCATCTCGAGCCGACATCCTTCTACAGGAGTAGAAAGCCACCAGAGATTTCCTGGCACGTTCGGCTCCCTCCATAGAAGCTTGCTGTCTAGTATAAGCCCCAAGTATTTGGCACTTTTGACGAACTCGAGTGGAGTGCCGTTCCATACATCATAATCAGGTGAAAACTAAACCAGAAAGAATATCATCAATAGCAACAACACTTCTTTGACTGCCACCAAATTATGTTAAAAAAATCGAAAAAAAAAAACATGCAACAACAAAGATTCTTATACAAACAATGGTGAATGTGACAACAGGTTTAATTCATAGCTCGATGTGATCACATTTTGTTTGAGTGTTTTTCCGCCTTGCATGGCTTTCGAGGGAAACATAGTTCTGCCCAACGGCGCATTTCTGACTATCCACACGTAAATCAGTCAGTAAGTTGTTAGTTTGATATCACAAAGTTCGTTTCTACTTTAGGAATTTCTTAAAAGTGATTTGTTAAAGTTTATCAACGTCGTCGAATGGTTCGCATTCGGGTCTTGTATAATGCATCCTTGGTTCCACATTATTTCTTTGTTGTCTTCTTAGTTCAAAAAGCCAGCGAAAAGTAAGAGGGATCTGATGCTTAATCTCTGCGTCGAAGAAAATTTGCGAAGTTTCTGTAGAGCCCAAGTAGACTGTCTGTTCATTGTGAAGTCCTCAACGAGAGCACACACCTTCCTTCTATATCGTGCTAAAGATTTGCACAATGTTCCTCGGTGCATCATCTGCGACTGTTGCGTCATGTATTGGCGATCACTTGATAACTGCTTTAACTCGGACAGCGGTTTTCTGATTACTTCACCGCACGGCTGTATTCTCGCTCACTCAGGGCTGTTAAACTTACAATAACTCGATAACGTGTGTGGGGTCTTTCACACACTTTTGCCGCTGTGTCGTGATCGGAAGTGATCACTTCCAATGTCAACAATGTCTTCCGCTATTTTCCCAGATCCGATATGAAAACTAATCAAACATCTTGAATATTTCCTCCTTTACAGCGAAGTTATTATCTCGGGGGGAAAATTCCAATGCCAAGCGTGCGACAAATCGTTTGGTAACGAATTCGGCCTGCGAGTGCACATCGGTTGCGTTCACAAGGGAATGGAGAAGCTGCCGCCGAAAACCGAGGCCAAAATAGAACACAAGCCCGAGCCCAAACCGAGCACCATCATCACATATACTCCTCCGTAAGTGTCTTTTTGCAACAACTATTGACAATTTAAACTATTCGTAGGTCTTGCTTTTTGCAGCAGCAGCAACAACATCACGCCCGGTGGGAAATTCCGATGTCACGGATGCGATAAATCGTTTGCCACCGAATTTGGTCTGCGAGTGCACATCGGCTGCGTGCACAAGGGAATGGAGAAGCTGCCTCCGAAAGTCGGCGGAAGCAAACCAACTGCTGCCATTGCCCAAAAGCCCCCGCCACCACCGGTAACTGACAGTTACTGCGAGCTATGCGAGAAACAGTTTGACTCGTTAGCGGATTGTCGCTCCCACATGCAGAAGCACTACGAAGTTGCTTACACATACCGAGAGTAAGTGTAGAGGCTGGGCGCGTTTCTTTTTCCATCTCGTTTTGTTTTTGTATTATTTTGTTGTTTTCTGTTTGTTTTTCGTTTCTTCTTTATTTCGAATCCTTTCCTTAGACGTACAATTCGATGTAAGGAGTGCAAGCACGAGTCCAACACTCGTACGGAATTCAAGCATCACATCAAACAAAGACACAAGGAAATATACAGGAAACGCATTGCGGGCCTTGCAACAATGGATCCGAAATTTGAAGCGTGTAACTTGTGCTTTATGCCGGTTTTCTATACGAAAACTGTCAGACACATCAACTCACATTACATGAGAGAGAACGAGAGGAGAGATGAGTAAGTTGTTAACCAGTTGTATGAACCATGAGAGAATTGTTGTGAGCTTCATCTTCATCCGAGATATTCCTTGCCATCACTGTCCTGCGCTTCATTTTAGTGTTCCCCTCCAGAGCGACGAACTCGCTCCTCTGTCATGGTGGGTTCTCTCTAAATATGGTCGTCAAGTCAGAGTTCTGTGTGTCTGTGGATCTTCCACTTGACAATCATCTCCTTCATTGCCTCAACTCGTTATACTCGTATGTGCGTGGTTATAATGCGCATACAAATTCTTAATTTTCCGAGTTTTCTAAATTTTGTTCTCACGACCAGCAGTTCAATCGCAACCGCGCAACTTCGGCAAACATTCATTGAAATCACGATTATTCTTCTTGCAGTTCCGATGAACAACTCGCACCAACCCCAACAAAATCTCCAAGCATCATCTCGAAACTGATGAAGATCGCGCCCGGTTTACAGCCTCCAAACGGCAAGACTATCAAACACAAGTGCAAAATATGCTCCAAGTTCTATCCGGACAAGTCATCGCTCATGAAGCACATGCTGACGTTCCACAAGAAAGTTGAGTAAGTGTCACGCATGCCCCTCGTAGACGGAAATACTTTTTTTTTTATTCCCCATATCTCTCAGCGGACGGAAGCATTTCAACTGCAAAATATGTTTCCGTTCGATCACTGGCTTGCAAAACTTCAACTCTCACATGCGGTCACACCGGGGTGACTATCCCAAAACCAAACCCAAGCAGTAAGTCATTTATATGAAGGAAAGTTCATGCTAACACGGGTATCTTTTTCCAGCAACCACGCTTGCCACTTGTGCTCGGGAGTCTTTGGCGAAAGGGAGGATCTTCAAAAGCATCTAGTTGTGGCGCATAGTTTTAATCCGATGATATTTTATCAAAAATGAAATATACACTACGTATTGGACATAGACATAGGGAATAAGCTATAAATTTAACTGTTTAACCTTAAATATACTAATTAATAAACTCCAGAAGTAAAGTAGTAACTATATTATTTGAAACGCGTAGAAATTAGCAAATATGCGAAACCACATTTACGAACAAGGATATATTTTAATAAAATAAAGAAGTATTTGTTAATTGTATAACTACCTTTATAGAGAAGAAATTGTTGTTTTATTTTGAGCTCACTGTTGGATCTCAGTTATTGGATCAAGCTCCGGGACATTGGCAACCTTGTTTTCTCTTGCAGGCATTAAAGGTGCAGCCACTTGCTTGGAGTTTGATAGCACAGTTGGACAAAATATCTCATAGTGGCAGACAACTTGGACGTATAAGATATGAACTGAGATTTCAGTTCCACATTGTTAAATGCCACCGTCCTACAAGCGAACTTTACGTCGAAAAGATCAAATTGTTTTCATAGATGCCTGCTACACCTACACAAATGCGAAAGTGACATCTAGTGCAATTATTCAATGCGAACGAAAAGAGCCTACACAAGAATGAAGCTAACGGATCAACTCAATCGATTGCGAACTAAAAACAACTATTTTTAGCTGTCTGATATGAATTATAACTTAACTGAGTGAAACACTTGATTTTATGATCAGAGCCAATTCAGAATTCAACAATAAGTTGAGTAAAAAGTATTGGAGAAACTAAATAGGTAGAAGGCCACTATTATAGTGATCCAGAAGGTGAGTTTTGGAATGGGGAAAGCCGAAACAAAGTTAAAAAAAAATGAGATCTAACCCCTGCATATGAATGTTTCTCGGATGTCCGTTTTCCCACTTTCCGAATGCTTATAGTTCAGTCAGTACTCTTCCACATACTAGGATTCATCAAAAAGAATCTCGACTAATACCGAATCACTCATCGCTATACGAATCAACTAACACTTATCTATAAAAGAAAGTGATGTTAGTGTTACTACGCTTAGAAAAACGTCAGAAGCTCAAGACTCTACGAAGTAGCCAAAATTCTACCACTGGAAAAGTATATGGTCACACTTTTCCAGAAAATTCTCAGGAATACCTCTAGCCATCCAAACCCACTAATCAGAAGGATCGCGGACCTGCCACACATCCCAGAGCACCGGTATCTTCATGTGCTGGCTCTGCTTAACGAGGAGTTATTCCTAAGCGACACTGACAGGACAGATCCTGAGGTCAACCCAGACAACGATGCATACTACGAGTATGAATCCGAGAAGACAGGTACAACTTATGTAAAATAGATATACAGTGGTGGAAAGCTAATTAGAGACAATGAAAATAAAAAACGTTTTTTTTTTCTAATCTTTGTTTACACATTTCCTACACGAGATAATATATGCACCGGTAAAATGCCGCTTTCTTGCAGCTTTCATTGCGCTTTGTTTTTTTCTTATTTCGTTCACTGAAATGTATTCACAAAACTGTTGTCGTCGAGTTCTAAGCTCGACTTTTGTGGAAAATAAATTAGAAACAGTGAACAAATATTGAAGAAGTACAGTTATTTTACGGTAATCCTTTAGAGCTTCATATTTGATCTGTTTTAATATCTTAGCTCTAATATTTAGTTTCACAAAATGGGAAAAAATAAGAGCTGCACACCAGAATTAAGAAAGCTAATCATCCACAAGTACTGCCAGGAAAAGGCTTCTATGGATACAATCGCCAAGGATCTGCTGTGCTCCAAAAAGATGGTATATGGTGCGATCAAAGTGTATAGGGACACAGGCAGTACAGAAAACCCCAAAAGAAAACAACGGGCGAGAAAAACAACAGCCAAAGAGGACAGGCTCATTTGTCGACTGAGTGAGGCAAATCCTTTTTTCACCAGCAAGGACATTCACTCATCTGTGTCGTGTCAGCTAAATGCACAAGTTACACCTAGGACCATCAGGAACAGACTGCTAGAAGTAGGTTTGCGGGGGTGCATTGCACGCAAAAAGCCACATGTTTCGAAAAAAAATTTAAAACGTCGAATAGAATTTGCCAGGGAGCATGCAGAAAAACCCTTTGCATTTTGGAAAAAAATATTCTGGAGCGATGAATCCAAATTCAACATGTTTGGATCTGATGGTAAAAAATATGTAAGGAGACCAATAAATAAAGAACTCGATCCCAAGTACACCATCAAAGTCATCAAGCATGGTGGTGGTAACGTCATGGTTTGGGGAGCCTTTTCCTGGTACGGTGTTGGTCCTATTGTGCGCATACATGGTCGAATGGATCAGCATATGTATAAGGACATATTGAGGAATGAAATGGAGCCATATACTTTTGACCATTTGCCAGTCAGTTACATTTTTCAGCAGGACAACGATCCTAAGCACACTTCACGCCTAGTGAAGTGTTGGTTTGAGGAGGAAAAAATAAGCGTTTTGAGCTGGCCAGCGCAAAGTCCCGGTCTTAATCCCATTGAGAACTTGTGGGCTGATGTTGAGAGAAGTTTGGGCTCAAAAACCTCAAAAAAATTCGACTGAGCTGTTCAAAAATATCGAAGGAGCTTGGAGGAGCATCCCCCTTAAACGATGTCAGGACTTGGTAGCTAGTATGCAAAAACGCTGTTTAGCTGTTATTGCTAACAAGGGGTACCCCACAAAATATTAGTTCTTATTTGTTAAAAAATTATATCTGAAATGTAAAATCAAGTTTTCTTTTATTTTATTTTGAATTGTTATTATTTTTTCAATTACCTACTGTTTCTAATTATGATTCCTCCCAAGAATGGATTAAAACTTATTTTTTCGTATATAATTCGTTTTATGGTTAAATTCTTTTTTTCTTTTTTTTTAATGCATACGGAAATATGTCTCCGTTGACATTTGGTAATGATGTTTCAATTATTTGTTTATTTAAACTAAGGTATCCCAACTTTCCGCAGAGAAAGTTTGTGTTTCTAATCTAACTTAACTTTCAAATCATTTATGAATAGTAAATTAAAAATGTTTATCTTTCACAGACTTATAAGTGAATTCTTACTGTGTAAGCATGTATGATACAATAAATATTATTATTATTATTATTATTATTAGCTTTCCACCACTGTATAAGAAAACAAACATTGTATACCGTTGGGCCCCTGTTGTTGAGCCATATTTTGCTACCTAGAATTAAGTCAAATTGTATATAAAGAAAGTTTAATAAAAGTAAATGCTAAATGTTACTACGCTTATAACTCAAAAACCACTGGATGGATTCGCACTAATTCGGACTGGTCTCCGGCCAAACAAGAAGAATACCCAAGAAAATTCCCGAATTATCCCTGAAAAAAAAAA
Organism: Cheilosia vernalis; assembly: GCA_949126925.1. NCBI lineage: Eukaryota > Metazoa > Arthropoda > Insecta > Diptera > Syrphidae > Cheilosia > Cheilosia vernalis. The sequence continues at coordinate 6,389,184 of OX421360.1, read as the reverse complement.
AAAAAAAATTTTTCATATACATTTTGTATGGAGCAATTTTACAGCCACATCTTCATTATAGATTACGTTTATATATCGTGTTGCGGCTACCTGTAATGAAAAGAATGAAACCAAGGCAAGGTTAGCCGAGGGGGTGGGAATGGCCAGCGCTGAACAACATCTGCAGCGCCCCTCAGTGCGGTGAAGGTCCGTCCGTTTTGGTGAAGGTAAAGTATTTTACAGTGTGATCGGCATGTTTTATGTGTTGTAGTTGGTTAGGTCGAGCGGTGGGGAGCAAGAACCACACCATTCCGGCGAGCTGAGCCGTGCTGAGCAAGCATGCCAAGCTCTTCGCTCTCGACACTCCTATCCCTTTCAAGTTCCGTTCCCATCCATTGATCCTTGTCCACTTCCTGTTCCGAGTCCTTTTTCGCATCCACAATCCTTCTATATCCTTTCTCTAGCCCCGCTACAATCGTGGAATTCAAAACTATTTCACCACTATTGTTCGTAAGATATAGACTGTCTCAACGTTTCATAAATTCTACTTTTGTACGTTGTTTCGAAAACCACCCCATCGATTGAGTTCAAATTTACAGATAATTTTAGGTATTGGCCCAGCAGTATTCCTGTGAAGATTTGTCAAAATTGGACAAAGGGGTGTGTACAAAAAAAAAAAACAAAAAAAATTGCAAGCGCTATTCTTGGACAGTCAAAGGCAAAGTTTGTAAAATTTCTAACATTGATATGCATTGTCCTGCTCCTGATACCCAAGATTATTATCTAGGCAATACGATTCCTGGAAAAACGTAAAATGTGTAACACAAAGCATTCATTCACTCACAACAGGGCATTACAATTAATTTAGCTCCGATTTAAATGAATTTGAAATTGTTTTTCAATTTTTGTATTTACCGGTATTATGCGGAGGTTCCTATCTATGGCTTTTGTGTAGGGTAGAAGGGGGAGCATTTGTCAGGGGATATCTTTGCCAATAGATTTTATTTCCCAAAACAACAAAGTGTAAAATATCCATTTTTGTTGCACATCACTAAGCACAAACTTCCCACAAAGTTTGACAGATCTCCGTTAGACACCAACGAAGTTAGACGTATGTAAGTTTGTGTTTTCGTCTGCTGGGAACCAATAATTAAAGGTAATACGTCGTCCTTTATTTATAATATTTTTTTTTGTTAAATAAATTTTGGCAACATAATATCTTTTGTTAACATCTTTGCTGCAGTCAGTGAAAGTGGTTGATTATGTTTCCAGCAAGGAAAAAAAGTTGTGACTATGTTGTCGAAAAATCAGCATGTGGGTGGGTTTTGCCATTTTTGTGTGATGTGGCTTTGCCTGGCGAAGGCACATCATGGATTACTTTTGCAAATGGCAAACCATCCTGGGGGTTACTTTTACCAATGGCAAAACCAATATATAAGTGATTTTACAAGGAAGTCTAAACACTAAACGTTAAAGCTATTTTTTTTAAAAGAAGTTGAATAAAAATATTTGTTTTGTTTATCTTAGTACTGCTTTTTAGTCACATGGTATAACCTCCCCAACCCTATGACAAACCCCTTCCCACCTTTGCGACTTTACCAGAACTTTTTTTTTGTAATTAATAACTAATTAAAAATAAAAATTATTGAGGGATTTAGACGAAATGTGCTTTAAAGTCAGGGCAATAAATCAATGTACATATAAGATATCAAAACCAAATAGAACACGCAAAAGGATATGCGTAAGGTCAGATTTCCTAAATCCCGGCAAATGCACCCCCGTCTACCCTACACACGGTCTTTGTATGTGGATTGGTTAATGATTTATAGGCATTTTATTGAACATGCATGCATTTGTGTGTAATGGTGTAATACATGGGGAAATATTTGCAAGGTTGGGTTGCAAATTGGAAATGAATGGAATATTGGAATGGTTCTCACTATTTTACTTTCTGGATGCACCTGGAGGCACCGGAAAAACGTTTTTAATTTCATTGTTGTTGGCAACGATACGTTCCCCGAAATAAAATTGTATTGGCATTGACATCTTCTGGCATTGCAGCGACTTTTGTCGTTTTCCAGTGGGACAGAAAAAGCAAAAGTTTTGCAAATCTCGATATCTGAGCGAGATTCACACCTACGTACACTAACACCAAAACATTTGTCTTTTGTCAAACTTTAGGCCGTGTGTCAATTGCGCTAAATAATTATCCTCGGATAATTTTTTGACATATATGTGTGTGTTGAATAAAAATGTAGCTTTTGTGAAATTTGGCTGTGTCGATTGGGCTACATTTTTGAGATTTCTCAGAAAACTTTTGACGATAGCACAACACAATACGAAGCACAACACAAAGAACAGACATACAACTAATTCAATAACACCTGATAACATGGATCATAAATTTGATGTATTAATTCCCCTTGATGTCAATGATATTGCTGCAGTAACAAAGCCTTATACGCCACGATTACTTGCCCCCACGCAGAAGACGAACAAGAGAAGTGTAATTTTATATTCAATCGGTATAATTTCAAACTCCGTAACCGAATCACTTTTTTTTGTCATCATGCGTCCCTATAAATTAAGCAAATTCTATTAAAAACTTTATTAATTTTCCTTCATTATTTAGATACATGTTGTAGGTAGTACGGTTTGTTATTATTTGCTGCCATTTGAAATAAAAAAACTCGAACGTAAAAAATTTATCCTATGAAGATAATTTATTATCATTATAATTTTATAATTATAATTTTTTGACAGCTGAAGAATTCGTTTTCCACCACGATAGTGTCAGAATATTATCCGAGGATAATTATTTAGCCCAATTGACAAACGGCCTTAAAGTGTGTTATTAATTACGTATTTAAAAGACCAGTCTGTGAAAAGTTGAGAAAAAATTACATTTGGCTGCCGCAATGGATATCAACATAAATTGAGTGGATTTTCATAAGCATAAATTACAATTTAAGAACAGCTGACTTTTCAAACACACACTACCACAAATGCGAAGGAAGAAAAATCTCGTTTTATGTTCCATTGGGCACGAAAAATATAAAATCTGATAGCAAATTCCGAAAATCCCAATGGAAAACGACATTTGTTAGATGGTGGTGGTCGTACAGCACATTCTGCTTTGAAATTGTCATTGAATTACCAAATTAATGAAACTCCAACATGTAACATTTCAAGAACATCTGAATTGGAAAAAATTATTGAAACTATCTGTCAAAAGCGTTTCCCATTCATTTTTAACTTTCTCCATTACGTAGTAAGAGAAAGATATTGGTTTCGTACAAAATTTCGAACTCGAGATTTTAATCAATTCTGATATTACGATGATAGAGGAACTCAAAAAAGTGGGTCACAAAATTCTGTCCGGTCTGTCCGTCTGTCCGTCCTTCCACAGACCTACAGCCTAAACGCATTCCCAGATTACGTTCAAACCTCGGATTTGGAGTTTTGGGGCTTACAGCTCGGGAGGTGTTTTTTTTTTTTTCAAGGTAACCTCAATATTAATGGTACTTCCCATATAAAATTTTCGTACCAGTTTGATTTGATCGAAAACGACTCTAACGATTTCAACCAAAATTAATATTTAAGCTTAAGTAGGTGAGGTTACCAGGACTGCGTACCCAGTTTTTGGCTAAAAATTCGAACAACGGTACTTTTGAAATTTCGAAATATCTCGAAAACGGTCCACCTATACGATTGTAACAAAAATTAATTTTTAAGGTGATTTGGTCTTTTATAACTTAATAACTAGCTCAGTTTTTCTCTATATTATCGTACAATTGATTTATGAAAATGGTAATTTTTTAAAAATATCGTTTTGTCTAGTCAACTTAAAACGGCAATAACGATTTTGACCAAAATGCAACCTTATGGTCAAATGGATGTTTTCAAAACTATTGTGTTCTTAATTTTCAATTCGAAGCACCGAAAACGCTAATTTTAAAAACTGCTCATATCTCGAAAACCCCATCTTCGATTACGATAAAATGTCAAAAACGAAGTCAGTTTTCAGCTTAATAGTTACGCAATAGTATCTTTCAAACTAAACATTGCAATATTTGCAACTGTTATGTCTGGATAATTTTACAAAAAGAAAAACTTAATTTGCACCGCACACACGAGCATCGGGATATTCAATTTATAACTACTAATGCAAATTCACAAATGCCTGAATTATTGCATAATCTATCTTAAGATATCGGTCTATCACGAGCAATACATCCAACAATTGAAAACTTACATAAATCATATTTCAATCAAAATTAAAAACATATCCTTAGGTCAAAAACAGAAACTGCTACTAGGTACGCTTGTCCTGTACTCAAAAATCAAGTGAATTCAAGTGATATAAAAACGTATTTTGTTATTTTATATATCCAAAAGACAATTTTGTTTTCTTTTGTCTAGTATGGAGAAAGTTTCGTTCGACCCAGTCGTACACTTTATTATATTAAAACTTTCGAAATTTGCATAGATACCGTTTGATTTATAAATATTTGTACACAAATAATTTACAAATATAGATACACCCAATGCAATGTTGGACTACTAAGCGAGGGATCCAGGTTCGAATCCTGCAAAAAACCCAAATTCCAACTCAGGGTTTTTTTCACTGCGCCACCTCTCGCGAACGTCTGACAAACATCCGAGAGTATAACTGTCATGAAAGAGCTCGGCCCGTTTGGAACCGGCATAAAATTGTAGATCCCTTCCATTCGTTCCAAAAATTAAAAAAACTCACACAAAACGAATGGTTGCGAGAAGCTAGGCCCTGGGTCCCTACAGACCTGTTGCGTCAACTATTTTATTTATTGGCAGTTGAAAAATTTCACAGAAAAGTAAACAAACTCCACCAGTCAAACTCAAACGCACTTGCATTGGAATATCTGAGAAAAAAATCCAGATTCTGAAAAGTGCCCTGAAATCTGAAAGAGATTGTTGTTTTTTCTTTGTTTTCAAACGTACATTCTTAAAAGTGTTCTGAGAGAGTAAATTTACAAGAATAAAGGCCGGTACGCAGTTCAAGTAAAGGCTGGTACGCAGTTCAAGTGAAATCCTACTTCCGCGATGGTAGGCACCTTGACGTGTGCGCCTTGTTAAAGTGCGCTGATGCGGAGGCTTAACGTTGCAAAGACTCAGTGGGCTATACTGTCGGAGGCGGTAGTCGTCTGAAGGGTCACCCATGACAGAAAGGCAGCTAGAGGAGCAAAACTAAGAACTACCCATGAGTAAACCTCATGTGGTGAGTGTATAGGACGCAGAGGATGATTCCCTAATGGTGCCAGTTTAAGCGATGGCAACGCTACAATCAGAGGCAAAAGTGCCGCAATATAATAAGAAGAAGGAGTGTTGGCCTTCGGTTGATGTTTATTTGAAATGAAAATTTCCAATCCATTACATGCTATTTATACTTAAATTATTCACTACAACTATTGAACATTTGACTTATGTGACTAATGGTTTCTACTTACAACTAGGTTACAATATAATTATTATAGCTGGCTCAGCTATGTTCATTCATAGTCTATTGGGGAGGTCAGTATGCTGACGGTGGCTCGGATGACCAGCGTAGTGTGGTCGCGTGTTGAGTCACACTACATCCTTCCCCCAAAAAAAATATTTGTTTATATTTCTTGAAATCTAAATAAATATTTATCTCTTACATATTTCACAATATTATAAAAAATTTTTGTGCATCTTATACGTGTACTCTTGCGGTAATATTTATTTGTTCTAAATAGATCTATTTTGGTTGCTTTCTTATGCTTGTGTGGTTTTACATTTAATTAAGTTGTTGTTATGCACTTCTTTTTCATTACCTCCTATTAGTATAATGCTATTGGGTCCTATTTGCTTTATGATTTTAAATGGACCTTTATATGGTCTTTCTAGTTTTTTCCTATTACCTACTTTTATATATACATAGTCATTTACTTTAAAATTTGATTTATTTACGTTTTTTTGATTTTCTTGTCTTTTATTTTTACTACTTACAAGTAATTCTTTAGCTCTGTTATGAGCGTGATATAACTTAAGTTTCATCTCGCTTGCATAATCGTCTAGATTATATATTGCTTGATTCTTATTTTCTAATATTTCACAGGGTAACGTACAAAGTTTTCCGTAGACTAATTCATATGGTGTGTAGAATGTAGTACTGTGTGGGGTAGTGTTGTAAAAGTAAGTGTAATATGGTAAAAGCTCGTCCCAGTTCTCCTGTCCTTGTAGCGTTATAAGATATTCGTTTAATACCCTGTGGTTCCTTTCAATTGACCCTAGGGTTTCATGATGGAATGGTGTTGAAGTCACCTTGTCTATTCGTAAAATCTTGCAGATGTGTTTTAAAAGTTCGTTACAAAATTCTGTCCCTTTGTCTGTTTTAAGTTTCTTAAAACTCCCGTATTTTAATATAAATTTTTCTACGATTGCTTTAGCTACCGTTACAGCGTCTTTCGTTTCTAGTGGTATTGCTTCGACAAATTTTGTGAGTTCACATTGTAATGTGAGAATATACCTGAATTGATTCGCTGGTCGCAATGGTCCTACTGTGTCTATAGTTATTGTTTCAAATGATGTACTCGGTGTGTCTGTTATGACGAACTTTTCTTTTGTGTGTCTCGTTGTTTTGGCTTCTCCACAGTTTTGGCAGTTGTTAATATGGCTTTTGACTTGTTTATTCATATTTTTCCATACATATTTTTGCTTCAGTCTCGCTATACATTTTCTTATCCCGCAATGTCCTCCGTAGAGTGAGTTGTGGTAGTCTGTTATTATCCTGTGCATTTCTTCTTTGTTCGTTATTCGTTTTGGTGGTGTGTACACTATGATGTCTAAGCAATCTTCTCTTTCTTTGCTTTCTTGCAGCTCATTAAACAATTTCTTAAATTCATGCATGCTTATTGTTTCAAATATCTCACTATCATCTGGTAGCGCTACCTTTTTTATATTTGTATTGCTTGCTTCGAGTAACAGTTTCTTCAAAATCAATTTTAACTCTGATAATGAATTTTCGCTGTACTCAGCAATTATTTCCTTAGCACTGCTCATATCGAGTTTCAGCTTCCTCAAAATCAATTTTAACTCTGATGATGATTTTTCGCTGTACTCAGCAGTTTTCTTCATTTTTGCTGCTAAACTATCTTTTTGTTGGGCCCTTTTCTTATTTCTGCATTCCACCTTTAAAAATCTCAGTTTCCTGAGGTACCTAACATCCGAAATTGATGTCGCATTCCAAATGTGAAGGTGATCAGTCTTCATGTCTGGAATTAAGGTACTTGCACAGTTGTTTTTCAACTCTACATTCTTTTCTCTTGTATTATTTTTCATTTGTCTAGTCAGAACATTTATACTGCATTTTGGGATCATTTTTATTAGTTTCTCTGAATCTAATTCTATTCTAGATAGTGCGTCCGCATTGGTGTTCATTCTGCCTTGTTTGAAAACAATGTCAAAGTTATAATCCATTAAATCAACTCTTATCCTGGTCAGTTTGGAGGATGGGTTTTTATGTGTGAATAAACTTACTAATGGTCTGTGGTCAGTGTAGACTATAAACTTCCTACCGTAAAGGTATGGTCTGAAGTAATTTATACCCCAATGGATTGCTGGTAATTCCTTTTCAATTATAGGCTTGTTCAACTCGTGTTTATTTAGTGACTTGCTTGCGTAAGCTATTGGTTTATCACTTCCAATTTCACCTTGTGACAGGACAGCTCCAAGTGCAGTATCTGAAGCATCTGTCGTTAAAATGAACGGTTTTGAAAAATCTGGATAGCTTAAAACTGGTGGTGTTGTCAATTTGTGCTTCAAGGTTTCAAAGGCTGTTGTGCATTCCTCTGTCCACGAGAACGATTGTTTCTTTTTTAACAGTTGGTTTAGGGGTCTGGCTATTTCTGCAAAATCTTGAATAAATCTCCTATAATAGTTGCAGAATGCTACGAATCGCCTTACTTCGTCAGCATCCTTGGGCATAGGATACTTTTTAATTACTTCATATTTGCTTGGGTCGGTGCGGATGCCTTCAGATGTTATGAGATGACCAAGGTACACTACTTCAGGTTGTAAAAAGTTACATTTTGCTATATTCAGTTTTAGGTTATATTGTCGTAACCTCTTTAGGACTTTAGTTAGATTTTCATTATGCTCCCTCAAGCTTGAACCAAATACTATTACGTCATCTACATACAGGAATGCTGAGGCTTGCAAACCGCTGAGAGCTATTGACATCATTCTTTGAAAGCTATTGGTTGATATTTTCAGACCAAATGGTAGTCTTTTGAAATGATAATGGCCCTCATTTGTAGAAAATGCTGTCAAAGGTCTGGATTTTGGATGTAGGGGTATCTGGTGGAACGAGCTAGTCATATCTAAAGTTGAAAAATATTTTGCTTTTCCGAGTTTATCTAGTACATCATCTAGCCTAGTGAGTGGGAACTTGTCATCTACTACCTTTTTGTTCAATGCTCTAAAGTCAATAACTAATCTCCACTTTTCCTGCCCATTGCTACTTTTCTTTGGTACTATTAACAATGGTGAGTTGTAGGGGCTGACAGATGGTTCTATTATATCGTCTTGCACTAGGTTCGCTACTTGTTTGTTTATCTCTTCTAACTGAGCGTTCGGCAGCCTGTAATTTTTTATGTAGACCGGGTTGTTATCTGTGGTTGATATGTGTTGTTCATAGAAGTTGTTGTTCGTTAAGCATTCTCCTTCAACATGAAATACGTCAGAATACTCTTCACAGATTTTTAGAATCATTTCTGCAGTGCCCTTGTCTAGATTGTTTATGTTTAATTCATTTTTTATTTTCTCGAATTTATTTCTTTTTGTAATTTGGCTGCAGGATATTATTCTGTAATTTCTTAGTGGCTGTACCCCAATCAAAGCATTTTCTATAGTTATTGCTTTTTCCGTGGTGTTTAAAATTCTTACGTGCTTTACACCCCTCGATGGTACTATTGCATTTGCTATGAATATACCTTTTTGTATTTCGCTTCCAATTATTACACTATCTTGCTGGAGTTGTAGTTCTGCCACTTGAATTATTTCTGATCTTGGTGGTATTGTAATTTTACCCAGCGTTTTTGTGTCCATATTCATTGGTATGACTATTTCATCTTCCTCTGTATTTATACTTAATACTAATGTCTCATAGTCTATCTTGCAGTTAAATGCTTGAAAAAAATCACGGCCTAATATGCCATTAGTGGATATGTTTACATCATTCTCTACAACATGAAACTTATGTTTTATTATGCTGCCTCCAATTATAAGATCTAATTCTGACACACCTCTCGAAAATATGGCTTTGTCTGTTATGCCGTGTATTTGGCAGACGTCATTGTAATTTATGTCTTTTGCTATATCACTTTTGCATACCGAAATATCTGCACCTGTGTCAACCAAAAATGTATGTGTAGCCGGCGAATGTTTTGTTTTTATACTAACGAAATTCGTCAGTGACTCACTTATCTTTAGTATCTTCTTCTTTGTGAGTTTCCGTTCCCCCGGATCACTTGACCGGGGCCAGTTCGGTTTTCCGACTCATTATTATTATTATTACCATTATTGTTATTGGGGTTATTGGAATTGTAACGCCATCTGCCATTGTTGAATCGTCTGCCTCTGTTATTCCAGTGGCCAACGTTTCTATTATTGTTGGTGTAGTTTGTGTATGCACCTCTTGGGTGTGTTCCTATGTGCATCACATTATTTGTTTTTGGCTTGGATTCTACCTCACTTGCCAGTTGCACTGCTTCATTAAATTTTGAAACTCTAGACGCTGTTACCACCTGTTTGCAATTATCATCTAAGCTATTCTTAAATGCATTTAATGCAATTTGGTCGTTGAGCGTCACGATCAGACTTCTGTGGGTTTCCCCTTGCTCTGCTATTTGTAATTCATTCAGCTGTGCGATGAGCGTCTCAATTTTTTCTGCAAACGAATTTACGCTCAAGTTTCCTTGATATACTCTGGCTAGTTCATTATGTATCTTTAGCGTGTTTGTAATTGGTTTATATATTTTTGTGAGTAATGCTTGTAGTGCCGCTAAATTTTCTGGTTTTGTTTCTGTTATTATTCTGTTCTTTACTGTGTCAGTCAGTTTGGTCGCTAGTGTAAAGGCTATTAGTTTTCTTTTCTCTTCGTTGTCAGTCAGAGTCTCATCGTAAAATTTAATCAACCCTAAGAAATTTGATAGTTTCTTTCGGTCTCCATCGAATTCTGGTATGAGCTTTGCAGCTGTTAGTATGTCGAATTTTGCCATGTTTTCAGGTTTGTTCTCTAGCGTTTTTAGTTTTGGTTTCAGTAGATCAAGTATTTGTGTTTGTATATGCTGAAAGTATTTTAGTGTTGTTTCTAGGTCGTCAGTGTCGGTTTCGAGTATTACCTTATCCCATATTACACTTATTTCTGCTTTTGTGTTCTGTATGTAGGTGTCTGTGTATTCCCTATTCGGATTTTTCTTGAGCTTGTGTAAGATCTTTATTAATAATTTTAAACTATCCATTTAAACATTCATTATTCTATTCTTTATTACTTGTTTTTTTACATATTTTTTGTACTGACTATGTATCTTAAGTATAATTAAAATAATTAACCCTATGAATATGAAGGATAATAAGTTGTCACTGTTGATACTTATCCCAGTGGTGTTGGTGCTTCCCGTGTTGTTGTTTATTACTTCTTCCTTTGAGGTGGTTCCGCCCATGATTCTAATGCCTTTAGTTTCTGTATCAGGATTGCTTTTAACTCTCTATCTCTCGTTATTGTTATTAGCCTGTGAAGTTCTGCTCGTTTTTGTCTTAACTTAACTGCTCTTCCTCCTCTGGTTTTTGTTTTCTTTTGTGTTTTTTTGGGTTTTTGGTAAGATTGTTTGGACTTCTTATTTCTTCTGAGGTATTCCTCTATCGTTAATGGTTTCGGGCCAGCTTCCTTGGGTGTTGGGATGTATTCCGGGACTTCCTGCGATTTGTTGAGTGTTTCAGGGATGTATTCGTCCGGTGTATAACTATTCTCCAGCTGCTCGAACAGTGCATCCAGCTGTTCCTTGTCGTACATCTGTTCCGACCTATCGGGATTTACCTGTAGATAATATTATATGGTACTTTGGTTTGGCAGGATCGCCATGTGGTGAGTGTATAGGACGCAGAGGATGATTCCCTAATGGTGCCAGTTTAAGCGATGGCAACGCTACAATCAGAGGCAAAAGTGCCGCAATATAATAAGAAGAAGGAGTGTTGGCCTTCGGTTGATGTTTATTTGAAATGAAAATTTCCAATCCATTACATGCTATTTATACTTAAATTATTCACTACAACTATTGAACATTTGACTTATGTGACTAATGGTTTCTACTTACAACTAGGTTACAATATAATTATTATAGCTGGCTCAGCTATGTTCATTCATAGTCTATTGGGGAGGTCAGTATGCTGACGGTGGCTCGGATGACCAGCGTAGTGTGGTCGCGTGTTGAGTCACACTACACTCATTAACAAATCTCTAATCCAAGGCGGAACAGCATACGCCGAGGGATGCGTGGCTATAAGAGAGATTAGTCGTAAGTATGCGAACTCCGAATACCTGGTGACCTTCGGTTTCATCAATAGCCTTTCCGTCGTGTACCGGGCTCCGGCATGGGCGATGTTTCTTTTCCGGTTTCTCGTGGGACCAATATTTCTCAAACAAATTTAAAAAATTTACAGACAGATATGCCACTGAAACTGCATCAACCTCTGATGTTGCTGTTGGGCAACATTTCAGCGTGAAAAATGATTTGTGGGATGCGGTTTGCAAATTTATTGGAATTTCAGATGTTTCCTTAAGAGAATAATAAGTGTTTCGCACGTATAAAATTGTTTTTTCATTGAATATAGTGCGATAATGTTAGGTGTACAAATATTTGGTGGCATGGATGAGCTTTTCCAGAAGCAGGGTGCCTCAAGAATATTTTTCTACCCAGTTTTGCCTCAAAAATACTATCGGACGAATTCACGGATCTTGGAAAATATGTATAATTTCCATGCACTGTTAATTGTTTAAATTTGACGGCTGTTCTTTTTATATTACAAATCCGACATTATTTAGCCAAATTAAAAACTATTAAAATTGTCATGGACAGAAAATAAAACAAATATTTTTTTTTATGTTTAGAGGTTCACTGAATGCAATAGGGAGGGACTTTAAACCGATCTAAAATACCTCCCAAGGGCACTGACATTTGACAATTGCCATACCGAATGGTTAGGGCAGTTAGCCCAAGGTTGCCGCATTGGTCATTTGTGACATTCGGGGCCAAATAAAAGCAGGGGTGGAATCGGCTAAGGTGATAGTTGATAGTTGACAATCAAAATCATAGCTTTACGTCTGCGTAAGGTGATTATCAAATTGACAATCGCTTTTTTGCGATCAATTTCAAGTAACAGCTATTTAGGTGTCGCTTTCATACATTTGTGGCATTTTCATAGGTATGCACCTCAGCTTCGACTCCAAATAAATTAAATACTTTCGAGAAAAAAATATTAAAAAGAAACCTTGTATTGGAACTGGTTGATTTACTGAAGCTACTATTAGACGATATGATGAATCAGCATACGTATGGTGAAAAATATGCCCCAATCACAACATATCGTCAAATAGCGATGACAGAAAGAAGGCATAGTATAAATTCATAGATCTGGAAAGGATCCGTATTTGCTTTTTATAAGCTTGACACCTTAAAAAAATAAACAAATTTATTGTAATTTGTGCACATACTACATATTTATAAAAGATTTTTCCACACAGAATACCAATTTTAGAGCCCGTAAAAGATTTTTTGACAATTCGAACTTTTGTACCTATGAAAATTCATAACAGAATAACAGAACTCAAATTCACTTACAATTTTCACAAAAAAAAAGGCTTCAAATGTGTGTGTGACGTCAAAAATACTAAGTGCTGCCAATAATTAATCATTTTTTAGTGATTTACGCAGAGCAAAGAAGAGTTGATAATCCAAAACGACGATCAAAAAAGTGGCAATCAACCATCACCTTAGCCGATTGCAGCCCAGAAGTCCTCCTGAAAAAATTCGCTATTTCGATAGAGTATGTATAGATAAATAAATATCTCGATATCTCGCAAAATAATAGCCACAATTTTTTGGATTTGTTTTTTGGCTGTGCGTTTTCTTTTATTTATCACGCAAATGTTTTCTGTGGTTTCCTATGCCTTAAAAATACAAAATAAACACAACACAAACTTTTTCCTCCATTTTTATGTCAACATTTATCTTTGATTTAATGTACCGGATATTTATTTCGCGAGCTCAATGAGTGGAGACTTTTCATCGGCCCATCTATATAAAGTTAAGAATTTAGCGTGAGAACAAGATACTAGGCTTTAAGGTCTAAAACTGGCCCAACATTTCCAAAAAATACATCTGAATGCAGCGAATTGTTAAAGAAAAATTCAGCATGTCAAGAAAAACGTTATGGGACATAAATTCGTGTGACACATGACGCCTCAGCTCGAAATCGCACATGCAGCTAATTAAAGTACACGATATAGTCAACGACAATAGTCGGGATCCAACTGTTGTTGTAAACTATGGAAATCAATGATCTACTCGTATATAGACCGTGTGGGTAAAATAAAAAAAAACGCCTAATGTAATTTCAAATTTTCTCATGCGACAATATCGAATATCGGCGGTTCACATAAATGCTCGCATTTAAATATGGACAGTGGTGCACGCCAAAAATATGTAAATGATTTGTGACAGACTCTGACGTCAAAATTTATCACGATTATGTAGTCTCTGCAGTATCAATCTGTGTCAGTCTACCTTGCCTCCGTTATGCAACATCATATGTGTCATATCATTTTAATGTTATCTCACTACTATATACCGCACAAACACATGTAAAAGCAATTCATCATTGTTTTACTAAAAAGACGCCGCCGTCTAATTGCCGCAAAAACATGCGGAGGTAAAACATCAATAGCGTTAAGCGAATCTTCGTCTATTTATACAGCGAGCTGTCACTGGAATGTCCCCACTCCATAATCAAACCAGAGACAAAGTTTACTTATTTAAGGAAGACTTTCTTTCCACAGAAATTCTAATTAACCGATCGACATTTCATTTGCCCTGTTATGCATCTCAATTAACTTCGCAAGTACACTTTGATTAAATTTAATTGGCCAATGCGAACAGAGCGAATTGTGCTCAGCAAACAATAATGATGTAAGTGATCATGTATCTTATTCAGCCACCTTCTTGTCGGTTTTAATAAAAACATAAGCGCGGATGACCCGTAATTAATTTCTGTTATCAAACCCAGAGTGTATAATATGCAAATGAAGAGGAGCATGACAATGGGGTTTTGTGAAGCTATATGAGGAATCGGTATATTTAAGTCATAACCAAACACAGGTGGAACTGCGAAATTAACTCAACGTAAACATTGACCATTGGCAATACATGAATATTTGCGAGCTATTCGAAAACAACATCCTACACATTTTTGCAGCCGCAACCAACAACACCAAAGGGAAGAAAGCGAAATGAGGAAGTATATAGAGGCAGATAATGTGCGCCTATAAGAAAATTGTATGCGACGAGTCTATGAGCGAAAGTTATGTCCATTGTGAATGTTTCCATAAAGATCACAGACAACCAACATGGCGTGTATTTTTTTAATTACCACCTTTACTCAAAAAACATGTCTTTCACGTTTCGCCCCTATAAGTGGCTCATCAGCAAACGCCCACCATATCTATAGCCGCAATGTTTGCTCAATGGCTAATGCGACTTTATGGTTATCATCGCTAAGAGCAAACGTCAACAAATTCAAGCTAAACAGTTTACTAAGCGACAACCGACAAGAGATGGCCGATTTAAATTAAATGGTAATAAAATCAATTTACAATATAGGTACTCGTAGTGTAGCTTATTGTTATTGCCAAGATGTGGAGCATTTCTCAAGCGTGTGGATGACTACCTGTCTACAGCATGTACCAACAAATTCAAGCTAACCAGAGCAGCATTTTATGGCGGAAATAAATGATAAAGTGTATTAATTGCACGGGCATTCAACTATCAAAGAATAATAAAGCAGAATAGATATACGAGTGTCTAGATGGATACACACAAGTTTCAATGAATGTACTGGGCTTGTGCGGGTTTGCTATACATGTAGATGGGTAATGTAGAGTTCATTCACTAGAAAAAGATACCCTGATGACATATTGGAAATCTTCTCAAATGCTTGCCGTAGAAAACTAAACATCTGGGAGATTACAATTGGTCATGGGTGTAAACTGTTATGTACCTCTCTACATAACTCCTTTGTCGTTTATTTTAAGCTATAATAAGTTGACTCGTTTTAGAATGCTTAAATCAGCACAAGCTTATTAAACGAACGTATTTATTCGTGTGGGAACTACAGAAGCACGTTGTTTTGGGCAATGCTCAGTATTTTTCTTACATGCGGCATTCTATGTTTTTTTTTTCTAATTTAGCATGTCTGTGCCAACTGAAAATACAGTTTGTTTAGATGACTTTGGCAATGACTATTGGCAAATAAAGGGGACCTAGCTCATTTTAAATATTTCTGAAAATAAACAAAAACGCATGGGAACATAATAGTGTACTGCGGGTATTTTAGTTTTAAATATACAGTCGCAAGAAATGTCAGGAATGAATTACGTTTAGTTTTATGGCGAATTAAAATAGGGACTGCCTTAAGCGGGCTATTAACTGTGCCTTGATTTTGTGCGGCTTTATTCCGCAATGTCTGTTGCGGAAAGGGTTCACGTATAGACGGATTCCATAAATATATCAGTAATATCGAGAACTGACAATTCCAAGCGAACTTTCCCATACCCAACCTTTTTAGGTAGCGAGAAGGATGTCAGATGAGAACAAATGACAGCAGCGTAACCGTTGTGCGAGAATTTGGTACTTTTTTCGAGGACACTGATACAATTTGTTGTTACTTTTTATTAGTTGGAAAGGGCTAATGTTAGGACTATTCACATGAAAGCCAATTGAGAACTGCGAACAAGCGGATATTCGTAGTTTTTGACACTTCAATCACATGAAAACTTATTTTAGTCGCAGATACCCGCGAATCAGTTTCATTGTTCAAGGTTAAGTTTGAATAGAATTTTTCATTGGTGGGTTTTTAGATCGCGACTGTTTTATGCGGACTGCGAATAAAGTGTGAAAGTTCGCGTCAAGAATTTTCAATTGCTGTCCGGTTTTGTTTAGATTAGATGTTAGACTAATTTAATTTAATGCTTTGGTGGCAGTATAAAAATCAATTTTCAATTCACAAATACAATTAAATTCATTTGTTCGCAATTCGCACTCATGTGAATAGTAGTTAAAAAAAAGTTTTCAAAAACTGTGATATCAAAAGGAATATGTTTATAATACAACGCGGTTCCCCATCACAACATCATAGTGTAAAGCCGGCTTATACTTGCTAATACAGTACAACTTCGACAATCCGGACACATATAGTTTTGGGCACGTTCGGATTATCGAGTTGTCCGGACTATAGTAGTGAAAATTATTAAAATAATCTAAGTGAATTAAATACATATATATGTACGTATGTACTATGATTTATTAAAAAAAAACATAAAATTATTACATCAAATTATTATATTAAATACATACATATTATGGTTTATTAAAAAATGAAGTTATTTTGTGCCGACTTACTTTGTTGAGGTGAATGATTTGTGCTTTTTGCTCTATCCTCTTCAACAATAGAATATCCTGCGTATCTATGTTATTCTCCTCAGCCCACTGAATACAAACTGAAAATGAAATTAATTTTTTCTTCCATAAAAAAAATTGTCCGGATTGTAGAGGTAAAAATTGTAAGTTGTCCGAAATGTAGAAGCGTCCGAATTATTGGAGTGTCCGGACTGGCGCATGTCCGGACTGTCGAAGTTGTACTGTACTTGTTAAATATTGGGGAAAATACTAAATTTATGCGTAGTAGCGTCAGAAAAATTCACATTTTTCTTTCATCGCACCTTTATTTGGGACTTTTTAAAACTAAATTGAACGGGACCTTCAGAGTAGATATAAAAATGAGTTGATATAATTTATAAACAATATTTAATTAATTTGTGGTTTTCATTTTAAAATTTGTCATTTGAAACCAAATTTCGTAGGTAGAAGTTCTGTCTAGCAGAACAATCAATAAATTGATTTGGTTGTTTTGGTTTTATTTGTAAAAAAAATTGTGGGAGAATGGTCTATTTTTTTTTTTTTTTTTTTTTTATATAATTAACACGCACTAAAGAGGTTATGACTACTCTTATGGTGTAGTTTGAAGTACACAGCGCGGGCGTTAGGGAAATTGGGATAGAGAAGATAGGAGATTCCGATGCACATTGGTTTTAAATGTCTGCAAATTGAACCGAGGGGGAAAGACAGAGCCGGGCAAGGCGTTCCACATTCGCGTGGTACGGCTTATGAAGGAATCTCTATATTTCATACTACGACCGAAAATAGGCTGAAGGGTAAACTGATGGGCATTCCTGGCTTGGCGAGTATTGCGGTTGAATTGTATTGTATTGTAAAACTAGAACTAAAATTTATAACCTTTCTTTAACACTCAGGGAGGTCGTAAAATTCTGAAAAGTAGCAGAAAAAAAAAAGAGCAGTGAAAGAAAAAACTGCCATTTCTAAGACTACCTACTCTGAAATTTAAGAATTTTAGCCCAATATTTAACAATTATTGGCTCTCCTAACACTATAATCGTGTTTTGATAGACTGCAGCGTTTTATTTGAAAGATATTTATTTGGAAATCACGGATTCTTTTTTTTTAGCGAGCGGGTACTTTTAGGAGAACATTGAATCAAACCAAAAGTCGAGACACACAAGTTTATCGCTTACGTAATTTTTTAATTATTGTTTAAGTGACCGTCTCCGGTTCGACCCCTGGAAAGTAACTCAAATTACACAAGGTTTAGTTACAGTTGTTAGGACAGTTGTTTTTCAAATAAATTTAAGGACATTTAAACAAAAAAATAATAAAAGTGTTTTGTTTACTGAGCAAGGGTTCAAGGCCCGAAAAAATTAAAGTAACATCTTAAGACAAACATTCGGTTGTACTGTCAAGAGAGAATTTTAAATTACATGTACATTTTTTTTTTTTGTAGCTGGGAAAAATGTAAGGAAAGTACAAAAAGCCCTACGGCCCAATTGAAAGAGACCAATGGATCTTCTCCAAAGAGAAAGCCCATGCAAACGAATAATTGTAAGAAGATCTATCTTGTCTATCATCTTACAATTATCCGTTCAAAGGCATCGTTAGGGCGCCTCCTCTCTATGGACCAACATCTATTTCTTCAAATAGCTAAAACATATTACCAAACATATTACCAAATTAGAGAAACTACCCGCAGGTATAATCATCTTCTTTCTTTGTAGAGACATAGATAACTTACTCAAGCGTCAGCAAACAGATCGCAGCTATTTTCGGACGAACGTGCCGTAGATACCTACGTCTATACATAGTTTGGTTATTTCGAAGCAATCGACAGCGCCATTGCTGAAAGCGAATGCGAAAACCCGTAACCCATTCGATGACACTACCTTGACCGTGAATTTGAATAAGCCAAAGCGAACTCTTTTGTTTTCTCACTTGGACATCGAGAAACTACAAGGAAAAGTAATGTTGGTGATATAATACTTGATCGGCGACAGATCTTAAAAAGGGTTTCACATAGATCCAATTAGGTACATGTCAGTAGAGGCATTTTATCTGTGCCTCTTATTATTCAATGTCAAACTAGTTTCATTTTGTTTGGGTATAAGTCGGTTACCTCAATGATGTTGACACTCTCAAGTCCAGTACATATTTCGTAAATTTGCTTGCCAACCAAAAACCCAAAAGCAGTTAATGTACTCGACAATTTTAAATTGCATCACATTAGAGCGCATGAGGCAGACCATAGATCATATCTCTCCCGCTCTGGAAAGCCCCTTCTCCCATTCACAACAGTATATACAGACAACCGACAACCGACACCATAACAGTCATCAGACACCACAAAAAAGCTGTAAGCCGTAGACAGAGGCAGACACCTCATACATCCGTTCACTGACCACCAGGCTGTAAGCTGTAGCGCCGCAAATCTCTTCTTCTCTAGCCAACAAACTGTCGCGCGCCGTCTAGCACTAGCACTAGCACAGCTATTTCAGCAAAGCCCAATCGCCTCTCAGTTGCTAACAACAATTCCGCGGCGCAACAACACGGTCTGTACGTTTGTCCGCCGGTTAATACATTTTTGTTAAGAAATTTAAACCTTTCCCTCGAGCCGCCGTCGGATTCGTCGTTGCCTGCCGAATGTAAGTATCTGAGAGATGCTCTCTCTGTTTGTGTAATTCTTAAAAAAATGTGACGTAAAGTCGTCCACAATCAGTGTGAGATAATAGAAATTCGGGGTAACCTTCGCATGAATCAAACGGACGACGAACGGAAGATGGTGAATAATCGACTGATTCGACCCACCATTTGTGAGCCCAGTTAAAAAATGTATCGAAAGTGAAAGTGTATACCTACCGAACTTGGTGCTATACATAATGGGCATCTAGAAAAAGCCGCTTTTACGGTTTGAAGGCATTTCGTGGAGTTTCTTTAAAACCAAAAAGAACCATCCATTGTTTAGTGATGTGTGAAACAATATAGTGCGGCTTATTTCGTGTTGCGATGTTTTCTTTACCATTTTTCGTCATGGTAGGTTTGTAAGACAACAACTGCCTCTGGGTTATGCAATGCACGTTTGGCAACAATTGCTGGTGTGCAGTGGATTTTCGCATGTACACAGTGTATGGACTGTTATAATAAAATTATCGGCACAGACAGCTCTCTTGCTAAGTCATTCACTCTGCGGAAGTAGGCTAAAGTAATTTAAAAAAATCGGACCAACGAGTAGTGGTGTTTCTTGTTTTGTTAGTAGATATATCTCTGTCGTATTAAGATGCAAGGGTTGTGGGCGCTGCTGCAGTCGCCGATACAAATTGCTTTACAATGTTACAGAAAAACGTATTGATTCCATTAATGAGTTTGTCGAAAGAAAACAATGAAGGACGGGGCCAGAAACTGTGGCTAAACACTAATGAGCTCTTAGCATGTCTGTTGCAATAAATGGAACGAAATGATTCGGAAACTCCGCCGGGTCGTTTTGTAAATTGGTAGCTCTCCAATATGGGATAATGTTGACAATTAAGGAGATCATTATAAAAACAATCCACGTTAATATATAATTTCTCAAGTTTATGGAGCTAAGCAACAAAAAAAAAAAAAACTGGACACAAGAAATAAATAATGAAAAAGGTTTCCTTTCACACGTCATTAATCATAATGAAGCATTTTTAATGAAAACATCAGCAGCCCGTGGCTTTGTTCAATTTATTTTTTGTTACGGGTCTAATGCGGACATTACATCGCATTATATTAAGATTAAAGGCGGGAGAGCCTACGAGGGGCTCTGGGCTCTGGCACTGCGACTACTTAGAGGAGCCTATTGTGCCTTATCGCATTATATACTTACTACCGTATTTATAAACAAATGTGCACACTGCACAAGTAGGTTAGGTAGTAGACGTCAGTTGACGTAACTGCTGAGTAACGAGTTGGGAACTTTTACGCATTGTTTCTTAATATGGAGGTTAGACTAAGCCCAATTCTAATAGCCATCTATATTTAGTGCCCAGGCTAGATTTTACAAACTGATAATTTTCCATTTAAAATTGCCCTGTGACCCATAAAATATTTACTGTGAAGCTGAACTAATGCCCTAATGAATTCACAATTTAACTGCATTTATGAATTAAAAATTGCTATTTGTTCTACCACAAAAGCATTATATTTAATTAATCTTACCTATATCTTATCCAAAAAAAACTGAGTATTACTTGATTTAAATAGTTAAATTAACAATTACCTACAGCAATTGCCCCTCGAATTCTTGCTGCGAACTGTCACACTTTATTCATAATCCACATAAAACCGACATACGAAAAATTCGTTCGAAATTTACCTTAAATAATGAAACTGAATCGCGGGTTCCTGTGATTAAAGGCACCATGTGACAAAGAACAGAAACAGAATCCCATACATTTGCATCAGAAACAAAAAATTTTTTTCAGCAAAAGAAAAAAGGTGTTTGGATTTTTCTGCATCTGTCACCTGGCTGTTTGTTTCGCATCGTACAATTTTATATTGTGATGACCACGTCGGAATTACAAATTATACGTCTCAATTTGAAAATTAGCTTCATGTAAATCGTCTTCACTACATTTCCAAAATCTGTTCCATTTTTTCATTGAAGTCAAAGCTAAAATGTTATCAAACAAAACACAATTTGATAGAATAGGCGGCAGCCATGTTTTTATAAATCTAATTCGGTATCAGTTTCAGTTTTGTGTAGCTGAGCGAACAACGAAACAGAACCAGAATTTACTACAGAACGAAAAAACTTTCTGTTCTGTTTCAGTTTTTGTTCCTGTTTCTGTTCTCTCTCGTTTGGTGCCCTAAGAAACGTTTTCATGTAAAGCTACGAACACGAATATGTGCTTGTTCGCAGTTCGCAATTCGCTATTGTAGACAAATAATCGATAGCTATAACAGCTTCATTAACAATAAAAATAAATAGTTGGTGCAACAGGTTCGCCTTCCCTATAGGCCTAGCTTCTGTCAGTTTTTATTTTGGGGACGAATGGAAGGGACCTATAATTTTATGGGAATGGTCTTTCATGACAATTATTGAGAAATGGAGGGTGTACCGTAGCGGCTATAATTTGAACCCTACTAGACATACAAGTTTGACAGATCAGCGAAAAAATATACGTAAAAGAAGCTAAGCGAGATTAAATATTTAAATATTGTGGCAAATAAATACATTTGTCTATTAAAAACATACAAATAAATTTCTAAATAGTTTACAGTGTTGGAAAATAAAGAAAAAGTGTTGGATCGAGTGTCTCATTGTGGTGTATCCCAGTGCAACTCATATAGAGAACATGGTATAACCATGTACAAAAATCCAAAAGAAGTTAAAAACTCGATTCCTTTTAAAAAAAAGTGGTCAATTGTTCTTCGCATGGGAAAATAATTTCCTAAGTTCTTTAAAATATGTAGTTTACATTTGAAAGAAGGCGATATATTAAAGCCAATTGCAAGAGATAATAAAACATACTGCACGCGTTTGCTCGCAGTAGCATTTCCCAGCAGAAACCTTCCAAAATTATCATATCGAGAAAGTTTGAGATAAATCTCGGCTAGTTGCGTCAGCTGCACAATAATAGATACCTAATGCTGCACAATAAATATAATATTAACAACAATTTAAAGAACTTTAAACAGTTAAAAAAGAGTATAATCCAAAAAAACATTTTTTTTATACGAAACCAACACAAATTTTTCATTACACTTTTAAACGATTCAAACATAATTTATGGACCCGGGGTTATTTTATTTTCCATAAACTATAGTTTTTAGACTGACAAGGCATTTATATCAATTAAAATAGTTTTTCATTTATAAAATAAATAAATTACTTTTGCAAAAATACACGTACCGCTTACCGATGACAGATTCCTGTATGTCTGATAGGGTTCTTTTCTTTGCCACCAGATATCGCAGGCCAACTTGTACATTTGTCAATACTCTCCGATCTTGGTCAGATGTTCCCGACAGGTGGCACAGTAGAATAAAACACTTTTAAGATGCAATTTGTTTTCCCGTGGGTCGAACCTGAGAACCAGCACAATTACCACTGAGCCACAGCCTCTACATAACATTTGTTTATTAATATATTAATGTACTCAATGAGCGCAGCAATAACAAATCCTCTGGTCCAGATGGAATTTCTCTAATTGTTTTGAGGAATTGTTCTTAAATCCTGGTCAAACAAGCTTTGTCACCTGTCGTACTCAGCCGGCATATTTCTGTATTTATAGTTGGGAATATGCGCATATTCAACCAACATCCTAAAAGGGCAACAAATAAGTAACCGCATGACACAGGTTGTATAAAATGCTGGTCCACCGCAGGGCTCTCTCCGCTCAACGAACTTTTTCCCTATTAGCTAATTCCTATTTTTCGACTCGCAAATACGATCCATTTCTTTGCAGATGACAGCAGTCTTGCCTTTTTGTACTTTCTAGCGACCCCTACATATCGAGCACCGAACCGAACCGAACTCAACTCTGATATTGATGCGATCATCGACTGTCGCACACAAATCCGGTTCAATGCGTCAAAAAGAGGGTGTCGTCTTTTTTTATCTGATACTATCTAAAGTCAATCATAAAATGGAGGAAACAGGCATTAGCAACTCAGAAGGTCCATCATTGGTTGTGGTCAATTTTGTTGACGATTTCTCTCTCCGGGGACAGCTTATCACTAAGATGGAATCGTGCTTCCTATACTTCAAGTTTTTCCGAAATATGTACTGCGAATTTTGAAATAAAACGTTACCTCCTGCTGTAATTTTTTCGATAATTCGGTGAATTTGAGCAGCAGATAAAGTGGACACTAATATCTTAGAGCCCAGAGTTTTTAGATATCTCACTATGTATGTAGAAACACTAACCACTGTTGCACGAGTTTTATTTTTTTTTTATTATAACTCAGAGCTTGTCACACTACTGAAATAAATTCATTATTATTGTGTTGCCAAGTATAGGAAAAGCGATGTCAAATGTGCCTCAAATAGGGAAGTAATTTTTATGTAAACAAAACAAATTTTTTTGAGGTGCCTCAGTTCAAGAAGAGACAAATATTTATATTTGATTAGAAAAGTGCATTCGATTGCAACAACTGTCAAAACAAATATGTATAGGAAAATTCCTTGCGCACCTGATACAAGTACATATATTGTAAGAAAATACGATACCAATACGAGTGTATAAACTGGAGGAAGATCGATTGATTCCCATTGATACCGCTGACTATCTCATGGATTTTTATATAATGAAAATCACTTTTTCGTTGGATTTACCCAGCCAGAGATAATTTTGCACTATCTGTAAAAGATAATTTTGCACTATCTGTAAAAATTATCTCTACTATCCCAGAAAAAAATCCCAACAAAACGCATTATTGTTTCACCTTCGTGAGTGAATCATTAAGAAGACTGAAGTTTTGATTATCATTTCACAGCATACAGTAATCCTGCATTTAAAATTATAATTGGTTATAAAAGTGATCGTACAGCTTTTGCATTGCACCTTAGCTGTGGAATAAATAAAGTGAGTGACTGGGTCGTATACGTAACTTTTTTTTGAGTCAGAAATGCTGCAGCATCTAAATATAATATGTAAGGCCCTAGTTATAGCCATACGTAAAATGTTTCTTTTGCTTTTTTGACAGCTTAAACCTAATGGTTGAACTCAATCTTGGTCTTAAAATGTTGTTATTGAGTTATAAAGTTAGCTTATTAAAAAAAAATAAACAAATAATATTTCAATTTTCTAGAAAAATAATTTATTACTTTTTCCGTACGGAAAGCTTTTTCTGATCAACTTCAGTGAAGTCTAAAAAGAAAAAGAAAACAAATCCATCTGTTACGATTTTTTGTTTTCTGATGGAATAAATTTTTCTGACAGAATTTTTGACTGGTTTCCATAAGAAAAAAATTCCATACAGATGGAACAGTAAAGTAATGAAATATTTTAGTGGAATGATTTGGTTTTTTGTTGTGGAACTGAGAGGTAGATCGGAAAACGGTTTTCGCTCGGAAAAATTAATAAATTATTTTTCTAGAAAATTTAAATTTAAAGATTATTTGTTGACCAAGACTGTTGACGCAAAGATGGTTTTCCGTTTTCTGAACTTTATTATTGTTATAAAAAACCTATAATGATGAACAATTATAATTTTTTTACTTCAATTTATGTAATACATATAATAATTAATTCATGTAATATAATAATGTTTTCTTCAACCCACGTTTTTTTCTCCTCCTTGTCGTCTTACTGAATTCGAATAATGACAGGTCGATTATGTTGAGTCGTTGCCAGATGTTCCAAGTTATGACACGGCACTGCCAGGTTGGCAGTTTTCTCAACACTCCCCCCCGTAAACCGACTACCGGGTTACCCTTTTATTTTTTCTTAGGCCTCCTAGTTAACATCGAGAACCGCTAGCTTGGAGGCTGGTCGGGTGTACACTCCCCTGCTCGTCTGTACGACCGCCGAACGTACTTGTCCGTCTTTGCTGGTTGACACCTGTATGACTCTTCCTTTAGGCCATAACCCCCTGGGATGTTCCGGATCGACAATTACCACGATATCATCGACCTTTATGGGCTTAACGGACTTAAACCATTTTGTTCTACGACACAAACTCGGTAGATACTCCTTAAGCCATCGTTTCCAAAACACATTACCAAATTGTTCACATATTAGCCAATTTTTTTTCAATAACCTTCCATCACCATCCAATTCACCAAATACCTTTGCCCCATTAGATGACCCCAATAAAAAGTGATTGGGAGTCAACGCTTCCTCGCTTTCTCCATCTACCGGAACGTAAGTGAGAGGTCTTGCATTAATTATGTTCTCCACTTCTGCCATCATGCTCAATAATACTTCGTCCTTTGGATTACGGCTGGGGCTGCTTCTCGCTAACGCCTGCTTTACCGCTCGGATAAGTCTCTCCCAGCTCCCCCCCATATGCGGTGCAGCTGGTGGTATGAACCTCCAATCTATGTTTTTGTTCACGCACTCCTCTGTCATCTTGTTGGTGTCTATGGCAGCTATGGCGCTTTTTAATTCCTCGCTGGCTCCCCGGAAGTTGGTGCCATTATCGCTCCATATCTGTAGCGGTGTACCCCTCCTCGAGCAGAATCGTTTAAGTGCTAGGATGCACGAATCGGCCGACAGATTGTGTGCAACCTCAATGTGTATAGCCCTTACTGACAGGCAAGTAAACAGGACACCCCAGCGCTTCTCTGAATGTCTGCCAACCGTAACTAACATAGGCCCGAAATAGTCCACCCCTACAAATGAGAAGGCTCTTGTGAACGATTGCATACGAGCCGCCGGCAATTCACCCATTAATGGTGGGAACGGTGTAGCTTTGTAAATTTTGCAACTCGGGCAATCTCGAATGGCCCTTTTCAACGAATTTCGCAATCCAGCTATGTAGTACTTTTGGCGTATCTCATTTACGACGGTCTCGTGAAACTGATGCCGAAATTTTTCGTGAAAATACTTAATAAGAAGCAATGTAATGTTGTGATTTTTCGGCATGATAATCGGCGTTTTGCAGTTTGTTCGTGCATCCTTGCAAGCATCAATGCGTCCTCCTATCCGAATGACCTTATTTTCGTCCATGAATGGACTCAGTTTATATAAAGGACTAGTTTTTTCTAGTGGGAGTTCCTTTGCTTTCTCTATTCTGCATCTATTCAGAATTTGCCATTCATCAGCAAAGGCTTCGCGTTGACACAGTTCGTACAGGTAATTTTCAGCTCGATTAAGATCCCGGACCTGAATGTGGTTCCCCTTCTCCTTACGTCTCCTCCTATGAAGACATATGTCAATGAAGGCGAAGGCGAATGCTAATGACCTTCTCAACTTGTTCCACGATGAGAATCGAGAATATTCTATTAGAGGTTCTGATCTCTCGGCGGCGCATACTAGCAAAACTACTTCCTCCTGTGTATCGGTATCGAGATCGATTGATTGTTGTGGCCACTCTTCCTTTGGTTGCCGCAGGAAACTGGGTCCGGTAAACCATCGACTTGCTGATGAAAGATCCGCATTTGTGTTCCATCTGGTCGCATCGTCAGCCACGTTCTCCGCACTTGGAACCCACTTCCATTCGGATGGGCTCGACTCTTCCAAAATTTCTCCGATTCTGAATGCTACGTATTGTCTTAGTCTTTTGTTGCCGTTCTTTATCCAGCATAAAACTGTTTGGGAGTCAGTCCAAAATATGCGGTTGTTGACCGTGATCGAGTGACCTTTGAGTACCATCCTTGCTATTCGCACGCCTAGAACAGCCGCTTCCAATTCCATCCGAGGTATAGAAATAGGCCTGAGGGGTGCTACCTTCGTCTTCGCACAGACTAAAGAGCATTCTATTCGTGTTTCTTTGATGACTCTAAAATATGCTGCCGCAGCGTACGCGGATGCGCTGGCGTCAACGAATACATGGAGCTCGACATGGTGGTCGCTATTAAAACGCAGCTTCTCCAAATAGGGTCTCTTTATTTTGACTGCTCTTATTTTTGGCAGTAGTTCCGACCACTTGTACCACAGGTCAGAATGTTCTTTGTGTATTTGCTCATCCCAATCTATGGCAGTACGCCATATCTCCTGCAATAGAATTTTCAATGATACAAGGAAATGAGCTATAAGTCCAAGTGGATCGAAAATGCTCATGAGTGTTTTTAATACCTGTCTTTTTGTTGGTGCGAGCTGCTCTTTCTCGGCTTCCAAGGGAAATATCCCCTTATTGCAGAGAAATGAGAAGTGGTCTTCGGATGGCGACCACCATATTCCAAGAACCTTTTCAGAGTGGCCAAAGAATTTGTTCTCTAACGGTCGCAAGTATGCAATGGAGCCTACTTCCTGCTGGAGTGCTTTTAGAACCTCGGACGAGTTGCTCATGAAGTTCCTGAGCTCGAAACCCGCCTGTCGATGGATATTCGTGACGTTCTTGGTTACCTTTATGGTTTCTTCTTCGGAATCGAAGCTGTCGAGATAGTCATCCACGTAATGGTTCTCTAATATAGCTTTAGTTGCTCGAGGATACCTGGACATGAACTCCAATGCATTTTTGTTTTTTGCATACTGGGCACAATATGGAGAGCACGTGGAGCCGAATGTCATCACTCGCATCACGTAATCCTCTATTTTGTTGGAGGTCCTGTTCCTCCACAGGAACCGTTGCGCATGTTGGTCAGCTTCTCGTACGAGGATCTGGTGGAACATCTCTTTTATATCTCCACAGACGGCGAACTTTCTTTGGCGGAATTGAAACAACACTGCTGGTAGTGGTGGGAGATTGTCTGGACCGGTGAAAAGAAGGGTGTTTAGGGATACACCTTCGACCTTTGATGCGGCATCCCAGACCGTACGTATCTTAGATGGTTTGTTAGGGTTGGTGACCGGAAATATAGGCAGATACCATACTTTATTTTGTCCAGGGCTTTGTAATTCCTCCTTGGTAAGTTTTCGAGCGTACCCTTTAGCTACGTACTCCTCAATCTGGCTATGCATGCTCTCACATAGCACGGTGTCTTTATTTAACTTCCGTTCTAGACACAATAACCTTTGCACAGCTGCTGGTCTGCTATCAGGCAAATTGATCTGGTCGCTCTTCCACAGCAACGGAACTGAGAATCTGTGTCCGACTCGCGTAGTGCCCTCTTCTAGAAGGCGTTCGGCCATCCGGTCGTCACTACTCATCATGCGTTTGATAGCCTTTGCGCCAATATTTTCGGTGGCGTGAAAGCCTTTCACCAACTCTTCAAGCTGGGCGTTGGCTATGGCCTCGCACTCGCACACGTGATAGCTGAAGTCGTCTGAGCCATTATTCCCAGAGTTACCGATTGACCCGAAGACTGTCCACCCCAGCCTCGTCTTTACTGCAACAGGTTGATTCCCCTTGGCTTCGCGAGCCCTTTGAGCATTTGTTAAGCTGCAGTTGTCTAATCCTATTAGGATCTGTGGGCGCGCGTTGCTGTAGGATTCCACTGGAAGGCCTTGAAGGTGGGGAAAGCGGTTTTGCAACTGTCCAAAGTCCATCGTCTGGCTTGGGAGACTGAGTGATTTAACCGTGCGTGCCCGGTGTAAGATAAACCTTTTACTACCTTGGGAGGCAGACACCCGGATGTTGACCTCCCTAGACTTTTCTTCCAGTCGATGCTTGTTAGAGGTCCATTTCAGACAGAGCGGTTTCTCTTCGCCCTTCAAATTTAGATCTTGAGCCAGCTTCTCGTCTATTAATGTAACGTTGGATCCATCATCGAGGAGTGCGTACGTATTGATTCTTATGTCTTCGTTATAGACCGTAATGGGTATAATTTTGAATAGGAGCTTTCCGCTCTGTTGGTGAAGATTCAGGCTACTGCTTCGCGTATTTGTTGTCTCCGCTTGGTTTGGTGTTGTGTATTTATGCAGTAGCGGATGGTGCCTGTACGGGCAACCGAGAATGTTGCACCTGGTGTCCACCTTGCATCGGCGGTTATGGTGGGTGCCTAAACAGATTCGACAAATTAAATTGCGCTTTATTGTGTCCCACTTGGCATTTAGATCCATAGCTCTGAACTCATCACATTGTTCCAACGTCCTGCAACTTCCTCCGCAACTCAAACATGTCCCTTTGTTGTTTTCAGGTTGCGCCGAGGCCTCTTGATGAAAATTGAATTGTGCGTTTCCCGTGCGCCTTCTGTCTACCTTCGTTCCAGTTGACGCATACATGCTGGATACGGACACCTCGCATGCAGCTTGTGCAACTTGTAGTAACCAGTCGCTAAAGGTGGACAAATTTACTCCATGCGTGCTTAGTTTATAAAGGCCCCAGTTCAAACGGGTTTGAGCCGGGAGTTTATCTACCAACTCCTGCAGCAGGCAAGGATTGTCTAAATGGTAGCGCAAACCATTGGCCTCCATGGTGGCAGCGATGTTCTGTACAGAGAGAGCAAATGGTATTAACGAGTCAATTTTATCCGCCTTGGGTGATGGTTCGCATCGAATTTTCGAAATCATGGAGTTAACTATAGCCTCGGGTCTGCCGTAGAGCATTCTTAGTGTTTCTATTACCTTTGGGACCTGAGCAGGGTACAGCAGCCTCGCTCTTACCGCTTCCAGGGCGTTACCCCTTAGGCATCTTTGAAGACGGAGGAGATTCTCCTCATTGGTAAATCCACATGTCCTCGTAGAATTTTCGAAGCTATTGATGAATAAAGGCCACTCCTCTACGTGACCGGAAAAGCACGGTAAATCCTTTTGCAACACTAATCTCGTGGCTAGCTGTTGGTTGCTTAGAACGTTCTGCTCATTGGAAAAGGTATCGTGCGCATTGCGGAAGGCAGAATTGGAAGACGTGCCAGCTGGCTGAGGGTTGTGCCTAACATCTTGGTATTGGGAGTGAGCAGCCTTGGGTAGCGAACTGATATAAGTACTGGGCCAATGATTATTGTAACTGGAGCTTGTTGCTACCTGAGGGTTGTCAACTATGTCCGGCTCACCCAGATGGGGTAATAATTTCCGTACGGTTGGCCTTGAAATTTCGGTGGACTGGAGTCTTAGGCCAGAAGCGGAATAAATGGATGCTGGCTTAGCAGGCAGTATGGCATCAGGCTCTATACAACCGGCTTGTAGGGAATTCTGCAGGGGGATTGCCTTGGAAGTTGAAGCCCAAAACGTATAATTCGGGGGGCTCTGTTTATTTGGCTGACTGGCGTTAAGCTCGGTACTGCCTGCTTGGCGAGATGTTGCCGGCAATTTTCCTGCGGATGTCGGATTTGAGATTTTATCGTCAGATAGTACACTACGTGTAGCCGGGGCGTGGGTGGTTACATTCGTGTGATCTATTGTGGCTCTTTCGGTTTCACTCTGCTGCGACATAATCTCTAGTAATTTGTATTTCTTCTTAAGATACTCCATATCTCGTTGCTCTTTTAAAAGCCTTTCTTCTTCAAGTAATTGAAGCTGAATGGCGAGGATGCTCGAAGCGTGAACAGTGGCCTCCCGTGAGGATGCCGAGGGTGCTTGAGCCTCTGGGTTCGAATGAGCGTGAGCAGTGGCCTCCCGTGAGGATGCCGAGGGTGCTTGAGTCTCTGGGTTCGCATGAGCGTGAACAGTGGCCTCCCGTGAGGATGCCGAGGGTGCTTGAGTCTCTAGGTTCGCATAAGTTTTACCGGATGCGGGTGTAGGGTTGCGAGAAGGTGAATTCGCATCTGCATTGGTGCGGCGTATGGGCGACGGAACTCGAGATGGTAGAACATGGTGCTCTGCAGTGGTTTCGGGGTCGCAGTTTGAGCATATCCAACTGCAATTTTCTATTCCGTCGGTAACGTCAACGCACTGGTAGTGGTGCCATTCGTTACAGCGATCACATTGAACCATGCTACCGGTATCAGGGAGTTCGCATGATTGGCAATTGAATTCTGCTGTTTGGGGTGGTGATATTGGCGGTGGGTTACGTTTTGCACGTGGCATAATATTAGAGTTATTGGATTAGTGTTATTGGAAGTGGCTTACCTTTGTATCAGTCGAGACTTCAGATCTGGAGCGGCTATATTTCGTTTGGGGCAAGTGCTGAGTCAAACTATTTTCTGCCAAGAGAAGCTAGCACTCGGTGAGTTGCCGTTAAGCTTCGTACGATCCTTGTTGAGTCGAACTTCCTTCTAGCTAAGAGAAGATAGCACTCTGTGAATTGCCGCTGAGCTTCGTATGATCCTTGTTGAGTCGAACTTCCTTCTAGCTAGGAGAAGATAGCACTCTGTGAATTGCCGCTGAGCTTCGTGCGATCCTTGTTGAGTCGAACTTCCTTCTAGCTAGGAGAAGATAGCACTCGGTGAACCTTGGACAGCGTATACAATTTTCTCGCTAATGGAGATAACCATGCGGTCCTTGCAGGTTAGAATTCCGAAGAAACTTTGACGTGTGTGTTTGTTAACAAAACGTTTTTTATAATTTTGTTGACGCAAAGATGGTTTTCCGTTTTCTGAACTTTATTATTGTTATAAAAAACCTATAATGATGAACAATTATAATTTTTTTACTTCAATTTATGTAATACATATAATAATTAATTCATGTAATATAATAATGTTTTCTTCAACCCACGTTTTTTTCTCCTCCTTGTCGTCTTACTGAATTCGAATAATGACAGGTCGATTATGTTGAGTCGTTGCCAGATGTTCCAAGTTATGACACGGCACTGCCAGGTTGGCAGTTTTCTCAACAAAGACCAATATTTGGTCCAACCATTAGGATTACATGGTCTAAAAAAGCAAAAGTAAATTTTTACGGCTTCGTTTACGTATGGCTATAACTAGGGACTAAGAAGAGACACGAGTTAGCTCAAATCAACTAACAAGTGGAATTCTGCACAAACTATAGTGCAAAACCACGATGGACTCACTTAGCTGTGTTTTCTCGTGCTGTGAAAATTTAATGCACATGCAAACATGACATTCTTTTAATTTTTCTTTGACAGCCTGATGGACTCCATTTTGACTTATAACTTATCTGTATACTACAAAAAAAAAATCTGGACATTTTAGGTGCATAAACCAGATTTCATGCTGGAATGGGAGAGACCTTTATCCACACTCCTAATATGTTGTAGCTAAATGGCTGAATTGAGAAGTTCATGATAGTTGTTTTCTTATGAGTTCGAGAGATTTGAAAAGACAATGGGCCATTTTTAGTTTCGACTCTTAATTTTAGTAGTTCACGGTTTTTATTTTTTCCATGCAAATTTCGCAATTGCGAGCTACCATAAATGTGAAGTGGAGACTAAAATTTGTTATTAGAACGGCGCAATGATTCAATTTTTTTGGATTGAGCTTAAAACGTTTCATTCATTTCACCACTGAGTTAGGGGTCGAATTATAGCGACCGTTAGCGAACCATACGTCACTAAATTTTGTTTATTTAAAAAGCAAAACAATAACAAATTCAGTAACGTAGTACTCGATCACGTATGCGGTAGGTAATTCAACCACAGTTCTGTTTGCAGTGAGCCGAAGTAAGAACTGTACGGCCCGCTCTCGCCTTTATATTCAGAAACAGAAATGCGTAGCCGCCCAACATTTTACCTAGTGAAAGCACCAGGTTCGACTAACAAACTACGATAGCATTTTCCCAATTTCAACTATTCTATTGCAACATAACCTCATTTCCCTTCAGAATTCCGCATGTCAACAATCCGACCATCGACCTTTCTGATAAGTTCATTTGTCGATATTGTTATTTCTTATTCATAAACAAAAAGACAAGTGTGAAATAAAACCGTGATAAGGAAGTGAACACCCCAGACGCTCAAGTGTTCTTCCTTATCTTCGTGGCCTTTCTTGAGGTTAGTATATCAACGATGTTGCTCTCCACCAATGAAGATAACCACTAGAGTTCGAGGAATATAAACACGTATAACGGAATTCAAACACAAACAGAAGCTGATCGATGATTTGACAAAGGTCACCGTTTGAGTTTATGTTTGAAGCGCATTCGTTGTATGACACAATTGCGAATGATATAAAACACAAGTAACTCGATATCAGGCATCTCATTTTAACTAATAATTCATAAAACAAAGTTGTGCAAATTTATATCGGAACGGAATCAAAGTTTCAAGTTTGGTGTTTATATTCTTCAGTTACGAACTTGATGTCAGTTCTAATCTTGTTTGCTTGGTGTGTAATCTAATTAGGCTATAAATATTAATCCGCTAATGCGGAGTCTGCCTTTACAAGTTGCATTAACTAGTTTTTTGGTTGTGTACCTACTCAGTGCTTGGTGTGTATAATCACTTTTAATGTCAAGCTTACATTTTGAAAACTCACAATGATGGCGAAATTTTCGATCCAAGACTATACCTACTGTGGAAAGTTTAAAGTGGAGGTTGAAAATAATTATTAGTAAGACGTATGTCTGTACACAAATATTGCTGTTTATGTATGCAAATATTGCTGTTTACAGTCCTGCCAGATGTTTGATATAAAAATGTATATACGCTAAGATCAAAAACTTTTCTTTTGTGAACTTATTACTTAACGAAAAATCCTCCACTTGCTAAAATCAACCATAAATTAACGAAATACAATAATTCTTTTAGACAAAAGCTTGCAAAGAAAACCACAGGCACAAGTTTTATTTTTTTGAAACGATAGTGCAAAAAATTCGAGAATCCTTGCAAACCATTTTCAAAATGTTTGCTTCGCTGACAACACAAATTTCTAAAACGAGCAGCTGATTTAATGTTATAAGGCAAGTAAAAGGTTCATTGATCTATTTAAAAAAAAAAAATCTCGATTTTAACTAAATATAAAAAAAAAGGATCTGAAATAAATGTACCCATGTTTTTATTGGTATCATTTACAGAGTGCGAAAACGCTTTAAAACAACAGAATTGTTTTATTAGACAGACAGTGAAGTGGAGCTCAAAAATAAAATGAAAGATCCCAGTGGTCCAAAATTTATACCTACATGTTCTCACAAAAAATTAAAGAAAAAAATACGCAAAATATGCGAACCAACCAGTTACAAATAATTCACATCTTGCCGCTTAAATGTTAACAGTCGAAATAAATACGTCGAAGACTAGATTGGTTGTCAATGTCGGTTTTGCTATTTTTAATCTAAACGGAGTACTTAGTCAAAAAAATGTTGACTGGATTTTTCTGGAATATTCCTCTGGTTAACTTTAACTGAAAAAAATTGTTCAAGTGATCAATATCGGGCAGACAAAAAAATTCTCAGCATCAACAATAATGTTATCGAAATGTTATTCCGGTAAAAACGACTTGACTTGAGGTGTAGTACATACGAATTTCTAAATCAGATTTAGATTCAAAATAGGTATGTTATTCCCTTACTTTCTGGTTTAATATTGGCAATATTGAAATTTCTCTCATTGCGAGAGAATTCGCTCACCGAAACGAATTTTTTCTAGGCGGGAATATTCAAATATTAGCACAAATTTGTGATTGATTTGAATTGAACTGTCCAGGATTTGAATTGCTTTTATTGCATAACTTTAAAACTTGAATTCTTTGGCTTCTTACATCTGTACAAGCACAAAATAGAATAAAAATTCAGTTACAAATTAGCATCTGAGCGATTTGAAAGCCATCTGTCAGCAATAACCAACTTGGGCTAATTTTTGCAGGTTTTTTATGGAGGGAGATATTTTTTGTGCTTTCTTTTTGGCTCTCTTTATTATCGTTAGGGAACAGACCTATTATCTTTATTGAGACTTTAAATTTGTACATAAATGATTATTATCTCTTTCTTAAAAACTAAATACTTGGCTGTAGACTTATTGCCCTATTATCTTTTTTTCAAGAATGACATTTGGTAATTTCTCCCTGACAGTTGACAAAAAAGTCTGTAGGAAAAGTCATAAAGTGTCAGAGGAAATACAGTAATTAAAGAAAATTTGTGCATTTAAGTAAAAGCATTTAAAATTAGATTTTTAAGGTATCTACCCAAGTTATCGATAATTGCAGTTAAGTAATAACCACCCATATTAAAAACAAATATGAACATTTTACTTAGCTAGCATACGTCAGTAAGCGTACAAGAATCTGACGTAACTGCTGCGTTAACACTTGATAGCTTTTACGCAGCCATTATTAATATTGAATGGAATTATCAAACAGAGTTTATTACATTTAACAATATGGTCAGTAGTCGCATGTGTTATAAAAACAACATGTTGACATTCGAGCAGCGTGCCAAATTTAAGGAATTTTTTTTACAAACTTGCGCGGTTGGTGCTGGTTTCAAAAATTCCAATACTATTTCGGAAACACACTGATGTCGCTGTAAATTTAATATTTTTCGAAGTTCTCCAAGCGTTGAACGACCGAGCAGGTATGATACTGTTCACGTTCTATTGACCGGCACACGTTATACTCCATGTTATAAAAATGTGCTTCTACCTTCAATTTTTACAGCTCTAGAACATAAATATGAGTGTGTATTTTTGTTGATGATTCAACATCTTCAGATCAGGCTACAAACGGGGATATATCCCTGGATATTTGGTTTATCAACCAAACTACAAAAAAAGGAACTCAGAGGCAAAGATATACCTTCGGTTTCTTCAGTGATACCGCTAGAACTTCTGAGAATGCCGAATCTTCCTAGATGGACAAAGGCGTAGAGAACTCCATTTGTATATAAGCAAGCAAGAGGGTGAAAGAATGAAAAACTCAATAAGCATCGCCAGACTCAAGCCGAATAACTGTGAGCTGTGACCATTGTAGCTAATGAACTCCTGAATATTCCTAGAAAT
Organism: Cheilosia vernalis; assembly: GCA_949126925.1. Lineage (NCBI taxonomy): Eukaryota > Metazoa > Arthropoda > Insecta > Diptera > Syrphidae > Cheilosia > Cheilosia vernalis. The sequence goes on along the minus strand of OX421360.1, from coordinate 6,353,182 downwards.
GATACGGATTCTATAGTCTATGAATGTGCAGACGATATTGCTCTCCTAATCAGAGGTCAGATACACAATCTCAGATCGACACCAGATGTCGATGAACACAGTCGTTGCAGAGAAATTTGTCCAAACATTACCCCAAGAAAGCAGCACATAATTTCAATAAAGCCAAAAAAAACTTATACCCTATTAACACCGCACCGAAAACACTAACTAGTTTTCGTTTGACGTTTCTATCAGCGAACGACTAGTTATGAAAACTGAAATATGTATGGGAACACTTCTGTTTTCGAGTGTTTTCGGGAAAACCCGGTTTTCGGCTAGGTGTAAATAGGGTATTAGAAACGTCACACTTCTTGGTAGAGCAATAGAATTCCCAAAGGAAGTGAAATATATTTCGATCCCCACTCATCGATATTAAGACTCCTATTACTTTCCAACTATTTAATTCGACGTCAACTGTAGTAAAACGTTGGTATATAAAAAACGCCCAAAGTCTACAATCTGAACTGAACACCGCTGTGTTCTCCGACCTCAATTTTAGTATGCAATCTAATTAAGTTGCTGCTATTGGCCATCAGGAACATTATTATACGTTTTCTTATAGAGCACAACGTACCTGACCTTGTCCTTGTCATAAACAAAGAAATTGTTTGTTTTCTTTTATTTCGTCGATGTTTTTATATGACCGGCTAATGACACTGCTTATAAAGCCACTCAATGAAACACACCCACATTCGGTGAGAAGATGAATAGGCTTGTGGGTAGACAGAGTTTAGACAGAAAGTTCAAGTATAGCGTAACAAGGTGAACATACTTAATTCAATGTGAAGCGGATTCCAAGCCAGCCAGACTTAAAACATTTATGCAACTTAAGACGGAGAAATTCACAAGTTCATGCATCCATTCAAACATATACAATAATGCTATGTACATTAGGGCTTAAGTAAATGAAATGAATACCTAAGACCAGAAGCGATTCTGATTCTTTATTGTGAAACGTGCGTTCACGAATATTAGCCAATTATCGCTTTCATTTGCTTGGATAAAACAAGATAAAAGTAAACAGAGAAAATAAGAAAAACTATCAACTAGAACTACATATAGTTGGTTTGTCACATGATTACCAATCACAATTCATATAAGAAGAGTGACATCGTTTTCGTTTCTGCCAATTAATTCCATTATTACACCACTCAGGGAAAGGTTAACATAATAAGCTACCTTTGTCAAATTTATTGATGAAAATGTATTTCAAATCTTAAGTGAACCAGATGTTTTTGCACTATGTTTAGCCCGAAATCAATAGGTAACTGCATTGGTCGTAAGCATCATTCTTACGACATCAAGGAGAAACCGAAATGCAATTCCGTCGAGAAATACTTGATTAAATTTATCGGCTACTTATGCATATACGTCAAGAGACACAGCCAGCTGTCAGGTTTAGCCGAGGGGGAAGTAATCAGGTGTATTCAAGGAGGTGCAGGGAAATAAGTCCACGGGAACTAAGTCCACCGAGGGACTTAGTACCCACCAAGGGGGAAATAAAACAATTTTCGTGAAGTGGACTTAGTTCCCATATAAGGTGGGAAATAAATTCCGAAAACTCAGAGTGATTTTATTTCCCTTTTAACGTCAAGTTGGTGTTATTGCGCTTTCAAACTCTGAAATCTGTATGGGGGGGCATGTTGCCCCCCTGCAACCCCCCTACTTGGATTTACTGTTGGATTACGGGGTGGGTGCAAGGTTGGTCTTATTACTCAAATTTTGTTGGCGTTATTACGCTTTGTCGGAGTTACTCCAATAAAAGATCGTGAGTTTGTTGTCCAATTTAGTTTGGACGTAAGTTCCCCCTTCTTATTTTTGAGTGTGTACTAAGTTCCCATCAGAAAGTGGACATAGTTCCCACCCTACATGGGAACTTAGTCCACTTCACGAAAGTGGTTTAATTTCCCATTAGGTGGGAACCTAGTCCCTCGGTGGACTTAGTTCCCGTGGACTTATTTCCCTGCACCATTCAAGGAACTTTTCTGTCCGTATTCATGGTGAATCACAGTGTATCACAGTGTATTCAAACGAATTCGCATGCATTCACCAGTAGAAAATCTGTAGTCAAGGACTACTCTAAAATATTGATTACTTCCCCCTCGCGTTTAGTTAATTTTAGATTATATACTTATCCCTTTAAATATGTGCATTAATGGGGATGTTCGGATTTTTTTGTTGCTTGAATCTGACAGCTGACTGACATGGTGTATTTCAGTTTTTACTGGTCACTTTAATAGTTTTCTCAGTTGACGTTTATGGAGGGGTAGCCAAAAAATCTAGTCAAAAAAATCTAAAAATATTCTGTTGACATTTGGAATTGTCAAATTTCAAAATAAACCGCGAAAATATAAAACCAATTTAAGTTGACTTGTCAACGCGTTCGTATACCTAATCCAGACCAGTCTAGTTGTCATTATATGTCTAGTGAACTAGATATCCGAACGTCCCCATTCAGTTGACATTTAGAAGTTGCAAAATTCTAATTAAACCGAGAATATAAAAACGTAAAGCCAGACATTTTGCATAATACTGTTTCTCCTTATTCTACTACTTTTACAAAGCTACAAAGCTAGTTCCATTGAAAACAAATCAATTCGGACTTACCGAAGTCGGTTAAATTTTAAATGTTGCTATCGGAATTGGACAGACTTCCGTTTCCCACACAAATTTAAACTTCACAATTGTTGATTGATGTTAATATACCTATGCAATGTTTTAGAATTCACTATTCAATATTTCACACTTCCGCAGTTAGGACGTTGACGTAGCTGAAATGTGTCATTCGACACGAATGATTTGAGTGAACAATTATTTCTGAGGTTACTAAGTTTATTTAATTAAAAACAACAAAAAATTGTGAAGGCACAGTGGCTTAGTGCAGGGGTTCCCAATTTTTTTCGGCCACGGAACCCTAAATGATCAAACTTTTTTTGGCGGACCCCCATATCACCACACTTCAAAACTTAAAACAAAGAAAAATAAAAAAAATCACACTAACCACGATTATGTTTTTTCTACGGAACCCCTTTTACCCTTCCACGGAACCCCAGGGTTCCGCGGAACACCATTTGGGAAACGCTGGCTTAGTGGTTAACGTGTTGTACACTAAGCTAAGGGTCCCAGGTTTGATCGCCGGAAGAACACAAATTACATCGTAATTTTTGTCCAGTGCCAAGAGTATAACTATCATGAAAGAGCTTCTTTATAGAAGTTTTTACTTTTAGTTCGGAGCAGAGCTCAGACACATCAGAGCTCGAATTGAACATGTACAATAATTGTACGTGCAAACTTGCGGTGAAATTTAACAGAAAAAAAAACAGGAAAACGCTCGAGATCAGTTGAGTGCTCGGATCTGAACTAAAAAAGAAAAACCCCGAGTTTGCCGTCTGCATCTGGGCTCGACACTTTTTTTTAACAGTTGAAGCATTTAATCCAAAACAGAGGTGACTAGATCACTGAAAACTCGATTTAAACGCGCTTTTCCAATGGGTTACCTCTATAGCGAATAAAAGCCAGCCACCACGAGACCATGGAACTGCCCAATTTTTCGGTCTTCTGGGAAGTCTGCTTTAAAACCACATTGATAGCTCTACCCTCCAATCAGACAAAGAACTGGTGACCATTGGGAACTAAAGCTTGATTCTTAAATCTTTCCAACCATGGAGTCAGCGTTGAATACTTTGATGTATCGGTCGACGCAATGCACCAGTTGATTGTTATGCGTTGAGCCGATAACAGAGCGAACATCGATTTAAGAATGCTTACATCTTTAGACAGAGTGGACCACTCACTGGTAATGAGAATGAGAAACCAATCAATGACTTTGACAGTTAACAAAACAATATTAAAATGTTTTAATTTTTACTGCGTCTTCAGATGACTCAGTTAAATTACACCCCAAATGAAAAAATGTCCACACGCTCGTATTTCAATTGATAATCCACAGAGTGACATTTTAACAAGAAATACAACATACTTGAATTGCCCGCTTTTTTTATTGTTAAATCAAAATTCCACAGAGCAATTAACGAACCTATTATCGATATGTTTAAATGTTGTTAACCACAGGGAATGTACAACCTTTGATTAAATTTGTAATTACGCTCTGAAGGCGTGAACAGTTTGATTGCTCTATTTCTGATTTAGGTCCCGACCCATTACGCTTTTCCGAGGCAGTTCAGTAGTATTTCAGTAATTGTCAACAGAATAAGGTATAGGTAAGGCAATTTGATTCAATAAAAGAGTTTTTCCTTGTCGTTGCGTCTTTTTGGGCTTTCCCCTTGAGTTGGCTTATATTTATGTCATTTCACCAGCACCTGCGGGAGCATGGTTGCAGTTTACTATCTGCCATTCGAATTAATTATACAATCAAACGGGTAAGCTGCTAAACATTTATGTATGCACTTGCTTAATATGTGAAAACCTATATTAACCTTACGTGGTGTTATTCGGAGACAAAGGGGAAGTAAGCAGAAGTAAACTAAAATAAACAATGAATAGTGCAAGGTGGAAAGACCAACCGCATCGAGGTGGTTCAATGAAATGTCTTACTCACCTGGCGTCAGTAACTTTAATGAACAAAGTTATTTATAACAACATTTGCGGTATAGCCTACGAATTACGTCATGTGAAAGGTCAATGACCTCTGCTATGGGAATTTCAACAAGTTTGTGAATTTGTACGAAATCGGAGAAATTACATTCGAGATATCCGTTCCGATACAACTTTCGGAGAAATTCTCCGATGACATATTGTGCTCCTTGACGCACTGTGTTATATGTCACACATACATTTTTTACGAAGCTTTGCGTCAACCAATCGAACATAAAAAGTGACCTAGTGCTAAAAAAGTGATCTGAGATTTGACTTCCGTTTCGAAATTTTGTCCGAGTGTTGCTAATAGTTTACAATTAATTTGACAAGTGACTAGCGATCTAGCTGTCGACTGTCGCACAAGCTGCACAAATCTCGGTAATGAAATAAATTTGTATTTGCTGTCACTTTCACGTCGTAGACTTCTTAAAAAAATGAATTAAGTCACTGACACGCGTTTTATTCCACTGTTGAACGATTTTATACTGCTTTTACACTATTCCCTCCGTTTCCTTAAGGCTGAAAACACACCAGATAAAGCAAAACGTGTTTTCTTGTTTCGTGAAACAATGGAAAATGGTTTCTTATGAGACAACAAACGAAACAAAACACACGTTTTTGTTTTGAAGCGTTTCGGTTGTGGTTGTCGAAAATATACATATGGCATTGTATACGAGCAACACACACTGAATGCAACAAAACTGTTTCGAATCAGCGACGTTGTCGAAAATAGCATACTTTCATATGGCGCAACACACACCAAATGAAATGCAACATAAAAACAAAAACAAAACACAAAAAACATGTTTCGTTGTCGATAGCTCACCTGTTGTTTTTGCGAAACAAAATTTAGCTCCGTTGTTTTTATTTTCTTATTTCGTTGCTTTTTTTTTCGCCTTTATTTGCTGCTATGTTTACTTTGTTTGCAAATTTGAACAAATATGGACGTAGATGGAGAAAAAATATCTATTGATAAGCTGTGTCATTTTCTTCAATTGCTTCAAAAATGTTCAATAAAGTTGGCAAACCTTCATCGTCTGAGACCGACCACATGTTGAACAACACTAAAAGCAAATCGCAAATTATGTTTTGTTTAATTTCAACGCACACCAAACGAAACAAGAAAACAAAACGTTTTGTTTTGTTACATTCTGTTTCGCTTGGTGTGTGTGTGTTCAAATAAAAAACGTTTTCTTGACTTTCGAATCAAAAATGTTTTCCTTTATCCGGTGTGTTTTCACCCTTAGTTACATTTTTATTTATTTGTTGACGTTTAAAAATATAAACACTGCAGCCGATAACGACATAGGTGTGTATTTGGTTCTCGTATGAAGTGTGTGCTTCTAGACTCTAGAGCTATTCAAACGGGAATTGAATTAACCCCTCACTTGATTTGGGTCTGACTATGAATAAGATCAGATAAGGGTCTAAGATGCTCTTGCTTTTTAAGGGATTTTTGTTTAATTTTGGATAGTACTTGTAAAGGTTCGAGGGCGTCTGACAGTTTGGCAAAGGTTTGTTGTTCTTGTTATTATTGAAAAGTTTTGTTTTTATAATTTTGAGTAGAAGACAAAGAACGTTCTGAAGTTTTTATTGTCGGAAGTTGGAATTCGCATTACTTCCTCTACATTTTTACATGTTTGTTTTGAATGCCTCCGAACGAATTCTTCTGCCAAGGCGAAGACAATGCGAGTCCTGGCGATTCCGAACTTACTTAATACTTATTAATAAAATTATAGCCTGCATCATACTATACCACGCTAGAATACCTGTACAAAAGTGAAGCGACGCTTGCTAAGACAGTTTGAGATTCGCGTTGCCATATTTCTTTCTACTCCGTGATCGTGTTTTTTATTCAGTGAATACTTACATCCTATACTTTATCTCTCTCTACAGCTCTTTGACAAAAATGACCAGCTACATAAGCTAACACTAAGGCCCAACTGTAAGAACCGCAGTAGCAACTAGAGAACTTACTAAAACCATTTCAGTATCTTGTTCTTGCCAATCATGTTGGTCGAGGAGAATGAGAACCACACCACAAGCCGTGAAGACTTGATCTACCCAGAGTTATCCGAATACTACTCAAGTAAGTGTAAATGCACGGATTGCCACAGTATTGCCCAACATTAATGACGTTTTCTTCCGCCCAGACCTCACTCCATTCATCGTCGCTTCACTGTTCATAGCCGGCCTCGTGCTCATCCTAAACATAGCCGTATTCTCTTCAACTGTCTCCAAAGCTGTAAAGAGCCTCACAAATAATCTCCTCATTCCCACTGTATTCCTGTGCTCGCTGTACCCACTGATATCGGTAGCTGCGGTAGTAACTATTCTCCTTCCAAAATCATGGTTCATATGCCACACCGTTATGCATTTATCATTCACCATTGGAGCGGTCCTATTCCACAAGCTTTGCTATCGCTATGTCACCTCTGAGGCGGTATACATTAAGGAAGTCGACGGCAACCACGAAGCAATGGACTTGCAGACTCCACCCTGCTGCTGTTGCTGTCCATGCCTTCCCAAACTACTGCCTACGAAGACGAAGCTCTGCATTGTCAAGTACTTGATCTGGCAAATGCCTTTGGTCCAGTCGACCATTATGATTGTGCTGAACGTCATGTACTTCAGGGATACGGTAAGTTTATTCACAGTCCCTACTGCTTTCGAAAATTATACTTCTTTTGCAACAGGAGCTGTATGACAACACTTCGATGTACTTCATTCCGTTCATCGTTGTCTCGATTATGAGCGGTCTATGGGGGCTCAACATCACCGTCAGGATGATAAACAAATCGTTGCCCGAACACAATCTGATGGTAAGGGGACTGATGACTCTTATATACGGATCAACTACTAACAATTTGGGTTTCAGAAAAAGATGCTCTGCCTACAGCTGATCCTGCTGCTCTGCAAGTTGCAGTACCTGATATTGGAAAGCCAACTGGATTCGTTAGATTTTGGTGGTGTCTACCCCATCACCAACACAATTTACAAGCAAAGTATGTCTGAGAAGCAGAGTTGCACAGTATATTCTAACTTTTGTGTCATATTACAGCGATTATCAACGTCCTCATTGCGGTGGAAATGGTGCTAGTGTCAATGCTAGCACAGAATGCGTACACCAAACCAGTGGAACTGTGAAATACATTAAGAATTGATACACTTTCATCATCTTTTCAATTTGTCACCTATGTCACATACATCGTTAATAATTTGTTACAAAATGTCCTTTTGTTTTTGTTTATTTCGTATTTAAGATTTTATTTAAGTTTTTACAAAATTCGTACATGTACTTACCTTGTAAGGTTTTGTTTTTAAAAATCTTAAGCATCTCGATTTGAGTGTTCCTTCTTTTCATCTACTGAAAGTGTGCAAGAGTAAGAAAATCGTTTCACTTTCCTTTTCAGTTACGATTTCATAGGATTCACTTTTAAATGAAGGCATCGTTCTTCGAACAATATTTCGTGCTGCAATCTCTGACCAGGTAAGGCATTAAGGCCCATTTTATTCACTCGAAGTTGAACAAAATGGGTCTAAATTAAATTCACCATATCACTAGAATGACGTTGAATCAAAGGAGACACAACAAAATATACCAGTTTATACCACTTTATCACAAACGCGACTCTGCACTGTTTTATTGACCATTCGTCTATTACACTATGACAAAAACTTGTTAGGCCCATTTTATTCACTCGAAGTTGAACACAACTTGGGCAGTTTCCCATATAAAAATCTCCAAGTTGTGTTCAACTTCGAGTGAATAAAATGGGCCTTAGACTACCCGGCCAATAAAAAAGTACCATTGTTGCATTCACAAAAAGGCGGAATCGAGAAAGGCTAAAACCTACTCTGCTTGGTACAACAAGAGTTCTTAAAAGAAGTCAAATACCTAGGTCAACTCTGGAAGAAAAACGCACTTGGAACTCTCACCTCACGAAAACCATAGACAAATGATATCTCTATGGACCCGCAGAAGTCTGATTGGTAAAAGTTGGGATATAAACCCCAAAATTAGGTTGCCACAAATCCAGCTCCAGCATGGTGCCAAAAAAACGAAACAAAATACAACAGGCTCAATAAACTCCAAAAACTAGCTTGAGAAAATCTTAAAAAATCCACAAGAAACAAGATCATAAATATATTCTCTGATAGCAAAGCTGCGCTCCTAGTCGTTAATAGCTTTGAAATAACATCAAAACTACTATGGGATTGCTGACAACTACTCACATCGATAGCCAGCCAGCACTCAGTGGACACGTGGGCAATGAAATAGCAGACATACTAGCCAGGAAAGGATCAGCATCGACCTTTACGATGGCAAGACCATTCTGTGGACTACCCATTAGCACTGCTAAATTCTACATTAAAACCTGGCTGAAAAACAAAACCAATCATTGCTGGACCAACACTGAAGGTAACAGACAAGCCCAAATGTTCATGCCAATTATCTGCCTTACACGAACAAAACAACTCCTAAAGATTCATATAGTCACAGGGACATTGTAAAGTCAAAAAATCACCTCATATCTATGGGAATAACACAACGAGGACATAGAATCAGCAGAACACATACTATGTCACTGTGAATGTCTAATAGACTACGTCAACACCATCTAGGAAAACCTTATCATGAGGCAGAGGACATATCTGACAGCCCACTCACTCACTCAGAGATCTACTAGCATTCATCACCAAATCCGGTATCGTGAGCTAGCACTAAATGGAGGTAATCACAAAAGGCCCACTTGTAACCGAAGTGATATGGCAACTTGATTCCACCTCCCCCACCTCTACCAATTACCCTAATCTAACCTGGTCTCAAAGGTATTACAGAATTCGAGTGCTGAAACCTTATTGTAGAGTCTATTCGGCTCTAAAGAGTAGGAACACGAACTTCGACTGGAGAAATTGATTGCCGAACCGCTTACACTCACTCACTTGTGAGAATTTACTTCTTTAGAGATGGATTTGGAGCTTAAGCTGCGATTACACGGCCATTTTTTCGAGTCATTTAAATGGAGCTCTGACGTCAGCAAATAATGTCGCATAGAGTGCCATTCAAGCTACGATTCGTCATTGGTCATTTGCGAAAAAAATGGCGATCACACGAAATGACTATTACTCTCATTTTTGTCCCAAAATCAAATGACAGACAGTGCGAGTCATTTAGAATTCTCCATTGGGATGACATTTAAATGACGAGCGAAAAAATGGCGATCACATGGCAATGACTTGCCTTATTTAATTGACAAATGACACCAATGAACAATGAGAAAAATATAGCTACAGTCATTTAGTGTTTTTCTTTCGGCAAAGACACATGAGTGCCACCTTTTTAAACAATTTAAATTGCAGTAAAAAGAAAACAAATATTATAATAAATAAAAAAATGTCAAAAAGAACTTTGGCGATGATGGTGGAAATTGGGGAACTGCGCTATCCCAAAGCGCCCGTTGTTTTTCAACCGCAACAATCAAACGCGATTCCTCCTCGTCACTCCTCAAATGGCTAATTTTTCTATTCCGATTCCCTACTGCTTTTTTGGTCTTGGAATTCATAACATAGTTCACTGAACTATTAAATGCTGCTTCATTTGTTATTTGCGTAGAAAATGGCATAGCATGAATTTCGTACCTAGTCATTTTTTTGAGGCTGCCATTTAAATGACGCAACAGCCGAAAAGTTTAGTCATTTGTGCTAGGCGTCATTGAAGAGCGATCACACGGCCATTTTTTTCCGTCATTTAAATGGCACAAAATTCATGTCATTTGCTCTGCCATTTTCCTAGTCATTTAAATGACGCCGAAAATGTTGTCCCAAAAATGGCGATCACACGGAACGACATTTAAATGACGGCTTTTAGACGAGATTTTTACGTCAGAGCGCCATTTAAATGACTCGAAAAAATGGCCGTGTAATCGCAGCTTTACTCTGATTTTAGTCTCACCGTTAACTAAAGCTGACTTAAACCCTCCTCGATGAGACCATAAATATTCTTTTCAGAGGCTCTAACACAAGCAATAGTAGGCTCGAGAACGATATCGTTACGTAAAGCTAACCACTGAGCACTGGGGTTGAATGACTTCATCCGTAAACTAGTACCTAGTACTACGTGACTGAATTTGTTATGGTTTTATACAAACAGAAAATTTCCTTGAATGCACATAATTGACAATCGATTACAACGGAAGCAGCAAAATTGGGTTAAATTGTTAATGAGTCCAAAACCAAGTAAATGGGTCTCGAATGGAAAATTCTCCAAGTGGTTTTCGGCTTCGTTTGCTTCGACAAATGAGATTTATTAGCGCAGTCTAAAAGCAGTCCGACTACATCAGTGAACTTGTAAAAATAACTAGCACTACGGCCCGAAAAGCGCTCAATTTCAACACAGAGTAAAGCAGCAAAGGACGACGTCACCTAGATGGCTCGCACAATAAGAAGTTAACTATTTTGCGCTCAAGTCAGTCAAAGTACCTCGCTAACTGGAGAAGCGTTCTACTTACTTACTTAGCGGGCTCCCGACCCATGGAGAGTCTCTGCCTGAGACACTGCAGCCTTCCATCTTCTACGATCCCGGGCACGCTGCTTCCGCATCCGCGGCCGAAGAATTTTTCTCGGCGCCGTAAAGCAGAACTGGCAGGATAAGGGTTTTGTAAAGCATACATTTCGTCCAACGAGTTAGGAGTTTTGAACCCAATTATTTTGCCAAACCGAAGTAGCAGCGGTTTCCAAGGCTGTGACTGAGTGATGATGTCAATATCGTACGCATACCCCAGCAGCTGAACGGACCTGTTGAAAATATTGCCTTCCGTGTTGACACCTGCCCTACGCACTGACTGCTCCAGTACGAGATTGAGGAAGTCGCATGATAGCGCGTCCCCTTGGCGATATCCGGTGCATGTTTGTAATAGTTCGGAGGAGCTATTCCAAATTTCACGTCACGCAACTGAATCGTTTTTTTCGGAATTCCGAATTGGGCCATCGCCATATACAGCTACTGACGATGTATACTATCATACGCGGCCTTGAAGTCGATGAATATATGGTGTGTCTCGACTTGAAATTCGTTGGTCTTTTCCAGGATTTGCCTCAGTGTGAAAACTTGGTCTATAGTCGATCTGCCGGGCCGGAAGCCACACTGGCACGTACCGATTAGTGTGTTGCAGTACGTTGGATAGGATCTTATACGCAACTTTAAGCAGGGATAGATCTCGATAGATCTTGCAAGACATAGGATCGACTTTTTTGTAGATGGGCATATGGAGCTGATAGTTCATTTTTTAATAAAGGAGTCACTTGTTGAATTTTTGAAAGAGAACAGTGGATTAGCGAAGGGCATTCTTAGTGCTCCAGAATATAGAGCCAAGGCTGTAGAACTTTGGGACGGCATCACTAATGTGTTGAATGGCCTTGGGTCTCCGATTAAAACACGTGATGGTTGGAAAAAAGTAAGTGAAATATATATTGGTTCTTATATTATTTTGTGTTTCTATTAAGAGCCGGCGAATGCAAGAAAAAAAAAAAAACAACACAAGCTAGGACGGGAAACAGCCGTCATATATTTGGAAAAATAAATGACAAATTGGAAGTCAGAATGGAAATAACTGGAGAGCACTGAAAAGATAATTTACGCCCCGTTCGCATTTGAGAATAAGCAAAACCAAACACGGGCGAAATAGGAATTGCTTTTGATACGATCCGCCGTGTATTTGGGAATAACCCCCCCAGGTTGCTGTGTGGATCCTTAGCCTTAGGAGGCTTTCACCTACAAATAGAAAGAGTAAACGAGCACATACACAAAAAAACAGAGATCGCACCCAATAACAGAACCCAACAACTTTCATAGGACAACGTCCCAACTTTTTTTTTATTTATCATCAATTTTACGTTTAGTTTTTATATATCCATACTTTTTATAATTATACATATTAAAAAGAAAATTTCATACAATAAATATGTTTTGTTCTATCCAGTACAACATCTCTAAATGTATTTCTCGCGCTCTTATTCTCTTGTCAATTGCAATAAGTAAAGGAAAATAATAGTGAAACGCAAAATTAACAACAAATGTCGCTGCAAATGTCCCTCATCGGTGAAAATAAAAGCCTACAATAGCCTGAGGCGCAGCGTGCCACAGAACACGACCAGTACAACACCTGGTCACCATGTCTTACACATGCAATGAAAGCAAATCAAATTTGAATAAAACAGGACACCAAGGAGTGTAATATGAACAGGAGAAAATGAAACAAAACAATAAAATAAGAAATCTATAATTACAGCTAAAGTTATATCTATATATTTTTGTTTGTTTTTAATTATTTATATATTTTTGTTTTATATATATTTAGTAGGTCTTCTTGTCCAATTGGGAAATATTAAAATTTTGCCATGCAGCTCACTGCTGCAACACATCATAGCTCTCGCTCCACCGAAATACATTCTCCTCACAGTGATGGTTGTTTTTAATTTTTGCCGTAGACGTTCTCATCCGAATATGCAATGTACAAGAAGTAGTCTTCCTCGTGGTGCTCCTGAAAGTGAAAGAAAACAAAATCTTGTTATAAAAAGTTCAAGAATGTGTGAATTAAATACAAACCTGGTATAGGGAGCCCATTGTGGCCGATGTTGGTGGAATTACATTGTTCACAAAGAAGAAGAGAGCATCCTCGGGACGGAGATGGATTCGCTTGCGGATCAAAAAGTAAAATTGTCCCACTGTCAAGTCAGAGGGGACAAGGTACTTCTTCTTGTCCAAATCGCCAATCCGGGCCTTTGGTGCCTTCTCTACAATAACCTGCGGAAAGGGAATAAGTTTAGACACATGAAAAAAAATAAATAGATGACGCAGGGCGTTTTAATTTCTAGAAGCAGGTTCCCACTAAGTTTTTGTTAGAGTACGTGATGAATGATTTGCTAGGATGTGATGATCTATAAAGCGGGTGAGTTCGAAATTAGCTTAGAGTAATTGAGAGGTTAATTTAAAGACGACTGCTGGATGGATTCTGTAGAGCAGTGGTCTCTTGTTACTTGTTTCTCGGTGATATGGCTCAACCTGGAGTTTTCGTATGACATTGCCGGTTCTCTTTGGAGGTGGATGACTTTATCAATAAAGTTGATTGATGATTGACTTAATCAATAAAGTATACAAATTGATTCATGAATTGCTGCTTCCAAGTCCTTTTCACTCTCTGTGGAGTAGGTTTTCTTTCAACTTTCTGTGCATTTTATTATAAATTTAGGAGATTTAAATTTTGGAGTAGAGGCGGTGTGAAAATTATTCTGGATCTATGTCCTCTATTTGCAGATCATCCGCAGTTTGTTTCGAAAGCCGAGTAGCGGGGAGTGTTACAATTCGTTGTATCATCGGCTTCGTAGGACATTCTCCTTCCTTCCTTCTCCATGCATAGCTATTACGTGATCTTTGTTTGGTAACAAATCTGAGTCCTGCTTAGATGGCAAGATGTCTTTCCATCTTCTAAGGAATGAGTTTGGCACAACGGTTTTGCGCATTCCGGTTGCATTTCGCCAGTAGAAGTATTAGCTTTGACGCGACTTTAATCATTTTTCTCTACAGGCCAGCTGGTAACCCACAGAATGGTCTCCTTATACATCTAGAGGCTGGTTATTTCGAATGAATTTTCAAGACCGTTCAACAAAGGCCTTGATATCCGATTTAGGTATTGACTGCGTTCTCATTAAGTGCTGCCTTTTTACCCGACTGGTTAATCGTGCGGAGTTATTTTTCCAGTTTGCCCCTAAACATCCGACGATCAGCGTTATTTGCTTGGGAAATAACGCTGATCTCATACAACGTATTTGCCTTACTACATATTTTGGTCTATTTCCATCAAGATAGTCAATCATTAGGTCTTTCTGTTAGTGTGCTAAACCTTAGGCTCTTATTTAAAGAGATGCGTTGATTTGTTCAAAGCACTTTCAATGCCAACAATCACGTTTAGACTGAGAGGAACTATGTCATTGATGTAATTTCATTCTCCAACCAGCTTATTTTGTTTTATTAAGAAATCTGCACTAATCAAAGGAAACCATTTTCTGGAAGAACCTATTCTAGATCAGCATTCTGTAAGGCGAAAGAAATTTGCTTTAATAACATAGGGTCAATCGTGGCACGAAAACGTTGGATCGTTTCCATTTACAGAATCTGACCCCAGGTTTTCTTTGGATAGTTTTTAAAAGATCATCGATAGATTTCAGAGAGAAGCTGGAGAACTTTTTTTATTTTATTATTTGTTCAGGGTGTTTTTTTTTTTTATTTACTCTGACAACGACATGTTGTATTAGATGGAGTCTTTACTGTTTTTGCAAACATTTTCCAAACTGAAGATGAATTCCAGGCACAGGAAGGCAGTAGGTTGTTCATTCTGCCGTCTTTTCAATACAAATGAGTGATATCGCTGACAATCATAAGCACAACTCATTCTTGATGATGGAAGATGGTAGCTTTCAAGTTCGCATCATCGTTCAAAAAAAAATTGTAAGCTTCGATGCAACCTGGATGCTGGCAGTTAACGTACACACGCCTTTCTATAGGACCCAACAAATTATGTTATATTAGGCCATTTATCACACAGAGGCGTCCTAATTTTTTCAGCTGCTCGATTGACTTGGTTGGAAGATGATTTATATTTTGATTTCACCTCCAACAACATTCCTCTGTCTACTTGCCTCAACAATCCATTACAGCTCCCGCATTTCGTATGACGATATGTCTCAGACTGTCATAACTTTTTGTACTTTATTTTCTTGGAAAACCCGACAATAGATTTGTTATTACTTAAATGGAGTTGATAACGAACTCGATTAGGGGAGTACATTTGTGTACTGTTGGCTAGTTCGAATAATACTATGTTTCGGGTATTTCAATAACAAATTTCTAATTTCGTCATTTCAATATTTAAAACATTATTTCTTCTATGGAATCATATCTGCAGTTTGTCTGGAATCATATATTTTCACATTCTGTAATTTGTTCGACTTCTCTCAGTTTATAGCTGCAGATGGGACATTTTCGTTTCTGCTGATGGTGAGTCAAATTGCATTTGTTATGCACACTTAAAACTGGAGCCAGTAGTAGAATTTTTTCATCTCAACAATATAAAACTGGGCCTGTTGCGACTACTGTTTATTTTTGTTATTAGATTTGTTTGTCTACTTCCAGTTGATTGTTTACTTCTCTGGCAGCGGTTTGCGAACGTGAGTTATAGCTGGTGTATTCTATTGCTTTTAGTCCAAGGTCTTTAAGGCACATTTTATTCACTCGAAGTTGAACACAACTTGGGGATTTTTATATGGGAAACTTCCCCAGTTGTGTTCAACTTCGAGTGAATAAAATGGGCCTAAATACGTTTTTAAAAGCAGAAGTTGTGACTGCAGTAGAAAACCAAAGCACACCATTTCCCAAACTGTATACCATTGAAGGCGTTTTTTCAGCTTTTCGCATGCACTGGGGATCTCATTTTTATTTGTTCATGCAACAGTTTTAGTTTCTTGGCACTATTTCTGTATTTCTTTGGCCAAATTACAAGCAACGTCACACGGTTTAGTTGAGCTTACTCTTCTCACTCAGGTATCACCTCAAAAAATACAACGGACTCAACAAGAGAACTACAAGCGCTAAAATTTTAACTCTAAGTTAATCATCTAAATACGCGGGGTAAACATTTCTCCGAACCATGCAATGATATAACTGATTTAAAACTCGTTTGCCATCTAATCGATATTCAAAAACACGGATCATAAATATTATAGTGACACCAATCAGTCAGTTCAAACTGACGGTAGTTAGTTGAGTCAAGTTTTCATAAAAGTTTATTTAGGAGAAACGAATAGCAAGCAAATAGAGTTTAGCTAAAAAGGGGTTGTTATATGAAAAGTGAGTGCGGAGATGTCGTCAAAGAAAGAGAAACGCATCAGAAGTCCCCGTGCAATATCGACAAAGCGTGCATGAATTTATTGAAAATGCAAAAAGTCCTCATTTAGCACGAGATCTATCATTTCGGCAATTATCGTCTGCAAAAGTAAGTTATTTGGATCTTGGGGATGGCGATGATTCGGTTGTGTTGCCTTTTTTTGACCTTTTTAGTAACCTAACCAGTCAGTGATTTGGAACCACTAAGTTTCTCTCTTCAACCACGCACTGCAAGCATGAATACTACCTAGTAACAATTGTAAAAGTGCAAATTTTGTATGATTTTTTGAAGTGAAACTTCATTGCCCAAAATTATACACCGATAAAAGGACCACAAGAAGTGTTGTCTTGTTGCTGGGAGAAAGACTACTGAAAACCCAGATGTGTGCATTTCAAGACGATCACGTGAATTGGGCTTAACCTCAGCCATTTTGCACAGCATGTTGCAAACACGTAAATATCGGTTTAGATGCTTATCTACAACGTCCGAACGACGCAAGAACCAGCATACTGCACATCGCTGAAACGAATGGACTAGATACATGAATGTTTACATAACATTATTCTGAGTGCTGTCCAAGTCTGGTTGCGCACACCAACAAAACTGTCACATTTTAAGCTGTAATAACTCAAGAAAACAACTTGTGGATCAATCTCTCCATCCGCAATGAGTGGCAGTCTCAGCTGGCTTTGTCATTCGACGTAATTTTTGTAAAATAACGCTTGTGCGACCAAATCTGTGGGATGACTGCCTTACCGAAAGACTACGACTGACTTTGTTTTGACTAAAATTGATTCAATGGACTGCGACTGTTTATTTTTAACAGCACGTCGCTTCATGTCAAGCAGTTAGTAAAAATTGTGCGATTTAAGACCATCCCATCAGGGGTTATTTGTGAATTTGTATTGCCCTCTAGACAGATCAAATGAGGGGCGGCCGACAAAACTAGTCACGAATTTCGAATGAGTATGTACAAAGTTCCAGTATCTTTTGCATGGCTGACGTAAGAGAGGTGACGCTATCGACCAATCTAGTGCAGGAGAATCGATTGGACCTAAGACAACTATCGTTTTGAATGTTCCAAACGAACATTTGTAGGCAGTGCCGAGGCGAGCAGTGGATTCCATTTCTTACTACCTACCACGAATTTGTACAAATATCAAAAAGCCACGTAGGTATTCTGTTTGTATTGCTACTTTAATAAGAATATTTCTTCCATTGATTGAGGACGAGTTTGCAATTTTAAATTCTACCGTACTTGAGCTTTTTGCCAAAGTAACACCTTGTGGACGAATCTGACGAAATGTGTCGCTTTCAGCCTTCAACCTGCAAACACGTCGCTGCACATTGGTGGGTAGTAGAGCGAACTAGATTGACGTCCATATATTATTTCAAACTGCCGTAATAGTAAAATATGCAACAGGCTCTTATCAACAATTACATATCGAAACGTATTATATAGTCAGCCCATATCCAGATAGATAAACTGACGTGTCCTTTCCCATGATGAGACTATCCAGAAACAAATGCAATTGACTAGACGGTTACGTAACGACGACCGATTCCATCGCAATTCTCAAATACAGACGCTCAACGAAAACGAAAGGAAAACAAAACTTGTAACGACGCAGATTTTGGAAAACAAAAATAAATAAATAAATAAACAAGACAGATATAATACGCCTTGGCTTTTGAATAGCTGAAAGCGTTTTCCAAATGAATAACACCTTATCAACAGTCGGCGATAAAGAAAAACAGGTAACAGCTCGATTGTTGAATACTTCTTTCAGATATCACACAAACGGCAGCAGTGGAGATCTTCGCCTACCCACAAAAAGGCGACAAACAAAGAAACTTGGTAAACACTACGTACCAATACCGAACGACCTCAAAATAGAACACAACAGAGCGAAATAGAAGCAACAAACAATACAAAATAAAAATCAGCTGCGCTGTACATTCAATTCAATCAGGAATCCGCACGTCTATCGCTTGCGTGTGCGTCTAATGTCGATTTCCATTGGGACAGAAAAAGCACTTTTTTTCAGAGTCAGAGCAGTTTTTCTGCTCTCGAAATCAGCTGGCTGTCAGATTTCATGTTCCATTGGCCGCAAAAAAAGCACTTTTTTTGAGAGTCAGAGCAATTTTTCGAATCTCGATATCTGAGCAAGATTCACATCTACTTACACTAACACCAAAACATTTGCCTTTTGTCAAACTTTAAAGTGTGTATTAATTACGTATTTAGAAGACCAGTCTGTGAAAAATAAAGAAAAATTTACATTTGGCCGGCGCAATGGATATCAACACAAATTGAGTGGATTTTTATAAGCATAAATTGCAATTTAAGAACAGCTGACTTTTCATACACGCACTACCACACATACGGAGGAAGAAAAATCTCGTTTTATGTTCCATTGGGCACGAAAAATCTGAGATCTGAGAGCAAATCTGTAAAATCCCAATGGAAATCGACATAAATAAATGCATATTTTCCCACATAGATATTACAAAAACAACAAAACTACTAGAGAAATTGAAAATCTGTGTTTCTTTTTGTTGTTTCTGTGCATTTTTGGCAAAGTTTTCAACGAATGACCTTGCAAAACGACAACACCAGCTGAGAAAAATATTCCTGCGACCCCGTCCAAATTTTAATTAAGCAAAATTATTACTAGATATTACAAACAAAACGAAATCAGAAAAAAAAAGAAATCGCCAACAAAATGGAATCCATAGCTCTCCTGACGCATAGGCACGAGTTTTATTTTTTTTCTAACGACGCAATAGTTTTTTTTCAGATCAATTTTTCACAATTATTCTCAACTTATGTACCTATGTACTTGCGATTTCACAACAGACATGTTTAAATTTCAGCTTTTTGCTATATCATATGATTCATAGAAACAGTAAAGAATTAAAAAAAAAGAAGAAAAAAAACACTGCAAGTGGGCAAACAAAGAAAAGCAAAAAAAATGGTGAACATTTATTTTTTTCATCTACTCACTGGAACTCTGTCTGGATATTTTCGGCGGATTTTATCGCCTTCGGCACGTCTCTTTTCGAAGGGATGTTCTTCCTTGTATTGGAACTTCATTTTTTAAAAGATTTTTTTTGGTTTTTAGAGTAAATTTTTTTTGGAATAGAAATCACAAGATATCTCGTCGCACTTCCACTTTGAATAAAATTTTCTTTCTACTGCTGCGCTGAACTATGAACAAGTTTTCGACTTCGAGAATTTTTTTTCCGGCATTGCCATGCAAGAATGGGAAATTTGCTGTATTGTAGGAAATGTCGGTGTAAAAGTTGTCCAAAGGTTGGCTTGCACTAGACGGAATCAGTGCCTTGATTTTGTGCGGTTTTTTACGCAATGGCGGTGTCGGAAAGGGTTCACGTATAGGCGGATTCTATAAATGTGTGAGTGATATCGCGAACTGACAAGTGACAACTTCCAATTTTTCCTGTTCTTATATCGCTTTGTTCCTGGGAATTCCAGGCGAGCTTTCCCAGGTGCAACCTTTTTAGGTAGCGAGAAGGATAGGCCAGTTTTGTTTAGCATCGAACTCAGCAAAGCAAAGCAAAGTAGGATTTTCAGTACGCAATTACAACAGATCACTTCAATCATTGTTCAATAATCAATAGCCGAGTTTTTTGAGCTTCGATCTCAGCAAAGCAAAGTATAGGATTTTCAGCGCGCAGTTACAACAACTACATTCCAATTGACACTTCGGGACTCACAATAGTTGTTGTAATTAGCGTGCTGAAAAGCCTACTTTACTTTGCTTTGCTGAGATCGAAGCTCAAAAAAACTCGGCTAATGTTAACTTCTATAGAATTTTTTCATTCGTGGGTTTGTGGATCTGCGAATGTTTTATGTGGATTGTGAATAAAGTGGGACAGTTCGCTGCAAGAATTTTCAATTGCTGTAATAATTGTAAATTGAGCTAGTATAAAAATCAATTTTCAATTCATAAATACAATTAAATTCATTTGTTCGCAACTCGCGCTCATGTGAATAGTACTTAACATTTTGTTCAAAAACTGTGAATTCCAAATGAATAGGGACGTTCGGATTCGTAGTTTAGTAAGTCTGACAGCTGTCTGATGACTAGATGCGTCTCAGTTTTTATTGGCCCAGAGTGTTCACGTGTATAGTTTTTGCAGTTGACGTTTATGGAGGGGAAGCCGACCAATCTAGTCAAGAAAATCCTGCCTGCGTACTCAGTTGACATTTCGAAGAGTCAAATTTAAAATAAACAGAGTGGCCGTTGCAGAATTCTGAGTAGTCGAAAAAAGGCGCGAAGAGAGAAAAAGGTGTGGTTTCTAAGGCCACTCTGGTAATTTAGAATTTTCACATGATATTTAACCTCGTATTTAACAACCATTAGTTCACATAACACTATAAATAGTGTAGTGATTGTCAGCCGTGTTACATTTTAAATGTACTTTTTCGAGACTAGCAATAGTTGTTGTAATTGCGTGCTGAAAATCCTAGTTTGCTTTGCTTTGCTGAGATCGAAGCTCAAAAAAATAGGCCTACTGTATGACCATATTTTGACAGGAAACTGTCAGAAATTTGCATTTTATGACCACTTGGCATACAGTCTAATCTTACCTTAAGCAACTTGAATTGTTTTTGTATTGTCACGGTAAGCGTTACCTTTGTTTGATTTTACCCTTTTTTATTTGGAAAAAGCGCTTCATAAATACCCAAAAAAAAATTATTTTTAAATAAGTTCATTTAAAATGTTTTTTTTTTTTTTTGTGTTGGGAATTCGCTGGAAGTAAAAAATCATCGAAAGACATTGCAGAGCTATACGCGAGGGATGCTTCTGCAAAAGTGATGGACTTTAACTCATCTAAAAAAAACTCCCGGGGGACTGACATTAGCCATCCCGAAAAAGATTGCACCTAGTCGTACGACTAATCAGCTAATTATATTTTGAATTATTCAATGAATTTAAAGAGATAAATCCGCCATCTGTCGGATTTTTAAACTTGTTTTGTTTGTAATTAATACCTAATTTCTTAGTCCTAGCTAAATCTTACAGATCAAGAGGTTTAATCCGTCTTAAAATGTAACACGGTTGCCTATTACAACAATTTTGTCTTATGCGAACTAATGGTTGTTAAATATCGAGCGAAAATTCTAAATTACTAGAGAAACCTAAGAAATTACACCTTTTTTTTCATCGGCCCTTTCTTCGACTCTTCAGAATTCTGCAACTGCCACTCTGTTTGTTTAAATTTTGACTCTTCGAAATGTAAAATTAAGCAAAGATTAGACTTTATGCCAATTATGCATATGAATGCCAAAATGCAAATGACCAGATTAGCTGTCAAATGAACATAATGCCACAATTATCAAAACTCTATATTAGACTATATGACTAAAATTATCAATACGGTCACATTTGCCTCGATGGTCATTTAAGGCAATACTTTGCTTTGCTGAGATAAACTCAAAAAAAACAGGGCTATGCATAGGTGTCAATCCCCAGCTATTATTATCCATTCGCCACCACAACCCAGCGAACACATCCAGAATGGCTGCAAACTCGACTCTCGAATCTGTCAAATCATAAATGTTCGACTCTCGAATGTCATTTGGTTTTTCCCATCCCCGGATGACGTTCTTTTTCTATGTGGTGTTAGCGATTTAACATGGCACCTACAGTAAGTTTTCAGAAAATATTAAAATTTACCCAAAAACAACGTGAATATCCACAAAATAACTGAATGAAAGTGTAAACTATAACTTGTCTAAGTGCTATCAAAAAAGATTTCCGTGAAATTTCCGAAGATGTGCTTAATATTCGTAGATGAAAATTATGAAAATTGGTTGGCCATTGCTAATGTTTACAGTGGTGTGGGGAAGTCAGCTTTTTGTGTTCACGTTGTTTTACAATCGCATTCCATGTAAATTCTAAAGTTCTTGTTATCGCACAGGCTAAAACTAATAAAGGTGAAAAGCCAGCTGCCAAAGCTGCCACCGACAAACCCAAAACTGCTGCCGCTGGTGGAGACAAAACCGCCAAGGGTAAGGTTGAGAAGAAGGCCGAGGCGAAACCAGCTGCCGCCAAGACCGTGAAGAAGGCGCCAGAAGCCGCAAAGGATGTAAAAGCAGCAGCCGCTGCTGCTGGTAAGGCTGCGCCTAAGAAGGCAGCAGCTGAGCCCGCCAAAAAGGCTGCCGCTCCAGCTAAGAAGGATGCAAAGAAGCCTGAAGCACCCAAGGAGGCCAAGAAACCAGCCGCAGAGAAGCCTGCAACCAAGGCTGCTGCTGCTGCTCCAGCTGCTGCCGCCGCCCCCGCAAAGAAGGCAGCCGATCCTGCTGCGCCAAAAGTTGAGAAGGCCCATAAGGCTGCCACCCCCAAGCCAGCTGCCGCTAAGCCCCAGAAGAAGACTGGAGTAGTTGCCGCCGCTGCTGCTGCCACTGGCAAGGGACGCGTCGTCAAGAAGCAAGTTCTCCGCGGCAAGGGCCTGAAGAAGAAGAAGGTCTCGCTTCGTTTCGGCATCGACTGCACCAACATTGCTGAGGATAACATCATGGATGTGGCCGACTTTGTAAGTACCTCAGACATTTAGCTTGTATTTGTGGAAGTCCACGACCGATTTGTCGCCCGAGTGTGAACTGTCTGCTCGGGTGACAATGTACTTAGTGGAAGATTGAGCGTGTTCACATTTTTAGCCATTTAAGCTGCTCCCACTTTACTTGGCCTAACAATGAACAGACACTTTTGTACTGTAACCCGCTTCTGATGTCCAATCCACGACGATTTGTCGACAGGGCGTGAACCGTCTGCCCGGTTGACTGTGTACTCAGTGGAATATTAAAACTATTCACATTTTTAGCTATTTGAACTGCTCCCACTTCACTTGGCCTAACAATGAATAGACACCGACTCCAATCGAACCCCTCAGCACCATCGCTTCGTCCCAGTTCGGTTGGCTACCCTAACTCACTCTAACTCTTGTATTTGGTAACCCGCTTCCGCTGTCCAATCCACGACGATTTGTCGCCAGGGCGTGAACCGTCTGCCCGGGTGACTGTGTACTCAGTGGAAGAGTGAATGTGTTCACATTTTTAGCCATTTAAGCTGCTCCCACTTTACTTGGCCTAACAATGAACAGACACTTTTGTACTGTAACCCGCTTCTGATGTCCAATCCACGACGATTTGTCGACAGGGCGTGAACCGTCTGCCCGGTTGACTGTGTACTCAGTGGAATATTAAAACTATTCACATTTTTAGCTATTTGAACTGCTTCCACTTCACTTGGCCTAACAATGAATAGACACCGACTCCAATCGAACCCCTCAGCACCATCGCTTCGTCCCAGTTCGGTTGGCTACCCTAACTCACTCTAACTCTTGTATTTGGTAACCCGCTTCCGCTGTCCAATCCACGACGATTTGTCGCCAGGGCGTGAACCGTCTGCCCGGGTGACTGTGTACTCAGTGGAAGAGTGAATGTGTTCACATTTTTAGCCATTTAAGCTGCTCCCACTTTACTTGGCCTAACAATGAACAGACACTTTTGTACTGTAACCCGCTTCTGATGTCCAATCCACGACGATTTGTCGACAGGGCGTGAACCGTCTGCCCGGTTGACTGTGTACTCAGTGGAATATTAAAACTATTCACCTTTTTAGCTATTTGAACTGCTCCCACTTCACTTGGCCTAACAATGAATAGACACCGACTCCAATCGAACCCCACAGCACCATCGCTTCGTCCCAGTTCGCTTGGCTACCTTAACTCACTCTTACTCTTTTGTTTTCTTTCAGGAAAAATACGTCAAGGCTCGTCTAAAGGTCAATGGCAAAGTGAACAACTTGGGCAACAACGTTTCCCTCGAGCGCAACAAGATGAAGGTGTTTGTCAACTCTGACGTGCACTTCGCCAAGCGCTACCTCAAGTACTTGACGAAGAAGTATTTGAAGAAGAACAGCTTGCGCGATTGGATCCGTGTGGTGGCCAACGAGAAGGATTCCTACGAGTTGCGTTACTTCAGAATAAGTTCCAATGACGATGACGAAGAAGACGCAGAGTAACGCGTAGTGTACACTTAGTTGGGATTTTTATATTAAAAACTTTAAAAGGAATAAAATGAAAACACAATCTAGAGGTTGTTCGTTCGTCTTGGTCTGTTGTGTTCAGATATAATCATGAGTGGTTGCTTATTGCTTTTGTTGGGGGAATGGCTAGTGTGGTGACTAGCGCCGCCTTCAGCTGAGATCCACTTGTGTGTGCAACACATTAGGAAAGGTCTGCCGTTGAATGGTGGAGCATCGTTGGTTGAATTCAACGTTAATTCGGTCTACGGTCACCATTTTTGTGAATGGTCTTTCTTGGAATGGAAGTGGTTTGTATAAACAGCCACAAACATCACCAGTTGCTTACCACACGATGTGCAGAAGGACCTACACTAAAATCGGTAACTTCCCCATGAGGGATGCTGTGACGGACGTGGGTACCCAGGGATCTTGGTTTTCGTTACTTAAATGAATTCTCGATTGGAACACAAAAAAAATCGGTCATTTGTAACTCGTATTGGCCCATCTTGGATTCATGTGGACATTCGCTTAACATGACCAACTTTTAACAGCTATCGAAGATAATACAGATCATGGTCCATTTTAAAGTTCACATTTTCAAACTGCCAAAATACGTCATGGCAAAATTTCTCCACCCAAAGGAAAAATATTCGGCTACGCACCAGGCGCACATGCATGAGCAGCAGGCTTCCCAGCTGAAAAAAGAGACAAACTTTTCATAATTAAATTTGTAGCCGTTAGCCACTGCACACAAACTGGAGATGTGCAGAAAATCTACGATTAGAGCTGCACAACACCTAAAAATCTTCTACAAACGTGGCTTATTGTTTTTTTTTCTTTGATTTTTTTGTTCGCTTTCGTAAAACAGGTATAGGGATCATTCACATGAGAGCGACCAAGTCTGCAAGTTTTAACAGTCCATTCACATGATACATTTAATTTGGTCGCAGATGCCGGCGAATCCAATGACAGTTGCCGTCATTTGTCTCTACGACGTTTCAAGTGGTTTCAAGTTTGAGGTTAAGTTCGAACGAATGTTTTATTCGCTAGTTTGTGGAACGCGAATTGAATAATGTGGATTGTGAACAAACTTTGACAATTCGCGTCAAGGGTGTATTCGTTCGTTATTTAAACTGTTTATTGACAAGTTTTCTTAATTCACTTTGATGGGATAATTAATTATTCTCCTCTTGGAATAGTTAAATGTACCTACAATTTTCTGTTCATAAATGCATCCAAAGGTGGTTTGTTCGTATTTCAGCAATTCGTTCGCTCGCTCTCATATGAATAGTCCTGTAGACTCAAGTGCAATCCTACTTTCGCCAACTTACCACCTGATTCTTGGCGTTACTCAAATAAAACTCGAATCAATTTTTAAATAATAGGAATTGTGTATTTATTTATTTCTTTTATTTTTCTTATGCATTATTAATTACTATATAATTCTATACATGTTTTTCTTACATTTTTATTAATTTGTTTTATTTCAAGTTTTACTTCTTGTTTCTCTCGTGTATATGCTTTTTTTTTTTTTTAAATTATTAGTTCTACTTGCAAATGTGTGTTGAGTAAATTGTTTTGTAAATATTTTTCTTTTTGTTGTCTTTATTCTAATGACATTTTCTTATTGGGAACAACATCGACCAGTCTATTATGAGTGAGAGAAAGAGAGAGAAAGAAAGTTTACGAATCAAAACCAAGAAGTCTATTTGTTGTTTGTACCTACTGTGTGTACTGGAAAAGTATTTACACATGAAACCTATACCACTAAAGTTGTAAAAACATTTCAAACAATAAAAAAAAAAAGAAAAAAAAAGAAAGAAAGTAGTTTTTGTTGAACTATACTTATGTGTTGTTTGTATCTGACATTTGTTAGCTGTTACTATTCGTTTATTTTTATGTGTGGTTAACAAATAATATTATATAAGGTTAGTGTTTTAAATAGTTTGCATTGATGGCATTGTTTCTTATGGCTTGATGATTAATAAACGAAGTAAGTGAATACGTTTTTGCTGGAGTTGACATGGAGCTGACAGTTTATGTAATAGAAGTGGGAGTTGTTAAAGTATAATTCTTTCATTTAAGACCTAGTAGAGAATCATCGGTCGACGTTTTCGATTTTGCGTGGGAGTTAATTCTTTGACAGAGTTTTAGGTTTTAGCTAGAAGATGGAAATATTACATTTAGTTTCAATGTCTTTGCGTTTTCTTGGCTTGTACGTAACAAGGCACTTTTGTCAAGAGAGAAATATTACATTGCCCCCTACGGAAATACACCACGAGCGATTAATCAAAGAACTATTTTAGCAAAGTAGACGAAAATTTCTCCAGTCATATCTATGTCACATTTGTTAAAATTTGGTATAATCTGGTATATTTTGTTGTGTGTCTCTTGTTGTATTTGTTTGCTAAAAATTCTACTTTTCTATGATTTGCTGAGTTAGATGTTCAATAAAACACAGCTGATATATGTAATCTTCGTCAAAATATGACATTTTAAGAGCCGCAATCGCAACCTTATGATTTTTACAACAAGCAACAAAAAGAAATAAAGAGAGCAGTTAGCCAAACGAAAATATAACCAATGTGGAACTAAATTAAGCCACGTCTATACGCACAAAGTACTAAACTAATTCAACATTTCCGTGACAAAATGTGCACTTTTCATCCATCAAGTAATTACAAGAGTAGGTACATTGACATCTTGCAAACAATTTCAGTCTCAAATTTCGAGTTAAGAATTAACCTGATATTGCACTTTTTCAATAGAACATAAATGGTCTGGCTGTTAGCGTACTTTTCTCGGTAAATTATCAAATTTAAAAGAGTTGAGTATATTTTTCTCGGGTTGGAATTTGGAAGAACTTGTGCGAGAATTATCCTTTGACCCCTGTCTTGTGGATATGCCGTCTGACGCAGAAATCTTACTGCGACAAAACTACCAAGTCAACTTTCCTCAGGCAATGGAATGGCTTCGGTTAGACTCTGAGCCAGGGAAATAATGCCATCGTGTATTCACGGACGGCTCCAGAACCGAGCAGGGATCTGGTTCTGGAGTCGTTGTGGAAAAAGAGAACATTAGACTACACTACCCGTTAGGTAACCATGCGTCTGTCTTCCAAGCGGAGATTTTCGCTTTCCTTATGGCTATGCGCTATATTGAGCTCGAACTCAAGCTATCTCTGAACTTAGTCGGTAGGCCAAATACAGTGAATCTTGTTTGGGTCCCAGATCACACAGGTATCCAGGGAAATGAGATCGCTAATGAGCTTGCTAGGCTGGGTTCAGAAGAATCTCTCTCAGGACCTGAACCAGCGTTGGGTCTGTTTGATACTTGGGTTTCTCGTGAACACGAGCGTCGGTGGCGTGACTGTGCTGGGTGTAGACAGACCAAACGACTGCGTCCAGACATCTGTAAAAAGTCCGCGTCTTTCCTTCTGTCTCAAGAGAATCGACTGCAGACTGCTTGTGGCTTGTGGGCGTCCTTTCGCTTGTCATGCCTGTGGAGGGGACGACGATACAACGGAACACTTCCTCTATAGTTGTCACGTGGCGGATCTTTGGGGCTGATGTGGTGAGTGCCGAACATATAATAAGCTCATCATCACTGAAGTTCCTTTTCATCTTTCTTAGAAAGACGGGAAAACTAAGTACAGTAAAGTAAGGTGTCTGCTTGGCAGTACAATGGACCAGTAGTTGTGTCTGAGTGCTCCATCAGATAGTAACAACCTCCGGAAAAAAAACCCGAGTTTATCTCGAAAAAAGGGGCTAGGTTGTTTGAAGCCTCTAAACGTTAAACACAAGTGTATATAAGTGTGACCCACTTTCGCTCTTTCCAAGTTTTACTTGGCGACAGAACTCGAAATGTCAACAGAGCAGAGTGCAAATTGAAATTTTACGCAGCTTTTATGTGCATGCGTCTAGAAGAGTTTATATTGCACAATTGCACTTATTTTAACTGTGGCCACTTCCGTTTTCTCGTTGTGGCTACCTCCTGACCAACGTTTAAGTACGGAAACGGAGTTTGGCGGTCATGATACATGTAATATTTTGAACTTTGGAAAAGTTACTCTTTCACAAACCAGAGATCAAAAAGCGCAATTGCCTAGTGCGCGTGTCTGGTATTGGAGTGGGTTGGACACTTACAATCATGAAACAATTAAATCTACGGGGCAGTTTGTGTTATGGCGGATGCCAAGCACAGTATTAAATTTTAACGAGCTATTGATGCTTTTGCCCTTCGTTATTGACGAAAGTGTATGTATATGCAGAGCTTAAAACCTTTTTCCAACAAAAACGTATTCTACGAATCAAAATTAATTCAAATTTGAAACATAAGAGCTGCCCCCGATTCTCAATGTCATTCGTTCATACTGGTATACTATTACTTTTTTCCAAGGGTTACTTTGCAACGCAGCAATAACTACAAAGAGAACCGGGGTGGCCAAAAAGCACAAATATACCTACAATAGATACACATGCGGTTAGGTATTTACGTTCAAATGCGCTTACATAAACTAATATCACTATTGCTACTATATGTTAAGTGTGTCTTATAACTTTGAATATTTTTTTTTCTTCTTTACTTTTATTTTCATTTCATGTAAATCTTATGTGTTGTCGCTTCTGTTGGTAGCTTAATATTATGCGTTAAATTTATAATTTTAACAATTCTAATGAAAAATACTCGTACTATGTATAAATATAATTGTTATTTTTTGCAATTTTGTTTGCTCCTTTCTTTCTTTTAAAATATACGATTTTCGCTTTGTGTAGTACTTTCGGTTTCTGCTTCCTTATAGTTCTAGATATATGTATGTTTATGTATATGTTGTTGTTTTTCTTTATTTTGTTTTGGCAACGCTTTTAGTAATTATATTTATGTATAACTTAAATTTAGCACAACTTATTGCACATTGAAATTAGGTTTGATAAGAGATTTGAAATAAATGGCACCACAGTAGTGTGAGTCTGTGTGTATATATTGGAGGCTGTTGCGTGGAATGAGACATCTTTGGGGCTAAAATCAAACAAACTAATTGGATATGTATGCATTCTAAGATAAATAAAAATACATATAAAGCAGGTTGATAGATTACAACCTATTTTGGTGACGAGCAAAGCAAAACCTCGAATTGTACTAGAATTAGTCTGCACAACAACCACTCTGGAAGCAAAGTGGGAAATTCGTGTTTCAAGAATTTTACTGACGAAGACGCTGATTTTGAGTCAAGAAATGGACAAGTTTTGTACGGAAAGAAGTATACTTACACGGCGTGACAAATAATCATTCCTAACTTTCACCTTAACCAACAAAATTGGCATTGCGATTGAGAGAAAAATGGTACAGAGCATGCCAACATTCTAAACGCTTGTAACATTGAAGCTGAAGTAACGGACTATGTAGCTACCGGTCCTGGTCTTCAATGTTAAGTAAACTACCGGTATCCACAATTGATTGGTAACAAGTGATAACTGTTATTGAAGGGAATGGGTTAAAGACAAGTTCTGGTGTATGATTAGAGATTATTGCTGCCTGTGAAGAAACTGAACTCAAGGTGAGACTGCGATCGAAAGCCGACATCCTACATATAAGTAACGCGGTGGCATAACTCATATTGAATTATACATTGTTTTAGTTGCAACATACTTTAGTTATATACACCGACATCCAGGAAGCCATAAAAGCACTTAATTCATCAATAGTAGGTAAGATCAAAAATTGTCCAACACTGTCTTATGTCTCCAAATGAGATTTCGGATAAATGCATGCTAGTGCTAGCTATAGGTGATAGGTTCCTGGTCATAGAGACTTAACAATCAGCTGTAGAACAGACGAACAAGTCAAAGAAGGCATAAAAGTCAAACACTCGGCTGCAGAAGGTGAGCCCCATATGCCAACAGAAACGGCAAGATACAAAATCTCCTCATTAATGCTGAGGCCAACGAAAGGTGGTGTAACCTTGATATTTGTAAATATGCTAGACGGCAATGACATTGGAACAGTCGTTGTAGAACAAATTAAACTTAAAGTACAAGATTGTTTTATTGCCATTTTACCAGAAAGGAAGGAAGCCAGGAAACTAACAAATAGCAACACTGATAGCCATGTATTGTGACTTGACTGCTGCTGAGCCTCTCTAGATTCCTGTTACTCTTTACGATTGTTTATTTGAAGCTGACAATGTGTCAATTTCTTATTAACTTGATAGACTATCACTATACAACAACTCGGGAAATCCGTAGAATACAATCTATCGTCAGAGACAACAACGAGCGCCGTAGCTTAACTTAATCAAAAAGAACAATACGCGAGATCACTTCTCTAACTACCACTGGTATATTTCAATTTGCGATGTAACCAATAGTTTTTGAGTTCCATCAGAAGACTTTATCCCCTATTTTTGATATCATCGAATTTTCTCGTATGATCTTTGTAAAACAGCAAACTAACGAGGAAAGGGGGAATAAAACACTAAGCTACCCATAAAAAGCAAGGCACACTCGGTGCAAGTTCTCGCCTAATCAGTCCCTCTACGAAATAGTTGATCCCCTGCAAAAGAACACACTTCCTACGTCATTTTTTTTGTCTTCTCACACCATCAACACAACCGTTCAAAAACAACCTCACTGCTGTTGCAGTTTAAACAACCTAAACCAAACCCTAAGCCCCTGTAAAGACGTCTCATTCGGTGCAACCCATCGGCACATCCTCGTTCAGTGCACTAGATTAAGAATAAAACTAAAATCACAAAATTTACCACAACACATGGCTTACGTACCGAGTTACTGAATATGTAGAGCCGGGCCGGTCTTTGAGACCAATCATCATCCCCCCCGCCCAATCGAAATCAACTAAAATTAATCAACAAACTCAACTGATAGAGCCCTCAAGTCTCTCACAATATGATGATAAAAACCCTTAAAGTTAGTCCATAGATAATAGTTAATAATATACCTCATTATATACTCGTAGTTACGACTTACGCCTTTTTCGCCACTCCTGAATCCTTGCTTCAATATAATATATAGATAATAATTACGTTTTTATCTCTGTATTGTCTGGTATGTGTCACTTAAGTATGGAATAATCGATGCTCGTCCTCTTACAGCAGCTGTGCTATGACCGGATCTATCAAGCACATGTGTTCGGCCCCACGTACCGGCAGACGATTCAGACAGAAATGCCGTATCATTTCCGGCACGGAGTCAAATGGGCGGCTAAACTGACCGAGGATATACTGACCGGAGTCGTTGCGTTGGATTCGCATGTGCATGAAGCCCTTGGCGCCCCTTAAATTAGATAAAAAGAGAATTCCAATTTGATTAGAAAATCTCTGTAGCGAATTTGTATTTTTGTGAACTCACTTTAACGACAAGGAGTAATCCTGTTTGGTTGACTCGCAATTCCGCACTAGAAAGCTACCCTCGGTCAATGGCCGCAGGGTGGTCTCAGCTTCGATGCGTGTGATGGCTCCATGATACCACCTGCGGATAGAGAAATTGATTAGAAAATGTTTTGTCAATTGATGTTGGTGCGCTCTTACCCCTGCCGGTCTAGTGGAACGGAAACGTCAATTAAGTCCACGGCGGATGTGAAGCCAGTAATTAAATTCAAATTCAGTTCCTTGTTCGAGGGCACGCCACGAAGATCCAGACTTCCGAATTTCGTGGTTGCTCGGGCTGGCGGCTCGTTCAGGTTGAGGGTTAAATTTTGACGGAAGATCGATGTGTCTATGTATAAGAAAGGGAAGTAAATATTTATTGTTTAAACAGTTTGGTTAGGTTAAATCGGCTGCCAGCTAAGAAAGACGGCACACTTGGACCAGAAATATGTCCACTGTGATGTGATAAGAGCGAAGTAATCACATAAAGCTGTCAAGCATTTTGTTGTCAAATCATTATGCGCAGAAGTCGTGAAAGCGTTCTCGGAAATGGTAGGGGAATGACCAGTAATAACAATTAGTTCTTGTAAGCGCCATTGTTTAAGAAATAAGGACCTTAATGATGACGTCTGGGGCAAGGGTTCAAGCTTACAAAATCGTACGAATGAGACTAAGTGGCCATCGTATGCGATCGAGAATGTGCTTCGTCCGTGACGACGTATATTGGAGGCCCTATTTCCTTGCCAAAAAAGCCGGCGGTTGGTTTGTTAAAGAGTTCAAGAGATTGTGCATATAACCATGACAACATACAAAGAAATATTTCATGCAAGATGAAATAAGTCAAAAAGGCCCCTGGACTGGCCGGTATTCCAAAGAGAACCCAACTTAAAAAATGTTCTATCTAGAGCAAGTGCGCAAAAAGAGTACCTAAGAGAGCAGTTCAATACTAGGTCTGTTCCCTTACGATAATGCATTCGAATGCACCATTCAAACTTCGTTCCCAAAAGTTGGTTAGAAGTGAACGAAGTTTGACTAATGTATTCGAATGTATTCAAATGCATTAATGTAAGAGAACAGACCTACTTACTTATGCAATATGCAGAGGAACTTGCTGTCGAACTTGAGCCACCTCGTGTTTGTAAACCTAAATTGATTTCCACTTCCTTTGCATTTCATCCGACTCTGTCAATTCGGTACCCACTTTCAGCTATTAATCTATTTATATTCACTTCCAGTACATATTCTAGCTCCATTGTTGTTGCTCCACCGATTGTGCCGACCACACTTGCTCGAAAAATCAATTATGCAGATTGCATTTAATTTCATTTTGTGGCTAGCATGATGCACCGAACCCGAACAACTAATTAATTTGTCGGAAACGAGCTGAATCAGTGTCGTTGGCCGAAAACAAGTTCAGCCAGTGACCCACCGCAGAGGGTATTTTGCGGTTCTTTGAATATGTGCACATCACCCAATAGCGATGCATCTCCGAAACATGTCCGAAAACCACATCCATCACATATGCAATTTGATGTAACTGATGGACCCGTCTATACTCTGTGTGCTAGATACCGGTGATGATGAACGTGTCAGTGTGTTTTTTGCTTTGTTTTTTAATTAACCCCATCCTTGTGCAACTAAGAAAATGACACGAGAAATGCATTCAACTGAGATTGGGGGAGAAACGTGCATACACACTGCACACATCACGAATTCGGTGTAATGGATGTTGCAAATGGTCATCATCATGGTCGTCAGTATTATCATCCCTTTAGCCGAGCCGTTGTCGAGAGAAAACACTTGCGACCGTCATTATTCTGCAGGATTGTGTCCATTTATTGTCCTTTTAGAACAAGTGAGCACGAGAGGTTTGTGGTCATTGCTGGTGCTGCGTGTTTACGTAATGCATTATGACGCCATTACATTGTCTGACTTACGAGCAATTTTGGCGTGATGGCTGTTTCCTGGCTTTACGAGATTTTGCCTGTGATGTTTGTTTTATATTGCTGATGCGTGGAATATTTTGGTTGAGTGGTAGATATCGGGTGAAGGGTGGTGAAGAGGACACCAACTGGAATGGGATTGGAGTGCACATCAGCAAATTTTCTCAAAAAGAGGAATGAAAACTAAGCGCACATACGTAAGTTCGAAAAAGCGAAAATACAACTTGGGATAAGTCCAAATCGTAGGCCCCCAATGCGGGCGTATTCCGAATAATGTCGAATAAGCAGCCTGTATCAGTCATAACAAACACCTTCAAGTGGATAGCAGACGATAATGTCTCGCACACTGGGCCAGTTTGGTCTAAATAAATCCCCTGGGGACTTTCTATGATTTTCCAAACAACATGTACTCACCCAACTTCATGGCCTTGTTCTCGTCGCGCATTGAATGACTCGAAGATGCCTGCGATATGCCACTGGACTCGGTGCTATGCACCAGCAGATTGTTCATGTCCGTCGGGTTCATGCGAAGACGTCGACGCAGCTTTGGCATATCAAATGGAAGATCACCCAAGTCCACCGATGTGGCACTGCCCGATGTACAGGTGTCCTAAAACAAAACACAATCAGATTGTAAGTCGCTCTCTTCTGTCTCTCGTCGCACACTTACCTGTTGCATCGTTTTTCTCCTTCTCAGCTTGGGCATATCAAATGGAAGATCACGCAAGTCCTGCGGTAGGCCAATCGCTCCAATTCCACTGTCCGTTTTATCGGATGAGGGAAAGTTCAACTTGGGCAGAGTGAACTTGTGCAGCCCCGAAGACTTGCCATCGTCGCCGCGCGAATGTAGCGAAATTCCACTATCCGAACCGAGTATCTCGTCAGCCAAATGCAAGAGTGTCTTGTTTGGTGGAGGCCTTCTCTGTTTTTTCAGGACCTCGGGAGCAGTCATACCCGCCTGTTGGTTGTTGTCCGCCAGAGCGGCCTTCTGCTCCTCTGGAGTGGCATTCTTTTGAAACTCGGACGCATCAGATGCCGGCTCTTGGGATGACTTGTCCGATATCGGACTGAGGATATGCAACTTAGAGTGAATGACTATGGGCGCACGCAGCGGAAACGCTAAACTCGAGCCAGACTCAGAACTATGTGAACTCAACGAAGTTGAGTGCCTTGATCCTGAGCTGGAAGTGCTGCGATTACCCTCGCTAGTGCTCGAGCGAAGCGACTCCATGCTGCCACCACTACTCGATGTGGCAATGCTCTCGGTCGAGGAATAATTGTGATTTTGCCTTCGACCGTTCGCCGGCGAAGAGTTATTCGACGACGCCTGCGCATGGCCAGCATGGTGGTGGTGACCGCTGCTGCCGCCACTCTTGCGCAGCTCCAGAACCCTGCCAGACTCGAGCACAAAAGAGCGTGGTCGGTCCGGTCGAGTTCTGGACTTTTCCGCAAAGCTGCTGCTCTGACTTTCGGCTGCAGCGCCTGCGTTCATGGTACGGTGACGCGTTGGTATCGGAAGACGGAGATCCTTTAGCCTCGGATGGGCAGCCGGGTTCGATGAGGGTAGGTTGGGTGCGCTCTTTATACTGTTCATGAAGAATCGATCGTGTTTGCTGGGGAATTTCATGGGCAGGGGCGCTGTTGACGGCGGTGAGGGTGTGTACCCGCGCATTGGTAGCTGCGAGTTGGACGTTGTATTGTTCATCTGGTCCACACTTGCGTTGTGATCGATGTGGACGTTCTCGAGATCACTCGATATCGCTGACACACTGCTGGCGATGGCTCCACCATTTGCCGTCGCAATGCTGGAGTTGATGGCGCCACCGCCAGTGGTTGTCGTCGCTGAGGCATTTGTTTTTTCTTGGATCGCTTGGTTTTTGGAATTCTTAAGGCGTTTGCCCTCGAGCCGGGTCTTCCGGTCCGACGAAGGCTTTGGCTTGGTGACGTTATTGCCATTATCGATCTGTAGAAGAACCGAGTGGTTTGTTATGCGGTCCACTTCGTCCAAATCATCGTCGGACTTGGCGATTTTGCAGTCGAAAGCGGTTTCGTAGAATTGACGTGTGCGTCCGCCAGACATCTCGCCTTCGTCCTCTTGTTCCGCTGAAGGTTTCTTATCAGCAACGGGGTTGTTTACGCTGGTCGTCGATGCTGAACAATCGACACACTCGTGCACACCCTGAGCATGCACATAGAAGATGCTTCTGGGGCGAAAATACTCGTCTAGGTCATCGCCAATGGTGGGAGCAGCACAAGCACAAACTGCTGGCCCTAACAACCGATGTGGCGGCATCGATTGCAACTCACTCTCGAGCGGAATAAACTCGTTTGGTTGCAGTTGGAGTTCCTCTGTGCCCACAATCGCACTGACACCTTGAATGTTGCAGGTCTGCCGGACAAGGGCCAATGCTCTAGCGTGCCATTCACGACGCTTCTGGCACTCGCTGCAATCCGAATCATCCGAAGTACTGGTCGACGGTGTTGTGCAGCGGATTATACGCACCCCGTCCTCAGTGAAGGAGTATCGCTTCGGTGTCTGCGGTTGTGGTATGTCAGGTGCACCCTCAGAATGTTCTCGCTCTACCTCGGGCACATCAAGACTCGTGCTCTTGCGATAGGCGCCCGCAGCAACTGGCGGCTGTGTTAGCTGCGGTGGTTCGGAAGCAGTCGATTGGCGACTCTTCTGCTTGATCTCCTTGTCGGTGTCCTTTACCTTCAGCAGATCAGAGTAGTAGTATGGCGATGGGTTTCGTTTGCTGTTTGCTGTCGCGTCTGCACTGAGGGTTGTTAGCTTGCGTGGGCTGCGGTGCAGCGGTGGCAATGGACGCACCAGGTCCTCCGATATGCTATCAGGTGAATTGAGTTCGGGAACTTTTACAGAGTTGTTGTCTTCATCAGCCGATGACTTGGGCGCCGACGAATCTGTGGATGAGAGAACGAACAACCACGATGCAGGTTACAGTTAATTACAGTCTCGCGAAGTTTATTACTTTCGCACTTTAGCTTTAATGGAATTAGACTGCCAAGCGAAGTGGAAAGTAAAACGACGACGAGGACGATGTCGTGGCTGGCTATGGAGCGATGATTTTCGATTTTACACTTGAGAGAGCATTCACCGGCTGCGTGGTGGGGGGTTGTGGCTGATAACATGAACAAAAACTTGTAGTTGAGGATTTATTCGTTTTACCCGCGGAAAGGATTGAAAGTCATATTGACAAGAGGCAGTTGAGAGTTTACTCATCACTGTCAAATTTGCGGATAATCCGCTTATCGTAGTGATTTTGGAGACGTCAATTAAAGTTGGTTGATAGGGATAAGTGGCTGGCTAAGTAGCATCAGCATCAACAAGTTTATATTTGGAGACTTGTATGCGGTTTTTTAGGTTATACCAAAGTTCGAGAACAAATGCTGGATCTTCTTAGTGAAAAGATGGAGCAATCTATTTAAATAATTAGCAACTGCTGTTAGGATAATTGTTTGCTGGTGATCATGCAGGTTGAGAGCAACTGGATTTAAGAAGCAGAAGAAGAGCGTCACATTGAAGATGGTTTGTAGGGGACACTTAGAAGTCTAGTACCATGGCACAAAAGCACTACTGACTTGTAAATGGCTGTAAGATCTGATGCAAGAAAAACTTGGAATGGAACGGACTAATCATTTTAAAAGAGATTTATTCAACGCCTGGGACTAAATGTCAAACCTGAAACCTGTGGAAACTATACCGCACACACTGGTAAAGCAAAGTTGAATAGGGGCCTCAGCAACCTCGGTGGACACACCTGACAACATTTGACTATAAGTAGGACTGCTCTAAGGTTGTTAAATGTTAATGCCTAAGCTTACGTCAGGCTTAGTCGCAAATTTATGCCAAGATAAAAAAATATGGGAGAAAGGTCTCGTGTACTAGGTGTGTACTAGGCCAAGAAGGAACATTCTTTTCGAAAACAAGTGCAAAAGTTGCAAGATCCCTACCTTGAGCCTAAAAAGACTCGCCCCAATACGAATTCAAGATTTAAGGCGAACATTCGATTAGAAAACGATTCTTTTCAGTACAGAAACAAGTGCTAAAGTTTGAAAACCAGTGTTCCGAGGCTAAAAAGACTCGCCCCCAATAAGTCTTCTAGATTTAGGGCCAGCATTCACTCAGATAAAATGTCTCTTCAGTTAAAACCAATCTCTAAACGTTTCCAGGAAATTGCATGTACCTTTCATCAGCGAGGTCTGTGCTTTCCCTTCCACGGAACATTTATCTCCCCAACACGATGTTCCTTTTAAATATTCCAGCATCGGTTACCCATCCCCCTCGCCTGCTATACGGCGAACACATCACAACAACCATTGATTCAATTCAATTAGTAATGGGGCAACAACTGTTCGCCACCGCTGTCAATGTCTGTCCCAGCCTCTAGCAGCAGAGCTCAACTATATATGCCATGTCGCCCCAGCTCTCGCGACTTCTCGATAAAAGCAATAAAAGCTTCCATTTGAACGCTGCTGATACTGCTGTACCCATATACAGGGGATGAATGCGCATCACATGTGTTCGAGTGTGGTCAGAATTTTGAATTTAAACAGGAGTGCACCATATGCCGCCACAAAACAAAAGGGCGCCCTCACACAAAAAAGATGGATTAACTCTCCGACTGCATCTCCGTCATGTGATCCATTGGGTGATTAAAAAAAGAAGATAATTACTCTCTAACTCGCTCTCAAGTGTATAATCGTCGGTGCAGCTATATAGAGTGACAGCACCCGCTCTGTAAGTACCCACTTACCCGAACTATAATTAC
Source organism: Cheilosia vernalis (assembly GCA_949126925.1). Taxonomy (NCBI): domain Eukaryota; kingdom Metazoa; phylum Arthropoda; class Insecta; order Diptera; family Syrphidae; genus Cheilosia; species Cheilosia vernalis. The sequence goes on along the minus strand of OX421360.1, from coordinate 6,314,431 downwards.
TACGTTTATGATCCTTGCGAGGTTTGCTCTTCTTGTGATAGACTTTTTTCGGTCGCTTGGTATCCTTGGGGTCGGAATAACCCTCGATTAGTTTCACCGATGCTTGTTTTATCGTATTCGGGAGTGGTGGATGATGATGTGATCGTTGTTGCGTCGGCTGATGCGAATGTAGATGGGTGGCTGTGCTACTGGTTGTGGTGGTGGTTGTATTGACGTTTCCACCGGACGAGGATGGTGGTGGTGGAGGCGGTGGTGCGGCAGCTCCTACAGCCGCCGATGGTGGTTCTATAAAATTTACCTGAAACGAGACCGAAGAGAGAAACAATAATGACTGGCAGTTAGTTATGGTCGATTCGGCTGCCATTCTATTGAATTGAATGGCAAATGGGTATATTCCAGTGGACCGAGGGAGTTGTTTGTTGTTTGCAGGCAATTGATTTTGTCAGTGTAATCGTAGCTTTAAATACTTGTCAACAGATGAAGTATTGCTTCCGGAGGGGAGTTTAATATTTGCACAAAGTATACGTGGACGTTTGAATGATTGGAAATGTAAAAGAGTGTGTGGTGTACGTTTTTTTTTAAAGATGTCATAACTACTATCTCTTTCTTGTTTTTGAGAGCTGGAACTTTAACGTCAAATTTAAAAATTATTTCATCGAACTATTAACCGGAAAATATCATCAACGAGTCATCAAACGTTTTCCCTCGAGGTAGCCTGCATTCGGGTGGAGTTTGGAGTTTTTGGTGACTATAGCTTAAGGATATTTGACGGTCCTGGAGGAACCCCAAAAAGTGCAGATCAATACCTACCCTACCGCTACCATCCGCATTTTTCTACTTTTCGGAACCGCTGTCATGCTCTTCAGATGTCCAGAAAGGCGATGGAGAACGCTTTCTGCTCCATTAAAGTTAAGGAAACAGTCCAACCAATACTTTTGATGACAATGCTCTGTCATATGACTTTTTCGAAATCATATTCGTGCGAAACTAGCAAGACATTAGTATCACGATTTTTCACATTTTTCACGAAACTGTCTGATTAATTGCATGCACAGATGAGATTGACATCATTGACATTGACAGAACTCAGTGAGCTGTGCGTGACTTACTTTTTTGAGAATATTAAAAAAAAATGTGAGAAATTCATTTCCCCTCTTTTCATTTCTTCGTTATTTTCTACTCGCCGAATTTCGACTTACTGAAAAATGAAAACTGCCAACTAAGTGACAGCTCAAAAGTTTGACAAGTAAAACTATTTATTTTCGGCTTCAACGGCGTCAGAGGAACAAGTTATAACTGAATGTTCTCCTAGAACATATCAGCGCATTCAAATGGAAAGTTTAATAGGTATTTAGCTTCTAAAAAATTCAATTCCAACTTATTTTGTAGATGCTGCAATTTACGATTATGTCAAAATGACTTTTCGCAAACATTTTGTAAGAAAACCGATCAGGTACTTCTCTTGACATTTTTCATTTTTCTATGCTGAAACCTGAAAGTACAAGTATTGCTATTGCTACAGATTCATCAAAAATGCGTTAAGTTGCGAATGAGGGCGAACAAAATTTGCTGTCAACAAAAAGGGACACTCTACATTGACAAATCGGACTTCTTGTCATAATCGATAGCTTTGAGTTATATTATATGGGACTTTCGTGCAATAATGACATAAATAACCAACGCTACAAAGTTATGCTGAAATTGGCAGCACTTAAGTATTTGCCAGTTTATTTGATTTTCAAACTGGGCTTTAAACGGCAAAGGAAAAACAAATTAATTGTGGACGTTTAATTAACTCGCTAAATTTTTTTTTTTTTTTATTTTTTTTTTTTTTTTTTTTTCCGAGGGTAGGTGAAAATCTTCCAAAGACACTATGAGAATAGCAAGCGCGTTCTCATAGTAGTGTCAGATTTTTACTGACTAAAAACACCACCCTTCTAAAGATTGTTAGATACTGCAACTAAGATAAAACTTATCAAGCAATTTTTCTATCATTAAATAAAAACTTATGACAGGTTACTTTCCAATGAAAGATACTGCGTGTTCCGCAAATTAAACGCGGTTAATCTTATCTTGCCAAGTCGAACGGTTTCGTTCTTTGTAGTCGGCGCAATAAATTGCTCTCGTCCAAGATTTGTCGGACTGTATTGTTGATATGTCCGATTAGTCGGTTTCTATGCTTTCTCGCGAAGCTTCTAGTTTCAGCTTCGATTGTTGGAATTCCGAGATCCCTATGGATATCGTCGTTTCTAATATACCATGGTGCTTGTACAATTTCTCTAAGAACTTTATTTTGAAAAGTTTGTAGAATATTGACATTTGTTTTTTTGGTACAACCCCAAAGTTGTATACCGTAGGTCCACACCGGCTTTAGCACTTGCTTGTATAAAAGCAGTTTGTTCTCAGTACTGAGCTGGGAATGTTTTCCGAGTAACCAGTACATTTCTCTATATTTGATATCGAGTTCTTTACGTTTCATTTTCACGTGCGAACTCCATTTCAGCTTTGCGTCGAGTGTCATTCCCAGGTATTTGGCCTCGTTTGCAAAGGGTATTCGGGCCAAGTTTAGAAAAATTGGTAAGTCATTAGTTTTCTTATAAGTGAAATTCACGTGAACAGATTTAGTTTCGTTGAGGGCGATCCGCCAGTTCCTTGTCCATTCATTTACCTTATTCACTGCGGCTTGCAGTTTTGTAGTCGCTTCTTCGATTGTATTACCTACAGCTAGGATAGCTGTGTCGTCGGCGAACGTAGCAAGGGTAGTGCCATCTTCCCTTGGTATATCGCGAGTATATAACACATAGAGAAGCGGACCAAGGACGCTTCCTTGCGGTACCCCGGCCGAAATTTCTTTTAGCTCCGAGTATTCGTTTCCATTTCTAACCCGGAAGAGTCTATTCCCGAGATATGATTCTAGAATATCATATAGGCTTGCGGGGAGAACTTGTCGTAATTTAAATTTCAAGCCGTCGTGCCACACCTTATCAAAGGCTTGTGAGACGTCAAGGAATACACTTGAGCAAATCTTTTTTTCTTCAAATGCTTTCTCGATTACGTCAGTAGTTCTATGTACTTGGTCAATCGTCGAATGCTTGGTTCTGAACCCAAACTGGTGGTCAGGGATAAGATTATTGTCTTCAATAACCGGCTGTAGGCGCCTAAGCAATATTCTCTCGAAGACTTTGGAAATGACCGGAAGAAGGGAAATCGGTCTATACGATTTTACTTCATTTGGCGGTTTTCGTGGTTTTAAAACCATTATGACCTCCGCGACTTTCCATTGACTCGGCACGTGTTTTAGTCTGAGCGCAGCATTTATAATATGAAGGAGCTTAATTAATGCTTTCCTTGGAAGAGCTTTGAGAACTTCTCCGGTGATCAAATCATAACCAGGAGCTTTCTTAGGTTTTAGGGATTCGATTTCACGTTTTAGTTCCCTTAGCGTTGCTCTTGTGAGTGTTGAATTGTCAGGTTGTAATTCCGTCCTATTAGTATTGTCGTAGATCGCTTGGCCATCGTACGGTTTAAAGGTTTCTTCTAGATGAGCGGCAAAAACGTCCGCTTTTTGCTTATCTTCCCTTGCCCATTCATTTGGATTTATTCTAATTGGCGGCGCGGGGATTTTGGGCCTTTTGGTGCCTTTTACAGCTTTCCAAAGTGAATAATTGGAATCTTTTTTCGCTGTTAAACTTTCAAGGTAAGAACGCACGATTTTTAAAATCCTTAATGGCTGTCTTCAACAAATTGCACAAATAATTCAAATGTGCTTTATGTTGCGGAGCGCGACTCTGTTGCCATTTCTTACGCGCCTTCCTTTTTTCGTTGACCAATTCTTTTATTTCGGGAGGATATCGTAGCCCGTATTTGGCCGGCGTTTTCCTTGGATTAGGCGTATTATTCCAGGAGGCGAGCTGTACGATCTCGACTTAGCGATCAACTACAACTTCAAGTTCATAGGGTGTCGTAAGTGGGACACTCAGTTCAACATTCTCTTCTATTTCGTTCCTAAAGCCTTCCCAGTTAGTGTTTCTACCAGTTAATCTCGCTGGCTCTAGGTTATTGGCTAATTTTACACTCAATGTTAGAATAACCGGTGAGTGGTCAGATGATAGATCAAAGCTCTCTTCAACTTTAATGTGGTTGGTAGGTATTCCTTTCACGACGAAGAAATCTATCAGATCAGGTAGTTTTGAAGTATCAGTTGGCCAGTAGGTCGGTTTGCCCGTCGAGAGGAAATCGCAACTGTATTCCATACCTGCCCCATAGAGCATTCTACCTTTTCGCGAGATGTATCTGGAGCCCCAGAACGTGTGCTTCGCATTAAAATCGCCGCCAATAACGAAATTTGGTTTGAGCGATTTAAGCAGGTTAGTAAAATCACTTTTTTCAAGCGCGGAACGCGGTGGACAGTAGATAGATGAAATTCTAAGAGTACGCTGACTATTTTTAACTCGAATCGTGCACAGTTGCATAGTTTCAAGCTCTATCTTCAGGTCTTCGTATTGTTCAATGCAGTCTTTAATAAGCAATGATGATCCACCTCTGGCGTTCCCCGATGGGTGACAAGCGTGGAAATCATTATATCCTTTTATTCTTAAATTCGATCCTTTTTTCACGTGAGTTTCAGAAATCAAGCAAATGTCAATATCTTTCTCGCGTATGAATATTTCCAATTCGCCGAGTTTTTGTAAAAGCCCGTTTGCATTCCAAGTGCATATTTTTAACATTGGTTTTTCATTCATGTTATTTTTGAAGCACGCGTTTTCCGTGAATTATTTTCGAGCTTAACCAAGCGATCGAGAATAATTTTATTTATTTTGCTTTGTTCTTCAAGTTTCTCGAGAATAATGGAGAAAACACGAGAAACAGGGTCCGGCGAAGTTTCAACGTTTTTCGCTACTTCGAATGCCGCGGCCTGAGCGTAGGTCTGCACTCTGGCTGTCCGAGGGCCACTATTCGATGGCTTTCCTGATAGTAACTTTTCAGTAGCGTTTCTTTTGATAACAGAGGTCGAGGGCCTTTCAATTATCTCTCTTTCTCTGACAATGCTACGCTTTTGAACCGGAGGTTTTATATTGCCTATTACCTCCTGGGCGGTCCTACGCTTTACCTTGGTAAGCGGCTTTGTTTTTTTATTTTGGCTTTTGAGTAGCGCATCTCTCCGTTTTTGCAACTCCTTAGCTACTTCACAGCCTCTATAATTTGCCGGGTGCTTTCCCTTACAGTTAGCACAGGTAGCAGAGGATTTTTTATTTGCTCCACAGTCTTGGGAGAAATGACTTCCGGCGCATTTTACACATCGCGGCTCTTTTTTGCAATACATTTGCGTATGATTGAATTCTTGGCAACGTTTGCACTGTGGAATTATTTTCAAATTTCTGCGCATGGACTCGATTTTTACCACAATATTAAGTATGGTTTTAATTCGGTAGATATCTTCGATATTATCAGACCTATCGAAGGTAAGCATAAAGAGCGGAAGTCCACGCCTTACTAGGATGTCCTTATCTTCTTCCGTTTTTTGCTTCTCTTTCTTGATGATATTTACGGCATCAAGAATTTTAAACCCTTTGGAACGGAGGTCATTTATAACCTCATCTTTGGTGCATGAGGGGTGGAGTCCCCTCGCTGCAACACGATGTGGCCTTTCTGACTTTATTTCAAAAGTATACCACTGGATCTTCTCGGTGTTTAGCTTTTGGGACACTACCCGGTAGTCTTCGTGGTTAACGACGTTAATTTTCCACGCATCATTCCTCAAAGATGTTACCTTAAATTCCGATGTTATCGTTCCTTTAAGGAGGCTGTATAACTTATTATAATCCGCTACCCCAACGACGTTTATTGGAGGTGGTGGACGAATTTGCCCTCGGAGTTGTTTTTCTGGCGGTACTTTACGCGTTTGTTCTCTTAGAGGCTCGACTTCAGGCGAAGAACCGGCTCTCCTTTTCTTACTAGGTCTTTTCTTAGGGACCCGATTCGTTTCGCGTGCTAGCTCTTCTTCGTCAGTGTGGTATTCCTGACTAGGCAAGCGTGGTGGAGTACCTTCGCGTTCTTTCTGAGAATTAGTGTTCCTTAGAACATTATTTTCTTCTTTTAACAGTTCTATCTCTTTCTTCAGAGTTTGATAGAGTAGATCCATTTCCTTAAGCTTGATTCGGAGTGTTTTAATTTCTTCCTCAGAGCTTATATCTTTCACTGAGTCCCGTTTTTCACGCGCTGGCGCTCCCGGCGGACTTCTTTTCCCGGGGTTGTTCGATCGTGATGGAGGCGATCGAGATACCCTTGAACTTTTAATAAAAGGGTTAATGGACTGCAATAAGCGGCTCTCCCCAGAATCCGTAGAGCCGACCTCCGAAGAGGGTGGATTTTCCAGTAAAGCTGGACTGCCACCTGGGGTAATTAATCTTTTCGTTTTGTTCATTGCATTTTTTGTATACACTACACGCTCGGTATACGGAGGTTGGATTTTAGTCGCCTCTTACGACAGGCATGCCTACCTCGGGTAAATTCTAACCCCTACCCGAAGGGGGTAACTCGCTAAATTGATGTGCAAAAATTTCGATTGTACTAGACCGTTGTCGTTTATGGACGTGAAGCCGACGAGTCAAGTGTTAGTCAAGAAAATCCTGCCTGCATATTCAGTTGAGAGTTCGAAGAGTGAAATTTAAAATAAACAGAGTGCCGCGGCAGAATTGTTAAAACTGAAGAGTCGAAAAAAGGGTCGGTGAGAGAAAAAGGTCTCACTTCTAAAGCTACTATTCCAATTTCGTGTTGTGATAGGCAACCTTGTTACATTTTAAATGTACTTATTTGAAAATAATTTTTTTTTTTTTAAATGTATGAAGGGCCTTTCCAAATAAAAAAGGGCAAAATCTAACAAAGGTAACGCTGACCGCGAGAATACATAAACAATTCAAGTTGCATGGTTAAGGCCTTAGGATACCTAGTCCCGACAAATCTAGTTGACGTTTTACATAAGGTATCCGAATTCCGAACGTCCCCATTCAGCCACATACGAACTGTGAAAAATAACGCCCACAACAATCTATTCGACTTAAACTAGGTTTTTGAATGTGTTTAATTTAAAATCCAAATGAACTTGTCAAATCATTGACAGCTGTGTAGCTTGCCATCGATACAGAAATATACGCTTGGAATGGGAAGGAGAATCTATACTTAAGTCAGTGTAAGTTTTTGTTTTTGTGACTAATAGAACTTACTGATGACTTTGTGCCTAGTCCGAACGACTAATTAAAACAAAAACTGTAGCAGTTTGTCATTTGTCATACTCTGGGATGTTTGACAGAGGTTCGCGGGAAATGGCACAGGGGAATAACCTAAAGTTGTTGTTTGTGTTTTTTTTTTCGGGGATCGGACTGGAGACTGCTCGCGCTAAGTAGTTCGGAAGGTTTTATTTTATTATATGGGAGGGAGGTACCCAAAATACGAATGATGTTAAAATGAATATGAAAAAACGCACCAACATTTAGAAATAATTATAAATATCGTTCTACATACTTAGAATTGATTTTTAGTTCGGACTGAAAAACGAAAAGATTTACCAAAGTTCATTCTTCCCCTAAGAAGCCGCCACTTCCCATTTTAATAGATAACTTGGGAATCCATTTTGAACATCTCTCACCTAAAATGAACGTACTAAAAACGTAATAAAATTCCAACTCGAATAATGATGATGAACCATGAACGCAGCATTCGCTAAGTTAAGGTCCTTAAACATCGTATCTCACTTTCAATCAGTGCACCCTCTCCCGATTGAAGGCATAAATACTCATCCCACGGGCAATGTCAATAATTAACAATAATCTAATAATTTTCTCAACCCCGGTAAGTCGACGAGCTGCGGCTTTGTCGACGTCGGAATATCATTATCTCACCATTTGCTGAATGGCCAGCACTTTGTTCTAATTATTTCTAAATGAAATCTTCTCGTAAATTGTAAATTTCACTGCTCCCCCATCTCCAACCCTTGTCAAATACAGTACATCCCGCAGAAACATAACACACTAATGCGAAGATCCGAAACCATACCAAGAACATGCAAGAAAAAAAAACAGAACATGCCTCGCGGAAGATGTGCTCGTAAATTAAAGAACATTTCATTTAATTAAACAAAGTTGTGTTAAGTTTAATTGCCAGAAATGTAGTAGATCTAAGAGAAGCTCTAAACGCGGATGAAGTATCGCGTATAAGGATGCTGCAGAGAGAGAGACAATATCAGTGTGGAGTGTGTTCGGAGAGGTGCAAATGTTAATGGAAATCTTTACACTTCAGGGAACTTTGAAGTCAGATAGGTAACAAGGACACGTTAGTGGGAGCCGCGCGTCGCCTCCAGTGTGACGGGGGTGTAATGCGGATGCGACATTAATTTGTTGCCGCAGGCGATGAGGTTTTTTTTTTTATTAAAGAACTGTTGCCGATGGGTTGTAATTATATATGTATACCACCACCTTCGGATATAAGGCAGAGCGACGCACAAAATGTTTGATATAAATCTGGAGACTTTTCCATCCAAAAAAAAATGTCGAAAGGGAATGAGAAAGTGTTGATTTTATTAGACATAGTCGAGCTTAAATTTATAAGATTTGGAAGCTAAATTTGTTTAGTTTTTTAGACTCTGAAAGGTTATATGTGGGTTGACAGTTTCGCTAATAGAAAAATTGAAATGTCACTCAATGTGTGTATAGGACTTTAATTTTATACTCATATTTAATAAAAGCAGTAAATGCATTTTGTTTGAAGAGGAAAAAGTTAGTAACACAACCGAAGAAAAGATCAGTGAAATTGCAAGAAATAATTTAGAACTGTCTTATGACGTCTAAAGTCATGATCAATTTAAATTAAGTGTACCGGCATTCAAAGTAACTTTACGTCGACTAAAATAAAATAAAACACGTTACACATTAAGCTTAGCTGAGCTAAATTAAAGCGAATTCCTTTAGCCGAGCTCGAGCTTAAAAATCAAAATTGCTGTAATTATAAATTTAGCTAGTGACATAAATCAATTCAGACGGATATAAGATTAAATAAATAATAGTGCTTGTTTGAAGTCAAATACCTTTGTATCTATTACAAATTTCCACTTTGGATGAAGAATATGAACTCGCTTTATTAATTGAAAAATCCTACTATTTATACACACAGTATTGTTGAGACATCAATATTGGGTAATTAAAAATTGCTTATGTTGATATTGGGTAATTAACAATTGCCTATGCTAAACGCAAGTAAAGAAAACAAAACTTGCTGATGGCAAATTTAGGTCACCGGTCGCATTGGTGGTTTAAGCTGAGGCGGCTTTTCCGACGGCCCAGAGGTTTTGTGCGAGATTGCGTATTCCTTTACTTGCGGAAGTGTATTTTGTCGAAGTGACGTATTTATTGTAAACAAAAATTCCCGCCGAGGAAGGTGATTAAGCTGTTTCGGTGACTTTGAGGGATATTGAGTCGCAAGGGTGGGTAGGATTGCGCGTTTCGATCGTCTCTGGGAATAGCTAGCGGTGATACCATCTTTAAAGCTCTTGGCCTCCAGTAAAAGGGCTTCTTTTACAGCTTGGCAGTGCAGGTTGAGCTTACTATGCACATTGTTCTGATACTGATTACAAAATTCAGAAAAGTCTTCGAGAAGGGTGTCAATAGAACGTAGATCGGAGGTGATATTCAGCGAAGTTTCAACGGAAAACTCCAAGTTGAATAGTTTAACCGAAGCTTCTTCTAATCGTTGAATGTGGATGCCTGGTGAAAGAGCTTGGATAGTTAAGCCACTGGATGACGGGAAAGTGAGAGAAAGCCAACACAAGAGAGCTCTAGTAAGCAGGGTGACGGTGCGATTTTGCTTTCGATTACTTCTGCGTAAGGCTGGCTCGTCTTGGGCTCCATCTGGGAAGAGTGGAACCAAACGATTTGTGGCGCGATGCACGACTTCCCGCTTTGTTGTTTTCACATCGACCCTACGGACATTCCCCGAATCATCCGGATAACATTCAATGATCCGACCCATTTTCCAGTCTGCAGGAGTAATGCTTGGTTCTTGGAGTAATACTAAATCTCCTATAACGAGCGTTCGGGTGGGAAACTTCCATTTGTTTCTTTTCTGTAGATGGTGAAGGTACTCCTGGTGAAACCGCATCCAAAATTGCTGCTGCAGTTGTTGTACTTGCAACCAGCGTTTTGTAATTGGAATAGCAGTTGGAGGACCAGCGTCGATTACGGAATTCCTGAAGCTGCGTTGTGTGATGAAATGAAATGGAGTAAGTGCTGGTGCGTCTTCGGCTTCTGACGAGTCCGGGTGCAAGGGTCTGCTATTTAAGATACCTTCAATGCGGCATAAGAGGGTGTTGAATTCCTCATAAGTTAGGTTAGTGGCACCGGACATTTTCTTCATAAAATGTTTCATGGACTTGACGGCAGCTTCCCATAGTCCACCGAAGTTGGGGCTTAATGGTGGGTTAAGTTTCCAAAATATTTCTTGGATCGCCAATCGCTCCTTGCTGTGATTAGTGATCTTGATCCATTCTTCGTTGATCTTTCTTTTAGCTCCGATAAAATTTGTACCGTTATCGGAGAGGACCAGTGAAGGCCAGCACCGTCTATTCGCGAAACGTGTGAATGCTACTAGGAACATATCGGTGCTTAGATCCGAACAGATTTCTAAATGTACAGCTTTTGTTACCAAACAAACAAAGACTGCCACCCAGACTTTGATAGTTTTTTCGAACCTGAGTGCGCTGGCTTTTATAAGGAATGGTCCGCACAAATCGACTCCGATTTTGCTAAATGCGGGTGCTGGATTAATGCGCTCCGACGGCAGATCCCCCATGATTGGTTGAATAGTTTTAGCTTTCCATCGGATACATACTGGACAGCTCCGGATACATTTCTTCACTCGTGCTTTCACTGCAGGGATCCAGAATTCTTCTTTTATCAGATGCTCTGTCAGAGAGTTTCCACTGTGATGGTGGTCGAGGTGAGTCTGGCGGATAATCAAATCGACTAAGTGGCATTTGGTTAATATGATTGGATGCCGTTGGCTCTCTGGTAAGTTGGCAAGGGAGATCCTTCCCCCTGCGCGAAGAATTTCATCGGGACCAAAAATTGGCATTAAACCGCTTAGCCAGCTTCTTTTTGGAACAGATGTCGATTTTTTGAGGTGTGCTATTTCGGTTCCAAAGATTTGGTGCTGCTGAAATCGGAAGATTCTCGCTTTAGCGTTGGATATTTCTTCTGAGGTTAGTGGGCCGGTTGGCCGTGTCTCCTTTTTACTAGCCCATCGAAGGCAATGGGCGATGACTCGCAGTAAACGGTTAAGGCCGGAAAACCTTTCGATGAAATTGTCTTCCTCTGGCTCGTTTATGGTGGCATGATTTATGGTGGACCCTGTTCCCTTGACAGGGGTTAGCGGTAACGGATCGTGTATTAACCAAGCTGGGCCTGTGAACCAGAGCTGGCAGTTGGCTAAGTTGCATGGTGTAAGTCCACGTGACGCTGGATCTGCTGGATTTTCAGCAGATTTGATGTAGTGGAGATCCACCGGATTGATGATTTTTCGAATTTTGTTGACTCTTGTTTTCACAAATTTGTTGTTGATTTCGTTATTATTTCGCACCCAGCCGAGGGCAACTTCACTGTCGGTATACGCGATGATAGTGATATTGGGAGAGTGAAGCTGACTTCTGACCTGACCGTAAAGTTCCGTGAGGAGCACGATTCCTTCAAGTTCCATCTTAGGGATCGTGCATAATTTGCTTTCTTTGTTTGCTTTAGTCTTAAGTGGAGTGACACGACCTCTGGCGGCAAGGAGGCGGATGGTGTAGGTTGATCCGTTCCCGGTTTTTTCACTCGTTTTTATTCGGCTGTAAACTACTGCTGCGTACCCGTCTCCTGAGGCATCGCAAAATCCGATAAGCTGGATGGAAGTGTTTTTATTTCCCCCGATCCAGCGTGGTATTTTGATGTTACTGAAATATGAAAATGTTCCTAATATCTTGCGGAACTTCATTTGTAGTTTTTCATCTATCAGATCATCCCAGTCGTACTTAAGCATCCACAATTCCTGGATCATTATTCGGAGAAGCATAATTACTGGGAGGATCCAACCCATAGGATCGTAAAGCGAGGCGGCTACGGATAACAAGCCTCTCTTGGTGAACTCGATTTTGTCTGGATTGGAGATTTGGAAAAAGTACATGTCCTCTATTTGGTTGTAATTTAACCCTAGAATCTTCATTGTTGGATCGGAGTCTGCTTTGTAGGCGCTGAGTTTTTTGGCATCGTCCACGTTATTAAGGACTTCTAGCTTATTTGATGACCACTTTGTCAAAGACAGCTTCCCGGCCTCCAAGGTTGCGGCTATCTTATCGATTTGCTTTTGGCATTGTTCAACGCTATCGGCTCCGTGAACCAAATCATCCATGTAAATAGAGTTTTTTATGATGTCTACAGTCTCCTCATCTGGAGCGTTATCTTCAGCGATCTGGCGGACCGTTCGTATAGCTTGCCATGGTGCACAGTCGACCCCGTATGTCACGGTATGTAAATAGTATTCCCCTAGAGGCTCGCTTTTGTCCCGGCGCCAGATGATTCTGAATTTTTCACGATCAGGCTCAGGAATCAGGAACTGGCGGAACATCTGTTTCATATCGCTGGTGAATATGATTTCATATTGTCGATTTTGATGAATAATATCGAAAATGTGGGCTTGCAATTTAGGCCCAGGGTGGATAAGCTGATTTAGAGAGACTCCGTTGCTTGAGGGTGCGCTGGCGTTAAAGACGTTCCTTAACTTTGTTGTAATTGCGTCCTTGCGAATAATGCTCATATAAGGAATGTAGTAATCATTTCCGGTTTCGTCTCGCTGTCGTTCAGCTGGAACCGGGGACATATGATGAGATGCTAAATACTCTTCCATAAAATCATTTGACATCTTCTTGTGGGTTTCATTTTTCTCCCAGCGATTTTCTTGACCCATGTAAAATTTTACAGCCATTCTAAATGAGTTTCCTAGTGCAGGAGCGTCCACTTTCCAAGGGATGGGGACGATGTACCGACCGTCTTTGGTTCGGGAGTGTTTCTCCATGAATAGTTTTTCGCAATACAAATTATCGTCATCGTCCATGTTTGCTTTGTTGGCGGGCATATCCCAAAAATCCATTAAATTGGCTTCGAACTCTGAAAGCGTTGTGTAGACTGAAGTTTGGTTTCCAATACCGCTTCCCGGGTCTCCAGATACAATCCATCCGCCGAGATAAGTATTTTGTAGCAACAGTCCATCCTTCTTTTCCAGTCCAGGGCGTAATACAGTAGAGTATACCGGTCCACCTAGTAATAGAGGTATGTGAGCAGGTCTATTAAAATGTGGGTCGGCAAGCGGCTTGTCAAGTGTGGTCATCCAAGGGATGTGACTGGTCATGCTGGGAAGTGATCCAGTAACCCGTTTGACAACGAGTGCTTTTATATTTATAAATGGCAGTTCGGGATGATCGAGCTTTAGTTTGAGGCTAGCAATGGAATGGACTGTTCCTATCTCTCCACCTACTCCGATGACTTTGACTAGTGTTCGTTTTTTTGGTAACCGTAATTTCTGGACCAAATCTTCGGATATGTAATTGGCTTGGCTGCTCTGATCTAGTAAGCAGCGAATAGGAACGGTTTCATTATTTACCAAGAGTGTTGCTATGGCTGTAGGCAGGATCACATTAGATGATGCTTCCGACTGATTTTGGCATAGGTAAGTGCCGCTAGATGCTTGCGGTTCAGCCAGACTCGTAGTGGGTAGAGGGTGCAATGCCGTAATGTGAGATTCGTGACAGATTTCACATTTTAAAAACTGTCGTGATCTGCAAGGAGAATGATAGTTGAAGCGGTGCCTCGCGCAATATATGCAGATTTTGTGCGCCCGTAATAAGGTTTCCCGATTTTGGGAGGCCAGGAACTTTGGACAATCCATAACTTGATGTTGTTCAGTACAGATAAAACACTTTTTTGGTTGGTGTGGTTGGACGGTGGCATGTGTTTTGGTGTACGGGATACGGGACTCCTTCTTATGCGGCCTATGGCGATCATCTTGGCTTAAATGGTGCTGGTATTCTCTGAATAGGAAGTCCTCAATTTCGTTCAATGTCGGGAGTTTAGTGTTGTGGTTGACGCTATCTTCTAGCCTTCCACGGGTGATGGGGTCCAAACCTCGTAGGATGAGGTAAGCGATGATTTGTTCTCCATTTACTTCATTCTTTCTCAGATTGGCGACTCGCCCTTTGGTGTGGTGTAAGTAAGCAATGATCGATTCGGAATCACCTGGGACCGTAGGCCGTTGTGGTAGAGCTAACAAAGCCTCTATTTCTACTTTTGCCAGGTGCCTCGGGTTATCAAACGTTCGATCCAAAAGTGACCAGGCTATAGGATAGTTGTCCCCCGTCATGTTTATATCGTTAATCGCCTCCAGTGCTTTCCCCGTTAGCTTTGATTTGAGCAAAGAAAAGCTATCGATGTTTGACGCCCGACTTCTTATGACCAGGGAATTAAATTGTTCCTTGAATTCACGGTATTTTGTTATGTCGCCACTATACTCACGGAGACAAACTTCCGGGATTTTGATACCCATCCGGTCGGTATTTGATCCTTCGGCCTGCGACCTTTGCTCACGATTAAGCGTTAGTTGTGCTAAAGCATGTAGTAACGCTTCGGATGACTGCTGTTGTGGCTGTGGTTGTGGGCTGAGGGAGGTATTTAGGACGAACCCAACCCCCTGCACAAATGTATACGTGGGGTGGTCTGGGGTCGCAAAAGTCTGGGTAGTTTGTTCCTCGGGGTTTGCTTGTTTCTGCGATGTCCGTGTACAATTACTGGTTTTCTCTTGCTGTGGGCTCTCAGCGGGAGTCTGACTGGTTTCAGGACTGGCTGGATTTTCTTCATAGTCTGCTTCTTCTGCTTTTTTCTCCTCCTCTATTAACTCGGGGCAATTCTTCATTAAGAATTCCTGAATTTTTGTGTAGATGGCTTTAGCTGCCTCGTATTTTGGCAGAAAGGCGGCAGCGGTTGATCCGCTTAGGTCCATCATTGTGGCGTAGTTTGCCGCGATAGAAGTCCAAAGGCTCTTTGCCTTGCCGTACTGCCTTGCAAGCGTTTCCGGGGTACGCTTATCCAATCCCAGCTTGGAGAGATTAACTCTAATCTCCTCCAGCTGGACGATAACATCTTGAAAGTTATCAATAACTCTTTCAAGATTATTCATGTTGTTAATGTATATAAATATTCACGAACTTTCGCACTTTAGCTTCAATACTATATATATATACTATACTCGAAGGACCACTTGATTGAAGTCAAATACCTTTGTATCTATTACAAATTTCCACTTTGGATGAAGAATATGAACTCGCTTTATTAATTGAAAAATCCTACTATTTATACACACAGTATTGTTGAGACATCAATATTGGGTAATTAAAAATTGCTTATGTTGATATTGGGTAATTAACAATTGCCTATGCTAAACGCAAGTAAAGAAAACAAAACTTGCTGATGGCAAATTTAGGTCACCGGTCGCATTGGTGGTTTAAGCTGAGGCGGCTTTTCCGACGGCCCAGAGGTTTTGTGCGAGATTGCGTATTCCTTTACTTGCGGAAGTGTATTTTGTCGAAGTGACGTATTTATTGTAAACAGTGCTTTTTTGGTAAAAGAAATTAAAATTTTCATAAATATAGTTAAGCTGATTTGTTCGCAATTTTACGTAACTGCTGTGTAGTTGATAAATTTTACGCAGCGTTTATCAATTCGGGGGTTTTTGTAACTTTCTCACGTAGTAAACTAACGCTAAAGCCTATTTTATCTGTCAGTATTTTTGCCAAATTATGTTGTGTAAAAAGTGGAAGCAGTACCAGTTTAAAATTTATTTTTAAACCAGAATTTAACTTCATTCTAAGACCGAACTCTGTATACATATTCAAACACGTCAGAGATGTTAAAAGAACGAAAAGTGCACTACTGGGCCCCACAAAAAGTTGGTTGTTTTCTTTTTATTTTATTAGGTAGCTAGGTAGCAAAAAGCGCAGAAGCGATATTAGACAAAATATACTGTACGGAAATTATAAGAATAGTGTTAAATAAAGTGAGCTTTTGGCTTAAGACATATTCATCGATCTGTCAGTTTAAGATATCAGTGTAACATACAATTTTAAAAAGTTTTGGTTGGAGAGTTATAAGCGTCTAATGAACTATTTATAAGCTCTAACACCTTACAAGATTTTTATCGTTAAAGGACGAGCGTAGCACGAGTTTTTAGTCTGTTAGGTTATGTTTTTGTTATTTACTGGAATAGATTGGTGTTGGAGGTGTTTTAGGTGTCTGTCTATGGTTGGGAGTAGGGCTCCTTATTTATACCGAAAGCTTTACACTGATTTCGACGTGAGAGTTCAGTTCTATTTTGTTTTTTAACTTTCATTTGTTCAAATTGTAAAATATAACGATGAAAGTCTTTAGGAGCGGAGCTGACCTAAGATTTGAATCAACGTTGTTTATTATTCTCTACATACGACTTTTGAATGAAACTTTAGGTAAATAAATATGCGCCTTCAATGCAAGTTAGGATTTTCGACTTGGTTTAACTGTCTCGTCCCGTGCATAACTGGCTAACGTATCCCTGATGGCATAACACGTCGTTGTATTCCGATTTTGGGACCAAACGAATGTTTTTTTTTTCGATTAATTGGCATAAATAATAATAATAAATGATTAATAATAAACTTCGTAAATGCAAACAAATTCGATGCAATATTTGGAAACTTTTACATAAAACTTCGACCAACATTATACTATGTACGCTACAGTGAAGCTGAGAAAAAATGGAAAGGAACACTAAATTTGATTATAATAACGACCGAACGCTACCAAAACCTAAAATAGCAAACATCAGTTGAATTGGGACAACTACTCTACATAAGCCTAAGCCCTTAAAACCATTCTCCATAGATACCATATTACTTCGACTTTGACTCACATTTAAGGCAAAATCTATCCCGGATTATCCCCTGATTGATATCTTTAATTTCCTTCGAATTATTTGCTTTCAATACCCCGAGGCCGCTCTCGCGTATCTGTACTAAACTAATACAAATTTAAAAATAAAACGCTGCGTACTCAAGTCAATTCGGCAGACAAATCAGTTTTGGGCTGTTTTCTTTCTTACGTTGAGAGGCAATATTGGAGAAAGGGATAATCCTCTTGAGTTTTTTATCGCCAAGTAACAGGTATATACCAGCGGTCCTCGTCACCTTAAGACATTCCGTCGTCATCTTGGTAAAATATTTATTCTTGATTATCAATGAGAGGCGTTTGCATTTCTAGTCATCCTTTGGGTGTTTTTTTCCCTTCCTCATTGAAATTAATAAAGCAGGAGACGCTCCTGGATATGTTTACACGGGGAGGGTGTACTGCACAGCTCCCGCGGAGACATATATCCGGTTTGATTTTTTTTGGGGGGCGGAGTGAGGCTCCAAAATATTTTGTACACAAACAAAATTACATGAAATAATAAAGAGCCGACCCCTTGTGTAGAGATAGCGGAGATAGCTGATCCGCACATTTACAGAAAGGGTGGTTTCATATTTGTGTGCTCATATACAATATACAGCTCGGGGGCTGTGATGTGAATCAGATTCGGCGGCAGACACATCCGCATCACCCTATGTGCAGTGCCGTCAATAGGTGGAGGGCTGTTGAAGGGATTTTCACCACGGTAACGGTACAGAAAAACCTAAACCATGTGATGGCGGTGAGAGAGAGGCCAACAACAACAAAGCAAAAAAAAGGAAGAAAGGACTCTTGTTCGAACCATAAAAATGAAGTAGGCACTTGGTGCTATGCCGCCGCTGTTGATGTCCTGGCGTTCGTAGCGATGGTTTCTGTGGTACAGTTGGATGCGATTTGGGGGTGGTTAGACTTTGGTTCGGTTTTATGTTCATACGGTGTTCCTGTCGTTTTTCTGGTCTGCCACTGCGACCGGGGGTTTGGGTTGAGCGCAAGTATTCAAATAATGAAAGGAATTTTTTCATTATCAAAAATATTACTTTCTACAACGGGATGCCGCCGCCGCTGTCTGTGCTTATGATTTACTTGCACACCACGCTTCGGCTGAGGACTTGTACTCCTAGTTTGGCTTTAACGAAATTCTCTAATTAGATTTATCTAAATTGTGCACTTGACGAGCACAAACGGCCGGCGCGGGCGGAATTCATCTAGTCAATGACGTACTTGAGGAGGCATATTGTACTCGTATTGCAAGTAGGCATCAGCGGCAATGAAGATGGTTGCCAGGAGAAGGGTGCTCTCGGTTATTTGCTGGTTCATCCCCGCTGATTGGCAGCGAATTCTAATCAACTTTTCAACGATTTTGAGATTAAGAAGATGAAGGTATATGTTGGACAGGGCGAGGAGAAGGTAAGGATGACCACAAGTTGCGCATAAATGTTGACCGATTACTATGAAACGGAACCGCACTCAACCTCAGCTTACCTAACCTATCAAGTGCAATGTGTAGACTTGTTTGTGGAAAGGACAAAGGACAGAGACACTATGAAAAACATGGATGCTAAAAAAGATTTCAAATCCATGTCAGTTAAAATGCTTTTAAGCGAGTTTGAAATTCTTGGGCCAACCTTTCTTCATACTGGTATATTGCGGTATTCTTTGACCTTCAGAGGGCGTTTGAAACTGTATCTATACCAATCCTAATTGAAAAACTCAAGAAAAAAAAAATTGACAAAAAGGCAACAACGAACTCTCAGAATCATTGACGGTGGAATTGGGAGTGCCTCAAGGGGCAGTTCTGGGAACGTTACTTTTCCTAATATAGGGAGGGTTCTTCAGTTCTCGAAAATCTGGCTTTTTGCTGACGATGCATTTGTTTTTGTATCTGGCTGTTCGGTGGGTGAATGTATCGATGAATTAAATACCGATTTAGAAAATGTAGCAAATTATTTAAAAATTATTAAATTGAAACTTTATACTGGTAAAATAAAAGCTATGATCATAAATGCAGAATCAAGCAAACATACTAGCATTGACAATGTTATAATAGATAAATTTTATTGAATTAAGTACTTGGGTGTTACAATCAACAAACAGCAAAAATTTCATAAACACTTTAACAAAACTTGTAAAACAATTTCTCAGAAAATGGTTTTTTTTTAACGAATCAGACAAAAACTTTCAATAAATAGCTAGTTCGTTAAAAATCTATAACGTAATGATAAAACCTCACTGCTCAACAATTATATTCCTAAGTCAAAATCTAAAGAATGATTGCAAAAACTACAAAATGGGGGAATGAGATGGATTCTAATGTACACTACACTAGTCGGCATAAGTATTTTGACGAAACCATTTTCTGGCTATTGAATGAAGCTTAGCTTAGTATCGTTAAATAACGGGGCGAAAATGATGCGCAAAAGAAAGAATCTATTTTTAGCTCTATGCATGCCAAATTTTGTACCGTTTCCATTTTCTTTCTGCTGATAAGAATTCATGGAGACATCAAATTTTTGCGCGGCATAAGTATTTTGACGGAACCTTTGAGTATGTAAATATTTTTGCACTTTTGAGCACGTTAAAGCCAAACAACTTTTGTATTTAACTTTAATTGATCATAAACGCTGATAAAAAAACACATATTGATTACAAGGTGTTATAAACCATAGCTAAAAAGGCAGAGTTGAGTTTCGTTACCAGATCTTCGATGGTAGCAAAGTTTAACGCTGGAACGGCAGTAAAAGACATTGCAAAAGAGTTTAATGTGTCGCGTAAGACTCTGCACTATCAAATTTATAAGTTTAAGAAACATGACGACATAAGTAACTTAACGAGATTAGAAGCTAAGCGCAAAACAACGCCCGCTCAAGACCGAGTCCTTCTACGGGAATTTGAGAAAAAACATTTTTCTGAAGCCTCAATCTGCTGCATATCAATGGAATTTGACGGCCAAGAACCCAATCAGTGAGCGCACTGTCCGACAACGTTTGAAGAAAGGAGATTTTAAGACAATTAAAGCTAAGAAGTGTCATATATATCGATGGCAAACAAGCTTTAAAGACTGACCTTCGCAAAGGAACATCTGCACAAGCCAAAGGAGTTTTGGAGAAGCGTTTTATGGACCGACCAAAGATCCTTTGAGTATAACACTTCAAAAAACAACTTTTTTGTTAGATTGACAAAGGTAGTTGGGCAAAAGAAACGACCCGTTTGTCAAAAAGTGAGCCATGGCGGAGGCTCTGCCATGTTCTGGGGATGTGTGGCGTATAATGGACTGGTTGACTTGGTTCCTATCACCGGCTCGATGAACCAAAACCAATATTTAATGATCCTAAATGATAACGCCTTTACTTCTGGAGAAAGGCTTATTGGGGAATGATTTATCCTGCAACAGAATAACGCCCCGTGCCACAAAGCGCGAAAGATTTCTACATTTTTGAAAGATGTTGGGGTTAACACTTTGGACTGGCCACCTCAAAGTCAGGCTTTTAATATTATAGAAAACGTCTGGTCTCTTTTGAAACGCAAAAGAACAGTTTCGTTAAATAAAACAAGGGAGGAGGCAATTTCTGAGATCACTTCTCTTTGGGAAGAGATATCTCCAGAGATTCTCCAAAATTTAGTGGATTCGGTACCAAGGCGCCTTCAAAAAGTTATTGAAGCCAAAGGAAGATATACATTTTACTAACTTGTCTTCATTTTTACTTACTTTTGTTAAGTTTAAACAATGTTTTCTTAGTTTTATATTTTTGTCAAAATACTTATGCCAACACATGAAATTCCAAATTAATATATATCTTTTTACGCTTCTACGAAAAAATCTTGGTTTTTTATTTTTAAGTTTGAATAGGTAAGTTATATATAAAAAGGAAAAAAATAGGAGGAATTCTTTACAAAGCCGTTCAAAAGTTAAACGTAAAAATTCACTATTTTTATTTTGTCAACATACTTATGCCGACTAGTGTATGTTAACTCCAATTGTGCTTATGATTGGTACTCTTAAAATGGTTGACCATAAACCAAAGAGTATTAATGAATGTAACATTGAAGATATTTATACGTTCACCGATAGGAAGAACAAAGAACTAGAAAATATATCGGTATGCTTCACCAGAAAGCAAACTAAAATCGCAATGACAGAAAAGGCAAAAAACAAGAGAACATTAACCTATGAAGAAATATGTAAAAATATAAACAGAGAAACAAATTCTATGTACGCAAAGCAAAACATATACATTAACAGTGAGTTAACCGCACACTTCAAAAAATTACTCTGGTTAACTAAAACGAAAGCAAGAACGGTTAATTGGAAGTACGTGTGGATGAGAAACAACAAAGTTCTCGCGAGAAAAAGTGAGGGAGATGCTGTAGTAGAAATCAATTCAACACTCGATATTGAAAAAATTATGTAAACAGCAATCTCATTACGAACAACAGTCGCGACAAAAAATTTACAAACCCAAATGGAAGAATTAAATGAACAAAATGAACTTGTAAAAATTGAATTCAAAAATTTAGATAGCAAAGAAGACATGAAAAATTATATTAAACAAATAAATGGATTTTCATATTTCTTTTTAAATATACGTTCTATTAGAATGAATTGGAATAACTTCATTTTAAGTGTGAGTGAATTCGTTGAAAAAATCGATGTAATTGTGCTGTCCGAAATAAATATTAAAAAGGATGAGAACAAATATTACACCATCAATGGTTTTCAAAAACGATTTCCTATAATAGGTCTGATAAAAAAGGAGGTGGCTTAATGGTTTTTTTAAAAGATAATATAGGATACGTAAAAATAAAAATGAAGTATACATAGATACTATGAATGCATTTCATTAACCATCCAAAGAAGAACTTCTGAGGCCACACTATTTGCTATATACAGACCACCAAGACTTAGTGCAAATGAATTCATTACAGAACTAATGTCAAACATTGACAAAATCGATAAAAAACAAACTTTAGTAATAATAGGTGATATAAACATTAATGCAAATGATATTTATAATCCCATTGTTAGCAGATATCTTTCATTAATAGCATCAAGAGGACTCATTAATACAATTAAAACAGCTACGCGTGTCGATTTATCACGAAACACTGAAACTCTAATTGATCACTGCTTGATTAGAACAAATTACACGAATATTATATCAGCAGTTGTTGAACTAAATTTTTCCGACCACTATGGAATATACTGTGCCAATATTATCCCAAACGATAATCAAGAAGCAAACGTTCCCGAAATGTACAGCTATGTTAATAGTAGAGAGCTCTCAAGGAGAATCGAACAATTCAACTGGCAACAACTGGAAGTTTTTAATGATGTAAACGAATTTTACAATAATTTCAGAGACTGTTACGATACAATATTAAAATCGGTGACATATTATAGAAAAAACAAAAAGAGATCGACTGAGCATATCTGGATGACGGCTGATCTAAGGAACGCATGTCAAGAAAGAGATACTCTCTATAGACGATACAAAAACAATCGAAGAAACCAAGAATATGAAAGAGAATACAAAGCTTTTCGAAACCACCTAAACAAAAAGATAAATAGCACAAGGAACCATTTCTATAGGCAACAATTTTTAAAAACAAGGAATAATCCAAAAGAAACATGGAAGATTATCAATTCAATACTTGGAAGAAATTCGACAAAACTTGACGATACGTTGGCCAAAAACTTTTCCACAGAGAATTTTGAACATCTGGCAAATCAGTTTGCACAAAAGTTCTCTCTTGACATTAAAAGCACTGTACATATATGCGAACATAAATCTTATTCAGGTCATACAAACAGTGTACAACGATCAATGTACTTGTAAGATGTTAATATTGAGGAAGTGCAAACAATTCTTAAATCTCTTAACGATAAAAAGTCGGCGGGTGAAGATGGTATTCGACCAAAGGATTTAAAGGGCAACGCTGAAGTCAAGGCACCAACTTTAACAAAACTGATAAACTTGAGCCTGGAACAATCAATGGTCCCCGAAAAACTAAAGATATCCATCATCCGACCAATATACAAACAAGGTACAAAAAGTGAAATCGGAAACTATCGTCCAATTTCGATTCTATCTGTTATTGATAAAGTCCTTGAAGAGATTGTAGCCAAAAGGCTCGTTAAGTATTTAGAAAAATACAATATACTAACAAACAATCAGTTTGGATTTAGACAAAACAAAAGTATAAATAGGTTGCTCGGTGATTTCGCAAATCAAATTAACCAAAATCAAGAAAGGAATCTCAACACTGTAGCACTCTCTATCGACTTTAAAAAAGCCTTTGACACCTTATGCCACGGAAATATCCTAAAACAGATGGCAAAAGCGGGAGTAAGAGAACCTCTTCTGTCATGGTTTGAGAGTTACTTAAGAAACAGGAGATATAACGTTAAAATAAGACAGAGTCTAAGCGAAGAAATCCACGTAGAGCATGGAGTTCCACAAGGCTCAAAACTAGGACCCCTGATTTTTATTTTATATATGAACGAAATGCTTGCAGCTCTTAAAAAAAACACTGTATTTGCATATGCAGATGATACGGCAATTATTGTTAGCCATAAGGATGTTGTAGCAGCGGAAAATATGATGCAGAAAGAGTTCGATGTAGTAACAACCTGGTGTCACGACAATGGCTTGATAATAAATGCAAACAAAACTAAAGTAATGCACATACGTCCTCCGCACATTCTAAAGCACAAAATAACAATCAAAATGCACAATTATGATTGTTTGCACAAAGTTAATAATCACCAAGTTCTTCGAGCAGACGACGATTGCTCGATGACTTTGGATAATATATCTACATATAAGTACTTAGGTGTCATAGTTGATTACAACTTTAAATGGTGCTATCAGATAGAGGCACTGACAAAAAAATTAAGACAATCTGCATATGTTATTTTTCATCTTAGGCTACGGCCACGCAATGAGCGACGAGCGACTGAGCGACTGGGCGACGCAAAAAAATTAAAACACATGAAATCGTATGAAGGTGGCCACATAAACCCTGAGCGACTGAGCGATTTTTTAAGCGACAGAGCGACGTCGCTCTGCAACTGCAATCAAATCTGTTTTAATTTTTCAGTCGATCGCTGAGCGACGAAGTATAAGATGGACAAAATAAACACAAAAAGTTTAATTTCAGCTGTCCAAAGCCGTCCAGTCCGACAGCAAATCAAAAGATGGTACTGACATACAACAATATTACCAAAATCGATCTGGAAATCTGCGAAAATTTGGATATAAATGATGAAATATACAAATCTACATAATCCTCGATCTTATTTTCTATATATAAAAATGGTGCAAAAACGGCTGGGCCGATTTGGCTGAAATATTTCAGCGGTTCGTTATTATAAGAACAAGGTCTTTACGAAAGAAAATTTTGAAAAAAAACATCCAGAAAAGTCGGGAAAATGGAAAAAACGAAAATTGATTTTTTGTATGGGATTGTATGTGCGATTTTTCCCGAATGGCATTTCAAATGGAAAATTAGAAAATTCTTAGTGGAAAACTCAGATTTTTTTTTACGAAATTTTGCATTTTATCGCATGATTTGGATTTTGGACGATGTATCGCTGGAGAGCTGCATTCGTACAAATCCGTTGACAGCGTGACCAACGAGGATGAAGAGCCCAACTATCCGACCGACGCCGACGGTGGGATCGATCATAATCATGTTGCGGAATCTGAATCATCCGAAATTATGCAACAGTACGCTGTTGTCCGTCAAGAAGGGATGAACAATGTGATTAAAGCAACGATCATCCAGTCCAAATTTCAAGTCCTTATCCCATGAATTCAGATTATTCCAACTGATATCCCATTCTAATTCAAGCGGATCCAGTTAACCGTTCGATTAGCTTTTGCGATGACAATGAATAAATCGCAAGACCAATCGTTAGAGGTCTGTGGGATTAATCTTGAATTTCCATGTTTTTCGCACGGTCAGTTATACGTTGACTGTTCGCGCCTTGCCATCGTTGTTTGTTTTTGCGCCGGAAAACTGACTTCGACTCCATTCAAATAAATCACATTGAAATTTTAACTACATATCTGTGTCTTATGACTCTGGAGTTTATCTGAATTCGTTATATTGGGGGCGAGACTAAGTTCGCTGGGTCCGCTAGTAGATTTATAAATATGAACGCGACTTTCAACAAATAAGCTACGACGAACCGTACTTGACGATGGCATTTTCCCAATTAATCGCTCAGCGACGTCGTTCAGAAAATGGCCAACCATCGCTCAGATTCGTCGCTCAGCGACTCGTCGCCCAGTCGCTCAGTCGCTCGTCGCTCATTGCGTGGCCGTAGCCTTAGCAACCGATGTCCAGCATTTGTACTTCAACAATGTTACTTGGGTTACTTCAGCTTAGTGGAGTCTCACCTGAGGTACGGTATCATGGCATGAGGCAACGCGCCGCAGCAACAACGGCTTAAATCGCTGCATATCAGCATCCAAAAAATCCTAAAAAGGTCGCTACGTCAACATGGTGACAACAACAAACAGTTCTTAAATATAGAACAATTATATAAGATGGAGATATTATCAACTTTTATAGATGACAACACATACAAGATACCAACACAACAAGCTGTGAACACACGAAGGCGACAGCAACGCAAATTTTTGGTACCTAGGTATTTAAACGAATATGGGCGAAGAAAATATTCTGTAGCTGTTCGAACAACATTTAATGAGCTCCCATCATATCTCAGTTTAAATAACTTTCCAAAATCAAAATTCTTGAAAAGTGTTAAGGAAATGTACTTAAACCTAAATACGTGAATCTTCTTTTAATTGTTCTCTATTTTTCTTTTCCTCTTTTATCTTTTTATATGAAATCATCTGTTATACAAATTTGTCTTTTTATAAAATTCTTTCTTGTAAAATTATGAATAGTATTGGGTAGATACTCAAGATAATGAAATTAACCTCGACGACTGATCTTCTGCAGACAAGCCCTCTAGGCTAATTTAAGAAGTATCGGTTAATTTAGATTTTGTTTAAGCCTTCAACAAAATGTTAATAACATATATTAAATTAAATTACAATTAAGTTATCAATTAGTTATTTAGTGTTTTAAGAACAATTGTACAAAATTTCTAAAAAAAAGTTCAGAAGCAATCGCACATAAAATGTAAGAGTAGGTATATTGTTAGATAAAATGCGCTTTTAGGTTTTTCATTATATGGCAGTATAGGTACATATCAATTAACAATTCGCGCTACTAATAATCATTTTTAATGTTGAGGCTAAATTTTTGTAACTCACAATGGCAGATTTTTCCAAAATTGCGTAAAAATGTGTAAAAGCTAAAAATGGTTACAGAACATTATAAACATCTACCTAATGCACTATTTATAAGCTCCAATGTGAGTTTCTGATTGTGTAAGCTCTAAGTGGATGGAACTATACCAAGATGCATGTTTAATATGGTTGAAAAAAAAAAAGAAGTGGCCAATGTTTGCTACGAATAAGTTTTGCGTAGCTTTTATTGAATTTTCACTGGAAGTGCGGTACTGAATTTTAGGAAGATATATGAAAACAGATTTTATTAAGAAAACTTATATTACCTTTGATATGTATTTTGATCAAAATCGTTAGAGCGGTTTTTGTAAAATTTTGCAGACAACACAGTAGCAAATATTGCAATGTTTATAGTTTGACAAATACTATTGCTTAACCCTTAACTATTTATCTGAAAACCGATTATAAGTCATTGTTCGGGATGTAGGCATTACTTCGTTTCTGAAATTTTATCGAAATCGAAAATGCGGTTTTCGAAATATGAGCTGTTTCTAAAATTTTGCGCTTTTGGTGATTCGAATTGAAAATTAAGGACGCAATAATTTTGAAAACATCGATTCTACTCTGATTATACATTTGGTCAAAATAGTCAGTGCCGTTTTCAGGTAAACCAAGGAAAACTAACTTAAAAAAAAAGTCTTTCAAAAATCCATTGTACGATTATAAATAGAAAAAAATAAGTTATAAATGACCATATTACTTTAGAAATTAATTTTTGTTACAATCGTATGAACCGTTTTTGAGGTATATCCAAATTTCAAAAGTACTTCGATTTTTTTTGCCAAAAACTGGCTACATGGTAAAAAAAAGCTCTGTGGCCACAAGCGATTGAAGGGTTGTGATGCGTTCTATGAGAACACAAGCGTTCTCACATAGCCTCTCACAATCAACTCCTACTCTCACCTCCACGTTGGTGACTGGTGGTTGCCTAGTACCTCGACTGGAGATTGGGTATCCAACCCGTTTGGAAGGTCGTTGGTGGCAGCAGACGAGAGAGGGGGGAGGAGTGTCCTCTCACTAAGGCACTCCCTCTGATCCCAGATGGCAACGGAGGAATTCCCTTGATGGAATCAACGATGGCGTCTACAGTTCCAGTCAGGTTGAACTATTTAGTGTCTTCCCTATATGAGCTGCTCCGACATATTCGGATCCCAGGTCTATAGGGATCTCCAATACTGAGCCAGGGTGTTGGAAAGGAGTTGGTGGCGGATGAGCCCTTCATGGGCCAACGGCAGCGCTCAGATCCCGAAGTGGGTTACTGGTGCCGGTAACTCGGCCCCTCGTCCAAGGGGTATAAAATGGAACTGGCCCTCCAGGTTGGGGGTTGTGCGTCGGGGTAACTTCTCTACCACGGAAAAAACAAATAGTTCAGAAACAACTACAAGCCTCGGAAAAGGACGGATCTACTGTTGACAACCCCGCGAAACGAAATAAGGACAACGATATTCGGATCTGTACGTGGAATGTTCGTACATTGAACAGACCGCGTGCAGCCGAACAATTAGCAGAGGCCCTTGACTGCTATAAAGCAGACATAACCGCCATCCAGGAAGTGCGATGGGATGGGCCGGGCAAAAGAAAGATGAAAAACTGTGACATCTATTACGGTGCTTGCTATACGGAGCAGAAGCAGCGCTTATTTGGATGTGGATTTGTCATACGCGGTAGACTTAGGCAAGAAGTCTTGAGCTTTCGGCATGTGAGTGAACGTCTTATGACCATCCGCATCAAGGCAAAATTCGCCAACATAAGCCTAATATGCGCTCATGCCCCCACAGAGGAAAAGGACGACGCTACCAAAGATAGATTCTACGAGCTCCTCGACCAGACATACGAGCAATGTCCTAAATATGACGTTAAAATCGTGTTGGGCGATTTTAACGCCAAAGTAGGAAAGGAGGACATCTATGGTAGGACAGTAGGTAAACACAGCCTACACGACACCACGTCTGGTAACGGACTGAGGCTGATTGACTTTGCTGCGGGGCGAAATGTCACTATAGCAAGCACACGGTTTCCTCATCTCAATATTCATAAAGGGACATGGCGGTCTCCGGATCAACAAACCGTCAACCAAATTGATCACATTGCGATCGACGCAAGGCACGCCTCCAGTATTGCGGATGTCCGAACCTTCCGAGCGGCCAACATTGACTCGGACCACTACCTTGTTGTAGCCAAGGTACGAATGCGGATATCCAACACGCCTCAACAACGGAATACTGTGAGAAAGTACAATGTCGAAAAGCTGCAATCGCAAGAGACCGCCAGAATCTTCGCCGATCGCGTATCCCGATGTCTCACGACAAGTCCTCCCGCAACAACAGCTAGCGCAGAAGACCAGTGGCAGCACTGCCAGAAAGCCATCATTAATGCCGCGACTGATGTGCTGGGTTTCACACGACCGCCACCACGAAACCCCTGGTTTGACGAACAATGTCGACTAGCAAACGCAGCAAAACAAAAGGCATATAAAGCGGCGCTGCAAAGGAGGACTAGAGCTGCTCGCGAGCTCTACGAGCAAAAGAGACGGGAAGAACATCGGCTTCTCAGGAAGAAAAAGAAAGAGCACGAGAAGCGCGAGATCGAAGAAATTGAGAGATGCTACTCCAGGAATAATGTACGGAAGTTTTACCAACAGGTAAAGAGAACATGCCAGAGCAACAAATCCCGTACAGAAACCTGTAGAGATAACGAAGGAAACCTCGTAGTAGAATCACAGTCGGTGCTGAGAATATGGAAAAACTACTTCTGCAGACTGTATAACGGCGACGAAGACCAAAATCCCGCTGTCAGGCAGAACGAACCATTCAACTTAGACGATGATAGCCAAAACTACCGTCCACCTGATCAAAATGAAGTGAAGATAGCAATATCCAAGCTTAAAACCAACAAGGCTGCTGGGCCTGACGGTCTACCCGCCGAGCTTTTTAAAGCAGCTGGAGATGACTTGGTGGAGAGCATGCACCAACTCATTTCTAGGATTTGGTCAGATGAATGCATGCCTGATGAATGGAATCTCAGCATCGTTTGCCCGATCCACAAGAAAGGAGACCACCTCAACTGCGCCAACTATAGAGGAATCAGTCTCCTTAACATCGCGTACAAGATCTTATCTGCAATATTGTGTGAACGCCTAAAACCATTCGTCAACAACCTGATTGGCCCCTATCAGTGTGGTTTTAGGCCAGGAAAGTCCACCGTCGATCAAATTTTCACACTTAGGCAGATCCTCGATCGATCGAGATCGATTTCAAAGCCGCCTATGACAGTATCTATAGAGACGAGCTATACAGAGCCATGTCTAGTTTTGGCATCCCTACCAAACTCGTCCGTCTGTGTAGGATGACGATGGAGAAATCTCGCTGCTGCATCAAGGTCGGCAATGACCTAACCGAGACCTTTGATGTCAAACAAGGATTTAGACAAGGCGATGCGCTGTCATGTGACTTCTTTAACACCATACTTGAACGAATTGTGCGAAACTCACAAGCTAACATACGAGGTACTATCTTTCAAAAGTCTGTACAATTACTTGCATATGCGGACGATATTGACATAATTGGACGAACACAGCGAGCTGTCACTGGCGCTTTTGCAAGTATAGACACAGAAGCGGCTAAAATGGGCTTAGCGGTTAACGAGGGCAAAACAAAGTATATGCTGTCAACAAGAAGGGACACCCAACATCGACGAATCGGGCAGAACGTCACAATAGATAGCTATAACTTTGAGGTAGTAAGGGACTTTGTCTACCTTGGCTCTGCTATAACATCTGAAAATGACATCTCATCAGAAATCAAACGGAGAATAACTCTTGCCAACCGCTGTTTCTTTGGGCTGAGAAGGCAACTGTGTAGTAAGGCCCTCTCCCGAAAGACTAAGGAGACTCTGTATAAGACCCTCATCATCCCAGTCCTGCTATACGGATCTGAAGCATGGACTATTTCCAAGGCGGATGAAGATATCCTTGGTCGATTCGAGAGAAAAATTCTTCGTAAGATATTCGGTCCCGTATGCGTTGACGGGTTTTGGAGGAGACGATTCAACGACGAAATATACGAGCTGTACAGCGACATCGACCTAGTCAAAAAACTGCGCATTGGACGTTTGAGATGGCTAGGACATGTAGAGCGAATGGACATCAACGCTCCGGCCCGCAGAGTTTTCGATTCCAACCCAGAGGGTCAACGCAGTAGAGGAAGACCTCGCCTAAGGTGGCGCGCACAAGTGGAAAACGACCTCAACCAACTTAGAGTGCGCAACTGGAGGCAGTTGGCTAAGGACCGGGCCAGCTGGAGAGGCTTGTTGGTTGAGGCCCTGGTTCACCCCGAACTGTAGCGCCACCTAAGTAAGTAAGTAAGGCCACAAGCGATAACCGCTTAAGTCGACTTAAGACAAAAACTAGATTTTCGCTTCATTATAATACGCGTGCTCTGTTCTACCATACAAAAAAACCCTGGCATTTATACTTCAATTTTCGTTGAAATAAACCAAAAAGAAAAAAACCGCTTAACTCATTCTCATAACTAACGGCATATTTAATAACCGCTTAAGTCATAAAAGAATTTGGAACTGCAAAGTCGGTACCAAAATAACGACTTATGTCGATTTAAGATACTTTTCCAAATCAAAAAACTATTCACAAATCCATCGAGCATATTCTTCTAAAAACGGCTTAAATCGACTTAAGCGTTTATTGAAAATTTAACCAAGCTCTTTCGTGATAGCCAAACTGAGATAAGTCGTTATTGCGAATTTCAGTTGGATACATCGAAGGAGACTATGTGGGGTAAGCGGTTTTTAAAAAATTAAAATTCTAGGAACTGCAGAACTATGTTGAGTTAAGGCATTGTTTCAAATGCGAGAGGGAAATATCATTTGAGTTAAGCGCTTTGGGAAGTCGAGTGCCTTAAAGAATTTAATTGTTGCGAAGATATAATAATCAGTGTTAGTGTAATTAATAGTGTTTGTTAAGTTTAATCAAAGTTAAGTGTTGCTTAGATATAATATTATTATTATTATTTATTAACCAATAATTAAAATATACAGGTTAATCGTAAAGGTAACACTAACAGCACTAGCTTCAGGGCTTACGGCTGTAGATATAATAATCAAAGTGTAAGTTATCGAGAAGTGGTGTTAAAAAAAGTATTAACAATATGAGTTCCCGAGCTTTGCAAATTTTAAACATGGCTAGGAAAGGTGTTTTTGGTACACCTGATCAAAAAAAATCAACAACGGCAGTAAAGAAACGATTTCTGCGAAAAAACAAGTGATTTGGGTAATTTTTTTTTACATTAGGTCTATTTATGAGTGTGTATGTGAATGCTTGTCCTAGCATCTGATGGCAAGCTGTTCTTGGAACCCGTAGTCAACGAAACGAAATCATCTATAGATGGAGTTGACTATGACAATCTAAGTGTACTTTTCGAAGAATTTGGTGGCAAAGCAGACTTCGAACTCGAACACGATTTCAGCTCAGACGATTCTGTACGCGATCCCAATTTCGAGCTGTCACATCTGGATATTTCCTCAGATTCTACCGATGATGAACTTCTGCAGATGGGAAAGCAACTGGAGCAAAATTTGGTCGATTCTTCTCAACATACTACAGTTGAAAATTAATTGGAAATTGATTCGAGTAAAGCAATTGCTTTAAAAAGAAACAGAGGAGAATCCTACATTCGAAAAACTGGATTGATTGCGGCAAGAAAATGTAATCCTCTTAACAGCTGCCGACAAAATTGTAAGGAGAAAATCGGTTTCGAGAAACAGAAAGAAATCTTTAAATGTTATTGGGCTTGGGGGACGTTCAACCAAAGAATCCTTTTCATCGGTGGTTTGATAGAAATAGATGATAAAAAATCGCAGACTTTGAATAAAAACGAGATTCTACCCCGGAACCGACAGCATCATATAAAGTACTTCATTAGCTACGAGAAAGAAAAGATTCGAGTGTGTCAAAAGTGCTTCAAGCAATGCTTCGACGAAACTGAAAGTTTTTTGAAATCAGTAGTGAAGAAAAAATTGGAGCAACCGAATATGCCTTTCAAAGATCATCGTGGTTCTGCAGGAGGAAGTAACAAAATGTCTGAAGAAGTGGTTCAACTTGTAAGGACTCATATAAACAGCTTTCCTGCTTACGAAAGTCACTACACCAGGCGGGACACATCTTGTAAATACTTTCATGCAGATTTGGACTTGGCATACGACGCTAAAAAGGAAGACAAAATTCTGGCTAAAGGAAATTGAGCGATAAAGGTATATGTATTTGACCTTCAACAGTGCCTTCCAACACCTTACCTCCGAAACTCAGTAAGTTTTTACAAACGGCAATTGTGGACATATAATTTAACCGTACACGACTTTTCCTCAAACAACCCATATTGTTTTATGTGGCACGAGGCAATGGCTAAACGAGGTGGCAATGAAATTGCATCATGTTTGCTGAAGCATATGCAGAATGTAAGCGCTGATAAGCAAATAAGACATTTGGTTTTTTATAGTGATTCGTGTGGCGGTCAAAATAAGAATTCATTTGTGAGCACAATGTTTTTAACATTTTTGCAAGCCAACTCTAGCATTGAAGTCATAGATCACAAGTTCTTGGAGCCAGGTCACACTCATATGGAGTGTGACGCAGATCATGCCTTGATAGAAAGAAAAAAGAAACGAACAGAAGTACGGATTCATCATCCACATGATTGGTTTAACTTTGTCCGAAGCGTAGGTCTAAAAAACCCATTCAGTGTAATCGAAATGAGCCACCAAGATTTCCTCGACTTTGGATCTGCTTCAAAAACAAAACTTATGTGGTGAGGGCGGGATGAAGCTTCCAACAAATTTGTTTGGAATAAAGTGAGATGGTTGAGATACGATAAAAATATGTTTGGCAAGATTCTATACAAAACAACTCTTGATAAAAATCAGCCATTTTTAACATTAAATGTTGCAAAACGTGGTGTTAACTCACTTAAAATGAGTGATATTCCCAAAGCCCCGGCCAAAAATTTAATAAGTTCTAAGAAAAAAGATGATCTTAAAAGTTTATTTTCTTTTATTGATCCTGCGTTTCATGAATTTTATAACAACTTAGATACGGAGATGCAGCCTGTAACTGATATACATCCTGACTTAGTTGATGAAGACGAAAATGAAGAATCTTAAGTCCCTTCTTATTTTTACGAATTTTTAATCGAATTTTCTGTTTTTTAATAAATTTTTGTTTCTTTTTGTTATTGTGAACTGCTTTTAAAAAAAATGTTAATCTTATGTTTCAATAAAAAAATCACTTAAATTCATAAAAGTGAAAAGAGTGACAATGAAAAACAGCTTATGTCATTTAAGAAGACGTGAAGAACATTTTTCAGTTTGCAATAAGAGCTTAAGTGACAGTGGTAAGCAAGAAGGTGTTAAATTAATTTTGGAAAAACAACTTTAAAAATACTTTATGCAATAAAACTGCAAATAAACAAGTCAGAAATAAAATGAAAAATTAGGATGATTACGGTTGAAACCCTCTTTAAAAATCTGTGCACTTTTCCTTTCTTAAATGCACCATTTTTTTCCAGTTCAAAAATGAAGTTTGAAAGTGCATTTCCCGATAATTTAAATATTAGACTTAAGCGGTTTTTGCTTGTGGCCACAGATCAATTCTGGGTGAAATCGTTAGAGCCGTTTTCGAACGAAGTTTCCGAAACCCGTACAGACGTTTGGTTGTATAGGCCTCGGGACATACGGACATCATTTTGCGACCCACATCCGAAGATATTTGCAGTTCAGCTATGTAGCGGTTAAAGCAGTCTAATAATGAGACCATGAAGGCTGGCAATATTTTGACCTGCTTGGATCTTAGTGACTAGTAAGACGACTTAAGCTACCTTGGAGTGGGTGTCGAGCCGCCGATTGAAAGACTTTCAAGATTTGTACAAAATATCTTAGCATATTATTGCAGGTTTTTTATAGGGATCTCTCCTAGCCTTAATGCCTTAGAAGATAGTCGCTTATTTATTTTAAAGGATTCCTGCGTATGTCGGTAATTTTTCTTGTAACTTTGATTCGATTAAAGAGTTTTCCGATTCTGAAGCCCACTAGGGTGGAATCTTCTTAAAATAAGTGAATACCAAGAGGTCCCCATGCGTCGCAGAAAAAACAACTCACTTTAAACGAAAGTTAGCGAGAAGTTTACAGACTGACGATGACTGCAACGCCAACCCGGGAGTATCACGACAAAGTTAAATTATGAGGCGAAAGACTTTGTTCTTATTGTGGCCCAACAAATCGGCAAGATGCAAAGATTGTCTTGAACTAAAACTAGTAACCAACAAGACTGAAACTCTTCTAATAGCCAACCAAAAACCTGTGGGACACCCAAACCATACAACTTTTGAGTCCATTTTTTTGTTTTTTTTTTAAGAAATTCCCTATCTATCTCAATTCTCAAGCATGTGCTCAACCAACCGTTTTCAGAAATAAATTCCCCATAAATCCCTGCACAATCACTCAACAGAAAAAACCCATTGACTTCGTAGCCTATTGCAGGACACCACTTGGGTAGGCTTCTTTCGCCTTTTCGCACCCATCGTCATCGTGCTCCACTCAAAACGTCAGACATAAATCACTTTGCCAAATCTGCAGGTGACAACCGAAAGAAACACATCTATGTAGATGCTATCTGGAAATTGTGAAGCACAAAATAAAAATAAGCACACACACTCGGTCCCAGTTCATAATTTGCATCCGATATTTTAACCCTCTTCCGAGGGGCTGGTGCTGTAATGAATTCCGGGATTAAGTCTTAAGGTCATAAATATGGATGTGTGCATGTAGACATGGTGCCGTCTTCCTTTTCAATAAGAATCGCCCCCAACAACTCTTATAGATAGCGCATCGTGCGAGCGGTCCTAAGCGATTGGTAAATGCGACACAAAAGCGTTCCGTCCCGCAGCAGCAGCCGCATATACTCTCTAAATACGTACATAAATTATAAACACACCGAAACGGCTGGAGAATGCTTTGTCAAAAGTATTTAAGCATTTGTGCGTCAACTTTAATGCCACATGAAATATGCCACCGCACCCATACTACGGCGCGCTATTACTGGCATTACAGGCAGCTTCCTCCAGCCACCAGCCGACTTATATTCAAATGGGATACATGAATAAAGGCTGACATCCTAGGCAGGCAGACAGGCACATTACCATGGCCATATAATGTTCTATTGTTACCGCAAAACTCATTGTTAAGGCTGAAGAATGAAGATTGCTCTTTGCTTTCGCAGGGTCGGGGCTGGAAGATATCAAATTTTTGCGAGGGTGAATGGATGGCTGCGATGATGATACCGTGTCGGT
The DNA here is from genome assembly GCA_949126925.1 of Cheilosia vernalis. Classification (NCBI taxonomy): domain Eukaryota; kingdom Metazoa; phylum Arthropoda; class Insecta; order Diptera; family Syrphidae; genus Cheilosia; species Cheilosia vernalis. The sequence goes on along the minus strand of OX421360.1, from coordinate 6,278,707 downwards.
CTGTGGCAGGTGAAGCGGGCCGCCATCCATCCATCCATCTATGACCATCCACCACGACAAATGACATCAAGTTAATGTGACAATATGAAAGGGAAATTAATTTTCATACCCTCAGTAGTCGGCCGTCCGTCATAAATGCGGCGACGACCGACGACGTATCGAATTCAGATATGAGAAGGAGGGGGCCTGATGTTTGTTGTTAATTAGAAATCATCAATTTTCGTTTTACAGTGAACAAGTGTGGATGTGTAATATGGATAGTAATTAATGGCAAAGTATCTATACTGTTGCTTCGACCGGGACTATCCACCTACAGTCCCAATGGCGGCGATGAAAGCATCGTTTCGTAGCACCCCAGACGGTCAAATTTATGGCCGTGTCTACTGGAAACAGTCTATTCATGAGTGCTATTGAATTTATTACTTTATTTGGGGATCTAATCGCATTCATAACCGAAATAGGTGCATATCGGTCGAGTGCAGGCACACACCTAATGGACACAGTGGAGGCCATAAATTCGTGAACATCTTTTAGAACCGATATGGACATGTGGGGGGGATGGAAATGTAAATTATTCAAAAGTTGGATTTTGTCCACATACCAGTTTAACATTAATTCAAATTCTGAATTTCAATAAAAATATATAGAGGGGGCGCAACAGGTCCAAAGACTTCTCTCAACCACATTTATGTTTGAATTGTAATTAGATGGCGAATGGGACGGACCAGTGATGATGCTTTTCTCAATTTTACTAAATACTGAAAATAAATAGTACTGAAATGTACAAAATAGTAGGTATACACGGTTAAAAATCCTGGCGTTAGATTTAATATTTTTGAGGTTGTACCCATGTCAACGCCGAGGAAATATTAAAACTAAATTTTTGGGTATACTAAAATTAAGGAATTAATAGAAGATTCAATAATGTCTGCTATTACAAAATATGTCTGAAATATTAAATTTTAATATTAATGGAGATGCGTTTCTCTACAAAAATATTTAAATTAAACCCTTATTTATATTGAAAAATTATAGAATTTAAATACATTTGTATTGGAATTAAATACAATATAACATTTTTTCCTCAAATTTAATATGTACTGCCTTTGCTTTTTATAAATCCATTGAATATTAAAGTATAATATCTACAATCTTATTATATTTTAATACTTCTTTAGATTTGATATACCTATTTATCTGTAGGATAAAAATATTTTATTTTAATACATTTTTTTATTGATTTCAAATATTACACATATGTATGTATATAGAAATTTGTCTAGCGTAGGCAAATTCCCGTGATCGTTTAACCCCTTTGAAAATAATGCTATAGACCTATAAATGAAGGAGAACTCATGAATGTCTGAATTGCCTTACAAGTACAAGAAAAATTAGTTTTCAATATTTCCAATTTATGTAATATTTTTTGTAATATTCAAAATGCTCAGTATTAAGAAACATCCAAATAGTTTAACCGTGTAACTTTTTTTATATGCCATAACATAAACAGCATGAATATATAATATTCAGACAAAAAAAATCATATTTTATTGAATCCATAAATCCATATTATTCACTTCGAGGGAAACTAGGTTTAAGTTCATTATATACCACAATCTGTGTTTTTTAAGCCCGATGATTTAAATTTCACAGTTTTCGTTGACTTTTTTTGTTTAGTATTTATTATGAATTGAGCACAATAAACCATTCGAAAGGTACTGTGCCATAGATATGCAACACAAACAAAAAATCATGGGTATATGTCGCCTTTTAGACGGGTGAAATTAGGTAAGTTAAAAATTCCCCTTGCAAAACGCTTATCAGTGACAATCAATTTGTTGTCGCAATTATTACCATACTAACGTATTCAAATAAAGGGTTCGCTTTCGAAAGTAAAGCCAAATTAAACACACACAGCGATAAGTTTTTGATGAACATTTTTTTTCATTATAAAGTTTGGACTTTTCCATTAAATCTAAAGGTATCGAGTCGCATGATCTTGGTGGCCAATTGACTTCTCACGCAATAAAGAGATAACTGGTCTTGTTGTGTGGTTTGTTGACTAGTCTTGTTGGAACCACATATCGTCCAAGTCATGATCTATCATTCTACCATATCGCACTAAATTGATAAACTCGGAGCATCAACAACACTAACTTGAACTTGCAGCAGCAATATTTTCGACTGAGCGTGCTGAGTGGCTACGTTTGCAACACGACTTTTGTAGTAAGTTTTAATAATTTCAACGCGTTCCTCGATTGTTAAGCGATCCATTATCGTGGCAAATATTCAAATATTATTTCGACTCTTCAAAAGACAGCTGAGTATGACAGGTGTCAAATGCCAGTGCTACCAACATGAAACCACGTAATTAATGACCCTGTATCATCTTAGATCAGAATCTATTTTCGAGGGAGTGCAGTATACCTACCCCCAAAAATAAGCCCCTGTATTACTAATTTTAATTCAGGGGCATATTATCTGCTAGGTGTTGACCAACCATTTTTTTTTTTCAATTGGCCCTTGATGATATTTATGGACAACATTTTTTGACGTAAATTTTTTGCTATAAATTTTCATATTGACGTATTAAAATGTCAATCATGGCATCGTGAGTACAACTTATTTTCAAAGGGGCATATTTTTTCGATATAAAGATGTCGCTTTTTAAGGTTCCGTACCCAAAGGGAAAAAACGTAACCTTATTAGTTTCGCTCGGATGTCTCTCCGTCTGTCTGTCTGTCTGTCTGTCCGAACCCACTAAGCCAATTTTGTTACCAGGTCTATCTCAAGAACCGATTGACATAGGAGGCTAAAATTTACACACAACATCCGGTATAACCTCTAGTTAAACGACAAATACCAATGGAAGGAATACATCGATTGGTTTTGGATTAATTAGTAATCTGGTGAAAAAAATATTTTCATTCGCCCAAAAAACGGTTTATTTCTTGATTCACAAAAAAATACATAAATTCCTTTTTTGTAGATCATGTTCTTATCTATATATGTGCTGAATACTGTTTTGCCGAAAAGTTAATAGTTTACAAGATATTTCCAAAAAAGATAATTTTACCATGTAAAATACGTTGCTCTCATAAGTTTTAATCTCTACTACGCAGTTGTGCACAATTGACCCCATCAAAGACAGAAGACAGTCACTGGTGGTATACCACCAGGGTTCCCGCTTGCTAATTTCGTTGGGGAGTATAATACATTTTTTGGGGAGTACAGAACAAAATAAAATAAAATTAATATATTTTTAGTCAATAGTTTTTAATTGGGACAGGTCGCATACAGAATGGAAAATTGGCGTGGGTTGGGTACTAAATAATAATTAGAAAATGAGATTCACATGCGAGTAATTTTTGAGAGTAAAAATATTAAGTAATTAAGTTAAACTAAATTGTGATGAATTCATGAAGAGGGGAAAGATTGAATGATATTATAGATTTCAAATAATATCTGATGTGTCGGACTTTAGCCAAATACGGAACCTTCGGTGCGCGAGTGACACTCGCACTTGGCCGGTTTTTTTTTTGTTTATAGTGACGGAAATACTGCGACGGAGTCGGTAACAATGAGGCCAATACCAAATATATACTAACAACAAGAAGGGACACAAAAGACAGTTCAAAGTTCCTGTCTACCCTGGCTCCACTATAAACTCTGATGGCATTACATTGGAAATCAAGAGCTATACAATTGCCTATTGTTAGGCCTCCTTGACCTAGGCAATTGATTAGCAAGGCCTTGTCAAGCTACAATGAGAAGACTATTTAAAAGACCGCGTCTTCTAAGTCCTAATCAATAGTGCAAAAGCACGGATGTTAGCGAAGGTGTATGAAGACATCCCTGCTTCCTGGTCGGAAAAATTCTTCGAGTGATTTTCCAACATGTTTGAGTTGACTGTCTTGAGAGGGAGCTCTTAAGAAACACTGGCCTAGTCAGAAAAATGCCAATAAGTCATTTAACACGGATACTCGGATAGGATAGGTAAAGCGAATGGAAATCAATGTTGGGGCTTAACAAGTATTCAATTCGAAACTGAATGAACGCAGTAGAGAATAAACTCAAATACTACAGATGGCGGAATTTGTAACAGGAATTGCGACACTTGGTCTGTTTTAAATGACACTTGGAATAGGATTTATAGAAGAGATTTGAATTAAGTACACAGACCTCCTGCCCCTGTCACCGTCACAAGAAACTTCCCTGTTTAAACGAAGGCTGTAGCTACAGAAAATTGAAAGAACTTGGCGCAAGTACTTAGAAAAGGAATGTCGCTACACGTGTAACGAAGAAAATGTTGCGCCCCGTAGATTCAACAAATTGGTAGCCTTGGTAGGCGCTTGGAAGGATTGCTCATTGATTTAATGTTTTCCTTCCTGCCAAAGAAAATGAAGAAGTAGATATCCCAATGTTGAAGAAATCACTTAAAGGAGGCTAATGATTAACAACTGCGCGCCAAATGAATATAATCGTAATATCGTTGTCAAAACTTAAGCTACCATTAAAAAATAGTTTCTTAATAAATTCGTTGCGATTGCGACAGTTTTTAAGAACTAATGTTGCTGGACCTCGGTAAGATCAAGGTATACACCAAATAAGTCACCCCGATCGAAACTATAAATGTCACAGTTGTCTTCATTTCGCTAATTGTACTATTGGCTGGACTATGATGATGGAAACACCTCTCTCATTGGTTGAATATGAATGCCTCCGAGTAGAAACAGTTGTTCAGAAAATTTCCAACATGTTAAGACACACGACTTGACGCACAACCGCGTGACTACCACTCACCAAAGTAAAAAAAAGTCACCACTTTATGGAATATTAAATTGAACGACCGCTGGCTGTTGCCCACCACAATCAAAGCAAAACACAAACCGATTCGCTTTCCAAGTCCCAGTGGGTTGTGTCAATTCTGATAGTGTAAATCAAGGAAGCAACTCAGTGGCAAAACTACCTGTTTACTCGCAAAATCAATATTCCTCCTCGAACATCAGTCTCTGGCCCCTATGGGATTTGAATCTGTTTTCAGTTTTTTTTCTTGTTTTTTATTTCTCCCTACAGATGACACAAAGTTATCTAAGTTCATCCAACTAGTTGTAGTTGTACCCTTACGTTACAATATGGGTCATCCCCTTGAGTGGGCATTCAATTTTTGCTTCCGTTTCGGTCTTTTAAGTTCTCCCACCACACACTTATACAGAGGCAATAACTTATTTATTTTTGTACTTACAAGATCTGAGAGTGGACTGGGCGCTACCCAGGTTTCTGGGTTTGGTATCGCTTCAGCTAAACACGGATCGAAGCTGGACGGTCGTTTTTTCACAAAATCAATGGGCAGGCTGTAGTCATCACAGATAGATATCTAGAAAGAGAGACACGAGCAAAATTTAATAACTCTAAGTACAGATGAGATGATAAAAACAATTAAATGAGTAGGCGTTTTTTAAGGACACATTTTCGAGTAGACAATCGTTAAGGGACGAAAAGATCTGTGGAAAGAATGCAAATGGGGATATTTGAAAATACCTACCTCCCAAAGGCATTTGGGTTCATATTTCGTTAAATGTTAAGGATGGTGGAGGCTTAATTTGAAAAAGGGATCAGCGGCAGGTTAAAAAAAAAAAACACAAAATAAATAATCGTATTCGGTGTTGTTTAAGAATTTTTTGGGACTGATGAGACAAACGGCTTTTAAATTGACAGTTGAAATTTGTCTAGAAATAGATTTTTTAAAGGAATTACAAAACGGATTTGTGGAGAATATCCTGTCAAAGGAATTCGACATCGAGATAAGGGTTCAAGGCTTCAAAGACGCAAGTTAAGTTATGCAAAGATACATCGCCAATGGTTGGTGATGATTGAAAGAAAAACAAATGTAAGTAGTCAGTGTTCAGAGATAATTGAAAAAATCATGCAAATGATTGGAAATGTATGCAAACGTCAACGAATGATTGGAAATGATTCGGAAAAAGTCCAGACAAATAATGGATAGGTAACAAATATAAAACATTGCAAATGATTTGGGATTTTTGGATGAATGCAAACGACTGCAAGTGATTGGGAATGAATGTAGAAAAAGCATGCAAATGATTAGGGGAAAATACGAAGGAATGCACATGATTGGGTATAATTGCAGCAGAACACAAATGATTACTGATGACATGAAAAAAAAAATAGAAAAAAACCGAAAATGGTTGGGAATGACTGGAGCGGAGTGCAAATGATTGGAAACATTTCAAAAGAATTTGAAGGATTGGAAATGTCTGAAAATATTATAGTGCAACAGAATGCAAATGAATGGAGATGAATGGAAAAAGTTGCAATTGATTGGGAAGGAAAGAAAATTAATACAAATGACTGTGATAAAGTGCAAATGATTGGAAATGAATGAAAACGACATAAAATGATGGAAAATGATAACAAAATATTTTATAATGTAAACGAGTGCAAGTGTTTATAGATACGGTTGGGAAAAAAGAATAAAAAATAATGCGAATGATTGGGGATGAAAGGAAATTAATAAAAATGACTGCGATAGAGTGCCAATGATTCCTATGAATGAAAAAGACGTAAAATGATTGGAAATAGTTTAAAAAAATGCAACGAGTTTAAATGTTTATAGAGATGGTTGGGAAAAAAGAGGAACCGAATAAAAAACAATGCAAATGATTGGGGACGAAAGGAAATCAGTGCAAATAGTTGGTGCTGACTGGGAGAAAATTTAAGAAAATGGAAATGATTGAGAATAAGTGCAAAAAAAATGTAACAGAATGCAGAGCACTGAAGACGGTTGGAAACGTACGCAAATGATTGCAGCCAATAATGAGAACAGAATTGCCGATCTTTGGAAGAGAATAGAATTGAATGCAGTTGGATTGACATTAAAGAGTGTAAAATATTTGAAACTAGGTGAATAGTCGGCATTTATCGGGAGTATGGTTTTAAGATCTAGGAAGAAAGTTGAGGTAGGTATTTTTATCATTGCAAAAATAATATTTATTCGTTCACTTATGCTATACCTATACGAAATAGGAACTGATAGAAGAGTTGACGTTGACATTTTTGTAAAACATAATAAACACAATTAATGTCGCAAGCCTAAAATGTCTTTTATGAGAGTTACGTTCATGCTCGACAAGCATATCAACGAGTTCTTGACCGATTTTTAAAAACTTAGCCTGATGGTGGGATCAGAACCAAGTTCTACCTAATTTTGCTCTCTCAAATTTGCCCTAAATCTACAGGTTGGGGCTGCAATAATCATCAAAGTCTATGCGATTCAAATTTTATTTGGTAGCAAGTGCGACATCAATCCCAGCATCACTCCAATTCTTCGCGGAACTCTCAGCACATTCGACGACTGTATACCACCCAATTAGCGCATCGACAAAAACATCCCACCATAACAAGCTCACATGAATATTTATCAACTTAATCCTTCCAGTTTATATAAGCACCTCCATTTTCCTTTGTTATTAACCCAACAAGGTCACCGCAAATGGCGCACATGAATTACCATTCCACAGAGCCGCACTCTCTCCCCGACCATATCACTTCCCGTTCTCCTTGTGCATAGAGATTTAATTAAAAAAAATCTAATTTTAAAATGAACAAATTCACCACTGACACTGAGGAAGGATAAACCCTTTTCGAAGAAGAGAGTAGCAAAACCCTGCAGTACCTACGGCACCTGAGCAATGCGCAACTTCAGCATAATTGTGTGCGGCCAAACGAAAGTGGAAAAATAATCCTTACTACACGATATCATATCTCTCGCATTATCCTTTAAAGGACTCGACAAGAAATTGGATATGTTTGTACGTGTATACGTTTCATTAAACGAAACAGAAAACCGCACATGACAAATTGTGAGGCCCACACTCTAGCTCGGCGACAACGTCCATTATCATCATCTTTAAACGTACAGAGTGTGTAAACACAATGACGAACCCCGAACCACAGCGCCAATGAAGTAGTTTATGCCAGTCTTGCCCCAAAGTAATGTGTCAATGAGGCGCAAAGGATTTGTGGTGGGTGGCCAGGTCACCTCTGTCAGATTTTTAACGACACATCCTTGTTTAGTGCACACATTCCTTAATGACTCTCGCTCTCCATTGTTTTGGTTTTCGTGCGCTTTCTTCGACAACAGCGTTGACACTAGAAAGTTGAAGGTCTTCGTTGAGATGCCGCAAACCACTCTGCATACACACTCGCTCTAGAGGTAAATTACTCAAGTCGACTTTTCTTTGTTGTTTTATTTTCTCTTTTAATTACATAAACTGAAGGGGTTGTCATTTGTCAAACTAACCTCAAAATACAACTGCAGCCTGTACATACGCCGACATGCGGCACAATACCACTCGAGTTCGTCAAATCGGCGAACGTCCTCAACGGTTTTCTTCGTCAAATCAACGCACTTCGGATGGAACAAGCCAGCACAAGGCCCACAACACTCAACGTAGCACTCGGATTCACAGAAATCAATCCAACACTTCTTGCAGAAAAACATCCTGGCGCGAACGACGGCGGAACTGAAGTGGATAAGAGGCGCAATTTTGAGGAGCATGTCTCCAAGGAGATCCATTAAAAAAAAGGCAAAAACCGGAGTGGGACTAATAATAAAAGCAGAAGAAAGGCGAAGAGAATGGCTTGAGGCGGCTTCCTTGCTCCTCGAACAAGTGGTGATGGTAATAGCATTAAAACAATCCAGCCCAGCAGAGGAAACCAATAAATGGGACGAGGCGCAGAATATGGGTTGTATCTTGTATCACTTTGAATTTTTAATAAGCCCGCCGGTAATGGTCGACAGAGTGTTCTGGTTCCCGTCCTTGTCCGGAATATATATACAGAAGCTGGATGGTGTCCAAGTTGCAACAAATCTGCATGGAATCACCTCGAACGTATTTATACACGGTAATGCTGGCCAAAAGCTTGTGGTATTCCGTATTCATAATGCGACAGATTCGCCATCGAGATGTGGCATTTGTTGCATAAGCGCACAGGGTGGCAGTCTGATAGTGTGTACATAAGGGTCCCTTTAGTCCTTGCACTGCGTTGGGTATATGGATATAAAATTAATGAGCAGCGCGCATGTATATAACTTCTTTCAGCTGAATGGGCCAGGTGGATGATTAGTTGTTTTAAGGAAGCTGCTTGGCCGACTGCCTTGGGGATAGTAATCAGTGTGACACCGTTAAGAGGATTTGCTTCCCTTCTCCATGGAGTGACTATGCACAACTCTAACTACATCCTTTGGAATTGGACTGAATACACCTGTAAATAGTTGGACTAGATTCATTGAAATGCTGCCCGGGGGTGGCAGTCATTACATATCAGAAAGAGAAATTATTTTTGGAGGACATTTCATTAACTGTTGATGTTTTTAAACAGTCAACGGAGTAATTTTCGATGTTGGAAAATGACAGCGGAAAGATTAACAACACAGACAGAGTAAAACATGGAGATAAACGATCCGGCCGGCAGATCCTTTAATTCTAACCTCTGGCAGTAGGGGGAGACCTTGCTTGAGGTGGGGCGCACAAGTAGTAATTGACCTTTACTATTTGGACGAATTTGGATGGTGAATTTGCTAAACTACACGGCTATTGCCGTAAATTTTATATGGGTTTTTGAGGAGTGCCACAGGAGACTGGGTTGGAACCGTTGCTCTTAAGCGAGTCAATTGAAATTTTTTTTCGTCAGCAAAGTTCTTAGAAGTAATGAAAACCAGACAGTGTTACTATTAGACTTAAGTAGTCCAGCAAAAGCTTATTTTTAGAACAAAAAAGAATATCCCTGGTTCCGCAGCATCCTCTCGTGATTTCCGGTCCGGTCTAAGTAGGGACAAATTCAACTAAAAACAACGTCAAGGAAGAGTCGTTCCTTAGGAAATACATATGACAGTTATCCCTTTAAGACGTCATAACTTTCACTAGCGTGGTAATGAAACAGCAATAAAAATAATGACAGCGATATTAACAGTTGCAGCTGCGCCACTTGACACAGCTTATTATAGGCATATAAAAAGGCAGTAGATCAGTGTTCAATTCTTACAAACGACCAGCCAGCAATCAGGTTACAAAAAGTTAAGTTAAAGTAATTATAATAATATAGGTAGAACTCAAGACTTATGACAATCAGACAACAGACAGGAAAAAAAATGGAGTAGAAGCAGACAATATTGACAGCGGATATGTTCGAACCCCTAAACTTAAGAACTGTAGTACTATTTTGTTTCTTTTTTAGTCGTTCCAGTCCAGGCAAAGGGTGCCAAAAGTTGTTTGAAAATAAAGAAACAAATCATCTTTGATTAAGTAACAATATCAAAGGCTTATGTCAAACAGAGCGCGTCATTTACGACTTGGTGAGATTATTTTGGTAGGTAGTCAGTAGAATTATTTTGTGGAGTTTTCCAACTTTCGCAGTCTTCAATAAACAAAAAATGTAAGTAATACAACGACAGAAAACCACCGTCCCTCGAAAAATATGAATACATAATTTGACACAAAAGCCTCGGTTGTCATAAATTTTTCTAGTTTAGGAAAGAATAAACTACGAAAACTCCGTTCTTTCAAACAAGAATGTTGGATATGTATATTTGTTTTCTCTTTTTCAGTTTAGATCAGAGGCTGAACTGTCGAAAAAAAAGTTCGTATCGCAAATATAAGAGCTTCATGTTTGTTGTTCGTTTAGAACTGATAAGTTGTCGAGTTATCTAAGCACAAAATATTTTGACAGCTAGCCAAATGCCTGCTAATCAGAAATGCGAAGCTGAGAAAAAAATGGATTGCCAAGAAAGTATTGCTACTTGGTAAATCTGGTAGCAATTTTGTTACTATAATCATGCGACAACTAGTACTCTAAAGTGAAAGACAGAAATGCACGTGAAAAGAAAAACGCAAAAAAATTATAAAACCATTGAGACTAAGCGCGCTTATGCAATTGAATTCACACGAATGTGAAAGTATTACAACTTTTAGATGTAACCTTCGTTTTGGTGTGTTTGCAAAATAAATTACCGAAACTAAGTGCTAAAAAGGTGTTTATGCTACTACTATTACTACTGTTTAATAGCGAGATATTATTTTTTGGCACATTCCATCAAGGCCATCATGTTTATTCCGATATATAACTTTGAAGTTTCAATTAAACAAGAATAAGTTTTGCTTTTTTTTTATTAAAAGTTCTGACATCTAACAGAAAGAATAACATAGCGAAATGAATGGCACCTGTCACTTTCGACTGTCTATAGTCCAGTGCTAAATTTACAAAATGTTACTATTTTAATATTGAGCTGCAAGTAACAGCCCTGGAATATTTTCTTTAGGGTTGTGTCAAAGTCACTCTTTCACTTCAATAATGCACAGACTTTGGAACAATTGGAAGAATAAAATTTCAAGCTGTCGGTAAGGTTATCAAACATTTGGAAAGATTGTGTGCGTCAGTGTGAACACAGGGTGGTGTATATTCAAACGATAGTTTGTTTGCAAAGTAAGTTTATTGCCAAAGATTTAAAACAAAGCAAATAATAAATGAAAGACACCGTATAATAAAGAGTTCAGATTTTTATATGGAGCAGAATTCTCGATCACTGAATGCTGTGCACGCAGACCTAAAACACTGTTGCACTTCTGTTGTGTCACAAACTAAAATGCGAACAAATAAAATGACATAAAATTGAACAAACTTAATTGGGAAGAGGGAACACGGAAAATTGTTGGGGCAATTCACAGGGAAGCCAGCAGCATACAGTGAGCTTGTGATGTTGTATGAAGAAATTGTAGTAGAAGTACTAGATTTTTGAGTATACATTTCCGCTTAAAAATGGGAGCAACAATTTAATTCAGCAAATCCGAATAGAGACACACAAGAAAAATGGAAAAACAGTAACGCAGCAGAGCTTTTGATTTTTTAAACAATTGTACCAAACGAAGGTGTCAAACGTGAGTTTTGTGTAAGTTGACAAATGCATTGCTCGGTCTTGTTTTACATCTGTTTTCTAAATAAATAAATAAATTGAATGAGGCATGAGTCAATGCACCAGAGTTATGAGTCCGTATTGGAAATTTGTAATAGTTCAATAAAAATAAATAAATACTCAGACACGAAAAATGATCTACTACAATAGTTTTAAGTGTCAAACGGCAATTATAACTCTCATTAATAATTAATTTGGCAAACGTCAGATACTAGTATAGCAAACATCAATTTGATGTATAACTTCGTACAGTGAACCTGGCTTATAACTTTTACACTAGATTGAGAGAAAGTGTTTTTTTGCTTTTTATATACGACAAAAAGGATGAGATGGTGCCACACAGGAGTCAATAGAGAGAACTATTAAATTCATCACTGTCACCATCTTGTTCATATCCATGAAAGCTCTCCTTCCGCCACTACAGGAAAACAAAAACCCACCGCGCCAATCAATCGTACTTATTGCGGACGTGGGCACACATCAATATGATCTCGGTCTTATTAAATCCATCATATTGACGCCATCCCCACAAGCTGCTCATGTTCAATTAGCACATTCGCACTGATTGATTAGTATTTCCAACCACCAATAACAACAAGACTTCCTTCTGGGACCTCCTTAGGATGTGAAATAGATTTCCCCTGTGCTATCATTTTTACCCACCACCCAGAGAGGGACATCAGCATTTAAATGGATATTGCGAAAACTATTTAAACAAATAAAAGCCCCAAGGCAACAATGTGCCTCCGAATGCAAAAGAGAAATCGCAGCACAAACAGAACAAATGGACATGTACGCATTGCTGGCTGCTGTCCCTCATCATTTCACCGAGGAGCTTTTTAATTACGACTACGCCGGTCGTGAGTATGAGTGTACAACAAAGGTTGCTGCTGAGTGTAATTAGAATCCCATTCCCGTTCGGTCGGACCCTCTCGATTCGCTTTCAATTTCAAATTCAATAAATTGAAAAGAAAAATTCTCCAGGAATCCATGTCCACAGGCACACACTCGGGAGGAAGTTCAAATGAACAAACATTCTCAATACCAAGGGGTGATTGTTGAGCAGCCCTGCTGCTTAACCAGACAAAAGCCCCAGCATCATCCAAAACGAAGACAATTTGAGTGCAATTAATCGAGAGTTCTTTTGTATCCAGCAATTACTGGCCTTCCATCGGAAAAGTCAATTTAAAAATCGCCCATTAGGGGATTTTCCAAGTCAGCCCTTCCGACAGACACATGTGTGTGTCCGGATTAACCCCCAAACCCCAACACAAATTGAGTATTAACCGTGCACGACTGAAATGATGAGAAAATATTTAATTTTAACTTCGGACGAGTGTCCTTAACTCCTTTCTGTCACGCAAACCGAGAGAGGGAGAGAGAGTTGGTGGGTGGGAAAATCCCAGAGAATTACTATGACTACTTGGCGAATAAAAGACATTCGCAACCATGAGGGTGGATCACATGTGGCAGAGTCAACTACCCCGAATGGTAATGACATAGTTGGCAAATGAAGATAACAACGTTATTGCCAAAGTTTTTTATTTGCAAAGTGGCTAATAACATTTGCTGGGTGCTCTTAGTTATCATGGTTATGTGAATTAGGTAATAAAGTTATTAGTCTTTGAAGCCTAAAGTGTGTTTGACTTTTGTCGGGAAATGGATTTTGAATGGAAATGAGATCGCAGATCAATTTCGTGCAGAGAAAGTTCAGCTTTCGAAATAATTTACAGACACTTTTGGGTCACAAAGTTAAGGGTACTAATAACTGAATATGCAATTGGCTTAGGGAGTTTTGAAATATGGAACTTTATGTGGATTATTGCGCCAAGTGTGGCGATTTGATGGTTTTCTATAAGTGAGAGAGTGTTTTAATTAAGGTCTGGACTACTTAAGGAATAATCTTCGACTAAAGTCGACGAACTTCCACAATCAAATTGAAGAAACATTAAGCCGACTCAGATTGGGACAGCACAAAGGTTGCTTCAAAAGAGTCTAGGAGGGACAGGAAAGCTTGGAAAAAAGTATTTGCTCTTGAAGACAATAATGAGCTTGAAATATTAAAATTCTAGCACTTTTTTTTTCAGTTTATGCTCACGAAAAAAAAAGTTACACCAAAAAAGGCTTGAGTTAGCCGCATCTCCCTGAAAGCAGTCGGCTTAAAAAGTTCACAGCTTAGGCAAATTCAAGTAAAGAAAGTTCAAATTCGTTTACAAGCTGCCTGAGCAATAAACACAACCAAGGTAAAGACAGTAGGTACTATAACGCATTAAATTTCAACTGAAACAATGAGTTGATCTAAATTGACAAAAAAGAATGGGTCCCAAATCAGAATGCTGAGGAACTCCAGCTTAATATAGTATTTTGACATTTTTCCAAAACTAAAACCTATTTTCTAAACAAGACATAAAACTCCTCACTAGGGCGAACATTGAAAATAAGAACAACAATCCGTGTTACTAGGATCAGGTGATTTATGTTTGGAAACCCTAAAACATACTTCGAATTTTCTATAGAAGGACTTGCAACTCGAACTTTGGTTGAGTAAAACAAAGTTCTTTCTCCGCTTAGATGTTCACATAAATACTATTCTAAGGCTGTGGGCTTTTTTTACCAGAAAATTGTATCTCTATTCGATATGGCGTTCTGAATATTTGTCCTTTTTTTTGGAGTAATGATGATTATATTACGCCTTAAAATGGATATAGGTCAGGACAATTGGAGCCAATCAGCAAATTATCAACATACAACAGAAACCTTTGAGAAAACGAGCCAAAAAACGGACCACAAATGCTTTAATAAATGTTTTGAAAAAGAGGTCAAATATCCGTGAGAAAACGGTCAAGAAAAGAGAAAAAAAAAACGCTTTAATAAACGTGCTTAAAAACCGAAAAAAAACGCATAAGGAATTCATAAAAAAAAACAAGCCTGCATAAACAAGTTGGAAAAGGAGTAAAAAAAAACGCAAAAAATCACCTGAATATCCATAACAAAACGAGTTCAAAACGGGTCGAAAAAGGAGGGCAAAACACTTAAATAATGGCGTCGAAAATCGTGTCCAAAACCAGTCGCCAATGGCGTCCTGTAACTCGCACAAAATGCGTTAAAAACTAGCACAAAAAAATCCAAGAAACCACCAAAATTGGTCCGATCACAATTTAAAAAAACTGCGTCCAAAAACCATTCGAACTGCGTCAAAAATCCCAAAAAAAATTCTACAAAAAAGTGTTCATAAAACGAATTAAAACACATAGGTATGGAAAATTAAGTTCAAAACGCGTCAGAAATTCATAAAAAAATTAATTAAAAAACGCGTCGAAAGTCGAGTCAAACCACCCATTAGAAAACGGGCCAAAAATGGGGTGCAATATGCGTTAAAAACACCGTCAAAAGCTGATCCCAAAACGTGTCAAAAACGAGTCCACAAACACTTCAATAAATATGTCCAAGAAGAAGTTAAAAACGCTTCATAAGAAACTTATAAAAAACCGATAAAAATAAACAAGAAACTAGTAAAACAACGGCGCAACAACGCTTCGGAAAAGAAGTAAACAAAAATCGTCCAAAAACTCCACCAAAAACGCTGAAATAATGAGTCCAAAACGGGTTGAAGAACGCGAACGAGTTCAATAAACGAGTCGAAAAACTAGTCCAAAACAACTCCCAAGCACGTTTGAAGACTCGCCTACAACGCCGATAAAAAAACTCGTCGAAAAGCAAATGAAAACCCACACAAACTTCATCAAACTAGTCCAAAAACAAATCAAAAACTTGCAAAATGCTAAAAAAATAAGTTAAAATAAGTCAGAAAACTTGTCTAAGAACGTGTCGAATAATTGGTAAAAATACAAAAAAAAAAAAAAAAATGGTTAACATATTTTGGCAGTTAGAACAGAAATCAAAGTAGTCTGTAGGAAAAGTGTAGCAAACTAAATAAATACTGTTGACAGGGTGTATTTTTACAGTCAAATGGCAGCTATTCTCAAATGTGTTTCGAAAATACATCAGCTCGCGTTGAACACGCTCACAAAGCGGTACTTGAGCTCCGTTTAGGGATCTACACTTCCTGAGGGAAGGAAGGCGCCCAGAATTGTTGAATTACAATTTATTAAACATGGCAGGTACAGATTGGATATGAGAAGGGTCTAAAAAAGCGCTACAATCCACTTTCAGAAGAGCGTGTGAGTCAACAGATTGATAAAAATGAAGCGTTCTATCTAAGTGTGACTAAAGATTACCATGCTCCCTTACAAGTTCCTTGTTTAACACCGCGTTGGAGATTTCAATGCCGAACTAATTTCATAAACAGCTCAACTATCTACCCTCCCGATGTTAGATCAATATTTTCTTCCTGAAAGCATTTGTTGGCACTTCAGTTCCTGATATGACTACTTATCTACTATATGCATTACCAACATGCAACCTTTCAAGTGTTTACACGTTACATTGACCTTTTCCAACTGGAGACCGCACAATCCCTTTCCGCACATACAAATCCATTAGACATCCGACTCTAAGCACAGGTCGTCTCTAAATGTTTCTATTTTCTACACACGTCGTAGCTCGTAGGTTCTTGTGTTAAAAAAAAAACCAACATAATCAGCCAAGTGAATTCGTACTCCAATAGCAGTAGCAAGCGCGTTAAAGTATACCTACACCTGTGTCCTCGCGTACCTATGTTGACGATAAATCTTTTATACCGCACCAGCACTTTCAGCACCTTCTCTCGAAAGCAGCCGGAAAGACTGAGAGCCAGCAAAAGAAAACACAAAAGTAAAACTGCTGCAAAGTATCCAATCCAGAAAAGCATGTTTAGCGCGTGCAGAGCCACCAGAAGGTGAACCCTTGTTAATCTCATTGCGATACGAGGAAGAAAATGGAAAAAGAAAAAATCAATAACTCGATGAAGCAACAGGGGGTGGTGGTGGTGGTGGCAAACATACACATGCCCATGACGATGGCGCATTATGCATAACAATAGTTGGATGGATTCCTATATACAGAAATCGAGAGAAGAAGAATTTTCAATTAAAGGACTTCATCACAAGGACGCCAGTTAATTGGCAATGAGTTGCCGCCCAGAATTCCATCCTGCAATCTACGCAAGAGGTTGCAAAAGCGAACAAGTGCCTTTTCGATAGATGCATCTCGTCCTCTGCAGCTATAAATCTCATCCCAATCGATTGATTCCGAGAGAGAGAGAGACTTTCGTGAGAAAGCCCTAACCCTGTCGACACGCTGTCGAATCCGAGTAGTAATTGAATTAAACTCGCAAAAGTCAACCCACTCTCACCCGGGGCGAAGATAGTTTTGCCGATTGTGGCGTGAAAAGTCTTACATTCCATCCAAGTGGAAAACTGTCGACTGTGACAAATTAGAATCGAATACCTGAGTGGGTACTCTTACTCCCAACCCTGTGGCAGCTGTGCGTGTTGGCGAATAAATGGGATTAGAGGTAATTAGACCTAACAAGTCCAGCAGCAACAACAACGACAAGGTGACTTCGTGTATTTTTTTTTTTTGAGCTGTTTGTTTTCTACGCTGTCTGGAATTCCAGCCGATGATTCATATTTCTGTGTGCGAATTCCAATTTTAGGAGCAGAAGACGTGCGGAAAAGTTCTGTTTCCGTCGATGAGAAAAGTTTCTCATGGGCGGGTATGCTACGGTCTATTGATTTGGGCAGTTGTGGTCTGAGTGTTAGGTTTGATTTTGGTCTACCAATTTTCTAAAGGGATTTCCGGTGAAGAATTTATTGCGAAAATTCACACAGTCTTCTGTGGACACGACGGAAATAACCCTGCGACCCAGTACAGGTGAATTAAATTTTTAGGGTAAGTTTTGCGAAGTGAGTCTGTTTTGGTTAAATAAAATCCAACAAGCAACTGAAGATACTGGGAAGCGATCACTGTTATTCCGGTGACTGGTACTCCAGCAAGAATAAAGTCGGGACATTAACATAGTTTGACAATGCACCCCAAGGGTTGTCTTTCCCTGACAACATTTTAGATATAGACACAAAATGTAATAGAGGGTTGAAGCAAGAAATGGAAACAACGAAAAATATCCGTAGGACCTTCTACTCAACAGATTTCTACGAGCCCTTTCGTGGAAAGTTTCATAAGATAAATCTGTATTTCCACAAATTTTTCAGGTCGGCTTTTTGTAAGCGTTCTGTACCAAAATGATTTTTTTTAACAAATCTCATCTGTTACAACTAAAACATTAAATAATACAAAATAAAAACGATGGTTTAGGTGAGGAAGCCAACAATTTCTAAAATATTTCAAGCTATGTATCAATCAGTTTTCAAACTTTGACATGATTGGATTAAATTTTACCGGACTGGGTGTCGTTTTTTTCTGTGCGACGAAAAAGAAGAATGCGATGTCTGCTGATATGGGCCCTGTTTCACAAAAATGGCGACATTCAAGACGAAAAAGAAGAATGCTATGTCTGCTGATATTGACAATTGACAGGTGACAATTTGCAAAATCTCGACTGGACAATTCCCAAATTGGGCACATTTAAAAATGTAGTTAAGTAGAACATATTCGTCTGCTACTCCTTCATAAACATCAACTAAAAAAACTGTTTGTGTGACCGGTCTAGGCCAATCAAAATGAAGACACATCAAGTAAGCCTGCTGTCAAACTTACCTTCTAAACTAGGTATTCGAACGCCCCAGTTCCATTTCATAAATAATTTAAAAATACTGTAAAACTGTATGAAAATAAAGGACAAGTGTCAAGATTTCGTTTCATTAAAAGTTGTCACTACAATGAACTGTCATTTCGGACAAATTTGATCTGACAGTGCAATTTAAAATTCAAAAAATAAGTCAACTGTAACAGGCAATATAGTTTTCTTTAAGTAAGTATAAGAGCAAGAGGTTTAATTAAAAATGGCAAATAGTGAGGACGTTCAGGAATCTAGTTTAGAAAGCCTTACAGCTGGCGACTTGATCCGTCTGGTTTGAATGGGCCTATATCGCTCACATGACAGCTTTTATAGTTGAGGTCCGTACATGTGGCGGACTTTTGGTACGTTTGTAGTAACGTTACGTACAAATATAGTAATTGCGTTCAGGCTACATCTAGCCACGACCATTCTAGTCGACTTTTAAAATATTTTTAAATGTGCTCATTATTTCTTAAAGTTGAAGTGCTGGAGAATCTGGAATTTACTCGCTACTTTAAAGAAAGTGTAGAAATAATGATCTTATTGCCTTAAGTAATTTTTACAAAGAGAAAGAAGTCGTTTTGACAAAAATCCTACTGTATTTAATTTAAGTAACACTATATTGCGAAAATGCAGTCTCATGAGCGAATTTAAGCAATTCTTAATCAAATTGCAAATGTCAGAAAAATCATTTCCCATTCAAAGCAATAATTTCGTTTCGCAACCCAAAGTCCTGTCAATGCTTTGCTTTGTTATTGACATGAAAAGCAAAGCTTGCTTTTAGAAAACCAAAAGGATTCCAAGCTTCTTTCTTGGTTTTCGATAAAAATGTTTGCCAGTCTTACCACAACCCTAAATTACATCACACTTGTTCCGCAGAAAAGAAATTTGTAGCTAGGCTGAAAAAGTGCAGAAGCAACACCCTAATGAAACAAATTTAGGGATAAGCTTTTAGTATCGGAAAAATATAGCACTAGCAATTAAAAGGGACATAAGAAAAAAAAAAAAAAAAAAAAACACTGCACAAGAAATGAAATTAAAAAACAAAATACCAGAAATATTAGAAAATAAATTTCCAAATTTAGTTGTAATTTAGTTGTAAAAATTTAGTTTAAAATTAAACTTTTTTATACAAACACTTTAAAAATATTTAAAATTTAAAAAAAACGGAACCAACCTATTTACCTTAAACAAATATTCGCCACCCCCAATACAAGATAGCTTACAATGAAAATCAAGTAAAATTATGGTTCCCTTTATAAAAGGCGATTTTTTAGCTGGTTTGGTTTTGGCAACACTGGTTTTGACAGCTGACGTGTGTTTAGTACCTTGTGTCACTGTCAAACAGCTTCAGTTTGGTTTGCAATTTAACCATGGATCGTCTTACAAATGAACAACGCTTGCAAATTATTGAATTTTACTATCAAAATTCGTGCTCGGTTCGAATCCGCTTTTTTATCGAAAAATTGTGTTCGATGGGGCTCATTTTTGGTTGAATGGGTACGTAAATAAGCAAAATTGCCGCATTTGGAGTGAAGATCAGCCAGAAGCATTGCAACAGCTACCAATGCATCCCGAAAAAGCCACTGTTTGGTGCGGTTTATGGGCCGGCGGCATTATTGGGCCATATTTCTTCAAAGATGATGCGAATCGCAGCGTTACTGTCAATGGTGAACGCTACCGAGCGATGATAACAAACTTTTTTTTGCCCGAAATGGAAGTTCTTGACTTGCATGATATGTGGTTTCAAGAAGACGGTGCCACATGCCACACAGCACGCGAAACAATGGCGCAATTGCGAGGCGAGTTTGGTGAACAGTTAATTTCACGTTTCGGGCCGGTCAATTGGCCGCCTAGATCGTGCGATTTGACACCATTAGATTATTTTTTGTGGGGGTATGTTAAGGCTAATGTGTATAGGGACAAGCCCGCTTCGATTGACGCACTGGAAGCCAACATCCATGCGTTCATTCGTGAGATACCGGCCGATATGTGTGAAAGAGTATGCCAAAATTGGACTCAGCGGATGGGCTACCTGAGACGCAGCCGCGGTCAACATTTACATGAAATTATCTTTAAACATTAAATTGCAAGGTTCAAACTATCGATTCAAATAAATATTTGTGTTTTTTTTTTTTTTTAAGTTCTAAACCTCTTAAAAAATCACCCGTTATATGAAGCAATGTCAAAATAGGTTGTTGAGGGAGCTTTTATAATCAATTTAATTGCCTAGACTATAATTAACGAACTCACATTGGAGACATTTTTTGTATTAAATTATTTATTGTGACCTAAATATATTTAAAGTAAACGCTCAAAGTGATTAATAATAGGACAATATCTGTCTAAAAGTGGGTCTACAATGGCTTGTTGAAATCGAAGATACAGTAGAGAATATCCTGTTGGGGCGGTGCTAATTTCAATGCATTTGAACCTTTAATAAAAATTCAAAAGCAAGCAGTTAGAATCCTGTGTAATTGAAATCATACATTTAATTAAAACGCTTGTTGTTTCCTCGATCACGTCTAAAGTTGAAGGCAATCTCAAAGTGGTACCACTTTTCTTTGTGTGAAGCGGGACATATTTATCATTAACTAGAGTTCGCCCAGTGGTAAAAATCCTATTGAGCTGATTTCAACACAACAATTTGAAAAAACTATTTACAGATAGCATTGCATTTAAAAAATTAATCGAAATTGTTGTGGGGCCTCGGCCTATTCGCCTATTTATTGTATGTATGATTTGCCTATGCTATGCTATGCCTTTATACTCACGTTAAAAACACAATATTCTGACCTGTGGCACACCAGTTGGAATCTTCAGAAAAGCTTGGGAAATAAATCGGTATCAACGATCAGGGTCTTTTAATTTACGCCTGGTAAAGTGCGGTATTCAATCAAGACGACACATTTTCGGTGACATTAATGGTCAGATTGGGATTTCTGATCGCATTACCAACGGAAAATTACAATACAAAAAAGTTGTGGACACAGTATTCCGCTTTGTGGGATCCCACTTACAGTCGTCAATTCTTTTCACAGTCTACCAACTCAATATGGTCTTAATATTCACCCGCACTTCACCTGTAGAAGGCCACGGTGTTCACTATTATTCTCTGGCAATAGCCTCCAAACTCTGCCAAAACCACTTGAACTCTCCGCCGAAACACCATTATCAGGGGAACTGCTTTTGGCAAGGAGTAGGGTCATTGACGGTGTAACTTAAAACCGCAGAGCCCTATACTCCAACCCCAATACCCGATAAAAGCAAACTCTCCAGAGGATACGGTATCACAAATCAACTGTTGGAGGCGGTAAGGTCTATATTTGTGTATACATCTGGGCGCTTTGCCAATTTGGATAAAGCAGCCAAAACTTTGTGCTCTCAACCTCAGTGACTCATCATCATCACATCGACATCGACGAATATGTCGTAGGTCACGCGAACACAACTTGTGATGACACAAAGCGAGCAGAGCACACATTGCACACCAAATATTTGCAGTCCTATATTAAGCGAACATATTGTATATGAATACGTGGGGGCGGGAAGTTAAGGCAGCATCGGGTTCTCGATGGCGTCCTTCTTTTTTATGTCAATTTGTTGGTAGTTTCCAATTGGGAGCACTCCACTTTGGCAAACGATTATGAATTGTGCTACGGATCGCTGAACGTGTGGCTGGAGTTCCAGAGTGCTTTTCAGGGTGGTCTGGCGTATATCTAGTTTCTATTGCGTCAGTACTTGATAGAGTAGTTTACATATAAGCTAAAGCAAGCCACTTGAAAAAAGTATTCCTGATTGTGGGTAGAGTAGGTCTGCTGGTGGTAGTCTCTCAAGTGGCTTTCGAGGTTAACCTAGTCCTACAGCGGGACACTTTGAAAAATTATTTAAGGAAGTGGACTCGATTGAACGTAACCCTATTACCTTGGTGGAGTTTTTGGCCCATAAACGTTAAAATTGTTGATCGTCATTTATGCAAAAATGCAATATGTTTTTGCACGGTCTTACTATTGTTGCAAAGTGTGAATCTTTTTCCAAACTTTGTGTTTGAATGTTGCCCTCAAATTCAACAGGAAACATGTATCATTAGCGACCAAAGGATCTCAGGGCATTTGAACCTTTTATCGTCTATAACTATGGCCAAAGCCTTACTAATCCCTGCCACGCGAACATAAATCTCCAAGAGGACAACACAGTTTTTAAATCACCCCCTAAACCCATACTCAGCCATCGATACAATATACGAATATTCACATGCAGATCAGAGTTTCAATATAAATTCTTAAATCCATTGCCAGATTTATTCAAATTTTATGCATACAAGTCTTGCATCCTCCATATGTTCGAGTGATTGGAAAAGAAAACACCCTCCGTAAAGACATCTAATCGATGTAAGTTCACTCCACAGTTTATATTTTTGGAATTACACACACACAGCCAGACAAGAAATCAACCTTTCTGTCTCTCATTGCCACCAGCATCGCCGGAAAGCCTTCACAAACAGCTATCCGCAATCCGCACCCCTCCCCATACCAACCGATGTTGAATGCATTTTTTAAATTAAAATCCTCGACGATAAATCTTACCAGGAGCAGAGTATATCCATTAATGAGTAGGGACACTCTCTCTACATATGCATTTGCTACTACCACAAAGCAAAATGCAGAAAAAATCGTACAATAAGTGGAAGCAGGTCGAAAGAATACTTTTTACCTGAATACAACGATTGCTTGAGAAGAAAAGGGTACGCAACACATTTTACATGAACCACTACATGGGGCTTGCTGTGTACGACGAACGATTGTGGATTTTTTCATAAAGCATTTTTAAAGGCGGCCTGGAGTGACTGTCAGTGTATTAGTATTCTCTCGGTATGAATTTTTATGATCAGGTAACCAGCTTTGCTTTAGTAGAATTGGTAATATTTGTATTTTTTGCCCTTGGTTATTGATTAAATGGTCTTTTTTATGGACATGAAAAAGAAATGTTTCATTCTATATCACGAAATTCAACCCTTTTGCTTTGTTACGACTTCGTTAATAACCATTTTTTACGATTTGAAGTTTTATTGCCACCACTTTTTAGGTAATATATTTCATAGCAGATGTTCACACTAATTACTTAGGTTGGCTGTAGAGGGGATTGTTTACATTTTTTTCGCACGTATTTTTAAAGGCGGTCTGAAGTTGGATTGTTATCAGTCGTTCATTAACATCAATTGACGAAAGAAAGGGTGTTCCGTGTCAGTGCGTGTAGCAAACAATTAAAAGTAGTGAAAAAGTGAATTTGAAGTGCAAGTTTGCATAGTTTAAAAACTCCAAATAAAATAATGGGAAAACATTATTTTAAGTGTTTGGCATGTGGGCGAGAGGAGAAAGAAAATGTTGGAGTTAAATATTTCAAAATACCGGATAATAGTGAGAGGTAAGCAATATAAGTTATAGATCCGGCAAGAACGAATATAAATCCGTGTTGTATTTCTTAATTTTTTTTTAGAAAAGCGAAGTGGTTGAACTGCATAAACAAACCACACTTAATACATGAAAAATTGTCGGGGGATTCTAGGATCTGCGAAAGACATTTCTCGAAAGACATGTATGGCAAGTCAACGATGCGCTTAAAATGGTCGGCAACACCTAATTTGGAAATTTTGAAAAATATTTCCAATATAACTGAAGGTAATAACGAACACTGAGTGTAAAATAACATAAAATTGATGAATTATATTTTCTTAGGTAATAATGATCAAATGATCACGTCTAACGAAACAGAGGGGTTTGAACATGTTAATGAAAATGTCCAAATGAAGGAAAGTTTAAGCTCTGTGGCAGAAGAAGCGGAAACAGGTGATATTCAAAATAATGAATCGATCAATACTCCAGTAGAAGCAGAGTATGAACCTCTTAGTGAAGGTTTTGCGCCTAAAGATGTTACTGACGTTATCGTAGAAACATCACCGAAAGGTCATAAATCGACGCAGACGTCTTTTGCGGAAAATGAACAGGTATTTCGTTTGAAAAAAGAGTGTGAAAATTTAAAAAAGGAAATTGAAACACTAAAAAAAGAAAAGTATTCGGAAAAGGCATATTTAGAAAAAACAAGAATTATGTTACCTAAGGAATTAGCGACCATTGTTGAGAGTCAAATCAAAAACTTTGAAAAAAAACGTAGGGGATGGAGGTACTCGAACGAGTTTAAAAAATTCTGTTTAAGCATATATTTCATAGCGCCAAATTCTTATTACTTTTTAGAGCGAAATTTAAATCTACCATCCAAAAAAACATTAACTAGGTTTACAAAAAACTGGCCTTCTGGTCCTGGATTCCATAAGACTTTATTTAACGCTTTGAAACTTAAAGAACTTAAACAGATTCTTCCAGAAGTTGCCCAGAATTGTCTTATATGTCTAGATGAAATTTCTCTCAAAACTCATCTTTATTTCAATAGAAATAGTGGAGAAATTGTAGGATTAGAAGACGATGGGCAAAAGAAAACTGCACTTGCTGCAAACTATGCCATTGTTGTAATGGTTAGGGGAATCACCCATCGTTACAAGCAGTTGCTCGGGTATTATTTGGTTAATTCAGCCTGCCCAGCTAAGGCATTAAAAGAAATTTTATTTACATGCATTAAACAATTAATTGAAGTGAATATGAAACCGAGGCTTGTAATCTCAGACCAAGGTGGAAATTTCATTTGTCTAAATAGACTCCTTGGCATTCCCTTTCAAAAGCCATTTTTTTATGTAGAAAATACTAAAATATTTTATATGTTCGATAGCCCTCATCTTTTAAAATCATTCTGGCGAAATTTCATGAAGTACGATATTGCTGTTGATAACAAAAAAGCAAATTGGAAAGACGTTGTGAATTTTTATTTATGGGAGAAAAATAATTCATTTCGAATGGCTCCCAAATTGACAGATGAGCACATTTTTCCCAACAATTTCCAAAAGATGAGGGTGAGGCTTGCTGCTGAAACGATAAGTGCAACAGTTGCAGCTGGTATTTATACTCTAGCTAGTCACGGTGCTGTATCTTCAACAGCTATTAATACCGCTGAAATTATTGACAAAATAGATAAGTTATTTGATATTTTCAATTCATCTAAATTTCGAGAATCCAAAAAATTCAGAAGGCCATTTTTCGCAAACCCAGAACAAATTACTTTTTTGCATGAAATGAATTTATTTTTTGAAAATATGACTTTTCATGAAAATTCTAGAAATGTAACTAAAAAAATGCGTTTTATAAAAGGATGGCAACAGAATATAAATGCCTTAATTGACATTTTTACAGAAGTAAAAGAAGACGGTATTAAGTTTCTTTTAACAAGAAATCTTAATCAAGATTGCTTGGAAAACACCTTTTCTGTTTTACGTAACCGAGGGGGAAATAACAAGTTGCTGACTCCATTTCAATTTATTTGTTCATTTAAAAGATCTTTTTCTGCAAAATATATGGAAGATATTACCCATGGAAACTGTGAGCCAACTGCTAACATGGAACTTCCAGACATTGAAGTGCAGATGGAACCACAAAAACAAAATAAGGACAATTTGGCTTACGCTTTCAAAACTGAACCTGATTATAAAACTGTGAATTTTGGTATTGATAATGCATTCTACTATTTCGCAGGATATATTTTAAAAAAATACCGCCAAAACCACAAGTGTGAGTTAAAATTGAGTCCGCAACTTAACGTTTCCTCCCTTTTTACAGATTTTAAAGAATATGAAGATGCGAAATTGACACGGCCTAATCAAGAATTTTTAGACTCGTTAGAGAATCTTGAACAAAAATTTATTTCTTGTTTTCCAAATATGTACTACCTAAATAATTTTGAGGGAAATATTTTTAACTTTTTGAAAAATGAATTTCAT
This sequence comes from Cheilosia vernalis, assembly GCA_949126925.1. NCBI lineage: Eukaryota > Metazoa > Arthropoda > Insecta > Diptera > Syrphidae > Cheilosia > Cheilosia vernalis. The sequence goes on along the minus strand of OX421360.1, from coordinate 6,252,154 downwards.
TACAACTGTTGCAAAAATCAAAATAACGAATTTCTTATCAAATTTTACATCCGAGTACGGGTTTACTTTATTCTAAAACAGTTCAATAAAAATAACAAAAAATGTAGCAACAAACAAAAATATTTAAGTGTAGCACACATGTGAATATAATTATATTAGATATAAAATGTTCAATAAGAAATATTACAAATTGATTTTGCTTTTTTTTTCGTCACACCCTGTACCACATTTTGAAATAATTCAACTACTCTTCCATCCCTCTTTTACTAGAGCACTTTTATTGCCGTCTATTTCTCGTGTATGTGTACTGCAAATTGTAAACTGATAAGAAACACGTGGAGAGTGTCCCTACTCATTAATGGATATACTCTGACCAGGAGTACCGCCACATTTGAATCCATTCACCTATGTACGAGTGTATGCGTTGGCTTTTGTGAGCGGGAAAAAAAATATGCCCAAACATATACCCTCGTCCTGTCTCTGATTCCGTGCACAAAAATTACGCATTTTAGTCACAGTTTCGTTCCATTCCACCCTCGAGACGAAATCGACTCACCCCCCTCCGCAATGGCGTCGTTTTGTCTGGCATTTTGAGTCGTTTTTTGCGCAGACAACACGGACTACCGGCTTTTTTGGGGAGCCCTACACACAGATATACGTAGTAGATGTACGATTAAAAAACAAACGTCGAACCACCAACAGAGTCCTTTTGTGCGGTTTCTGGCATCGAACAGCAAACAGCTGGTGTGACGACGCACCATGTATAGAGCAGCGTATCTCTGTCATCTGTCATCGGCGTCACCCTTGGGTTTCTAAGCGCAAACACACACGGTACGGCGCACAGCACAACCGTTGCAATGCTTCAGCTTATTACATCATAATATATTTCATAAAACAGTTTTTCGAATACAGGACGAGTGGTATATATTGAAAATGAAACGATGAAGGGTGCGTGGTGCGTCTGCTTTTGCTTTTACTTGTGCCCCCGCTCAGTGTAAGAGTAAAAGTCATCCGGATGTATACACCAGGCTGGGTTGGGATTCGGATAAAAATGCAGGAGGCTGCGACGTGGATGACGACGACGTGTGCCGGTTATTAAGGAAGCACTCATGTGCAAAGACTGTTTTGCGAAAAGATAATGAGTGAGGATGGCAGCGCGGTGGTGGACGCTCTGGTGGATTAATTAAGGTTCTGTGCCGAAGGGCGGAGAAGATATCTGGGTTTCCGCTTCCTTTGGCCAGGCGCTCATCCGGTCCAAACTATTCGCAATTAGTTATAGATTATCGGTAATTTAATGTGTGTTGTAGCACGTTTATACAAAGGGACACAAGTTGTTGTTTTATGAGTCGTGAGGGGAAGAGCTGAAGGGAGGTAAATGGCTAGCGTGTTCTGGTAGTTTGGACGTGGTTCTAAATTGAGTTAAAACATGTGGCTCTACTATTGAGAACGGTGGCAAGCGGGGTGCTTTTCTAAGAACTTACTTAACTATTGAAGGATGCCTAAAAAATCGGTTTGGCAGAATTTGGGCCCTCATTTTAACAACAGTCAAGATTTCTCCAAACTTTAGAAGAAACACTACTACTTCGTTCTTAAGAAAGAACAGTTTATAAGTGGAAGTACAAATGTGCACAAAAAAGCAACGAGGCCTTAAATTTTACATTCGTAAACTATTTGGGCCCAATTATCCCAAACTATAGATACAGTTTAGGAACAGAACTTTCAAAGTGGAAACACGTTTTGACACAAGCGCGCAACGGGGCCTAAAAATGCGCCTTCGCAAGCCTCAGAAACAAATGTTTCTACACTTACACAAAGACTAACTTTCAATGTAAAAGCCTTGCTATTGCTAGGTGTCACATGTGCGCTCGTTCACAGCGTAAGTTATTATGCTTTCAATATTTTGCGAAGAAAATCGCTTATCCCTAACCTCTAAACCTTACCGCCTTTCCTTCATCTTTCATGTAAATGATCGACGACCAAAAACCTGGTCATTAGTGACTGCTTTTGGAGGAGACTTATTTTATTAGGCCGCAGTTCTTTTCATATGGCGTTAAAAGTTGCGTCTTTGGGACTACATGCACCCTTCTCATTGTAAAATTTAAGAAAAGAGACAGCCATGCCAATTATGCAGAGTGCAAACAGAAACTATATTTCAATAAATGTAAGTTCCGCTGAAATGCTGAATTCGTGTAAGCACTTGGCAAATACTCTTCAGCGTTGTCAGCAGTTATACAAACCACCTTATTAACCTATAAATTAATTCCGCTGAATTGCTGAATCCCCTTATTTTTACACAATTGGATTTAAAAAAAAAACACTCGCCAATAAATCAGAATATAATAGGTAACAATATTCTCTCACCTCCACCTTCGATTGAATTTATGTATACATGTCAATGAATTTCGTATGCAAAAGCCTTTTATCTCCATGCACCAATGCGGGAGACAAAAATTAAATTAAATAAAGAACTCATGGTCAGCCAGGGGGGAATAAGTCACCTCCATCATGGATTGAAACAAACAGCATTTGTATGCAGAAGTTAAAATGTAAATCGTTGAAATGTTCAACTTTGTCGGGACTATGAAGCACCCGTGAGCCGTGAGCACTGGATGATAACGCGAGGCGAGCTCATTTTTATAGAACGACTTGTATGTTGGTTGGCTGGTTGTTTTTGTTGCATTTCACTTAAGGCTATAAATACGACAAGTGCACCAAGAGGTGTACCGGTAGAGCTACTTTCGCTACGGATGCAGGAAGCACATAACCTCATTCGAATAAAGTGTTTGTCTGTAGGTGGGTGGATGGATATGTGCATGTCGTTAATCCAAAATGGATTGAGTACAACAAAAATCGATTTGATGTAATTAAAGGAATTTGCGATAACCCTGTTTACGAAGCAGACAAGTCGGGTTGAGGTAGTGGATAATCTTGGATTATCCTCTTTTACATTAGAAACGAACGTCTCAGCATGTCTACTTGACTTGAATCTATAAGAATTCAAAGGGTTGAAGTGGGTGGTTGTGGTCTCGTTCAAATGGGAATTGCGCAGGTTTTTGCAAAGTTGTCGGTTCAGACAAAAATAGTCGACTCAAATGGTTAACCAGAGCTTTTTGCAGTTAAATACGAGTATGTATATCAAACCATCAGGCTTTCCCAAAACGGAAGGGAAAAGAAGACTCGACTCGACTAAGCAACGGAATGCTGGGCGGTTGTCAACCCCCTGTGCTCATCGGTTAGTTCTTGTGCGATTGCTGGCGAAGTGCATTTACGAAAGAGGAATACCTAAACGTCTTCCCAAGACGAATATGTAGAAGACCTGAATGTCCGAATTCAAAGAGTTCAAAAAACTATCCAAATGAGTCCGATGTCGAGGTTTGAAAAATAAATTAATACTTTCAGGAATTTATTTTTTGGTAGTGTTCATCAAAGGGATTTTTTCTTTTCTAAAAATGAGTATTGACGAATGCGAATTTTGGGCCACATTTTGGAACGTTTTTCTAGCCGTGTTTGCTGGTCGAACTGGTTTCTTAAACCGATTTCTGAGGTTTGTTTTCGGAAGCATTTAGTAAGATTGCGTTTAATGCGGTCTGTGAGCTTTTTGCAACACTGGGCGGTTTTTGCGGCGTTTTGAAGTCGAGTTTTTTAGGCGTTTCTGCACTAATATTTTGAGTCATTCATCGTGCATTTCTTGGGCGTTCATTAAGACCTTTTTGGGACGGTTTTTAAGGCGTTTTAATTGATTTTGTGGAGTTGCGTGGGCTGTTCTTTGGAGCGTTTTTCATACCATTTTTCTGTGATGCATTTTTTGGAACATTTTTGACGCACCTTTCGCGGCGGTTTCTGTAGCGTGTTTATATAGATTTTTTGGAGGATTTTTCTGGGAAAGTTGTTTATTTTTAGAAAATGTTCGACTTTAGTGCAGGTATTGGCGACATTTGTCTAAGTCGTTTTTGGGGCGATTTTATGCTGTTTTTTCCTAAGTTCCTCACGGTGTTTTTGGAGCATTTTGCAAGTCCAATTTGTGGCGCTTTTTTTTGGCGTTTTTGATCGATTTTGTTTTATTGTTTTGGGTGTTTTTGAAGAGTTTCTTCTTTCGATTTCTGAGGTTTCATACCCGGAAGCGCTTTGTGTTTTTGGGGTTTTTATGAGAACATTCTTGGGGCAACTTTATAAGTTGTTTTTCGACTTGGATTTGGGACAGTTTTATGTAGTTTTTTTGAAGTTTCGTTTTTATTGATTTTAAAAAGTTTTTTGTGACGTTTTGCGGGGAGTGTTTTGGGTTGTTAATGATTCTGTTTTTGATCGATTTTCGGAGAATGTTCGAATTGTCTTTCGGAACCGTATTTAAGGGGTTTTCATACAGATTTTTTTGAGTTGTTTATGGTGTTTTTGGAGTTATTGAATAGTTATTTTGAGGCGTTTTCTATGAGTCGTTTAGGATGTCTTTTTTGAGCGTTCTTTAGAACAGTTTTTGTATATTTAGGAGCATTTTTCTGACCCTATTTGTTGGGGGGTTTCCGAAAATATTTTGGGTCGTTTGTGGTGTGTTTTTTTGGAACATTTTTGGTAGTTTTTAATCGATTTATTTTTATTTCTTTGGATGAATTTAGAGCGTTTCTTTATCAGATTTCCGAACTTTTTCGGAAGCGTTTTGTGCCGTTTTCTGGGTGTTATTTTGGAACATGGGGTGGTTTTTGTACCTTTTTTAAGTACATTTTTTTCCAATTGATTGGGATATTTTTTGGAGCGTTTATGGTGCATGTCTTATTTTGTTTTTTCGGAACATTTTTGGTCGTTATTTAGTCAATTCTTTTGATTTCTTTTTCGCCGGTTTCTATGTCGAATGTATTTTGTAGCGTTTTGAGAACCTTTTTTTTTTACGGCATTATTTTCGGTGCGCTTTTCGGCCGCCAACTCCTAAAAGTTGTTTGGAGGGTTTTCTGACGCTTTTCCTGGCCGTGTTTTGGGCCGTTTCCCCTCCTCCTCTTTGTTTAGGAAAGTTTTTGTTTCGTGGACAGTTGCGTTTTTGGGGCTTAAGCAAAGGCACACTCTTTTCTGAACCTGATTCCTAGTTCAAATTTCTAAGAGAGCTAATTTTCAAAGACCTGGTTATGACCCTGAGGTGACTATAGAATATTGATTAATTTATTCGATTAAAGACATTTCTTGACCTAAAAGAGCTGTCAACGGGAGCGTATTCTTTGATTCTAAGTAAGCATGTCAAAACACCTGGAAAATTCCATCAGGGGCACCTCCGTAAGGGGCAAAAATGTTGGTGGACAATTGATTTTCTCTTTTCTTACAAGTTATGCCAATTTTCTAAATCTACTTCTACGTGTTTGATCGTTCATATGGGTTTCGCATTATAATAGTTAAGAAAAAACCCCCATTTTCCAAGACCCCCACTTCAAAAGTTTTGTATATTTTCCAGCATAGAGAAGACCATATATTAACACCCTACCCTACAAAACAACCGGTCCCTAAACAAAGCCAAAGCATAAACTTCCAAAATGAGTTATGAAAACCACACAAATGTGACCTTAGGAACACCCAATGGAAGACTATGTCCAAGACTCATAAATCTCGATCTTGCCTCAACACATCTCACCATCTAACACCCGCACACTTCGCTTTTCCCCCATACCCAAAGAGCATGTTCTCGGCAACCAAAATCAAATTTACAATAAAAACGTATGAAATACACAAGCTCCGCTCATGTCTATGGCAACTTGTAAACATCCATCTAATGATCAGCATATTGCCAACAAATGGGGTGAATATTTAATGCTTAATAAAAGAACACAAATAGTAACATGAATCCATTCGATTCCAAAGGTATCCCAATTCTCTACACGCAACCAGTAAGGACGGCTCTTCTTTATTGTCTTCCGTTGATGGAATTGGGAAAAAGGGTTGCTCAAAGTGCGCGCCCTAAATCACACCGCCACACGGAAGTGTGAGGTCCAGCCGTTATACAACAGAGACAGCCATTTTAAGATTCTAACGATTTATAACGAATGTTTGAGAAGATGTTCGCAAACGGAGCGGAGTATGAGGACCTGTTTGAAATTCAAAAAACGTTTTAGTCACATTTCCACTCCGACGAATTTTGGTTCCTTTTTTCAACTTTCTTTCCACTCCTCTGCTGTTGAACTCGTTCCTTTCGTTTGTTTTTTATTTTATTTTCTTGGTGGCACATGCGGTCGGGAAGTCGGGTTAAAGCGGATTCTTTAATATAAATAACCACTCTGCATGGCACACCACATTCGATTTGCTGATGATGACGAGGAAGACGACGAAAGATTGAGAACAAAACCAAAACCTCGGAATAGTTTTCTCCTTCGTTAGCCCTTGGGAGAGCGAACTCCACACATGGCTACGCGATACAAGAGTTTCTGCCAAATATCTTGTTGCAGGATAACTTAGAGTTGCCCTTCTCTCCGACCCGGGAGCACAAAGCGCAACGACGCCGCAACAGCAACTCGTTTCAACTTTATACCCATAAATCAGAGTGAAGTGTGCCCTGGTTCGGGGTTAATACCGGTGTTGGCATCATCAGGAGAGGACACCTAACGTTTTGGGCATCTGCTGTGCAGTGTGCATATTTCATGAGGACAAAGCGAAATTTTGATACACCGTCGCCGGAGAGGTGGGGCGAGAAATCAGCATCAGCATCATCATCACTCGACGCTAGTTTGATAGTATTTCAGTTTGTTTCTCTCTTTTTCGTTGGGGTTGTTACGCAAGGATGTGGATTTCCATTTGTGGCGCAAATGATGACTTATTAAACATTCAATGCGTACGCAGAGTGACATATGCATCGGGGACTCGGAGGGTGTCGATATAGGCTGGTCATTGCGTAGTTGTTGAGTTACATGTGGGACGATGAGTTGGAATAGAAATTTGTTTTCATTTGAGTATGCGAGAGGGGGAGATACTGCGTAGTGAAATAAGATAAATCGGCAAAGTTTAGGGAAATTTCATAAGAGGGATAAATCAGGACCTTATCGTTGAACGCCCGCGGATGTGTGTTTTGCCCGCGTTGAGGAGCAGATGACCGTTGAGTCGTATTCATTATCGAAATGGAAAACGTCAGTTTTGTTGTGGTTTAATCTACACATTGAGCAAACAAGACTGTGTACATATAGGGGAGAGATTAAACTGACTAATGAATGCACAGATTAGAGTGGAGTGTTTCAACAACTATGTGGAATAAAGCAAGGAAACAAACTTCCCTTCGACAAACTTGATCCTATGAATTATGCTGTACTGAGGAAGATAGATCGTGGAACTGTAACGTCGATGCAAAAGCGGGAGTACGACGAAGAGAAATTCTAAGTTCTAAACATGTAATTAATACCTTAATCAGCACCTACCTCCACAAGATAAGAAAAGCAGGGAGTGGAGCCTGCAAATATAGCGGCCCCTTAGAGGAAGAAGCTTCCTACCACGTTTTGCTGCTAACTGTCAGCTCCCGAAAGAAAATGTTCTCTTAAGTTTCCTACCTGTGAATACGTGTGAAGCGTTAAACAAAAAAAAATCTAAATGGAGGGGGTATAGTACCCTTTAGTAGATCTAGTAATCACTGCAAGCATGACTCCACGATATCGGAGATAATGCAATGGGCTCTAAACTTAGCCTATAGATGGTGTCCGAATAAAGGATTGACCATAAATCCGTCAAAAACAATCATGATACCATTCTCAGGAAAGAGAAAACTAGAACTGAAACCGATCAAGCTGAATAACGCAGTTATCGACTTATCAGGAGAGGTACTTAAAGGGCTTCACTTCTCCAGAAAATTTAAGATAGTCATATCTGACAGGAGTACCTGCAGAACCAACCAATTCGTAATACCATCAGGATCACAAATCTGGTACACCGACGGCTCAAAGATGGAAGATGATGCCACCGGTGCTGGGGTGCATGGTTCCAAAGAGCTATAGCACTGGGAAAATTACCAGACATCTTTCACGACGGAATCCAAAGGACAGAGGCAGGCGAAAAGATTCATAAGCCCAGCTCGTAGTAAACCAAAAAAGTTACTTGAGCTAAGCAAAGAAGTTCTAAGGATCCTAACGGTTATCATACTGGTAACTGACCACTTAGATAGCTTCTCAAAAAAATGGGACTTTCCGACGATGACTCCTGTCGACTCTGCGGAGAAGAAGAGGAGACAACGGAACACATACTCTGCGAATGCCGAGCGGCAGAGCGATATATAAGCAAGGGGCGTTTTTAAGACCTGCAGATACAGGAAACATGGAACCAAGAAGGGTACTGAGTTTTATAAAGAACCTCAACAGCTCCCTGGGTTATAAATAATAGAGGCCATCACAATAGATCTCTTTTGGTCGCAGAGTACAGGACCTATTACTTACAATTACCTTTTAGTATAAATGTTGATGCCCGAAAAACCTTAATCAGGAATAAAGCATGAAAATCATGGAAATAATCATCTGACGAAAAAACATTCAAACTACATTGCAACACAGTGTCCATAAATAAAGTGCACGACTGGGTAGAACGAAACTTTCCCGTTCATCAAAAGTTTGGTTGGCTATTTTTTTATTTTTTAAGTTGGGTAGGTAAAATATAGTTTATAAAGTATAGAAAAGCTAAAAAGAAAGAAAGCCTCTCCTGTAAGTCAAATACTCCACAGCGAAGGAAACCCGAGAGATTCGAAAATGATTCCATGTATGCAGACGTCTAAGGCTTCATGAGATTCTTAAGACATCCAGAATCGTTCTTTAGAGCTTTAAAAAAGACTCCAATTTGATGCATTGACACCCAACTTCTGTCTATCGATTTAAAGGCTGCATGTGACAGTTTTTATTGAGGCAAGCTTTACAGAACCATGTCTATAGTTTTGACGGGTCGCAGAATGGCGAAAGTTCCCTGTCCCGTTCAGGTCGGAGAAAATTTTTTTGGAAATATTGGGATAGAAGCGTTAAAAACGTCAAGAACAGGTTTAGGTTTGAGAGCAAAATTAAGGGTAGAACATGTTGTTGACAGAAGAAAGAATACGAAGAAATGTTCTTAAGGAAGCCAGCGACTTAGGCGCAATGTACAAATGAAGGAGGATAGCTACCAACTTAGTGTATCTAACTTGAAGAAAAAGACCGCTTTCTTTGGTCAAAATATTTAGAGCAGTTTTTGAGAAAATTGTAACGAATATTTCTATGTTTGGGTTAAAAATGGTTCGAAAAGTACCAACTCTTCAACTGCTAAGCTGAAAACTGAAACGAGCTTTTAGGATGCCAGCATAACCTACCTTTTAAATTTTTATTAAAACTGAAAATGGGGTTGTCAAAATATAAGCAGTTCTTTAAATTGCAAATGGAATGGAAAACGAAGGACGCAGTTAATTTGAACACATCAATTCTACGCTTATTGGTTGAGGTTCTGGTCCCGCCAGATCTGAAGACCCGTAACAAACCTTCACCTACCTCGAAGGGCATTTTTTTTTTGTAAAATCCCAGACATAATTTTGCCCTCCATCCACTCGTAATAAAGGTCGACATCATAAAATATTGTTCCCTTAAACACTCACTTATAAAAAATAAAAACAAGTTTGCAAAGAATTTCCAACAAAGTCCAATAATCGCTTAAGGGACTTGTGCAAGTTATCCGCCCATCTCCAGTTAATATTCAAAGACTGTTTTCACTCTGTAAACCCCGTCCACAGAGAATACCGAACCCACTCCACTGTGGACATCTTGTAGCAAGATTAATTAAATATTTTTTAAAGCCTGCCAACCGACCCCAGCCCTCGCACTTGCTTTGGCATGGCGGTTATCAAGTTCAATGCGGCAGCCAGCAACAGCAACAGCACCAGAATGACAGGCAAAGGGACTTTAGACTTTACATATTGAGGTTAGAATATTTGTTTTGTCTCCTTTTTGTTTCCACCCTTTCAGAAAAACCCTTTTTTGCGACGAGTAGAGGACACACAAATGTGATCGAGTTTTTCTCCACGCAGCACAGCACTCGGCTCACATGAGAAATGCGATTGTGACGTTTTCACTTCTCAATTGTTACCTACTGTTTACTAAGAGTAATTGATTCTCGCTCGAAGTTATGATAAGACAGAAGGATAATGTACATCCTCTCAGCCGGAGACAATTGCTAGCAGCAAATATTGAAATTATCCTTTGGTGTTGATTACAAAAAAAAAAACTCTTCATTATTTCAGTCTGACAGTTCAAACAGTGAATCGATTCGAAGAACAAACACAAGGAAATTCATTCTTGAAATCCGCGTTTTTTCTTCGAACACAATTTGAATTTTATTCATTCAGAGCAAACACAATTATTTCGAATATAATGCCACCCGGACGTGTGTATAGGTTATGTATACCCTATATCTTCTTCCCTTTGTATGGGGAATGGGGGCGCTCGGTTTGAATGAGAATAGCACGTTTTTCAAATCATGTTTATACGAATTTCTTTAGTTTGCTTGTAGGAGAATTTTGGGGACAAAAAAATTCCCGCACAATTAACGGGGCAATTATGATTCGAGTTTTAGAAATTCTCCTTTGAATTATTAAAGAGTACCGACTACCGACCCCAACCATTCATCAGGAGGAATTTTCTGCATCTTGCGGCGCTGAAACCATTAATGTTCTGATGCTTCAGTGCGTCGTAAGAGTGCGCCTTCAGCGCAGCACACTCTTGCACCGCATTTATTTTCCACCTTCAAAGGGGATGCAAGCCCGTGTCACATGCAGTGCTGCCACAAGGGAAAAAAATTCCGTAGCAAATTTGTGTAGCAAAACTTAATTTGCGTAGCAAAACTCAAATAACGTAAAAAAATTTTTTTCCGAAACAAGTATGGTTGTTAAACTTTATATTTTACAAAACTATAAGTAACAAATACCAGTCAAATTCGAACACTAACACATCCAAAGATATGGGTACTTGTTGGGAATGGTAGAAAAGAATATAAGTTGGTGTGGGAAAGTGAGTAAAGGTTGAATATACTTTCATTTATATTTTTTTTAAAGAAAAATTCCAAGATTTACGTTGACGTTTCGCGATTTAAAAAAAGTAGCAAAATAGGCGTTCTTATTGAGAGTGCGTAGCAGCGTAGCAAATTGGCAATCGCGTAGCAGTTTTGCTACGATCGTAGCAAAGTGGCAGCGCTGGTCACATGACACATAAAAAGTAAAAAAAATATATATTTCGGAGCAGGAGGAGCAGGAATAAGGCTGTGCAGGTGCAAGAGCTAAGAGAAGAGCACAACACGATGACACTTGAAAATATTAATTGCTGTTTCGAAAGGATGTAAAGTGCGGAGCGAGTTTGACAGCTGGGGGTAGCGCAGTTTTAATGCTTTCTACGAAAAAGACGAAAAAACCTTCTATGCAAATTTTACGACGAAAAAATTAAGACAGGAGGTGGTTGTAGTCGGTCGGGTATAAATAAAATATACATGCGCATTTAAACGGAGATGTTATGAAATGATAAACATAATGAGCAAGTGGCGGTGGTGGGTATAGAATAGAAATGACATCGAGCACGAGAGTGAGAAATGTTTCCTACTGTCATAAAGAAGATGTCACAAAGATGGGTGGGGAGCTACGAAATTTGTTTATATAGCTATGGGGTAAAATTGTAAACGTTAAATATTAAATGGTAATGGAACACGATTTTGTTTAATGGAAGAAGGTGGCCGACTTTAAATCATTTACGTGGGGCAATGATTTTCGGCTGTTTTTTTTTCATAAAATTTTAATAGATCGGTTTTTGATAGATGCGTGGTGATGTCGACCGAAAGGGTTCTATAAAGTTTTGATTGGGTATAAAGAATTTGCAATCACCGATGGCTATTGGGAAAATGTACGGCTAAATAAAGTTTCGTCGCAAATAAAGGGTGTTTATTTTCCAAGTTGGGAAAACATTTTTTCACGGACAAACAAATTGGAGAGCTGACAAGTCAATGGTGCTCATTTCTGTTAGCATTTCACCATGAGTGTACCTGTACAGTGTATACACTTACATATATTGCACGAACCTAACGGCTCGAAAAACTAGTCGAAAAATAGCAGCTAGGTATTTATAATGTCGCTTCACAAAAATAGGGACAGAGATACATATTTGTTCCAGTGGTTTCTCCAACCTTGATGAACAAAAGTTCACTGCAGGTTAATTTGTAGATATACGAATCCTTTCGATATGGTTAACCAAACTACCTTTCTGAGAAAGCTGTAAAATGCTGGTGTTAGTGGCTTTACGCTTGATTGGTTCGGATCTTATTTGTCAAAAACACCCCAAAGAGTCAAGATCGGTAAAATTAGGAGTTATGTTCAGTTTTTGATTTGGGAGTGCCTCAAGGCTCTGACCTATTTTGCTCCTTGTATACATAAACTCACTCTTTGAGCTGGATTTTAAGGTTACACTAACGTCTTCGTATAGATGATATTGGATGTTCTTACGGTTCAGGTAGTGCTTTGGACTTGGTTTGTGATACCAACTGTGATCTAAACTTATTGAGGATCTGGTTCGCCAAACAGAAATTGAAGATCCGCTCTAAAACTAAATTAATGTTTTTTAACCTATCGAGTGCGTCCGACTGTAGTGCTGAGTTTTACTTTCATTCTACGGATTGCCAAAAATTCATACTGCTTGACTGCCATTGTATCTCTGCTTCGACTTTTTCCACTTTTAGTAACACGCTACATTGCAGTGATGGGTGTTTTTTAGTTGAGAACGTAGAAGAGTTTAAATACTTAGGGCTCAATATTGACTCTATCGTGACCTTTGCGAACCATATAGTCTTTACCAAAATATTTTCGTTGCACACTTCGATATTTCTTTTATCTTAATAATATTTGTTGGGACAAACTATAAAATTCACTTTAATTGTACCGTAATGGCTGTATTACCTTTCTTCTTCTCAAATGTGTACATTACCATCTAATTTTCACCCCACCAATTATTTAAACGATTGTTATTGTTACCATTGAAGTGGCAATTGACACTATTTTAGTACTTATGGTATAAAATATGCAAAATGTCACCAAATAATTTCTCTAAAATCAGAATTTAAATAATGTATATTCAAATGATTCGAAATAAATTTGATTTTATCTTATCTTACCTTATTTTATTGTTAGCAATATTTTCAAAAATATTTAAGAGAAAAAGTAATTCTGCAATTTTTTCGTTTCTTCAGATTGTCAATTTGGTTTAAGAATTGAAATGTCTATATACTGAGACACGACGGCTTCAAACCCTACGAAGATAAAAGCTACCAAGGAATCGGAAAAATGTGCGAAGAAGATCGACCTACACAACCGTAAACAGCTAAAGAACTTGCCTAAGCAATTAAAGAAAATATGAATATGGAAAAGGTTCCGGGGATTGATTTAATTACAGAAGAAATCTTGGAACACTTCCCATAGTTTAGGTAAGGTTGAGTGGGGTTGTGAGATCGTCACAAGACGCCAGGCACCACAGCGGGCCTATGGCCTTCCCCAGGGAACCATTATAGTTAAAAACCTAAACCAAATCGCCCAAACGATCAAATTTCCTACAGAATTTAGTTATGGTTTGAGGAACCAACCTCTTCTAAGTTATTGAAGAAGTACCTGCAATGGTGCTTCCTTCTACTCCGAGCAGTTGCTTGACATTCACATAAAAGGTGGGAGATATCTTCTGTAGCTTGTAGGTCCTTACAGTACCTGCATATGTCCGAACAAGCTAATCCTAGTCTTATAGCATGCTTCTTTAGAAGACAACCCTTTTGTACTAAGTGGTTTTGGCACAGATAGGTAAATTAATAATTAATCCAAAAGCAAGAAACAAATATGCGTCCGAGCATTTCAGCGGCTGAGCGGCTTATGTTGTTGTTGACTCTACGATATCTATAGCTGCCGGGGAACATTTTCGGTCCCTGCAATATCTGTTCCGCATTCCTGCGCCAACGATCTCGTCCATCATTCCAGATATGTTCTGGATGTAATCTACAAAGTGCTAGTGGGAAAATTATTTCATTACCTAATTCAATGTACACAAAGCACAATTTGAGTTCTAGACGTTCGAGAACACCAGAGGCCTGAAATTCTGTTGCTACCAAATTAAGGAACCTCGGCAATTTCCAAACTGCATTGGAGAAAGGATCGTAAACAGTTCTAGATCCCTTTGCAAGGGTCATAAAAGGAAGAATGCAAATGACAAAACAAAAAGTAGTTAAGAAGGATCATTAACATTTCCAGATATTTTTACAGCCACAATAAAACGGAAAATATAAGATATACCTATAACAAAAAGTGAATACAAAGAATCGTAAATATTTCTAGATCCTTTTAGAAGTATCATTACAAAAATAGAGGGCTATGAACTTTCATAGATCCTTTTCGTTGTTATATTGACTTTTTCGCCCAAATTAAAATTATTTCATTCACACATTTTGCACCAATCTACAGAAAATAATCGAAACTTTCGTTCAAACTACGAAAATTATTTGTCTACAAATTAAAATTTTGCAGATGTCGCAACCAGAACAGATCTGCCAATAGCAAATTAGTCTGCAAATATCGTAAACGTCTGGCAATGGTCTGACATTGATAAAATTGTGTGTTCAGACGATTGCCAGTTACCTGACAGTTTCATTGTTAGAAGGCGGGCTAGCAATCATCTGACAATGGCTTTTCTGTAAATATTGGTACACAAAATTGCCATAGTTCACACGGTTGGCAGTGTGACTATATAGTCAGATCTGGCAATCGTCTTAAGTAGATACTTTGAATATTGAGTTTTTCACAACAATTTCGAAGTTTAAACTAGATTCTTAGGCTGTAGGCCTTCAGCAACATAGCAACAGCGCTTTCATAGACTGGAGAGGGCACTTTGAACTATCTTTCGATTGACATTTTTACAAGCACCCCCTGACTTTTACTCAAGTTAACGTCAAGTGCGCGTGTTCTGTTTACACTTCCAGCTAAGTCGATTTTCAAAGCAATCTTTGGATTAAAACGTATAACATCGAAGCCACTAAAACCCTTCAATTTCCTTCCTATAACCCCCCACGATGTTATAATAAGCTCTGCCATACTTCATACGATTTGCGTCAGCATTGTAAAAAAGAACAACATGCCCTCGACAGCACGGAATGTACTCCATTTAACTTTCGCTAAGTAGCTCACGTTAACATGCAAAGTCCCTGGCGAAAGTGTTGTACGTACATCCACTTTGCTTTGCTGCTCTGGATTTAAATAATAGACTGAGGAATATGCTGCTCGGCTCCTTGGTTTCGCAACATTCATCATTTTAAAACCACACGCGCCGACAAGTGCAAATGGAAGAACAACAGCTGATGGATGTACAAGAACATCACAAGGGGCCACAGGGATTTCGTGGATTTTTCCGACTCACAAAGCGATTATGGCGAAAAACCTTTTACGAAATTTGATCCATCATTAATCAAACGACAAACCGTCGCGTCGTCTTTTAATGACCCCCAAAAGGTTGTCGCTTCTTCTTACCTACATTAGAGGATACACTGTGGATGGCTTCGTGTGTTATCAGCTACCCTCGCAATAATATCCGACAGGCAGCAACTAACCCCTGGAAAAGCACTCACATTGTTCGAAGGACACCCTCGCTCTCTTTGGTGATGCAGCAATGCGACAAATCCCGTCAAAGCGTTACATTAATTTTTCATGCAATTTAATATATATTGTCGACGTATAGTGTAATCTTTTAAAAAATGAGTTTTCCACTCGGACCCTTGACACATTGGCCGTTCCCAATTTGACAGTTTTTTTTTATATTTTTTCCTCGAAATTACAAAGTGGTGTACGGCAAATTTTAAGGGTTGACTATGGACCCTGGTCCAAATCAGATCAAATTGATGTGTGGCAATTTGTAAAAATATTAAATTTTCAAATTACAGACCTGACTTACAATTGATGGCGGGCTGAGTTGGGAGCGAAAAGAAGCAGAACTGCAAAAGAAAAGGAAACACGCAATGGGGATGGGCAATTGCCGTTGGCAGAGCCTGTCATAACTATTTATTCTGTCTTGTTGGCTTTTCGTAATAGAGAGGAGTCCTCTTTTTTTCTGTAATCATATTTCCCAAAGGATTATACAGTTTGCACTGGCAGGATGTTTACCCATTTGCGAATTTCTATGCTTTGTTAACCACGGAAGTGTATACTGTAGGTACATAGTGGAAGTAAGGACGGCTTTATCGCGACAATTATGGCAGATTATACATGCACAGGTCTGTGCTGTCAGCTTGCAATTGCGAGTCAGTGTTTGTTTGCGTCCTTCGTCAGATGTGATTGATGGAAGGTATATAGAGTTGGGAATTTGCAAGCATGGAAAACGCGAATGTAATGTGTCGCGTGATTCAATTGCGTCAGAAGGAAAAGTGAGACTTATTATTCACACCACGGGCGGAACGAGCCCGTTTACTTAATTACTCAATGTCGAATGGATTTGGCACAGTTTTGCGTTGTGAAATATTTTGATTAGGATTTGGTTGGGATTCGAAGTGTCAGAGGTATAGAATCGAGTGGCAGAGATGGCAGCTTTGAAGAGTCGGCGACATGTGGAGCTGACGAGGATAACATCTTTATTTGTGCTTTATCACTTACAGACA
The DNA here is from genome assembly GCA_949126925.1 of Cheilosia vernalis. Classification (NCBI taxonomy): domain Eukaryota; kingdom Metazoa; phylum Arthropoda; class Insecta; order Diptera; family Syrphidae; genus Cheilosia; species Cheilosia vernalis. The sequence continues at coordinate 6,235,546 of OX421360.1, read as the reverse complement.
GGTGGCGTTTATTTGTGTTTTCAAATAAATTGACGTAAATTGACATTTTTGAACAAAAGGTACGCGTGTAAGTTTCCGGGAAAGTATTTATAGAGACAGAGGGGCCCTCCTCAGCCCAGGTAAATGGAAACATTCTTGGGGTTTTTAAAAGTTGCAGCTCTTACGTCAGTTCTTTTAACAAACGAAGTGTCAAAAGAAGACGTAGCTGATTTGACAAACGTTACTCCGACTCCACATTTGCTTCTTTTTTTCTCGTTCTTGTTGTTCGACTTCTTTTATCTTCTATCTTCTTTACTGTATTTTACTGTCTAGCTTCCATCTACTATCTTCGACTGTTTAGCTTCTGTCTTCTATCTTATAAATTATATTTTCCGTTTGTCTTCTATTTTCTATCTGTCGTCTATTTTCTGTCTTTCTTCTATTTGTTATCTGTCTTCTATCTTCTATCTTATGTCTTCCACCTTTTATCTTCTATTTCATTATTTTCTATATTCTATCTTATAAATTATATCTTCTATCTTCTATTCCATTATTTTCTATCTTCTATCTTATAAATTATATCTTCTATCTTATAAATTATATCTTCTATCTTCTCTCCTATCGTCTATCTTCCGTCTTCAATTTCCTATCTTCCATCTTCTGTCTTCTACCTTCCATCTTCTACCTTTTATTATCTACCTTTTTCTCGTGTTCTATATTATATCTTACTTCCAATTCTTCTTCATATTTTGTACCCTTCTTCTTCTTCTATTTACTTCGTTATTCTTCCTTCTTCTTTTACCTTCGTGTACTTCTATATTCTTCTTCTTTTACTATTGAAAATTTAATGCAACATTCCTTTCTGTCCGGTTGAATTTTACACGCTTTCATAAAAGTGTGCGGTATTGGACAACGGGGCGTGGCACATTATGCCCAAGAAAAGAGACGATGTGGAAGACTTGGCATTTATTCCAGCTTTAGCTTGAAAGCTTTGTTTATGGTTTTATATTACCCGTTTAAAGCATTTAGCTGGTATAGCCTTCAATAAAACTTAGTCATTTACAACTCTCGGTAAAGACATTTATGGCAGCTTGAAAATCACAACTTTGTAAACTCTACTCTATATAATTATAAAAATTAGGGAGGTATTGCAGAACGGGGCGTGGCATCAGCCATATAACTAAAGCTGTTGGAATACTAAATGTTTGCAATTATAGCAGCTAAAGGTGCGTTTCGACGTTCTCTGGGAGAAAAACTAAGCAAAAACGATTTTTTAGTTTCCATTTTTAGTTACAGATCAAAACTGCAAACACATTATACGTTTATATCAGTTCAATGTTTTTAGAAATGAAAATGATGCGAATAGTCGCCAAGTAAGCTAAGGGACACGGGCCTTTCGATCAATGTTGAGAAGTCAAATTTTTATTTTAAGAAACTTCGGTAGTGAAGATATATTTTAGGGGAAGAATTTTTATGGACCGATCCATCAAAAATATCGGCTATAAAATTCTTTAAAAACATTTAGTACGAAGATCCGGCGATTCAAAATAATTTTTCCGTCACACTGTACCTAATAATATTTACGGAGTTGGAAAAAGCGAAAACAAATTAAAAGCCGCGACTAAATTAATCATTCTCAAGTTCGTGGTAATCCATTTTTAATATACCAACAAACTATTGCCTCAACAAATCATGTGCATCAAAATAGAGACGTCAAAATTTCCCACCCAATAATTGCCCCGAATAATAAATTGTGGGCGGAAAAGAGTAGAGGAGACTGCTACTTTTGGAAATCTACTACACTCAATAGAGCACCCACTTCCTAGAAAGAAATTTATTTATGATTTCGTCGTGGCAAAGGCTAGTAGGACGGTTGCAGATCTGGTGTTCATATCTTACGTATAAGTAGGCGAAGTGAAATACTAGAAATAGAACCACTTTCACTGGCTTTCGCCATACTGCGTGTAATTTGTTTTCCAATATATTGTGGATATATAAAACAGGTTACGGGCGAGCTCTAGTATTTCTAAAGATCCTTAAACGCAATCAATTTCAGTATCGCCCAAAGAAACATTTTCTATTGTTGTACCAAAGAAAATTGATTATGTTTAAAATAAAACGGATGGACAGTTTTCGCACGAATATTTACTGTGTATAAGGATATAATTTATACCTGCCCGATCTCACACCCAATTTTTATAGGGTTGGATAGCCCAAGCTAAGCAATCCTAAAAAGTAATATTATGGTATAGAAATATTGAAGAATTGTAAAAATAATAAATAAATGGCGCATATATTATTTTGACTTAAAAAAACATTTCCTAAACTAAAGAACCGGCAAATTGTTTAATCTTTATCTATAAAAACTATTTGCCGAAATACGTAGGAGAGCTCTCGCACTCACACTTCACAGTCGACCCAATCAAACTTACCAAACAGGATGACAAAAAATGTACCCTGGAGCACCGAACTTTTTAATTTTTGGCCTTTTGAAAAACAGTCTTTCACAAATCGCTCGACGTCAAATTAAATAAGAAAACACTTTCCGCGATACTAATAATCATTTTTAGTGTCCAGGCTAAATTTTTCGACCTCAAACTCAAAATTTTCCGATTATTAGTAAGGCCCTTTCACTTTAATGACAGTCCATTCTAGTGCGTAGATTCTGCCTGTTTTGAACTCAAAGGCAGCTGCGACATTGAACTCACATTCGACTTACGTTATCCGACAATGGAAAAACGTCCTGACATTCTTTCAACTATAAAATCAATCAGATCCATATGCCTCAACTTCCCCAAAGTCGCAAGACAACACATTTCTAATGAAAAATGCAAGCAACAAGAAATAAGAAATATAAAAACAATCCCCTCGCCACATGGGACAAATAAAACCGAAAAATGTTCTTTTGGAAAACAACAACACCACCACCCCAAGGGTCATAACCGCAACGCCCTCAACCAGCATCCCGCCCCCAACCTAATACACAATATGAAATTTAAATAATTGAAAGGTATCAACAACTGCGCCTGAAACTAATTACCTTCGCTACGAGTTACTCATTCATATTGGCACTTACTATTTATGGCTGCCGCCCTCTTATCAGTAGCGAATAAACGTAATTATACTTGAGCACAGTATACGATGGTCTATATACTACACCCCTTCCCAATTAGGCAATCAAAAACGAATGAAAGCCTGATTTCGCCCGTCGCTTCACTGAATAGCGACTCCATCAGTAGTACTGGGGAACCCCCAAAACGGGAGGCGCACTGGGGTAAAGGAACTTCGGGCTGCCCCCATATCGGATGAGTCATGAAGGTCATGACGACACAACTCGGAGCACCATCCAAATACCAGTACACACAGCGGGAGAAAATTCCCTCACACAGATTTGCCGGATTCGGATTCCCCTACACACGACAACGGCACCTACACATATACACTCTCTGGCGAGTGACTCACCCACTTAATATTATTAGCAACGAGGACGAACGACGAACGAAGCAACGCGAAAGGGACGAGGAGGACTAGGGTAGGGAACAAATGCGATAACTTACCCTTTTCCGGAGAACTTGTGAACGTAGTAAAACTGGCAAAAATCAATTTCACCATGGAAAATGTCACGAAAAATACTTCACTCACTTTATAATCACAATAATAACAATAACAACAACAAGAACATGAACATGGATGGAGGTAGGACAATGACACTTGAGTTAATTGCTTGTTCCCATAAAAATACAAAAAATAAAACACAAACAATATCCACAGGAGGGATGTGTCGATTTTTCTCGCACTAAAAATTAAAACTCACTACTCGATCTATTTGTTAAACAAATTCGGTTTTCCTGATTTTCACCGAGATGGATGGACCACAAAAATGTGTGTGTAAAACAGCCGAGAGCTGAGAGAGAGCTGAGAAAAGTCTTCGCTGCTCCCCCACGTATGACAGCTCACTAGGTACAAAATTTCTTTTACAATTTTTTATTCTTTTAAACAATTCCTAAACTGCGATGTGTTTCCTATTGCAGCTTGTATTGTTTCTCCGTTTTTAATGTTTGAACATTTAAAAATAAAAAAATACTAAACTGTGCCACAAAAAGATGGCCGTATATCCTGCTGTGAGTGTGTTGTGCGGCAGAGAAGAAAAGCCCGCACTGGATGGCCCGATTGCTGTTATGGTCACGACAAAGTCTCAATGAGAACTGCGGAAAAGCGACAAGGATAAGGCTTTTAATTCGGTGATTTTTTTTTTCTGTCTTTGATATGCCAGAGCTTACCAAACATGCCGGGAAGTTTTCACAGGGTTGAACAAATATACAGCCGAAAGAATACAGTACACAACAGTAGGGAAAAGTTCCAATACAGTATCGCTTTAAGAGATGAAAATTGGTGGACAGAGACGACTAGATTGGGAAAATGGCAAAATGCCATTTCCTATTTCCTATTGTGTTTAGGGAAATTTTCCACCTTCGCCACACAAGAGAGCAGAGAAAAGAAACGTACGTTTTTGACGTTTTACCGTGAGCGCGTGAAGGATGCTGTTGGCTGTTCTGCTGATGCTGGCGACATGCGCAGCGCACTGCATTGAGCAGAGCTTTTTCTACGACTTTCTGCGGCAGACATTGTTGTTTACCTGCGAGGAAAACTTTCGCGCAGATTTGCAACACACAATTTTCGACTCTACTATACTCAACAGGGAATTATTGACGAAAGGCGCCAATGGAGGGGCCGAATTAAATAACAACTCATGGTGGAGATTGTAGGTTTTGGAAGCCATGGAGAATGGTTGGTTTCGTCTCCCTTTTTGAATTGGAAATGCGAAGACGTGCCGTTGATATGTTGGCAAGGCTGTGTAAGCGACTATTTAGTGAAACCTACATAAGCCGAGGATGTGCATTTAAATCTGCCACATTTAAGTCAGTTCAAAAGGAATAGACGGTGATGTTGTTAAGCCGCTTACTGGGCGAAAAATAAATACGTCTACCTAGAAAGGCGAACCTTTACATGATACCTAAATAGTTTCAGTCGCATTTGTTCCTTTCGACTTGGCCCGAAAGAAAAATTTCATTCATCTACGATTCCATCTAAAAATCCCAAGTGCTGCCAATGCTTTGTGCATGCTCCAATACCAATAAAAACCTACGCGAATAATAAAATGCGAATATCTAGATGATGTGAACGCGAAGGCATAGAAGAAGATTATGCAAACTTGCCGGCGAACGATATGCAAATTAATGGGTGTGGATTATGCGAGCAGAGAAGAATAAGCGAAGACGTGTCATATTTTTGTCTAGGGGTTTTCAATGTGGTATCGGACTCCTCTTATGGGTCACATAAATGAGGTTATGTTGAATTGATGCCAGATTTCGAATCGACAGATGGGGGAGTTGGGAAAGACAAAAATTGATAAATTCAAATTTGATCTATTATTCAGAAATTAGCAGAGAAATCGGCTGTTAGTATGGTTCTAAGTTATAGACTGTCAACTTGCGTACTTTGTTGGTGACTGTTTGCATGTTGAACCCATAGGGGAAAATGGCTGCTTTTGACGATCGAATGGGGGAACTATTTGAATTCTGTATTTTGCAAGTCAGATTGCTGTCTTTAGGCTTAAAATCGTCTTGCATCGGTTGATTTGCCATGTAACGAAAGGCATTGTCAAGAGTAACCCTACCTACTTCAAGCAGCAAATAGCATAATCTGGTGTTTTCTATCAGGAGGATGTGTCTACCTCAGATCACTAAAGCTTAAGCTATCTTCAACTATATAAAGTGGTTTCTGTGATACTTTTTTTATCGATTCCAAAAAATCGGCAACACTTGATCTCAGTTTTAATGTCTTATATTACTTTGAAAAATCTGCCTTGAGCTGTCATGACAGTTGAACTTCTGTATGACAAACTCTTTCAAATTTAATTAAAAGTTGACAGAAAAAAGAGTCCAATGTTGATGCCGATGAGGGTCTAAAACAAATACGGGTACCTTCTCCATCTGTCAACTGTCACACATCAAAGAATACAAGAACAAAACTTTTCCCGCTACTAAAGCTAAACGTTTCGCCCTAAGAAATCTTATTCAATCTTTAAGCTAAACTTTATAACTTTTTCTTTGACAGTTTGAAGACTTTTTTCTGTCACTTTGGTTTCTGACACATTGCAGCCTAAAATGATTTCGAATTAAGAGATTTGTAATAATTAAACATTCAAATTAGATTTTAATCTCTATTTTATTAATTAAAAGTGTGTACCTATACGTATAAAAAAGAGACAACTGTCAAACCTTGCACATGACGCTATTAATATTGAAAATTAACTGAACACAGGTAAAACTCGGGAGGGAAATTCCCAAATATTTCGAATTAGTCAGAAAATTGATTGGTGTATAAAAATCGAATAATTTAGCCTTGGATATAAGAATAAGAGCCCAAAATATATTCCTGCTGCTATTTTCCATAAGATTAACTTATGTCTTTAAATTTAACCATCTTATATGATTTTCATACCAAGCCCAAAACCGGGTTTTCCTCGAAAACTCGTCGATGCATTCACACCGACCACCAACTCGTTTTCGTTTGACGTTTCAATCAGCTGTGAGACACTAGTCGTTAAACTTCGGTGCAAACTTTTGTGGTTACAAATCAATTTGGTGCATCAATTAATTTGGAAAATGATTTTAATGTGTGAGTTGTGACATTATTGTTCGGTCGGCCGTTTTGCTGAACATTGCAAAAGGTGTGTTTGTTCACACAACCCAATGATTGGAAGTCGTCTTAGTGGTGTTTTCGCGGATAACGAGTGCAAACGACTCGTTCTGTTTTCGATGAAGTTTTCGTGTGCTTTGGCGAAAACCCGGTTTTGAGCTTGGTGTGAAAAGCATATTAATCTCCGGATTATTATCCATTTAACAAGTGCTTACTAACAGAGGACAAACTGGTTTATTATTAAGAGATTGTGCCACTTTGTTTTGGGTTTTGCGATCATTCGTCGAAATTGAATAGTTTACTAAATCGTTCTAACATTTGAGTGTGTAAATCATCTGTCAGACTTTTGAAACAAGAAACATATTGGATGATTTTATTTTCTCTTTTTATTCTTCACAAGAAAAAGTAACTGCCATGACATATTTCTGTTAAAATATTTCTTAATTCTTTTAAATGTGAAGTTGGTTGCCATTTATAAATGGGCATGTTCAAAAACTAATTGATTTATTACAAATCCCGAAAACAGATGGCGAAATTTTAGTACTTTACTTTACTTTTGTTGGGTTGCGTGTGGGTAAAACTGGTCACATTCAAGAACCTAGTTATTTTAAGACGATTAGATTGGTCGGGATTCGGGACTAGAACCCTGAACGTAAAAACTAGATTAACGTCACTTTTACTACGTTAGCCACATATGTGAACTGTCAACTTGTTAGATACTCAGTCACTAATTTGCTGTCTGGATTCGTCGGCTACCCGTCAAAAAAACTGAAAAAGCTGTTCATGTGACTGATCTACACCAATCAAAGCTGAGACACATTAAGTCAGCCAGCTGTCAAACTTAAAAGACAAGACATTTGAACGTTCCTACTTTCATTTGTGATTGAAGCTTGTTGATGATTTCGTAAAATGACATATTTAAGACTACTAACGCGTTTGATATCTTCTATGATGTAAACGATGGCACTGCAATACAAAATGGGCTCAATGTTAACTGAAAAATGCAGACAATTAGTTCCACACCCCAAATTTGCTTCTCTTTGAACTGTAGGTAATCAAAACCTCTATGAAAATGTAAAAATATTTTTGGATTGTAATTTATTTGCTTGCATACCTAGATACCAAATTAAAAAAAGAGTGAATAAAATTGTGAATATCGACAAAAATAAGGGAGGTATCAGTGTACATTGGAAACGTGGTTACCTCTGATCTTCTTCCCCTTCAAATATAATTCAACTGAATTGCACATTTGTTGGAATTCAAGTTTGGGACATTTGACAAGAACTAAAGAAGGGGAACTTTGAAGATGTAGGACAGCAAGGCCTGTGTTCGACTGGAGATTTTTCCAATCGTGAACTAGGAGAACTCGATTTAGCGAATAATTTAGCGACTAAAATGCAAGATCATGACTGACTTTACTTCATTTCTCTATTACAATATATAGTTTTTTAAATTCAAAAATGTAGAAAAAGATGGCCAACCTCAACAATATGGCGCCAAATTCAATAAATATAATACGAGTAACAACTGGCATGGAACATTAGAGACGATACAATAAAATCGATAACAGTAGTCTATGTTTGAACGTGCCCCAACAGCCTGAAAATATGACCAGCTATTCAAGGCTTTGTTATGTCAACTGTATACAAAACATACACAAGCACTTCCTCCGCCATAAAATACATTCCATATTCAGCTGAAACCTAAACCGTTGACAATGTTCTCTTCGAAGAAGCACTCTTTCCAACTGACAAAACCTTTCCCACATCACAACCCTGAGATTATAGATGCCACCCTCGGTCTTCGCGACGTTCCACCACCCGCACTAATCGCCCTTGATGTGTCGTAAATTCCAACTACCAACGGCTACCCCCTGCATAAAAAAAGCAATAATCTTAAGTAGTAATTACGCAGCGAGATTAATTTGTATCTCCGTTCGGGATTACAAGCGTATGCCCCACTTAAGCCTACTCCAACATGAAATTCTTCACAAACGTCAACACTGCTATCTTACATCACTTTTTATGACTCAGTTCGCGCGGCGTCTCTGTTCGCGAAGAGCTCTTGAAAAACCTTGATCCTGTATCGGATCTATTCAACTACACATTTGGTTGGCCAAATTTGGTCTCGGTTTGACCTCTCCCTCTTGGCCATACAGGCAGGTGAAAAACTCATTGCGGCTTCCATTGTTTTTAGTGCATCATTAAAACTGGTGCTCCATTCAAGCAGATCATCACCAGCAGCTTTTTTTACACGCTTCTATGTTCTCAGAGGTACTCGTACGAAGATACATAGAGAATGAAGCAATCCGGCCAACACACACAGCACATAGGTTTCTTCTCTGCTTATAAATTAGAAGATTCGCACATTTGGCGGCATCAGTTGTGTTCTACCTTTGGGCGGCTAAACAACTTTCCCAGACAACATGGCAATGGTTCGTAGTGGTCGTCGTCGGTCCGTTTGGATATTCCTTTTCTTAACCTGTGCATTTCTATAGAAACTCATAGGCGTGCTGGCTGTTATTGGATTATCGGCGGCAGCGAAGCTCTCGCACAACTATCTTCCGCCGAATAGTGCTGCGTCTGCTGGAGGATATGCAGGATTTCTGCAGAGCCCCCAGCGACCCTCCAGTCAGTACAACTCGCCGCAGTCCAAGCCGAATCTTCACTACCACGGAGTGAGTGCTGCACAGCCGCAGCAACAGCGGCAGCCCCAACCGCAGTACGGGGGCTACTCAAACTTTAAGCAGCCATCGCCTCAGCGACCACCGATCGCGATTCTACGATCGGAAAATGTCAACAACGGCGACGGGACATACAATTTCGCGTGCGTTCAGTGAGAAAGTGATTTTTTGAGAGAGAGTGTAATTTTCGGCCTACTTTCAGCTTCGAAACTGCCAACGGGATTCAGCGTCAGGAGGACGGACACCTGAGGAACGCCAACTCAGCCAACCCGGAGCAGGTGGTGAAGGGCTCCTACTCGTACCCCGGAGACGACGGCAAGCTGTACACGGTCCACTACACCGCCGACAGTGACGGTTTCCAGGTCCAGGGAGATCATCTGCCCACACCGCCACCAGTGCCATATGAGATCCAAAAGTATGCCCTCGCCACACAGAAGCGCATAGGTGAACTCTAATATTGTTTCTTTTTCAGATCCCTGGCTCAGCACCACAATACAGCAAAACTCAATCAACAGCACTCGGCGGCGGCGTCATCAGCATCATACGGTCGAGCTCCTGCCAGCCAATATCTGCCACCAATGCATTCGGGGTACTCATACAATCAGGCAGGTGCCGGGAAATACCAGTGAACCTCTGTTGCGAATTAATAAAAAGCAAATTTAACAAATAATCCTCTTGCGTATATACTTTGTCGTTTATTCAAATCCTTTCCATCGCGCAAAGTCCTTTTATCGAGGGCAGGATAAAGTTTTTCAGATTTTTCACTCAAACCGCTAAAAAAGTTGGTTTTCTTTTGTGTGGGTGTGTGTGCGTTTGCTTTTGTCAAGTTTTCCGGTGGCGGATTAAACAAACACAAACTGGTTTGGGCTGTGCTGTTAATGGGGCGGGCGCAGCCATGACAGGAGTGATGAAATCATTGTGTTGCGAGTTAATTTTTGTTTTCCATCAGGAAGGTGAGAGAGAACGGGGTTCAATCTTTATTTAAAGGATCCTTGTATCCTTGTATATCCATAGTTGCGAAGTGTGGGTGAGCAAATATTTCCCAAACAGCAAAGACTTTGTGTAGCCGAAAAGTCAACTCAAAGTCTATTGGGATGGAAGCAGTTTTGTGTGGTGGAAGGTCGTTAACCAGGAGCGTGTGCTAAGTGGTATTTAAGTTTGAAGGCACTCTCCAGTCTCCACTCTCTAGTTGGGATTGTTTGGCAAAAATGAGCTCGACGTCATTTACAATTATATTAAGCTGTCAACTATTTTTAGAAGAGAGAGGTCCTGCTCGGGTACGACAGAAATTGTTACTTTTATAGCGAGGAACCCTCTTAAGGCTCAAATTAAATAGAAAACTCAGTGGAGGATGTGTCCAAGGGCAGGAAAAACGCACGAGAGTGCTGGTCTTACTCGGACAGATGAGTATGAGTAACCAGCAAATACAATGTACAAATTTGCCTGCAGCTGCTGTCGGACTCCATATTCAGGGGATCGAACAACCACATCCGAAAGCGAGTAATACGTGACGGAAATTGATTTGATTTGCCGAAGAAGTCGGAAAATTCTGCAACTTGTTTCTCGCTCACGGGTGCGCCAATTTAAACACAGAAATATAAAACCTTTGATAAAATCAGTATTTTCGAGGAAGGTTAGCCTGTTCGGCCTTCTCATTTCTAAGCATCTTTTGAAAATGACGCAAGTTCTCTGGCTTGAAGCACGGGCCGACTTGGCTTTGGCTTCAGTATTTAAGATCGTCGCCTTGCTACTATGAAATAGGTGAACTAACTAGTTCAGTCAAGAGTTTTGAACTATATGTAGGCGTAGGGCTCTCATAGGCCAGAAACTAAATTGCACAAGAACGGCTTTTAAAGAAGTTCCTATAGACGAAACACAAAACAATGTGAATCTTTAACATCAGTTTAAATGTGATCGGACCAGGGTCTGAAAAATATTGAAAAACTTGCAGCGGACCAGTTTGTCCAAGGGCAAATACTTCTTCAACTAACCCAACTTATAAATCAATGTCTGAAAATGAATCTTAGTGTGAGGTGTTAGTCGTTAGTTCTTGAATGATCTAGTGCGTTGTGACAAATGGACTAGATGAACTATACATATTCTAAAAGGCCACATGTTAATTTGTTTGGTACACCAGTTCCTTTCGTTTCGTGAGATCAGCTGTTCCCTTGATGATGTTGACAAGAATAGTTTTTAAAGGAAGTAAGGATCGATTTGCGGTTTGGAGATGGGCGGTCCATAGTTGGAGTGTCAGAGAAATAGAACAAATCTTGGGCCTCACTGCGTTTTTGTGCCAATTTGTGCTTCTACTTCGAGCTACTGTTTCTAAAGTTTGGAGAACTCTTCACGGTTGTTAAATTTGGGCCCAAATTGCTTGCCTAACAAATTTTAGGCCTCACTGTTTTTTTGTGTCAATTTGTGCTTTCTCATAGAGACGTTTGTTACTGCAGAGCGCCGGAGGACTCACTTTTAAGTTTGGAAAATTTGTGACCAAATATTTTGCGATTGTAAAATTTTAGGCCTCGCTGTGGGCCGTTAAAAATCGTAAAGATTTGACATCTCTGTGAAATTTGAAAAGTTTTCGAGCTTTAAATTATCTTTCGATGATTTAAAAATTTGTAAAAAGAATGATTCATTGATAGTTAGAATTTCTGCACAAATAGTTATATAGCTATAAAAAAAAGTCCACTTTTCTCTAGTTCAGTATACGTCTTGTTGAACAATTGGAGTGGAAAGGCAATAGATGGTGAATTTTCTTGAATGTTTATGAATTGGACAACCATTAACATGTAATCTATCAAAGTGAAAGTTTAGAAATTAAAAAAAAAAGTTTAAAACGTCAATGAGAAAATTATATTAAGTCCTTCGAAATGATTTCCCGATTATTTTTAAATCGAGTTTAATAATTCCTTCCTACAAATGATCCAGCATTTTGAAACAATTCCAAACCAGTTTTATTTTTCTCGTATGATTTTCTGATATTTTAGTATATATTTTTAGAATTATAGTTAACACTAAAATTGTTTAATGTTTAATTTACGAATAAGTTTGCTAATGTTTTGCTGTTAATCAATTGATATTTCAATATTTTATCTCCTAAACACTTCAGTGAATTTAAGGTAGAAAAAATAATCCAAAGACAATCAGGTAATTGAAATATTCCTCTCAGACATCAAATACTGCGCTTCTACTATTCCAAACGAATTCACAAGGTTTTTCTTTGTCAATAGTGAACCTTTCACCTCGTTGATGACGCTGATGATGTATCTAATCAATTTGAAAGATGAATGTCGATAATGAAGTAAATCTAAAAAAATTGACTAGATATTATTTTTAATTGTTGGGCTTTGTTTAAACTTGTTTTTTAAGTAGATTATTCACGGTGGGTATATGGCAGTTGATCTATGTAAGGTCTCATTAATTAAACTCCACAATCATATTACAAATAAACTGACGTATAACCTTTTTGAAACAAATCAAAATTACGACCTTAAGACATCAAATTGAACAGCAATTCGTACAGAAATTTATTGAAATACAAGGGTTGTCGAAATAATTTATATAGGCCCATAAAATAGAGACTTCAAAGTGGACAGTAAGTTAAAATAAAATGTACATTTTGATCTGTCAACTATGCGGTAATGGTGCAAAAAAATACTTGTAGTGTATGCCTAACTTCTGTCTAATCTGCCCTTAAAACTAATAACAATTAAAAATATATACTACAAGTGTTTATACAGTCAATAAGGGAATAAGGGAATAAATGTACTTGACTTACGTTTAAATGGTTAAAGAAATAATCCAAACGCTTACCTGAAAGACAAAAAAAAATACGCAATGAAATTTACGTTAACATGAAAATGAATGAATGAGCAATAATGCAAAATTTTCTTATTTGCGCGATGAAAATGTACATTGTAGAGCCGACAAAAGTTTGTATGTACCACTAGCGGACCCAGCCCATTGCCATTCAGTCTTATATTATATAGGTTCGAATATTTTTGATTTAAAATTCACTGCCCACTATAACTGTCAATCAGAAGCTGTCACATTTTCTTTTCTCCTTTTTGTGAAGTCAGCTGCTCTTCGATATTTTTCAACCTTCAACTTAACTTGTTCAGTATCGACCAACAAGCTCTTGGAAAATACCTTGATTAAAGAACACGTAAAATCTCTGATTTTAGATAAATTAACATTGTTTCGTTAGTTGTTATTACAAAGAAAATATTTAATTGTTAAGCAAGTTTAGTCAGCTTTTTAACAATAATGTTCAATATGTATACTGTCTTGTGGACGTGCTTAAAGGTAGACCCTGGAATAGGAGCTGGTACGGAGAACTTTCCACATGAAGGAGTTGATATGGAAAAAAGACTGATTAGAGCATTTGGCTTACAGGGCTTAGTGTCCTCGTGTTAGGTGGAACTCAAGAGAAACCAATTGGATTTTGGATTAGAAGAAAATAGGAAATAAACAGATCGAAGTTTACCTAGGTGTACTGCCGCTGTAGCGATCTCATACATAAAACGTTTATACCTTTGTCAAGTTATTGATTTACAAAAATGAGTAGTTATGTGCGTTACACGAACAGGGATGGCTACAGACCTTTATAATTATACGAGTATAAGGAAAATATGTTCGAATCGCTGTCACGCTCTTAGTTTTCAGCATTTATTTAAGAATACACTCTATAGCTACTTTTCTAGACCTAAAAGAATCTTTTAACAAAGTACACACTGAAGGAATTCTAGAGTCCCTTAAGAAGCTGGGGAAAAGAAGGCTATTTTACTTGGTTACTCATGTAGATGGGAATACTGTCCGGGATGGACTGGGCCTATAAGTCTATCTAAGTCAAATAAATATGACAGTAGGGAAACACCACAGGGCGGTGCAATTTCACCTCTACTTTTGCTTAAATTTATTAATAGAATCGTGTTAGAGCAGGAAAAAGGTACAAATTGTAACCAATACCGTCGGGACATAAGCCTGTAAGCCGTACATAAAGTACCTAGGAATTACGATAGATATACGCGGCCCTTATTTAAAAACGACGTTAATTATGCAATTCGGAAATGACCAGGGCTAAGTGCGGCATTAACCTGAATCATAATCACCGTAGACGGGGAAAGACTTGGGCGCAGTTCTGTTTTTTAGGATTACCTCAAAAGAAAATAAGAAAGACTTGTGATCAAGCTTACAGGTGACTAGCAAATAGGCACATATAGAGTCAAGTTCAGCACCCATACATAAAACGCACTGACGTCGAAGCTGCGAGGTCGCTAGTGAGAGTTGAACCCTGTTTGAGCTTCTGGATGGATGCCCAACATTAGAAGCAATTAGAGACGGCGTTCTTCGACCACCTTTCAGACAGAGTCGGTACTAAACTCTATTGGCGTTGCTTCCAGTTTTGAACTTCTCTTAAATTTAGCAGCCTGCTAAGTCGGGGATCCAAAAAACCCCCTTAAGCTTCACCCACCTCCTACTCACTGTTAAATACCTGTCAAATGTAAACAAATACCCTCCAACTGAACAAAGCTAACCGCGAAATCACTGTCCAATTTGACAAACTACCAGCGACCAAGTTTTGATTGATTAATTTGGGGGCTATCAGTTTAAGACCCACATATAAACAAGCCAACATCCATAAAGACCATACTTACGTGCCAACTTGATCCGCTCTTAAATTATGAACAATTAATTCAGACTTTCAAGAGCCATCTCGTATATTTCATTCAAGCTTCAATCATCGAAGCGAGCGGCTTAGAGTAACTCAGCGCATCATCGCAGCAGCAGCAGCATCATCAAAAGCTAATGATCGCCCAAAAAATTATAATTATTATTTTTTTTTTTTCACTCAATAAGTTTGCCAGCTCTTTTTGGGATACAAATGCGGATGTTCGTGCTATGGGGGCACTTGAGCTGAGATGATTGGATTCTAATCCATCACTATATAAATATAGACAGTACTCGTTTGTAAGAAAGTCTCTGGTGGAAGGTGTATTTAAGGCACAGGGTCATTCGAATGCAACTTTGCGATGATCTAAGTTCCAAAATAGTTTGTGACGATGATTAATGGGTCCATCTAAAGATGATTTTGAAAGAGTTGCCACAGCCCAAAGAGGCTTGGCTGGGAATGGTGTATAGATTATGAAGGAGCTTTGAGTCACCCATCACATTGGCCTTGCGGGCTAATGCTAATCTGTTTGTAGATAGCAAATTTGTGGGTTCGTTTATCTCATTAATTTGTGAGACGATTTCGAAATAAGGAACCGTATTGAATTTCCAAAATGTCAAAGTTATAATTTGTGTGGGTTTATCTTGAACCCGAGGCTATAAGTGAAGCTAGAAGCTTGGGAACTACTCATTTAACTGCTGATCATCAGCGTTTGATTTATTTTCCTCTTTATTTTTGGGCTGATGGGAGGTTTGTCGTTATTGGGTGACAATTGCTTCTAACTTAAGGCTAGGTGTGCACGAACGTTGCACGACGCAGTCGAATTGTTTTTGCATTGAAAATTAAGACCAAACTTAATTAGAGACGCTTTCCCTGTATCGTGTCGCACTGTCCAAATTAAATTGACAGAACCACGTTTGGTCGCATAGGACATGTGTCAAAACGAAGAATAACGAAATATCCCTGTGACCCGATAATATTTACAGAGGATGGACCGTTTACGACGACTTGACCGAAACTATTGACTGTTAACCTACCTCCTTCTGCGGACTAAATTGTGAATAAGCAGTTATTCCGACGACTGAAAATTGGTGCGACGACAACCGCAGTGTGCGCCTACTCTAACTAGAAACTGATTGATTGAATGTGAAACTTCATATTTGGTTCAGAAGTCCGCTACGCATTCTATTTATATTTGGTCTAATATTGAATAAATAAAATGGACCTCAAAATCAATGCATACTTTCAGAAGTTAGACCTTTTTTTTCCAGGAACTTATTTTCAAGTACAATTACATAACACGATAATTTAGCTTAACAGTTGGAAATTTATTTTTAAGGACTGTTTTTTTAAAACATTTTTTCCCAGTTAAATTTTGGATCGTTTTTGGAGCGACTTTTTCAACATTTTGCTTGTGTATTTCTTGGGTATTTGTAGCTTGGTTTTTGGTGTATTTCGATAGTGTTTCGATTCGAGTCGTTCATTGTAAAGTTTTCGGTTCCATTGTTTGGATAATTTTTGTGTTGTTTTTAAAGAGTTTTTCTCGAAGTTTTTGGGCCGTTTTCGAAGCGTTTTGGGTCATTTTCAGGGCTTCTTCTCCGGTGTTTTTTACGTCTTATTTATTTTGTATTTTTTTATTTAGATTTTAATGCAGTTTTTGGTCATTTTTGGAGCTCTGTTAAGGCGTGTTTTCTTGTGATTTTACGGTGTTTTTTTAGAACACTCTCTTTGCTCTTTTTATGGACCTTTGTAAGCATTTTAGGTACATTTTATTATGTGTTTTCTGCATGTGTTAATGCGCATGTCTTTCGTTGTGAGAGATTTTTATTCATGCAAGTTTTTGATTCATTTTTTAGGTGTTTTGGAATATTTTTTGAAGCGTTTTTGAGATCTTTTTTAAATGTATTTTCAGGAACATGTTTTGAAGTTTTCGCGAGCTTTTCAGGCTTCTTTGAAAATTTTCGTGAATAGAAAGAGGCCCAAGTCTTTCATTGTGTTTTTAAGGTGTTTTTAATGCTGATTTTCGAGAGATTTTGTAATGCGAGTTTTGGATCGTTTTTCGGGCGTTCATGATACCTATTAGTTTTTCCTTCGACGTTCGAGGAATTTTTGTGTAATTCTCAAGAGTTCTTCTAAGCTTGTTTTTCGCGGCGTTTTTTAATGTGTTTTTCGGGATGATCTTTGGTGCATTCTTAGAGTATTTTTACGTCACTTATTTGAAGTGTTTTGATAAAATGTTCAAGGCCTTCTGTGCCGATTTCAAGAGTTCTTCTCAGCTTATCTTGATTTTTTTCGGACTGTTTTTGAGGACTTTTTCGTGGTGTTTTTTGGACAGCTTTCAGGACGTTTTACCGTGTGTGGTTGTAGTAGCTCTCTTTCCTTTTTACGGGGTGATTTTTAGGATAAAAAATAGCTAAAACTAGGCACGGAAGACGGATAGTGTTGGTAGCAAATCTAAGCGGTTTTTGAATGATAATTATTATGCTAGAATATGTGCGATTCGAAAGGACGAACACAATCAAAAAGGGGTTGCGTAACCTTCAGCAAAACCAACAAACTGCAAGAGAAAACTTGTGTACTATTGAAAAAGCTTGAAGAGTAGAAGTAGTATAGTACTGCCAACGTTGCACAGATTTCGTCCAAAATACAGAACAAGCGCTATATCAGTGGGCACGAATTTTCGGGCAAAGGGAACTGTTTCCAAGCAGCCTTGTGCTATATTTTTAAGCAGGTTACATTTAAATGTGAAAGAATTGAACCCAAACCAAATGCTGTCATAGGTATACGATTTATCCTAATATTTGGGTTGAGTGACATGTGTTCCAATAAAACTGCAGCCCACAATAAATATAGCTTAAGGTGGTCCAAAAAATGTCCTCCAAAGGTGTTCTTACCTACAAACTGAATTGCTATCTGGGTGGCACCTAGTATCCCCATTAATTTCGCCATGAATCTTAGGGTGTGTCACACACCTTTTCAATCAAACCATCACAATGACTCTTGTGTGCCCCTTTTGACCCCAATCTACACAAGAGGTGTGGCTACAACAAGTAACGGCAATCCTTTCATAGAGAACTATTCCCATTTGAATATTAGAACAATCAACTCTTCGTCCACACCCCCTATCAAGATGACATCAATCTGAACAAGCGCACATCACGTAGTATGACAGTTGGCGCGCATTACCGACAATTTACAACACTCGTTATTGTGTCATCAAACCCCAGCGATTCTCCATTTGAACTGAAGGCACGCACTTTCCAAACAAATGATCCGCAGTGATGGTTGATGGGCATTCTTCAGCCTCTATTATGACATAAATACAAAAGTAAATTTTTCTCCTCGCTTTTAACAGAAGAACCGGTACTAAGCAGATCTCGCAGCGATCTTCGCCAGAATTGGTAACATTTTCGTGTTACGTAATTCCCCATTGAGATGTCTTACGACGGATGGATAATCATCAACTTGAGGGCACAAAAACAATTGAACAGTCGTCAGGCACTGGTGATCGATGGTGATCACTTCAGTTGGCGTGCGCGCGCATTGCCCATGGGAAGATGGGACACGATCAACGCGGAAGTCGTGTCAAATTTCTTAGAAAAAAACCATTCAAATCAGACCAGGAACTACAAGAGTCGTGACCCCAAACTGATGGGAAACCTAATTTTCGCCTCTTCCAAGGCACGACCCAAAAATATGGCTATTAACTGCGCGGCGCCAAGTCAAGTTCATAGAGCCCGCCATTGGAAACGAGATCGAAATCAGTCAACCAGCAAAATGGCCAAAACAATGCATTTAAAATCATTCATAAAAGCCACAATTACCCTAGGCCAGCAGTAGAGACTGATTCTCCTTCATCTTCCACCGGTTCTTGGCAATTGTATTCGTTTTCGTGGCGGTTATTACTTTGTGGGAGTTTGTGGCGGTACTAACATACTTCGTGCCCGTCACGCAAGGCTGCACAATCTCATTGGCCGATCTGTTGCTTCCTTCGTTGCTGTCCGCCCGTACGTTTGACGTATGGACTCTGTGTGTAGACCTAATTGGCAGTATTGCAACGGCGTTTTGACACTTAAATCAATTCATCTCCGTTGTGCAATCCCTCGGACAAATTTTCGCCTGACAACAAATGGATTTCCATCTGACTCGAGATGTGTAATCACACAAGATGATGAGAATTAAGTGAATAGCATCAGCAGCTGTCAGATGAGGGGTCGAGATTTATGGACTGCCGACGCAGTGATAACACAATCGCAGACGCTTCGTCGTGTCACCCCCAGCGGCAGCACTGTGTACCGGCGAAATCCTCCAGATTAGCCGACTTCTATTTTCAATTTACTTAGCACGTGTTCGAGCGGGACATTTGCGAAATCCGCTCCTTCGAAAATCATTAAAACAAAAAAACAAGTCCTGTGAACTAGAATAATCGCAGACTGATTACGTTGACAGTGAGCACCAGCCCTCCGTTTTTGACGTGACCTAAAAAATGCCGAGCGCCCTTATTAAGCCATTTTACATGAATTGTCGGGGATTATTGAACCCACCCCCGGGTGGCGCTTTAAGATGGCCATTCAATTTATTTCAGCACGAAATGCAATCAATGATGTAAACGATGTGTAGGAGCAGCGCGGGCAGAGGGTGATCCCCTGCTCATAAATATTAACTGGAAAACACTTTGTGTTGCACGTAGTTGTAACGTTTCAATATTATACTACAATGAACTGTGTCTATGTGGAGACGGGAGGTGTGCAGTGGAATGAGAAAGTGTTCATCCGCACGCAGATGCAATGATTTATTGCAGAATCTTATTACACTCGATGAGTTTATGTGTGCCTGTGTGCTGGCAAAAGCTCAGGACTCAGGAGACCGGCCGGCAATGAGAGAGAAGTTAATTAAAGGCGGCATACGTATAGATGGGGTGGAGGTGGAGGTAGCTTGAGAACATCTGACATGTGAAGAGATATTAGGATTCGGCACGAGAATACTTTTTCGAAGGAGGGCATCCTTGAAAAGAGTTTTTCTTCTTTTGACTTCCATTCATCTGGCTGTGGTATTGAGTCGTCATAATGTATGGTCGCTTTATCTTTTTGGTTTCTTTTTTTTTGGCAGGACTCTTTAGAATGTTGTTTGTGAATATTTCTGTGGAAAGGGTGTCACATCAGTGTTGGCTGCTAGGTAAGGCATTTTAAATTGGTCGGCGTTTTTTTGCCCTTGCGGTTATTTAATTGGGATGATGCAACAGAAATAAGTGCAAATGGAGCAGGACTATTTGGAATCTGGCCAGGTTATGAAGTTTGACATATTATGGGGGCGTTGCTTGAACAGTTTTGCTGATGTAATCGGTTGATTGGCGCTGGATTACGAGTAGTAGGCAGCTAAAGGTGATTCTGATTCGACAAATTAAGTACGAAATGTTCAGGAGATAATATAAAAAATGGATTGACTGCCGAGCTTTTTAAGGCAGCGGGAGATGACTTGGTAGAGAGCATACACCAACTCGTCTCCAAGATTTGGTCGGAGGAAAGTATGCCTGATGAATGGAACCTCAGCATCGTTTGCCCGATCCACAAGAAAGGAGACCCTCTAAACTGCGCCAACTATAGAGGTATCAGTCTTCTTAACATCGCATACAAGATCCTGTCTGCCATACTGTGTGAACGCCTGAAACCTTTTGTCAACGACCTGGTTGGTCCCTACCAGTGCGGTTTTAGGCCCGGTAAGTCCACAACCCACCAAATATTCACACTACGGCAGATCCTGGAGAAAACCCAAGAAGTCCAGATCGATACTCACCATCTTTTTATCAATTTTAAGGCCGCATACGACAGCATTTATAGAGACGAGCTATATAGAGCCATGTCTAGTTTTGACATCCCTGCCAAACTCGTCCGATTGTGCAAAATGACGATGGAAAATGCTCGCTGCTCCATAAATGTCGGAAACAATCTCACCGAGACCTTTGATGTCAAAAAAGGATTTAGACAAGGTGACGCGCTGTCGTTTGACTTCTTCAACATCATTCTTGAGAAGATTGTGCGAAACTCGCAAGCCGACACCAGAGGCACAATCTTCCAGAAGTCTGTGCAACTACTTGCATACGCTGACGACATCGACATCATTGGCAGAACACAGCGAGCTGTCACTGGTGCGTTTGCAAGTATCAGTACAGAAGCGGCAGAAATGGGTTTAGCTGTGAATGAGGGCAAAACGAAATATATGCTGTCAACAAGAAGGGACACACAACATCGACGAATCGGTCAGAGCGTCACGACGGATTTTGTCTACCTCGGCTCCGCTATAAATTCTGACAACGGCATCACATCAGAAATCAATCGAAGAATTACACTTGCCAACCGCTGTTTCTTTGGTCTAAGAAGGCAATTGAGAAGTAAGGCCTTGTCAAGAACCACTAAGGAGACTCTATATAAGACCCTCATCATCCCAGTCCTACTCTATGGCGCAGAAGCATGGACGCTATCAAAGGCGGATGAAGATCTCCTTGGTCGTTTTGAACGCAAAATTCTTCGATTGATTTTTTGTCCCGTTTGCGTTGACGTGCTCTGGAGGACCAGATTTAACAACGAACTCATCGATCTAGTCAGAAAAGTCAGTCAGTCGTCTAAGATGGCTGGGACATGTAGAGCGGATGGACAACAGCGCTCCGGCCCTAAGAGTTGAGGCCCAGGTCCACCCCGGATTGTAGCGCCACCTAAGTAAGTAAGTAAGATACTATAATAAATTTATTGTATAAGGAACTCGAATTCAGAGGTGATATTATGTAAAGAAAACTAAACGAAAACCAAGCAACAGTGCGAAGCCGAGAACACCGCTCATGGAATGTAAGTGACTCCTTTCTTTATCGTTGCAAACTTTAAGGCTGTCCACAAATCCTTTAGATTTAACCCTTTCGCTCCTCAATTCGAATAGATGAGTTAGAAATAATTTTATTATTTTAATATATCAGTGTTAACGTCTTTAAGTTAGGTATATATGTAAAGATATTAGACCCCGGGGGCGGGGCTAGGGCGTGCCAGGATGGTACAAAAATGTACCAGTCGAGATGTTAGGCGGTACCTTTGTGTACCAAGACGCATGGTACACTTGAGTACCAACTACAACTATTTGACTAGGTATATCGAATTATATCAACTGAAATATCGCTATTTGATCAATTTATTTTCGCACAAATTTCAGAAAACTACAATAAAACTTATAACACACCAGACACCGCACTTGTTTACATGACACGCCAGAGAACAGTGACAAATAAAGAATCATAGCTGAAACGAAAATATGAAGCACCTTTAGTTTTTGTTTCGGAGATATAGTCAAGCACGATTTGCACCGTAGAATATTTTAAGAAAATGAGAAAGGTCCCTAAAGAAGCTGTCTATTGCACGAAACTAAAATATTCGCCCTTATAAGAAGTTGAAGCAAAAAAAAAATTAAAACATTAACTTTTTTATGAAAACGAAAAGCGTTCAATTCTTACAGAAGTCTAACCATCTTGATCAATGAAAAACTCAGAGGAGAGTCGTAAGTCCCGTGGTCATAATCTCAACTAACGTTTATAGATCCGAGCACAAAACGAATCGCATGTCGCAATTAGTGAACTTTATCAAGAACTATTTAAATAAAGCTCATCATAAGTTTGGTTGGTTTGTTTTTTTATTTATTAGGAAGCGACTAGATAAAAGAAACAGTTCATGAAATATACGAATAGCTTTAAAGAAAATCCACTTTTGGGTTATCCATCTGATACGGCAGTAGGTACCTATATATCAAATAAAAATGTGAGTGTTGCTTCCCAACATAAATTACAAACTAGAAATTAACACCAGATTAACACTATGTACACAAGTAATTGTTAGACGCATATTTGATATGTTGGTAATATGTTGGTATCAATTGTATTGCGCATATTTAGCTAGTCACTGAGATATGGAAAACAATCTCCACTCAAGGAGAAATACATAATCTCAGATGACTGGCACATAATATGCGCAATAAAGAAAGACACTCGCGTTAAAATCTTACAGATTTTATTAAATTAAAATACTGCGAAAGATCACGACCGACCAAATAAAAAGCTAACCAAACACCAACTGTCAAATCTGCAGCACACGGCAATGAAAGTATTACAACAAAGTATTTGTCTCTCTCTTAACAAAGTTAACATAGGAAGGGGTCCATCTGCGGTCCCCCTTCAGCCAACGCACATGGCTTAATTAATAAATCACAGGAAGAGAAAGAGAAATACATTGCATGATATACCATCTTAGTCTAACACAATACATTAATAGGGGGCATTAATGCAATTAGATTATACACACTGTTTGACGAAATGTTTATGTAGTAGTATGTAAGAAAAGAATTCAAATTCAAATGTTAAGTTCAATGACCAGTATATTCACCACTGCAAACATATGAAATGTAAAGTACAGTAGCGAGTGACGGCGAGGTTTCATGGGAACCGAAATGCAATTATCAGTCACTTATCATCCAACCGTAGACATATCAAGAGAATAAATTTTATAACGTGGAAGTAGAACCCCAAGCATTTTTATTTCTTAATAAACCAATTAAAAACATGGTCCTTCGATCCTTTTTAAGCGCCTATATTTAATTAATTTAAAGTGAAGTAGTGGAAAAGTGCAAAGTACTAATAATATAAGAGTGCTTCAGAAAACAATAACAATAAAACATTAAAAGTGTACTGTGGGTAGTGCTAAATTATAACACCAAACTAAAACCAGCAAACCGACCGAACATCGTCTGGCCGCAGAACCGAACATCGTCTGGCAATCTCTCCGCCACAGTAACCAACGAGTGGGCGAATCCCGTATCCAACGGATCCCCAGCGGTATAGCCACAGAACATAGAGTCATCAAGTACAGTAAGGAACTGTGCTCCCGAAGACTTCTGCAACTGTAACTGATAGTAAAACGTACTGAAGTTGCAGTTGCAAAAGCAATTTAAGGTAGGAATCTCATTTCTTTTACAAAACCTTTATTGCAAAATCTAAAAAACATTCCACGGTACTTCACGTTATACTCGAGAAAAAACTACTCAACGAGTCGTCAGTCCAATCACTATCGAGATACAGAAGCCGACAAGTAGCAAACAGTGAAAACGGCGCAACGGTCTGGTCGCAGAACAAAGGTCATCAATCACAGCTACTAACTGTGCAACGCAAAGACTTCTGCAACTGTAACTGATAGTCGAAGATACTAAAGTTGCAGTTGCAAAAGCAAACCAAGGTAGGAATTGCTTTCCTTTTGTATACCTTTTTGCTTAAATTAACGAAATTCGTATATTTCATTCATAAACGCAATACTTCTACGTAACGAGCAACAACGACGATAATCCAGCATCCAAAGGATTCATTATCGTGAAACATTGGTCCAAGCCAGCACTACGGTTTGATAGCAGCACAACGGTCTGCAAGTACAGCAACTACCATCAATCACAGCTAGGAACTGTGCAACACAAAGCCTTCTGCAACTGTAACTGATAGTAAAAGATACTGAAGTTGCAGTTGCAAAAGCAAACCGAGGTAGGAACTCCTTTCCTTTTATACCTTTTTTTTTCTTAAATTAAAGAAATTCGTATATTTCATTCATATACGCAATACTTCTACGTAACGAGCAACAATAACGCTAATCCAGCATCCAAAATTATTCAAATCGTGAAATATTGGTCCAAGCCAGCACTACGGTTGATAGCAGCACAACGGTCTGCAAGTACAGCAACTACCATTATCACAGCAAGGAACTGTGCAACGCAAAGCCTTCTGCAACTGTAACTCAAAATAAAGGATATTGAAGTTACAGTTGCAAAAGCAAATAAAGGTAGGAATTTTATTCCCTTTTTCTTTTTGCTATATTATCTATAAAATACATAAAAGATACAATTCACAAAATCAATACATTGCAAGTGCATCAATTCCAACCTCATAAAAACCATCTAAAATAGACAATATTAATACCTGTTAGTTAGTGAAATCTTGAACGACAAATTATTCAACATGTCTAAACTACCAAAAACTATTGAAAAACAAGAGCGTATTCTCGAGGAATTAACAAGTGACTTCGAAGAATATATCAGGCAAACCGAATCTCGCAAATCAAGGGGTTATGTTATTGCATGCTTAGCGGACGTCGATGAAAGTTTTAAATGTGCTAAGGCTATTCATGCAACAATCGTTAATAATGCTGCGGATCCGCAGAAGGATAAATACTTCGCAGATGAGACATATGCCAAAATTAAACGTATTTTTTTTAACTTCAGTGGTATGATAAATGATGACATTGATAAGCATGGGCATGAGACAAATGTCAATCTTGATATTTCGCGATTAAACACTACTAAATCAGTGGTGTCGGATATTCGCCTTCCGCGAATCAATATAAAACCATTTTCTGGCAAACCAGAAGATTGGATTGAATTTCGCAATGTTTTCGAGAATTTAATAGATCAAAACGCAGATCTATCCGAAATTCAAAAACTACAGTTTTTAAAATCTTCCCTGGGTGAAAAACCTGGAGATCTAATCTCACATCTACCAATCGATGGCAAAAGCTATGCATCGGCTTGGGAGATTATTACCGACAGGTTCCAAAACAAAAGGAAACTAGTCTTCACACAATTAAAAATTTTGTTAGAGCAACAAAAAATAACATTTGAATCGGCCGATCTCTTAAAGGCCTTACATGATACTAGCAATCAGTGCATACATGCACTTTCAAATCTGGGGATAAATGTGGATTCATGGGATCCCATACTGATATTTATCATATATCATAAACTCCCAAAAAATACTCAGAAAGATTGGGAGACACAACTAGGGACGTCAAGAAATATTCCAGATTGGAAAACTTTCTTATCGTTTATTGAGGGAAGATTCAGCTCCCTAGAAAACTTCATGGAATCAACCACATACACGAAACAACAACTGCCTTCAACATCGTTTCGAAAAAACACTTCCAACACTTACCATATAAAAACTGATGGTGAAGCGAAACAGTTTCGCTGTAGGCTGTGCAAAGGTGCACACAGTTTACGCCACTGTAAGAAGTTTTTGAAGATGAGTGCAAAAAATCGTATGGAAATAATCAAACGAAATTCCGTTTGTTCCAATTGCTTGGGTTACGACCACCATATAAACAATTGCACCAGCTCGAATCGTTGCTTCAAATGCAATGGCAAGCATCATACTCTTCTACATATGGACAGGGCTCCACAAAACAATCAATCAGAGAATCTACAACATGCTCAAAATCATTCTCATCGAAATGTTCAAAATCATCACTGTCAACACGCGACCCCCAACAATTCATCAGAGATGACAAGTTCCGATAACAGCAACACTATTTCATCGACACAAAACCAAGTGAGTGGCAATCAATTTAATCATAACGCCAACTCATATGTTCCCAATAACCCTCAAGAGTACATGAACTGGGGACCTTCAACTTCGCGAAATGCGATATGTGCGCAAACGTACGCGCATCCTCAGAATCAACTCTCTGCGCATAATCAAGCCACAATAAACAATCACCTTATTCGAGACACAAATGTCCAGAAGATAGATTCATCTCAAATAGTATCTAACCATCAAAATCAAACATGTTGTTCTCTTTTAAACCAAATGCATACAAAGGCATTGCTAGCGACAGCATTGGTCAAGGTGTTTGCAAACAACGGCAATCAATACATCTTAAGAGCACTAATTGACCCTGGTTCAGAAGCGACATTTGTCACTGAAAATGTCACTCAATTGCTTAAATTGAAAAGACAAAAAACTTCAGCACAAGTCACAGGCTTAGGGCAAACGCAAACTGGCATATCGAACCATCAAGTGCAATTTACAATCTTTTCCTTGACTAAACCATCATTTTCTCTGAATATTAAGGCATTTGTCTTTAAAAAACTGACGTCACTGCTACCGGCACACCAGTTGTCTACAAAGGGGTGGTCCCACTTGCACAACCTTCCGCTAGCCGATCCCTCGTACAGCTCGCCAGGAAAAATTGATCTTCTTCTAGGGGCTGATGCATACGCATCTATTATTTTGGAGGGTCTCATAAAGGGCGAAATAGGGGCACCTATTGCCCAATCTACGGAATTAGGGTGGATACTCACTGGAAACATAACCAGCTCAGGTCAATCTAAGGCAGTGACAATTCAAAACCATTTTACCTCCTTGGATGCTCAATTGAAAAGGTTTTGGGAGTTAGAGGAAGACCTTGACGGTAGGAAGCCAACTCAGGAAGAGATACTATGCGAACAACATTTTCTAAATACATACAAACGAAGAGATGACGGCAAGTACGAAGTTCACCTTCCGTTTAAAAACAACAGCCGTCCGATACTCGGTAACTCTAAAAGACAAGCATTAGCGAGATTCTTTCAAATTGAGAAACGACTTGACTCAAACCCAAAGTTAAAGGAAGCATACACAGCCTGTATCAGAGAATACATCTCTCTCGGGCACATGCAAGAAACAACCAAAGATACGCAAATGACCACGGGAGAACACTACTTTCTCCCACACCATGCAGTGTTTAAAGAATCAAGCACTACTACGAAACTGCGCGTGGTTTTTGACGCGTCCTGCAAAACGTCAAATGGAGCATCCTTAAATGATAATTTAATGGTTGGCCCACGTCTACAAGGAGATATCATAGAATTGATTGCAAAATGGAGGAAGTTTAAGATAGGATTTGTGGCTGACATCAGCATGATGTACAGACAAATTTGGATGGCACCTAACGATACCCCCTATCAGATGATTTTGTGGAGAAACAATAGTCTAGAGCCCGTAAAGACATTCACTCTCAAGACCGTGACCTTTGGCACTGCATCAGCACCGTTTCTGGCAGTGCGGACACTACATCAACTCGCTACTGATGTAGAAGGATCGCATCCTCATGTAACAAAGGCACTCACCGAAGGATTCTACGTAGATGATCTAATTTACGGATCAAATAATGAATCCGATGCCATCCATTTACAAAAAGACATTCTGGACGTCTTAAGGTCAGCTGGATTCCCTCTCAGAAAATGGGCAAGTAATTCGGCCAAGGTTATAAATCAAATACCTGAAAATGAACGAGAGATAAATCTGCCTCTTAATTTTGACTCAGCCGATGCCATTAAAACACTTGGGATTCGATGGCATCCGGCACAAGACACGTTTAAATTCAAAATAAATTTACCTGTCGTCAAGGGTTATACAAAACGCTCGGTTCTAGCAGACATCGCCCGTCTTTTCGACCCTCTCGGGTGGATCTCGCCTTGCATTATCAAGGCGAAACTTATCTTGCAAAAACTATGGCTGCAAGAACTAACATGGGACACCCCAATCTCCAAGGAAACGGGAGATATGTGGGTGCAACTACGAAGTAAATTTATCGCCTTGGAGGATATCCAAATACCTCGATGGATCGAATACGAGGATTCGGATCAGGTGCAGCTACATGGATTCAGCGACGCCTCTGAGAAGGCATATGCAGCGGTTGTATATGTTCGCATTATCAAAAATAGCAGTGAACACATACATATCCTAGCATCAAAAACTAGAGTAGCGCCAGTTAAATGCGTCTCATTGCCACGCTTAGAACTATGTGCAGCCCTTCTGTTAGCAAAACTGTTAAGGCTCATATCAAGGGCAATGCAATTTCATAATCCGGAAGTCTTTGCGTGGTGCGATTCCATGATTGCACTGGCTTGGATAAAAGGAAGCCCATTAATACGAACAACATTTGTAGCCAATCGAGTGTCTGAGATCCAGACCCTCACCAGCCCCACCATCTGGAGACACGTCGCCTCAAAGGAAAATCCTGCGGACATCGGCTCACGAGGGCTCTCACCGGAGGAGCTCATCGCAAATCAATTATGGTGGCATGGTCCCAAATTTTTAGAAAATTTTTCTCTCACTGAGTTCCCAGCGGCAGTTCCAATCGACACTGACCTAGAAACAAAAGGAACAAACAATCAAATTAATCTTCAAGTAGGGTTCTATCAAACAAATTTATTAAATACCCGAAGAATGGCCAAGTTCAAACATGTAGTAGCCCACTGCACAATCGGCAATGCATTTTTTGAGTAATATTCAACATTGCGGCGAATGATTCGTAATGTATCCATATGGCGAAGATATTTCGCCAATCTAAAAAACCAACAGGGCAAGAAATCACTTCGCGAACATCCCATCACGCCAAATGAACTAACCTCAGCTCATAACCAAATCATCAAAATAGTCCAAGAAGAATTATTTCCAGAAGAGATCAAGACATTGAAAAAACATAACACTATTTGCAAGGGTAGCAAAATTCTGAGCTTAAACCCGTTTCTCGACTCCGAAGGATTACTGCGCGTCGGGGGTCGATTAACAAACTCATCACTTCCATTCAATCAAAGACATCCGTTGATACTGAAGGATTCACACCACTTCTCCAAACTATTGGTTAGTGACATACATCAGCGGACCCTACATGGTGGAGTGCAATTAATGATGGCAGAAATTCGGAATGCATACTGGATAACGAACGTTAAAAGACTCATAAAATCAATCATACATAAATGCATTCGATGTCATCGCCATAAAGCTAAAATGCAGCAACAGCTCATGGGAAGTCTCCCTGTTGAGCGAGTTACATGCTGTAGACCATTCACAAACACTGGAGTGGATTATGCTGGACCCATCGAAATTAAGGCATGGAAGGGTCGATGTACAGGATCTCCAAAGGATACATAGCTGTATTTGTCTGCCTCTCTACGAAGGCCATTCACATTGAGCTTGTGAACGATTTAAGCACGGCTTCCTTCATAGCCGCATATAGAAGATTTGTTGCAAGAAGAGGCACATGCGCTAATATATTCAGCGATTGTGGGACGAACTTTAAGGGAGCTAATAACGAACTAACAAGGGACAACAAATTCATATCATCCGAGTGGTCATCAGAAGTTGCCAAAGAACTAGCCACAAGGAATACAACGTGGCATTTTAATCCCCCGTCATCACCACACTTCGGCGGGCTCTGGGAAGCGGGAGTTAAATCCATCAAGCACCATATCAAACGCACTATTGGAAACTCCAAATTGACATTTGAGGAGTACTCGACATTGCTCACGCAAATTGAAGCATGCCTCAATTCGAGACCCCTTTGTCCTATGTCGTCGGATCCTGATGACTTGGCAGTTCTTACTCCGGGACATTTTCTCATTGGAGGATCAATGCACACGGTCCCCGAAAGGAATCTAAACGACTCAAACATTAGCAGCTTGGAGAAATGGCGATACATTCAACGGCTCATGCAAGAGTTCTGGAAACAATGGAGCGTGTCATACCTACACTTGCTTCAACAACGACCGAAATGGCTGCAAAGGCAGCCCAATATCAACGTTGGAGACATTGTGATCGTCAAGGAAGATAATTTACCACCAGCATCGTGGGCACTCGCCCGAATAATGGAATTACATCCGGGTTCGGACGGCCTAACGCGCGTCGCGACAATAAAAACTAAAACGTCGATATTTAAACGCCCAATAGGAAAACTATCCCCATTGCCAGTATCTGAACCCATTACTAGGGCAATAGCATCCTAAACAAAAGGATTTGCTTCCCCCACCTACAACCTTTACACTAATCACAAAAAATCAACGATTTAGACAGAATGCACAGTGAATTACAAAAAAAAAACAATAAAATGAACTTACCCCATACAATACCCCCTTATATTACCACCCCCTCACCAAAAAAGTGAACCAAATCCACCTTATGAACATTAACTTTTAATGCACTTTACACAAATTTTGTATAGCAATCTACACAAAACGATCTACTAATGCTCATTTTGTTTTTATTATTTTTTTTATGATTTGAACGTTGAAGCTCTTAGTAACAGGCAACTGTCGCAAGTTCTGATTACTGTACTAACGGCTGATTTTTTAGCTGGTTTGGTTTTGGCAACACTGGTTTTGACAGCTGACGTCTGTTTAGTACCTTGTGTCACTGTCAAACAGCTTCAGTTTGGTTTGCAATTTAACCATGGATCGTCTTACAAATGAACAACGCTTGCAAATTATTGAATTTTACTATCAAAATTCGTGCTCGGTTCGAAATGTTAATTTTCGCTTTTTTATCGAAAAATTGTGTTCAGCGATGAGGCTCATTTTTGGTTGAATGGGTACGTAAATAAGCAAAATTGCCGCATTTGGAGTGAAGATCAGCCAGAAGCATTGGAACAGCTACCAATGCATCCCGAAAAAGCCACTGTTTGGGCCGGCGGCATTATTGGGCCATATTTCTTCAAAGATGATGCGAATCGCAGCGTTACTGTCAATGGTGAACGCTACCGAGCGATGATAACAAACTTTTTTTTGCCCGAAATGGAAGTTCTTGACTTGCATGATATGTGGTTTCAACAAGACGGTGCCACATGCCACACAGCACGCGAAACAATGGCGCAATTGCGAGGCGAGTTTGGTGAACAGTTAATTTCACGTTTCGGGCCGGTCAATTGGCCGCCTAGATCGTGCGATTTGACACCATTAGATTATTTTTTGTGGGGGTATGTCAAGGCTAATGTGTATAGGGACAAGCCCGCTTCGATTGACGCACTGGAAGCCAACATCCATGCATTCATTCGTGAGATACCGGCCGATATGTGTTAAAGAGTATGCCAAAATTGGACTCAGCGGATGGGCTACCTGGGACGCAGCCGCGGTCAACATTTGCATGAAATTATCTTTAAACATTAAATTGCAAGGTTCAAACTATCGATTCAAATAAATATTTCATTCATTTTTTTTTTTTTTTTTTTTTTTTTTTTAAGTTCTAAATCTCTTAAAAAATCACCCGTTATATGGAATAGCTCACGGCATACTTTTAATACCACATTGCTCGGCATGTGTGGGAATACGTTTTTCATATACAAATTTAAGCAGAAATCGGGTTTAGTTGAAACACGTTCAGTGAATTGAAACCAAGAATTTGTAAAAAAAAAATGATGCAAGTCATATTTTTAAAATTGAAAATTTTCTTTTACAAAAGAACTGACAAATAATAGTGATATTGATCAAGGCGCACTTATAATCATAAATCATGAGAAAATCTAAATTCCTTTGTTTTCAAAAACAATGTGATGCTTTTTTTATTATGGTCATGTTATGTTATGTCAAAAGATTTTTTTTTTGAAAATATCGATTTTTTTGATTTCAAGGCCAATGAGGAAAAATATTTGATTTAAAAAATCATAAGATAGGAAAATTTGTAGAAAAAGTATGTGGGCATATTTAACTTATGATTCATATAGCTAGGAATTTCCACAAAGACAAAGTTACACTTCAGTCCTAAAGGACCATTCACATGAGGGTGAACTGCGAACCACGAACTGGCGAATATTCGTAGATTCTGACACTTCATTTACATGAAAACTTTTTTAGTCGCAAATATCCGCGAATCATTTGTATTGTTGAAAGTTAAGTTCGAGCGAATTTTTCATTCGCAGGTTTGTGGATCGCGACTGTTTTAAGTGGATTGTGAATAAAGTGTGACAGTTCGCGGCAAGAATTTTCAATTCGCGGGAGAATTGCTGTAATTGTAAATTTCGTTATTTTAATCAATCAAGTCTCGTTTTTTTTAGATTAGGTGTTATATTAATTGAATAAAAAGGTTTTGTGGTACAACAAAAAGCAATTTTCAATTCATAAATACAGATAAATTGATTTGTTCGCAGTTCGCCTATTCGCATTTCGCGCTCATGTGAATGGTCCTTTAAAGTGACAATTTCAATTTGTGAAAAGTACAATTTGAAAAGTTAATTTTTCATCACTGATCGCGACTCGCTTGCATGTATTTTACTTTTTCGTACAATAAAGAATAAAATCTTACTTAAACTGCAATTTCTATTTAAACTTTTTAATAATTTCCCAAAATGTGGGGCTCAAAAAGGGATCAAACGGCATAGGTGCCCCCACCGCCGCCACCGCCGCTCATCGAAATTTTTCTCTCAGTGTTTGATGTGTGCTTTGTTTAGTCTTCAAGTTACATTAAATAAAGTGCACTTAACTTTCTCGTTGATCAACAGTTTGATTGGTTGTTTTCTTATTTTACAGGTAGGTAGGTAGGTTAGGAAAACGGGTAGGTAGAGCAGGGAGAGCCCTGCTGATGGGTTTGTAAGCAATACCAGATAAAATTAACGGTTCATAAAATACAACAAAAGAAATAGTGTTAAATTAAATGAGCGTTTGCGTTATTCAGCAGATATGGCAGTATATATTATCAAATAACGATGTGAGTTTTTTAAGAGTTGAAGCTCTCAGTAGCAGGCAATTGTCGTATGTTCTGGTTAGAGAGTTATAAGCGCATACAGTACCTAACTATTTTATCCTCTTACAGTTTATAAGATTTTTAAGTACAAGGCGGAGTGTAGTCGGAGTTTTTGTTTTCTGATCACCAAGGGCATGTTTTTTTTTCCTGACTGGAATATTTTAGTAACGTTGGTTTAAGGTGCCTATGATTGGAAGTATATGATTGGAAGTGTAGATATCTTTACATAGATATACAATAGGTACATGTAAGATTTAAGAGGTTTGTTTCTGAATTTGCATTAGCACGGTTAAAAATATGGGGGCGTTTATTAATTCCTCCACAGTATTACCGGTCTATGCAATACAAGAAAAAATCCCGCAAAAACCCAAATTCCAACTCAGGGTTTTTTTCACTGCGCCACCTCTCGCGAACGTCCGACAAACATATCATGAAAGAGCTTCTCAATTAGCCGTTTGGAATGGGCATAAAATTGTAGATCCCTTCCATTCGTCCCAAAAATGAAATCTCACACAAACGAGAACCTAGACCTAGGGTCCCTACGGACCTGTTGCGCCAAAAATTATTATTATTATAAGTTGATTTAAATTCAAAATATTCTTGTAAGAGGTTATAATATTTGCCATTTGTCTTTAAGTTGTGAAGCGCCAGAGATGTTCCCAGTGGGTTCCAGGTCATTGCCTCAGAAATATAGCTATTGCTTTCCAAAAAGTTAGTAATTGACTAAATAATTGATCAGATAACTCGAGCATTCATTAGATCTTCTTCATTTAAAGGTCTAGAAAAATAAACCCACTAAAAGAAGCACAGGGCACTTTATAGGATTATTTCCAAAGGGGATAAAAATACACGAGAATTTGCCTACGCTGAACAATTTTGTATATTATGTATTGTAATATTTAAAGCCAATAACAATTAGTATTAAAATAATATATTTTTGGCGTTGAAATATATCCCGTTGATATTTTAATCAAATATAAAGAAGTTTTATATATAATAAGATTGTATTATAATTTAATATTCTATGGGTTATGGAAGTATTGAATTTGAGGTTAAAGTATTAAATTTTAATCTGCAGTTTATTGAATTCGAATACAAATGTATTAAAATCCGTTCTAAATAAGGGTTTAATTTAAATAGTTTTCCATTAAAACCCGTCTCCATCTATATTAAAATTTAATATTTCAGACATATTTTGCAATAGCAGACATTATTTAAAATTAATAAATAAATTTGAATATGTATATGCAAAATATTTTTAATATATGCAAAATATTTTTAATATTTTTCCGGTGTGGACTTATATACAACCCCAAAAATATTAAATTTAACGCCAGGATTTTTAACCGTGAAGTTATAAACCGAATATACCGATTTAACCGTAGTGGGAGTTTCTGATTGTGTAAGGCACCAAGTGGCTGGAATTCATTTAAGGTGCATATTCAATATGGTTGAAAAGAAAGATTTGCCAGAAATAATTTTTGCGTCGCTGTTATTGCATTTTTAATGGAAGGGCTTTTTGGTATTAATTTTTGAGAAATAATTACAAAACTTGTTTATTAGATTGATTTGAGAAAAACTAACTATAAATATGTCTTTTGGTCAAAATCGTTAGAGCGGTTTTTGTAAAGTTTGCCAGACAAAAAAGTTTAAAAAATACTATTGCTTAAATATTTAGCTGAAAACTGAGTATAAGTTCTGGATGTAAACATTACTTGGTTTATTTCTAAAACTAGCGTTTTCGATGATTGCAATTGAAAATTAGTGACACAATAATTTTGGAAACATCTGTATGCATTTCCGTCAAAATCCTTGATACAGTTTTGGGGTACACAAAAGAAAACTAGATTTCAAGAAATGTCTTTTTTCAAAAACCAAATGTACGATAAAATATAGCAAAACTGAGTATTAAGTTAGAAATGACCTTATTTATACCTTTTAAATATTTTACCTTAGAAATGATTTTTTGTTATAATCGTGACTGTTTTCGAGACATGTCCAAATTAAAAAAAAAAGCCCATAACTGTAAGCCCCCAAACTACAAATCCGAAGTTTAAAATAAATCCGGACAGACTTTTAAGCTGTAGCCTTCGGGACATACGGACAGATAGACCGACAGACAGACGGATTTTGCGGCCAACTTTTTTTATTTCCTCTATCATTGTATGTAATGTCAGATTTGATTCCCTTTCAGGACAATCGTTGCTTATAAGCAACTTCTTATTTGTGGCCTTCGTAGTCTCGTTTGGGAGGCCCCGATTTAAAATAGATACTTGCAAGCAATTGCCTTGTATTTTGTTATTGTGAAATGCGAACAAAAAATTAAAAAATGTGTTTGTGTTTTGTGATTTGGAAAGTTATTCGGAGTATGTTTGCATAGGTGAAAGGTACAGTTAAAAAATATTAAGAAAAAAATAATATTTCAAAATATTTCCGAGTAGATCTAAAAAGTATTGGTAATATAATGTTGAAGTACAAAGGTGAGTCATTTTATTTATGTTTTTCTTAGAACAAAAAAGGCAATGCTTAGAGAGCGAGGATTTTACTAAAACAAAAGTTGCTTATAAGCTTATAAGCTTATAAGCAACTTTTGTCCATAGTGGACGTAAAAATTAATTATAAATTTGGTTTGAAGGAAATCGTTCGCAGAGGAAAGGTCTGACTGATGCTGAAATAGAAGATATTGCCAAATATGATTGGGATCAGTCATCCGATGAAGATGAAGTTGATGAGGATGGGGACGATCCCGATTTTATGGAAGAAGCAATTGAAGCGATTTTAGCTAGAGGGGAGGAGATGGAATCCGAAATGATTGAAAATTTGGTGAACGATGACGAGTGTATAAACTGCGATGCTGACGAAGAGGTGAGTGCTGGGGTTAGTTTTGAGAAAATTGATGCGTCAACTTTAAAGTGGAGAAGACGGGAAATGTTGACCGTCGATGCAACCTGGAAAGGAAGCGCTGAAGTAGATGACGTTTATGAGGATAAAGCACCAATAGAGTATTTTAGCCAGTTTTTTGATGAAGAGGTATTTGACCTTATGACATCGCAAAGCAATCTACATGCAATGGAAACTTTTGGCATCGAACTAAAATGCGCACCATTTGAAATGCGGCGTTATATCGGTGTTCTTTTATTTATGGGCATCATCAAAATACCTCAGATAAGAATGATTTGGTCAAAGCAGTTTAAGTTCAATTTTATAACTGATGCTCTGTCACGATCAAGGTTTGAAAAAATAAAAAGTTGTTTTCACCTGAACGAAAATTCAAAACAGCCAAAAAAAGGTGAACCAAGCTTTGACAAACTGTATAAAATACGCCCATTGCTGTCTTTACTAAAAAAAAAGATTTAACGACTTGCCTCAAGAAGAATTTCAATGTGTGGATGAGCAGATTATAGCTTTCAAAGGGAGGTCAAGTCTAAAGCAGTACAATCCAGCAAAACCACATAAATGGGGAATGAAAATGTTCACCAGGGCAGGAACGTCAGCAATGATATACGATTTTGCTTTGTATGTTGGCGATGGAACATGTCCAAAATACGGCCTCGGAATTTCGTCCGATATAGTTTTGTTTTTGGCTTCAACCATGCCCAAAGATCGAAACTATAAACTATATTTTGATAATTGGTTTACTTCAGTAAGTCTTATGATAGCTTTGAAGCAAATGGGCATATTCGCAACTGGAACCGTACGACAAAACAGAATGGGTAAATGTGATATTCTTTCAGAAGCCGAACTAAAAAAACGTGGCAGAGGTTCGTATGATAAAAAATGCGAACTTACTCATAACATATGTGCACTCCGCTGGTTCGATAATAAAGGAGTGCAGCTATTGTCAACCCATATGTCAGTCGAGCCATTAGGATCCTGTAAGCGCTGGTGCAGCAAGGAAAACAAGACTATAAATATTTCCCGACCAGCTATAGTTAACGACTATAATCAACATATGGGAGGAGTTGACCTATGCGATATGCTAATGGAAATATATAAAATAAACCACAGGTCAAGAAAATGGTATATGAGAATAGTTTACTGGTGCATCGGAGCAGCTATTGTAAATGCCTGGTTACTGTATCGCAAAGAATTGAAAGTCGTTAATCCTAACTGTAAACCAATGGCACTAATATTTTTCCAAATGGAAATAGCACAATCTCTGCTAGGTGCTTCGTCTTCCTCTAATTTCGTGAAACGCTCAAGAGGCCGTCCTCCTACAGTGACCTCGAATTCTCCGCATACAACCCAGCTCACCCCGAAATCGTCACCATCGCCTTTGACATCGCCATCAGTCAGTGTTTGCAGCTCTTCATTAAAACGCAAATACACACCAGATCCAACTGAAATATCGCGATACGACCAAAAAGGACATTGGGTTCTTTGGGGTCAAAAAGGTCGCTGCCGTCTCTGCAAAACTGCAACTCCACTTTCTAAATGTTCCAAATGTGAAGTCCACTTGTGTTCCAACACAAGTAAAAATTGTTTCCTTTTGTATCACACATAAATATGTATTTTTCCATAAAAAATATGAAATATAAAATATGAACTCTTCCGTTATTATGTCGTCTTTTATTTACCACTATGGACGGAAGTTGCTTTTAAGCAACTTTCTACAGGACCCCGTAGGAAGGACATATGGCTTTTAAACTTTGTAAACAGAGTTGTTAGGTCTAAAAGAGGAAACACACCAAATCTTGTAATTTTACCACCATTAGGTCAATGGCTGTCCTGAAAGGGTTACATCTCGAGTTCGATTTTTTTTGTAAAATTTGTGGTTGTTGTGTTCCGATAAAATGCCGATTTGCCCTGCGCGAGATTACTTCGGCGTGTTCGGATACCCCATGCAATGTTTCCACCTTCCACCTCAAAAAAGAAGCATACTTGTCAAACCCGTAAGTGGATATTCGGCAAAGTCCAATCGAATATTTATATCGAACTGAAACCGAAACCCAAACCAAAAGTCAACGACTCTGCTTTTCAATTTCAAACAACAAAATTGAAAGTGAAATCGAAACATTTCCGCTCCGAATATAACTTATTTGACTTCGTCTTCTTTCGTCTGTGGGTTCAAGGAATGGCTTTCATGCTCGCAGGAGGCAGACACAAATTTGCAACCATCACGCGCTTTGTCGTCGTCGTTCAGGTCTCCCGCAGCAAATTGAGTTTCATTGCAAATAATTGTATCCTTATGGCTTATGCTTTCCCCATATGCGATTCGGTGAGACGTGCGTCGTATTCTTCGTCGTGGTCGTCGCCAACCAGCCACCATATACACCAAGCACTTGTGATTTATATGGAAATTCGAGGAGCACCGCATGGGAATGCGATTGATGTATATCTCCTCGGTGAATTTTAAAATATCCTGTGGCTCACCATTATCCATTGATATTCGATTTGCGCAGCAGCAGGGATACTCGG
The DNA here is from genome assembly GCA_949126925.1 of Cheilosia vernalis. Lineage (NCBI taxonomy): Eukaryota > Metazoa > Arthropoda > Insecta > Diptera > Syrphidae > Cheilosia > Cheilosia vernalis. Next base: position 6,196,756 of record OX421360.1, on the reverse strand, counting down.
CGTCGTTGTATCAATTGAAAGCAAGTTGGATTTTGCAGAATTAGCATCCCTTTTTCTGGCCAAGATGAAACCCACTGGATGGTACATATTTCTGTTGTTGGTTGGTCCTTTCTTCGCGTGAGGACGACGACTGGAAACAAATTTTACGACATCGTTTACAAGGTGTTTTATTGGCTTCGCAACAACTGCCAATGAGCATTTAACGGTAATTGTTTGTAGGAATGCCAATAAATAGCAGGGCAGAAAATTTCATATACGCTACGCTGCTGTCAGCCATATTGATTCGGTCTATGCACGCGAATTCGTTCGTGTCCTTCTAGTAGTGTAGCAGTGTCGCGATTCCCCTGACAATGGACGAGCAAAAAAACCTCTCGTGTAGACGTCTTCGGAGGGGTGGGGCGAGAAACGAATGCCTGGAAATATTTTTATCTTAACTGATGGCTAGTGCTGTCTTTGATTATACATCGACGTCAATTAATTGAATCCATTTGCAGTTGGCGCATGTCGAAGTTACAAAGAGATTGGCTGGCGAAAGTGAAGGTTACATGGGTTGGGAGTAATTCCACTTAATGGAGATGTCGTGAGTTAAGTGAAATCGAAAAGCGGGAGACGAATAGTTAAAAGGGCGAGGACTGACGAAATTGACTGAAATTAATGTGAAGGCAGCGGGATTGCCATTGGCATACATTTTAGGGACTGAGAGGGATTCAGTTGCTTCGTAATTTGATAAGTAGGTTGACGTTTTATTTAGGTGCGCATTTACACACATTCATTCGAGAGCTTTAGCCTTAAAATTTGGAACATTGAGACTTACTTAAGGGACGGATTTGGCACCCTGTGGCGGCCTTGTTTTTTGGCGGCTGGTCTTTAGTATTCAGTCACTGATGGCAAATCACCAAGAAAAGTAACGGCGCAGGGTCATAAGTCCACAGGCCAAAAGTCCACAATGGACTTTTTACCCAGTTAGGTGGGTTATAAGTCCACAAATCAATTGTCAATTTTAAGATTGCGCTTTCAAACTATGAATTCTGTATGGGGGCATGCTGCCCCCCTGCAACCCCCCTGCTTAGGTTTACTGATGGATTACGGGGTGGGTGCAAGGTTCTTCTTATTATTCAAATTTTGTTGGCGTTATTGCACTTTGTGGGATAATACTACAGTAATAATTATTAAAAATTATCATTTAAATAAAGTTTTAATAATTATTAATTAATTTAATAGGTTTAATTAATTAAAAAAATATTATCTTAATTAATTAATAATTTATATTTATATAATTAAATTTTGGTAATTTCTACCTGTTTTCAATAAAATATTACAATTATTAAAAATTATATATTAAATAAAAATTTAATAAATACTACAGTAATAATTATTAAAAATTATCCCCTAAATAAAATTTTAATAAATACTACAGTAATAATTATTAAAAATTATATTTTAAATAAAATTTTAATAATTATTAATTCATTTAATAGGTTTAATTAATTAAAAAAATATTATCTTAATTAATTAATAATTTATATTTATATAATTAAATTTTGGTAATTTCTACCTGTTTTCAATAAAATATTACAATTATTAAAAATTATATATTAAATAAAAATTTAATAAATACTACAGTAATAATTATTAAAAATTATCCCCTAAATAAAATTTTAATAAATACTACAGTAATAATTATTAAAAATTATATTTTAAATAAAATTTTAATAATTATTAATTCATTTAATAGGTTTAATTAATTAAAAAAATATTATCTTAATTAATTAATAATTTATATTTATATAATTAAATTTTGGTAATTTCTACCTGTTTTCAATAAAATATTACAATTATTAAAAATTATATACTAAATAAAAATTTAATAAATACTACAGTAATAATTATTAAAAATTATCCCCTAAATAAAATTTTAATAAATACTACAGTAATAATTATTAAAAATTATATTTTAAATAAAATTTTAATAATTATTAATTCATTTAATAGGTTTAATTAATTAAAAAAATATTATCTTAATTAATTAATAATTTATATTTATATAATTAAGACCAACTGTTGGAAGTTATCCTTATTACACTATTTAAGAGCGAAATAAGGTACATTTTTAGAAGTTGGTCTTATTTCTAATGATGAGAGCTGGCTCCATGTGACAGTAATTCCTCAAATGACTTTAAGTCAGTAAATATTAATTTTACGTATAAAAACGTACTACACATTCCAGTCTACATTAACAACAACGTAGTGGAATATTCCAACACAGCCAAATATCTAGGCCTGACTCTAGACGCTAAACTGCGCTAAACATGCGATACAGTAAAATGTATTGGCTTATTGGAGATACTCATCCCTGTCCAACTACTAAGGGCTAAGAAATCAGATATTTTTTTCAAACAAAACTAGTTTAGAAATCCGACAAACGGCGGATTTATCTCTTAAATTCATAAAATAATAATTATTCAAAAGTAAATTCTTTATTAGTCGTACGACTATAGGTGCAAACTTATTCGGGATGGCGAATGTCAGCCCGCGGGAATTTTTTTAGATGAGTTAAAGTCCATCGCAATTGCAGATAAGCATCCCTCGCGTAATCGCTCTGCAATGTCTTTCGATGATTTTTTTCTTTCAGCGAATTGCCAACACAAGTCCCGAGGATTTGGTTTCAAGATATGTACTGCCCAAAACCGTTTTTAATCACACCTTGTAGGTTGATAAGAGAGCCTATACCAAGCTTGGTTGTTCGAGTTCCTTGACTCATTTTTCCTTTTAAAAAACTTTGACACTTCCTTCTCTCATACTCTAAGCCTTTCCTTCTTCGAATCTTAAGACCGCAAGTTCAACTTTCAAGACAAAAGACTTCACTTCAGTTATCATTGCCCAAAGAAGTGTTTGAAAAAAAAACCTACAAACTAAAGCCCTGGTGACGAAAAAGTCCACATCCTACTCTAGCTCTATATGCAAACTCACAGAAAGACAACACTCTCATATTAACGCACATCTCTTTGTACCTATAGCTACATTGATCCAAGTGCAACCCAGGAAAAACCCTCCACAACTTTGACGATTTAATTATTGCAACAACCCTCTGTACGACAAAAAAAAAAAAAAAACATCTTGCATTTGGCACAACATCCCCTTCAAGGATACACACCAAAGACGCACAGTGTTCAGTGTCCACCCATGAATCAATACCAAAAGTTTCAGCAAAGTCCCTTTCGCTGTTAAATAATAAATTTCCTCCTAAACAAGGACTAAAACCCACTTAAGCTGCAGCCCGCGACATTTTAGAAAAGTTGTCCATCTCAGTAATAAACCATCACAACCCATACAGACGCCACTTCTTCTTTCATTCTGATGAGGATGACCCATCCCACCTATTGATTGAGAAACTAAAAGTTGAATAATAATTTAGAATCCTTTTGCATGCGGGATTTCTATCTCCCTCCCGTTTGCAACCTGTTCCACCAAGAGAGTTGATGAAAAAAAAGAAAGTTTATATCGAGAAAAAGGATTTTCCGTCTAAGCATGATGTTTTCCATAAAATATTTATGAGCTCCTTCTCCGCAGTCTCTCTCTCGGTAGTCGTCGTGCTTTATATGTACATCTACCGCGTCTCTGTCGTCTGTAAAGGATTTCTCGTCCTTTTGTTGTTCCAAATGGGGAGTGAGTGTGAACTGCAGGTGGTTTTTTCGGTTTTGTTTGATGAGGAGGAGGAATTCTCGTCGTCCTTTTTTTCTTTTGCTTTGAATTTGCAGCTCTTTTTGTAGTATTTCTCGTCCTGTTTTTATGGTGATAATTCGGCCGCCTGCTGAGATTTTCCTGGTTGTGACAATCTTTAGCGTTGGCCCCCCTTCCAAGGACACGTGTATTTAGCCAAAAATGGATGACCGTTTTTTTCTCGTAGCCTTTGTTTTCTTTATTGTTTAGATTTATGCTCAAGGATTAATATCTTGGTCCTTTGATATGGTAAATGTCTCTCCTGTTGGGTTGCTCATTTCTAGTCTGCCACCCAGTTTTGTGAATATTTATATTTTATTGTGTGGTCTCCCCTACTGATGAGCATGACACACAAAGTAAAAACAACGACCGTCAGCAGACTCGGAATGTCAGATGTCACCCGGCGCGCGTCTTCGGTGGACGAGTCATCAACTAAGTGGAGATTTTTCATTAACACGCTGTTGCGGATAGTCGAGCAATTAAACGGATTGGACTGTATAATTAATTTGGGGTATTGCTTCGAAATGGAACGAACAGAGGGGGGTTTTTAAATTAATAATTTTCAGCGACTATCTGTGGCAAAGGAGGGATTTTTGATTGGAGCAGATTCTTTAGAACATTTAGTTTCGACTCTGAATGCAGGCTGGGACTTCTTCGCTGTATTGCTGGGGTGACTCGCAAGTACTGAGCAGCTTCTTTGAAAGGAGTGGTCGGTGATTCTGTGGTTTGACGCATGTTTCCAAATCGAAAAATATAACTTTCGAATCAAAATATTCCACTGAATAGTAAATTCCTGCAAAATGAAAATTAAAAATAACACACATGCTTTCCAATATGAACTAGCGTCCCTCATCCCTCGACGTTGCGACTGCTAGGTTTCATGTGCCCTCGTTTACATTGGAAGTCAAGTTATCAGAACTGTACGCACAGCCTAAATAGGATCGCCGAATGAAAACATCTTAAGAATGCGCGTTACAAAGAGAGGATCAAACAAGAGAATCTGAGACAAAATAACGGTACTTTTTAAGTTATTATTTCCGATTTATTTTCTCAACATCATAAGCAAACAGTTGGCATCATCAAATAATATATATTGGGGCACAAGGTTTTGAAAAAGTGGACAACGAACGTTAAAAAATTGTTGTGCTTATTCAGTTGAAGCTAAGTGTATAGTCAGCTAATCGACGAGCACCTTAAGAAGATAAGACATTACAGAGTCAAAATCAAAATGCCACCAATGAATTGATGTACGATCATAGAATAATATAGCTGTCAGTTAGGGCAAGGTACCAAACTGACAGATGGATATAGAAAATACGCCATCTTACGGAAGGTTTCTAATAAGCAAACCATATTTTTACTGGATTTTAAAATCGATTTCTCAGTGTGACGCAGTTAAAGGATGCGGCGTCATCGGTTCGCTTTATTTCGGAAGAAATGGTCAAAGCTAACTCGATAGCCGTACGGGCGATTTTCTTGATTCTTTTTTGGTGCATCAAGAAAAGAAAAAAATGTGTTCATCTATAACTGAATCGGGATTTGAATACACTGATTGAAAAAATATTGCAAGACTATTGCAGATAAGGCGGGGATCATCTATTCACCTTAGGACATACTCTTTTTTTTTTAATTTACGTGTTACATCATTAGCCCAGGGACAAATACCATTAATAAAATTTGTAATTTGAGCAACTGGGACAAAACCAAAAATTAAGTTATTTAAGACGCGATAAAATACAGAGCAGAGTTCTTCTATTCCCAGAGTTAAAAATAGGCTTCAGTTCAAATTGTAAAGTTCATTACAGATGTTATTGTAATTAGCGTTTTTAAAATCAGATTTGTAAGAAGTGTAAATATTTAAAACATTAAACTCTATATGACAAACCAAATAAATATAATGAGGGTTGATAGGTGTCTTCAGGAACCAGCGGAGTTAAACTTTTAGTAACATCGTTATAATTGCAGAATATGAGCTACAACCCCAAATTAAATCAAGTGAAGCATATTAGTTTTCATTGAAGGTTTATTCTCTCAAGTTTGTGGATGTCGAAGCAGGGTTGTTAACACCAGTTAATATTATTTAACCACCTGTGCCTTAACCAATCTGTTACCAAACTGAAAACGTTGCACCATAATAAGATTACATGGAATAGGTATTCCAGCTTAAGTCAATGTTCGAATGCATTGTAAATTTATCCAGGTACTAGGCATTTCAAGCGGTCGGATGATCGATTTTCTTTCATATTCCACACGAACTTAAGCCCCAATAAACTTATTAAAAAAAAACCACTTGCAAATCTTAATGTCAAGGAATCACCTGCGAAAAACCACACGAAACAGTCTTTACTAAAATGTCTTGGGACTAGGTATGGACTATAAACTACAAACAAAGTTCAGCCAGGTATTTCTTAAACCTTTCCCCCGCATTGTCCCAATAGACCTAAACTACCTTCGTAAAGGCAATCTCTCGCCACTTCATGGCTTTTAAACTTTTTTCCAATCAAACTCCAGTGAAACTGCGCCCCCTCTTTATCAAAATAATTTGTCTACCCCGCCTACAAGGCTCAAAATCCCCATGTATTTGTCAATTTGCCTGTCAAAGATTTGCGCCTCACTTCCAATTTGTTGGCTCTCAATTTTGGAAAGAAAAATACGGATCCCCGAAAGCAATTTCCTCGCCCCAAAAACGACTCCATCGATATACGCCAATAACAATAAATGGCAATTATAATCCTACGATCCCCAACCTTTAAGCACCCTCATCAGCACCCGCCCAACATTTTGGGCTAACAACCTTTTCCACCCAACACAAAAGATGATTTATTGAATTTATTCACCGGTAATTCTATTTTTGGTCCATCATCCACCAAAAATCTGGTTATTTAGTGGAATTTTATTTAAACTACTTCTGTCCGCAAAACATGGCTTTGTTTGTGAAGTCATAAAAAATGACACAACATTTAGGAGCAGAAGTATCAACCCCTAACCGAGCTTTAGAAAAGCCACCCGTCGACACTGTCGGACATTGGTCTGTGACTTATATTCGAAAGGATTTTCAGGGATTTCAGTCCCCCATATTTTTTTTTTGCTGGACAGTGGATGCTCTTTTGTTGTGGCATGGCCTTTTCCAATGACTCCATGTCCGCGCAAAGCTGATGGCACATAAAAACGGTCCTCGCTTTGGTGGTGATTTTTCTATTTGATTCTGCAAGAGCATTCTGCTTCGTTTTTATGCGTCAACATTTTTTGACAAAAACCACACCAGAAAAGAAACAGAATGAAATATAATAATGGAAATGGTAACTACAACCCCATCATTTAAAAGGGGAGTCTGCCTCTGCATTGTTAGAGACAGAGTCAGCGTCAGGGAAGGGGAGCTACATCATCCCTCAGCGGGTTTTTCAAGTAAGTTTGATCAAAGCGCTGAATGTGCTGGTGTATTGTGTGCGCGCGGAATTATTTGAATGGCAATTTTTGAAATACGGCGTGCGAATCGTTCACGAGAAGGAAGGGGGATGGGTGAATTTAATGTGATGTGCTAAGCAGAAGCAATTTACCACTTCATGGCATGAATGACAAAGAAGAAGACAACATTAAGTGATGATGATGACATATTTAGCATCAATGGCGGTATATACCGGCTTAGGGGCTAATTGGGTTTAAGTATGAGGAATGTGCTTCTAGTTGGTCAGTTTTTATTTTAAATTTTTCTTCCCACAACAGCATCATTGAGTTCATCGATCGTAATTATGATTGATAATGTAACCCTTACAGAAATGGGTGCCCCTATTTGGGAAACCGAAAGGCAAGTGATTACACGGAATATATACCCGAAAGTAAAATACCCGGATTTATGTCCATCGGTCGTTTTTTGGCAGAGAGATGGCGAATATTAATTTTACAACCAACTTTCGGGACTTTGTTGGCTTTAGGGAACTTTCGAATGAGTTTGAACATTTCAGTGCGAAATTTTTGGATGTTCTGTTTTTAGATAAAATACACGAATACTCAAACAACCATAGATATTTTTAATGTCAAGGCGTCAGTAAGTCATTTCGGCGAAACGTGAATTTCGAGGCAGACTTCCACGCGCGTCTTTCGTCAACACTACCCTATTCACACCGAGCCAAAAACACTCGGAAACTCCATCGAAAACAGTTTCCAGTTTTCCCATTCATATTTCAGTATTTAAAACGGGTTGTTTAAAGTCGTATTCCACAAACGCACCAGGAAAACGACTTCCGATCATTGGGTTATTGCTTATTGAAACACACCTTTTGCAATATTCAGCAAATTCAAAAGAAATGTCGCAATTTACAATCTAAAATCATTTTTCACACTTAATTGATGGGCTAATATTATTTTTAAATACTCTGAATTAATTTTCATTGTAAATTAATGCAATCGAAATTTGTAACCAAAGTAAGTAGTTTACATACAAGTTTCACCAATAGTGTCGCACAACTGAGGGAAACGTCCAACGAAAACTATAGTTGGTGTGAATGCATCGACTAGTTTACGACGAAAACATGGTTTTCGGTGCGGTGTGAATAGGGTAAAAGGCGTTTAGCCGCTCGGGTCGAATAGACCAGAACCACTCTCGGGACTCGGGAGGTGTCATCGAGACTGATTTTTTCTGTGCTAGTAAGCAATATACAGAACCAAAAAGGATCTTTCTTAACTAGAGAGTTAACATCCGTGCACCTACCCGATTTTTCCCCGCAAATTTTGAATGACAGCCGTCTCTCTTTTTTTCCTGTTTGTGAATAGGGGAAAGTGGTCACCCTTCGTACGTGGGGCACATTCGTACAGTAGGGTAGGGCGGGGCTAGTTGGGCCACGGGGCAAGTAGGCCCACTCGAATAACTCAGAAACTAAAAGTCCTACATGACAATGATGACACACAATCGAAGTGTGCTGACTTACGGCTACGAGCCAAACTAGTTGAAATTGCATTTTTACTTTCAAAGGGGCGCGTCGTTCATATTTGTATTTTTAAGTGTGAAAACTAAAAAAAAAAAATGGTTTATTTTCTTTCTTTTTTTTTTGTGAAGCGGTGCAAATATCAGAATAAGGTAAACACTTTTCAAGTGTCCCGTTATTGTATTTTAGTTTTTCGAGTGTGGAATTGAAGTGTTTGGTGTAGTTGTTTCTTTGTGACACAAAATGTTCAACAAAGTCAGTGCGGGGTAAGTTGGACCGCCAGTGGTGAGGAAGAAAAACGTCTTGATTGGTTTTGTCTTATGTGTATGGAAGCATATTCAAAAAGTTTACCTGGGGAGGAGTGGGTGCAGTGTCACACTTGCCGAAAGTGGGCCCATTCAAAATGTTCCAAAATAGGACAACGAAGCATCTTTATTTGCATAAATTGCAATAACGATTATACGATTCATAATCTAAAAAATAATATTTTTATTCTTATTTAAATTTCTTTTATAGAACGTCATGAAGCGTTTTTTTATTTTTGTTTTTTGAAGTTTATGTTGTGTTTTTTCATTAAGTTTTCATTTTAAATACGTTTTAGAAAGAAATTATAGCGTTTTTGTACTTTGTTAAAATTAATTTTCAGTTTTTTTAGGTTTCGGGCCAACTAACCCCACTCACTGGTCCAACTTGCCCCGCTGGTGAGGTAAGTTGGACCACTTGGACTTGGTGTACATGAGTCAAAATAATTATTTAACTGTAAGATAAATTGTTCTTTTTTAAATAAGATTAAAAAGTCGAAGTTTCAATGTTTCTATTTACTTTAGTTTCATAGCTTAATTATGAACAGATTGGAAGTTATGAAGCGTCAAAAAAAAAGTGGTCCAACTATCCCCGCCCTACCCTAAGTATAAAAGAAAAACTAAGCTTCGCTAAAACACGTGTTTGCTCGTGTGCATAGACATACCAGGTAGCATTTCGCTCAACGAACTTCGGGACAGTCGGGCAAAAGGTATGATAGCTGACAAGCGTAACGTGTTTCCGAGCGCTGTGAGTAATTTTTTTACCGAAGTTCGCGATCGCATTGCGAGTAAGTTTTTTCCGTTTCTTGCAAAATAGGGATGACGAATTTATGTTTACAATGTTTATTTTGTGTTTAAATTACTAATATTTCTCTACTAAATTTTAATTTATTAAAAAGCTGTAATTTTTATTTTGTGCATAGCCTGGGGTACATTCGGACAGTAATACAGAGGGCACATTCGTACGCGTACGAATGCACCCCTTCAAATTTTATTTACGCAAATTACAAGCAAAAGATCAATAATATCGATTTTAATGAAACAAAATTATATAGACCTCTTTAAAACTTGTTTTACGCATTCTATAAGGTTTACTAGAAATGGCAATGTCTTTATCTGTTGTAGCCTTTACAGTTATCTAGGCAATATAAAAAATATAAAAATAAAATTCGAAATGAATGAATAGGCATACCTATCGTTTTTTCTAAAATGCATAAAAAGATTTAGACCAGTTTAAAAAAAATTAAAACTCTTACCTGGTCAAATTAATAACACGTCTCTACAGCACGACTTCTTCGGTCTTAATAGCAGTAGAAACGAAGAAAGAGGATTCGTTAGTCCAACACAGAGCTGTCATAGCTTCATATCAGTTGTTATACCTAGAAACGACTCAGTTCTCACTTACTCTACAAGCCAGAACAACCTTACCCTAAGCAGAACTGCACAGCAAAAAGCTGTCATACGACTAGGTAACGCTCTTGTAAACAAGCATAGCATTATTAACGGGTAACAGCTAACAGGACATTGATCAACGATGTTCACATCCTACCCAAATTAAGTTTGTTAACAATCGCGCCTTAAAGAGCTATGGTATGGTAACTATGGACATCCAAGATATGGTTAAGTTTGCCAAGTTAGGGGTATAGGCAGTGTTGCCATAAAAAATATTTGGACAAATCTGCAGTTATGACAAAAAAGAAATCTAAAATGCAGACTTCTATGGAAAGATATTACTTCACAAAATGTTTTTTTATTTAAATAAGAATACAAAAAAAAGGAGTTGAATAGGAAAATGACAGCATACAGCGAAAGCAAGTGTACAAAAAATATTGACATGTTTTTTTAAGGACCAAAGTATATTATATTTCAAATGCAGACAAAATCAGAAGTGCAGATTTATGGAGAAATCTTTTTTTTTTTTTTTTTTATAATTAACACGCGCTAAAGAGGTTATGACTACTCTTATGGTGTAGTTTGAAGTACACAGCGCGGGCATTAAGGAAATTGGGATAGAGAAGATAGGAGATTCCGATGCACATTGGTTTTAAATGTCTGCAAATTGCACTGAGGGGGAAAGACCGAGCTGGGCAAGGCATTCCACATTCGTGTTGTACGGCTTATGAAAGAATCTCTATATTTCATAGTACGACCGAAAGTAGGCTGAAGGGTAAACTGATGGGTATTCCTGGCTTGGCGAGTATTGCGGTTGAATTGTTGAAGGGGCGATTTCGCTTGAGCACTGTTTATACAAATAGCGATAAAACAATGAGAGACATGTTACATTTCTGCGATGTTCGAGCGAATTTATAGAATTCGCTATATTTGTGTCTCCAATAAGTTTTAAAGCACGATTCTGTATCCTATCCAGTAGGTGCAATGAGGTTTTGGACGCACCAGACCAGATATGAGAGTTATACTCAAGTTTGGGGCGAATGAACGCCTTGTATATGGCAGCCAGATCAGAAGGGGTAAAATATTTCTTGCACCGTTTGAGGAAACCTAGACATTTCGCAGCGTTCTTGGCGACTTCGTGTATGTGGTCATTCCAACGGAGTTTGTCATGGACACACATACCGAGAATGGAAAGTCTTCCGGTTTCGGAGATGCAAGTGCCATTCATGGATAATGGCTGAGGATTCTGGTTTCGCTTTAATGACAGCAGACAGCATTGTGTTTTGGAAGCATTAAATTCCACTCTATTGGCTGAACCCCATTTTATAATGCTGTCGAGATCGGAATTTAATGAGCTTAACATACGTTGCCGTTCTACGGCCGAAGAGCAGGGACGTGAGTCTTGGAATGAATATGAGAAGCTGAGGGTGCTGTCATCGGCGAAGGAGTGGACTGGATTAGAAGTTACAGACAGGAGATCATTTATGAAAATGAGAAAGAGAGTCGGAGACAAAACGGAGCCTTGGGGAACACCAGCATTTATATGGTGAATTTCAGACTTGAAGCCATCCAATACAACTTGAATTGAACGGCCAGAGAGGTAGTTTCTAATCCATTGAAGAAGAGACGCATCGATCCCATATGCACGCATTTTCGATAAAAGAGCTTGGTGCCAAACTCTGTCAAGTGCCTTTGAAGTATCAAGCGCAACAATCTTCGTTTCACCAGAGTGATGTAGAGATTGGTTCCACATTTCGGTGAGATAAGCCATCAAATCACCAGTGGATCTGTTGCCACGAAAACCATACTGCCGGTCATTAATGAGTTTTCGTGATTCAAGATATTTCATGAGCTGACGATTTATCAGCGTTTCCATGACCTTAGAAAGAATGGATGTAAGTGCTATGGGTCGGTAGTTGGTGGGAGAAGAAGATTCGCCTTTTTTGGGGACGGGCTGGACAAATGCTGTTTTCCACCTTCTCGGGAAGAGTCCAGAAGAATAGGACAGATGGAAAAGCTTACGCAGTGGTTTTGCCAGCGTAGAAGAACACCTCTTCAGAACAATTGGGGAAATACAATCTGGACCAGCGGATTTATTTATGTGGAGATCATTAAGTACTCTTGCCACTGTACGAGTGCGAAAATGGATTTGTCCCATGGTGTATTCGACGCTCTCAAGTACAGGTAGAGGCAAAGCGCAATCTGGGAGCATTGAGCTGGCTGCAAAATGTGCAGCAAGCAGATTCGCTTTGTCTAAAGAGTTGACAGCTGGAATGTCATTGTAAATGAGCGTTGGGATCGAAGATGTGGCCGAATTCTTTATATTTTTTACAAAAGACCAAAAATGTTTACTACCCTTGGGACATTGTAGTATTTTTTGCCTCAACTTTTGGTCATACGAGAATTTAACACGCTTGATAGTGGTATTGCAGTCATTTCTGGCTCGCTTGAACTTTTTTCGGTTTTCCTCAGATGGGTTGGCCTTATATGACCGAAAACTTAACTCCTTTTGTCTGATAGCATCTTTACAGTTCGAGTCGTACCACGCATTTTCTTTCGGTATGATACTCTTTATCCTGTTAGGAATAAAGGATTTCATACCTAAGGTGATAATACTGGACACCATATTAGCGGCGGCATCCACGTCGTTATCGAGGAAGCATAACGACCAGTTAAAACTCTTAAAGAAGTTGTTAAGTCCGCTCCAGTTGGCTTTCTCGTATTGCCATACGGTTCTTTTCGGAGATTTTTCTTTAACTGTGTGGTTGGAGTACGAGAAATTAGCTGATATGATGCAGTGGTCCGACGAACCTACATAAAGGCGATAATACTTCTAAAGAGTATTTATCAGGGTGGGAGGTAAGAAACAAGTCCAGAGTGTTGGCATTCTGACCGTCAATATCAGGTACGCGTGATTGTTAAAAGTCTGCAGCTCGGTTGAAAATCTGCAAAACGCAGACAAATCTGCACTTATAGCAACATTGGGTATAGGAAACAAATTTTCGGGTTTGGTACCCATATAGTTTTCTCAGTGAATACGCAAAAGCATTGAATTTAAAGTATCCAGCGAAATGGGAATAAGATTTTAAGTGAAATTTAAGTCAATTTGAGTATTATTTAGTTATTTTGATATTTAATAAGTTTTTTTTTTTGCTGTTTATAAAAATTAGCAAGTTAAATAAACTTTTTAAATACCCTGTATGAGTCTTCCCCATGTCGTACGAAATTACCCCATCTGCTGTACGAAAGTACCCCACAGGTGAGGTGCATTCGTACAAAAATCTAATTTTAGAATATTTTCTATAACTCTGTAAATCTTTGACATAATGGTTTCATACTTTTTTGTTATAAGCTACGATATAGAACATATAAACGCATTAACTACATACAAATTGAGTTAATTTTTGACTAAATAATAAAAATTCAAAAAGTGTACGAAGTGTACTTTCCCCTACGTGTTATTAATGGCCGCCGGGTGTCACTTTTTCAATAACAAACGTTTTGTAAATGAATTTATAATAATAAATGTAAAAGGAATAAATGTTGAGTATGATTTTTTAGATAGATTTACATGTTCTCTATCCATCTAAGGCGCCAACAAATGTTCATCCATTCACATTTCAGGTTTTTTTTTTTAATATTTTTGACAGCAGAATTCATGCTGCTACCTTTGTTAGTTGTTCCAAAAATAGGTTACGAGTTAAACCTAAGTTTTCACTAGGGAAAAAGTTATTTATTTTTAAATATCCCTGAGCATTTTATAAATTTCTATTACTTGGTGGGTGTTTTCAACTTCATTTTTAGCGCCATATTTGTACAAAATCAAAATATGGGCCCATGTTCTGTAACTCATGCGATAAATTTTCGCGTCGAAAACATAGTAACATGTTTTTCAATTTATATCGTTTTAGTGATAAATATATTGATGTGATAATTACAGAACATGGGCCATTAATGGGAATTCTGTGGTTTAATAATAGTGAACACTGTTTATTAGGAACAGTAAAAATGCTAATTTTATTCAACAACTACTGCGAGTCCTCGAAGTTTCAAGTAGAGCGTAGTTGTTGTAAAGGGTGATTTTTTAGCTGCTTTGGTTTTGGCAACACTGGTTTTGACAGCTGACGTGTGTTTAGTACCTTGTGTCACTGTCAAACAGCTTCAGTTTGGTTTGCAATTTAACCATGGATCGTCTTACAAATGAACAACGCTTGCAAATTATTGAATTTTACTATCAAAATTCGTGCTCGGTTCGAAATGTTCATCATGCCGAGGATGCGCTTTTTTATCGAAAAATTGTGTTCAGCGATGAGGCTCATTTTTGGTTGAATGGGTACGTAAATAAGCAAAATTGCCGCATTTGCAGTGAAGATCAGCCAGAAGCATTGCAACAGCTACCAATGCATCCCGAAAAAGCCACTGTTTGGTGCGGTTTATGGGCCGGCGGCATTATTGGGCCATATTTCTTCAAAGATGATGCGAATCGCAGCGTTACTGTCAATGGTGAACGCTACCGAGCGATGATAACAAACTTTTTTTTGCCCGAAATGGAAGTTCTTGACTTGCATGATAATGAAATCACCCGTTAATTGCTTTCTGAAAATCCTACTTTACTTTGCTTTGCTGAGATCGAAGCACAAAAAATACGCCTTATTTCACATAAATAAAAGGTGATTTAACTTTCTCCATTACGAAGTAAGAGAAAGATATTGTTTAGGGACAAAATTTCGAACTCGAGATGTTAATCAATTCTGACATTACGATAGAGGAACTCAAAAAAAAAATGGGTCGCCAAATTCTGACTGTTTGTCCGTTAAAACTTCGGATTTGGAGTTTGTGGGCTTACAGTTCTATTCTGCTTTTAAAAACTCTGTTTTTTTTTTCTGTTCTGTCTAACAAAATTCAGCTTTTAAAAATTCTGTTTTTTTTTTTTTTAATTCTAACAGGCAATATTTTAAACAAATAAATTCTGCTAATTCTGTTTTTTTCCAATTTAAGAATATAACGAAAACAAATATTTTTCAACTTTGTCAACAAATTACAATATATTTCATATAAATAGGGTACACTTTTGGGTACCACGAACACAAAACAAACAGCCAAAAAATAACCTTATATTTTCCTTTATTGGATTTAATTACAGATAGATATATTTATTTTCACACACTAACTAACAGAATATTTGTCTAAACCAAGAGAGCAAACTCAAAACCAATAATAAAACTCCTTTTACCTCTTCTTCTATAATATAAGTAGGCAGGTAGAATGTTTTACATAAAAAATAAAAAAAAGGTTAGGAAAATGTTAAAAAGCGCGCGCTTTTTTATTTGCAGAATTTTGAAAAGCTGAATTTTGAAAGCAAGATTTTGTAAAACAGAATTTTGAAAGCAGAATTTTGAAAAAAGAATTTTGACCTCGCCAGAATTTCGACCCCAACCCGACTACAACAAATGCTTAAAGTTACAAAATCTCTTTTAATAAAAATAAAAAAATCGTTTAAGTTGATTTTTCTCTGACTAATATCATGAGATCGATTTCTGCTATAGATATCCCCATTGACATAAATCCCGCATTAAGGATTTCCTAGTTAATGCTTGGCAGCCATGGCGCTCCTTTGATTTGTACAGGCACTAATTTCTATGCAGGACAGGCAGCTTATAGACAAATGTACCGTTTCTGCTCTCAGTTGACCCTCTAGTTTGGATCCTCATTGTACAGAACTATGATCAACGAAATTTTATTGATGAATTGCGACTGGAGGTCATTTGGTTGTGGAATTGTGCACACATCTCGTGCGACAATAAACACTTTGATGCATTTCCGGACCGGTTATTGTCTCTTTTTGGCTAGCAGGATCGCCTAATTTGAACCCTCCAAACGTCTTTCTTTGGGTTTTTTTTTTTAAGACAAATGTCTATGAGAAAAACCCACAGACTCTGATGGAAGAAGGAAGCTTAAGTCTACAAGTGATTTCCCCTTAAGATCTAGTCTAGCGACGGAAGGAATACATTTTGAAATATTGTAGAGATGTCCTGCCCATCTTATACTCAATGGGCCTTACCAATAATCATTTTTAACCTTCACACTAAATATTTCCAAGGTCACAATATGCAATTTTGTATGGAAAATTTCGCTATTGTGAGTTCGAAAAACTTAGCCTGGACACTAAAAATGATTGTTGGTATCGCGGAATTTGTGTATACATTTTTTAGATCCTAACAGCCTTTCAAATTCATTTGGAAACGGTTTTTTCTTCCACCGAATTTTCTGCGTACTCAGATCTCAGACTTAAAACATTCACAAAATCTGTCTCAACACCCTTCCTACTTGACATCTACTCCCGACTTGAGTTTAGAATCAAATGGCGTTTGACGGAAAAACTACCATTCCACTCTTCGACTAATGACAGACAACTTGTAACCGCAGAGATAACAACTTTCGGACCACCACCATTCCAAAACAATGTAACAAACTTTCGCCACTTTCGACTCAATTTCCCAGAAACAGTTAAAAGTAATCCGACCCCTACTATACAGCACATATATGTGTATGGGTATGGATCACAATATCCACACTAGTCCATGTTCAACACCTTACAGTATCCACCCCCCAGGGGATGGTATTAAACCCTCGCTCCAGATACAAAGTCTTCTCCCGAAAATAATAGAACAGTAATAAAAGAAAATTACCCAAGATATCCGTATATTCCCGGGGATTAATCTCGATGGAGGCGAGCACCGAAACACGAACTGATGAGGCCGTCATCGTCGTACCATTACGGGATAACGAGTTGAAATGTAGCGCGCTCCATTAAGGAAATTATAACGAACATCAGAAGCATCGGAAAAAGCGGAAAGAAAACCCTTCCTGGGATCTCGGACACCTGTTTTAAAGTTTCCCCCTAACAGCGGGGATGTTGTGCGTCCCGCCCACTCGGAGATAGAAGCTATAATCCCGCATAAGAAAGTATATATCCAACCGAATGGGACACGTAGGAGCGCGCGTGGCCATTTTAAAGAACTGGCTCAATGTCACCTATCGCATTTGTTATGCGGAACCAAAGATGAACTATACACGACGGTGGATGGGGCAGGACGAGAAGTGGTTATCCTCTTGGGATGATAATGTGTATCTGCGTGTCAATGGCATCAGGAACTCAACCTGAGGCTAATTGGAGGCGAGTTGTATACGAACGAGAATATGCTTAGAATATACCGCGCGACTGATGTATGGGAATGGGAATATGTTCTTTTGTTTTTCCGGCTTCGCATACTATTCCCATTGGAATGACTGTGTGTGTTCACACACAAAAACACATCGTAATGATACTTAGGAGGACGGAAAAAAAGCATCTGAGTGAAAATATAGAACAAGGAAGCGCACAAGTTTCTTCTTCCTCCGTGATAAATGGTTGGCTGCCACTTTTTCGAAAGGCACACCACCAGACAGGCAAGAACAAAAATATCCCATTCCCATGCCATGGCATGCAACAACTTCTGACAATTGACGGATAGAAATAGGAATGAGAATGGCAATGGGGATGGCTCCCTTCAATCCCAATTGCGGAGAGTAGTAGAGGAGGTTATGAAATTTTTAAAATACCTCCACCAGCACTTTTGTTTTGATTGATTAACCAACTCACGAAACACATTTGTAGGAAACCTATATAACCTGCACCTTCTTTTATTTATTTCCGGTAACGATTTATTTAAAAAAAAAATCGTTGAAGTAATGGCTGCCGCAACTTCCTGAGAATGTCAGCACTGAGCGAAAGTAAGTTGGCAGGCGTGGACGGAAGCATGCATGACTCGACCATCTTTGTCTTCGGGTTTTTTTTCGCTCAGAGTATGGTAGAATTTTTAGGCTCTTCTCGGCGGCGTAATATTGTTTAAAGATTTAGGTATTTGCTACATAAAGGCGTAGAAAAATCCTCTCAACATTTTAGGAGGAAATATGGATTTTTCCCAATTAAATTGGGATTGGTAGACGGTTTTAGAGATTTGGCGGAAGGATCGTACGTAAGTGGGAAAGAGACGACCTGATAAGCAAAATTATGGCAGACCACTTGCGGAGATTTTGACACTCGAGAAAAGCGGAAAAAAAAGACACGAAAGAGTTTTTGTTTTTTTTTGATTGGAAATCGGCGAGCTGATCGGACGTGTTGCTGCGGAGGGTCGAAGATTTTTTTTGTTATTCCGGGTAAAGATAGATAGTGGTGGCGTTAGAAGCTCTTCTACGCTCCTGTGTACTTTGGTGACCGATCGTTAATCTCGGGTTTTAAATCCTCGAATCGAAAACGCCAAAATTAAGACGTGCATAACAGATTAGGCTCGAGATATAAAAAGCCTTCAACGATATACCACGCGGTCCATGAACCGTGGCCACACCGCGACCACACCATCTCCTCCGCGGGTCTCTGTTTGCGCAACACACCGTCCCGATTCAGCCACGTACCATCGTAGTACGTTTAAGCATCAAAATTGTGATCCTGGCGACAAGCCTGTGAAATTGCCTAGCCATCCACTTTGGCAGCGCACCAAACCGCTCAAGGCTTTTCCTTGGTCGAAGTTTTTCCGACACCGCCACACTGCGTCGGATCCATTCTCGTGTCTCCAGCGCAAATGCACTATTCCAACAAGTGTTCGAAATCAAGGCCACCATCACCGAGCAACGAAGGCTAATTCTAAGTGCTACCACGCCGACAAAAGTAGCCTCGCCACCAGCACACTATAGCCAGGGCATCTTCAGCTCGCCCACAGTAAACTCCTCGAGAACGTAACCAAAATTCTTGGTGGTGAAAGCTTCTCATCGGAGATCGCTACCCAGCCAAAGCCACCACCGAATTCGCCTTCCAGCCAAATCCACCGCCGAATTCGCCAGACAGCAACTTCAGCAGCAGTTTCATCATCCAGCATACAGGAGTATAGTTAGACACGCTAGTGCCCACTAGAGGGCTCTATTTGAGGGTCTAGGACAGAAAAGCTAAGTTTCGTTTGGTCATTTTTTTTCTGTAACACAATTTGTTCAAATGATTTCCTTTTTCCATCGTTAGATTTATACAGGTTGTGTACGCGGAACTACAAGCGAAGGACGGAATGCGGTGCACCTCATCTCCCCACCCTTGGGCAACGGTTTGGTAACAAAGTAATAACCCTTATAATATTGAAGGGGTGAGTACAGTTTTTTTTCTTGTTTCCACATTTGAACATTTGTGAAAGTGACCTATTAGGAGATAGTTAATCAACTTCCTATATTTTGGTACGAGTGACGTACAAGGTACATTTATGTAGGGCGGGAAATTAAGCTCCCGTAAGCTCTCCTGCGATCGAGGTTAAGAAATACTTACAGTAGTTTCGTTAGCGATTTTTATTTTATTTCGAATATGGATTAAAACTAGAGAATCAATTGAAATTTTTATTGTGTGATCAAAGCGCGATAAGGGCCGCCAGAATAGTCCTGAGATTGTATTTTATATTGTTTACCTTTTCTTGCAACCGAATACCGACTGTATTGGTATTGGATTGATTTTCTTTCTCGCGCTTGCTTCGCTATGAGCTAGTGTGCAAAACATTATAAATCGTAATCGATTGTTAAATTCAGCGTTTGTGGTAATAAATTCAAAGAAATTCATGTACGATAAGTTTGTGGATATTTTGTAGTAGATATTTAGGTATATAGATCATAAGTATTTACGTTTTTCTTTCTTTAAATAAAACCATTGTTGAATGAAATTTTGAAAACGACGAAGTCACCCTTTTTATTGATAGCCGGGGATACTCTAGCGTTGCGAGGTTGAGTAGCTAGCCATTACGGCTGAAGCTTTCCGTTAAGTTGGTGTTGGATTCGCTATTTTCCTAAAGGTGAGATCAGAATGGTTCTGATGTTGTAAGGTCGTCTGAGAGGATGTGCCAGTAGAGGGGAGGGTGACATTATGAGAGATGGGGGAGAGAGGATTTAGGGGTATTTAATCGTTCCGATTATAAACCTCTTTTTCGGTTAGGGGTCATCGCAAGTAGAGCGTCGCGATGACCAAGGTGCTGAACATTAAGTTCAGCTAGGGGTGGGTCAGCTCGCGGAGAGGAATTTCACCTTATCTCTTCGCCCCATCCACATCATAGGGTTTTCAGGTCAGGGTTTATGTGTATTGGCTTAATTCGGGCCTCGCAATAATTTCTTTTTTTTCGGTAGTGTTCGGTTACAGCACGAACATAGATAGTTATCAGGCATGTAAAATCAAGTAACCCATGTTCAGGGCTTGTGGCAAGATCCCCACCCACCGACGAGCTAGCGCGGGAAAACGGTCATGCCTGGAGCCTCAAGTGCCTGGACACCCCTCTTGTCATGCCGCCCGGACTGCCTCAAGGGTCCTGTGACCTTGGGTCATATGGGTGGAAAGAGTTGACAGGAGGGTTACGCCGTTGTCAGCAGAAGCGGAAGCATTCCGTCCATTGCGGATTCGATCCTCACTTGCATGGGTGATAGTGCAAGAGGGGGTTTAGTTCGAACGCTTCAAACCCTTATAATTTTTGGGTTCGGATACGCTTCTGGTGGTGGCGGTACGTTACAGGTGGCGCCCAACGTGGGGCCCGAAATTAAGCAATATAATTCACATTTACTCTTGTATAGTAAACATTTTTTTTCCGTCACAGTTTGGAATAGTCTTGTTGTCGTAGCCATGTGTTTAGAATGCCAACAGTTGTTACTTTTCCATCTTCCGATAGTCTCGTATATAGTCCGGTATTTGGGTAGAAGTAGTTCCCCTTTTACGTCTGTTGCTGTATTCGAGTAATTATGGGTTAACATTCTTTCATTAAAATTCACTGATAATAGCGTATGTCCGGTAGATGGGTTGACGATGGTCCTCATCTATGTCAGTTGCGCAGGCTTTCAGTCAGCGATAATTATTGTCTTTTGGTAGTTGTAGTATGTCAGGAAATTGCATGTCCGGTGGTTGGATTATTTTTCTGACCACGTCTGGTGCATGGACCCTATGCATATCCAACACGGAAGGTTTTTCTTGTGGTCAGCGCTCTGCAGGTATAGTCCGGTATGTGGGTGAAGTAGTTCCCCATTTACGTCTGTTGCTACCTAGCGTCTGACTCGTTTTACCGACTATGATTGCAAATTTTTCCTAAACTGTTGTCGTAATAATTCATGATCCTATGGTAGGATTTCGTATAGTTTCTTCTCTCATTTCTCGGATAGAACCTCCTCTGATTGGTCACATCCTCAAATCCATTCTACATTTGAAAATAACTATTTCCTTGTTTTTTTTTATCTTATATACAGATACATACATTACACATTTATATATTGTAGCATAGTTGTTACAGATAAAAGTATCCTTTATCAAAGATTCGTTCTACCTTTTTTTTTGTTTGATATTTTTTGAATACAAACCATTTCTGAATAAACCTTTTCAAAATAATAGTTTAAGAATTAATTATTTTGTTTGCATTCTCGCTATGTCTAACCCGAATACTAGACAATCCGTCAATTTGCCAGGGGCATCTCCCTATAACTTACGCAGTGGTAGAAACCCTAACCAAACCAGTACAGCTCAGGTCAACGAAACCGTTCCTGCAACGAATATGTCAGACACACACATTCCATGCGATCCGGCAGATAATGCTGTGCTTCAGCCGCAATCAGGACCTCCAATTAGCACAGCGGAGAATCCTATTGATAACACCGATAATACGGGTGATCAAAATGTAAGCGCACATTTTGAAACGTATGTGCAAGATGTTGTTTCTGCTACAGTTGGTATAAACCGAACGGATGAACTCCGCTTCATTAGAGAAGAATTAGAAAAGAGCAGGGTGGAGATGCGTCGGGAAGTGGTTGCCTTAGTCCGTGAAGCTCTAGCTGCGATTCCAACTCAGGGATCCACGGGAACAGCTCCTGTTATTGCACCTGCTACGGCTCCATCTTTTTCGGCAGCCGAACCAATTAGACAACCAGAGTTACTATCTAGAGCTGATCCTCTTCCTCAAAACAATTACCCGCCGGCAGACCCAACCGTATATCCAGTGCATATGTGTCGAAGTGCAAACGTCGGTAATTTCTTAACACAGTTAGGGAACTTGAACCTAAACGACGCTTCTCCTCGACCTGAGCCGCGTTCTCAGGCAGCTTCTCCCTCAAGTTCAGGCAGTCGATTCCACCACTACCACAAGTGGGGGATCAAATTCGACAACAAAAATATGATGATTGACGACTTTCTCTTTCGATTGGGAAGACTCAGAGAATCCTACAACGCGACATGGTGTGAGATTTTCCAGAACTTTCACCATTTTGTTAGCGGTCAAGTTGAGACTTGGTTCTGGACTTTTATTAAGGCCAATCCAACCGCCAACTGGGCGGCTCTTCGCTTGGCTCTCATCGAGCAGTATCGCAGTCTCGAAACTGACTTCGAAATTTCCCGACAGTTGTCGGCAAGAAGGCAGGCAGCAAACGAGAGCTTTGATGCTTATTATGGCGACTTACTACAGCTCAACGCTAGGCTAAGATTTCCAAAACCTACTCGGGAGCTGATCGAAGTCATAAAACAAAATGTAAACCGAAGAATTGGGGAACACTTACTAACGTTCAATACCCACAGCATTCCTGAGATGGTGTACGTATGTCGTAGCATAGAAAAGTTTCTGAAAGAATCTGACTCTCAGAGACCGAGATTTCAAAATCAGGTACCCTTTAGGCGAAATGTCAGCGAACTAAGCGAGCACGCAGATCAGGTGTCTGCGTCTACCTCACAAGCTCATGTGGAAGCGCTAGCATATCGACAGAGGGAACGAAACTCCTTGAGATGCTGGAATTGTAAGGAGACAGGACACACCTTTTTCGATTGCCCAGTTCCGCAACGTGCAGTCTTTTGCTATAAATGTGGGCTGGAAAACACAGTGACTCCGAACTGCCCGGTATGCTCGGGAAACCCACAGGGGAGCAACTCTCGTACCGGGGGGAGATGCTCTCAGAACACGGAACCGGCAAACCACTAGAAAACGAAACCCCAATCATACCTACCACCATCTTAAAACGTTGCTCGGAATCTAATGCCATCAAGCCTCCCGTTCAAATCGCTCCAATTAAAATCACCCATTGCCTTAAACCTATCCACCAGCGTTGGCTGGAATACAATCAAGCCAAAAACCGTATATTCAGCAATTCAAGTCCTTCCTCGAAAGTTCTTAGAATTAGGACCCGTTTCAAGCACCTTAAACAATTACATCATGCAATTGCAGCAACTACTCTTCGTAATTCTGCAGACGATCCGAGACCGTATGCTTCAGTACATTTCTTCGGGAAGGAATGGGTCGGCCTGCTGGATACTGGAGCAAGCATTAGTTGTCTAGGCGCTGGCAGTGTAGAGTTCCTCAAAGCAAACAACATTCCGTATAAGACGTTTTCATCAGCAGTCGCAACCGCTGACGGTAAGGCCCAGAATATCGTTGGTATAGTCAAATCCGAAATCGTGTTTGAAAATCGCCTAGAAGAAATTACGTTGTTCATAGTTCCATCGTTATCTAAGGAGCTGTATCTAGGCATCGATTTTTGGGAAAAGTTTCAGATAGCCCCAAATGTAATTCCCAAATCGACTGGCAGTAACACCTTCCAGTTGGAAAGCATTTCGCTAGGCCTAAATGTTTCCGATGATTTGCCCCCAAAAAGTGAAGTTCTATCGACATCTCACGAGTTGTCGGTAGTAGAATCCAATCGGTTAGAACAAACACTTAGCAAGTTCCCTTCCTTTGCCAATCTTGGCTTGGGGAAAACTTCCCTAGAGGAGCATGTGATTGATACCGGGGATTCGGCGCCAATAAAAAGGCGTCACTATCCCGTATCTCCAGCGGTAGAGACCCTCATATATGCGCAGTTGGATCGTATGCTAGCTATGGACGTGATAGAGGAAAGCTCGAGTTCATGGAGCTCTCCAGTGGTCCTTGTTCGAAGGGCAGGGAAATGCCGCCTATGCTTGGACGTTCGAGATCTCAATCGCGTCACGAAAAAAGATGCATACCCACTGCCGCATATAGAGGGTTTGCTAGGTCGCCTTCCAGATACTTACTACATGTCCAGTGTAGATCTGAAAGACGCCTTCTGGCAAATACCGCTGGAGCAAAGCTCTAGGGAGAAGACAGCCTTTACGGTCCCCGGTAGGCCGTTGTACCATTTCAAGGTTATGCCTTTTGGCCTGTGCAACGCGCCGCAGCGTCTATGCCGCCTCATGGATAAAGTTATCCCACACCAATTGCGACACCAGGTATTTGTATACCTCGACGACCTGCTCATTATTTCAGGCACATTCGAAGAACATATCGAGCTCCTCAAGATTGTAGCTGATAAACTACGTGAGGCAGGGCTAACGATTAACCTGGAAAAATCGAAATTCTGTCACAAGGAATTGAAGTACCTTGGTTTTATAGTAGGTAGTGGAGTCCTGAAAGTAGATCCTGACAAAGTAGAAGCTATAAAGCAATTTCCGATACCACAGAACGCTCGACAGGTCAGACGGTTTTTAGGTATGGCCGGGTGGTATCGCAGATTTGTCGAAAACTTTTCGTCCCTGGCTTCAGATCTTTCAGACACCTTGAAGAAAGGAGTGAAGTTCAAATTTGACGAAAAGGCGATCGATTCGTTTAACGCCATCAAGTTTAGGTTATCGTGTGCGCCAGTCTTAGTAAATCCCGACTTTAAGAAACAGTTCATCATCTCTTGTGACGCCTCTTCGACCGGCATCGGGGCTGTTCTTAGTCAGGTTGATGAAACGGGGACTGAACGTCCGATATATTATTTTTCTCATAAGCTGAATTCCGCGCAGAGGAACTACACGGTGACGGAACGTGAGTGCCTAGCTGCCGTCATGGGGATAACCAAATTTAGACCGTATATAGAAGGGTATACATTTAAGGTCATTACGGACCATGCGAGCCTTAAGTGGTTGATGAGCCTAAGGGATCTTAAGGGTCGGTTAGCACGCTGGAGTCTGGAGCTACAAGGGTATTCGTTCGAAATCGAACACAGGAAGGGTAGCTTGAACATTGTTCCGGACGCATTGTCTCGGGTGTTCGAAGTGGAGGTAATCCAGAACGGGGGCGTGAAGGCAAACTCACCTGGTGACGTACTGCACATAAATCTTGCAGATCCGAGTTTCCAATCTGATCAGTACCGCCAGGTTGTCGATACGGTTGAAAAGAATCAGAGCCAGCTGCCTGACCTTCAAATCTCCGAGGGCTACCTCTATAAGCGAGTTAAACATGACTCTTCCAATCCGATGCAAAACGAACTGACCTGGGCTCTTTGGGTTCCAACTGCTCTTACTACCGAACTAATCGACCTGGCTCATTGCCCTCCTAAGGCCTCGCATGGTGGCATAGCGAAGACTCTTCACCGATTGAGGAAACAATTTTACTGGCCGAGTATGGCAACTCAAGTGAAACAATTCATTGCTAGATGTGAGGTATGCAAGACGACTAAAGCTCCTAACTGCATCTTAAGAGCGCAAATGGGAAAAGCTTTCATTGTCGATAGACCATTCCAGCATATCTACATCGATTTCTTGGGACCATATCCTAGGTCTAAGCTTGGAAACACCCACATTATAATAGCCTTAGACCAACTCACGAAGTTTGTTTTGATAAAGCCTCTCAGACGTGCAACGTCCGAAGCCGCTCTGAAATTTCTTCGCGACAATATCTTTCTGGTTTTTGGCGTTCCGGAGACAATTCTGTCTGACAACGGAAAGCAATTTCTCAGTAAGGAATTTAAACACCTTACCGAGTCCTTTGGAATTGACCACCTGAAAACGGCCGCGTATTCTCCGCAGGCTAATGCCAGCGAACGTGTAAATCGATCACTTTTGGCGGCTATTAGGTCCTATATTGACACAGACCAATCTAATTGGGATGTTCAATTAGACGCCATAGGATGCGCACTTCGTACGGGTGTGCACTCTGCAATCGGCATGTCACCCTACGAGGCAGTATTTGGACAGCGAATGATCGAGCACGGGAGCGAGTACAAGATCTTGCGGAAACTTGACGCCTTGAACAACTCGGAGCTAGAACAGATACCGAAATCAGCTAAAATGAACATACTGCACTCGTTCATTAAAGATTCTTTGCAGAAAACTCACCTAAGGTACGAAAAAGTATACAACACGCGTAGCACGACAGTACGATATCAGGTCGGAGAAACCGTTTATAAGCGGAATTACGTGTTGAGTGACGCTTCAAAGCGGATGAACGCCAAGCTGTGCAGGAAATTCATCAAGGCCAAAGTCCGCAAGATTATAGGGAATAACCTCTACGAATTAGTAGACGAATTTGGGAAGAGCTTAGGCGTGGTGCATTCGAAGGATATCCGTCGGTGAAGTTGTAACGCATTGCAAGTTCATCTATTTTGTTCACCTAAGAACAAACTGATCTCTGGACGAACCATGTTAAAATCCTCTTGTAGCTAGTTCAGTCTGAACATGAGACTCTTCTCGTTCGGATTGGTGGATTCGTTTCTGGTAAAACCAATTCGGTTTCTTTTCTTAATCTTTTCGCTCGGTGGAACTCCCGAAAATCTTAAGTTTTGTAGGAAACCTATATAACCTGCACCTTCTTTTATTTATTTCCGGTAACGATTTATTTAAAAAAAAAATCGTTGAAGTAATGGCTGCCGCAACTTCCTGAGAATGTCAGCACTGAGCGAAAGTAAGTTGGCAGGCGTGGACGGAAGCATGCATGACTCGACCATCTTTGTCTTCGGGTTTTTTTTCGCTCAGAGTATGGTAGAATTTTTAGGCTCTTCTCGGCGGCGTAATATTGTTTAAAGATTTAGGTATTTGCTACATAAAGGCGTAGAAAAATCCTCTCAACATTTTAGGAGGAAATATGGATTTTTCCCAATTAAATTGGGATTGGTAGACGGTTTTAGAGATTTGGCGGAAGGATCGTACGTAAGTGGGAAAGAGACGACCTGATAAGCAAAATTATGGCAGACCACTTGCGGAGATTTTGACACTCGAGAAAAGCGGAAAAAAAAGACACGAAAGAGTTTTTGTTTTTTTTTGATTGGAAATCGGCGAGCTGATCGGACGTGTTGCTGCGGACGGTCGAAGATTTTTTTTGTTATTCCGGGTAAAGATAGATAGTGGTGGCGTTAGAAGCTCTTCTACGCTCCTGTGTACTTTGGTGACCGATCGTTAATCTCGGGTTTTAAATCCTCGAATCGAAAACGCCAAAATTAAGACGTGCATAACAGATTAGGCTCGAGATATAAAAAGCCTTCAACGATATACCACGCGGTCCATGAACCGTGGCCACACCGCGACCACACCATCTCCTCCGCGGGTCTCTGTTTGCGCAACACACCGTCCCGATTCAGCCACGTACCATCGTAGTACGTTTAAGCATCAAAATTGTGATCCTGGCGACAAGCCTGTGAAATTGCCTAGCCATCCACTTTGGCAGCGCACCAAACCGCTCAAGGCTTTTCCTTGGTCGAAGTTTTTCCGACACCGCCACACTGCGTCGGATCCATTCTCGTGTCTCCAGCGCAAATGCACTATTCCAACAAGTGTTCGAAATCAAGGCCACCATCACCGAGCAACGAAGGCTAATTCTAAGTGCTACCACGCCGACAAAAGTAGCCTCGCCACCAGCACACTATAGCCAGGGCATCTTCAGCTCGCCCACAGTAAACTCCTCGAGAACGTAACCAAAATTCTTGGTGGTGAAAGCTTCTCATCGGAGATCGCTACCCAGCCAAAGCCACCACCGAATTCGCCTTCCAGCCAAATCCACCGCCGAATTCGCCAGACAGCAACTTCAGCAGCAGTTTCATCATCCAGCATACAGGAGTATAGTTAGACACGCTAGTGCCCACTAGAGGGCTCTATTTGAGGGTCTAGGACAGAAAAGCTAAGTTTCGTTTGGTCATTTTTTTTCTGTAACACAATTTGTTCAAATGATTTCCTTTTTCCATCGTTAGATTTATACAGGTTGTGTACGCGGAACTACAAGCGAAGGACGGAATGCGGTGCACCTCATCTCCCCACCCTTGGGCAACGGTTTGGTAACAAAGTAATAACCCTTATAATATTGAAGGGGTGAGTACAGTTTTTTTTCTTGTTTCCACATTTGAACATTTGTGAAAGTGACCTATTAGGAGATAGTTAATCAACTTCCTATATTTTGGTACGAGTGACGTACAAGGTACATTTATGTAGGGCGGGAAATTAAGCTCCCGTAAGCTCTCCTGCGATCGAGGTTAAGAAATACTTACAGTAGTTTCGTTAGCGATTTTTATTTTATTTCGAATATGGATTAAAACTAGAGAATCAATTGAAATTTTTATTGTGTGATCAAAGCGCGATAAGGGCCGCCAGAATAGTCCTGAGATTGTATTTTATATTGTTTACCTTTTCTTGCAACCGAATACCGACTGTATTGGTATTGGATTGATTTTC
Organism: Cheilosia vernalis; assembly: GCA_949126925.1. Lineage (NCBI taxonomy): Eukaryota > Metazoa > Arthropoda > Insecta > Diptera > Syrphidae > Cheilosia > Cheilosia vernalis. Next base: position 6,167,963 of record OX421360.1, on the reverse strand, counting down.
TTTCTCGCGCTTGCTTCGCTATGAGCTAGTGTGCAAAACATTATAAATCGTAATCGATTGTTAAATTCAGCGTTTGTGGTAATAAATTCAAAGAAATTCATGTACGATAAGTTTGTGGATATTTTGTAGTAGATATTTAGGTATATAGATCATAAGTATTTACGTTTTTCTTTCTTTAAATAAAACCATTGTTGAATGAAATTTTGAAAACGACGAAGTCACCCTTTTTATTGATAGCCGGGGATACTCTAGCGTTGCGAGGTTGAGTAGCTAGCCATTACGGCTGAAGCTTTCCGTTAAGTTGGTGTTGGATTCGCTATTTTCCTAAAGGTGAGATCAGAATGGTTCTGATGTTGTAAGGTCGTCTGAGAGGATGTGCCAGTAGAGGGGAGGGTGACATTATGAGAGATGGGGGAGAGAGGATTTAGGGGTATTTAATCGTTCCGATTATAAACCTCTTTTTCGGTTAGGGGTCATCGCAAGTAGAGCGTCGCGATGACCAAGGTGCTGAACATTAAGTTCAGCTAGGGGTGGGTCAGCTCGCGGAGAGGAATTTCACCTTATCTCTTCGCCCCATCCACATCATAGGGTTTTCAGGTCAGGGTTTATGTGTATTGGCTTAATTCGGGCCTCGCAATAATTTCTTTTTTTTCGGTAGTGTTCGGTTACAGCACGAACATAGATAGTTATCAGGCATGTAAAATCAAGTAACCCATGTTCAGGGCTTGTGGCAAGATCCCCACCCACCGACGAGCTAGCGCGGGAAAACGGTCATGCCTGGAGCCTCAAGTGCCTGGACACCCCTCTTGTCATGCCGCCCGGACTGCCTCAAGGGTCCTGTGACCTTGGGTCATATGGGTGGAAAGAGTTGACAGGAGGGTTACGCCGTTGTCAGCAGAAGCGGAAGCATTCCGTCCATTGCGGATTCGATCCTCACTTGCATGGGTGATAGTGCAAGAGGGGGTTTAGTTCGAACGCTTCAAACCCTTATAATTTTTGGGTTCGGATACGCTTCTGGTGGTGGCGGTACGTTACACATTCTTCCTTGCATCTCGATCGTCCTCCGTCGCATCCCAAAGTGAGGCCGTTATCGACTTATGGGAGTTGCCCCACACGTATATGTATAGATTATCTCCGCTGGCTCCTCAGTCGCTCCGTCACTTGTGGTTATGGTAATGGCATCGCGGAAGCCATTAGAATCGACTTTTTGTGCACGCCACAGATTGCGGCATAATTACACAGCTTTAATGTATGTGCATTCCTAATTAGGCTCTTCAATTTCTTTGCCATCAGTGCTGCGGGGGTGGATAGATTCATTTAATTCGAGTCCATCCCGCAGCTCCGCCACATGTGGTGAACCAGCGCCCAGGTACCAATTCGATTGAACTGGCAAAGCCCCTCGTGGGTCAATCCGAAATAAAACAATTAGTGTCCCGCTCACACCTTTGACTGGAAGTTTGCTTTGATTATTTATCGTTTTGTCGGCGTTTTTCCCGTTCAAATCTATATCCTGTAAGTCGATGTTGACTTACCCCAGTCATCGCATTGATGAAAATGGATTGGTGTTTGTGTTTGCGAAAATGGCCATGTCATCATCTTGACGGGCCACAAATTCAGTGTAAGTGTAATTACTCGATTGCACTTGTCACAGCAGGGGAAGTCAAGGTACTTTGATGAAGGGGACCCAAAGGATGTCTTTCGAGTCATTAAAATGACTGTGGTGTTGCCATAAATACGATTAGCAAATCAAAACGAACTTGAGACACGCAGGAGAGACTTGGGAATAACATTTGAACAGTGTTCTGGGAAAACAAAGATTGGGATTATAACTTTTGTTTTGATCAAATCTTTGAAGAAATCGAATCGATGTGGACACTCTTTGAAGGCTTTGGCAGGTAGGTAGGGGTTGATATTTTAAGCAGACCTGAAGACCTTGCTCTACTTCTAATCTTATACTGAAAGTAAAGAAACATTCCAATTATTATTCCCTCGCATGAAAGAAAGTCTTTTGAGTCTATCTGACTCAAAGATCTGGAAACTAAGCAAATGTTACTGCATCCAATAACAACATCAATCAAGAAGCAGTCATAAGATTAAGAAAGTTGTAAGAAGTGCATCCGCTAAATCAATGACAACAGCCAAACCGAAAACCGACTTCGACTCGACCCAACGAGTGCTTAATGTCCTTTTCACACCGAGCCGAAAACTGGCTTTTAGCGAAAACATTCCAAGACTTCATCGAAAACAGTTTTCCCCACACATATTTCATTTTTCAAAATGGGTTGTTTAAAGTCGTAAATTACGAAAGTATCACCTAAACGACTTCCAATCGTTTGTTTATTGAACCCACACCTTTTGCAATATTCAGCAAATTCAGAAGAAATGTCACAACTCACAATCTAAAATCATTTTCCACACTTAATTGATGGACTAATATTTTATTTGTTAATTAATGCGATCGAAATTTGTAACCAAATTAGTGTACACACAAGTTTAACGACTGTTCTGCCAAAGCTGATAGAAACGTCAAACGAAAACTAGTTGGTGTTCGGTGTGAATACATCCACGACCTTGCTACGAAAATCATCGAGCTTTTAGCTGTTTGGCTAGATGGAAATGTTCAGACGCAACAGAAAGAAATCAGCAGTTGACAGTTTCAAGAATTTTATTGACATCCTTCAGATTTGAATTTTATGGTAAAATGGAGCATCCGTGTTCTATCTGTATTAAAGGAAAACAGACTCCCATTTAAAAATTCGTTGTCTCGAACAAAAGAACCTTTACAAATGACTCAATCCGACTTATGTGGGCCTATGTCAACCTATTCGCTTGGTTCAAGACACTTTTTAACTTTTGTCGATGATATGTCAAGAATCAAGATATGTTTTCGTATATTTTATCAAGTCAAAAGATGAAGTCGTAGACAAGTTTAAAAACTTCATGAATCTTGTCGAAAATCAATTGGATAGACGAATTAGGATATTACGAACAGACAATGGGACAGTCAGCGTTGTTACAAGTGCCCGACCGGGCCTTTTGGTCCTTTGCCCGGGCCAATTCAAATGGCTCCCAAATCTTAATTTCTGAAGATTTAACATCATATCATATAACAATAAACTTAAATATGTTTTAAAAATAATACCTGATTTAAATCAAATCTTTCAAAGTGAAGCCCCAAAAATACATTTGCAGCCGTATTTATTAGATTCCCTTACGACTCCTCTACGATGTTGTTTAGTTAAACATCGCGTAAAGGTTTACGCATGCTCTACGTGGCTTTCATGAACACGAGGTTTGTGTGTAAATAGGTAAGAATTTCGATAAACTTTTACAGAAAACACACAAGTCTATTACCTTTTTGCCCTGAAACCGACATCAACTGTCATTAGCTTTGTAAATGAAATCATTTTACACAATAAAAAAGTCAAATTATCTAAGACAATTCCGAAAAGTCTTCGAAGGGACTGCTTACAAAACTGCAATCATTTATCTATGTGCCTTCCTATATCCATATTCCTATTTCTATTCTACCAACCCCCGTCAAATCCAATGCCAGGCCATTTGTAGACATTTCACACACATCCTAAGACATTGCCCACAAGCAACAAAACTGAAGTAGAAGAAATAATATCACAAATGCACAATATTTTATATATTTTCATTTATTAAATATAATTTTAATCTTATAATTGCATATGCAAACAAAATTCGTTCGGCAGAAATTTGCACAGCATGCGAAATGAAACAACAAAAATTAATTTGACTTTTTGGTTTTGTCTACAATTCTACGACGACCAAATGACATTTGAATCAAAAACATTAACGTAAGCTCTACGCAGGTTCTAAACGCAAATTTTCGCGTTTAACTTACGCAGACCTAAAGCAACGTTGCTTAAGTTCGAAAAATCTTTACAAATCACATTTTCCTGCCTAAGGGCATTTTAGAGGGTGTGTAGTATCTCATGACTCTACGTTGAGTTTATAAATAAGGCTGTTGTTGTATTGCATTTTAAAGATACCTTTTTGGAAGCTGATTACTTAAAAACTCTAAGTAGTATTAGTGAAGTCGAATTCAAACTGCTCTGGTTAAGACCCCTTCATGAGATATTTTACGGGTTTGAATTTTATAAAGTTTTTGAAAATTTTATTGAAAACGAGAAAGAAAGTTTCTTAAAGCCAGCTCAAAACTATTAAACAGAACTTTGTAAACAGTAAAAAATACCGGCCAAGTGCGAGTTTACTACCGCACCGAAGGTTCCGTACTTCCTTAGATTGGAAATTGCGAAGATTGTTTGCAGATAAGGTAAACCAAATGAATGTAAGCTAAGAGTAGAGCACACGCCGAACACGTTTTAAGAAAGAAATGATCGACAGGATGTTTGTGCACAACAATCAGCAATATGTGTTGATGAGAATGAGTATCCATTGGAAAAGTTACAATGGACGGAAAACGATTAATAGAACACTGTTTAATAAATGGAGAATTAGAGAATGGAGAGGGAGATGACCGATAGCACAAACACTATAGAGTGTCTGGGGATCAGTAATGCCATTCTGGCATTTTTAATGCTAGATCTAGCATATTCGAAAACCAGAAAGCATTTTTTTTAAAACAAAACAAAACACAGATATAGAAGCCGTGAATCGAAGGTTTTGTATCTTAATTAAACTGAATGCTAGTGTTTTTTGGAAGAATCGTGTCCATATTAGCTGATCTGTGTTTTGTTTTGAAGAACTTGTATTTCGTCATATTGTGTGCAGTGATTTAACTTGTTGAAAAGTTTATCGTTTATTTGGTTTAACATTGATAATGAAAAGGTAAAAATTATTTCTTTTACATATCTTTGAAAAGAAAGTTAGTAATTAAAATAACTTAAAATAAATGAATCTGATGATGATTCCCTTGAAGATTATGAAGAACGAAAAAATATCGAAGAAGTAGAAGAAAGTCCTTATAGGTCAAAAAACTACAACAACTGTAGTTAGATTCCTCCAAGTGAAAGTGTAGGTACCATAGATATATATTTCAAAAATTGGTACTATTGATATTTTGTTTGTTCTGAAGACTGATACTGATAATAAAATGAAATTCGTTGTATTTAAACACGTTTTTTTAACTTTGATTATTTTCTCAGTTATTTTGAGGCGCGGAATTTCTGACTAAAGGAAGAGGTACACAGGCATTTAGATGATTATTATTATTATTTTTTTTTTTAAAGCTGATGAAAACAAATTTTGTTTTGTCTAGCATATTTTTTTTTGCTTCATACATTGTAGCATTTTTTTTTTGTAGTCTAGCATTTTCCATTTTGAAATTCTGGCAACACTGCTGAGGATGTGGACTCTTCTGGACTGTGAAGTGTGGAGCCTGGTATGGTGTCAATGTGTGAATGAGAACCATTGAAAATCATTAAAAATTCCAATTGGAATCGATTAAGAGAATACACCAATAACGAATGAAAAATGGTTAAAATGAGCCAACTTTATAATAGTGATTGACAGTTTTTTTAAATATCTTTTAAATTATTAACTTTTCCACAAAACAGTCTTCGGCACATATATAGCTACGTGCATGATCTACAAAAAAGGTTCACATCAACTTTTTTTTGTAAATCAAGAAATAAACAGCTTTTTGTGCGAATTAAAATATTTTTTTCACCAAATTACTAATTACTCTAAAACCAGTCGATGTATCCCCACCATTGGTATTTGTCGTTTCTAGAGGTTTTACCGGGTGCTGTGTGCAAATTTCAGCCTTCTACGTCAATTAGTTTCTGAGATAGACCAGGTACAAAATGGGTCTAGTGGGTTCGGACAGACGGACAAAAGCGAAACCAATAAGGTTCCGTTTTTCCCCTTTTTGTACGGAACCTTAAAAAGGAGATTAAATTTGTGTGACAATTTGTTAGCAGCTCTTCAAATTTTAGATGTTAATTATTTGAAGTAAAAAAGTGATAATTTTAGATTGATTTCTGATCATTTACCAACTCTGTGAATAAAATTTACAAACTTATTTAGTTGCCCTAAAAATATTATGGTTTAAAATCTACAAAACTGTTTAGATAAGATCAATAAAGAGGACCATGGTATTGGCGCTGTTAAATGCTGATTTCGTGGCACGAAATGACCATTTTTGGTGATTAATAATTTAAAAATATTTCTTCTTTTGCAAGTAACTTATTAAGTCTCTCACATAGCAGCGCATCCACTGATGGTGTTTTTTCCAATTTCTGAACAATACAAAAACAAGTAATCGAAATATGTTATCGAATGCAATTATTCACTCGTTAATGAGCCTTAAAGATTTTATGCATGGCAACTTGAGTAACTGTGGTAATTTTATTGCTAAACCAGATCTTGTAAAACGAATTAGATATATAATATGTGATTACCTTAAAATAATATTAAATCTTAAGCTATTTGTGTATATAAGTTTCTCAAAGCCGAAAGATGCATGTGAATTATTAAGAAAATGTAGAACATCTGTTTTAATTTCTTTTTTAAGCTATATGTAAGAAATAATAAATAATAGGAATAAATATAAATATTAACAAATTTTAGTTTAATTTTTAAAGGAAGGATTTTTATGTAAAATATTTGGCCCAAGGCTTTCAAATGGTCAAATGACCCTCACTGCTTTTTTATTCGCTGCAACGCTGGACTGAATATTGTAATAAGGAATTTATTAAATGCCTAGTCATAAAGGATGTCAGACTACATCAAAATACAAATCCTTATACACCGGCGCAAAATGGAATCGCAGAGAGGATGAATCGGACAATAGTAGAGCGAACCAGATGCTTACTTTTTGACCCATCTTTACTGGCCGAATTGTGGGCAGAAGCAGTATCTACAATCTACATCCGCTTACTTTATAAACAGATCACCAACTCGTTGCTAAGTAAACATGACGCCTTTCCAAATGTGGACAGAGGAGAAACCAAACATTAAAAACCTAAGGGTCTTTGGTTCTAAAGCAATGGTACGTTCCAAAAGAAAAAAGGACAAAGTTTGATTCGAAAAGTGAGGAAGAGTAATTTTTGTGGGGTATCGCCTGCTCCGATTGGAAACTAACGCAATTCTTAATTCTTAAATCACAAAATGTTATATTTTTAAAAAAATCCCCATAAAAGTACAAATTTGAACAAGCAAGTTTTTCGTAAATTTTCCGGATCAAAACGAATCAAATTCAACAAGTGTTCACCCGAATGCATTTACGTGTGCAGCTCCAAACGAAACCTACTCCCCGTACAGTGAATAAAAATTTCTACTTGATACGATGCTACCGTTCAGAAATACATTCCACAATGAATATCGTCCAAATTTGCTACATAATTTCTTCTGTTCGAAATAATAACCACAAAACAAAAGCGAACCGCACAATGCCATCTGTGAGCAACGCTGCGAACTGCATGCAGCTTTAAGTCTTCGATTTCCCCTTGGTATACCAGTTCCACCCCTCTCTTTCGTTAAGTTATCTCTCCCTTATAAAGACTATTTATTCCTCTCTCGATTGAATGGAAAGCTGTCACCTGTGCCTGTCACTTTCCCGTATACCAGTTTGGGGAAAACCGAACCAAAACCACAATGCAAGCGATAAAAATGAAAAATAAAGCTTAACAATCTATCACTCACCTTCTTTTGAAGAGTATCTGCGAATTCATCGTTGCATTCCTTCCTTTCGAAGCGCTCGAATTTAAAACTATTCGAACGGTACAATTCGTTGTCGTCCCGACGGCGATTCCTGCACAATCGGCGAGTAATAATATTCCCACCTCCCGACCGGGGGCTGCTTGAAAAAGAGCACATAAAGCGAAGAGAATTAAAACTATATCAATTATCAAACAAGGACAAGGGAGAGTACTCGAAAAATTAATTTCCCACTTCAATTACACACTCAAACACCAGCGCAATTGAATGGGAGGTGTGAAGGCATGTGAAAGCATGGATAAACAACGAACAATATCCAACTCGCTCGCAAAATATTCGATTTAATTGCAGAAAGGCTACGGACAGACGGAACAATCTCAAGCGATGTAAATTTCGCAACGAAACAATGATACAACGGTGCAGGCATGCAGGATATATAGGTTGCATCTGCCACAAAAGCCAGCGCACCTCCACGAGTAGTGCTCGTAACTGTGTGTAAAGTAACCAATTCTAATGAATGGAATGTGGGCTAAAAGCCGACGGCAAAAGTTAGCCAGGTGGATGGCGCCCGGGGAGAGCAGGATCATTGAAGTGGAAGAAATAAAAACGAGGGCGATTGGGGTGTAGGAGATGCTCGAGGTACTTACCCACACGGTTTGCACTGAGTCATGTGGAGGTCCCAGTTCAAGTGGAAATTGAACATACGCAACTTGGCAACGGCACGCTGTCTCAGCGATATGTCTTGCTGTTGGTTGGCGGGCGCCACTATGGGTGGGTAGCACCCGCCACCACTTGTGCTCACCCCCATCATGAGGGCACTGGAAGACGATGACTGTTGCTGCTGTTGATGTTGCTGGTGCGGCTGCAGCGGCTGGTATATTTGCTGGTGGTGGTGCTGATGCTGGTTCGTTGAATCCATTTGCTGGTGGTGGCCAAATCCGCCGGAGGACCTAAATGTGCGAGAAGAAAACGACAATCATGAGCTGGCTACACGAACGAGTGTATGGGATAAAGTTTCCGGCGGGATTTTATTGATTTTTCCTATATTTTCACCAGGACACAAACGAGAACAGAACCTACACGTTTTAAGCTGATTATGTGAAAGGTGCATTGGCATTCCCATTGTCTCCATTTCACTCGGATGAGAGGCAATGGAGAAGCTCGCTTCCGATGGCAGCCGGAAGTTCAGTGATGCAGAAAGCGAAAAAAGAATGTGTGTACTGTGAACCCGCCGTGACAAAAAGTTCGTCGCACACTGTGTGTGCGGTGAAGGAATCAGTTGTCATAGGTTGTGTGTTTACAAAGTGGCCAAAGTAGTAGTGTGTATTCAGTTGAAGGTTGAAAGGACGAAAGCGCATGTTTTCGCCAATTGATATGTATACAAGGGGTATGGTTTGATTTCGATTGAGCGGCTATTGCAAGGTGACGAAGTTTACTGCCAAGGGTATTTACTATAGATGAGAGTAATGGAAGTGCAGGTCTGCAGTTTGAGTGAACGTCGATTATCCTTTAGTAGGCATTTGAGCTTGATGATTGGACCTACCATTCATTAGCATCTCAAAATGAAGGAGACGTTGCGGGTTTTTATCTGACGACGTAGGACTTTTAAAAGGTTTCAGGAGTAAAGGCAGATGTTGGAGCTAAGTGCTTGACATGTAAAAGTCAAGATCTTGTATGAAAGCAGTCCAGAATGGAGTGTACTTTAAAACTTCTGTCTTCCACATCATTCCCATTTCTTCATTCTATTCGCAGGGTGCAACTTTCAAAAAAGACTCTTTGAATACAAAGGTTGCCACAGCTTTGAAAAATTATACGAAAAATCATTGGTAGCGAGTTTTTTAGACAAAATTTCAACGAGGAAGTATTCGAGATGTACGCGGCTGTATAAACAAAAATTAAATGACATCCATTGGTCCTACCCGCAGGATTTTTATTTCTAACCCAGAGGAGAATGGCTTGCCTTTTCAACTTGTATATTACAGGTTATAAGATCGGCAATGAACTTGGTACAGAAACCTGCGTGAACTTACTTGGCACCCCAATTTTAATTTCTGTTTAATTTTTTTCCAGAGTTCCATCAGGTGACTAAGCAAGAATTCTAGTGTTTTCTAATCAGAACTCTTCGAACTCTTTTGAATTTTTCAATTTGCTCTAAATCTTTTGTGTTTGAGTTTAAAAGTTTCTTTTTTATAGGATTTTTTGTTAATCTACTTGTGCACTTTGCGGAACTATGAACAAAAAAAAACTTTTTGTTGCGTTCTTCGAGCACTTTCAAGAACTTTAATCAGAACTCATGCGAACAAAAAATATTTTTTTTGAATTTTCAAAGTTCTATAACTTTTTTGTTCATATTCCGAAATTGTTTTCTTGTTAAGAGAACTCCAGAACTCTTGGTGCATTATATTGATAAAAAAAAATAGATTTTCTTCAGAAAATATTTACTTTACTTTCGGCCTTACCAATAATCAACTTTAGTCTGGCACTTTACGAAAAGACTCCACACTTTCCAAAATCCCTTTACCAATGAACAAATATAGTTGCCAGACTATCGCTAACTGTAGGGTTAAATGTTAGTGTTGAGAAAGCCATGTTTATCTCGGACATTAGCTAAATAAATCCTCCCTTATGTCATTTTGAAGACAAGTGTTGCTCAACCGTGCAAAATCACGGTATTAAATTTCGTAATAGGAGAGAATTTAATACGCTGTTTTTCAGCCTGAGCGTTTACAATTATTAATTAATTTTAGTAAATTGTGAATGTTTTCTAATTTTATTCGTTGCAATACAACTATGCAAATATTTTTTAAGTCTAACAAACACAAATTTGTACAAATGTATGCAAAATATTGAAAAATATTGCATTTTTGTTTTATTTCTAAACACGTGAAGCATATATTTCTGTATTTTTTTTCCGTTTTATCTTGTTTTACCGCTAGTTCTTGCTCTTTGATCGGTTTTCCTTTTTAAATAGTTGCTTAATAAAAACTAAATTTTATATAAGTTTGGGATATTTTCAAGACTTTCTTGACAGTCGTCGCAAACAGAATAAAATATCTTCTTACTTAAGTTTGGACGGTTCATACCTTTTTGCAACAATTCTCAGTACCTTAGGCGACTCAGGTAGATATTTTGTTGCAACCTAACCCTTTTCAAACTCTTTGCAAAAGGAGTTTGTTTACCGAGAATGAGGATCTCTAATGAGACAATGGTTGGTGTGAAAAGGTTCACTTCGCGGAAAATATAGTTATAAAAATAGAATTATGAGCACTCAGCAAAATACATGCAAAATAACAAGTTCATTGGGGCATATTCATAGATCTTTGATAAGCTATTTCTATGTTATAACTAAGCTAAACCGGAGTTTATGTAATTCATAGACAATTTAAACCCATGTCTAAACGAAAAACTCGAGTCTAACATTAAACACGACAGAACGTATGTTTAAGTTGTTTTTAACACCATTAAACGTCAAAACCAATTGAACGAAAAGAAAATTTATGAATTTCACAAATAATGATGTGATATTTGGTTCCATTATAACAACTATACATTTCCAGTTGTTCTTTGTGTTACTCTGATTTGGCTTACATTTTTCCGTGCTGAGTTCTTCATCCGATGCCACTGGTCTTTTAGCTTCGGGATTCTGTTATATCCAGCAGCTTTCATATTTATTTGAATATCTAACCCTGCGGCTTTTTTTTTTTGATGAAATCATATATTCAATTTTTTTTTTTTTCTGCTTTCTACCAGTTTTGTTCTCCTGCTCTTTTTATAATTTCTTTGTCACAAAGTATTTATGTAATAGATTTGTAGTAGAATACACGTTAGACTCGGGTCTAATTAAGTAGAGCTGCCAAATTCTTTATGAATAGTAGTTGTGTTTTTCCTGTGGGTTAACTTTAGACTCGAGTTTAGTTAGACCCAGGTTTATATTATAACTATGAATATGCCCCATTATCTTCTGGAGGGGTAACAGCCTAACAGGTAGTACGAGAATATGTGTGCATAAAAATGTGCGTTTTATATTTTTCAGTTAGAATTTCAACTTTTGTCGGTTTATAAATTTTTCGAATTCAGTAATATATAAGCCTTACAATTTTGTATAGGTTAAATTGTATTTGTTTTCAAACCCGGAAGCGATAAAATTCTTACACGCTTCCTACGTGCGATTGTTATTTATTCTGAAATGAATGAGCCAGCTATTATTTCCATTTTCAAAAATATTCATTGCGATGTTTAGACCATTAATAAGGTTTGATTTGCATCGTCAGCCTACGAATAAATGAAACCATTCAAATAAACTGTGCTCCGTTTATTGAATAATTTGAAAGAGATTTTATAACGACACAAATGCACTCATAAAGAAATCGCGAGGTAGTATTAGAAAAAAATGGAAAGCGTACCATAAAAGTACTGAAAATTGTGTCCGATCGAACGATTGGGCATTACTGATTTCCATATGATGTTTGACAGATCAGCGGATATTTTGTGCATTTCCTATTTTGTGTTTTGTTTTTTGCTTATAATACGTCTCAAAGAGCATTGGAAAGATATGTGTTGGGCAAATTTAATCGCAATTTATGTATTCCTTCTTTTAGAATAAAATCCTCCTTGTGAAAGAGACCATTGACCTTGTTTTTCACGAAAACAAATTAAGAAATTTGAATTCTGCAATGACAACAAATGTAATAGATTCTAAGAAAGTTGTCGGACTAGTAAATGTGGAGGTCTAATTGTTTATTGGTACCATTTCACAAATGCTGTACATTTTTAATAAAGCTGACATCTAACTAGTTGTCGACATTAGTGATTGATTATTGGTAAGGCCGTTTAGGTTTACGAGTTGGTAGAGCAGGGTAAGCCCTACTATACCTACGGTGACCATTTTAGCAGATGCAAAAAAGAAGACAATATTTAATTACCGTAAACAAGTTTTAAAACAAACGATTATATTTATTCAAAATATTTGTACTTTAGAATTCATCAGCCAGTTCAGTTTTCAGGTTCAGGTTTCTAAGTAAAAAAAGGGCATTAAGAGGACAACTTAGTAAAAATAGGACATATTACTGTCCTCTTTAAGAAGAAAAAAAAAAGGACACGATACCGTAAAAGAGGACTGTCCTCTCAAAAAGAGGACGGATGGTCACCGTAACTATACCACACTTAGGTCCTAGTTAGGGTTAACCGTTGGTGTTGTTGATGAACTCTAGTATCATAGAAGCACCAATTGTGTAAGTAAATCTTTATTTCCACCAGTAAATTAACGAGAGCGAGAGCACTGTAAAAATACTGTTAACTTTTTGCTTTTACTTATAAGTCAATATTCGCGTTCGTCAAGTGCAGACTATTTAAAATGTTCTTTTTCGATTCAGATGAAAGTGATGATGATGAGTAACAACATCGCGTTTTTAAAGTTTAGAGACCCATTCATTTTGAACCCGACGAAAATATATTTCTCAAAAATTTCTGCGTTTCAATTAGTGGGGGATAATCTTATCTAGCTATATATGTATATAAAAATGATGTAAAAAATGTATGACAATTCATCAATTGAGAACGGCTGGGCCGATTTGGCTTACATTTTTTTTTTCAGCGGTTCGTTATTATAAGGAGAAGGTCTTTACGAAAGAAAATTTTGGAAAAACCATCCGGAAAAGGTCGGGAAATTGGAAAATGAAAATTGATTTTTTGTAAGGAAAAGGTTGAAAATTTTGTGTGCAATTGTTCTGGAATGGCTTTTCGAATGGAAAGATAAAAAATTCTTCGTGGAAAACTTAGAAAATTCCGGAAAAACGCGAAAAAAAAAATTTTGTCGACGAAAATTTGTATTTTATCGCATGATAAGTTTGGAAAATTTCGTCCCTTAACATTTATCGAAGCTCCTCGACCGAAAGAGTCCGAACAAAAGCGTCGGTGTTGAATGCCGAGCAAAAGAACGTGTACGATTCGCTGATGAAGGATGTTGACTATGCAACGGGAGGCATTTACTTTCTCGATGCTCCCGATGAGACAGGCAAAACATTCGTCATTTCGTTAATTCTGGAAACAATTCGGTCAAGATCTCAAATTGCGTGGGCTATTGCAGTTGACCGAACGATGAAGGATCTAAGTATGAGGTGATTCGCGACAATTTGGTGGGTCTATGATACTGCTCTCCGGAGATTTTTGTCAAACGCTTCCCGTCATCCAGAGATCTACTGTTGCCGATGAACTTAATGCATGTCTGAAATCGCCGTCTTTGTGGCAGCATGTCAAGAAGATTGAATTGACCACGAAGATGAGAGTCGCATTGCAGAACGACCCATCGGCTGCTGAATTCTCGAGACAACTGCTGGCGCTTGATATTGATGTTCCGACTAGATTGATGTCGTTCCCTGCTAATTTTTGCGTGTTCACATCGTCGAAAGAGCAACTCATCAAAGTGGCACTGAACAAAATTTAAAAATCTCGAAGAATAAGTACGTCGATAGCTTGATTTTTACTATTCAAAGTCATTTTATGGAAGTAATGCGTTCTTATTCGAGTTTTGTTACCCCTTTCCATAATACGCATGCTTGTCATCCCATCCATAGGCATGTACAGCTCCCTAATCTCGTTTTTGGTGAGTTCCAGTATCTTCCTATGTCCTTGTCCATTGATGGTACCACGATTGTGGCATTTCGCATCTCGATTCAAACGAAGTGACGTTAGGGCCGCTTTTCTTCTGTGGTACAGTAATGATAGTTGCTTGTTAAATCGGCATATTTAACAAGGTCCTGTACAATTGTTAAATTGTAGTTTTGTGGTACAGGCCCAGCTGAGGAGCTCAAACACATAAGGAGCCAAAGTTAAATTTGGGCTACATAATGAAATGAACGTCTTCCCTCGAAAGAAGAAAGATTGGTCAAAAATTTGGAGCTGAAAGATCGCCTTAAGTTAGACAGGCACCGGGACAAACTTACGCGGAAACTTCTTTCTGACAGCGCGACAGGTGAGCTAAAGTTCAATAGGAGAAATCGTTCCAAATGCTTCGAAAGACTGAAACGGACTTTGCTTGCTGATACCTATAAACGTATAGGAATACCCTGTCCAACAAAGCTTTTCCAAGAAAAAAGTATTCAATGTTGTATACCTATCAAAAAGATAAAAAGATCGTCCCAAGACTACAGCCAAAGAGAGCAAACCCCAACCAAATAAATATCGCCTAATAAAATGGGATTAGAACTATTACTGCTGGCGGTTGAAGTACGACTGTTAAAAGGAAACCAACAAATTAAAAGGGGCTAGGCATATAAAGAAGACTTTTGCCATGGTAAACCTGACCGACAATGTCTTCTTTGTCAAGATTTAAGAGTGGTCTAAATATAATGGCTGTCGATTATTGAAATGGCTTTTGAAACCTGCATCGATGACAAATCACCAGCCAATGCGTACGGACCATCCCATGCCACACAAAACCACCACCCATTTAATGGAGCACATACCAACCCCAGCTGAACGAGAGGAGACTCACAAGTTCTTTTCAAACACAACTCTTTACAAATTAACAGCACTCAGTGATGACATTTGTAAATGTCAAAAGATGCATGCGGAGGCAAAGGCAGAAACTTCCTCAAAGTCCCCATCCCCGCATGGCATACAAAAGTTCAATAGTCACCCTTGAACTTACCCCTAAGCTGGATCGATAAATTTAATTTCTTTAATCGAATGTGGGCCGCTTCCAACGAAGCACACCTCGTTTGATATCTCTCAGTCCGACGCAGCACAAAGTAATAAAAGGCTGCCCAGCCAAATTCATCTTGGTCCCCACCGCACATGTGAAGCTAAACAGCCTTAAGAGGGTAACTCATTCACCCAACAATATGGACAAAAGCAACCAAAAGAGGACTTGTCGTTGTCCTTCCCTCCTCTACTGAACTTTTTTTTTTTCTGGAGTTCACAATATTGAATCATTTCGACGAAGAGCAGGACGACACAGTGAGTCAATGGCAAGACCGCATTGCATTCGCTGCTACGGTCTCTCCCTTCACCCAAATCAATGGAGCTTTTTAAATAGTTTCCCGACTCGTTTCCCGATGCGAAGGCTGCAAAATTCTCCTTGGACCGCTGCCAAACCGGAAAGCCACTCTCCTCCGGCTTAGCTCTGCCAAGTGTGATTCATCACTTTCGGTTTTTCCTGATAGGGGGAGGGAGTTCCTGCTCCTCTAAAACTGCGGGTACATATCGATTAAATAAATAATGAGCCAACTGATATGCAGCCCAAAGTGGAGAATGTTTGCCTGTTCCCAATTTAAACACCGACACCAAGCCCGAATGCACAGTCACTACTCCACCTCACTTCAAAGGAGCTCTCTGTGCTGCCGCCACCCCGACGACTACTCTGGCAAACTATATGTGAGTGGATTTTAATGTGCCCGAGTCATGGTCCATGCGACTGCATGTTGGCCCATTAGTAATGAGACCAAGACTTGTGGGTGTGTGTTTGTTTATTTTGCGCTTTGCTTAGGACGCTCTGATGGGTGGATTAAAGAACTTTTGGGGGGTAGGGCAGTTACGGCCGACAGACTTTCAGTTTTTAATGTCTGTACTTGTGAGCCTCAAACAAACAGAAGCAAAAATAGAGCCACAGGACAGCGGTGCCAATGGAGGCCATGGGCGAAACAAATTTTCAAAATTACCATACAAGTAGGGTAGGTATGTCATCAAACAGAGGATAGATGGGTGTCGCAGATAACCCGATGCTGGACGAAATGATTGAATTTACGAGCACGAAACGTTTAATAAGAGAAAGAATTTTTTTCTACACCAGTATAGGTATATGGAAGGCTGAAAGTGATTAAATCATAATAGAAACGGGGTATTCACATAAAGGCCACGTGTGGCCCAAGGCACAGGAAATTAGCTCGGTGCGTAACTTTTGTGCTTGCCGAGTTATTTGAAAGCCCCCGCATGAATTGTTAAAGAGTGTTAGCAGCGTTATTGCATTAGGCAACGTGTAACGAATACGTAGAGGTTGAAGGAGTCAAGCGGTGGCTTTAAGCGGCATAGGACGAGCACCTTATTAAGAGAAACACTGGAGGATTGGGTCGCACTTTGGACGAAGATTGTACAAAATTCCTACATGTGGAGCTGGAAATGCGTCCCGTTCAATTGACAAGAAGAATTGTCGAACGTTTTCATACTTGTGGAGCTGGAAATGCGTCCCGTTCAATTGACAAGAAGAACTGAACAAATTGTCGAACATTTTCGACTTGTGGAGCAGGGAATGCTACCCGTTCAATTGACAAGAAGAACTGAAACAATTATCGAAAAATTGGATGGGTGAGTTACAGGCTAAAAGTAATCTACACAAGGTGGAGAAATTATTGCCGATGTTTCGAGATGTTTGGCTTCGACAATCCTGACGGATCAAGGTTCTGCATAATTCACCGTGAAGAGACCAGATAGAAAAGAAATATATAAAGATTCAAGAACTCAAAGATGTCCGCAATGTTGGATAAGAGCTGAACATGAAACTGATATAATAAGATTAAGACCAGTGCGAAGCCACCTGACAAAATCTGTCAAGGAACAGGGAGCCAAAGTAGGCGTACTCACAGATGCATAAAAAAATGTCCAGGGTGTAAATTCGGCATAACAATGATCGTCTGGATGATATCGTTATAGAAATTTTGATGACCATAAAAAGCTACGACTATATTCTTCGCCCGAATATTTTCGCATATCGTCAGCTTTTAAAATGTGTTTTGTGGAAAATGAACTGCATTAAGGCTCTCAAATTCGTAATTTTTGGACTTACTGCCGAAACACAATGAGGCCGCTGTAGTACCCGTATGTAGCGCTGTCAAAGTTAAAATACACCGATTACCTATATAAATAACGTGAACATAATGGGCGGCGCCGCTGCAGTGTGTAGTAGCGGCTGTAGTACATATTGGCCAACTTTTAACTTTTGTCGCGCTGCATCAATCAGCAATCGAAATAATTTTTGGTTATATGTTCGGTGGCGATAATTTTAGATATAGTTAGTCGGCGTGGTTATAAGTACTTTGATAAAATGCAGGTGGAAGATTGCGATGTTGAAAAACTAATAGAATTGGTAAAAGAAAAAGCACAGAAGTTTGTTGGAATTTGACACATTGACGCTACTTCATTGTGTACACTTTTTGTGTTTAGGCAGTTAGTTTCTAGTTCTGGATTTGTATCGTCTGAAGAGTTACGGAATGAGTGAAGGTAAGTCAGGAATATGGAGGTAGTCTTCCCAGGGTATAAAGTCGAAGTTACAACTGCTATGGCCCGTCTAGCTGGCAACTGTCAAATATGTGGAGGTGTTGAAAAAGTTGTGAGCGAAGCCAGAAGACCGCAGATTTTAATACACGGGCCGAATAAATACGGCTGTAGATCCACTATGTGAGATGTGAGACACTGCTAGAACTTTTGAACTATTACAGGGTAAAAGAACATTAATAGGCCTATTATCGTTAGCGAGTCGAAAAATTCGCGTAAGTCGAGTTGCTTGTCGAAACACTCGCCTTGTACGATTATGGTAGGCGAATTAATTCGATCGCCTAGAAATCAAGTGCTAGGTACCAATATAATAAAAACGAAAATGACGTCAATTCAAACATTTATGTCTACACAAAAAAAATCAAAATAAAAAAATTGAAGAAAACAACACGGAGGTGCAAAAAAATGGATAAAACCAGAGAAGACCGAAAATAAAAACAATCCATGAGCACCTTTCCTCATTTTTCGTTAAAACTGGATTTCCTGGGGTGGTTGGCTTAGTGGACGCAACACACATTGGAATGGCTATATTTGTTCCATGAGCTCAAATACCTTTTGGATTTGGCTGCAATTGTTTTTTTCGAAACTATCAGAGGCGATTTTCATTAAATATATACATTATAAATGAATTGAATGGGTTTTATACATTTTTCTTGAGTTTCCATTAATTTTTCTGGGTTATAAATTCCATTCGCCTGTGGTTTCACCAAATAATTTTGTTCGCTAAAATTTGTCGCTTAAGGCGAATGAAATTTCACAAATTCGCCAACCGTAATAAGGCGACTTTACGTTCGCCAGCAGTTTGACAGTTCAGGCGAATGAATTATGTTTCAATTCGCTAACCATAATACAAATAAGTCACATTCGCAGGATTTTTTGTTCGACTCGCCAACGATAATAGGCCTATAAGACCCGTTTGCTGACACAGAAAAAGTAGCCCATAAGGTATTTAAGTAGAACTTAAATCGCTATGAATAGTATTAACAAACGGGCCTAAGACTCTTAAATCTATGAAGGCAAACCATATTTCGCCATACTTGATAGACCTCGAATGTCTAGATCTGGGCTTGTAAGATTGTTTACATCATTATAGCAGAAAGCTTGTGCCTGAATCACTCTGGCCAACACAGCACGTTTTGCAAAAAAAAAGTGTAGACTGTCAATCTTTGAAATATCTTCGCCGACAGCTTCTTGATTACAAAAATCAATTGAAACATTAGTAAGGAAGGAGTATATTCGAAGAAACCGCCAATTGGTAATACATGTGAACTAAGACCCTGAGTCAAAACTAACCACAAGAAGTCTTAATAGTCTGGAGGGCCAAGGAGAGATCGAAAACATGTATACAGACTGACTGCAGAGTTGCACGTGCTCATTTGCTGACGATGCAAAGCGAATTCAAGACGAAGGACCCTAAAACATCAAGCGGGTTGAATTCTGTGTAAAGTAAAAATAGATTCCTCATGGTGCCAATGGAAGGTCCCCTCCTCAGCTTACAAAAAACGGTCTTTATTACAATTCCAAGTTTTTTTAGTTGTTTATGGTGCTAAAGGTCCAACTTTTAATTAGGTTAGGTTAGGTTAGGTTTATGGGTGGGTGCGTCAGAACAGGTTCTGCCGCACCCCACTTAGGTCCATGTGGACCCATTGTGATGCCCTTTTTGGGGGGTTAGCCGGTGTTGTTAGCTATAGTGTTTCCTTCTTGGTTACTCGACCTTGTCCAGCCATCCTGATGCGTTTATGAACCTGTAAAGATTAGATAAAGATATATCTGAAAGTTCATGTAAATCATGGAAGTAGTATCTTCCAAGTGTCCTATTCCTCAAGTGACAGAGACTTGGGCATTGACAGAGGAAGTGAGGTGTGTCCTCGTGTACCTCCTCGTCGCCGCAACCCCCAACTTTTAATTAAAATCTGTCCAATTGTTGGAAGGGTGTTTGTGGTACACCCATGAAAATTGTCTACGAACTTCATGTCCCTCTCCCTAACCCTGGTCATAACCATTTTAGTACCAAAACCATTGTCGCATAAAAAACTGGGAAAAATAAAAATCTTCACCCGGAATGGTTACTATTTATTACAAGAAACCAATGGCCAGGCACTTACATGTCTCCACTTCGTCGCGGTCGGCTCTTGCGCCGCCTGCGCCTCCGCCTCTCCGACGAGGCCGTGCTATTGAGTAGGACATGCTGGCTGAGAGACTTTTTCTGATTCGGAGTTATAACTGTCTGCGATTGAACGCCACTGGCTGCCAGGCGACGTCCCGTGGCCGTACTCGATGGCAGGTTTCCAGTAGTGCCACCACTGCTACTACTATTGGCAACGGCCACCACTATCTGACCCTCACCAAAACCGGCCGACGAGGTAGTGTCCGTGGACTGGATAGTAGTCGTAGACTTGGATGTGCGTCCAGTCAAACTGTGATTGACTTTGCGCCACATTCGTTCCATTTTTTTAGTAATTGCGGTTAAGGCTCAAAATTGTATAGGTATGCGTATATGTTTAGGCTTATTGTGAACTGCAAGAGCTCTAGGAACAAGGTTTACACTAAAAGTTACAGCTATCCGTTCGGTGGTGCGATGGAGTAGAGACTTTTGTTGAAACAAAAAATCTGTTGTCGTTTTTGTCGTTGTTGTTCTCAAGAACACACATTTGGGTTAAGATGAGTACACAGGATAATCCCGCAGCACTTCACTTTATCTTTTGCATTCTTTCAAGCACTCCAATGCTTCCGTAGATACTACTTTCGTGTTCTATTTATTTCGTTCACTATATGCACGATTCGAATGCGAAAGGAATTCACGGAAAGAGTAGAAAAATCATCACTCAACCTAACCCCCCTCTTGCTTATGGTGTACACTACCCTGCCTCAGTGTGATTCCGACATGGGGTAGGATTTATGTGCGGTCGGTGAGGGGAAGGAATCTCTCCGGGGTAGTTGGACTCTTGCGGTATAGGAATTTGCACACGAATTTTCCATAAAGAATTTTCACACTTTTCTCAATGATTTGCACTGTCACTTTCACTTGAATTGATTTGTCAAAGATGGAGGCGACAATTTTGCGAACTTTCGATGAAAATTTCTAACGATTTCCGCACGTATTTTCCGGAAAACTTCACACGCTAAAGGACAAAAATGTCTTTCGGTTCACGATTTCGAATAACTCGATAATATGGAGAAGAGTCGGGTTGGCAGGATAAAAGAAGACACACACAGACACAAAGCGAGAGCGAACGAGAGGGAGAGAGCTTTCTTTCCGACTGTATATTGGAAAACATTCCCACCACCTGTCAGAGATGATTATGTGATGTGTACAGAGGATTTTCCAAAAGTCATTCATAAAAAAAAATTATTCATGCATTTGCATGGAAGGATTTTCACGACATGCGCAGGAAGGCAGGTAAGACTGGACGAAGAAGTGAGTGGCTATTTCTGGGGATTGTGCCATGGGCTGAGTTGAAATGAGGCTTTTTGTGCGGGTTGGTGTCTGGGATGGAAGCTCATTCCGGCCGACTTTACACACAAAAAAGGAACGAGTTTCTTCACGATTGTTCTTCTAAAATGTGATTTAAATCATGTAGCTGGTCTTATGTTTAACTCAACAACAACTGGGCTCAACAGTGAGACACGAGAAGACATCCAGCCACTTCACTCCTTGCAAAGTCGCACCAGCTGAGATTGGCATTAAAATATGTCATCGGATTAAGTGGGCTTAAGCGCGTATCAAAAACTGACACAAATCCACTTAAGTTCAGTCAGGCACTCGGAGTGAGGAGCCATGTACGTTATCGTACTGAGACTTTAAGCTGGATTGCTCCCACCCAACTTTATCACCCCTATCGTGGAATACGGCGTATTTGAGATTCACTTCACCTACTCGATTCACTTTCACTTTCCGTATACATCGTGGAATCCGCCGGGAGAGACTTCCTTATCGACAGGTATTTTCATTCAAAATTGGTTCGAAAATCAGCTGCTTTGCATTAAATGGCAGCAGAGATAGAGCAAAGCAATTTAAATTTTTTTTTGCAGAAATCAAATCAAAAATAAATTTATAATAGAGGCTTATATTTACGTAGAGTAGGTAAATTCATGTCTATTACAGAATCCGCAAAAATGTATTCCCGGGGAGTTGACTCGATCCACACTATTCACATCCGCGATAAATACCTAATTATCAAATCCGCCGGACAACATTGCCGATTCGCAACACTTCCTTATCATTTTCGAACTTTCTTATCGATGCTGTCAGTTTTTGACTGAGAATCAGGTATGTGGATGCTAAATATCCTGGTTCGAGTCACGACTCGCTTGTTTGGGAAAATTGTGGTTCAAATCATTACCTATGGATGAGATAATGGCGACAGAAATTCCTGCAATAAATCTGACGATTTTTTGGTCAAATTTTTCGCAATATCCGACTCTCTTTTGATTGCCTCTACCATATCTTCTCAAATTGTGCACGAGTTGTTGTTCTTTTTCTGCTTAAAAATGAAAAATATATTCAAAAACTTAAATTTGTATGAATTAACTAGCTGTACCCCTCGGCTTCGCCCGTGCAAAATGTGGTTTCAGAATAGTTGATGGAAAAAAGATCTAAGAAATTTGCTATCTTGTAGGGGGCCATTTTTTTCGCAATAAATATCTATTCCCATAACGCTTGAGTTGGCTAATAACAGATATTTCTTCCCACTGCATAAAATAATTTGTCTTCCTTCCGTAATTTTACAGGTATTCGTTTCAAATGTTAAATCATTTTCTTTCAGTCCCGTATACATTTCGCACCCTATCTCTTTCAATCCCACGCCCCACACGCCACATTCCCACGCGCCAAAAGCGGATACAATTGTATCAGTTAATACATGTTCAATGAAATATTGAAACTTGTTAAGAAAAAGTTCGGCTCAAAACTTCTTTTGGTTAAATGGGGTATTGTGCTTCGGATGGGGAAAAAATTTCCCGAATGTTGCAGTCTTTACTTATAACCGTAGAACCCTAGAAACTTCTAAGCTGACTGTAACATAATTAGCACACTTTTTATTAGATAAAATCAGACTTTTGTGCTAGTTTTACCAGATGAATTAACTCACACTATGAAAATTTCGGACAAGTACCTAGTACCTCTACTTGCAAATTAACATCCTGATTCTAGAAAACCTCACAAGTCACAAAATCCTCATAAGGTGAGGTGAAATTGATTTTGTGAGGTTTTCGTATTCTGTCAGCACACTCACAACTTGTGAGGCTCACAAAAACAATCGAATTTGTGATCTCCTATTGAGCAGGTCACAAAATTCAAAACCAGTCATAACGGCTCACAAATGGCAATCATTATTGCATTTGATGGTCGGTTTTATATTTCCACACACTTTATGACCTGAACACCGCATTTTATGCAACATTTATAGCCATTTTGGAAAAAATACAAATTATTGTAAAAAAAACTGAGGAAAGGCATCGAATTTAATTTGTGACAAAAAATGTCGTTAAAAATTTTTTCATCCTTCAGTTCTAAAACATATTTCACGTATTGTGGCCAAAAAAAATGTTATTTTATGTATTTTTAATAACTTCGTGTGCGAGCTCGGTCTTTTGTGGAAAATATTGTGCCAATTTGGAAGTGACCATTCTGAGGTGAAAACTGAAAAGTTATTGAATCACAACAAACCTCACAACAAAACAACCTCACAAGAGCTTGTGACTTGTGAGGGCTCACAACGGCAGAATCGGGCTGTAAGTTTGTTTTCAATTTGTTGGTTAACTTTTTAGTTGATAATTAATTACATTTCTTACACGTAAACACATTTATTCCTTATCAAAGTCCCCTGCAAAAAAAAAACAGACGTCAAAATTCTATAGGGTTATACATATTCCTTTTTTTCTCCACCAGGTGTCGCAGAAAAACTTTCCCATTCGTCAATTGAATTTGAGTGAAATATTCCCCTCGGCGTATTCCACGATAGGGGTGTATGGCAACCATAAAGAAAAACTGTCCTGAGAAAGCTTAATTCTTCCGTTTGGATCCAGGATAAAAATCACAAATCCATTTCTATTGTCCCAAAAATAGCAGAAACGAATGTTTGCGAGAATCTATATCCTATTAAGAACCTGTCGCGGCAACCATTTACCTAATTACTTTATTGGATGGTCCGGGAAGGCCTTACGTCGAGATTTTGATCGGTTGGAGAAGCCTGAGGTTCAGACGTTTGCACTTGGGATATGATCATTGATCACCCTTTTCCCTGATAGCAGCTTCTTATAGGTAGTGATTTAGATTATGGAGCGTTCTTGTTTCCCGGGTTCAAAAGCGTCTGCTAACAACTTCCTCAATGCTGATGCGGATCAACAGGTTGTAAACTGCGTAAAATTGTGACAAGAGGAAAATTTAGTTACTGATACAACTAAAGAGGAAATTAGACAACCAAGGCGCACATAAACGCTTTCTATTCAGTCGCAAAACGCATAACACTCTTAATGTGAACGAGCGCACAAATCACCGCAATCGAATCATCATATCATATCGACTGTTGTGTCTTAAGTCGGACTGATCCAGTCTACTGCTACTATTCTCCTTTAATCGTCAGCGCGATCATCCTCTGCTTCTCAGCACACTACTTGACTTCACTTTATGGAGACTAACTCCATTACAGCAGTTCGTCTGTTTACTTGCTTACTTACTTAGTAGACTCAACTAATAATCTCTCCACTCTTCTCCAGTCCTTGGCTTGGTTGAGATTGTTTCAAGTTGTGCGTTACATCTAAGGCGATGTACATTGTTGCCTCACTTCGGCCCGGAGCGCTAGCGTTTATCGCTCTTAATATCCCAAAGAAATTTTACAACTGATGAGTTTTGTTCCATGATGTTGATGTTGTTGTACAACTTGTTAGGTTCGTGATTGAATCTCCTTCTCCAAAGCCCGTCGATGTAAACGAAGAATATTTATCAGGGAGGAGGACTAAGATACCATCAATCGATACTACACCGCTTTATCGTTTCCATAATTCAATGTGTCCATAGTGTCGAAGGATTTTTTTTAGAAATCCCTAAACTTACTACCAGTGCCCGGTTGTCTTGGATAGATTAATCAGTCAGTACCTTCACCGCCGTTCTTCCATCGGTTTCGATCTTCGGCTAGATAGTTTAGCTGTGGTCACGTTTCTCCCTGAGTGGCTACTTCGGCTAATGGACTTCAATTCAAAGGACTGCTTCGCGATGTTGCCATTAGGTCTCCCTAATACGTGGCTAAGTTAGCGCTACTTTCATTGCCAAGTCTTTTCATACAACTGCTCTTAATACGTTTTATGCGACAATCCCTGGTTCGATATAAAGTTGCATCGCAGGCAATGGTACATGTCATTTCGAGATACGAGGGGAGTTCAATATATTCGCGGTATCGACATGAAGGAAAACACGAATTAAATTAAAAATATTTTTATTTTTCAATATAATCTTCTCTTACATTAATGCATTTATTACATCTTGAGATTAACTTTTCTATACCCTCAAAAAAATAGTTTTCATCTTTCTCTCCAAAATGTTCATTTATTGCAGAGCTCCTCATCATGGGTATAAATCGATTACCACGAAGGTTTTTTTTAAATCTGGGAACAAAAATTAATCACTAGGGGCAAGGTCCGAACCATAGGCTGGATGCTGATTTTTTTCGAAACCACAATCCCGTACAACAGCCTTAGAAATCCATGCCGTGTGCACCGGAGCATTGTGAGCGATGTGAGCATTCGAGGCACCCATCTTGCACTGACTTTGGAAAGATTTATACAGTCATGAAGAATGGTGTGTATGGTACCAATAGAAAGGTTAATCTTCATAGGTATCGTTTTAACCTTTACTCGGACATCTTCAAGTACAAGTTTCTCGACTTGTGTAATGTTTTCTCCGTTGCAGCCAGTTAGTGGGCAGTCTGAGCGAGGATCGTCTTCAATGCTCTCCCTGCCCCTTTGAAATGAACTTGACCACTTTTGAATAGTTGACAACGAAGGCGCAGAATCTCAAAAAACAGCCACCATCTCTTCGTGAATATTTTTTTTACTTTTTCCTTGTTTAGTAAGAAATTCTATCACAGCGCGGTTCTCAATTTTAGTGATCATCGCGACACCAGCCATTTCATCTTCGTTCAACGCAAAATACAAAGCAAACTTATAATCACAGCCAAATGAAATTTTACAGTAAAACACTTGAATAACGGGGCTACTAAAATCACAAAATAATTTTTTCACATCTTTGGAGTATCGCCCCCATACCGCGAATATATTGAACTCCCCTCGTAGTGTAGTGCAGAGTAGAGTATGCAGCAGCCTTAGCTTGGGAAACTTTAAATCCCATTCTGTTATGTAGGTACATCCGGATCTGTTCCTCCATCGGACGATATAGAAAGCTTGACCTCCGCAATGAACCTCTGTCGCAGAATAATACGCTGGCTAGTGTGAGAACTGCGTATGATTTCGGTTTGTTGCAATTGATCCTAAATCTAGCTTTATATCTAGTTACTTCGATAACCACCTCTTGTTCTGTTGATATATTTGCCACCAGGAAGCAGTCGGCAAAAGCCAGTTGGCTCGGCCTCTCAAACAGTCTCTGTTGAATACCACGTACCGGCGATGGCAGTCAGTAGTCAGTACATCGTTCAGAAGAAAGAGGATTGGTGTCAGAATATTCTCCTGTCTTACTCCCTGTTGTATTTCGAAAAGATTCGAAAAGCTGTCCACGAGTTCCTTACAAGAGCGACAATTTTTCACATATTATAGTCTTTTTATTTCTTACCACCCATTTTTATAGGACTCGCTTACTTGTTGCGATGGAAACGTTTGTAACTGGCTTCATATGGATTACATCAGATGAAAGAGCAGTCCCTAAGAAAATCGGCTTGGTTACAACGCTTTCGCCAGCAACACTTGTTATCTCAGAGTCCATAAAACAACCGAATGCTGATAGAAGGAAAGGGACATCTTTTATGTCAAAGGGGCTGCGACAAAAGTGAAGAAACAGATAATGTTGTTCTAACCCGCCTCTTCAAATGATGTACCCTGCTTACAAACAAGACTTGCCCTAGGACCCAGGAACATCTCTACGAATAGACGACGCACATCCAATTAAAACGATTGCAATCATCACAGAAGTGAAGCCGCGTGTCCATTTTCAATATTATTTCGCTTCAGTCAGAAAGAATTCGTCAAGAAAAAGCATCTACGCTGATATAGACAGTGAGAAATATATTAGCGACTGCCTTCTATTGGAGACAAAGTCTACTGCAATTAAAAAATAAACTCTCACTACAGCTCGAATTGCAATGACCTGCCTTACCAAAAAACAAGGGGGATGCACCTGAGGCCCAAGATCAAAATCCACATATACCTACGTTCCACTCCAAAATTTAAGGAAACATTTATCAGTATGTGAAAGTTCAGTCGACAACTACATTCAAGAATCAATAATTGCATGCACCCTCAGCTTTATGAATTGAGGTGCCCAAACCCGCACCCTTGCTACCAACCAGAAGTCAGATACAGTTTATAAAACTACTTTAAACGAAGTTGAATCAGTACCTGAACTCTCCGTGGCGATGTCTTTGAATCTTGAATTTATTTCTTGAATACGCCAAATCAGCGTGTATTCGTTCAACCACCACCTACAAGTGAGAATGCCTTGCTTAGTTACATTTTTTTTTATTACAAAGTACAAGAGCAAACAAAAAAACTACCCGTTTACCTATTTGTAGTAACCCCTAGCGTCGGCTTCTTCCACAATTGTGCGAATCGCAGCAAAGGCCTCTTCGCCCGTTGGCAGGATTTCCTCTGCTGGGAGAATGAACAGATCCTCGCTGTCTGGCGGGCCGCGCAATTCAAAAGTGTACGTTATCGGAATGTCGACCAGAGCGTGAGCCCAGTCCTTGCTGCCGCCACTGGATGGATAAATCGTTTCATAGAGACTGCCACTCTTGTATATGCGGCCGTGCGTTCGTTTTATAGCTTCGCTTGCCTTTTCCCCAATTGCCTTCAGATCATCGTAGTTGGAAACGTGTTCGGGTGTGAATCCATAGGGAAACATTATCAACTGGGAGAACGAGTGAAGGGCGATGTAGGTCTTGATGTTCTCCGGTTTCGCATTGTCCTTAACGAACTTGATTAGGCGCTGGGTTTCCACCTCACTGGCGCCGGATGTGCCGGCAAAATCATACCGACATGGATCCGGACTGGATCCAGTCTCGTTCCAATGGAATGGATAGTTGCGGTTTAGATCGACGCCACGGCAGACGCCGAACAGTTGACGATTCTTCCTCCACATGCGATCACTGTCGAACGAGTACTTGTACCCATCTGGATTGACAGACGGAAAGATGATCCAGTTGAAGTTATTCGCCAGATGTTGGATTCTGGGCTCTGTTGAGGTCAGCAGCTGGCTTATGATGTACGTAGCAGTAGCTGGGGCAATCCATTCGCGGGCATGAATGCCGCTTTCAATGAAGATAGCCTTGTTATTCACATTGCGAGCCAATTTAATTCCCTTGATGGGGAGACCTTGGGTGCTGGTGCCTATGTCCAAGAGGGTTACCGCCTCGTATTGGGCTGCCAATTTTTCCAACCATTCGTATATGGTTTCCAAATGGAAATAGTGCTCCCAGTCGAACTTTCTAAGATCAACTCCCTTCGGAAGCACTTGTTTCAAATTTTTATCGATCTTCTCCTGGAAGTTATATGTCTACAAAGAGAGTTGAATGAGTTTGCATTTTCTAAACTGATAACAAAGCAGTCTGGTGTACTCACCAAAACGCGATGCTTCACATTGTATGTGCTTAGAAGGTCAACAAAGTCAGCGATTTTGTGTGCGGCCACCATTATTGTTAGTTTCTGTCCCGTTGTTCGTGCATGCCCATAGAACGTACAGCTATCGCTGACCTCTTCGAGTTTCTGGAAGATTTCCACTTGCTTCTCTGTGTCGAGATGGACATAGTACATGCGGTAGAAGTCATAGCGGGCTGCGTCGGAAATCGGTTGGTCTTGATTGCATTTGTCGTCTTTTGTGCAGAAAGATGCCGTGCAACAAACGGTGATTAACGGAATCGCCGCAAGTAAAAATAAAAGCCTCTTCATCTGTGTGGAGGAGATACAAAAGTTTTA
This sequence comes from Cheilosia vernalis, assembly GCA_949126925.1. NCBI lineage: Eukaryota > Metazoa > Arthropoda > Insecta > Diptera > Syrphidae > Cheilosia > Cheilosia vernalis. The sequence goes on along the minus strand of OX421360.1, from coordinate 6,138,911 downwards.
GTTGCGATTTTAGTTGCTCGGATTTGATAATAAAAACTATTTATAACTGTGCAGAAAACAAATGGCACGGAAACAACCTATTCCTAACCTACCTCCACAAGTTTTAATAAAAAACTGAGAAAAAAATTATATTTTCAAAGTTTGACACTTTGACAGCTTTCGCAAAAGCTTTCTTTGCCGGTAATGGTGGGCAGCAGTGCCAGACTGAAAGTTTTAAACTTGTTCTAGTAAGTGGGTTTATTTTTCAACGAAATTATTTAAATTTTTTTTTATTTATATGTGTCAATAATTTTGACAAGGCTGTTTTAAGCGCAATCGAATTGTTAAGGGCCCAACGCCCAACCCATAGAATCCGTCGCGTCCGTTGCGTCGACGGATTGCCGTATTTGACGGAACGAACTGTCCCATAGAATCCGTCGCATACGCTAAGTGACAGTGTTTTAGTACTCTATACCTATTTGTCCCAAGAAACGTGGGAATTTTTCCCTTTCCAACGTAGTCAAATTCCCTTTCAAATAATTCCCTTGATAGGTATTTTTTTGTGAAAAAAATTAACTTTTAAAAGTAAAAGTTATATTATACGGATAAATAATCACATTAAATAACCTTTGGTATAAAAATCGCATTTTTTTAATATCATAATGACTTCTTTTTGGTACTAGAAAATTCAGATATTAAAAATCTTGCTGAAAGGTGATTTAAAAAAGTTATTTTTTATGTACATAAATGTTATCAACACATCATGGTGAAATCTAGATACTTATTTTGATGAAATTTAGAAAAAAAATTTTTTTTTTTTTCAATGTTTTTTTAGATTTTTCTTTTTCCCACTTAAGGCTTTTCGGACATCGAAATTCCCCAAAAAAGGAAGAAATCCCACAACATAAGAGCACTAGTGAGAGCCGATGACAGCCTCTCTCACGCGCTCAATATTTCCACCAATGAAAAGGAATCTTCTCACGATGTGCCAATTGTCAACGGAGGCGACGGTCGACGGGACGGACAGAAAAGTAGAAAGTAAACTTATGTCGATGTCGATTTCCATTGGGACAGAAAAAGCACTTTTTTTCAGAGTCAGAGCAGTTTTTCTGCTCTCGAAATCAGCTGGCTGTCAGATTTCATGTTCCATTGGCCGCAAAAAAAGCACTTTTTTTGAGAGTCAGAGCAATTTTTCGAATCTCGATATCTGAGCAAGATTCACATCTACTTACACTAACACCAAAACATTTGCCTTCTGTCAAACTTTAAAGCGTGTATTAATTACACACTTTAAAGTTTGGCAAAAGACAAATGTTTTGGCGTTAGTGTAAGTAGGTGTAAATCTCGCTCAGATATCGAGATTCGCAAAACTTTTTTTGCGGTCAATGGAACATGAAATCTGATAGCCAGCAATTTAAAACGCGAAGACCCCTGCAATGTAAAAGTCGAAAGAGGAGATGACTACAGAAGAAGTGGACTGTGGAGTGGAGTGAGTTGTGGGAACATTAAAGAAGAGAGCCTCTATATTAGGCGTTTTTCTTTTTTAGTTCAGAGCTGAGCACTGAACAGAGTTCGAGCATTATGAGCGCGCTCTGAACCGTGCGTGCTCAGAGCGTTCAGAGGATGCTTTGTTTTTCCTTTTTTTTTTGTCCTTCAAATGTGACTGGAAGTGTGCATGTACTTGTGTACTCTGCTTTTTACCCAGGATGCTCTGTCAATTTATTCTGAGCTCATAGAGCGCGCTCTGATCATGCTCTGAGCGAAAAAAGAAACACAAATTCGAGCTCTGAAGTGTCTGAGCTAAAAAAGAAACACGAACTTTTTGTATAACAGTTCAGGTTGTGCTCTGAACTAAAAAAGAAAAACGCCTATTGAGCGGACGGGTTTTCTCCATGCTCCTTCTGATCATTCAATGGACACACGATAGAAACTTTCTTCTAGTACGTTGAACTGACACAACTGTTGCCTTTTTCTAGCCCCAATGGATCCTATTGTATATTCGCAAAATCTAGAGGGTCCAAAACATAATCACCCCTATCGAGGTATCCGTTCGGAAAAAATTCCGATACGAAAGTCAAATCCGATCGGAACAAAAATTGTGTTCGAAGTATCCGTTTCGGAACAAAATAGAAGAAGCATATAAACGCGTTCATTTCGCATTCAAATATTCCGCAGCAATAGGCGTTTTTCTTTTTTAGTTCAGAGCACAACCTGAACTGTTATACAAAAAGTTCGTGTTTCTTTTTTAGCTCAGACACTTCAGAGCTCGAATTTGTGTTTCTTTTTTCGCTCAGAGCATGATCAGAGCGCGCTCTATGAGCTCAGAATAAATTGACAGAGCATCCTGAGTAAAAAGCAGAGTACACCAAGTACATGCACACTTCCAGTCACATTTGAAGGACAAAAAAAAAGGAAAAACAAAACATCCTCTGAACGCTCTGAGCACGCATGGTTCAGAGCGCGCTCATAATGCTCGAACTCTGTTCAGTGCTCAGCTCTGAACTAAAAAAGAAAAACGCCTAATTAGTTGTCGGAGAGCTTCGGAAAAAATGTGCCATGTAGCTGTCAAAAGTAAGTGTTATAACGCGGTTCCACGCAATGCGACAAGGTGCGCTATATGTCATCGGAGAAGTTTTCCGAAAGTCGTATCAGAACGGATACCTCGAATTAAATTTCTCTAAATTCGTACAGATCGGAGAAAATTCCGTTCCGAACGGATACCTCGATAGGGGTGAATGGCTATCGCTTCCTCCTCCGAGAGAAGTGTCCATCTCCATTTTTACTGTATTCATTAGTTTTCAATGTCCCATCTATCCACTATACAAGGTCGCGGAATACTGCTTAAGTCGCGCCTCCACTTGTTTGTCTCTCTTCCGCTTTAAAAGATCAACTGCAACTGCAACAACTCTCCCATGCGGGTAGAGGAGAGACTTTGCACTTCATCTACATCTACACATCTCTTCTTTGGACTACGCTTGATGGCACTGATTCCATAGCAAGAATCAGTTAACCTAAAAGCAAACCACTGAAAATGAAATTTCAATTTACAACACAATTGTTTATACTTCCTTTTGTTATCATTTATTTGATTTTCTATTTTCTTTTCTCTTTTTTTTTTATTATATATATAATATCTAAATGTCTAGTCTTTGATTTTGTTTTTGTTTGTTTTTAATGTTATTGATCTCGTTTTATCCCTTTCTTACATTTCTTTGTTTTTGTTTATCATGTTCTTGATGATAATAAATAATAAAATATATATATACATAGGTACGTATCTATTCAACAGTTTTAAACATATCAATATCCATATAAATAAATTAGATTCTCTTCTCTTCGTGTGTGTGTTTGCATTTGCATTTGCCAAATGACACAAGTAGTAGAAATCAAAAAGAAAATAATAAGAAGCAACGATTGATTAACTTAAACGTTAAGTGGGAGATAACGAAAGAAGGAAGCCATTATTTGTTGGTTCCATATAATTCACGTAAAAAAAAATCCTTAAAACGGATACAAATACAAAATGTTTCTATACAGTTTTTATTTTATGCATGTCTTCAAAAACTTACTTTTTGAATAAGTGTTGCTTGGTTTTACTAAACTAAAGTTACAATTATATGTTATTTGTTTAGATTTAGGTTTGTTTCGATCGCTCGTTCTTTTTTTTATGGTACAATGAATAGAACGAGAAAAAGTTTGGAACGGGCGCCCGGCACGAGAAAAAGGAGAGAAATTTGATTTCCGGTAGACGCTCGGTGGGCGCCAGCGACTTGTTTTTTTTTTTTTTTTGATTTTAAATCTTTTGAACCTACTTACGCATTATAAATATCTTACGTTAGCTTTCTAAAATTAATATTAAGTTGCTTGCTTAGGAAAATGTGTTTTCAGTTCAATTAGATGCGCGGGTTTTTTTTATTTAATTGGAAGCGAAGGGGCACATTCGAATCCCTTTTTGGTGTTCTAATTTCGATTGCAATGAATGCATATATGGTGTGAAATGGAGGAAAAGAAAAAACATCCAATGTATACGCTAGTGATTCTAGATTCTAATAACAACGACAACAAGAATTAGAGATGTTTTGGGGGAGGGGCTATTATTCGAGCTCGCTTTTCAAAAGGTGTCGCCTGTATACCACGGGTGGATCCAGGGCGCCGATGGGGGCGGTGTTGGCGGGTAGATTGTGGGCGACGGAAGGCCGTGGCCGGGCGCCTGCAGGTGATATGCGGGCGGATTGAACAACGGATTGATTTTGTGTGGCGATGGAACGGCCGGCGAGGAAGTCATCGATGTGGGCGTTAGCGAAAGCGATGATGTGGCCGACGAGGACGACGACACAATCGCCGAGGAGATGGTCGACGAGTCGGCGACGGCGTTTTGATTGCGTGAATTATAGCGCAGATGTTGCGGATGGAGTTGGGGATTCTGGCGATGATGATGATGTGAAGGTATGGCAGTCGTTTCTGCACTAAAACCATGGCCCATGGGTCCTGCTGTTATGGCTGGTGGTCCACAGGCGCTGCTGCTGAACATCGATAGGAAGTCCGGAGGTACAGCCGCCGGTGTGTGCTGGCCGAATCGACAGGAATTATACGCTACGGCAGCGGCGGCAGCTGCTGCCGCGGCTCTCTGTTCAGCAACGCTGTTGCCGTTGCTCGTGGACACACTGCTGTCCACCGAGGGTGGAGTAACCGCCGAAAGCCAATCGAAGGAGCTGAACGGGTTGGTGCACGAAGCTGTTAGTGGGGGACTCAACATAGTGGAGCCATTGTATGGAGCTATGGCAGCAGCTGCTTCGGATACGGCGGATTTTGCGGCGGAGATGGAGGACAACGATGTTGATGATGGTTTCGATGCAGATACTGACTGGCTATGGGAGAACAACATATCCATGGTGGGGTAATTGGTATGTTTATGTTGTGCTCCCCACCCCGTTTCCTAGCTCACTCGGGTTCGCTTCGAGGGCGGCTGTTCTTGATTTCGAATCATGAACGTTAACTGGGGCATGTACTTCTTCACGTCGCGCACCTTCACCAGCGGAATGTTCTCGGACTGTGACCGTCCCGACTCAAGGAGGACTTGAATTTGGCGTCTGCAAAGAAAAGAAAATCACACGTTAGTCAGCCACGAGGCAGTAGAAAGAAGTGTAAGACCAACCTGTTGCCCTTGTAGAGCTCCACACCGAGCGCTTCGATCAGCCGCTTGCAGTGCTCCAGTGGAACAGTCGGGAAGAAGGACTCTCGAAAGTCGGTGAGCGTCATAAGCTGGTCAGAGTCGGTGTATGCCTGCATGTTAATGCACGGCACCACCACATTGTCCACATAGACCTTCTGGACCTTATAGGGCGGGATGTGCACGTTCGCTGAGGCTATCTCCGGAATGATGTGCAGTCGATGTGAGGTGTCGAGACCCACAACGGCTCCCTGCTGAACTGCGGCTGCGTGTCTCTGCAGATGCATTGTGGCTGAGTTACCGCCTCCGTTCGACTGATTGCCCCGTCCGTTCTGCTGCTGTTGCTGCTGCTGTTGCTGTTGTTGGGCACGATGGTGGTGTTGCTGGGCGGCGGCAACTTGCTGCTGTTGCTGCAGGTAGGCTGTTGCCGCTTGGAGCGATGACCTTCGGGGGGAAGACAAATCAATTACTTCCGTTGTAGTACCTGACATGTTGTTGATTGGTGTTCGTGTTGGAGATGGAGACGGGGTGGTTGTGCAGGATGGAATAGTACTGGTCGAACAAATGACGCTCTTTTGACGCGGTGCCGCAGCGACTGACGCATTTGTCTGACGTTGTTGTTGCTGCTGATGAGGATGATGATGATTGGGAGCGGCTTGGGGATTGGGATTCGGATTCGGCACAATTGTGAGAGAGGAATTTTGAAAGATTGGCAAGTTGTGATGCTGCATGCCATTCAAATTGATCACAGCACTGTTTGCTGCCGCAGCCGCCGCCGCCGCCGCCGCCTGACTAGTGGCAGGCGAAATCGGCGGCGAGATAAAGGGCACGAATTGGTTGGAGCTATTCGTTTGAATGAACGTCGAGAGATCGGGATTGGACAGCACCTTGTGCACGACCGCTTTCATTTCATCGGTCATTTTGAACTTTCGCTCGAAGTCCGCAATCGACTCTGCCGATCTCTTGCTAGCCGACACTCCTCCTCCTCCTCCTGCCGCCGATTGCCGGTTGTTCTCCAGTGCTGCCATTGGAATCAATGGCGGAATGGAGGGCTTCGAGAAGCCGTTTTTCAAATTCGAATTCTTATTCACGCACATCGGCGAATTGTTGTTGACGCTGTTTTTCAACTGATTCGTAAGCAAATGCCTTTGTGTGTCATTCAACTGGTTCCAGATTGCCAAGTTCTGGAAATCCGGAGCAATTGTAGCACTATAGTTGGGAGAGGACGGCAGTCCTCCCCCAATTTTATTGGGACTCGCCATAGAAGGGTGCGGGTGGGGGTGCGGCGGCGGCTGATGCTGCTGTTGCGGCGCCTGATAGGGCGAATGCATATGCGGGGCAGACTGGGGAGACATGCTAGCCACTGGCGACTGTACAGGTAGTGGATAGGGAGGTGGGTGATGTAAACGCGTCGATGGCGACGATGGGTGATTTATAATATTGGCACGTTGTTGCTGCATTGTTTGCTCGACACTAGTACAATTCGACCTAGAAACATTATATACAAAATGTATGTGGATTGGTTTCTTGCTTTTTTGTTTGTTCTTATTCTTTTTTAATTTTTTTTTTTTTTATTTTTACGTTTCTTGCAACATTTCTCTTCCGTTGGTTCGTTTTAATTTAAGAAATACAAATTAATATTTACACAAACTCCGAGTGTGGGGTTTTTTTTTTCTGTTCGGGAAAGCTCCGCAAATTTACATTATACCAAAACTTTAACCGTCCATATGTTTGTACACGCATTTATATATATAATGTATCTAGGATGATGGTTCTTTGTTTATATAATATAAAACAGTTGGTAAGGGATCTCAGTGGTTAATATGATAACACAATGTACTGTAAATTCCATCCTGACATTAGGGTTATGTTTATATAGATAAGTAGATTGAAAGAAAGCAATTAAAAGAAGGAGAGAGACAGGGAAAACATGCAACAACTAGTGATATACTACGTGGCTAATATCCATTGGACAGATATGGTTTAGCAGCAGAAGAGGAAATCCCTTTTTAGCGTAATTATAGTTTTGGAAGCAAAGCGGAAATTCATTTTGAATGTTTTTTCTTTTGTTTTTTTTTTTTAATAAATGCCTTTTGGAAAAAAATGATTGTGCGTTGACACGTTAAAAAAAATGCTAAGTTTTTTATGGGCACAAGCGGAAGTTCTGAATCTAGTACTTTTTAAGATGGTCAATGAATTTAAAACTGTTAGGAGCTCGGATGCTAAGCAAAGAAAGGTGGACAAAATGTCTTGTCATGAGTAGCGTACTGTCTAAAAGTCGAAGATCCTACTTAAGTGATTAATTTCACATTTTATGCACTCGCGTGGAATAGTTGATGATTAGACATACATTTATCACGTAGCGAAGATCTTTCCAAGAAAATGGATGTCTTACAGAGGAAGAACACTCACGCCAGTGGCTCAGCGGTTAGTGTTCAGACCTACTGAGGAAGCAGTCTCCGGTTTAAGCCTCGAAGAAACATAAAGAACAAGTTAAGGTTTATTTTTTACTGCCAAAGAGTATACAAGCAAAAAACTGGCTTCTCAATCCAACCGTTCGGATTCGGCAGAAAACTGTAGGTTCCTTACATTCGTCCCAAAAATAATAACTCACATACGAGTGGCTGTGTAATGGGAATGGGAACAGAAAACTGCACAAGGGCAAAGTGAATAATCATAAGAGGGTAATGCATACAAAACTGAACACGACGGGCTGTGTGATGTTGATGGTGAAGACTTTTGAGGCATCTTTTGAAACAGAAGCTGTAACCCGGGACATATGGCTCGCTAAGAACACATAACCTATCAAATATCATCAATACCGGAAGGTACAGTACACGAAAATACCAAGAATAATGATAAAGAACCAAGATAATCAGTTAGGTTGGTAATTTTTGAGGTTAACGTACGGGCTTTCATCGTCTCTCGGTATTGAACTACTTTAAAACGGACATAAAAATAGAATTTGATTACAAAAGCCAAGATTCGATGGAAAACACACCGTAGAAGTCGAAACAATCGCCATGCACGATAGATAATAATAACCATAACCACCGGCTGTGTATGCTGTAAGTTAACTCCCACAAAGCTCAACGCGGGGCAATAGCCCATAGAACAAATAACGACGAATGACAGCCACGGATTTCTTATCTTTATAATCTTAGCACTGTTATCTTAGCTCTAGAAACGACGTGGAAACTCGATTGTACTTGGGATAAGATCTTCCAATTCTATGGGAATAATTATATCAAACGAGGCAAGTCTGGACTTTTAATCTTCCCCTGTGCGATTGGTAGCAGCTCGGCTTAAAATAAATATATCTATCTGTAAGGAACTTATAGTTGCGTTCATTTTCCTGAGGTTGAGGGTGGAAATCTATTAGTCGGGCGAAGACACAACCAATTCGCTTTAAAGTGGCCAAGTTTCAAGCAGCCTGACTTGAACTGCATATAGTCGCATTATTTATATGAATCCCTATGGGAAAGGGGTTCAAGTGCAGTATTATACTAGCAACATCTGTTAAACAAGACCTCAACTTTCCTGGAACGCCCATATCTGAATTTTGATTGAAATCGGGATATTCTATCGCATTAAAATCGCAGACAAAGCAGTAACTCCAGATATGTATTAAATCGAGATCGAAATGTAAGTGGATAAAGCCTTTACGGAAATAAGGACAGTATTGAGGTATCCTTGGTCTAGTGGCAAATAGCTTTGCACGGTCTTAGACCCACAACAAGCCCACTGTTCGTAACCGATAAGTGTACCTTAACCGATCACATTTTCATTTAGTTGACTTATATTTTACATTTTAAAGCAGCGTACGACGGTATAAATAGGGATGAACTATATCGTACCATGTCCAGCTTTGGAATTTCTGCTAAACTGATACGTTTTATTAGGATGACTTTGGTGAATGCACACTGCTCCGTCAAAATTGGTAGGGATTATACCAAAAAATTCAACACCACCAGAGGGTTAAGGCAAGGTGACGCACTGTCGTGCAGCTGTTTCAATATTGTGCTTGAAAAGGTAGTACGCAACGACCAGGCCAGTACATCATGCACTATCCTTAATAAATCAACACAATGACTTGGGTTTGCTGACGACATTGATCTCATAGGAAGAACAAAGCGAGCAGTAACAGGTGCTTTTACTACAATGGAGTCAGCAGCAAGCAGTATGGGCTGATTATAAATGAGGACAAGACGAAGTATATGCTTTCATCAAAAAACGTTAAATCTCACCACCGACTTGGTCATAATGTGACAATTGATAGGTATAAATTTGAGGTAGTCAGTGCTACAAATACGGAAAACAACATCTTGCTAATCGCTGTTTCTGTGGGCTTAGTAAGCAATTGACGAGTAAAGCTTAGGAGACGCTATACAAAACACTTAGGCCCGTTTTATTCACTCGAAGTTGAACACAACTTGAGGATTTTTATATGGAAAACTCCTCGAGTTGTGTTCAACTTCGAGTGAATAAAATGGGCCTTATTATCCCGGTCCTGCTATATGGTATTCGAGAGAAAAGTCCTACAAACGATTTATGGTCCCGTTTGCGTTGACCAAGCAAACAATGTTTGGCGAAGAAGATACAACAACGAGTTATACTTGCTGTACAGCGACATGAGCCTAGTTAAAAAATCCGTATCCAGCGGTTAAGATGGCTGGGCCATGTAGAGCATTGATGCTCCGGCGCGTAAAGTCTTCGACGCCATACCAAAGGGAAGGAGACACCAAGTAAGACCTCATCTCCGATGGATCGACCAGCGAGACCTCCAACTGCTTGAAGTATGAAATTTGAGACGTCAGGCTAGGGATCGAGCCGGGTGTAGGGGCATATTAAGTAAGACCCAGAAGCACCACGCTTTGTACCGCCATCTTAGGACGGCCAGAGTGTTATCTAGACCGGACGTTCTAATGGGCTTTGTTGCTGTTTTGTGCGTGTGCCTTTTGTCTATGACTCCTATGTCTCGTAGAGAGAACCGGGGGCAGTTTATCCTCAGATGAGGGGAGGGTGGCCGAAGCAGCCATCCCTTCGCCTGTAATCCTCAGACAACTCCTTGAAGAAGTGAGACTGGGGATAACCATAGGACGAGATGTTTTCAGATGTGCGACGGGTGACCGAAACAGTGAACCCCTCACTTTTAATCCTCCGACATCTCGTAGAAATAAGGTGAACCGATATGTATTACCGGTGATGGTTGTATAACCGCCCTTACGTTATGTACCTTACTAAGGTCCTAATAAGGTTGGTCAAGGATGACCGGTGGACAGTATGCCTTCGAATATGCGGATGGTGACCGTAACGGTTAGACACTCGCTTTGTCCTCTGGCAGATTGTCAGGAAAGGGCGGATGTTGCAAAGAGCATGGTAGTAGTGGTGATTGTAACAATCGACCTGTTTGCTACGCATGATTGCAGGGTGTTTTGACTTGGTCAAGAAAGGTGAGTTTGACCGAGTGACAGTTTGTTTTGAATGTAGTAAAGGATGACCGAAATAGTCTACCCCTCGATTGTAATTTGCAAAACAGCCCGTCTAAGAGATGGTGGTGCGGTCAGTGGTTAGCTGACGCTAAGTATTTATTGAAGATCATTCGAGCCATTTGGTCTTTGTTATGAATTTGCTGATACGGCGTATGTCCATACGAGACAAGTCACTGAGGCCCTCGAAGAAGAAATCCCCTAAGTAGCTTTTTCGCAGCTTTGCAAGAGCTGGGCATGTGCAAAGTAGATGAAGAACGGTTTCTTCTTCCTCCTCGTCCATGCAGCTCCTGCGTGCATGTCTGCCTATCAAACAGTGACCTGTTAATGCACCCACTACGGAGCTGAGTCTGATTCTACTTATAGAGAGAAGTCTCTTAGTCCTTTTAGCCTCTAATTTCGGCCAGATTTTTTTGGATGTCACGCAGGTATCTATGCTGTTCCATCTGTTATTTGCGATCATTATTGCCCTTTTGAAAAGAGAGAATTTGATCGATTGCATAGGAGCGTACGGTTCACTGTTGTTGGTTGGTTGAAGGCCGCTTCCTTGTCTGGCTAGTTCGTCCGCTTTACAGTTGCCCGGAATGTCGCTGTGACCTGGAACCCAGCACAGGGTTACTGAACATCTGTCCGCAATCTCGTTAAGAGATTCCCGGCATTGTTTTACCAACTTTGATCTAATTGTTGGTGTATTCAGGGCTTTTATGGCTGCCTGACTGTCTATGTTAATAGCGATAGCTTTCCCGTCTATCGCAGACAACAAAATTCGTAGGAATAATTTTCCCCTACGACGGATTCTATGATAGCCCAGTATATCTATCACCAACCACCCACAAATTCATCATTAGACTTCTTTAAGCTTTAACAGTTCAATTCTGACAGTCGATTCTGGGTATGCAATTCAAAGACAAACTTGGACAGAGCAACAGCATATATACCCATTTCCGCTTGTGCGTCCTTTTCTACATGAAACCTTCATCTCTCACCTAACAACCGAACCGAATCTTCTTAAAGAGGGATTTTCTGCTTCAACAAATTAAAAAAAATACATTCCAAAAAAATAACTTTACACATTGTTACTGAATAAAAAATTTAGAGCTTACACAAGGAAACAAATATGAAACTAATTAAAATTCAATTAAAAATGCGTGCACAACCACCGTTTGGAAAATAATTTGAATTTAACTTTGAAATCAATTGAATCAACAACAAAATGGAGCAACAAAAATAAACACAACAACTTCGTATACACAACTCTTCTAGATGCATTCCAATTAATTTCAAAATTAAACCATAGCGGCATTTATTACAAAAAAAAAATATTTCTTTGTATCATTTTGCGTTAACAAAAATGTTACTCGAGAAAAAAAAAAACAATATTCAAAACTAACAGAAGGAAGTGGTACAATTTTGAAAAAAAAAAAAATAAAAATAAAAAATATAATTTGTTTTGGTTTTCTGTTTCTACTTACATTTGGTGGGCGGGGTTCTGTCCTCCGGCTCGTACTAGTGGCGGCGGGGCATTGCTCTGACTGTGATTGTTGACCGGCTGCATTGATATGGCTCCGTTATTGTAGGTGTAAGGCTGACGGTTGGTTAGCATGAGATTGTCCGTTGGAACACCCCGATAATTGGGACGAACTGCTGGATGATTTTGCTGTTGAGCCTGGAAATCGACAAATGACACTTTTGAGTAAGGACACTTTTGGATGGACTTTAGTACAATCTACTACGGAACGGATGTCATCTAGGCGGTGGGAGAGTGACTGTTATAAGAAGAAAGCGATGAGCAAACAAGCTGGGAAGAGGAAACTTGTGCAAAGTATTTTGCAGACATGATAAAAGCTCTCTCTCGAAGCTATGGAAAACGGATAATGGAATCAAATTTGAGTTTCTATTTCTCTTCGTTGCAGCGTTGCCATTTGGCCTCTTATTGAGTCTCAGGACCCTTGGCCCCGACTTTTTGCAAAATTATCAAAATGACCTCTTTTTCAGTTTATGTAAGATTTTATTCTTTATTGGAACAACAATGCAAACATATGAAAAGAAGTGTTTCGTGGTGAAAAGAATTTTGTTAAGGATCATTCACATGAGAGCGACCAACTACCTACGAACGAACGAATATTTGCAAGTTTTGAGAGTCCATTCACATGATACATATAATTTGGTCGCAGAAACCCGCGAATCCAATGACCGTCGCCGTTATTTGTCTCTATAACATTTTGAGTTTGAGGTTAAGTTCGAACGAATGCTTTATTCGTTAGTTTGTGGAACGCGAATTGAATGATGTGGATTGTGAATAAACTTTGACAATTCGCGCCAAGGGTGTATTCGTTCGCGGCAAAAAGTTTGCAATTCGAAATTTCGTTATTTAAACTGTTTATTAACATGTTTTCTTAATACATTTTGATGGGATAATTAACTATCGTCCTCTTGGAATAGTAAAATGTACAATTTTCTGTTCATAAATGCATCAAAAGTGGTTTGTTCGCATTTCAGCAATTCGTTCGCTCGATCTCATGTGAATAGTCCTTTACTAAGCTCAGCAATAAGAAGAACTGGAGCAATGAATCAAAAATTCACAGACTGAACAAGCACACAACAAAGTGGTACACAGATGGGTCGAGAACTGATGAGGGAACTGGGGCGGGAGTATTTGGGCCTGGAACCAAATATTCTGAACCTATGGGCAAAAGTACAATGAGGCAGGTCAAGAAACTTCTGGGACAATACAACAGGAAAATATTCCAACCTTGCATCGCCATGAACAAAAATAATCTCCGTATCCTAACGGGGCACTGTAGACTCTAGGAACACCTTAGGGAACTGGGTATATCTGAAGAAGGTCTCTACAGATTTTGCGATGAATCCAGTGAAATCCCAGAACACTTGCTGGGATCATGATGGGCACAAGTACCAACTATCTGAATACTGTCACTGGAGCCAGCTCTTATCCTTATATAAACTGGACTGGAGAGAGTGCTATAGGACGGATATTTTCCGCCAAGGAGAAAGAATAGTACAGAACCTCTAAAATGATCCCGAAACGAATTATTTTGAGGGAATTACCACTCTGAGGCGTAAGCTCGGGGTATAATAGACCAAAATGTTGCAGTACAACAACCCTTTTCACATAATAATAATTCGTGGTAAACAGATTTGTTTTGTGTTAAAAATAAATGACTTTGTTGATGTTTTCTTTTTTTTATTAGTATTTTATGTGGTGGCGCCCTTTTTTCGTCTCGGGCCCTTTTTCACTCCCTTTTTGAAATTTTTCAGTGGAAACGTTGCTTCGCTGTTGTTGCGTTGTTGACAAACGAGTAGGGTGGGTGGTTGGTTGGTGGTTTGGTTTGTGTTTTGATGGGGTCCTGTAGAAATGTTATAATGACAAAGCTTTTTCTATATTTGGTTTCAATTGATTAATTTTTGCTACGGAAACGTAACAGATTCCATGTGAAGATGGTGCGAACGGACTTGGGGTTTATCTAAAGTAAACACACTATAACGCGGGCTTAAGCGAGCGCCAAAAATGAACGAAAATTCACTGACGGCCGTCATCAAAAGGCGCCATTTAACCTTTTGTGGTCACGATTTCCATGTAATCCCTTTAACAAATGGATTACATGCTCCTATGGGATCAAACAGAGTACGTAGGCAGGCTTCAATTGAAAACCTCAATTGTTTCATTTACAAAATCAAGAAAAATGCCACAAAAGTGGCGTCTCATAGACCAATGACGACATTCGGGAGTAGCTTGCACAATTTTTCATTTATTAACTCTGGGACTGTTTTCTTTTTTCACTAATATCATTGGTTACATTGAATGCAACACCGGCGACGAGAAGGAATTTCAAGCAATGTGATGCAGACGGAAAAAGAAAAAGCTTAGTCAGATGTTTCAAAATGAGGCCTTCTGTAAGTATCTCCCCTGCGCAACCATGGGCCGTGGACCGTGATGCTTGTACGAAAGATAGAAGCAGAATTCTCTGCGGCAGCACGTGAGACAAATGCGCCCAACTAAGAAACTCTCCAGAAGCTGCGGTAGGGTAAGGAGCTCATGAGAACACAATCAGATTTCTATGTCACTGCCCATATTTCTAACACAAAAGGAACAAATTCGTTGCGAATTATGCGTACTTCTTAATGTTATTAAACTTCTTCATATCTTAAAAAAAAAAAAAAAAGTATTGTCTGAAGACAGTAAGTAATTGTCTTTCGCCCAAATGGACATCACGAAGAGTAGGTATCATTTTGTGGTTTCCTGTTCTAATGGTTGCTATTTTGACACTGACAGCTCTTTCACCGATAACCATCCGTTGGCCAAGAATGACTTAAGGTTCAGAATGTAGTCGCCAGTCGTCAATATTCCTTTCAATCTGCCGAACGTAGCAGTCTTACCTTCCTCGGCAGAAGGGTAATTGTTTTTAGAACGACAGCAGTTTCAAGTGCTTGAAATCATTGGAAAAAGTTCATAGCCTGGCTATTATTTTCTCATAGTGTTAGATTATGCTGTAAGAAAATAGACTTGGAAGATGGTTTTCAACAGACAAGCCCCATTTGTCAGTTAGTATCATATCCAATGATTGTGAAAAAACAAACTTCTTGCACCCGCAATATTAATATCCAACTTAGTCATCGAAATCGTTGCGTAAAAGAGGCAGACAATACTTAAAAAAAAAACATCAAGCTCACAACACAACTGAGCTGATGCAGAGAAAGTGAGTCATGCTATTATAACCCGACTAAAGTTACATTGTGTGTGTAGTCTAGCTGGGAAATATTCTAAATTCTAAACAGGTTATGGTTTACGAGCAGCAATCTTAAAAAGTAGGTATCACTAAATTTGTCTTTGTGGCTACTTGGCAATATCGTGCTTTCTCCTCAAAAACCAAAGCCAGAGAAATTTCTTTCATCTTCGTTTGTCGGGTTTTTAGTTCCCCAACAACAAGTTGTTTGTTTGCTTCGATTTGAGTACATCGCGGGTACTTTATTCCCGGGTAACTTTTAGGAGAAATTGCGCCTTTGTAGGGGTACTTTGTAATGCAGGGAATTCCATTAACTTGAATCAGTGCTGAAAGAGTCGCGACCAATCGGTTTATTTTTAGATGTGACCGAAACAGAATTAAATAAAGATTTGACAGTGGAATTGTCAGGGAAAGCTGACTAGCCACTGAGGTAACTAAAAAAGGATGTCCAAATGACTAAAAATGTTTTTAAAGCGTGTGAATGGTCCCCGACGTTTTCAATAGAGACTTGTGGATGGTTGCTTTCTACCCCCGCCTCATCGACGGTATATTTACATCACAGTCCAAAGAAAAAGCTCAACATTGAAGAGAGTTATTGCTGCAATGGAACCGACAGGGTTTTATGACTTTAGTTGAATGTCGCTCGTGCAAAAAGACTTAAGAGAAACATGTAAAGCTCTTTAAAGCTAAATTCCGTTGGGTAAAAAGCTCCTTCAACAGATATGAACTATAAAGGAATCCAGCCCCATTCTGCCTACCCTACTGTCATTATTAAACCTCAATAGAAATATAAGCAAACAAAAAGTTGTTGGTCTGAGATGGTCGGTCGATGGAGTTAGAGTTGCAATCTTATCGATTCTTCTCTTCAGAATACGTCGTTAAGGCTACCTATTCTATGTACTGTAGGTAGGGTAGACAATTCAAGCTGAATCTATTTGTGAAATCAGTTGTATAAATCGAAAAGACGGCACTTTTGTTCCACTGCGGGGGAAATTGCTGCCGGGCTTACGTTTAATATCGGGCAAGCGCTGAGTGGAGCATTGTTAATCATATAAAAGGCGACTTGATTGGCCAAAAAGACTATAAAAAAGGGGATCTACGTATACCCAACAGAATAGCGTGTTGGTTTGGGTGTGGATGCTCACAATGTCAATTGGTTGCTGTTCGCCTAACAAGCATCATTTATATATCAAAAAGGTAAGAGTTTTGGAGTTTAGTGTAATACTGAGCAAGTCGTTACAGGTAAACCGCATGGAAAAATTAAATTCCATTTTTTTCCGCCAATTCTCACGAACTTCTAACGCATGAGTGAGCTTCTTATTCCAACGAAACACCATCAAATTATACGTCCTTTTATTTCGTTCGAAACACAAAAGCCAACCCACAATGGGTGTGAAAAGATAGGCATATGGTCGTATATGGCCCTTTTGCGCAACAGAACGAGTTTTCGGACTTCAGTGGCCAGCAAAGTCTGCATGAGCCGTAGAGATGAAGAGGATCATGTGGCCATTATTCTGAATTCTCTCTGTAGCAGTCATGTGAACAGAGAATGCCTTTCTTTGACAGACGATCAAGTAGGGAAATGTCAAAGTTATGTTGCATAAAATTGGGTTAGGTATGGTTAGGTATTCTAAATTCCAGTATTTTATTTAAGGTCCAACTTATTTCTTAAAACAACATTTCTAATGAAAATTAATTTACCTGCATAATATAGAACTCATTAAATTACGTAGATTGCGTAGCTGTGTCTCGACGTCGGATAATCGTCAGTCAGAAGAAAAAAAATCCGCCGAATATCCAATTGGATTCTGCAAAGGGGGAGTGATAATATTTAAATAAACTGTTCACGTGATCAAATCAGTCAGATGGCAGACTTCTCAAACCAGTATTTTGAACGTCCCCATTCTTAGGGTTTTTTTTATTGTGTTTTTGTTACAAGAAAAACCTGTATGAAATCAAGGAATTCTCAATGAGACTTCAATTTTGCGTTCATTTATGAAACGGTCAACTATGACAGGATAATGTGAGCTTAAACAATTGTCAAACTTATGCAAACAGCTACCTACTTCTAAAGGTCAATCAACCATTTGGAAAGAGTCACTATTTCTATGGTAACGACATGCAGTTTAATTGCAGTCGTAAGTCGGCTTAAGCTGAGTTACACCCTTGGAATCACGGTAATGGATCGCACTCGTGTTTCATTAACTAATAGATAAAGATGACCAGCTGCGGGCCAAGTAAATAGGGGCGTTTGGATATCTAGTTTAGTAAATGACAGCTGACTTAAGTCATTCAGTTTTTCAGTTTTTATTGGCCAAGATTGGTCACGTGAGTCGGGTCGGGTGCAACTCATACCCAGACGATTCATACCCTGCCAAATTTGCCACCTAGCGCCATCTACATCGCAACTTTACAACTAACAACCAATAATCTCATCGGTGTCATCGCAACTCATACCCCGACTACTCATACCCCGCACCTAGCGACATCTACATCCCAACATTACAACTGGACACTTACCTTCTTACTACTCACCCTTATCGTTCGAGTTGTAGTTTATGGCATTTAGTGTCAAAAATAAGTGTTACCATATTGCAAATCAATATTTTTTCGAAGTTTGATGGTGGCTTGTAAACCCAATTTGTGAAATGGAGTAGGCAGTTTATATTCACTTATGAATACGGATACACTTGTATGGATGAATATTTTTGCGAATGTTTGTCTTTTATTTTTTCAGATTCTATAAAGTTTAAATAATAAGTTTTTGGAGAAAAGAAATTGACTTTTAGCTTCAGAGAATTTGAGAAAATAAAAGTTAAAAATTCGCGCGAATTTTTTACTTTTATTTTCTCAAATTCTCTGAAGCTAAAAGTCAATTTCTTTTCTCAAAAAAATTTTTTTTAGGTTCATAGAAATTATTTAGTAATATTAACCGTCTTGGAATCGTATAACTCCATTTCATTTACAACACACATAAAACATTTCCCACCCTTATACCTTCTACTTAACATTATATAAATTTTTTACCTACCTTTTTCCCCATATATATATTTCCAAATTCCACAAACATAATTAAAAGAAACTTTAACCAAGCATTCAACATAATTCTCGATTGATAGGGTAACACCATATTCTAAAGGTGAGTGATGAGATTATTGGTTGTTAGTTGTAAAGTTGCGATGTAGATGGCGCTGGGTGGCAAATTTGGCAGGGGATGAATCGTCTGGGTATGAGTTGCACCCGACCCATCTCATCACTCACCTTTAGAATATGGTGTTACCATATCAATCGTGAATTATGTTGAGTGCTTGGTTAAAGTTTCTTTAATAATTATATTTGTGGAATTTGGAAATATATGTGGGAAAAAGGTAGGCAAAACATGTATGTAATGTTAAGTAGAAGGTATAAGGGTGGGAAATGTTTTATGTGTGTTGTAAATGAAATGGAGTTATACGATTCCAAGACGGTTAATATTATAAATTTATTTCTACCAACCTAAAAAAAAATTTTTTGAGAAAAGACATTGACTTTTAGCTTCAGAGAATTTGAGAAAATAAAAGTAAAAAATTCGCGCGAACGCGAATTTGAGAAAATAAAAGTAAAAAATTCGCGCGAATTTTTTACTTTTATTTTCTCAAATTCTCTGAAGCTAAAAGTCAATTTCTTTTCTCAAAAACTTATTATTTTAACTTTAGAAAATATGAGAAAATAAACGACAAATATTCGCAAAAATATTCATCCATACAAGTCTGTCCGTATTCATAAGTGAATATAACCTGCCTACTCTATTTCACAAAATGATTCACAAGCCACCACCAAACTTCGAAAAAATATTGATTTGCAATATGGTAACACTTATTTTTGACACTAAATGCCATAAACTACAACTCGAACGATAAGGGTGAGTAGTAAGAAGGTAAGTGTCCAGTTGTAATGTTGGGATGTAGATGTCGCTAGGTGCGGGGTATGAGTAGTCGGGGTATGAGTTGCGATGACACCACGTGAGTCGTTTTTTTCAGTTGACGTTTATGGACGGGTAGCCGACAAATCTAGTAAGGAAAATCCTGCCTGCATATTCTGTTGACATATTGAAGTGTCCAAATAGAATAGAAAAACTATTCAAGTCCACAGAAATCTTGTTCCATGAACTATTTACCTATCTGAATGTCCCCAATGTCAACCTCGGTAATACAGAAAAGATGACATCTAACCTTTTGTGATAGACGTCAACTTTGATTATATGCATTTTGACACTACTTTGACGCAAGAGAACGGGGGTGTAAGCTGTAACGAGCTCATCCAAACTTTCGCTCATCATCAACTTTCTCTCACTAAAGTGGCATTTTAATTTTTAGTAGAGCTCTACCAAATTTTTACAATGGCCGCGTTCCACTGCCCG
The DNA here is from genome assembly GCA_949126925.1 of Cheilosia vernalis. Lineage (NCBI taxonomy): Eukaryota > Metazoa > Arthropoda > Insecta > Diptera > Syrphidae > Cheilosia > Cheilosia vernalis. The sequence goes on along the minus strand of OX421360.1, from coordinate 6,119,129 downwards.
CTAGATGAGCAGCGGCATGTCAAACTCCATATAAAAAAAATTGACATTTTACCATTTGCGCTAGTCGTCTAGCACTTTTTTTGAAATATCCCTTTCAGGGAAATTTCTCAATCTAGCGCAAAACTACCCGCTGCTTTGAGAGAAAAAAAACAAAAAAAACAGCTGTCAATGGAAATCGTTCAAACGTCTACAAAATAAAAACAAAAATACGAAGCCGAGCTGCAATTGTGATGAAATTGGTAATAAGGTAAGTAAAATAGCAATTCCGATATTATTATAGTTTCTATAACATGTACCATTTCTTTTTAAATGCAGTTTGGAAATAATTATGCGACACAAAATTATTTATGAAGGAAAGTCATATGTTTTTGATGCCAACAAGTCAAATGTCATTTTGCCGCTGCCGCTGCCGCTGCCCGAGCGTTCCTTCATCAGGGATATTTTGTGCTAGAAGACTAGCGGGCAGAGGAACGCGGCCAATCTCACCAACTGTCAAAAAATTCCATAAAATGCGTTTGACAAAATTTATAATTTTAAATGGGTTGGGTTCGATATCCCGCTTTTTATAATGCCGAATCTTAAAATCCCGCTATTAAAATCCCGCTTATTATAATCTCGCTTTTTATAATCCCGCTTTTTTAAAATCCCGCTTTCTAAAATCCCGCCTCTTATAATCCCGTTTTTTATAATCCCGTTTCTTATTATCCCGCTTTTACAATCAAAGGTATTTGTTTTATTTTCAAAAATCGCGCGATTTTTTAAAATAAAACAAATACCTTTGATTGTAAAAGCGGGATAATAGGAAAACTAAAACAAATCAAGCAATGAGCGTTTTTTTGAAATGCAGTTTATTTTAACATTTATCATTTTTAGATGAAGTAACAAAATAAGAAATAAATAATATCAAAATACATTTTTAAGTAATAAATATAACAACCTTCAATAATTAAAAAAAAAATATATATAAAGTAATGTTATATGATGATCTGCAAAATGGAACAAAAAAAAAAACTTCAAACCATTTACAGCTGTAAATTTAAGGGTAACACTGTTAGCAAGAGGTAGGTTTTTATGTGCATTATTTATATATTATCTACTATTTTCGCAATGCGTAAAAACAATGTAGAATATGTAAGCAAAAACAAAAGTGTGCTTACCTACAGTTAAAACTAAGAACATTCGTATGCATTTTTGTTTTGGTCGAGTAGGTATTTTTAAATATATAATAATATAATAGAAAAGCGCATATAACCAACATTTATTTTTTTGATAACAATGTTTTGTAAAAAAAACGGGATTAGCGGGCTTTGGCGGGATTTTAAAAAGCGGGATTATAATAGATCGGGATTTTGAACAAGCGGGATTTTAGAAGACGGGATTTTAAAAAAACAGTATTTTAGCAGACGGGATTTTAAAATTTTTTTTTCGGGATTTTTCAAAAGCGGGATTTCAAAAAGCGGGATTCCGATACGCTCCCATTTTAAATAAGGCAAAGGGGTGTAGGTACCCTAAAAGAGTCCATGTTTTCCCCCTGAACTGTTGCATTATTTCAAAAGAAGAAGAAAAGTTAAAACATTTTCCCATGTGTGAAAAGTCAGTCAACTTGAGTGAAAAGAATACAATTTTTGTTCCACATTTCTACTAGACGGCTAGCAGTCAATGGAGCACGGTCGTTGATAAACTTGTTTTCCTACAAATTTCTAACTTTAACTCCGTATTGTTTCCGGTACAGTTTTTACGAGGATGAACATTTCAGCAGCCCCATCTGTCCATCGACCTTAAGTACAGACCTCTTCCGACTATCGTTGTCATATATGGAAAGTATGTTCTCAAACAAACTTAAACGGCTCATAAACGTCGCATAACACCAACTCCAACATACATAAACCTGAAAATACGATGCACAAGGGGAAACTTGCCACCTCCACCCCCATCCTACATACCATCAATTAGCAACTCAAACAACTGTTATCTACTAATGGAATGAATATTCTTATCCGGAAAAATCTACTTGCGCTCACCTGTGTAGCCAACATTTGTGCGTGCATCATTGGAATATTGTTCTGCGATTGTGCCATCCACGCGCCATTCAGTGCCTGCAGCGTGACAGAGAAAGCAAAAAAGAAACAGAAAAAAAGAAACACCCTCGTCAGTTCGCTCTTTGGGGACGAGCCACTCTCGTGTTCAATTTCTCACCTGAGTGGCAGCCGCCAAAGAAGCAGCGTGCAGCCTCTGTGCATTGGCCGCGCCATTTGCCGCCATCTGGGAGTACGCAGCTCCACGCTTCCCGGCCATTTGTTGTGATTGCTGCTGCTGTTGTTGCTGCTGTTGTTGTTGTTGTTGCTGCTGCTGCTGTTGTTGTTGTTGCTGTGACTGTTTGTTTGGGGCTGGGGTGATAATTTTTGGCGGTGGTGCTGAAGGTTGACGCGTCCAATTCACCGAATTATTCGGTCCGGACGATCGCTGAGGGCCAAGGAGCAGATTCGAGTCGACCACTTTGCTGGGCCAATAGTCCTCGAATTCCGTGCCATTGGGAAAGTAACTTTTAATATCTGTCAAACTAATCACAGCCACCGATTCACTGGAGAACAGCTCATTGCGAATCCCTTGAACTTTGCAGCAGAATTTCAAGTATGCCAAATCCCAACCGGACAGGTAGTCAGCCTTTTGCTTGAGGTTCTCTGTTTCGCCCTCGAAGTAGAACAGCGGAACAACTTGCTCGTTGTTGCGCACCGTGTACGGAACGACAGACTCTTTGTTGATGCGGATGAATCCGCACTTCTCGGAGGGTGTCTTGCTGCCGGAGATCAACTTCCGATAGCAGATGTCAAGGAACTGGAAAAATTTGGTCGCGTCGCTCAGACGTACAACCAAATCTTTTAGGGTAAACAAATCACGACCGAACTCGCCGTCGCAGTGCTTGTGATTTATTTCGTTGAACAACCGGCTTTCCGCGTCTGTGATGTAGTAGCTCCGGACACATGTACAACTGCTGTAGATATCCGGGTGTAGGCAGTTCAAATACTTGCCCAGGAGCTTGAACTCGACCATCCGCACGGCGCAGTACTTCTCCGTTTGGCGGTAGATGTACGGAATGTATGTCTTGCCGAATGTCGCCCAGCCAAAGTGACCCTTCTGCGACTCCTCGTCGCAAGGCTTTTTCTCGCTATCCGGTGCCGCGGAGCCGTTGGTAGTCGCGGCGCTTTTCGCACTGCCATTAGTTTGGCCATTTGTTGTGGCTGGGCCGCCTGGTGTTGGTGTCGTGCCTTTCGCTCGGGTCAGGTAGTTCAGAATGTTCGACTGACCATTGGCCAGAGATGGCTGGGGATTGCTGCCCGGAATTCCGCGATTCTGCATCTGTGTGGCTTGTTGCTGCTGCTTGGCCAGATTGGCCTTCTGTGTTTCCAGCATCTTGGCGGCCAATTCCTGGATTTCCGCCTCATCGTGACGCTCCTGCTTGACCGTGACCTGGTAGCCGCTGCCAAGAGTATTGCCTGCCAGTGGCAATGGTTGATTATTGGGGCCGTACACAGCGGTAATTGTGACATCGCTGGCTGCCATTTGTGTCAGCACAGAGTAATCCTACTGGTGTGGGGTAGAGGGAGGGAAGTTTCGGGGAATTTATTGCTATTTTAGGTGTCACACTAAATTAATTCACTAAACACAAATTTTGACATATTTGCTTGGTTGTTTTTTTTCCACCTCTTATTGGGGTTTGCTATTTATTCTTTTTTTTTCACTCTTTGTATGCAGCACGGACACTCGCACTGGAATGGTAATTTTCTTTTAGTTATTGGGCTGCGACGGTTATTGCTTTGTTTACGTTTTGTGGGATATTTATTTTTTTCTTTTTTCTTTTAATTCATCACCGCGAGTCTAACGTGGGAGAAGAATGCAAATAAAATACAAAAAAAGGATTTATTTGGTGTTGTTGGTCGATGTTTCATGTGAGAATTAACGGACCACCGAGCTCTTGCCGTCTTCGCTTTACATAAGAGAGTGTGATCGCCGTTTGATTCTGTGCGAGCAGGAGCCTCGTTGTGTTTCTCAAGTTCCAACAAGATGGTGTGCATTTGTGTGCTATATACTGTGCCGTATATGCGTGCGAACGAGCGAGAGCATCGCAGTGGTTGGACAATGGGCGCGAAAGCGACAATCGCCCCGGGTATATAGTGATGGGAAAATTTCCCTAGCTAGGTATATAAAGAGCTTTGTTGTTGCTTTCTGGGAATTTTGTTGGTTTTTCAATGAAATTTGACTCAAGCGAGGTGGTGTGCGTGATGGAGCAGTGGCAGCGAGAGGAGGAAGCACGACAGAGAGAGAGAAAGAAATCGAAATAGCACATTATTCATATGACGAATATTGGATAGTCTCTTGCGAGGCCCCGCGTCGAAACGAAATATTGGTGCGGTGGCCTTAATAAAAAGTTGTTATACTTATTTTCCCGTCTTTTTTTTTTGTTTTCGTTTTTTTTTTTATTGTTGTTGCTTTATATTGATATGGCTCTTTCTTATGACTGATGTGCTCTCTCCTTCTGATTGATTATTGTTTTTATGTGTGCAATTCAAATTTAATCATAGTTTGATCTGCGCTACCCGTTTCATCCAAAAGTTCGGTCCTTGGACTTGGATGTGGATGCTAAAGGCTGCGAGACCGAGAACCTACCAACAAGCACACACATGCGGATGAATCATGCTGTGCTTGCGGGTTGTGTGGAACAGTGGGTGTGGGTGGAGAAGGGGAGAGCTAATTGCATTAACGAAATTGAATTATTGCTGCGGGAGCGACGACGCAGCGGAAGGGGTGGAATCGGAATGTCGAGTGAAAAAGCGGTAAGATAAGTGAGAAGGGATGCGGGCGGAGGCGAGTCGGGTCGGTCGCTGTGTATGTTTGGTTGGTGTTGAGGAGACTATGCAGGGTGAATGGAAATTACGGACGTCGTGTTGCCGTTGGGATTTGGGTTTTCTTGTTGTACGATTATGTGTGAACTGTGTGAATGCGCATAGTGGATGGAAAATACATAAATTTTTATTTTCTTTGAAGCGTCTTCAGGTGAGTGAATTGAGTAGGTATGTAGGTATGTACCTTACGTATTTTTATTTAAACGTAGAAAGCTTAGCTGTACCTAGGTGTACGTACCTATATATATCTATATCTACTTGTTAATAAAGTTATAGGTTAGGGTCGGTTGGGGTAAATGGGGACAATTTTTGCATTTTTCAAAGACACATTTTTTTCAGAAATTTATAAAATATTAAATTACATTTTTTTTTAACGTTTGAAAGCGGATATCATATTATAAGATACAAGATGTTGCACATATGATTACTTAATCAAGTTATAAGAACCCAAAAAAGACATAGGGCAGTGTTTACATTTACCCCTTCCGTGTTTACATTTCCCCCTTAGTTTATAAAAATACTGGGGTAAATGGGGACAACTAATTTCTGTTCTCTTAGAGCAAGGAGCTCGCCTATGGGGTTAAAGTAAACAGACATGAATTTCTGTTAATTTATTTGCTTGAAAAATTGATTACCATAATGTTTACATTTACCCCACATATGGATATTACCCATCAGAGAAGAATAGAAAATGTACTTAAATGTTATTTTTAAATAAAAACAAATAGATTTTGAATTAAAACAATAGGTATATTTAATCACATTAAAAAGCACATTGATTAGTATGAACAAGGTAAGTACCTATGTAGGATCTAGCTAGAGAAAAATAAGTCTGCGACCTTTACTTTTCTTTTACATCGATGCTTTTCTTAAATTTATTGTAAACACGTGCTTTTGACATATTTAGTGTAGGATTTGGGAGAATTCCAGTTACGTTTTCCAAGAGAACATTGGTTTTTTCAGCCGGCATCAATGCGAAAGTTGTTTTTGTAGTGTCCAAACTTTTTAAAAGCACCACTTCAATTTCCCCGCTTTCTCCACCTGAAGCTCTGCTAAGAGCCTTGCCCTTAACACCCAACGCATGAATGCGGCTGGGATCATGCTGGAATCCGCTTTCGTCTGCGTTAAAAACAAAATGTTCCTTATTTTTTAAATTATGATCGCACACAAAAAACGGGTTTCTGGCATCTTTCCTCAATTTTTGGAGGTGTTCTAGCTTTTCAAGAGTTAACGTGGGATGCCGCTTCATGAAGCCTATATAGCAATCTCCGCCGGGGTATACCGTCCTTGAATTTCGTTTTGATGTCGCTGAATTTTACATATTCTCCCACTAGTATTTTAAGTTCATGTTTGTCAACTGGCAGTTCCATATTAGACCAAATAACAAGGCATTTCAGTATCTCAGCTGTTTCTGGAAGAGATGGTACTCGCCCTGAACCAATAGAATCCAATGACGTCTGCCGGCCTTTGATTCTATGGAATACTACAGACATTGTAGTGTTCCTCAGCTTGGCATGTCATTTTCTTCTGAAATACATCTCTTACCGCGTTTTTAACATCGTCAATATTATAATTAACTTGTGCTCTCTTTTTTTATACATACGCGGCATTTTAAACGCTAGATATATATTACCAAAGAAATAAAACATCAGGAAAATCGACTTTTACATATACCCCAAAAACTTGTTTACATTTACCCCATACGCTCATATTACTGGGGTAAATGTAAACACGCACAAAAACTACAAAGAATATTATAAGAGTGGGGTGTAGTCACAGAAAATGTTTCAATGCACTTTTATTTACATATATAACACGAAAAATTTACTTACGCTTTCAACACAATCAATTTTTTTGTAACAAACAAAAACACTCACAAACTTGAATTTCACTTTTCAGTTAAAGGTTTTTTTCAGGACAAAAATTGCGAACGAAAGCCGAACAAAAACCGAAGGGTATTGCATGCACCGGTGTCGCGACACTCCAAATTCAGATTTTTTTTATGTCAGGGTTCCGAGAACTATATTTAAAATGTGAAAATAACGGCCGTTTACATTTACCCCATGTTTACATTTACCCCAACCGACCCTACCTACCTACTTTTCCTTTTTGGCAGACAATTTAAATCTAGGTATACCTACCTAGGTATAGGTAGGTATCAAATGAAACAAAAACACTAATTCAAGGTTAGGTTCCTACCTGTAACTAGCAAAACAAGCTGAAAATTTCTTAACTTTTGTTGTTAAAGCCATATAGGTATGTACCTACCTATACCTACCTACCTACATAACTACCTTTTATCTGTTCTTTGGCCTCCTGATCCTGAGTAGTACCGCTCAACTTGGTAACATTTAAGACTTCGAAGTTCTGTCTCTATTCTCCATTTTTATATGAGGTTAAGATTTATTTAATGCGAAAATAGGTAGGTATATACCTACTAGGGAAATATGTGCAATAATATAAAAGATGTGCAGCCTTAAACATTAAGAAATTGTAATGATTTTAAACTGCCTAATGTTAAATGTACCTATGTTTACAAAATTCGTTGATTTATAAAGGCTTTAAATCTTTGGCAACAAGAAAAAACAGCATACCTATAAGTCATGTTTAGCCACTTTTCAGGAGCGCAGGATTTGCCTGCATCTGCATATGGGGGAAGACGACTTATCTGTGTTTTTTTCCTGATCCATAACAGCAAAAATATGACATAGCTACCTAGAGCAGGGTACGTACATCCGATAGGTAGTAACATTAACTCAATTTTGATATGAGTCGACTTGTGCATGGATTTGCATCCAGGGAACGTAAATAAGTTATCAACCAACCTCTACAACCCATATAGATATAGAGGACTCCAAGCTATCCCTGTAGTAGATAGCCGTGGGACCAACATCTAAATGAGACATGAAAACAACAATAAGAAGCGAAAACTTGGAACAAAATGTGCCAACTTCTGTTCAGAAGTTACAGAGCCAATTAAAGAAAATAATATGACAGGATCTTTTACATGTTTCATGCGATACGGCGTGTAAGGTGTAAGTGACAGCGCTTGAAATGCAACAGATCAAGGCTGGTACTGGTACCTACGCAGTTAAACTGAAATCTAAAGTTTTCAGTAGACGAAGAGCAAGTCATCAGGAAAAGTATATAGCAAAATAACGAAATCGTCTGCGAAATCATAAGATGCAATAAAATGTAATCAAACGAAACACAATTTGACAGAATAGGCGGCCAGCCATGTTTTTATGGATCTGTTTCTCTTTCAGTTTTGCGTAGGTAGCTTAGAGAGCAACGTAAACTTTTTGTGGGTTTTTCCGTAATGGCGGTGGCGGAAAGGGTTAGGCGGATTCTATTAATTGGGTGAGTGATATCGCGAACTGACAACTTCCAATATTTCCTGTTCTTATATCGCTTTAGCTTCCCCATACGCAACCTTTTTAGCAACTTTTTAGGTAGGTAGGTAGCGAGAAGAATGTCGGATGAGAACAAATTACAACAGCGTGATCGTTGTGCAACAATTTGGTACCTTTTTTGAGGGCACTGATACAATTTGTTGTTCCTTTGTTCCTTTTTCTTAGTTAGAAAATTCACATTTTAGGACTATTGACATGAGTCACTTCAATCATTGTTAAGGTTAACTTCGATAGAATTTTTTCATTTGTGGGTTTGTGGATCGCGACTGTTTTATGATTATTGTGAGCAAAGTGTGACAGTTCGCTGCAAGAACTGTCAATTGCTGATTATATGTTAGATTAATTTAATTTAATGCTTTGGTGGATAAAAATCAATTTTCAATTCATAAATACAAATAAATTCATTTGTTCATGTTAATACCTACTTAAAAAGTTTTCAAAAACTGTGATTTTAAAATGAATATGTTTAAAATATAACGAGGTTCTCCATCATAGTGTAAAGCTGGCTAAAAATGTGTTAAATATTGGGAAAAAATACTCAATTTAGCGTCAGAAAAGGGCACATTTTTCTTTCATCGACCCTTTTTTAGGGGCGTTTTAAAACTAAATTGAACGAGATCTTAAAATAAGATACAAAAATGAGTTGATATACCTACCTAATTTATAAACAGTACTCAATTAATTTTTTATATATAAGGTTTTCATTTTAAAACTTTTGATTTGAAAACGAATTGCATCTAAAGAACGTATAGCTTACCCGCAGAGCAACCTTGAAGACATCTAATTCGAATGTGATTTTGGTTTTATTTATGAAAGAAAAATTGTGCGAGAGTGATCTATTTACAGTCTATATTGTTTTACAAAACTAAAATGTATAACCTTTCTCTAACAATCGGGGAGATAGTTGCAAAATTCTGAAAAGTAGCAAAAAAAGATCGGTGAAAGAAAAAAGTGTCATCTCATAGGTATCTCTAATTCAAGAATTTTCGCAAAATATTTAACAATTATTGGCTCTCCTAACACTATAATCGTGTTCTGATAAACAGCAGCGTTATATTTTATAGAAATTTATTTTGAAATCACAGCGTTTCTAAAATTTGCAATGTTCCTTTTCAAAAAAAGGGAAAAGTAGCAACAAATTGTATCAGGGTCCTCGAAAAAGTGCCATTGACAAATGGCCACGTTGGTCACAGCGCGCGGCTTACTCACACATTCAATCCCGATTCGGATCGTTCCCTACCGCGAAAAAAGCCGCACAAAATCAAGGCACAGAATTCACTACAGAACGAAAAAACTGTAAAAAGAAACTTACTTTTGTAGTTCAGTTTCTGTTCCTTATCACTTCGTACCTTTAAGGGACAACCTTCTGCCCTTCATCGATACTGCAAAAGCAATAGCATGGAGTTTAGTTGTAGGTTTACCGACGTATTTATTAAATGCCCTTCGTCTCTACGATGTTCTGTATTTAAACTTTGTATGAAGATCTACACAGCCTTTACGTGACTTTCCTGAAATTAGCCGTGTTTTTTTTAACTTCGATCTCAGCAAAGCAAAGTGATGTAGGGTTTTCAGCACGCTAGAACAACTATTGCGACTCTCGAAGTGTCAATTAGAGCGTAGTTGTTACAATTGTGTGCTGAAAATCCTACTTTACTTTATAAATATTTTGATAAACTATTATAGTAAACACTGAAATCTATTACTTTTTAGCTATGATAAATAACTGGCACAATTCCTAAATGTCTTCGAAGGGACTGATGAAATATCAACCTGCAATCTATGTGTCTTCCTTTATCCATATTCCTTGTCCAATTCCCAAAGTAACTTTACTTAAGTTCCAAAAATCTTTAAAAACACATTTTCCTGCATAATTACATTTTAGAGGGTGCGTAAAGATAAATAAATCTACACTGGGTCTATAAATAAGGTATGTTATAAAGTTCCTTAAGTTAACCCCTTCGGCACAAATTATTTGAATTTTCTCACACTAGCATATGAGATTTATTAGGTCTATTTTAAAAAACGTTAAGAATATTGACCCATGTCATTTTGTAGGTAACTCTTGTAAAATCTGTGTAGTATTGTTTTTTTTTTTTTTTTTTTTTGTTTGTCGCGTGTCAGTTGACACGAAGAATAAACCCATTGCCAGCTAAAAAACTTGTAAGAAAACAAAGCCGTTTTAATATCTATTGTACAAGTGTTTGGGACGCTAATTTTCTGACACTATATATCGTCGCTAAACTGGCAAAAAAACATGCATCCTACTAATTACTTTTGACACGACAATGTTGTCAGATTAACCATCTGTCTGCCGTACGACGCGACGTTTTCTATTCGTTTTCATCTCTAAGGAACTGGCGTTATTTTTCAATTAAAACAAAGTTGGAATAGTGGTCGTAAATTAAATAATATGTTCCGTCTGGCGCCATTAAACCGAGAAACAAAAATAAGCCCTTCTCGTTTGTGCGATTTGTTGAGCATTAGATGGACGAACTCGCAGAACACCAACTAGATAAAAATTATAATGATAACGTCATTTGAATATGTACCAACACTCAACACATAGGTAATCAGAATGGTTTTTGAGAACGGAAATAAACTGTGCTCTAGAATCTAGATGGTGTCAGTTGTCAGTGCGAAGTTTCGACCTTTCAATTCTGAGAAATCGCACAAAGAATTGAAGAAACAAATGCCGACGGAGTTGAAGGTCATCATGGGGTACTTATGCAATAACATAGTTCATACGTCACGTGTATATTCATTGAGAATGTTGTAACAAATTGTTATTCTAATTTAAGAAGTTACAGATAAATGCCATTGTGCATAAATATATGCTGTCAAAGAGAATGTCTACGCACTGACTGTATATTACACTTGCGTCCAAAAAAATTCACCTCGCACCTCGCATGCGTCAGGTTCTGACCAGAAAATTGCGATTACATGTCACTGTAGCTCCCATGGCATGGGATAAGTCATAAAAAGATGACTCAAATGCTTAGTCATTTTGAAACTGGTTGGTATGTCCAACTTATGGTTTACTGTCTAAATTGCAGCGCAGTTTGCATGGGTTTTGTTTGGTCTGTAAAAGAAAAGTCAACAAAAAATAGAGAAAGTTAAAACGGATACGAACAAGACTATGTACATTTCTTACGATCGTGTCAGTTGTTTCTATGAAAAAGGTCGAATTCTGTTTTCTTTAAATGTGTAGGAATTCAACACGTAAACAGAAGTGTAAAAAAGAAAACTGCTCAAAACTTCAAAATTTTCAATTCATGTAATTAATTTCAGTGTCTAGTCTAGACTATACAAATACCAAATTTTTAATTATTCTTCTTCCCTTTGAGAACCTTTTTTATAATCCTTTTGTCCCATATTTGTCTGGTAAAAATCTACCTGCAAGATTTCGGCTGCAAAGTAGTACAGTTTCTATATATTTTTAAACTGCTAATACCCATTCAATTGCAGGATAACGCACCGAATTAGTGTTTGACGCCTTTCCTCGCATAATAATCTGGGCAAGGGCTCTTATTGAATTGGTCAGGGCACATACCTGAACAGAGCCTGAACCGACCGTTTCACGGTGTCTACAGGTAGCCAAAATCATAGGCTAAAATGCAAATGTACATTAGAACATTGTGAATGTTATGTATTGAACACACCCCACTTCGATGTCAATTATAAACGTATATATACCCTCAAAGGAAAAACGAACATCCTTGGCAAAAAAAGTTTTGTTTGGAAGGGCGCATAAAAACAGCAGAATTAATTTGTTTGTTATCTAGAATATGTTATTATTGAAAGTTCATATAACTTTTGCTATGATACTCTATATACCAGTCTTATTCAAAGCCGTTTAAAAAATGTAAGCTTGGACAGACCTTCAAACTAAGTTTTTCACTCTCTTATTTAACACAAAATATAAATCAACCTCTTTGAGCCTTGGCTTCTTTTAGCTCTGAGAACATAACATAGTGCGCGGTAGAGGTCTCGGTGGATCTGGGACGTCACCAATACAAGCGGTCTTTGGTTGCATTTACCTCCTTTATACCACATTTAAAAGGGACCATATCAAAACTATATAGAGTAGAGACAAGGGCATTGCTCAGAAATTAAAATTTTCATTAGTAGAAAAAACACACATTTAAAAAAAAAATGTCACTTAACCCCTTCTACATCTAAAAGCTTCTGTAAACGCCCAGGCTCAACAACAACGTATTTAAATTCGCTCTTATTACGAAATTTAATACCGTGATTTTTGACGGTTGGGCAACACTTGTCTTCAAAGTGACAGGAGGATTTATTTAGCTAATGCCCGAGAGCCGAGATAAACGTGGCTTTCTCAGCATTAACATTAAACCCTACAGTTAGCGGTGTTCTGTCAACTACCTATTCATATTTGTTTATTGGTAAAGTGATTTTGAAAAGTGTGGAGTCTTTGCGTAAACTGTTAGACTAAAGTTAATTAGTGGTAAGGTCGAAATTTACATCCAAATCGAACATTTGCTTTCAAGCTTCAAAGTCAGGGTACATTCAGACCTCTGTCAAGCACGATAAAGCGGACCCAGCGTTATACCATGTTCCCACCAACGTGATTTAGCTAAATCCACTTTATTTAGCTAAATCATCTCATAAATTACGTGATTTACCATACATTTTCGTGATTACTAATTACGTGATTTAAACGTGTTTAATTTTTAATTACGTATCTGCCATCGCAAATCCACACAAAATAAAATCGAACATACCTGCAGCGGTTTCAATCCAATTCAATGTTATTCAACAAACAAAAAAAAACAACACAAATGTCAAAAATATTATCCCAAATTCAATTTTCTTCGTGTTTCGGTGTATTTTGGTATTTTTATTAAGTACAATAATCATAAATTGTTTTATTTTTGGCAGAGGTGTGATAACAAAAGAAAAACAACGAAAAAAAAAACTACCCTCTTTAAACTGGGAAATAAAACGCTGTTTTCTTCGAACGATGTGTCCGGCTTTTTTTCTTCTTGCTTTATTTTTCGCGGTGCCTTTCAGAATGCCATCCAAGATGGCCGCCCTCCTTCTTCCTCCATCTTCACATTTCTTTTTTTTGCCTTTAAGTTGGCTACAGTTAATACTATGTACATAATGTTCGATTATAGATGGCGCTCTCCAATACTGAAGAGTAAGTTACATTTATAAATATTTGGCCTTACAACTCGGCCAATCTGACTTTATGATCGACCTCGATCATGAGAGGAAAGAGACTGAATATAAACAAATAAAAAACTAAGAATAAATTAAATAACAATCATTTTGAGCGCCACTCCAATATACGTGTCCTAAATTTCATTGTGTTGCCTATTAGTTGTTAGTGATTTTAAGTCCCGTCTTCAAGTTCGGAGTTAACCATTTTCTCATTCGAATGGCTTCTACAACATTGTTATAGGGTAATTGTGTTAATTGACAGTTATCGATATCGGTAATTACATAACGGTCGTTCGGTAGAATTTTTTGTATAATATAAGGGCCTCGATACTTTTGAACAAATTTTTTATTGGTTCCGACCGTTGTATCAATATGTTTTACTACCACGAAGTCGCCGACCGCATATACCTTAGCCGGCACACTATGCTTTAAAAAATACTGTTCGTTATATTCCTGAGACGTATTTATAGCGATCGATGCCTTTAACCGAGTAGTGGGTAGGTCACGTTTTACAACTCGACCGGTCTTGTCGCTTAAATATTCCGACAGTTCATCGACAATCACTCCGCGCTGATCTATGCCGAAAAGCAGTTTGCTTGGTGTCTCTTTCGTTGAACTGTGTACCGTGTTATTGATTGCATGTTCTACTTGAGTTAACTTGGTGGACCAGTCTGCGTGATTTATGGGTTCACTGACTTTACTAAGCATTGCCTTAATTACTCTGTTTAGTCGTTCAACTTGCCCGTTGGCTTGTGGGGATGCTACGGCGACTTTTACATGTTCTACATTGTTCCTAAGTAGGTAGCTGCTGAATTCTAAAGAGGTGAAACAGGAACCGCGGTCAGAAATAATGCGTCTTGGTCGGCTGTAGTAGCTGAAATACTTATCTAACGAGGAACATACTTCTTTCGTGCTGGTCGAATTAACAGGATACAGACGCACAAATTTCGTGAAGGCGTCGATAACAACTAAGATGTGCTTACGCTTAGAAGATACGGAGGGTAACGGTCCGAAATGGTCTATATGAACTGTATCAAAAGGAACAGGTTTTTTTGGAATGCTGTACATATTATGGTCATTTGACCTAGCAGGCGCGGAGTACAGGATGCATTTGATACAGTTTTGTATAAATCCTTCAATTTTTTTCTTCATACTAGGAAACCAATAATTATTTCTTATCTGATGGTAGCATTTGTCAACTCCTAGATGACCAATCTTTTCGTGAACCATACGTATGACATTATCCTGCATTTCGGCAGGGACATAAAGCAACAACATGTTTAGATCTGACTTACGGAAAACCAATCCATCCTGCATTTCGTAGTGTTGAAGCGCTTCTATTTCTAACTTTTCGCGTAATTCTCTAATGTCAGGGTCTCGATTTTGTGCCACTTGAACGTAAAAGTCCACTTCTTCACCGCTCAAGGCGGCAACAACATTACATCGGCTTAATGCATCCACATGACCCATGGATGCACCGCTTCGATGTTGTACAGAATAGTCATAGTTTTCTAGCTCTAAAGCCCATCTAGCGATTCTGGGATTTACCTGCTTTTTGCCCAACGTCAGCGTTAGAGAGTTGCAATCAGTGATAATCTTAAACGGTATACCCTCTAGGTATACTCGGAAACGTCGCAACGAGTAAATTATAGCCAAAGTTTCCAGCTCAAAGCTGTGGTATTTTGTTTCAGCTGCAGTAGTAGTCTTTGAAAAATACGCGACTGGGTGAAATTTTCCATCTTCCTGCCGCTGCATTAACGCTGAGCCAAACCCATGGCTACTGGCATCACAGTGCAATTCAGTTTCCCTATCTGGGTTATACACTGCTAACACCGGGGCTGACACTAACTTATCGCGGAGTTGTCTGAAAGCCTTTACACATTCGTCCGTAAACTCATACCTAATTTCTTTCCGCATCAAATCTAAAAGTGGTTTAGCAATTTTTGAAAACGAAGGAACGAAACGGCGGAAATATGAAAATAAACCTAAACACCTTTGCAACTCATTTTGGTTCTTAGGCATGGGATACTGCTTTATGCTTTGTATGTGTGCATCCGTCGGCCGTATCCCTGATGCATTCACCGAATATCCTAAATACTCGAGTTTGTCATAGCCGAACCTGCACTTGGCCATCCTAAGCTCGAGCCCCTTCATATAAATGCGGCGCAAAACCTCAATAAGTATTTCCAGATGAGAATCGAAATCGGAAGTAGCAATTAAAATATCATCCAAATAGATGATAAGCTTGCCTGCTTCAATCAAATCGTGGAATATTTCATGCAAAAATCGTTGGAAGGCTGCCGGAGCATTTTTCAGGCCGAATGGCATCCTTAGGTACTCATATTGGCCTTCCGGTGTTACAAAAGCAGTAAGTGGTACTGAATTTTCCTCCATAAGTACCTGATTGAACCCCTCTTTTAAGTCAAGTAAGGTAAACCAGCGCTTACCCCCTAAGAACTCGATGCAGTAATCTATCAACGGTAATGGATAATTATCCCGAATAGTCTTTTTATTAAGCGCGCGATAGTCAATGCACAACCGCAAGCTACCATTTTTTTTTTTTTACAAGTACTATCTGCGAGGCATACGGTGATTTACTATGTTGAATTATTTTTCGCTCTAACATATCTTTTATTTTGCTTCGTATTTCCTTTCTCTCAAATACAGACAGTGGTCTCGGAGAACAGTGGAAAGGTGTATCATCAGTCAAGTTAATTTTCATCCGATAATTGTGCGGAGTGCACTCAATATCGGTCGGGTTCAAGTAATTACAATCAATAACAGCCCTAACAGCTTCAGTCTGACGCTTATCTAAACACGGACAAATATGGACTTCAGGCTGTACTTCAGAGGGATCGACCGCGGAAACTTCAAAAATAAATTCGTCGTCGCAGTGTGCCGGCAGCGGATCAAGAGTCGGCGAAATCGAGTCATCATTGATTTTGTTCATTTTTATACTCCACGGCGGAATTGACAGCGGTGTCGTCGGGTTTTTAAAATCACTAACAATACCTAACTTATTCAAGTTAAACGCATCCTGACCAACAAATTGTTTTTTATTTAATTGAAAATTCTCTTCGATTGACAAATTCGCGGTTTTTGTTGTTTTTAATCGGCTTAAATGAATGTTGAAAGTTCGCAAAAAATTTCGTCCCAAAATTAGTGGTAAATTCATTACGTTATCTGGAAGAATCCAAAGTGAAATTTTTTTTTTCTCGTTTAAAAATGTAATAAAGCATTGTATTATACCATATGAATAGAGTTTGGTTCGACCGATTCCATAATATTTAGTTTCTTTTAGTAATTTCGGCACTCTAATGTTACTTGGAATTATGGAACGTCTAATGAAATTAGTTGCGCTACCGGTATCAAGGAGAGAAAGACAATTTGTTAATCTGACGCATCCAACCTGATCACAATTATTAAAGGCAACACTTACGGTTTGCATGGCGCTGATGGCGCCAGCCAATTCTTCTTCACTGTCAACATCTTCTTCAGCTAAAGCCTTGGTAACAGCAGCGACAATTTTCTGGTGCTTTCGTTGAGCCTTCGGGCAACTGTGATGAAAATGGCCGACTTCATTGCATATGAAGCAAGCGTTTACTGGTCTGACTGGTTTTGTGCAGCTGCTCTTGAAGTGACCAAATTGAGAGCAGTTGTAACAGCGGACTTCGGAAAGCTCCTTTGCTTTTGTAGTGTTGACACCGGACATCGGACGCTTGTGCATTACTGCGGTTGATTTGACTGCGGTTGCTTTGGCGCGTGCCAGATAAATATTTCTCTTCTCCTGGTATCGGTCCAATTTCGATAGCAAATCGGCGAACGTTTCGACGTCATTAATCAGGTTGATGTTAGCACTGTCATCATCAAACCCATCAATTATGAATGTAATCATTTCAGCTTCGGGGATGGAAATCTTGGCGGCGAGTGCTTTCATCGAAATCACGTACTCCAAACACGTTTCATTAGTTTTTATGCGTCGCTGTTCTAACTGCCTGTAAATATCTCGGTGCGTGACCTGCCGCCCAAAAGTTTCGATGAGAGCGACTTTTAACTGCTGATAGTCGACGACACCCAAGGTACCAAGGAATTCTTTTGCAGTTTCCTTAAGCAGTCGACGTACACCTAGACACATTTCGTTCGGTGTGAATCCACGTGTTGCAGTGTATTGCTCGAACTCTTGAAACCACTTCCTAATATCATAGTGATTCCTTCCTGTAAATGCATTCAGTGCATTTTCCAGATGATCGAAGTTAACTCCATGATGGTTGAAACTGTCGGTGGAATGTGTTTCTCTGCCTTCCATTCTGCGAATTTGTTCTTGAAGTTGCATTACCTCGTGACGCATACGCAAAATATTTAACTGCGCCTCCAATTGTCGAACCTCTTCGGGGATACCCGGTGAGATTGAATTCAGTGTGGTTGGATTTCTCACATCGGTTTGGTCGTCGGGAGCTTCTGCGGCGGAGTCTGCATCTACGGCTTCACTGGACTGATTTTCTACAGCGGTCGGAGGATGGTTCAATGGCGTGTCCTCGTATAAAGGCCGCAATTGCGCAATAGTGGCACTTGTTGGGAACTCAACTCCAGCTAATGTTAGTGCGTCCACCATTGCTTTTCGTGTTGCACGTGTGTTCATTTTTCTTTTTATTATGTTTATAACGTTTATCAACTGTTTTATTCTGTTGTTTTAAGTTTATTACTTTATTTTTCGGGCTAGACCCCACATCTGAGTTTTAAACTGGGAAATAAAACGCTGTTTTCTTCGAACGATGTGTCCGGCTTTTTTTCTTCTTGCTTTATTTTTCGCGGTGCCTTTCAGAATGCCATCCAAGATGGCCGCCCTCCTTCTTCCTCCATCTTCACATTTCTTTTTTTTGCCTTTAAGTTGGCTACAGTTAATACTATGTACATAATGTTCGATTATAGATGGCGCTCTCCAATACTGAAGAGTAAGTTACATTTATAAATATTTGGCCTTACACCTCTCCGAAGTGGGCGAATTCTTTCTGCTGGATGTCAAACTAAATCACGTAAAATTCGGTGGAGACGCCTTTCGTGATTTATAAATCATATGAGCTAAATCTTAAACTTAGACCATACGTCCATACCACACACTTTCGTTCAACGTTGATAATCGATTCAGGACCCAAACCTTTCTCAACAGATGGCTTCCCTATTTATTACTTTATATACGAAACATCCAAAACTAGCTTACCGCAGATAAAATGGTTGTTCAACGAGAATGACGCTCCTATCTTGCTTTCGAGGACAACTCTTCTTAGTACTTTTCTCTGTTTATTAAGGTGGAAACCCGTTTAAGGGATTGACACGACAATAATGCAGCCTCATCTGTTGGAATTGCAATGCATTTTTGAATGTTTCTGACGTAACAAGATCAATTACACAAAAGTTCATCTGGTCAACTTAGCTCTGTAAACTTTGTGAGTTTATTCCACGCCTTGCGAGTATACACACCTAAACGTACTTGTTGTAATGTTCTTCTCAGCAATTACTCATTATCATGTATCTGCGGGTGTGTACATAAGGTATATTCTTATACATAGCCTAGGGTGACTTGTAATTCCCCAGAGTGTCTTCACTCCAAAACAAAGAATTTTCTAGTATTTTATTTTTGTTTCATTTTTATCGATCTACTACTACGTAATTTATCTTTCAGTTTATATTTTTATGATTTTGACTCATCCGCAAATGGTTTTTGTTTAGCACAACTGTAGTGTTGTTGGTGGTTTTGGTAATAAAATCAACATGGCATTTCCTCAAGTCGACCGTTAGTGGCAGATGACATAATTTCCTGTTTATATATATACTTTGTGATATATATAGGCTACGCATATGAAATGCATTTGTGTTGGTGTCCTTGGAAATCGATGATTTGAACAATGGTGCATCATCTTTGACCTGAAGGATTATTTTCATCTTCTCTTTGTCAAACTTGGAAGCAGCTGTGCTAATCCGAGTCTATACTTGCACAAGATACACCCCGAAGCTCATAATACATAGCTCTATATCACAATGTCGTAAAGTAAATGAATTTATGGTCGAATCCATCTATTTATTGATCTCCATGGAGATTGTTTTGCGCCACGCGTACGGGAAATAATGTATACCTTCTACGTCACTGTCTGGAAAAATTATTTCAGTCACACGATTACATCGACTCATACACTGAATGAACTTGTGTGTATCCTTAGAAGTGCTCCCTCTGGAGAGTAGGTCATGCGAAGTTAATCGGATACAATGTCTAGATAGGTATAGGTATAGCTGTATGCACGTAAGTCGTGCGCTAAATTTATCGCTTAAATTTATAGCGTACCTATAGCTACTGAGAATATGGATACAAGACACATCTAGGTATCTACCGCATAAATGTCAGAATAATTTGAGCGATGAAAAAGTGGTAGGTACCTAGATGCACTTCTTATATAAAAGCAGTGTGTGTGTGTGTTCCTATATTTCACGTCAAAAATGTTACGCCATTTTTTTTCTCCCGTATTAATAAACAATAATGTGCACAAGAAAGTTAGCTAGCAGACGTCAATTAGCATAACAAATTTGACATACCTGCTGATTAACCAGTTGATAAATTTTACGCAGCGTTTATTAATACTTAATTAGATAAATCGCATTTCATTGGGTTAAACTGAACTTTGCCAAAAGCACCTAATTGTTGCGTTAAATATCGTGTCGGCAATGCAGTTCGGTGAAACGTTTGCCCGATATAATAATGCGATCCTAAATGATGGAGCCGCGGAACAACAGCTTGTTGACAAACACTAGAAGTATTTGAATTGTGCCACTGTTTTATCACGATTTTCCTTTAAGTGACAGTTGTTAAAATTTAGGACTGCGACAAAACTTCCTTTTAAAATAGCGTTTCTTCGTTTTTACCGACAGTACTTGCACTTTAGCGTTGTTTTCTAACGCCTACAACTTTGGACAAAGGTCATTCCAGATGTCGAAAGGAAATGTTATACTGTCTTAGAGATGGACAGATATAAGTAATTTATAGACGAAGTCTACCTATAGGCTCTACTTTTACCTGCCATTATAGTTTTGGCGTTGTTGAAGAATATCAATTGTTAATCTCGTAAAGCGTAGACGGCCTTATACCATGTTCCCACCAACGTGATTTAGCTCATGTGATTTATAAATCACGAAAGGCGTCTCCACCGAATTTTACGTGATTTAGTTTGACATCCAGCAGAAAGAATTCGTCCACTTCGGAGAGGGTAGTTTTTTTTTTTGCGTTGTTTTTCTTGTGTTATCACACCTCTGCCAAAAATAAAACAATTTATGATTGTTGTACTTAATAAAAATACCAAAATACACCGAAACACGAAGAAAATTGAATTTGGGATGATATTTTTGACATTTGTGTTGTTTTTTTTTTTGTTTGTTGAATAACATTGAATTGAATTGAAAGCGCTGCAGGTATGTTCGATTTTATTTTGTGTGGATTTGCGATGAAAGATACGTAATTAAAAATTAAACACGTCTAAATCACGTAATTAGTAATCACGAAAATGTATGGTAAATCACGTAATTTATGAGATGATTTAGCTAAATCAAGTGGATTTAGCTAAATCACGTTGGTGGGAACATGGTATTAAGCCAAAGCACAAATGCTATAGATCTATAGGTCTTCCTTTGTATTGTTCAGAAGCTCAAATTTATGCTAAACAAATAGTTGACGCAAAAGGTCCATATAGGACCCTCGGCCTAGCTTTTCACAATTTATCCCGCTTTCTTCGGGAAGTTTTACTCTCGGATGTTTGTCGGACATTTGAAACAGGTGACAAGGTGTTAAATAACATGCGGTTTTCGGTGGACGCTTTATAGTCCACCACAGTATAACAACCTCAACCAGATCTCGCATATACATTTCAGAAATGTTTAATTCGGTTCCATATAAGGCGTCGGACCATAATCATTTTATGGCTGTCCATAATTTTAAACCCTTTCCTCATTTGTCCTTTCAAATGACTCTAAACTGAATTGATTAAATCAAGCACTAATATAAGTTCCCAATTGAACCCAGTGATAACCAAAGTGAAATGATAGATTTTAGCCACGATATCTGTAAATTTGAACAATATTTGTAACAGCTCTAAAGCAAGTGTTGAAAAAGTATTCAACGGAGGGTTCCTAAATGCTGTTTTTGAGTCAAAGAACTCGTTACAAATGTGTACCCTGCAGGTGGTAAGAACAGTGTTATAGCCAGATATCTGAATAAAGATTTATAAGAATCTACAGAACTTAATGCAAATGCGCTGTTTTTTTTAACCCTCCATCCCAGAGAATGACCACAACCATTTATCGCTTTTGCCGCTACCCTCCATATTTTGCCTTAAACAATCAAAATAAGAGGTTTCCATTAGGAGTGGGGTCTTTCACAATGATAGCTTCGAAGTCTGACAGATGTTAGTTCTGATTTGTCTTAGTTATATTGGCTTAGATTTAATTTTATGAAAAGCTAGTGTGGAAATCTTGGCAAGAATTTCGCGATACAGTACCCAGAAGATAATGACATTGTGTAGATCGGGTCTGACGTAGATGTTAATACAGTAAAACTCGCTTATGAGAAACAGCAGTCTTCCTTTCCCTTAAACGGGTTTTTCACTTAAACAAAGCCCGCTTAAGTGGAAAAAAAAATCACTTAAGCGTAGTCCGGAGAAGTGAAAACAAAATTTTACTAAGCTGGTTTAAAAATTCCATTTATCTTTTAGGGTGGCCTCGAAAAAATTTGGACTTTTGAGAGCAAAATCAAAAAGTTTGTTTACAAAACGAATGACATCCGAAATGAGAAAAAAGAAGTGAAAGGAAACGTTCGGATTCATAGTTTAGTAAGTCTGACAGCTGTCTGACTAGATGAAGGTATATCAGTTTTTATTGGTACAGAGTGATCACGTGTATAGTTTTTGCAGTTGACGTTTATGGAGGGGAAGCCGACAAATCTAGTCAGGAAAATCCTGCCTCATACTCAGTTGACATTTCGAAGTGTCAAAAATTTAAATTCAAAATAAACCGCGAGCAAAAAGAAAAAAGAAAAATTACAAAAATCAAAATGCGGGTTCTTGTTTCCAAAAATGGTGTGCAGTATGTTATAGATACAACTGAAGAGATATAACCAAATAATAGCAGGTAAATGCAATAATAAATATAATTTCAAAGAAAAAAATTATCGAAGATAAAATTTCAGATTAAGATTTTGCTGGCCATTATTTTGATGCTGTTCTTCACAGTCACGGAGGAATGGACGAAATTAGTGGTACGTATCTTAATAATGTTACATTCAGGCTGGGATTCGTAAAGATAAAACACTATTCCGTTTAACTTCTCTAATAAAATTCACTTTTATTACACTTTTATCGACTATTCTAATATTTCACTTATAAAGTACCAGAACACTATTACTTAAACAATTCTTTAACGTTTCAAACCAATCACTTAATTTACTCTATTACTTTTCACTTATTTATCTTCACAAACTATTACTATCTCGAACTTTAACCAATCACTGTTATAAATCAACTGTCTCGCCCTCTTCTAAAAGCTGTCCTTTTATACCCGCTCCGCCATCTGACGAGAACTTTCTAGCTAATTCTAAGTGGTTCTAGAACAAGGTTCAGTGGTGACAGATTCCAGTCTCCAATTGGAAGTGACACTTGAGTGGAACTTGTTTTGTGACTTTAAGGCCTGGTTTCACCAAACTGTCTAAGGCCTGGTTTCACCAAACTGTGACTAAGGGCTTGTTTCACCACTTAAGTTACACGATACCTTCCACGCCACAATATCCCCCTCTTAAACTTGTTCGTCCCGAACAAACTCGTTAACATTTTCCCCATTATAACGATGAAGACGATCCACATGAACGACTTTCAGCTTGCCTCTTCCTCGTTGGATGCGATAGACAACGTCGTTGATGCGCTTTACGATTGTATAGGGCCCTTCCCAGTCTTGTTGCAACTTAGGCGATAAACCTTTCCTTCGATGAGGGTTGTATAGCCATACCAGATCTCCTTCCTGGAATCCTGTAGTTGTCGTTTTAGTATCGTACCTTGTTTTCATGCGGTCACTGGCTATCTTAATCTTATCCCTAGTGTCTCGATGCACGTCCCTGATGATATCCCTGAGGTCTGTAACGTATTCCTCCTCATTCTTGGGCTCTTCGCATGGATATCCAAACATCAACTCGCTAGGTAGGCGGACTGTTCGACCAAATAAGATTTCAGATGGAGTATGTCCTGTGGTGTTATGCACTGCTCCTCGATAAGCCAATAAAAACATGGGAATCTGCTTATCCCAGTCTCTCTGGTCTTCGCCAACGACCTTAGAGAGGTGTTCATTCAGTGTCCTGTTGAAGCGCTCCACCATCCCATCTGATTGTGGATGAAGCGGGGTTGTCCTTGTCTTGTGAATCCCGAGTAACTGGCACACTCCTTGGAAAATCTTCGACTCGAAGTTCCGTCCTTGGTCTGAATGCAGTTCCATTGGTACACCGAATCTGCTTACCCAGTTATTGACGATTTGCTCCACCACGGTTTTAGCTTCTTGATTTGGAATAGCAAATGCTTCAGGCCACTTACTGAAATAGTCCATAACAACGAGGATGTAACGATTTCCATTGTTTGTTTCAGGAAACGGTCCCGCAATATCAACTGCTATCCTTTCGAAAGGGGCTCCAACATTGTATTGATGCATTTTGCCACGGACTTTCAGTCTCGGACCTTTGCTGGCCGCACATGTAACGCATTTCCTACACCAAGTTTCAACGTCCTGCCTTGAATGAATCCAGTAAAAGCGTTCCCGCACTTTTTCGAGCGTTTTATTGATTCCCAAGTGGCCTCCAGACACTCCATCATGCAATTCCCTGAGCACTTCCATTACCTTTGACCTGGGTACAACAAGCTGTATTACGAACGACTTTCCATCCGGGCTTTCCCATCTTCTTTTTAGAATGCCGTCTTGTACGTGAAGGGAGTCCCACTGCGCCCAGTATGCCTTCAGCTCGGGGCTCCTATTGGATATCTCCTGCCAGTCTGGTTTTCCCTCATGCTCCTTCCAGGCGATAATCGGTTCGATATCCGGATCTTCCCTTTGAGCCTCCCGTATTTCCCGCGCACTCCAGCCACCAATGGGCATAGCTCTCACCCTTTGAACGGACGCGACATCTTTTTCCTCGTGTCGTAAGCAATGTTTGCAATTTGCTTTGCACGGTCGACGGGAGAGAGCGTCTGCATTAGAGTGAAGACTTCCCTTTCGATGTTGTATTTCGTAGTCGTACACCTGCAGCCGTTCGATCCACCTTGCGACTTGGCCTTCAGGATTCTTAAAGTGTAGTAGCCACTTTAAAGACGCATGGTCTGTGCGGAGGATGAATTTTCGCCCATAAAGGTACTTATGGAAATGTTTTGTTGCCAGTACCAAAGCAAGGAGCTCGCGCCTGGTAACACAGTAGTTCCTTTCTGGCTTTGAGAGAACTTTGCTAAAGTAGGAAATTACTTTCTCTTGGCCATCATGCACCTGGGAAAGGACGGCTCCAACTCCCACATTACTAGCGTCTGCATCCACAATAAATGTTTTCCCAGGGGTGGGGTACGCTAGTATGGGGGCGTTGCACAACTGTTGCTTAAGTTCCTTGAAGCTGTTTTCGCATTCACCTGACCATTTGAATTGTTTGCCTTTTTCTGTCAGTTGATGCAAGCTCTTCGCGATCCTGGCAAAGTCCTTTACAAATCGTCTGTAATAGGTCGCAAGTCCCAGGAAGCTTCTCAGTTGATGTTTGTCTTTGGGTACCGGCCAGTTTCTCACTGCATCGACCTTCTCCGGATCAGTCTTGACTCCTTTGGAAGAGATGATGTGCCCGAGGTACTTCACTTCTGGTCTAAATAGGGAACACTTCTTCGGGTTAAGTTTTAGTTGCGCACTTCGTAGTCTTTGGAACACCTCCTTAAGGTTATCCCGATGTTCGTTAAATGTTTTTCCTACTACGATGACATCGTCCAGGTAGACCAAGCAGGTTTTCCACGTTAGTCCCAGCAGAACGCGCTCCATTAGACGTTCAAAGGTAGCTGGAGCATTGCACAGTCCAAATGGCATTACTGTAAACTGCCAAAGCCCGTTTCCTGCTGTGAATGCTGTTTTCTCGCGGTCTTCTGGATGGATCTGCACTTGCCAGTAGCCACTCTTCAAATCGAGAGTCGAAAACCATTTGGCTCCAGATAGTGTGTCCAGGGTGTCGTCAATTCTTGGAAGGGGGTAGCTATCCTTCTTGGTGACGTTGTTGAGTTGGCGATAGTCCACGCAGAATCTCGTACTTCCGTCTTTCTTCTTGACCAGGACGACCGGCGATGCCCACGGACTTTTTGAGCTTTCAATCAGTCCTTCCTTTTCCATCGTCGACACCATTTCTGCAACCTCCGTCTGCTTAGCCAATGGTAGTCGTCGGGGAGGCTGACGAATCGGTCTCGCATCTCCGGTGTCGATTCGGTGTTGTACGAGATGTGTTCGGCCATACTCGCTGTTCTGCGAAGCAAATATATCAGCGAACTCGTTGATTAAACTACCTGCCATGGACCGCTGCTCCTGATCCAGCTCGCACTCTCCGAGTATATTCTTTTTCATTTCCGATATCTCCGTTGGTCTAACCGGTTTCACATCACTTGCATTGGACAACTTTGTGACCGCAGTAATCGGTACGCACTTTCCAATCACTTCTCCTTGTTTTAGTTTCACGCTTTTGTGTTCCACATTGAGGACACGAACGGGAACCATGTTGTTTTTGGGTTCAACCAGCATCTTTCCGACAATATAGCACTGATAATAATTTTCTGGATCTGGCTCGACTAGGTAGAATCGGTGGCTCCCAGGATCACCTTCCAGCTTTGTCCAAATAACTGTCTCTGACGAAGGTGGTAATATTTCGTCCTTACTTACAACTGTCCGTAGAGCTGCGACGTTCTCGTTTCCGTAAACCATCGGAATCTCGACGTTCTTGTACTTTATAACTTGCAAACCGATGTCGAGTACTATGTCATGCGTCTTCATGAAGTCGATTCCGATGATGCATTCGTCACATATATCAGCCACTAAGAATGCATGGGAGAAGACTATTCCTGCAAGGTTTATCGTCAAGAGTACCTCACCATACACCTTTGCTGTTGCTCCAGTTGCTGTTTTCAGACAGTAGCTGCTGGTGTTATGCAGCCATGATTGGCGAACGATGTCCCTTCTGATTATGGAAGCGGTGGCACCTGTATCGATTGTAGCCACGTACTTTTTCTGGCCGATATGGGCTTCCACTGTCAGGCTCCTATTACATCGTTTGGTCTGGGAAACCTGAATTGTGGTCCTGGGGGCGTCGATTCCAGAAACCAGCTTCTGCCCCGCGAAGTTGGTTCTTACTCGTTTCCCGACTGATGGCTTTGTGATGTTCCATCCGCCGAACGCTCAAATGCCTCCTCGTTCCTAGCTCTGCAATGTGGACAACTGCCCTGTCTACGTTCGGCTCTGCACTGTCGTTGTAGATGTCCAATTTTGTTGCAGTTCCAGCAACGGATCGGTCCCCTTCGAGAACTGTTACGGTCGACTACTTCTGTTCTCTGGCACGAGCATTCAACGGATGTCATTTCTCTCACGCGGTGAAATCCTTGAGATGCTTGGTCAGCAGCTCTCATGGTTAAAGCAAATGCCAGTGCCTCAGGAAGAGTTCTCTTTCCAGCCATTCGTAGAGCCATCTGCAGTTGTCTGTCCTCTATGGCTTGTGTAAATGCCTCAATAGCCATTTCATTGATGACATCCTCGCCGGCATTGGGATAAGACAAGTGCGCTAGCCGTTCGATATCAGCTTGCAGTTGCTGGAGTGTTTCTCCCCTCTTCTGGATTCGACTGCGAAGTTGCACTCTATATACTTGCTGCATATGGTCGTCACCGAATCGCATCTCAATAGCCTTCACCAATGCATCGTAGTCGCGTTGTTTTTCTGCTGAGACAGTTTGAAGCAATTCTGCAGCTGTACCTCGTAATGCGAGTGTTAATGCAATCGACTTTTCCTCGTCGTCCCATCCATTGGTCGTTGCAGCTGCTTCGAACTGTCTCTTATAAATTGGCCATGATGTTTGACCATCAAAAACGGGTGGTTGCATCTCCTTCCTTCTTGGGCAGTCAGCCGAATATTCCCGAGCCTTTTGCTTCTTGACTTTTTCCAGTTCTTTAGCTATGTTCTCGATGTTTGTTCCTTGTTTATGAAACATTTCATTAATTTTCTCAAACTTTGTTTCATGCTCGTTTAATTTTTCATCAATTTCGTCGATTTTTACTTCTAGAACATTCTTAAATTCTTCCACGGCGTCTTTTTGTGCGGCGACAATGGAATTTTTCTGTTCTTCTAAAGAATTCTTTTGTTCTTCTAGAGAATTTTTCTGTTCTTCTAGCGAATTCTTCTGTTCTGCGAACTTCAATTCCATAGAATTTTTCTGTTCTTCTAGAGAATTCTTCTGCTCTGCGAACTTCAATTCCATAGAATATTTCTGTTCTTCCATCTTCGCTAGAAGTAATTCCATCATAGAGCTAATGTCAACGCCTGTACTTACTTGTTCTTCTGACACGTCGAATAGCATGGTTTTTGGATCTTCTCCGTCGTTTTGGACAGCTTCCTGTAGACGAAGGATGAGGTCACTTTTTCCTCCAGCTGTGGATAGATTCCGTTTTTCTAGTTCACTTTTTAATTGGGGTATGCTTAGTTGCAGCAATATACGACCCATTTTGTTTGTCTCTTGTAATTTAGAAATTCACACAAATTCACTTTTTTTTTTTTTTTTTTTTTAAACTACACTTAGACACTTAGCACAGAATAAGTTTTATCCCACTTCTGACACCAATGTTACATTCAGGCTGGGATTCGTAAAGATAAAACACTATTCCGTTTAACTTCTCTAATAAAATTCACTTTTATTACACTTTTATCGACTATTCTAATATTTCACTTATAAAGTACCAGAACACTATTACTTAAACAATTCTTTAACGTTTCAAACCAATCACTTAATTTACTCTATTACTTTTCACTTATTTATCTTCACAAACTATTACTATCTCGAACTTTAACCAATCACTGTTATAAATCAACTGTCTCGCCCTCTTCTAAAAGCTGTCCTTTTATACCCGCTCCGCCATCTGACGAGAACTTTCTAGCTAATTCTAAGTGGTTCTAGAACAAGGTTCAGTGGTGACAGATTCCAGTCTCCAATTGGAAGTGACACTTGAGTGGAACTTGTTTTGTGACTTTAAGGCCTGGTTTCACCAAACTGTCTAAGGCCTGGTTTCACCAAACTGTGACTAAGGGCTTGTTTCACCACTTAAGTTACACGATACCTTCCACGCCACAATAATAACATTTTAAATATCTTCATTCGTCTCCAGACAACATAGTATCTAATTATGTATATAAGTAAAGTGATTCCGACATCAGTTAAAAATTTCCTAATACCAAATTTGTTTTGCCAATTTCGGAAAATAATACAGTCCCACATATTACTGAAAATCTAGGATAGCAAGGACATTATGTGTCTGTTGTCCCTGAATATCCCTTACTGTGCTCTACAAAATATTATATATTCATATTGTTTTTCATTTACCTATTTATTTTGAAATTTGGTAGTACCAAATACGTTTCCACTTCTGGGTTTTGTGTGCGAAAAACAGCCGAGCTCAAAACGTATTTTGTACTACCACATTTCAAAATAAATAGGTAAATGAAAAACAATATATATCCTTTTGTAGAGCACAGTATGACGTATGCATGGATACTAAATACTTTGCGATAGCTTTTACGGTTCTCTAGAGACAGGTGCGACAGTGTATCTTTTTAATGAAAAAAGTTGCTATGTTATTAAAAATAGCGACAATTTCGTACATTTCTGTAGAGAACCTGATATGCTTCCGTTAAGAGTTTAGTATCGCTTCATTGTAGCCTACAATGTTGCGTATAAAGCGAAGTGATTCTGACATTTGCTAACAATTGCCAAATACCAAATTCATTACGTGTCACATACACTTTTATAGTTTTAATTTATTTTCAGATACTCAAACTACTCTGTCAGCCGATCTACAGAAATCCTCCAACTCATCTCTACTGGACACTGGAGTCGTCTCAGCAACTTCTTCTCCAGCTCCCATCTGCGATCCGTCCATGCCACTTACGTCAAACCGTCTCATTGCTTCTGGTAGTAATATACAAAATTTTTCATTACAAGCTCATATACTGATACTTTTCTTTCACAGACTTAGCACTTGACCATAAAGCCGTTCTGCTTTTTCTGGTGCAGGAAGACCTAAGGAATTGTAAGATCAAAAGACGCAATATTTTTGAAAAAATAGCCGCTACAATGCAGCTCCTTGGGTATTCCTTCACCGCCGCCACCTTAG
This sequence comes from Cheilosia vernalis, assembly GCA_949126925.1. Lineage (NCBI taxonomy): Eukaryota > Metazoa > Arthropoda > Insecta > Diptera > Syrphidae > Cheilosia > Cheilosia vernalis. The sequence goes on along the minus strand of OX421360.1, from coordinate 6,089,179 downwards.
ACAAAAATTTGGCAAATTTAAAAACTACTTACCACAACATTATGGACATCAACAATGCCAAGAGCAGAAAACGTCGTGGACGGATGTCGTGGCCATATATGGAGCAAATGGTTGCCTTATACGAGAGCGAGGTTAACATCCAGGATGCTCCAGCGATTTCGAGGTCGGCTGGAAAAACACCGCTCTCGTCAAGGCCAGCATCAAAAAGGCGATGCCATACATTGGATGCGTTGGAAGGTGACAGCGACGACTTGCCTTCAACTTCTCGCTGAAAAAAAGTTGAAGCTACGAGAGCTGAAATGCTCTATATAGAGCAGGAGAAGTTAAAGGTTAGCCAAGCTGTTTTGGGCGAGTTAGAAGAAATGCGGAAGATGGATAGGGAGCAGCTTGATCTCGAAAAGCTTAATATGGAGATCAGGAAGGAACGGCTGGAGTTGAACAAATTGCGTTTTAGAAGGGAAGGTAAATAAAATTGATATTGTTTATTTTTATTTGATATTTATTAACATATTTTTGGTTTTTCTTTTTCAGACTTACGCGACAATTACTAGGTTTATAAGTATCTTTTATTGTTGAATTATTTATAAGTATTTATTATTATTTATAAGTATTTATTATTAATATTAAATTTGTTTTAAAGAAGTGAAGAGGTAATTCCTTTTATTAGAACCAGCGCTCCGGTTTTCTTGCCCCGGCAGTCTTTTCGGAGGAGCTGAAGAAAGTTCAGTTGGTAGTTCTTCTTCGATGTAATCCTCATTTTCCCAATCTTTATTCAAAATTATGTGGTTGTGTAAGATTACACTGGGTACAACAATATTATTTGCCATAACCGTATCCAGCAACAGCGAAACCTCCCTTTGAGCAATCCGAAGGCCCGTTCAATAGTTACGCTAGCGCTGCTAAGGCGAGTGTTGTAAGGGGACTGTCATTCCGTAAGGTGCACATTGTCTCGAAACGTAGTCATAGTCATCAGGTTCCCCAACAAAGGATAAGCCGCATCTCCAACTAAATGAAGGTATGAGACTCTCTAGCTGTTCGTAAAGGGGGCTATTCCTGAAGACTCGTGCGTCATACAGTCTACCAGGAGCACCGACATATATGTCGCTGAATACCATGCGGTTATGACATACAGCGGAAATCAATAATGTTGTTGATGTGTTCTTAGTAGATTAGATTAGATTTTATTATTTTCTTAATTGATTACAAATCTTTATATTCATCCAAAATCAAAGAAAGCATGGCAATAAGCCGTCTGCCGAAAGGGTTTACCTTGCAAAATTACGGAGTGTGTATACTTTTCCTGTTGTAGCCTTGTAGTAATCAATTGGGTTTCTAACGGGTTGTTTGATTTGTATATGACAACCGTCAATGGCACCGATAATCTTGGGAATGTAACCACCCCTTTTTTCTCTATAGTCCTTTGATATTTATATAAAACTTGTTAAACAATTGTGCATCCTTCTTAATTAAGGTAATACCTTTTACCTGTTCTATTTCTTCGTATTGATGTCTGGATGGCCATTTGACATACTCCTGAAGAAAGCTTTCCAGAACAGCTAGGATCTCACTAAATGCTTCATGTGTAACACTTTTAGCGAAATCAACCCGATTACCTGCCGAAAGAAAACTTTCTTGTTTGCTGATCATCCATACGCTGAACAACAGTTTCTTCTCCAAATTGAGTATTCGCTTTGTTGTACATACTTTTTCCATAAGAATCTGTAATTAGAACATTTATTGTCAGTATGGTATCGGAAAATATGCATTTAGTTTAATTCTGCTCAGAATTTAACTTATCACAGAAGCAAAAGTCATTTTTTTCCGAAAAACAAGTACCTACGACTCATTCCAAAATGCGTTCGAAATTCTTCCGGGGAGTAGATTGGCACAATTATTTCGGCATAATTTTTGTTCCGATTTCTCTCTTCATCAGTTCTCTATAACTTTGGATGGAGCGACAGTTGAGATGAGAAGTGCCAAGCATTTCATCTGCTACAAAATGAGCTACACGAACTGAGGACAAAACCAATTATTATAAGTAAGTACCTACATGGTAATTTAATGTTTTTATATGGCAAGGTATAAAACTGGTAATTGGAAGAAATTTGTAAAAAAAAATGCATAAACTTTTGTACAAACACTCTTATTTTCGGGGTGAATTTACCATGAAATATTTTATTGCTATACTTTGCCATGATAGGTACTTACTCAGAAGTTCATCTTCCTCAAAAGCACTACTGGTCATTTGCTATTTATTTTGCTTTATTTATACCTAAATATGCAAGGACTGTGAAAAACAAATTACGATTGTGAAACCTCAAACACACAAAATAAAAATTTTCTAGTTGACATCTAGTTTAGTTGACAATTTCAACTTGACTAGTCTTCTCGTTCGGATAGGTACCTAGTTCCGACAAATCTAGTTGACGTTTTACACAAACTATGAATCCGAACGTCCCCAAAGACTTCAGCAAATTTTATGTTCTGCTGGATGCAATATTTTTTTCACTTAAGAGAGTTTTTCAATGAAAAATGTATTTTACCTACATAACTGAAAAATATGTTTTAGGTACCTATCCGGGTTTTTGACGGAATGTTTTATTGGTCGACGAAAATACTCGGGGTTTTTCTCTCAAGCGGGTTTAACTGTATCTCTTGTGGAATCTACACTCTGTAAATGGGGAATTCAATCCAAAGATGATGAAAACGTGCGGAGTCAATGGGTAGGTCACGTTTCGCAAGTACAGTCCATTTTTTTTTTTTACAGGGGAATGACTCAAAATGGATCTTTTAGGTCTAAGATGCACACTAGGTTTGCTAATACGATTAATAATAGATATAATAAGTTTAGAGGTTTACATTTTGTAAGACACAAACTGTCATAAATGTACTTACGAGAGCTTTTGTGCAATTTTAAGCTCCAAGAGGAAGAGCCGTGCCAAACAAACGGCTCTTTTTTCAGATTAGAGGCGGGAGAGCCTTCCAGGGCTTTCCGAATTCTGACCCTTACCATCAGCCCTCAATAAACTGATAACGTGAATAGGTGCGTATGTACGACTGTACCTTGGGTTCGAAGGTAGGTACAGTCGAACTTCGTTAATGGCACCTCGCCTAATTAATAGCAGAATCCGTGTAATGTCACAATAATTCGAAGCCAGTTGCCCTCGTTTGTCCTCTTGGTCACAACCCGGTTAAAGTCGGATTATTTTGTTACACATTTGAATGCGACTGTACCTATTTCGAATCGATTTCTACCTTCGAGCTTCGCAATATTAAAAATACCTACCTACCTACACAACTATGCACATAGGTTCGTATGTAACCATGTATATGCTGCTATAATAAAGCTTCCACCTACCTACTCTCTATCTTAAAAATTACGACGTTAATTGATTGACAAGGCCTTCGGTCTTGCATGATCTATTGCCTCTCCTATGGAATTCCACACTAGAAACAACAAAAAGACAACGTATAACCTACCTATTTCGCAATAGAACAAAGCCCCCACTGTTAAATAGTGATATATACCTAGGAACTAATTTAATTTAAACCATCACCATAATCGAGAGCAAAATTAATTTATTAAAAAAAAGTATAGTGGATGCCGGAAACACTACCACCACAACCACCACTCCTCCCACACAGTAACCGACCAGCTCTATGTGCGGTACAATTTACAATAGTTTATTGATAGTGCAATCCAGGAGGGCGGCTCGGCGTAGAAACTAAAAAGCCATAGAAACCATAAAAACAAAAAGAAAAGCTAAGCATAAAAGCAAAAACAAGGAGCGTATTCTTTACATTTTTTTTCGCTATTGCTGCGGTATTTCAAACAACAACAACAACAACAACTGCAACGAACGGAACGCCGAACAAAGAAGGAAAGGAACAACAAAAACATTCACCATCCAACGGCAAAAAAAAATAGAAAACAAAGCCCAACAAGCAACAACAACAGTAGGTAGTACTAACAAACACACTCACACACAGACACCAACTCAGCCACACAGGCCCTGAGAGCACACTAAAAATTATCGTACTAACCAACGGAGCATTAAACAGGGGCCCGGCAAGAGACTATGTCTATACCCAGGCCAGGCAATGCCAACGGAATCGGCAAAAATTCCCAGCATGAAACCCGACCGCACCGCACAGTGGGATGCATGGTTGGTTGAGTCGGCAGCGGGGAAAGCGAGGCGCCATATACCGAAGCAAGCACGAACGAGGGAGACAAACTAACAGCAACAGCAGCAGCCAGCACTCGGCAGAAATGCCGCTTGCCTTCACCAGAAAAGTAGTTAGCTATGTATACACAGAAAATTGGCTGCCCCCAACGGCACCCCTCTGCTCGCTGGCACACTGTCCGAACCGAACTGTTCCTTATCAGTACAATAGGTTGGTTTTGGTTCCCTTATCATTTCGCCGTGTAACCCTTCTCAAATTCGAGGGCCTGGTGCCATTGGCGTTATGTAATATATAAGACGTTCGTCACCTCTCCGCCCTTTCATCCCCTACGTAGGGAAGCGCACCTCACGACTTTCTATGTTGCCAACAGTGACGCGATGCTGTTTGAAAACTGATATACCTACATCACATCATCTTGACAACCACCGCGACGTTGTGTCTCGTTCGCTTGGTGTCGGGCTCGGGGGGGTCCACCCGGCTGCCTAACACCATCCAGCAGCCAGCATTCATCTGCCGGCCGGGGGTTCTCTTTCTCTGCAGACGCAGACACAATTCGATTTTGTTTTCTGAGCACAAACATATTTTGTGCTGCAGCATGTATAGATGTAGATAGGTACCTACCTATTTCTTGCGCACAGTGGTTTAGGTTTTGTGTTTTATCTGCAACTGCAACTAGTGGTGGACGGTTACGAGTACCCATAACCATGTGGGCCTGCCGAATTTTTTCCCCGGCTCTTCCGACTTTCAAAGTGTTATCACTATAGGGGAAGAGAGAGGTAGACCCAGAGAGAGAGCTGATTGAGAAAAGATAAACAAAGTTCGCAAGTGGAAAGTGCCACTTTCCTTCATTTCTCCATCATTGTTTCACGCACAAGAAAGAAAAAAGTACAAAATACCTATGTAGCTGCAGAGGTAGGTAAGGTGGGTACATTTCTGCTTCATCTCCAGACTTTGGAGAAACATTCAGGGCCGCCGTTGACCATCTGTGATCAGTGACGATGGAGATATGGTGGAATGGAACAGTCGACTCTTTAGTAAATCAAATATTTGCTGTTGTCATGTGTATAAACTCGCTGCAGTCCATGAAACCGGATTAGCTTAGTTCGGGTAGGAGCTCAGTATTGGGATTGGGATGCCTTTCAAATGTTTGCAATGAGATTGGCCCAAATCGACGGATGTCGGTGACATTTTCATGTTAATACCCAAGACATTTGTATTTTTGAATAAACGTCAATGCGGGCTGGTTTAGTTCGTTAGTTTTGCAATGGGGGTCTCCAAATTTGGTACATGTTGGGGACGTTCGGATACCTATAGGTCATGTAAAACGTCAACTAGATTTATCTGGACTATAAAAAAAAACTATAGGTACACGTGATCAATTTAGTAAAATAAAAAAGGAAATACGCCTCAAGTCAGTCAGCTGTCAGACTTACTAAAGTAGAAATCCGAACGTCCCCATTATGTGTGCGCATTTATTAATAGAACTGGCAAATGTGTGGAACTTTTTTGAGAGCTGTACCTACAACTTTATTTTTCAAAAATAAAACCGACAAGAAGTTTCAATTGAAGGCTTGATTCATTGGCCGCGTTCCGTTGACTTCTAGATGACTAGCAATAGGCGTTTTTCTTTTTTAGTTCAGAGCTGAGCACTGGACAGAGTTCGAGCATTATGAGCGCGCTCTGAACCATGCGTGCTGAGAGCATTCAGAGGATGTTTTGTTTTTCCTGTTTTTTTTTGCCTTCAAATGTTACTGGAAGTGTGCATGTACATGTGTACTCAGCTTTTTACTCAGGATACTCGGTCAATTTATTCTGAGCTCATAGAGCGCGCTCTGATCATGCTCTGAGCGAAAAAAGAAACACAAATTCGAGCTCTGAAGTGTCTGAGCTAAAAAAGAAACACGAACTTTTTGTATAACAATTCAGGTTGTGCTCTGAACTAAAAAAGAAAAACGCCTAATGTGTATCAAATTTACGTTTTACCATTAGCGCTGGAGCAGAAATTCTGAAATTTCCCTTAAGGAAATTTTCCATTTAACTGAAACAATTTGAAAGAAAACTTCAATTATTGCCAATCAAATTTGGTAAGAAATAAACAGATTTGGAAAGTGTCGAAGTTTGTCAAAAAAAAATCGGAATTAAGTAAATTCAATAAATATTGCGTAGGTATGTTTTGAGTAATAACTTATAATCTTATATTATTAGCAACTTTAATAAAATGCCATTATTGTTTCGCTTTTTTTTGCTAGAGATCTTTAGCTGCTGGGATATTATGTGCTAGACATAATGGCCGCGTTCCACTGGCCCGCTAGTCGTCTAGCACAAAATATCTCAGATGAAAGAGCGCCCGCGCAGCGGCTGCGGCAAAGTGATATTTGACACTATTTTTGTCTAATCATTTTGGAAATTCAAGGTTTGAAATTGTTTCAAAGTTGTATGATGATATGGATCTTTTTGATGATGATTTAATGATTGGTAAGTTAGGTATAAATTCATATTTTACATTACGTATGTAAACAATAATTTGTTGAAATATTTAATTTGTTTTATTTTCAAGCGGAAATCGGGTAACTTATGACCGTAAATGTGGGTTCAGCAATTTTAGCTGATCGTATGTTGTGAGGATTCTTTAAGAAGGTACTCGAAATCAGCATTTTTCCGCAGTATTGATGAGTTCCGGTGCCACTTTCGCATGAGTCGAAGTTGCTTCTCAGTGCGTAATTTTTTTAAGAGTTTAGTTACCTATTAATTTTTCAATAAATTTACAAACTTTATAGGTTTCAATGAACAAAATTGCGCTTAGCGGGAACATCTTAAATTTGGAGAAGAAGTTGCTTTATACTATTTGGATGGTTAGCAAGCAAGGGAGTTTGTTTGGCATCCGGCGATTGATTGATTGATTGATTGATCTTTTTTGCGAAGTTCTCAATGCAATATGCGCTTTGCATAGGTAATGACACCACCTCTCGCGAACGTCTGACAAACATCCGAGAGTATAACTGTCTTGAAAGAGGTTCTCAATTAGCCGTTTGGAATCGGCATAAAATTGTAGGGGAGAGGGCGGCACCTTTCAACGTCCCAAGTAGAAATTGCTGGTTGTAGTGTGCACGCTGTTCCCACATTTCAGACATGTTACCGTAACAGTAATGTGTGTATAATGTATCAAAGTGCGTAATGTTTGCACTGCAGGATGTAACGTTGACCAAAGTGGGGAATAAGTTTTACCTCATAAAATTACTATTTTGGGAAACACACATAATGGGATTTTGGCTATGACTTGTAACCCAAATGTGTCCGAATTTTAGTGAGCTGTCAAATTTGTTTTCATGTGTTTATAAGTTGGTTCGCACGAAACAGAAAATGTGAAATAGAAATACTGATACCAATATAAAACGTAAACACATCCTTCCCTCTTTAATGGGGATGCTAAAGTACCTAAACGAACAAAATGTCATGAAAATGGTAAAGCAGGTATAATATTATGCGAATTTAATAATTGCATATCTTCGTACCCGAATGCAAAATATTCAAACGAAAATCAGTTTTACCACAAATATCAATAAGTTGTAGTGGCAAAAACTCACGCGCTCAAGAAATATTGAGTATTTATAATATTCGATTTTATTTTCAAGCTTCTTTTCTTTTCCCAGGGACTATTTTTTTCTTTTTTCTGATAATGGATCCCAATTAGAATCAGAAGACGGCCATTTGCCTGCCATATGGATTTCTTTAGGAAGAATCACAGGGTGCACGCACAATGTTGTTTTGTGTGCGTTTATTATTATTGTGTCGTAATATTTAAATAATTCATTATTTTCAATTATAACTTTTAATGAATGAGAACATGTAAAAAAAAGGTTTGTGAAAATAATAAGAAAGGGATTTGCAAATGTTATGATGTTTCCGCCTCTAACTTTTGGTAATGCAATTTTGGTTTTCTTAAATCTATATAATAAAGTGAACATTTTTACATGTAGGTATGTTACTGAGATATAACTTTAATAAATATAACGTTTGTAGTTCATTTGGGACATTTTTTTGCTAAAGAAAATTTGTGTAATAATTCTTTGTAGAAGGTTTATGATATTTCTAGCATTATTACAATTACATAATGTATGTAACATGCTATTTATTAAAATATATTGATAACATTCGATAAAAGTTGGAATATTTTCTTTACGTACACATTTCCATTTTTTTACAGTTTAATCTGCTGCAGTTTTATGTAGCCAAATCAAAAAACATTCTCATTTTTGTCCTACTAAAATACTGAAACGTCGAAAAGCAGCGCGGTGCACATAGTAAAAGTAAATTTAAAATTTTATTCGACGTCGTGCTACAACGGCAAACAATTTTCAGTACACTATTTAAAATGGAAATTAATTCTTTAGGAGGAAAACTCATTAAAAGATATTAGTATTCTTAAATAATGAAGTCTCTATATTACAATATTTCGATTCTTTTTAGATAAATTCATTGTTCATCATTTGACTATTCACGATATTTTTTTTTATATGCCACCCTATATTCCCTTTTACGATTGGTGCTCAATGTCATATAATATTCTCCGTGCACACCGCTCGCCTACATTCAAAGGAGCATGTTACGTGTGTGAGTATAAATGCTCTACCTACTTCGTCTGTGTACACCTACAGCAGACATTAGTTTGTTGTATGTGTGAAGATTGTTTGCAAATAAAAGCGCCAAAATACTATGGTAACTCTCGGTGGACACAAATTAGACTTTGCGCTGTCAGTTCGCCTAGTTGTTAAGTGGAAACATAAAACAGCAACCTCGCAGGTTTTGTGTGTGTTGAAATGTAACTTTAAAGGACATTTGTAGCTTTGAGGCCATTAATGGTGACACAAGTGTCAAATAGTTACCATCTTATTGGAATGGAGCTTATCGACACAAAACTGAGTCCAATATCCCGTTTGGCGACTATAATTCAATATAATAGTCACAAATTTCTACTTGGGGTGGCGTACCTTTGAACAGCACTAATAAAACCTTATTAAAAAAATATATGAGAGCGTAAATCAAATTTTTATACTAGCAATATTGTTTTCTTTAAACGTCAATAGCTTTCGGTCATCTTTTCAGTAGTCGCTTGAAACACGCTCATGGTGGATGTTTTTATGCTTTTTTTTGTTTTCTTTGTAAGAGAATAAAAATTTGTTGGTGAGCTTTTTTATTTGTCAAAAATTATTTTCGAAGGCGAAGGTTCATTTAGAGCTATATTAATTTATGTTTTGTTATATATAGGTACAATCAAAATAATAAAGCTATATTGTTCTTGACAACATACGTTGGGGCAGGTTTGAACAAGACGGTCGGGGCAGGTTTGAGCATGTTCAAAGGTGTTTTTTTTTTGTATGTGCCTTGTCATGTGTAGCTGCATTTGAATTTGTTTTTGAAGACAATATGTGTAGTGTATAGACTTATAACGGGTGATTTTTTAAGAGGTTTAGAACTTTAAAAAAAAAAAACACAAAAAATTCGAAAAAATGAATGAAATATTTATTTGAATCGATAGTTTGAACCTTGCAATTTAATGTTTAAAGATAATTTCATGCAAATGTTGACCGCGGCTGCGTCTCAGGTAGCCCATCCGCTGAGTCCAATTTTGGCATACTCTTTCACACATATCGGCCGGTATCTCACGAATGAATGCATGGATGTTGGCTTCCAGTGCGTCAATCGAAGCGGGCTTGTCCCTATACACATTAGCCTTGACATACCCCCACAAAAAATAATCTAATAGCGTCAAATCGCACGATCTAGGCGGCCAATTGACCGGCCCGAAACGTGAAATTAACTGTTCACCAAACTCGCCTCGCAATTGCGCCATTGTTTTGCGTGCTGTGTGGCATGTGGCACCATCTTGTTGAAACCACATATCATGCAAGTCAAGAACTTCCATTTCGGGCAAAAAAAAGTTTGTTATCATCGCTCGGTAGCGTTCACCATTGACAGTAACGCTGCGATTCGCATCATCTTTGAAGAAATATGGCCCAATAATGCCGCCGGCCCATAAACCGCACCAAACAGTGGCTTTTTCGGGATGCATTGGTAGCTGTTGCAATGCTTCTGGCTGATCTTCACTCCAAATGCGGCAATTTTGCTTATTTACGTACCCATACCCAAAAAAGCGGATCCGAACATTTCGAACCGAGCACCAATTTTGATAGTAAAATTCAATAATTTGCAAGCGTTGTTCATTTGTAAGACGAACCATGGTTAAATTGCAAACCAAACTGAAGCTGTTTGACAGTGACACAAGGTACTAAACACACGTCAGCTGTCAAAACCAGTGTTGCCAAAACCAAACCAGCTAAAAAATCACCCGTTAGTAAGTTGGTGTTTTTTCTATCAAGTTTTAAATAATTTTCAAATAATAAGTTATTAGGTTTTGTTGACCGAATAAATGAGAAAGACGACAACATGTATAACGACGGTTTCTTAAAGAAAAAAACAGGTTCCTATAGGTTTTTCTATCCTGACATAGAAGACAAGTGGTCTGATAGAGTCACAGAAATAAAAGCTAAGTTGTCACCTATACATCCTCCAGGAACTTCGAGGACAGCTGCGATGACGACTTTCGCTTTTGACTTCTCTAAATTTCAGTTAGGTTACTACATGTTTACGTAAAAACTTGCTTGTTTCTTTTTTTGTAGTTTAGGTACCTATATAAATAAAGTTATCTGTGTACCTACCTATTTTAGGTTTTTTTTTTGTTTATATTATATATATTATTACCTTGTTAAATCGATTTGTTAATTCAAGTTTATTTACGTTTTTTTATTTCTAATTTAAAAATAAAACTAATTTATAATTTAATTAAAGTGTAAAGTCTTATTTCAGGTGATCAATTAATTTTAAAAACTGCCGTACAAAGGTGCCCCAGCCTAGTTCAAAGCTGCCCCACAGGGGGGCGCCAAAAATTATTATTATTAATACATTCTCATACTTCTTTATTAGAACCTAGACAAATATTGTTACTTTCCTATTTAATTTGTTTCGAGACAAAAGCGGTGGTTCTATACCAGGTGTCATTGGAGCTATTGATGGGTGCCACATCCAAGTAAAACAGCCAGTGAGAAATCCTATATATTACTATAATCAAAAAAAATGTGCACTCCAATTCCACTCCAATTCCAAATAACCATGTTATTTCTAATCGTTTTTAAGGTACCTTATTAGTTTCAAGTCTCCATTTCCAATGAAGAAATGACTATAACAAATAGAATAAATGCTGGAAATGTTAGAAGAAACTACATTCTTTCACTATTCTAATAAATAAAAAATCGATACAACATTTTTAATGTTTTTTTCTTTTATTAAAAAGAGTTAACACAAATCGAATTCAGTCTGGGCTTACATAGTACATAAAAAAAATAATAACAACATACATTAAAGGAAGAAAGTAAATTAATAATGGAATTCAGTCTTTACGTTTACATAACAAAAAACAATAATAATAACAATATACATTAAATAAAATCATCTCTCTTCAATTCCGTGGAATAAGATTGGGGTTTCTGTAATAAAACATAATATAACATAATGTATGTATAATTTAATGGCTAATGACTTATGCTTTAAGTATATTCAAATATTCCCTCTTTAGTGTATTTGACTCAATAATAGCTTTTGCAATGGTTTCTGCAGCTACTGTACGTTTTTCCTCCATTGCTATCAGGCTATCACAGCACTTCTTTGTCTTTGTAACTGCGTTAGCCTAGGTGGTCGGCTTGAGGGGGCCGCAATAGGAGATTCAGATGAGGGAGGATCAAAATTATTTGCGTCAAAAGAATTCGAACGACTAGACGGTGGTTCTGTGGACGTAAAAATGACAGAAGTCGAAGGGACATTTGGCGAGAGTGTAGATCAAGAAGTGCGACTGGTTAAGGTGATTATCATTGGTGCTGACCTTGCACCTACTTCTGCTGATCCTTGTATATCCATGGAATGCGCCCTCGCCCTGTGCATGTTTTTTTTATTGTTATCAACAATTTTATTGTACGTAATTTTAAGATTACGTAACTTTCGGACAAAGGAATCTTCTCCAAATGAATAACCCTTTCTTTACCAGCATCGCCTTTTTTATGTCCAAGAACACACTCCGACGCTGCACTTCGGGTTCCGCAGTTCGTCCTTCCTTTCGATGCACTCCTCTAAAAAGAGGAGCGCATTCCAGTGCTTCCACAAAGATTCTGTAAAAAAATATTTTGATTAAGTTCGACCTATATTCATCACTACAAAACTATTAGTACCATTACCATTGTTGATGATTTCTTCGGATTAATTTTCCCAGGGCCCCTCCCCGTAGCTAATATTTGCAGCATGGATGGAATTGTTTTAGCGTCTACATAATACAATCAAGTTTGTGAACGTACCGCCTTGAGTCTTCTTGTTCTTTATTAGCTGCAGCCTTCAGAACAAAAGCTAACGCAAAGTAAGTATCTGATAGTCAAAAATAATATAACGCTATATGGTTAGTTACAACAAAAAAACATAAACATTTTAGATGTCATCTTCGTTGGCATCAAAAACATATGACCTTCCTTCATAAATATAACTTCGTGCCGCATAATTATTTCCGAACTACATTTAAAAAGAAATGATACATGTTATAGAAACAACAATATATCTGAATTTTACTTACCTTACTACCAATTTTATCACAATTGCAGCTCGGCTTCGTGTTTGTTTTATTTTGTATTTTGTAGACGTTTGAACGATTTTCTTTGATAGCTGTTTTTTTTTCTCTCAAAGCAGCGGGTAGTTGTGCGATTGGGAAATTTGCTAGACGACTAGCACAAATGGTAAAATGTAAATTTTTTTATATGGAGTTTGACATGCCGCTGCTCATCTAGCGGGCAGGCCAATGTTTAGCTGTCAATGGAACGCGGTATATCCTACCCAGTGTCTGGCCTTTCAGGTTTGGAGTTATGAGTGAAATTGGCAACCCTACGATGTGATCCTGTAAAACGGAAAGAGATCAACGACTTTTAAATCTGTATACTTGGAAACGTTAGACCCTGAAGAGACAGCTTGTACCTACATGGTTGAATGAAGGTAGACCTCGACTGCTTGAAAATAAAACTGTTAAAGCGAATAAGTGTAAGTGATATCTGTTACGATGGCTGAAAGACCAGGAAAAGCGCTTATTTGGACGTCATAAGTTTAAGTTAAAACAATTCCTCGTCAAGGAAAAGGAATTTATTAAAAAAAAAATCATCCTTGGTTTTGTTTACTTCTATGCCGCTCTCCGCAATACAAAAACGCAACATAATGATCTGTCAAGATTTAGCTTGAGAAAATGTGCTGCCCCATTAAACGGGCACGCTAAATTTTGACTGCTACACGAAGGACATTCTGAAACAAAAGTTTGGTTTTTCAGATCGAGCACCTAAATGGGGTTCGCTTAAATTTAGGAGCGAAGATTCGGCTAGAGCAGCGTACTAAGCTTCACCAATAAAAATTTTTAGCTCCGACTCTAAATTTGAGCAGTTCACCTTCACAGTGACCATATTTTCCAAACAATCGCACTTGTAATCTTCCGTAAATTTAAAGTCAATACTAAAATTTGTTATTAGTACGGCGCTTTGACTTTAAGCTTCATTAGTGTTATTCCCATTCAGTTCTATTGATTAAATGGCAGAACATTCTGAGCACAAATTCATTGTCGGATGTCAAATTGACTATATGGAAGTGGAAATGGTGTTGCCACTTTTACACCCAAATCTCTAAAAACAACGTAGGTATATATTTGCGAAGATTCTTTGCTTACATATATCTAATCCCCGAGGTTTGTCAGACGATCGTAAGACATCGGACAGCACAAGAAGGGCTTGGAGTTTAATTGAGATTGAGCCTTTATCACCTCAAAATGTCACGAAACCAAGGATTGCAAAACTTTGCTTTCTTCGTCCAGATTGAATGGTTTGTTCTGCCTGGCTGGTAAATTTCTGCAGTTTTCGCCATTAAGCTCTACCGGAGTGCTTTTCCATATCGTCACCTCAACACAAACTGTGACTTTGTGTGACAAGCTTTTTTTAAGGGCTTTTCCCATTGACACGTTCTTGAAACGTCTTTCTTAGAGTTCCGAATATCATTCCCAGGGTATAGCAACTCTTTATTTTTTTTTATATTTATTTCCCTTAACTAAAGAAACCGATATTCTTTAATATTTCCTTACGTCGATCGCAACACGATCGGCTTAGTCGAATATCTTTTGAACTGGTGACAGTCTTATGTTACGCCTCGTTGGAAAGCCAGCTTCCAGACGTGACTATTCCTATTTCGGATCGCAACTCCTTACCTTTTCTGGCGTTAAAATCACACAGGGACATTGGTCACATCTTACTTTGAAATCCTTGGAAGGCGTATTGATAAATTTAACCTTGATTCTGATTTTCATAAAACTTCTACCAACGTTCACCAACTACAGGCTGCTAACCAACTACAGAGAGAGTTGAATTTTTGAATTAAGTCATTTTCAAAAAACAGCTGTTTTTTGTGACATTTATCCACAGCGCTCCCTATGTCAAAATTTGGCTAGGACTTTAGCTGATGTTTGGAGAGAAAAGTTGGAGACCAGATAAAATTGCGTTTAGCTCGAGCAGCGTACTAAGCTTAGGGACCAGAATTTGTTGGGCAATTTTTAGGTTAGTCGGCATTTCGGGACACGGCTGTAATGACGACATATCCCGACCTCTCTGGACGAACGGCAACCCCACTTTACAAGCAAGGCTTTGTATTTCTATCATTGACTTAAGATTTTTTGGTTGGTTTGCAAGATTGGGTAAATCACCGTATAGCTTTGCAATAAAACAATGTAGGTATCCTTTCTATTTGACAGTTTGGTCGCACATTAATCGTATTTGCATTCACCGAATTACTTTGCGGCTTGCTCCCCACTTTCTGCCAAAGCCTCCGCTGCATGGAATGCATTCGCTACTATATTACGGTAAGCCCCTCAATGGATAGTCATCTGCTTACTTACAATCTCCAAATGTACTGCTTCTATGGTCATGGTTTAGCTCTGTTTCTACGCCATAAATGTTGAACAAATACCAATCCATGGAAACAGCATCCAACCCAACGTTTACAAACTACCAGACATGAATCCTCAAGATTTCATAGAATCCCTGATTAACGAAACCTCCATTGATCCTCTTAAATTATGGAAATGGAAGACGTACCCTACCCTAACCTCAACACAGCATATAAACCTATTTCAGTTGAGGCAAACCCAAACATTTACCCAACTTGCAGCCTCCGATATACGTACAAACGAATGCCTTATGTACATAGACATACCTATATCTCTAATGAGACTTAACCAAAAAAAAAAGGGAGCGTTCGTATGCCCAGGAGCAAAAAAAGTTTCTGCGAAAAAATCAACCTAAGAAACAACACTCTAATTTCCAATATACATAGCTACGTGTTTTGGTTGTTGTTGTTTTTTTATCTGTTACCACCGAGATACATAGCCAACTTTGTTTGTAACTATATACACGGTGTGTATGTAGGTACCCCACAGAAATACCTTTTCAGATCTTTTCACCCAGGACACAGTGAAATCTGAAGGCAAAGTGTAAGCCAAGGTGGTGGAGCAAGGAGTTGGAATACCCAAAGAGAATCGTGACTGACTGCAACTAGCGCTATATACCTACGTTCACCTGGATGCGAAACAGGTATACCTACATCTATCTGAATCTATTTGCACAGATACTCCAAATATTTCAGATTCTAATGGTGTATTGAGAAAAGAAACTTTCTCATTCCAAAGCAGCAGCTTCGAAGATGAAAAAAAATAAATGAAATGAAATGAAATATGTATGCGAATATAAAATTGCGTATAGCAGGATTACGTCATTTTTGGCATAGCGCACATTACGTATAGGTACATACAAACTTGTGGATAGATACAGCGTATCTATGTACACATTATACGGATACCCCCTCCGAACAGTCTGTGTATGTACGTTAACACCACGGCCATGGAGTGTACACTGTACAGTTTATGTGCATTCATGCATTTTTAGTACCTATACATTATTTTCCTCAAATTTATTGTTTTAAGCTGCGCTCTGTTTTTCGTTTTTTCCAAAAGTGTACAATGTACATGTACTGTACAATCGGGTGGTTGTTTTTACTTTATAAATAGAATAGACCCGTAGTTGTAACAGTTTTTGGGGTCGAAAGTGAACTGAGCTAACGTCAACGTCATCGTGGGAACATAAATGTTCGTGCATTAGACTCGTATAGTATGTAGTGCGTAGAGTATGTGTTGACCTTTGATTTCCATTAATTTGTTTAACAAATGGGAAATGAGTTTTCAAACGAATTAAATTCAAAACGTGGAATAAGTTATTAAAATTGCCGACGCAAGCCATACTCGATTGGGACTCTGTGAACTGCTTTCAGCGCCATTCACTTTCAGCGAGGGGGAAGTAGGAGAACCCTGAATTGTACGCAAATTCGCTAACTTGTAAGTTCCGAAAGGTCCGCTTGCGGGTACTTACTTCTCGCCGAGTCTTAAGACTGATTACCATAGATTTTGGTTGAGTGGATGGGGATAGTGCGCTGATGGCCGGGAGTTGACAGGGGCTGTCCGCGAGGTGGCGTTTTGTATTCACTGCTTCAGTGCATGGTTATAGTTCACTCTGGAGACATGTTCAATAAAAGCTTGGGTAAGATCGTGCTCGTGATCGTGATGATCGTGGTACGCGCAGTGGCTTAGTGGTTAGTGTGTTGGACTACTAAGCGAGGCGTCCCGGTTCGAATCCCGCAAAAACTCAAATTCCAACTCAGGTTTTTTTTACTGCGCCACCTCTCGCGAACGTCTGACAAACATCCGAGAGGATAACTGTCTTGAAAGAGCTTCTCAATTAGCCGTTTGGAATCGGCATAAAATTGTAGATCCCTTCCATTCGGTCCAAAAATGAAATCTCACACAAAACGAATTGTTAGGCCTAGGCCTAGGATCCCTACGGACCTGTTGCGCCAAAAATTATATTATATATAAGATCGTGATCAAATGGCCAGACACCTATTTTTATAACTATGCTGTTGACTTTCTTCGTCATCAATTCTGAACAATTCCCTGGCAATCACACCGAAGGAGGAGATATGCGACAACAAACCGCTCGGGTCCGATGGCAGTCCGAATAATCAACTTAAAACGGAAGACCGAAAACGACCGGACATAGCCATATATTGCAACGACGCAATGGTTCATTGAGATGGAGCGCATTCTTAAACTATACTTCAACTACTGGTTTTGCTATATACCAACATATGTCAAGTGTCAAATAGATGCCATGGAAGAAATCCTAGAATGCATCCTAAACGGCCATTGGCTGCTATAGAGGTGGCTAAGGGAGTTTTATCAGACGACCACAGAAAGTCGAGTCTTTATACCATCGATGTAAGTTGATACAGTTGCAGATATATCGCTCGACTTTCAATTTGATGAACTAATCATTCATTAGGCGACTTTTGGCCAAATATGGGAGAGACAGGCCCTTCCTCCAAGATTTTTAGCTCGACTAGAACAGACAAGTTTTGGGCTATGAAGCTTTAGTCGTATGGTTAAAAATCAAAATAAATCGTAATCAAAATACAGATTGGACGAAAATACCTCCTATTCTGAAAATCAAAAACTCACACGAACTTACCACAGATAACAACGATTGCGTCACTTTAAATAAAAATAAAAAAATAGCAGATAGGAACTTCCTTAATGGTGTTTACAATTTTTTTTCCCACAAACCATCATACACTGCACATACGCAATTCCGGAAGAGGTTAAAGTCCTACAGTAGAAGACCTGATTTGTGGTTAGGAACAACATAAACATAACCATGATAAGATGTTCGATAAGAATATAGGTACTTCATTATTTTTCCTATTTCATATCATGTTATTCACTAATGGGCTGGTAAACAAAAGGATGCCATTGAATCCTTTATCAATTAGTCAACAAACCTGTTGAGAAAACTGCCAACCTGGCAGTGCCGTGTCATAACTTAGAACATCTGGCAACGACTCAACATAATCGACCTGTCATTATTCGAATTCAGTAAGACGACAAGGAGGAGAAAAAAACGTGGGTTGAAGAAAACATTATTATATTACATGAATTAATTATTATATTACATAAATTGAAGTAAAAAAATTATAATTGTTCATCATTATAGGTTTTTTATAACAATAATAAAGTTCAGAAAACGGAAAACCATCTTTGCGTCAACAAAATTATAAAAAACGTTTTGTTAACAAACACACACGTCAAAGTTTCTTCGGAATTCTAACCTGCAAGGACCGCATGGTTATCTCCATTAGCGAGAAAATTGTATACGCTGTCCAAGGTTCACCGAGTGCTATCTTCTCCTAGCTAGAAGGAAGTTCGACTCAACAAGGATCGCACGAAGTTCAGCGGCAATTCACAGAGTGCTATCTTCTCCTAGCTAGAAGGAAGTTCGACTCAACAAGGATCATACGAAGCTCAGCGGCAATTCACAGAGTGCTATCTTCTCTTAGCTAGAAGGAAGTTCGACTCAACAAGGATCGTACGAAGCTTAACGACAACTCACCGAGTGCTAGCTTCTCTTGGCAGAAAATAGTTTGACTCAGCACTTGCCCCAAACGAAATATAGCCGCTCCAGATCTGAAGTCTCGACTGATACAAAGGTAAGCCACTTCCAATAACACTAATCCAATAACTCTAATATTATGCCACGTGCAAAACGTAACCCACCGCCAATATCACCACCCCAAACAGCAGAATTCAATTGCCAATCATGCGAACTCCCTGATACCGGTAGCATGGTTCAATGTGATCGCTGTAACGAATGGCACCACTACCAGTGCGTTGACGTTACCGACGGAATAGAAAATTGCAGTTGGATATGCTCAAACTGCGACCCCGAAACCACTGCAGAGCACCATGTTCTACCATCTCGAGTTCCGTCGCCCATACGCCGCACCAATGCAGATGCGAATTCACCTTCTCGCAACCCTACACCCGCATCCGGTAAAACTTATGCGAACCTAGAGACTCAAGCACCCTCGGCATCCTCACGGGAGGCCACTGTTCACGCTCATGCGAACCCAGAGACTCAAGCACCCTCGGCATCCTCACGGGAGGCCACTGCTCACGCTCATTCGAACCCAGAGGCTCAAGCACCCTCGGCATCCTCACGGGAGGCCACTGTTCACGCTTCGAGCATCCTCGCCATTCAGCTTCAATTACTTGAAGAAGAAAGGCTTTTAAAAGAGCAACGAGATATGGAGTATCTTAAGAAGAAATACAAATTACTAGAGATTATGTCGCAGCAGAGTGAAACCGAAAGAGCCACAATAGATCACACGAATGTAACCACCCACGCCCCGGCTACACGTAGTGTACTATCTGACGATAAAATCTCAAATCCGACATCCGCAGGAAAATTGCCGGCAACATCTCGCCAAGCAGGCAGTACCGAGCTTAACGCCAGTCAGCCAAATAAACAGAGCCCCCCGAATTATACGTTTTGGGCTTCAACTTCCAAGGCAATCCCCCTGCAGAATTCCCTACAAGCCGGTTGTATAGAGCCTGATGCCATACTGCCTGCTAAGCCAGCATCCATTTATTCCGCTTCTGGCCTAAGACTCCAGTCCACCGAAATTTCAAGGCCAACAGTACGGAAATTATTACCCCATCTGGGTGAGCCGGACATAGTTGACAACCCTCAGGTAGCAACAAGCTCCAGTTACAATAATCATTGGCCCAGTACTTATATCAGTTCGCTACCCAAGGCTGCTCACTCCCAATACCAAGATGTTAGGCACAACCCTCAGCCAGCTGGCACGTCTTCCAATTCTGCCTTCCGCAATGCGCACGATACCTTTTCCAATGAGCAGAACGTTCTAAGCAACCAACAGCTAGCCACGAGATTAGTGTTGCAAAAGGATTTACCGTGCTTTTCCGGTCACGTAGAGGAGTGGCCTTTATTCATCAATAGCTTCGAAAATTCTACGAGGACATGTGGATTTACCAATGAGGAGAATCTCCTCCGTCTTCAAAGATGCCTAAGGGGTAACGCCCTGGAAGCGGTAAGAGCGAGGCTGCTGTACCCTGCTCAGGTCCCAAAGGTAATAGAAACACTAAGAATGCTCTACGGCAGACCCGAGGCTATAGTTAACTCCATGATTTCGAAAATTCGATGCGAACCATCACCCAAGGCGGATAAAATTGACTCGTTAATACCATTTGCTCTCTCTGTACAGAACATCGCTGCCACCATGGAGGCCAATGGTTTGCGCTACCATTTAGACAATCCTTGCCTGCTGCAGGAGTTGGTAGATAAACTCCCGGCTCAAACCCGTTTGAACTGGGGCCTTTATAAACTAAGCACGCATGGAGTAAATTTGTCCACCTTTAGCGACTGGTTACTACAAGTTGCACAAGCTGCATGCGAGGTGTCCGTATCCAGCATGTATGCGTCAACTGGAACGAAGGTAGACAGAAGGCGCACGGGAAACGCACAATTCAATTTTCATCAAGAGGCCTCGGCGCAACCTGAAAACAACAAAGGGACATGTTTGAGTTGCGGAGGAAGTTGCAGGACGTTGGAACAATGTGATGAGTTCAGAGCTATGGATCTAAATGCCAAGTGGGACACAATAAAGCGCAATTTAATTTGTCGAATCTGTTTAGGCACCCACCATAACCGCCGATGCAAGGTGGACACCAGGTGCAACATTCTCGGTTGCCCGTACAGGCACCATCCGCTACTGCATAAATACACAACACCAAACCAAGCGGAGACAACAAATACGCGAAGCAGTAGCCTGAATCTTCACCAACAGAGCGGAAAGCTCCTATTCAAAATTATACCCATTACGGTCTATAACGAAGACATAAGAATCAATACGTACGCACTCCTCGATGATGGATCCAACGTTACATTAATAGACGAGAAGCTGGCTCAAGATCTAAATTTGAAGGGCGAAGAGAAACCGCTCTGTCTGAAATGGACCTCTAACAAGCATCGACTGGAAGAAAAGTCTAGGGAGGTCAACATCCGGGTGTCTGCCTCCCAAGGTAGTAAAAGGTTTATCTTACACCGGGCACGCACGGTTAAATCACTCAGTCTCCCAAGTCAGACGATGGACTTTGGACAGTTGCAAAACCGCTTTCCCCACCTTCAAGGCCTTCCAGTGGAATCCTACAGCAACGCGCGCCCACAGATCCTAATAGGATTAGACAACTGCAGCTTAACAAATGCTCAAAGGGCTCGCGAAGCCAAGGGGAATCAACCTGTTGCAGTAAAGACGAGGCTGGGGTGGACAGTCTTCGGGTCAATCGGTAACTCTGGGAATAATGGCTCAGACGACTTCAGCTATCACGTGTGCGAGTGCGAGGCCATAGCCAACGCCCAGCTTGAAGAGTTGGTGAAAGGCTTTCACGCCACCGAAAATATTGGCGCAAAGGCTATCAAACGCATGATGAGTAGTGACGACCGGATGGCCGAACGCCTTCTAGAAGAGGGCACTACGCGAGTCGGACACAGATTCTCAGTTCCGTTGCTGTGGAAGAGCGACCAGATCAATTTGCCTGATAGCAGACCAGCAGCTGTGCAAAGGTTATTGTGTCTAGAACGGAAATTAAATAAAGACACCGTGCTATGTGAGAGCATGCATAGCCAGATTGAGGAGTACGTAGCTAAAGGGTACGCTCGAAAACTTACCAAGGAGGAATTACAAAGCCCTGGACAAAATAAAGTATGGTATCTGCCTATATTTCCGGTCACCAACCCTAACAAACCATCTAAGATACGTATGGTCTGGGATGCCGCATCAAAGGTCGAAGGTGTATCCCTAAACACCCTTCTTTTCACCGGTCCAGACAATCTCCCACCACTACCAGCAGTGTTGTTTCAATTCCGCCAAAGAAAGTTCGCCGTCTGTGGAGATATAAAAGAGATGTTCCACCAGATCCTCGTACGAGAAGCTGACCAACATGCGCAACGGTTCCTGTGGAGGAACAGGACCTCCAACAAAATAGAGGATTACGTGATGCGAGTGATGACATTCGGCTCCACGTGCTCTCCATATTGTGCCCAGTATGCAAAAAACAAAAATGCATTGGAGTTCATGTCCAGGTATCCTCGAGCAACTAAAGCTATATTAGAGAACCATTACGTGGATGACTATCTCGACAGCTTCGATTCCGAAGAAGAAACCATAAAGGTAACCAAGAACGTCACGAATATCCATCGACAGGCGGGTTTCGAGCTCAGGAACTTCATGAGCAACTCGTCCGAGGTTCTAAAAGCACTCCAGCAGGAAGTAGGCTCCATTGCATACTTGCGACCGTTAGAGAACAAATTCTTTGGCCACTCTGAAAAGGTTCTTGGAATATGGTGGTCGCCATCCGAAGACCACTTCTCATTTCTCTGCAATAAGGGGATATTTCCCTTGGAAGCCGAGAAAGAGCAGCTCGCACCAACAAAAAGACAGGAGATATGGCGTACTGCCATAGATTGGGATGAGCAAATACACAAAGAACATTCTGACCTGTGGTACAAGTGGTCGGAACTACTGCCAAAAATAAGAGCAGTCAAAATAAAGAGACCCTATTTGGAGAAGCTGCGTTTTAATAACGACCACCATGTCGAGCTCCATGTATTCGTTGACGCCAGCGCATCCGCGTACGCTGCGGCAGCATATTTTAGAGTCATCAAAGAAACACGAATAGAATGCTCTTTAGTCTGTGCGAAGACGAAGGTAGCACCCCTCAGGCCTATTTCTATACCTCGGATGGAATTGGAAGCGGCTGTTCTAGGCGTGCGAATAGCAAGGATGGTACTCAAAGGTCACTCGATCACGGTCAACAACCGCATATTTTGGACTGACTCCCAAACAGTTTTATGCTGGATAAAGAACGGCAACAAAAGACTAAGACAATACGTAGCATTCAGAATCGGAGAAATTTTGGAAGAGTCGAGCCCATCCGAATGGAAGTGGGTTCCAAGTGCGGAGAACGTGGCTGACGATGCGACCAGATGGAACACAAATGCGGATCTTTCATCAGCAAGTCGATGGTTTACCGGACCCAGTTTCCTGCGGCAACCAAAGGAAGAGTGGCCACAACAATCAATCGATCTCGATACCGATACACAGGAGGAAGTAGTTTTGCTAGTATGCGCCGCCGAGAGATCAGAACCTCTAATAGAATATTCTCGATTCTCATCGTGGAACAAGTTGAAAAGGTCATTAGCATTCGCCTTCGCCTTCATTGACATATGTCTTCATAGGAGGAGACGTAAGGAGAAGGGGAACCACATTCAGGTCCGGGATCTTAATCGAGCTGAAAATTACCTGTACGAACTGTGTCAACGCGAAGCCTTTGCTGATGAATGGCAAATTCTGAATAGATGCAGAATAGAGAAAGCAAAGGAACTCCCACTAGAAAAAACTAGTCCTTTATATAAACTGAGTCCATTCATGGACGAAAATAAGGTCATTCGGATAGGAGGACGCATTGATGCTTGCAAGGATGCACGAACAAACTGCAAAACGCCGATTATCATGCCGAAAAATCACAACATCACATTGCTTCTTATTAAGTATTTTCACGAAAAATTTCGGCATCAGTTTCACGAGACCGTCGTAAATGAGATACGCCAAAAGTACTACATAGCTGGATTGCGAAATTCGTTGAAAAGGGCCATTCGAGATTGCCCGAGTTGCAAAATTTACAAAGCTACACCGTTCCCACCATTAATGGGTGAATTGCCGGCGGCTCGTATGCAATCGTTCACAAGAGCCTTCTCATTTGTAGGGGTGGACTATTTCGGGCCTATGTTAGTTACGGTTGGCAGACATTCAGAGAAGCGCTGGGGTGTCCTGTTTACTTGCCTGTCAGTAAGGGCTATACACATTGAGGTTGCACACAATCTGTCGGCCGATTCGTGCATCCTAGCACTTAAACGATTCTGCTCGAGGAGGGGTACACCGCTACAGATATGGAGCGATAATGGCACCAACTTCCGGGGAGCCAGCGAGGAATTAAAAAGCGCCATAGCTGCCATAGACACCAACAAGATGACAGAGGAGTGCGTGAACAAAAACATAGATTGGAGGTTCATACCACCAGCTGCACCGCATATGGGGGGGAGCTGGGAGAGACTTATCCGAGCGGTAAAGCAGGCGTTAGCGAGAAGCAGCCCCAGCCGTAATCCAAAGGACGAAGTATTATTGAGCATGATGGCAGAAGTGGAGAACATAATTAATGCAAGACCTCTCACTTACGTTCCGGTAGATGGAGAAAGCGAGGAAGCGTTGACTCCCAATCACTTTTTATTGGGGTCATCTAATGGGGCAAAGTTATTTGGTGAATTGGATGGTGATGGAAGGTTATTGAAAAAAAATTGGCTAATATGTGAACAATTTGGTAATGTGTTTTGGAAACGATGGCTTAAGGAGTATCTACCGAGTTTGTGTCGTAGAACAAAATGGTTTAAGTCCGTTAAGCCCATAAAAGTCGATGATATCGTGGTAATTGTCGATCCGGAACATCCCAGGGGGTTATGGCCTAAAGGAAGAGTCATACAGGTGTCAACCAGCAAAGACGGACAAGTACGTTCGGCGGTCGTACAGACGAGCAGGGGAGTGTACACCCGACCAGCCTCCAAGCTAGCGGTTCTCGATGTTAACTAGGAGGCCTAAGAAAAAATAAAAGGGTAACCCGGTAGTCGGTTTACGGGGGGGAGTGTTGAGAAAACTGCCAACCTGGCAGTGCCGTGTCATAACTTAGAACATCTGGCAACGACTCAACATAATCGACCTGTCATTATTCGAATTCAGTAAGACGACAAGGAGGAGAAAAAAACGTGGGTTGAAGAAAACATTATTATATTACATGAATTAATTATTATATTACATAAAT
The DNA here is from genome assembly GCA_949126925.1 of Cheilosia vernalis. Lineage (NCBI taxonomy): Eukaryota > Metazoa > Arthropoda > Insecta > Diptera > Syrphidae > Cheilosia > Cheilosia vernalis. The sequence continues at coordinate 6,064,044 of OX421360.1, read as the reverse complement.
TGAAGTAAAAAAATTATAATTGTTCATCATTATAGGTTTTTTATAACAATAATAAAGTTCAGAAAACGGAAAACCATCTTTGCGTCAACAAAACCAAACAAGAAACAGAGTGTGAAGCGAACGACAGAAATGCCAAACTAATGACTCATTCAGCGTAGCTATATGGGCTCACAGTCACACTTAAGCAATATTGTTTATTCCTTTATCAAATTGGACAGACGTCTTAGTTAACATTTAAAGACGGTAGACTAATTTGTTGCGTCGGAGTTGCAAGGCAGGTGTTCGCAGGACAATGTAGGCGAACCATTTGTCTGACATATGACATTTTGTATTAATTTGTATCTCCAAACTTAGAGGGACTGGCTTTATTTTTTAATTAACACAAACAAAGTTGGAATAGTGGTCGTAGAGGAAATAAAATGTTTCGTCTGGCGCGATTAATCCGGATGAACAAAAATAAACCCTAGCCGTCTATGGGATTTGTTGACATACAAGGTACAACATTAGGTCCGACGAACTCGCAGCACCCACACTCGGAAAAATGATAATGATACAACATCATTTGCATATAGGTATGTAACAACACATAATCAGAATAATGGTGTGAGAACGAATATTCACTGTGCTCTAGATTGTGTCAGTTGTCAGTGCGAAGTTTCGACCTTTGAGTTCTGAGAAATCGCACAAAGAATTCGAGGAACATACAGCCGACGGAGTTGAAGGTCATCGTGGGGGGTACGCATGCATACGTCACGTGTATATTCGTTGCGAATGTGGTAATGTATGATTATTCTAATTTTAGAAATTGTACACAAATGACATTGCACCTACATATAGATATGTTGTCAAAGAGAAATAGGTAGGTATATTAAGCTGTATGTAAAACGTAGTCTATTTGTATGTCCATTTGAGACTCGAAATTAGACGTCACTGAACGCAATGACATAAAAAGGTGATTCAACCGCTTGGCTAAATAAAAATTATTTGACAAATAGCTTAATGAACAGTCGCATATATATATATACATTTGTATATAGGTGATGGCCCCTGAGTTCAACCCCCTCCAGTAGTCAGCCGCTGACATACAAATCACAACGCAATAGTAAATGGTTTTGCCTTTCTTCAAAACAAAAAATATTACTCTCTTGGGTAACACTTCTTCTCGCTGTGTGCAAAAAATTGACACAATACAGATGTTACTTCGAGCGTAACAAATATAAGTCTGCGTACAGTTTTCATAAGTGCAGGATACGAGTGGTTTACCAAAAAAAAAATAGTTGAAGTGACTTTGTAAAAGTGATATAATTACGAATATGCTGAAGGCATGTGCAGTTTATGATTATTATTATGATATTAACACTTTATTTATCTTTTTTCTTAACTTAAAATGTTAAAAATATTTTCTGTTAAATAATTAAGAGGGGGGGCTGACCTTATGAGACATTATTTGTATTATTATCCTTAGCTCAGCCCCCCGGCTGACTACTGGAGACTACCTTAATTTCTTTTTTTTTATAACTGAGTATGCAAAATGAATGGAAACTTCAATCAGTATTGATCCTCGCAAAAATATCGATAAAATTTCTTTGATTTCCAGTAGTCAGCCCCCCTGTACATTTACTTGAGAAATGGGGGCTGACTATGAGAGACACGGTTCCTTTCAACATTCTCCAGTCGTCAGCCCCCCCCCCCCTTCTTATGAAAATTTGTAAATTACATTGGGGCTGACTACTGGATACTTGGATACTTGCGTGGCCGACTACTGGAGCTGAGGGGGCTGACCACTCGCAACTCATACCCTTTTCACTTATTTTGCAAATAGTTTGCATAAGGTAGCTCATATCCCTAATAAGCTTAATATTTTCCAATCCACAGACTGCAAACATTCGGAAAAGCCAAATACTTGATTAAATAGTTGAAAAATGGATTTTTAAGGACCAATCAAACTCAAAAAAAAAGTTAAGGGGCGCTGACTACTGGTGCCATCACTATTCCCAGCAAAATAATTTCACGCACAGCATGTTTAGTAATTAAACTGTCATTGGTTTGTCCGTATTTCTTCCAGTGAAAGATCTTCAATACATTTACCAATCGACTCATTTAAAAATCTGTTAACTTAAGTCGACTATATTGGTCTGGACAAGATGTAGATATCCTGAACGAAAAAACCAAATTGGTCGGTAACGTAATTTTTCCTACGTGAGCCACATATTACGAACTGTGAACTTAGTACTGAGCCACGAAATTCTCGACTCGGAGAGGCACCACAAAGGTCAACTGAAAAAACTATTCATGTAACCGATCTGGGCCAATCAAAACTGAGAAATATCTAGGTAGTCAGTCAAATGTTAGACTTAAGGCCACTTGCACCAAGTCACTGGATAACTAAATAAACTTCTGAATATCTAACCCAAGATAAACAAATAAATGGATAATCCCCTGCTTTGCTGCACAAGTTCAAAATTCCGTCTGGATAAGCAACCTTAGATGATATTAATTTTTACACTACCTACCGGGAAAAAATTTTGAATCAAATGAATTCGAATTCTAACGTGACAAAATCTTAAATTGTAGCCATAAAGCGATCCAGAGCTCCAATTTCAAGCCGTCTGAAATATGTATAGCTTTCCCTTTTGAAAAAGTTCATTGAAAAGAAAATAAGCAACCATAAAAAAACAATACAAAAGTCAAACTTTCAAAATAATTTGTTTTCCAATGTTGCTTCTTTTTAAAAATAAATATGAATGAAATGTATAACTTCTTCATTCAAATCCACTGTTGAGTGTTAATACCTATTTTTTTTTAATGTCAAATTTGACGTTTAGGCACGACTATCCAGCCTTTAGAAAATGATAAATATTTATTGTTTATCCATGGATAGTTGAATAAATGTCGACCTGCAACACAATTTTTTCCTAATCAACCAAATAGTACCTATTAAACCATGAAACAACTAAAACAGATAGCGCAATGCGCATGTCGTTCATTCTTAACAAATTATGACGTCACAGAAGCGCATACACAAAAGTAAAATTCGCGCGGAAACGGAAGAACGATTTAAGGTTTGCGATACTTAGTGTATTTAAATTAAATATAGTAAAATAAAAAAGACTGGGCACTCATTCCGTAACTCTGAGAACGATAATCGTTTCAGCGATAGTAGTCAACGATCTCGTTTCCAATTTGATTTCCGTAACTCTATCACTATCGTCTCGTCTATCGTTTATTTTGTACAAATCGTGAGAGCATTGAGAGCATTGAGTGTCTTTCAGAGACCCTCAAACTACATGAAAATTCCAATCAGACGTCGTTGAAAATGTCATAAATGTGTTTTTTGGCAAACAATTTTGTATTTGATGTCGGCAAACTTGAAAATTGCAAAGTGGAATTAATTTAAATTTGTTCCTTAGTTCATTACTAATAACAAATAACATCGAAAATATGAATTATTGATAGGTCAGCTTCATGGACGAGCATTCCAACTTGTCCAAAGCAGTCCAAAGGTTCCATTTCGTATAGGTACTTCGAATGCTGTACCTACTATCATTATCAATACAAATGTTATGGAGGGCAGCACAAAAAAATGCAAAAACTACTTTTCCATTTTCCAATTAAAATTCTAAATTAACATGATTATTATGACAACATGCAATTTAATGTTATAGTGAATTATTGATAAGTTTTGTACTTTTGTAAACACCAATACATTTCCACAATATTTCTTGCTTTTACGTGAGGTTTATACAAAAGAAGAGTCTAAAATGTACATAAGTCATTATTTATATATTTGCCAGCATTTGAAATGTATCTTAAGTCAAGTATTCTTCTTGAAATTCAATAAAACATCTTCAGTTGTTTGTAAAACATACAATTCAATGCAAAACGATACCTCATTAGGTATCGCTCAAATTGTATCGTCAAAGCGATAGCGTTTCTACGATTATTGATTTACGTGAAGCAAATTTTCAATCGTCAAAACGATATCGTCTCGTCGATAGACGATTATTGAAGTTACGTGAAGCAAAGCTATCGTCGAAACGATATCGTCTGGCGATATAATCGACATACGGAATGAGTGCCCTGTTTTAAATAGTTGTGTATTCTGCATTTGAGTGCAATAATAATTCAGAAAAAAAGATAACTTCGGACACCAGCTTCCATAACTTTCCTACGGAAAAACTAATTTTGAAACAATGGATATCGTTTTTCAGACGGAAAGATCCCATAAATCCGAAAACTGCTAGACTTTGTAGTTTGCATTTTGATGCAGATGACTTTAACAACAATATAAAATATGAAATGGGTAAATTGGCGTCTATACAGTGGTTTTTATGGTAAATCATGTGCTTTCTTGGTAGGATTTACAGTTCGGCGAAAATTGAGACCTGGAGCTGTTCCGCAATTGCACGTATGCGAACCAATAGCTGATGTTCCTGCTACAAATTCTCATAAACGTAGGTACCCGCTCAAAAAGAATAGCTATCCGCAAAAATAAAGAGGTTGTTGAGGGCATTATGGAACATCTTAATCAAGTTCATTCTGTGGATCCTGGTAGCCCTGATAAATCTGAAAAAGAATTTAATGCTCTCCCTGCTGAAAATGCGGAATATGCTTCAAATAAAGATGAAAATGATCCTATATGCTCCAAGCAGACAAATTTCACCTCGAAGAAATGGCTAAGGAAATGTGTGTGCTGAAAGAACAGATGTAAGTAATTATAAAAGTGTATGCATAAGTAGACGTATGGGACATGAAAATTTCAATTATTTTAGGACAAAACTTGCCAACGAGAACTGCATTTTAAAGAAAAAGATCACAGAATTGAAAACACTGCTATACAGAAAAGCAATTACCAAAAAGGGAACATGGAAAAGAAGCTATTGGAAATTTTTACCCAAGGACAGGTGAAGAACTACAAAGCCCTTTAAAAAAGTTGTGTTGGTCCGAGGAGGATAGGTATAGCTAATTCCATAACGCTCTATTCAGCAAGTTCAAGGGCATACAAATCCTCTTTCCGCCCCACGAACATTGCAGCACTGGGCGCACAAATTAGAAATATTACCGGGTATTCTAAAACCCGCCAAATAGTTGACGAAAAAAAAAAACAAGAAAACGAAAATATAAAAAAATTATTAACCAAACAACTCTTTTTTTAAATATTTTATTTGCTTTAACTTCCAATTTAGAATTTTTCATGTTTATTACACACAATTCTCTCTGACACAATTTTTCTTCTATGTGGTATACCTACGTCTTTTTATACGAAAAATACGGAAACATAGGTAAATAATATAATTTGAAAACAGCACAAACAAATCATTTATGTACCTACCTACAATAAAAGTTTTTTGAATCGATTCTTTTATATATTTCACACTTTAATAAACATTTAAAAACATTTAAGTGACCAAAACATAAATTCCCCAATAAGAGCAGATGTAAATTCCAAACGTCAACAAATTCATTGCGCTTCTATGACGTACATGCGCAGAACATCTCGAAAATGGAAAGCTCATTGCGCTATCTTGTATTATTGTATCATGCTACTAAACCATAGTGGATAATAATTGAATAAATACTGTTGGCAAAAGGGTTTGGTGCAAGTGGCCCTTACTATGCCGACAACTACCTACATACTTCAAAATGTACCCTGAACATTGTAAGTACCTTTCTATATTTGTTGTTGTTTTTATTGATTGGCCTATTTCATTAAAATTAGACGACTTCTTTCATACCGAAACGCACTCGGTAGGTACTTCAATGTGCATCCGTTTACTGCTCGCGAACATGTTGTCAACCTTTGTGTCAAGACCGAAATGTGTACCTATTTCACAAATCGGTGTCGCAAAGTTACGAGAAACGCTGAACTGAGCCGTTTGAGATTATTTACAAAATCAATTCTGAAACCGGTCGACCCCTTTTGGTCACGTGCATGCAAGGTCGCCATCGAAACAGTGATACAATATATTACTACTTTTTTACCTACCCTACCTTGTCTCTTCAAAAAGAATGATTGAAATATCAATCAGCCTCTCTTTCCCCAATGCGTGAACACCCAAAAATAATAAAAGTTGTAAATTGTAATCATTCTTTTTCTAAAAGATAAACTTGGTAACCCTGACATTCCATCTCGGACATTTGATATGTATAGCCATTTGAGTTTTCTCTCAAAATATGTTTTTTGTTTTTCTTTTTTATGTACCCACATTTTTTTTATTATTCTGCACTGACCCGGCCTCAATTAGCAGCAGCCGCAAGATTACTACTACAAGTACAACGACACTCACAGCCATTATACCTACATTCACAGCAAGCAAATAAACTTGTATTATATTTATTATTTATAAATAATAACTGTAGTTGGCAGAAAATGTGTTTATTTTTTTGTTCTCTTTTCTGCTAGATTTTCTAAGCTTTCCCATTTACAGCTCGTACGTGCTCGTTTTCGTTTCTAGTTTTTCTTCTTAGATTTCTTTTACCGATTAAGAGTACATAATGTAAAATGAGGAATCAGCAACTTCTATTTTGTTGAGTGGATAGATAAGCTTATTACATACCTACATACATACCGCACATTTGGCATTCCATTTGAGTGATTGGTGGAAGGGGGGGAAGCAGGAAGATGAGGCAGGGAACATGGTGCCAATGTATTGGTTCCAATCCCAACACGCAAAGTATTATTATTTTACACCATTCGTTATTCGAAAGCAAGCAAAGCAATAAGGAATTTACACTTGTATACTTAGGTAGGTACTGTTAATTGTGATTAAAGACAAATTTGTATAACAGATTTGATCGCTTTTAATAAAAATGATAAATGACACCCTGGGCATAGGTGTACGTTCAACAATTGCAACAAGGAGCAACGATTGCTTATTTAGCTACTTTTTGGAAACTGTAACAGCTGATGCCCAAGTTGAAGTTTACCGGTACGTACCTACCTACATATAGGTACCTATCTTTTTATGTAAGTATATCTCTGCGCATCGACCCATCGACCGTTAGGCACGTCTAATTTAGGCTGTGTGCGTTGACAGCGGAACTAACCCCACTCTTGTCAGTTGTTTTTTTAGTTTAATTTTCTATTCTTGAACTGTCACATATTTTATTCATGCAGGTAGGTAGGTATTTCATTTCTTTAAAAACGGTAGAACTAGGAACTAATCTGAGATGCAAAGTGTCATAAAGGTAACATAAACAAATAAGTAGCATTCTTCGTGAATTTTTTGACATTAAAGCCTATTATGCTGCTTTCGATAACACTAGGCTCCCCTCCTAAAATTTAGGAAACCGTTTAAGACGAGCAGTAGGTAGGTATACCTACCATCTTGGCATTTTCGGAAACTAAATTTTTACAGAAAAACGAAAAGTTCTTTTTGAATTCTATTCCCATTTGTGTTTGATTAACATAGGTACCTATAAAGTGAAGTTAGTATCCGTTCGCTGTGCGTCGTAGCCATTTTTCTGACAATGTCGATGTCGTTTGCACCTGAAAAGGACTACCTACCTAGACCAGTAGAATAAGTGTCCATCATTCGTACCTACTTATATTTGAAGGAAAGTACATAAACAGATTTAGGGCCGATTTTTCAATATCTAGTCAGATAACCAATCAGATAGGGGTTAGCTATCAGATAAGACATACCTAAATGGTTGGGAAACTAAATTGGCGTTCCTTTTCTGCACCACGATCTTCTTATACCTACCGGCGTGACACTTTTGCCTCCATCCAGTTTATAAGTAGATACAGCTAAGGTAGCTGTATATAGGTATTTCTTGTTAAAAATGTTTCTACCGACCTACGCTTTCTTACAAATCTATTTATGGGTAGATAGGTATCTATGTATTGAGTCAAATGACACTGACATTCTGTTAAACATGCAAAGTAATTTGACCTTCTCGCGAACGCGTTGACCTTGCCAATCAAAATTCTTATTCATTCTTGTGCATAATCAGAATCAACCTACAAAGAGGAGGTACCTAGTTAGCATCGCAAAAATCTATCAAAATGTAATTCATAACCAGTTGTCTTTCTTATGGATCGATAAAAAAAAAAGAAGTCAGTTTGTAATGTTGTCAACTTCTCAATTGGCTCATTCTCACGATTTCTTTTTTAATCAAACCTTCATTTACTTTGAGTGGTGTGTTCGTTTAGTGGTCTCGTTCCCAACATTAACAATCTCAATGTCAAATTTGAAATGTGAACACACATCGTTTTGTTTATCTAACAAGAAGACATATACTCGTACCTAGTTACAAACTATTGGCGCAAAATTTCAAATGTTGGTACCTATATAGCATGTATGCCTCACATACACATCTGTATGTAGTTATATGCATCTAATTATAGCATTATTCAATTATTCATACATATTTGATTTAGTAATGTTGAGCAGATGGAGTCGCTTCGCTGTCACGCCTGTTGCTAGGGGGGGGTGTGACGTGAGGTGGAGGACGCCTGTCGGCCTGTAGGTATTGTAAATACCAACACTTTTATTTCAATCCATTTGCTAAATGTGAGTGCTTCCTCCTCCCTCCTCGTCGGCCTCGTGTTCACTCTTCATCTATTGTCAATCTTTCACGTGATACACAACAACAGAAAGCGGCAACGACAACACAGCACGTTCGAATTAACCGGGGCCTTTCAACCTTTCAACGAGCGGCAAAACAGAGCGAGCCATCCAGCTAGCGCTTACTTATCGTATCGCTCTCATGACACGGCCACATGCGGGTATCGTTCCTCGTCCTCCTAACCTCACTCCACCAAAAATGTATAGTTGTACAGTCTGTGTACCTACCTACTTATTTTTTTCTAATTTTTGTTCTCTTGTTGTTCGTTTCCTTTGCTCGTAAGCTTTGCAGTCGTGTGAAGGAGAAGGCCAACATATAAAAAAAAATAATGTTTTCAGGTCATTAATTTCGTTTTATTATCAAAAATACATAATGTGCAGCCGCAGTATATAAATTTGGCATTTTTATGTACATATAATATCAACATCCGTTCCATTGAACTGCCATCACAATTGGCCGAGTGAGAGGGAGAGAGTTGGCGCGCTCCACACGAAAACGAAATGGTGTGCGTGTGGTTTACATAGAAATTCGTATTTACTTTAAATATAGAGTTATGCGGTGTTTGGGGGTAGATTGGAAAAAGGTTACATACCTGGTTAAAGTGATAATTATGGTGATTGTGAATGAACCCACCACCACTTTCTTCGATCGTTTGTGACGTCTTTATCAGCTGTCGCTGGCGGCCGATTGATTCCAATTGAGGTGAGTAATTGCAATTGGCGCCATCTAGCTATACAAGCAGAGTAGTGGTTATCTTTGCGTATTATAATTCGACGTTGCATTTTTATGGTCCGTAATACTAAATTGTTTAGTGCCTGGCAATATTTGTATAGACAAAAAATACGCGAACAGGTAGGCCAGGCAGTTTGTCCTTCCTTAATGAAACGTTCAATGATGGAGTTGCCGTGTTAGAAAAAAAAATAAAAATAAAAACCTACCTTGATTTATGTTTTTTTTTTTATGAAGGTTAATTGGTATTATGATACCAAACTTATGCTGAAAATTTACTTGGCTAATTGACGCATCTGTTTTTTGTCTCTGTCTAAATTTGGTGATCTACCTACCATGCAAGCCAAATGTGTAATTTACTGACAATTTAAGATATGTTCCCGACTTGAAGCAGCCATCTTAATAGTTTTCTTGTACCTATCTTGACAGATCGAAGAAAAATTAGTTATTACTTATGTCTATTATTATAGGTATTTACAACAAAATACAGAATTTAGCAAATTGTAGGGGATTTTAAAGGCTGGGTACAGATTAGTTGTGTAAATGTGCCGACAGGAGAGACCAGTAGAATAGGTGTCTATCATTCGTACTCATATTTGAAGGAAAGTACCTACACAAACAGATTAAGGGCCGATTTTTCAATAGCCGAATAGCAGGTATTTGAAAAATATAACAGCTAACTGTTTCAAAAAGTTGTCTGCTCGTTTCTAAGACTGATAAAATATAAATCTCTAGTTCCCAGCCGTAAGCCAAGCCCTGTTGCTAGTGCTGTTACTTCTGTCTTTTTAATATCAACCTGTATTACCTACCTACCTATTTTGTAATAATGAATCTCTAGTTAAAGTAGGCGAACTGTTATTTTACAAAGTTTTGTTTGGAGTTCATATTGTGGAAATGGAATTGCTCGACATTATTGACGGTATTATTAATGAAGAGGAATTAGAAAACAATTACTTCAACCCAACAAGGAAACAAAGAGTAATGAGAAAGATAATTGGGCCTATTCAGCGAAATCTTTTATTCTGTTATGAATCATAAAAGGTCTCGACCATAACAGATCTTTTATAAATCGTATTCTGGGTTTCGAACTTTTATGAAACTCTGTTATAGAACTTCGAAAATTGAAATCTGTTACGAACCTTCAAACAAACAGCTTTTTTTTTTTTTTTTTTTTGTAAATACTAAGTGGGCACCTGATAAATTTTTTGCAAAATTGCATAAAATTATCGGTGAAAGGAGTAAAGTTTTGAATTATTACTCACATCAGGAAGATCAAATGGGTTACTATATTTAATCTTAGTTCCATCAAAAGTGTGGTTGTTTTCGACTAAACAAAAATATACATATAAATGTAGAAACAATTTTCAATTAGGTATTACACTTTTTTACACACATTTATTACATTTTGTTTCCATTTGTAAGCATTTCGTTGCCTAGGCATTATAATAGAGAAACATTTCAATCCAAGACTTCATATTTAATAAAAATCTTTTATAATAAAAGTCACAAAATTCTGTCTTTTATTCTGTTATGATTCTTAACAGAATTCATTAAAGATTTTTCCGCACAGAATGCCAATTTTAGAGGCCGTAAAAGATTTTTTGACAATTCGAACTTTTGTATGGAAATTCATAACAGAACAAATTGATAAAAGATTTCGCCGAATAGGCCTGAATAATAATTTTTGGCGCAACAGGTCCGTAGGGACCCTAGGCCTAGCTTCTCACAACCATTCGTTTTGTGTGAGATTTCATTTTTGGAACGAATGGAAGGGATCTACAATTTTATGCCGATTCCAAACGGCTAATGGAGAAGCTCTTTCAAGACAGTTATACTCTCGGATGTTTGTCAGGCGTTCGCGAGAGGTGGCGCAGTGAAAAAACCCTGAGTTGGAATTTGAGTTTTTGCGGGATTCAAACCTGGACCCCTCGCTTAGTAGTCTAACACACTAACCACTGCGCCTACAGTGAGAAAGATACCCAACCATTATGTACAATGGGAAAATGAAGATTTCAAACGAAGATTGAGGCTCCAAAAAGATACTTGCCAGTACGTACTTTCAACGATAAGAACCAAAATCGTACACAAAACAGAAAGGTTTTTCTTAGCACTTATTTTACTATATTATCATTGAAAAACTCAAAGCTTATATCTAGCGCAGATAAATAAAAAATAATGTAATAAATTTAATCGTCAGTTAGCGATATATCCGACTATTGAAAAATCGGCCCTTAGTGTAGTGTTTATGTCAATAACTTTTTAAACAGCGCACTATATACGCCACCGCTCTGTCAATTGAAGAATTGTTCGAATATGATCAATAAAAACCATCCAAAAGAGAGAGAATGCAGTTTGTCATAGCTGTCAGATTACTGTCAGATTTTGTGAACTAGAACATACTCGTGCGGGTTATGTGGTAGTTTATTGTAAAAACCCTACGAATCGACATGAAATTTAAAGAGAAATATAGTCGTGTAATATACAGATCTGCAGGAAAGTCGTATCAGGTCCTGGAAAAATTATCTGCCATTCATTTCATTTCTGATGTGACTGAGGGTTAAGAAAATTGTTGCTTCCACTTGGTTGTCAAAGTTTAAAAAAATAAAGTCTGCCTAAGATATTGCTTCATAAACTACAACATGTTAAACAGCTGATGTCATTAACAGTGTATTTAAGCTATGTTAACGCTGCTAGGAAGTGAGCGTATTTATCTGAAGTCGACCGAACTTGTCTGTACTAGATTTAACTAAATTGGTCATTATAGCTTCATTGAACGCGAAATTGGTCGTTAACTTCACTTTTAAAACGTCGGCCATCTATCTCAGTCTGATAGCAAATTGATGCTGCTATTGAAAAGATTGCCTTGGATTGCCAAGAGGTGATCATAGAATGACTTATACCTAGTGCGCGGTTCTTGGTTTTGGCTAGGGCTGGTCGATCACAAAGAAAATTGAACATCCAAGACCTTTAGTGATCTGAAATAGTGTCAGTTTTAAAAGCAAATAAGTAAGGCTATCCTTGTCCGTGTCGAAAAATTCTTCGTTAAATACCTCGTCTCGCCCGCAGTCTCAGTTATACCCCAGTTGGTGCATGGTTTTAGACCTAAGCTGAATCACAACTATTCGTTTGTTGAAATGGTATTTTTGGGGGAAAAAGGAAGGGATAAAATCTGTACTGTATTATTATAAAAATGGGTATGATCACTATGTCGAATTCGAATAATATGTTTTACATATTGCTAGAATAAACGGACTGGACTGTGAACAAGCAAATAATAAAGCCGTGTCTTATCATGAACTCTACAGGACCTATTATTTATGCCGAGTCCGAACGACTTTTGGTATAGAGATACGCATATTCCGCCTTTTACGAGCTTATTCTCAGTCCGCAAAGGCTTAAACCATTGGATAGGTAATTCTCGTTGATTGATCACAAATGTTCGACATTTTACACTTTAGACTTTAGATATTTTAGACTTTGACTCCACCATATTCTAACTAAAGAAGAGAGGCACAATAGGTCCCACCCTGACAATTGCCTCTAAGTACCTACCATGTAGATATAAACTGAAACAAAATCAAAACATTTGTGAAGGCTAGGTCCAACTATTTACGCATATTCAATCCATAGGCTTGGAGAACACTTACAAAGAACTAATTTCACAAACTCTCTGGGGCGTATAGGTATAATCAAAGAATATAGAATAATTCTATATTCTTTGGTATAATGCAGGAAATTGGAATTGACAGTTTTCTCTTGATAGCCATTCGATCGCCTTAAAATATTGTGGTCAATCTGTGCTCATATAAAATTAATGCCAAACCTTCTATACGTTCTTGCTTCTTGCATAAAGTTTGTAATGTAGCCTTCGTAGCCCTAAGACCATCCCAAGATAAGTCAGCGATAATTAGCAGATAAATGAAAAACACGCCCAGATGTCATTGCGTCGCTGACTCGCTGTCAGAGTCAGGGTAGAGTTAAGGCAAACATTTCAGTGTCTATCAAATGGCTCCAAATAATTAAACCATTCACCACCATTCTGTGCTGCACATATGTATTTGTAAATGAATATATGTATTTTATCAACCTCGTAGCCATTTTGTTTTATGGAAGATCGTTGAAATTTTACTACAAGTTTAATGTTGAATCTTGCTGCCATGTGAAACTCCTTTTCAAGAAAACAAAAAACAAAACTGTATCTTGTTTTCTTATCAACATTTTATCTGCCAAAGTTTCCCCATTTCCCGCACGTCATTCAACTTCCCCTCAAACTTTTGCAATTTTCCGAATCACCCGTTCATATACAAAAATGAAAAAGAAACCCATTACATCGCAGCCAAACTATGAGCTCAACAGTAACAGGGTGTGTGCGATTCCATTGCAGCGCACATCTCACCATTGACGACTCCATCCCCACTGCAAGAAAGCGACCATCGTCGTCGAGATGATGAATGATTTGGGTTGCATATCGCATAAAAGTGAACGGGCACGGGGCACCCACCCACATTATATCCATTCCGACAGTAAGTATGTCGAAAGCCCAACAACAACAACAAAAGTAATGAACTCACTGCTATATACTGCACCCACACACTACATACATATAGGAATAGGTATAGTACTAGATAGTGTTTGTTTTTATCATGAAATTCAGGCATTGTGGGTGGATGCGTAGGTGGAAGTGGGTAGAAGCAAGTGTCGAGCTTCCACTTTGTGCTCTAGCGTACCAGCCACAGCCACAGCAGCAACAGGGGCATCGCACCACCACCACCATCGGGCACTATTTGTATTATTTTTGTAAATTTTGCGAATGCTTATATATTATAGTTATATGCGGTCTCACCGCATAACGATGATGTATTGCAATTTGGAGCGTTTTCGCTGCCATTTGTTATTATTTCTCGCCTCTATAGAGTGCAGCAAGCAATGTCAGTCCGAACGAGAATGCATAGTATAGCAAACAATTCTGAGAAGATTGGAAATAGTTTATTACTTTTCCAAAGAGCAATAAATCGTTTACAGTTAAAATTACACGACTTGCTAGAATTCGCTGCATAGATGGCGCACCACAAAATTGTTCTCCTTTCATTGCAGTTGGGAGTAGGTATGTATAGTATAGGTATATACCAAGTTTTATTGGCAAAAGAAAAAAATTGTTGGTGTGCCTTCCGACGTTTCAACTATACATTAGGTTTGTTTGACGTGCGGCTGGTTTAACCCTAATGTGTTCGATATAGCACTCAACTCGCCCTGGTACTGAAAACCTGTGTTTGACTTTTGACATTACTTCTAGCACCCTAGTTTTGCCCTGAACTGACCCCAGATATTTTGTCGGGGCAAGAACTCAGCGTTGAGTTTTGCTGTCATTCGTTTGTTGAGATATCTTGATAAATATAAATACATTAAATTTGATATTCAAAAAAAAAAAAATTGTTTAAAAATTACAACGTTTATGAACTAAAACTTTATAGGCATAGGGAAATGGAAGGGGAAAAAGCTGGAATCGAAGCAGCATTTAAATTTTTAAATTCATCGCCTATATTTCAAACATGTTTATCAACTTGTTTGCATTATGTCAAGCACGAGATCAGAGTTGAGTTCACTCATTTTTAACAATAAACGGAAAAAGTGTCATCATCTTCTTACTTCGTTCACCAAAAGATAAATATTTTGCAATTATTTTAAAAACTGACAGACAGGGCAGCATATTTTGCGTTCAATACTATAGCCGAATTTACAGGGTTGTGCAGGATTTTTAACAGGCGTGGAAATTAGTTGACACATCTCAATGCGCACACTATTGCTAGCCACGTCCAACAAACCTATTAATTTGTTTGGGCTGTAAAAGTCAATAATGTCATAGTGTATGACAAGAACGGGGCTACTTATGTCTGAATAACAAAGAAGTTGTTTTAAGAGCCAATGTTAATACAATTTGTAAAAAAATATTGTACCTAGGGAAGGGATGCCACGTCATTTTTCATAAAAAAAATGCTGTTTGCCCCCCCTAATACAAACCACTGTCCCCCTTATTAAGTCAAAATTCAATAAAAGAAAACATTCATTTGAAAATTTAGAAAATAAATCTATATATATATATAAAAATGGATCTTGGTTTGTTCGGATGCTTAAAACTCGAAAACGACTGGACCAAATTGGATACTTCCTTCTGCGGATTTGTTCGTAATTGCTCCGCGAAGGTTTAGGAAAAAAGAAAAATTGGAAAATTCTCAACAGGTGGCGTTGAAGGCACACATTTCGTTTTTCATGGGGAAAAGCACTTTGAAAAAAAATAAACTGGATAGAAATCGAGTAGTGACACTTCAAATACAAAAAAAAAAAAATACTTTATATTTTCAAAGCAGTTGTTGTTGTCAATTATTTTATTTATTTTCCAAGCTAATTGTTGTTGTCAACAATTTTGACATTTTTTTTTAAATATAACCAATATAAGTTTGTTTATGTTTACTATGTTACATTAATTAACTTTTTGAAATGGAGTAGATACTTTTTTATTTCATGGTTTTTGAATCCATCATTTTTGTTTGACATGATTGTATTTTCAGGATCCTTGCATAAGTATGTGTGAGTAAGTTGAAATGTAGGGGTGATTAAGATGACGTGGACAATGATGACAGGCAACAGGAGTTGTGAAGCGTTTTGAGTTTGCACTTAGGGGTTGTTACGAAAAATGAGCGTGTAAAAATTGTGGTATTCTGCTGATTAGTGAATACTTATAGGGTTATGGGGAACGCAACTCAAAGGTACCATAACACCTTCGGTACCGGTGTAGAGAGAGAAGGGAAAAGGCTTACAATTTACCAACCAAGTTGATAGGTGCGGTTAGTTTTCTTCATTTCTGTTAAAGTTACAAATATTTCGTCGGTCGCCGATGAACTATATTGTTAAGCATCGTGTCTTTGGTTATACTCGATGTTTTGGATGTATTCCATTGAATGGCAAAAAAGAGGCTTGCCTCATGCTTAAATTCTCATTTGGTTAGTCGAAAGAATGCAACCAGACCAACATGATGACATCATATGTGCCGAGGTTCCAGATCCCGAAACCGATGTAGACCTGCATGATGTCATAATTACAAACATGATTCATGGGAAGATTTGAAAATGGTATCAGTATTTTTATTTCACATTTTCTGTTTCGTGCGAACCAACTTACAAACACATGAAAACCAATTTAACAGTCACATGTCATTCCCAAATGCATTACACACTGGGACTTACTAATAATCATTTTTAACCTTCACACTAAATTTTTCCATTGAGAGCTGGAAAAATGTAGTCTGGACGTTAAAAATAAATATTATTAGTACCTACCACGGACTGTTATACTGTTACGGAAATATGTCTGAAATGTAGGACACTATAACCATCAACTTTTACTTGGGTTCTGGACCCGATAGGTGCCGCTGAAGGATAGTATACCACACTATAGGTGGTACTTTGCAAAACATAAGTGGTATAGGAAAACGATTTGTGGCACCTCCCATTTAAAAATAAAATCAAGCGCTATTTCTAAAGTTGCATAGGTAATTAAATATACTAATGGACATTGTCCAAATAAAGCACTTTGCAAACCTCTGTGGATTCCGCTTATTCAGAACGGCTTGCCATTGGTATTTAAGCGTCTACATAAAATAGCATGTGCATTGGGCATGCTCGAAATTATTACTTTCATTACCTACATTTTTAACAAATTTGGGCGGAACGAAGTTCGCGGGGTCAGCCAAATCTCTTAATATTTTTGACAAGATTCTCTGTGAACACATCCATTTGAAGGGCAAGTAAACTTAAAGCATAGAAGATAGTCATATCCAAAGCTTGACGTTTATCATTAACCGTTTTAGTTTTGGGTTTCTAGTTTCTGCTTTGATTTTTATGTGAAGAAGTTATGAAATACCGAGCTTCTTTTGAATCAAAATGCGTAATATGACAAGACAAGTATAGTGATACTAACCTTTGTTGTACGTTTAGAAGCTCAACTGACGTTCACTTCCGTCACAAGAAAGTAAACGTCAGTTTGGTTTGGTAGAAGAGTAGAAATAAAATAAGTTTCAACGAATTTTTTTTTGCTATTTTTGACCAGTTTATGACACTTTTTTATGACAGTTTGTTCGAGGTCTTTTTACAGGGTTTGGTGAAGTTTGTATAGCGTTTGTATTTTCGGCTTCTTTTGACGCATTTTCCCCCTTTTTTTTTTAATTTTCGGGGAATCTTTGATACTCGAAACGAAATGTGTTGTCACCTTAATATAGGCCTACTTTGAAAGCACAAATTTTTGCGCCAAATTAAGTAAATACCGCTAAAAGCAGTTTACGGGCTCCCAATTAAAATTACATGAGACGGTGGAATGTGGTTCTACCCTTATTAGTTGAAAACTAGAAGCGCCTGTTTTTTTAAGATTTCTTTTCAAGTGCCTACCTATGACGGATCATTGAAGACAGAGGGAGTGACAATAAAGAAATTATTATAACGTATTGTAACACCGCCTACACTTCATTTCGCAACTAGCTCTTTTCTATTTTCGTTTTTTCGTTGCAAGCCGGGAATGTGAAGTTTCAGCTCTCGATAATTTCGTAGAATCGTTCGCTGTTCGAGAAGGAAAGTTAAACCTCCCGTTTGCCTGTCGCAAATCGTGCGATCGTAGGTACCTATATCTCTTATGTCTATGTAGGTATTTTTTGACAGCTTGACATAAGTCAGAGCCTTCAGTACCTACCTATACCTTTTTGCAAATATTTAATTACAAAAGTTTTGGTTATGCTTTAGTAAATAGGATATTCACCACTCGAGCAATAGGTACCTTACCTACCTATCATCCATTTGAATGTCCAGAAACAACGGGCAAAAAAGCCAACCATTGTTTTTGTCTGGCAAATTTCACAGAGCGCTTCACTATTGTATGGAAACCACAGATCATCTCGCCATCAACCGCAGGTGCAATGTACGCTATATGCAAATATCACCACCAAACATACCATGCACATACGAAGCCGAAGAGCCCCCACCCACAAACGGCTTGTGCAAAAACAAAGAGTGAAAGCGGCGACGCAATGGGTGCGTGCTGCAAAACCAAAATTCACCGAAAAGGTTCCTTTTACTAGACGTCGTCGTTGGTAGGTATCTAAGCCTCAACGTCACCATGCCCCCCACACGGAATGAGTTTCCGGCGGACGTTCATCTAACCGTACAACGTACACCCATTCTTCGCGCCAT
Organism: Cheilosia vernalis; assembly: GCA_949126925.1. NCBI lineage: Eukaryota > Metazoa > Arthropoda > Insecta > Diptera > Syrphidae > Cheilosia > Cheilosia vernalis. The sequence goes on along the minus strand of OX421360.1, from coordinate 6,045,511 downwards.
AATCCAATCAAAGCCCCCACAGCCCACACACCCGAGTGCCCAATTTCCTTTTCCACCCAGTTCTTGGAAATCATATTATTTTTGTTGCTATTGTATGTAGGTATGTACCCAGCCGAGTCGTGTTGGTAAATTCAAATCGAGCAAGAGCGGGCACAACGTTTTCTCTCTTTTTCCATCCTTTGGCAATATGTGTGCTGTCTGTTGTGCCTTTGACTCTCCTCCTCCTATTTCCAAATTACAAAATATCCATAGTCTCTTGCGAGGCCCCGTTGCTGTTGCTGCATTGCATGTACGGCCAAACTGAGCCGAACAAACGAGGAGACTACCATTGACCACGGTTGCCACTTGAAAATAAAATTTGTGTCCAAAATTGGAAATAAAAATGACCAACTGTAGCTAAAAATGACCAAAATAATTTAACCCTCTATCTACTGCATGCATTATGATTCAGTGGAGAAAAAAAGAATTTTTTTATTTTTTTTATTTTAAAGGATATTAAAAAAAAAATTTTTTTTCCATATAGGTAATAATCGACATAATATTTGACATTTCAAAAAACGCATTGTACATTGAAATGCACATGGATAACTGGGAAACATATTCAAACATTTTACTTACAAATATCTAATATTGTAAAAAAAAGAAATCTCAATATTATAGCCACCAACAATAGAAAATAAATGTTTACTTTTTCTTTTTTGATATTTCCCGATGAATGCGAGCGTTGGAACCTAGAACTTGACTGCGAAAATATGTTCGCTTGTGTAAAAAAGAAGAAACCAAATTCACTCTACACATCCACAACTTTAACGGTGTCTTTCCCGTAAATATTGTGTAGTTCTTCCAATCGACTCTGGAAAATTTAAATTTGTACACACGGAACAATCAATTCATCTTAATTATTTAAACATATTCTTTATGTGCACAGATCACATATTATTTTTTTAATTATTAAGGGTATTCACTTAATCTCATAATTTTATGCAGTTCGTAAGTTCATAAATTTCTGCGGTGCTTTAAGTGAACACCCCTCTCGGATATGTCATTGCGTAATTCGCTGCAAATATCTATCTATTTCATTCAATTTTTACCGTCAATGCTGTAACTCTGAAAACATGAAAAGTAATTCACACAATCGCTTGTCACAGTTTGACATTTGTAAGTTTGCGTAATCTTCCGCAGTCGATTTCCGAGCCTAATTGGTCGCGGAAATTTATGAGGCCTACGTAAACTATTCTCCATACAAAATCGGACAGTTCTTTTACGAGGTGGTAAATTTCTGCAGTTTACGCAGTTTATGAGGGTTTTACGCGTTTAAGTGAATACCTTTATTAATAACTTTTCATTTCGTAAAAAAATGACCAAATGGAATAATAAATGACCATGTGACCACGAGAAAAATTTATGACCAGATTTGGTCACAAATGACCAATGTGGCAACCGTGCCATTGACGCCAATATACCGTACCGTTGCCGAACACCAGCTTAATGTGTGGACGAATGGTTATGGTGTCTGTGAGGTGGAGGATCCGGGTGAAGATGAATTTGCCGCCGACATGTTAAATATCCCTTGTGATTTGTGGCTTCTGCCAACAGAGGATTGGTATTTATATGGATGGGTATTGAGTATCCTATTTCTAACACTGCGATGCGTGCTCCAGCCTCCAGGGAGCGGAGATCCAAATGTATGTGGTGATGCTGCTGGGAGTATTGACGAGGTGTTTGTTTAGAGCTTAGGTGCAGGGATAACTACATGAGTCGCACACATGGATAGGCAGGTTTCCATTTTGTGTCCGTTCAATGCAAACGCTCTGTACCTATACCTTTATGTAGAATATTTGAGCAAAGCAGAATAACCTGATTAGCGTCAGCAAGTAGGTACACAGGTAAATTTGATTTCAAACGCTTTCTGCGCCAGAGAGAGAAAGTAAGTGTTTAGTCATTGTCATTATGATTATGACACAGATAAGTAATATACAGATGTCTCACGCCAATGTAAAAAAATGCTGTACTTTTTGCGTTCGTCCAACAAAGATCGTCCAACAAATCGATGGTGAAAACAAAAACCCACCACACCTCATTCGAAAAGTGGTTGATTTTTTGTTTCAATGAATGCTACTTTTAGTTGAATTATGACCGCACACCGCACGCAGAAAGGCATATGCGCAGCGTGATGCTTTATTTAATTCCACACTGAACAGTGGGTTAAAGGGTAAGGAAAGAAAGGATACAAGGTAAAAGGAAAGCGGAAGGACAAATGTCGTCTTTCGTTCTTTCGTATTGTCAATGCCTTATGATTGTGCGCCGGCGGGGGGATGTGCAGTGAGGAAATATTCGGTGATGTAATGCATGATGGTTTTTGTTGGGAAGAGCAGCCGATTTGGTTTTGGATTCGTTTTGCTGAAAAGGTACTACCTCTTTGCGATATAAACATTTCAATTTGGGGATACAATTTTAATGTTCTTGTTGGGGTAGGTATGCCATGCATTCACATTATTTTTAGGGTTTTCATTATATTCGATACAATTGTATGTCAAATTTTAGACTTATATAATTTTCTTTTGAACATAATTAATTAATTAATTAATAGGTACCCTATTAGGTAGGATCAATAACATTTAAACTGACAACTGTTGGGGTTTCTTCCCTGTTAATAAATAAAGTAGGATAACGAAAAAAGAATTCTGCGTTTTCAAGTTCCTGTTGTAGGAAATACGTAGATTGTCTGTATAGATGACATTATGTAACTAGGTACCTACAAAATTTCGAACTCGAGATATTAATCAATTCTGATATTACGATGATAGAGAAACTCAAAAAAGTGGGTCGCAAAATTCTGTTCGGTCTGTCCGTCCTTCCACAGATCTACAGCCTATACGGCTTCCCGGATTACGTTTAAATCTCGGATTTGGAGTTTTTGGGCTTAAGTTCGGGAGGTTTTTTTTTTTGCATGGTTACCTTAATATTAATGGTAGGTAGGTACTTCCCGTATAAAATGTTCGTACCAGTTTGATTTGATCGAAAACGCCTTCAACGATTTCAACCAAAATTGATTGATATTTAGGTAAGCTTATGTAGGTGAGGTTACCATGACTGCGTACCCAGTTTTTGGCTAAAAATTCGAGCAACGGTACTTACTTAGTTTTCCTCAAAAAAAGTCGAAGTCAGTTTTTTAATTATTTCTCAAAAAAATACAACAGAAATCACGATCTATGTATTTTAGCATATTTACGGTATATTTTTGTATAATAGGCTTAATGCCTCATAGCTACGCCAAACTTAGTTTTAGCAAATACAACCCACTTCTTCTTTTTCCAACAATATTGAATAGGTATATCTTAAAATAATGCCAACCATTTGGGGCTCACACAATAAGAAAATCAAACTTTGGGGTGCAACCACACACGAGCATCGGGATATTCAATTTATTTACTTTCGACAATTGCCTGTTACTGAGAGCTTTAACTTTTAAAAGCTAATATTGTTATCTGATATAACTGCCAAATGAGATGAATATCCAAAAGTGGATTTCGTTTTCTTTTATCTACTAGTATCGAGAAAGTTTAGTTCGACCCAGTCGTGCACTTTATTTCAATTACATGCCTGTAATCACTATGAAAAAAAGGAATAAAAAATAGTATTGTTCATCCCTGAAAATCAATCAAAACGTTCTGACTTTGTATCATGAATGCCTTTTAACATTATAATAATAAAACAATCACGTATTTTTAACTTTCGCTTTTACGTAGTAAGAGAAAGATATTGTAGGTATTCGTTCAAAATTTCGAACTGGAGATGTTAAGCTAAATTAATAAGCAATAGTATTGTTCAAACTAAGCATTGTAATATTTTGTAGGTAGGAACAGTTTGGTCTGCAAAATTTTACAAATACCGTTCAAACGATTTTGACCAAAATCCATATTAAAGTTTAAATAAGTATCCTAAATAAGATCCTCCAATTATTTTTTTCTCAAAAAAATTCGAATAAATCGGTTTTTTAATTATTTCTCAAAATGATTACGCAAATCCCGATCTGTCTCCGTATACATATTTTTATAAAACTCAACACCGTACTGCCAATAAAAATGTAATGACAACTGCAAAAAACGCATTTTTTAGCAAATATTTCCCACTTCTTCTTTCTTTCAATCATAGTTGATTATGGACCTTAAGATAATTCCAACCACTTGGAGAGTTACACAATCAAAAACTCCCACTTCATTTGCACCCCCACACACGTCCAGCGGCATATTCGGTCTATAACTGCTAGTGGAAATTAAAACAAATCTCTAAAACCTTACATATAAATATCTATGTAAAGATATCGGACTAATACGAACTACACTTTGCTTTGAAGTCAAAATTCTTGTAAAGTGTAAGAGTTTTTAAAACTCTCTAGCCAGAACTTGCAACAGTTCAATTGCTTCAACTTATAAAAACTCGCATTGTTATTATTGATATGTAGGTATGCACTGCCCAAAAGCGAATTTTATTTAACAATATATTCTTTTTTTATATTTTATAAACTGTTTCTTTTATCGAGCATTGCATAACGAAAACCCTAAAAATAATGTGAATGCATACCTACCCAAACAAGAAAATTAAAATTGTCTCCCCAGCCGAAATGGAAATAAATTGTTCATATCGCTTTAGATACTTTTTTCAGCAAAACGAATCCAAAACCAAATCGGCTGCTCTGCTCTTCCCAACAAAAACCATCATGCATTACATCACCGAATATTTCCTCACTGCACATCCCCCTGCCGGCGCACAATCATAAGGCATTGACAATACGAAAGAACGAAAGACGACATTTGTCCTTCCGCTTTCCTTTTACCTTGTATCCTTTCTTTCCTTACCCTTTAACCCACTGTTCAGGGTGGAATTAAATATACCTGCCCCATAAAGCATCACGCTGCGCACATGCCTTTCTGCGTGCGGTCATAATTCAACTAAAAGTAGCATTCATTGAAACAAAAAATCAACCACTTTTCGAATGAGGTGTGGTGGGTTTTTGTTTTCACCATCGATTTGTTGGACGATCTTTGTTGGACGAACGCAAAAAGTACAGCATTTTTTTACATTGGCGTGAGACATCTGTATATTACTTATCTGTGATTATGATCTACCAGGGGTTATTGTGTCCATACATAAAGTCTTCCCATCGCAATGTACATAAATACCTACTGCCAGCTAAGAAATTTCCCATCGCTTTGGTGTTCAGGGTTTCATTCGGTTGCGGTTGAAAAATAGATGGCGCCAGCGACAGTATAGAGATGAGCTTTTGAGGAGGGATGCATCCAGCCGATTTTTGAGTACATGCGAATGAAATTTAATTGTTTTATTTTTCGATTATCTCTGGCATGTACCTACCTAGTTATTTGCACTTTACATGTTTGTTGCACGGCGCCACGGGATAAATGGACGCCGGGCTTAGGGAAGGCTGCACATGATCGGGAAAATATCCGCACATAGATAAAGTGACATTGGTTTAGTTTCGCTCTATACATGGTTTCACGCAATTAGGTCCAATTAGTGTTCAATGACTTGAAGTAAGGACAGGTCATTTCGAAAAATAATCTGTCTCAAAAGCGGACACTGTCGATGAACTTTTTCATTCCTAAAACAGTTTTTAAATTACTTGGGTATGAATTATACCATAAAAGCAAAAGCTGCAATCGTTTTAAAATAGAAAACTATAGTTCAGATTTCAAACTGCCGACATCTGACGTGCGGGTCTATATTTCAATATATTATCGACAAATGGGTAGTTCTCAGAAGAGTCAAGAACAACCCAAGACTGATCAATACTTTGACGAGATTATTTTACACAGAATGTAGAAAACAGTATTTTTTATGTCATAGATTTGTATATAGGTGAATAACAGGCGTGACCAACACCAATTTTAAAATAGAAACTAACTTCTTACCTACCCTCCAGAATTGTGTCAAACTGTTTTGGGTAAGGGATAAGCCATTAAATCATAATAAATTATTTAAATAAGAAGGAAAACTTTAAGACGGTTTATCATTTTTTGTAAACCTCTCACCGCTTTCCGTTGAAATCATCACTTACTTGCTACATTAAAAGATCTCACGGCAGTATCTCGTGCACCTTTCTGTTATGTTATGTTTTCATGACATTACTAGTAAACAGCTTTCGGTGCCATTCACTTGCAGCTAGATTAAACTAGGAACATTTTAAATCAAACTAAAATTCTGGACAAATAGCAAAAATTTATCTGTTTATCACAAGTTCCGCTCTGAATTTTTTTATTGAGTAGAACTACTTATCTGTGTTTGAAGAAAGAGATCTATATTCCTAATACCAATTATATAAAAATTTAATTTTCTTTTTTTTCATTTAGCGCACCCAATGACTGGCGGAACACACCCATTCAATCCAGCAATTTCCATATCTAGTCTCACGTCCGTCATTCGTCGCATAAAATCCGTCCGCCATTTTCACTGTGCATGGTGCATCCATCTGCATCGCACTTCCATACCAAACAAAGAAGTGAAAAGGACAGGTTACTTTACAGAAATAGATCAGTCGCTGAAATATTTTTGTTTTTGTTATTCGGTTGTGTTTTTGTCGTTTGCAATTTCAGTGGTATAATTCAGCGAAGAGAAAATCCAGTCAAAAATAAAACTGCCAGCGCAAAAGTAAAAAAAAAAAAGAAAACTTCAATGGCGAAATTTTTTCCTCTTTCTGCAACATATTTCATTCGTGAGTGTAATCCTTTTTTCGGATAGATCAACGGAGAAAAAAATTCGTGAACACGCATATTTTTGTGAGAAAAGTATTCTAGTACATAATTGAAAAAGAAGGAAAACCCGCAGAGGTCAGCAACTACGTCGAAGTCGAAGCCCTTGGTGAAGAGTTATTTACCCCCCACCCTTTGTTCCAATTGTAATTATTGACGACGCGCAGTGGTGCACTAACAACAAAAGTGCCAAGTGCAGTGCAATTAGACATTTTCAAACAAAATCGAAAGATATCTTTTTCCAACCAGATAGCTATTGGATTTTTGTCTCCCCTTGAATCCGCGCGGACATTTTTAATTGTAAAATTATCCAACTAGAATTCGACTGCGAAAATATAAAATTCACACAGCGAGAGCGAGACGACAATTCACCCCGAATGCAATTCCTGCTGGTTACGCTAGCGAGCGCGAAAAAGAGACCACAATCCAGCGCAGCGCATTGTTTTTGACATTTCGTTTTCGTCCGTTGTAGGAGTCGTCAGAAAAACGAGAGCAAGCAAGCAGGCCGAGCTCGACCCGACGACATCACACAGGGAAATTTCCCCCACCACACGAGCTCAAATTTTAGTGAAAAATTTGTATTTTGTTTTCATTTGTCGTATTATTTATTATTGTGCGATCATTTTCGGATCGAAATCTATTAATTTTGTGAAAAAAAGAGGATAACTCCTAGGGAATTCTGGTGTACGGAAAATCCCAACCAAATTAAAGGTATACAGGGGAACAAGAAAAGAGAAAAACCTCCGAACAAGGTCAAGTGACGAAATACCCTCTTTTGTGTATTGTATACACGAAAAAAGAAAAAAAAAAAAAAAAAAACAAAAATCAAGTCAAGTGCATTACACAAAAACAATTGCGGAGGATGAGCGAGCAAAAAAACGAACAGAAAAGCAATATTAATTAATTGGAGCACCAGTTACACTACAAAACAAAACTAAAGCAGTCGAAGGAAGCCCTCAGAGGCGCACGCAGAACGAGCGAATCAAACTCAGCTATGGATTCAGACGATGATGTCTTCGACAATGACAACGTCGACTCTGGAAATGTCTCCAGCGGAGATGACGGCGACGACGACTTTGCCATGGAAGTGGACGTGCCGAATTCCAAGGAGCGCCAGCAAGAGCCAGAGGAGTACCAGTACGAGGTGCTGACCACGGACCAGATTGTCCGACACATGATCGATTGCATCAATGATGTGAATGTCGTCGTCAACGTGAGTATTCCCCAATAGATGTTATGTATAACGATTTAGCAAAGGTGTATAGCTTAACAATGACAGTTTTTGCCTTGGGAGTTGCAGTTGTGGGTTATTTTGTTTATTTTTGGGTTCGCTGATTATTTCCTTTCATACTCTGCATATTCGTTCTCGAAAATCGATTTTAATTTCGTTTTCTTTATTTTTAGAATGAATTTTAGCTCTTTTTTTTTCTGTTCTTCATGATGCCCGCGCTGTCGTTGAACGTACTTTAGTTGCTGTAACATGGGCGCTTTGTGTTGCGTCGTTATTGTTGAATTTCGAGGAAATTTTATGACAAGCTTGCCAAGATACACGGTTCATTCTATTTTTGCTGGTGATGGCGGATTCAGGCCGTGTGTTGCGCGGGTGTTTACTTGCGGTAGGGAAGCATGTTTCCGGGACTATCCCGTTGCCTGTCAATGAACCGTTGGTTAATTGTCGTGCGGACACTGAGTGGAGTCTGCAAATTTGAGTTGTTAATTAGAGTCTTGTTTTGGGCGGCAGCTTAAGGATCACCTTCGTAATCAAGTGGTTTAACGCGTTTGATTTAGTTTTCTCCAAACTATGCCTTTGGCGGTTGTATTTATCTCGTTTTCCCACACTGGAAGGTGGGTCGTGCATTACTCCGTTGTATGTAAATGTCGCCAATGATTTATAATATATTCTTTCCCGCAAATTTCTACAATCTTTCATCGTTCGAAGAACACCTTCCCTTTTGTGATCATCCTTTAGATAAATCCTGGTGACATTTTCATCCGTTGCGGTCAAAAAAGTAACCTGCAAAGCCGATTTGCTTCAAAACTCTGTTAAGAAGTCTTGTGGGACTTCCTTTGCAGTACTTAACGCCTTCGTCTGTCCGACACTTCAACTTTCTAATGTTCTTCATCAATTTGTAATTGTAAGTAATAGGCCCTGTACACTGCGACCAGAAGAGATCTATTGTGTTGGCCTTTATTATTTAACCCAGGGAGCTGTTGAGGCTCCTTATAAACCTCAGTACCCTTCTTGGTTCCATGTTTCCTATATCTGCAGGACTTATAAATGCCCCTTGAATGTGGAACATTCTGCTCTTTGCCACAGCAGGGCATTCGCAGAGTATGTGTTCCGTTGTCTCCTCCTCTTCTCCGCAGAGTCGACAGGAGTCGTCGCCGGATAGTCCCATTTTTTTGAGGTGGTATCTTAGTGGCCAGTGACCAGTAAGATAACCCGTTAGGATCCTTAGATCTTCTTTGCTTAGCTCAAGTAACTTTTTTGTTTTACTACGAGCTGGGATTATGAGTCTTTTTGCCTGCCTCTGTCCTTTGGATTTTGTCCAGTGTTCGGCAAGGTGATCATCTTCCCATTTCCTGAATTTTGAGTGTACGTAACTCAAAGGTAACCCGAAAAAGGGCTCAGGACCAGTGAGCAGGCGTGATGCGCCTCTTCTCGCTAGACAATCCGCTCGTTCATTTCCTTCGAATCCCTCATGGCCTGGTATCCACGCGACAGTGACTGTGTTGTCCTTGGCCAAGTCTTCGAGGAGGTTAAAACATTCCCAAATTAGCTTTAATCTGATCGAGGCGATCTCAGGGCTTTAAGAGCTGCCTGGCTGTCTGAGAGGATGAAGATGCAGGCACCCTTAGTGCGCCTTCGTAAGCATTCTCGGACACATATCTCTATGGCATGTACCTCCGCCTGAAAGATGTCTGGTGATTTTCCCAGTGCTGGTGATTTTCCCAGTGCTATGGCAGCTCGTTGGAACCTGGGCCCATAGACCCCAGCACCGGTCGCATCATCTTCCATCTTTGAGCCGTCGGTGTACCAGATTTGTGAACCCGATGGTATTACGAATTGGTTGGTTCTCCAGATATTCCTGTCAGATATGATTATCTTGAATTTTCTGGTGAAGCGAAGCCTTTTAAGCATGTTGTCTGATACCTTGACCACAGGATCATCTTGAAGCATTTGTAATACCCGAAGGTGTCCTGTGAGGTTTCCTGCTTTAAGATTTGATATATCAGGGAGCCTTAGGGCACTAAGACCTGCTTCCTTCTTTACAGAAATATGTAAAGGCAACAGGCTGAGCATTGCCCCTATGGCTGCAGTTGGACAAGTTTTCATTGCCCCCGTTATACCAACACATGCTAAGCGATATATCTTGTTTAGTTTTTGTTGGGCCGTTGTTTGTTCGGTTTTTGGCCACCATGATATTGCTGCATAGGTGATCATTGGTTTGATGATCGTGTTGTATGACCAATAGATCATTTTTGGTTTTAAGCCCCAGGTTTTGCCGTAAAGACGCTGGCACATATAAATTGCCTTTGTCGCCTTCTTTGTGACTTGATCAAGATGTGAATTCCAGGTGAGGGTCTTGTCTAGGATTACTCCTAGATATTTTACCTCTCCTGATACGTCGATGATTGCGTTATTCAGCTTGATCGGTTTTAGTTCTAGTTTTCTCTTTCTTGAGAATGGTATCAGGACCGTTTTTGAGGGATTTATGGTCAATCCTTTGTTCTGACACCATCTGTAGGTTAAGTTTAGGGCCCTTTGCATGATTTCTGATATTGTGGAGCCCCTAGTGGCTTTGACAGTCTTTTGTGAACCTCCGTATGTCAGATTAATGATTCTGCTTTCTAGCATATTCAGAACCCATTTTATGATTAGTGGGGCAATGCCTTTCCTTATCATAGCTTTCTTAATGGCATCGAAGGAGGTATTGTCAAACGCTCCCTGGATGTCAATGAAGGCACAGAGAGCCGTTTCCTTTACTGCGAGAGCCTTTTCAATGTTCTTCATCAAAAGGTGGTGAATAGTTTGTACCGATAGTGCAGTGGCTGTGGATCTTCTTATACATGACCAGCTTGCTAGGTGCAGGCATTTGTTAAATCTAGCATCATCGCTCGTCCCAGAAAGTGTGGCTTACTTCTACATCTTTCCCTATGCCTCTCCGCAATAACATTCATTTTACTATCAGAACTTAGGAGACCTGCGCTCGAGAACTTGACTGTTTAGAGTTGACTGAAACCAATCTAATTCCCAATTTAACGAGCCAGGAGCTGGCCGTCTTTTGGGAAGATTTGCGCGGTGCAATGCATTTCCTAGTTTTCGTATTCTACTCGCAGTTCACCATGACCTAGACTCTTCAAGTGACATCTTTTTCTTCGTGTTCCAAGGTCGATTTTGTTGCAATAAAAATGGCATTAACCCTCTAGATATCATCACAGGTACTCTGCAGACATTCTCTGAATTAATCGACTCCTATAAGGTCCCACGGCTCCAACTAACCAATCTCCCGTATGGAAGGTTAACAACCGTTTGTCATACCAACCGCAGAAATTCCTCTTATGAACTCGATGCCTTTGTTTGAGTTTGTTAGTTTAAGCCGTATATATTTGCGCCCGTGGAAGTTCTGCAAGTTTCTTCCCACAACCTTAACAATTTAGGCCCATTTTATTCACTCGAAGTTGAACACAACTTGGGGATTTTTATATGGGAAACTTCCCAAGTTGTGTTCAACTTCGAGTGAATAAAATGGGCCTAAATTTCCTCCGCTGGTGCTACAAGTTAGCATCCCCATCTAAAACCTGTGCACCTGAATCAACGGCACTTGTTTAGGATTAGACAGTTAAATAAGGTTCCGCAGGTGCAGATCTTTTTGCCTGAAACCGTCGTTGTTTGGTGCAAAACTGACGAACCCTTTCTTCCCTTTCTTGTTCGGTCTATGTTGAGCAAATGATCTTAGTGAATTAATTGTAATTGAGGTTATGGCTTCCAAACAGCGCTACCAATGGCACTAGCAAGTTTGCGCTAGTCACAAAAGATTTGCAGAAAGTTCTCCTACGCCTTGAAAGTAGTTTGAGAGTACTGGTACTCGTACTCGCTCTTATATACTGTATCGTAGCTCTTTAAAAACAAATAAAACACACGATTTTTAAAGTGGAAAAATTATAAAAAACCACTGTCTTTATTTTTGAACCTTTCGCTTTCCCTTCTATCAAAGATAATATAATTACCTAGATGACGCAGTCCAATAGGAAATGTTGTCATATGAAACCAAAATGCCAAACATTAAGAGCTTTTCCAAAAAGCTTTTACAGAGAGAAAGCTTAGGTAACCAAAGCAAAAGGAAAACACACATCTATATAAATTACACAGATCACTTATTCGGTCTCCCTTTCATTATTCCTCATTTTTGTCCTTCCTCGAAGTTGGACGTGTTACATGCATATTGAACTCATACGAATGCAAGCGTATCATTTGGATGGACATCGTTCGTGCATGACTAATTTTCTTTCTTTTGTTATATCCTATTCTTCTTCTTCTCAATATGAATCGAATGTCCTCCTGCTCTTCGGAAAAAAAAATACATATTGTGCTTGATGGAATAAAAATCGAGGGATTCTCATTCATTTTTCATTATCTGCCTCATTTCATGTTGTCTATTTTTTTAGAACAAATTAAAGGCAAATTTATAGGTAATTCCTTGGCAAAACATTAAATAGGAAGCAAAATTAATAAAGTAAAATAGGTGGGTTCCCACATGAAATATAGGAAAAAAAAACAAAAAAAAATATATAAAACAAACATAAAATAAAAAAAATACAAAAGCTAAAAAAAAACATGATTTTCTTTTATTTTTTTTTTATAGGTACATATAATTATGAAGTATGTAGGTAACGCAAAAAAAATAAAGCGCACGACTGGGTCGTATAGATAAAAGAAAACAAAATGCAAATGAAGTTTGATTTTCTGATTGTGTAAGAACCAAATTGTTGGCATTATTTTGAGATGCATCTTCAATATTGTTGAAAAACTAAGAAGTGGGTTATATTTGCTAAAATTAAGCGTAACTTTGGGACATTAAGCCTATTACAAAAACATACCGTAGATATGCGAAAATACATAGATCGTGATTTCTGTAGTATTTTTTGAGAAATAATTAAAATCTGACGTCTTCGAATTTTTTGAGGAAAACTAAGCACGGCATTTTATTTACAATACTTATGTTATCTGCAATATATATATTTTGGTCAAAACCGTTAGAGCGGATTTTGTAACAAAACTGTATACCAAATATTGCAATGTATAATTTGAAAAATACAATTGCGTAACTATTTAGTTGAAAACCGATTATAAGTTAGTGTTCAGGATGTAAGAATTCTTCGTTTTTAAAGTTTTAACGAAATCAAAGATGAGGTTTTCGAGATATGAGCAGTTTTCAAAATTAGCGTTTTCGATGCTTCGAATTGAAAATTGAGGACACAGAAGTTTTGAAGACATCCATTGGACTCTAAGTTTCCAGTTTGGTCAAAATCGTTAATGCTGTTTTCCGGTAAACTGAAAAAAATTAAATTTTAAAAAAATCCTTTTTTCAAAAATCCATTGTGCGATAATATAGAGAAAAACTGAGTTTGCTATTGAGTTATAAATTACCACATTACCTTAGAAATTAATTTTTGTTACAATCGTATAGACCGTTTTCGAGATATGTCGAAATTTCAAAAGTATACCGTTGTTCGAATTTTTAGCCAAAAACTGGGTACGCAGTCATGGTAACCTCACCTACTTAGCTTAAATATCAATTTTGGTTGAAATCGTTAGAGCCGTTTTCGATCAAATCAAACTGGTACGAAAATTGTACCATTAATATTGATGTTACCTTGAAAAAAAAAATACCTCCCGAACTGTTAGCCCAAAAACTCCAAATCCGAGGTTCGAACGTAATCCGGTAAGCCGTTTAGGCTGTAGGCCCGTGAAGGACTGACAGACGGACAGACCGGACAGAATTTTGCGACCCACTTTTTTGAGTTCCTCCATCATCGTAATATGATTGTTTATTCGTAAGTATACCTATTCCAATGGAGAAATCATTTGCAATTCAAATCAAATTCATAAACGCTTTTTTTAATTAGTTTTATAAACATTGCGTGCTCTTATTTTTCCCAGCAGATTCCTGATTGCATTATTTAGTTCAGGAAATCTAAACAAATTTTGTCAACAAGTACTTATAATTAGAATTACACACTTTAATCCAAGAAATTCCCCTATATTGTACTCTATATTTAGTCTTCCCATATTTATCCTTATTATTTTTGTATTACGTCTTAAACTATTAAAACTAAACGATATGCTACCTTTCAAAATCAATTTAAAACTAAATTCAGTGTAACCCTATATATGTATATAGGTACGTACCTATCAGAAAAATGTGTTTGTCCCTTTTTCTTTCTAAGCGAGTGTAAAGTGAGATAATATTTCAACAGTTGTCGGTTTTTTGTTCTACCAACTGCGATTTTTATTTATCACAAGAAAAATTTAAATTTTTGCTTGTGGGGAATGGGAACGAGAAGCACAGGATAAAACGAAAGCAAGAAATTTCGTCACGCACAATACATTTGTGCACACACGCAAACGATTACGATATGCTCAATTGGCACTCAGGAAAAAGCTTTTATTTTGTTGGATAAATCGTTGTTGGACGAAGAGAAGAGCTTTTTGTTGGACAATCGTTGTTGGACGATCGCAAGAAATGTGGACATCAGCCAACATGGGACTGCGACATCTGTATATTATATTATCTGTGCTTCTATCTTGTGATTGATTCGTTCCTCCCTTGTTTCCAGAACAAGTTCGTTCCCTTCTCTTCATACATCGAAAGCAGAGTCACAAATACTCATGCGATTCGATACACATACGATTATCTAGCCAACACACATTTCCCTAATGAAATATCTTGTTTTTCGTTGCAGTTATCAATGACGAAAACGCGAATTCTATTAAATCACTACAAGTGGGACAAGGAGCGACTCATGGAGCGGTACTTCGATGACAATCAAGAGGATTTCTTCAGAGAGGCTCACGTAATAAATCCATTTATTAAACCAAACCTAGTTGACGAGCCGAAAGTAAGTAAATTTCCCGTGCAAAAGCAAACTCCAACTAACAGTACGTCCTTTTTGCAGCAGCCGATATCGAGCTCTGTGGCAGAAGAATGCGAAATTTGTTTCACTTTGCTGCCACCAAGCGTGAGTATCGTTAAATATCTCCCCCGCCCAGTTCATATCTAATACAGTTTGCCTTTGGCAGTCAATGACGGGCCTCGAATGTGGCCATCGCTTCTGCAAGACCTGCTGGGGCGAGTATTTGACAACGAAAATCGTGGCCGAAGGCAATGGCCAATCGATTGCGTGTGCAGCCCACGGCTGTGATATTCTGGTCGACGATGTGACCGTCACCGAACTAGTGACCGATCATCGCGTTAAAGTGAAATACCAACACCTTATCACGAATAATTTCGTCGAGTGCAATCGATTGTTGCGCTGGTGTCCGTCCGCCAATTGTACGTATTCGATCAAAGTCACCTACGTGGATGCGCGCCCTGTGCGCTGCAAGTGCGGCCATACATTCTGCTTTGATTGCGGCGAGAACTGGCACGATCCGGTGCAGTGCAGGCTCCTCAAGAAGTGGATAAAGAAATGTGATGACGACTCGGAGACGTCCAATTGGATTGCGGCGAACACAAAAGAGTGCCCCAAGTGCAATGTGACAATCGAGAAGGATGGCGGTTGCAACCACATGGTGTGCAAGAATCAAAACTGCAAGCACGAGTTTTGTTGGGTGTGTCTGGGCTCGTGGGAACCACACGGATCCTCGTGGTACAACTGCAATCGGTTCGACGAGGACGAAGCGAAGGCGGCCAGGGATGCACAAGAGAAACTAAGGTCATCGTTGGCCAGGTAAACACTTTAAATCAACTCGAGTCGCAGATGATATAGTTCTGTATTTAGGTATCTGCATTACTACAACCGCTACATGAACCACATGCAGTCACTGAGGTTCGAAAGCAAACTGTACGCCTCCGTCAAGCACAAGATGGAAGAGATGCAACAACACAACATGTCATGGATTGAGGTGGGTATTCCCTACTCCTCTGTAGGACTTCGAAATTAATGCGCTTGGCTCTTTCAGGTGCAATTCTTGAAGAAAGCTGTCGATATTTTATGCCAATGCCGTCAGACCTTAATGTACACGTACGTTTTTGCGTACTATCTCAAGAAGAACAACCAGTCCATGATCTTCGAAGATAACCAAAAAGATCTTGAGAGCGCCACTGAGAAACTCTCCGAATACCTGGAACGTGATATAACATCTGAAAATTTGGCAGACATCAAGCAAAAGGTTCAAGATAAATACAGGTGAGTGGTTTTACTTGTATGTCACATCATATTCATCTCGAACGCACCTACAAAAGTGAAGGAAAAATGTTGAGAATGTTCTGTGGGTTAAGCCTGTAGTATAAATATGTATTTTGATCCCATACAAGTTAACTGGTTGGAAGTGACCTCTATAATCTGTTGTATGAGCTTCAATTTGGTTGCTACTGTACTGCTTGAATGAAGTGAAAGTTATTGTCTCAGTTGTGATTCACTCCTCCCACATAAAGCTTTGAACGTACACTTTATGGAGATCTACGGGCGACCGCAGTTCGTCAGCTATGAATGTCGCAGACGTGGCTACTACCTAAGTTTGCAACTTCTCTTCATTTTATTAAAGCACTTGAGGGTATTACTTTTTGTGTGTAATACCTGCTGAGCACTCGGACTTATTTACTAGTCATATTGTGGATTGTGATGAGGTGGTAGGCATTTTCTTGCTGATACGAGCCTTGGCAGAACTTTCGCTGAAGCGTGTAGTTGTCTCCTTCACAAACATTGCTAATGCAAATGGATAGATTTTCAATGAATGGTCACGGAAATAGTCTGTGTAATTGAAAGGCGAACAAATTAGTCAAATGAGGCAGAGGCCTGACATCAATGAGAGCCTTAGAAGTCACTGTTAAAAGGCGGAAAGGTATTAATACCCGTATGTAGTCCCAACAAATTCGGCTGAAAGTAGTTGCTAAAAGAAAAGGCCTCAGCCAATACGCCTCTCCAGTTGGTGCGGCCCTTGTCTAACGGCCTCAAGTTGGTTTAGGACATCTTTCACTTGCGCGCCACCTAGGCGAGGTCTTCCTCTACTGAGTCGGAATGGCTAAGGTTGGAATCGAAGACTATTCGGGCCTGAGCGTTAGATTCCATTCGCTCTACATATCCCAGCCATCTTAGACGACGGAAGCGTACTTTTCTGACCAGGACCAGGACCAGGAAAACCTCGTAGACTTTTTAAATCTCGAAGAGTTTGAGGCCGCCAAGGAGATCTTCATACGCCTTTGATAACGTCCATGGCTCTACGGCATAAAGCAGGGCTGGGATGATGAGAGTCCTATGTAGAGTCTTATATGGAGTCATATAGAGTCTTCTCGACAACGTCTTGCCGATGAGTTGCCTTCTACGGCCGAAGTATCAGCGGCAGGCAAGTGGAATTCTGTATGTTGACTTCATCACGTAAATAGGAACAAAATTTGTCTTTGTCCGTAGAACAAAAGACTCCTATAACGATTTATTAAGGAACTCGAAAAGCATTTCCTGCCCTATTTCCACTGGCACAGCACTCACCAATCGGTCACAAAAACATTCGACCTTATCAATACTTTGGTCTGGCAGTTTACGCAAAGACTCCACACTTTCCAGAATCCCTTTACCAATAAACAAATATAGTTGCCAGAATATAGCTAACGGTAGGGTCAAATGTTAATGTTGAGAAAGCCATGTTTATCTTGGCCATTATAGCCTTTTCACACCGAGCCGAAAACCAGGTCATCGCGAAAACACTCGAAAACTTCTAGGAAAACACAAGTTTTCCCATACATACGACTATTTCAGTTTTCAAAACGAGACGTTTAAAGTCGTTTTCCTTCTACCTCATAAACGTCCTGTTCTTCTATGAGGGTGTGCTCTGGCTTTCTTCTCTCTTCTTGGTTTTGAGCACGGTTTCGATGAACGCTGATACCCGTTTCAGCAATTTCAGCAGAATGGCTGACCGATCAAATGTCACAACTCACGACTTAAAATCATTTTCCACAATTAATTGATGGGCTAATACTATTTTTAAATGCACTTAATTCATTTTGTTTGTCAACTAATGCGATCAAAATTTGTAACCAAAAAAGTTTGCACCGAAGTGTAATGATAACTACTAGTGTCTCACAGCTGATTGAAATTTCAAACGAAAACTAGTTGGTGGTCGGTGTGAAAAACCTACTAGTGTTGAGAACGGCGTGTTTATCTCGGGCATTAGCTAAATAAATATTCCCTTATGTGGTATTCGATTTGGCTTCTTCAGATTTGCTTTCTGATTTTAAATTTCGTGTGCCTTATCGAACATAAAAACGTCACTTGCTGTTTTTTGTGTTGAAATTAGTGCGATTTGAATATGTGTATGTGTAGTCTTCGACACTTTTCTAAGCGATTTCCTTTCACTGGTTAAATTTTGTATTAAAACATTCGAAATTTTCGTTCTGACTGGTTTTGAGTACCTACAACATTAATGTTATTTTGAAGACAAGTGTTGCCCAACCGTCCAAAATCACGCTATTAAATTTGGTAATAGGAACGAATTTAAATACGCTGTTGTTCAGCCTGAGCGCTTACAATATTATAATTTAATTTTAGTAAATTGTAAATGTTTTCTTATTTTATTCGTTGCAATACTACAATGCAAATGGTTTTTAAATCTACCATACCAAAATTTGTACAAAGGTTAAGTTAGGTTAGGTTGGGAGGGCAGTTTTGCAACCGATGCAAATTTCACCCAGAAGCCATGAAGGCCCATTGTGAGTACCCTGTTTGTACATGCAAGGACATGTGGCTAACAAAACCACTTCGATCTGTTGAGGAATAGTTTTATGTCTGATAGGGGTACCCCTGCCAAGTCGTCCAGACTTTCGAAGAACCTAGCTCCCATACAGGATGAGCGGCGTTCCTGTACAGCTGGGCAGTGGCATAGAAGATGTTCCACGGACTCTATTTCCTCCTCGTCTCTACAGCTTCTGCAGAAGTCATTTGCAAAAAGTCCTAGCCTTTTAGCCATGTTTCCTATGATGCAGTGTCCGGTTGAAACGCCGACGAGCATCCGGATTTGGCTTCTATTAAGGGAGATTAGGAACTTTGATCTTTTGGTGTCAACCACAGGCCACAGACTTCGAGTTATGACGCAACCGATGGTGTTGCTCCATTGTTCCTTAGCCAGTTGTGTGGTGACGCCTTCAATAAAAGTCTTAGCAGTGTTGAAAGGCGGTAACACCCCTCCGTCCGCAAGTTGAGGGTTCATATCAGAGCCGTATCTGGCCAATTCGTCCGCCTTTTCATTAACTTCCACACCAACGTGTCCCGGAACCCAGCAGAGTAGAATTGAGTGATGATGTATAGCCCTGAGCGCCACGAGGCAATCTGTAACACATTTCGCATTAATAAGATTGGAGCCGATAGCTTTGAGTGCTGCTTGACTGTCACTGACACAGATGGTTATTTCCATTGCTGGTAGTCCCATCGATAAGATAGTCTGTGCTGCTTTTTTAACCGCATATATCTCAGCTTGGAAGACACGGCAGTGATCGGTCAGTCGGTACGACTGGCTAATAGCAAGCCTTTCTGAGAATATGCCGGCTCCTGTTCCATTTTCTGTTTTTGAACCATCCGTATAGACGGCTATACCTTTAATGATGGTACTGGGTGATTTCCAGTCCTGCCTTTTGGGTATAGTGATTCTAAAGTTTTTCTCGAAGTCGTATCTGGGTTTCTCGTAATCGGTGAGTGACATGAGTCTCTTCCGATCGAAGATTTCAAGTATGCTTGAGTGTCCGCAGTAACCAGGCTTCCAAGTTTTGTTCTCTCTTAATCTGAGAGCGGCTTTGGCTGCCACGTTCATAGCTCAATGGGTTGCAGGTTCAATAGCGTTTCCAGACCTAATTGTGGTGTGGATTTAATTGCGCCTGTTATTCCCAAACAAGCAATTCTCTGCACCTTGTTCAGGTTCTTAAGATGGGATTTGGTTTTAACCGCCTCCCACCAAACAACTGAGCCGTAGGTAAGAATGGGTCTCACAATCGTGGTGTACATCCAGTGCACAATGTTCGGTTGCAACCCCTAGTTTTTCCCAAAGGTCTTCCTACATGCATAAAAGGCATTAAGTCCTTTCTTCATTCTTTCTTCAGTATTCCGTTTCCAGTTAAGTTTGGAGGTGAATATCACGCCCAGGTATTTGGCCTCGGTTGGAAGATTAAGTCGGACACCTTTAAGCTTCGGTGGGTCCCATTTCGGTACCTTATATTTCCTGGTGAACAGAATGAGTTCGGTCTTTTCCGGATTAACCGAAAGACCGTTATGTTCCGTCCATTTGGATAGTTCTAATAACGCAGATTCCATAATATCCCCAATGGTGGAAAGGTATTTTCCTGTTATTAGTACTACTATATCATCCGCGTAGGCGACTATCTTGATACCTCCGTTGACAAGGGATGTAAGTATTTTGTTAATCGAGATGTTCCACAGTAGAGGAGATAGGACCCCCCCTTGTGGTGTTCCACGATTAGTACTTTTCTTAATCACACAGTCCCCTAGGCTGCTGTTAATAACTCTGCTGTTAAGCATAGTCTTAACCCACTTTGTCAGAAACTGTGGTGAACCTGACTCCTCAAGTGAGGATGTAATGGTTCTTGTATTCAGGTTGTTGAATGCACCTTCTATGTCCAGAAAGGCCGCCAACGTAAATTCCTTGTTACCTAGGGATTTCTCGATTGTTTTCGTTACTTCATGTAGCGCTGTTTCCACGGATCTGCCATTGACATATGCGTGTTGTGCACTACACAGAGCACCGCTTGTTTCGAGAGTGTTCCTGAGGTGCAGGTCCAATAACCTTTCTAGTGTTTTCAAAAGAAAAGATGAGAGGCTAATTGGTCTGTAGTCCTTGGGTGTGGAGTGACTGGGTTTCCCTGCTTTGGGAATAAAGACCACCCTCACCTCTTTCCAGCAATCAGGAACAAGTCCGAGTGTCAGACAACCACGAAAGATTGCCTGCAGCCATGGGATGGTCCTTTTACTGCTTCTTTGTAGCATGGCAGGTATAATCCCGTCCGGTCCCGCCGACTTGTACGGTTGGAAGGATTGAAGAGCCCATGTTATTCTATTCGTGCTAGTGCAGTCACTGATGATAGCCAGTTCTTCAATCGGAAGTGAGGAGAGGCTGCCATCAGAACTATGTAGCAGCCTTCCTGGGATTGTGTGTTCTGAGGAGCAGGTCAAGAGTCTCCTGGCCACTAGATGTCCAACAATTATCCTCCTTACAGAGGTGCCCTATATGAGAGGGAGTTTTGGCAAGAACTCTCCGGTACAAATGTAAGGAATCAATTTAAAAATATTGCATTTTTGTTTTATTTCTAAACACTTGAAGCATATAGTTCTGTGTTTTTCTCTGTTTTATCTTGGTTAACCGCTAGTTTTTGGTTTTTGAATTCCTTCTTAAATAGTTTACAGCAACGAGTGGTGCTTACTAAAAAAAATATTTTATACAAGTTTGGGATATTTCCAAGACTTTCTTGACAGTCGTCACAAACAGAATAAAATATTTTCTTACTTAAAGCCTAGTAAGCTGCTCGAGCTAAACTAGATTTTATCTCCAAACATCAGCTAAAGTCCTAGCTAAATTTTGAAATAGAGTATACTCCGTGGATAAGTGGCACAAAAAGCAGCTTTTTTTGAAAATAACTTACTTCAAAAATTCAACTCTCTCCAATTTAAACCATTTCCGATTCTATGTACCCCTCGTCGAGGTATTCTTTAAAAAAAGCTCATCCTTATTTCTTATGTTTTTTGCAACACAAAAAAAGAACACAAGGTTAGGTTAGGTTAGGTTGAGTGGGGTTGTGAGTTCATCACAAAAAGACCAGGCACCATAGTGGGCCCATCGCCACCCAGGGAACCGTTACGGTTAAAAACCTAAACCAAATCGCCCAAACAGTCAATTTCCCTGCAGAATTTAATAATGGTCCCAATATTGTTTGAGGAACCAACCTCCTCTAAGTGATTAAAGAAGTACCTGCCAAGGTGCTACCTTCTACTCCGAGCGATTGCTTGACACTCACATAAAATGTGGTAGATGTCTTCCGTGACTTGTAGGTCCTCACAATACCTGCATATGTCCGAGTTAGCTAGTCCTAGTCTCATGGCATGCTTCCTTAGAAGGCAATGTCCAGTGAGTATTCCTACCGTTAACCTAAGTTTGGTTCTACTGAAGTTGAGTAATTCTTCAGACTTTTTCCGGTTTAAAATGGGCCACAGTGCCTTTGAGACCCTGTGACCATCTAGCTGTGACCATCTTGTGGCTGCTAAATGGGAAGTTTTTACGAAAACAACCCTTCTAGTCACGGCCATTGGTGTTGTGAAGCTCCGCTCCTTCCTTGGCCAGAACGTCGGCCTTTTCATTACCTTCAATATTACAATGCCCAGGTACCCGACATAATCTGACACGGTTCTGCGAACATAATGCCTTGAGCATTTTGCGGCAGTTCCTTACTAGTTCAGATTTAGTGGTATGTGACTCTAGCGCTTTAAGCGCAGCCTGACTGTCAATGTAGATGGCGATATTCTTATTGGATATCGATCTCATCTCAAGTACCTCCGCAGCTTTGAGTACTGCCAGAATCTCCGCCTGGAACACACTGCATGTGTCCGGAAGTCTCAGGGCCAGGTGTAAGTCCAGTTCATTGGAGAATACACCAGACCCTGTGCCCTCACTGGCTTTGGAGCCGTCAGTATATATCGAGGTCTCATTTACCCTCGACACCAAGTTCCTATACCAATCCTCTCGGTCGGGGTACAACACATCATACGGTGTGTCAAAATCTAGTGTACCAAGATCTTCATCCGCCTTTTCCGGTATTTCGGAGAATGATTCCTTCAAAATACTGCTATGTCCTATCCTACTGTTCTTAAAGAGCCCAATATTAGTGAGCCGTAGCGCACTATTTCCTGCAATTGATTTTATTTGTAAGTCCAGTGGCAAAAGATGCAAGAACGCTTCCAGTGCAGCCGTTGGTGTGGTACGTAAGGCACCCGTAACGGCAATGCAGGCTGTTCTTTGTACCCTGGACAACATATCCCGTACATACTTCTTGTTTGTGGCTTTCCACCAGACAAGAGCACCATATGTAATTATGGGTCTCACTACCATTATGTATAGAGTATAGGTATAGCCAATATAACATTGACGGCTTCATGCCCCATTTCTTTTCTGTTTTTCTCCTGCATATGAAGAGAGCATTGTAAGCCTTGCGGACTCTTTCCTGTACGTTAGTTTCCTGTCTAATACCGTGCCAAGATATTTTGCGCTCTCCGAGAGAGAGAGCTCCACTCCATCAAGTCTGGGCAGGTTGAAGGGTGGTATCAACCGGTTTTCTCCGGGTTGACTCGTAGTCAACACCCTTCGGCCCATAGTCTAAGCCTATTGAGGGCTGTTTCCATAAGTTCACTCATCGTGTTCAGGAATTTTCCTTGAACAATGATAACTACGTCATCAGCATATGCGATGACTTTGAAACCTGCATTGTTTAATTCTTTAAGTATGTCATCTATGACCAGCACCCAGAGGAGGGGAGAGATAACCCCTCCTTGCGGGGTGCCTCTAGTAACAGATTTTCTTATCGAACTGTTTCCGAGATTGGAATTTCGCATAGCCAGTTGGTGATGCGTTGCTCGACATTTATCTTTTCCAAGGCGCTTTTGATTGCATCTTTCCTGACGTTATTAAAGGCACCCTCAATATCCAAAAAGGCAGCTAGTGCAAATTCTTTCTGGTGAAGGCTACCTTCAATTTTTCCTATTACCTCTGGCTGGTGTGAAAAGGTTCACTTCGCGGAATATATAGTTATAAGATTATAATAATCACCACACAGCAAAATACAAGCGAAATAACAAATTTACTGACTTCGGGAGGAATAGCAGGTAGTACGAGAAACATGACAGATTTCGTGCACAAAAATGTCGGTTCTAAGTTTCCTGAATCAAGTAATATATATGCCATACAGTTCTTAATAGATCACATTGTATTTATTTTAAATACCGGAAGCGATAAGTTCTTTTCACGTTTCCTAGCTTCCTAAGTTAGATTTTAATTTATTCCGAGATCAGCGGTAATTTGGAGCATTTCCTATTTTGTGTTTTGTTTTTTGCTTTTAATAAGCCTCAAAAATCATTTGAACGATATCTGCTGGGCAAATTTAATAACAATATATGTATACCTTTTTTAGAATAAAATCCTCGTTGTGAAACATACCATTGACCTTTTTTTTCAAGAAAACTAATAATGAAATTTGCATTCTGCAATGACAACAAATGTAATAGATTGTAAGAAAGTTGTCGCACTAGTAAATGTGGAGGTCTAATTGTTTATTGGTACCGTTTCACAAATGCTGTACATTTTTACTAAAGCTAACATCCATCCAACTAATTGTCAACATTATTGCTGCATTATTAGTAAAACCGACCCTCGTTAGCTCGTGCTAAAAAAAAGTTTTGAGTTGTAACATTTCTTCGGTCGGCTGATGTTCTGAATATTGCAAAAGGTGTGTGTGTTTCAACAACCCAGCGATTGGACGTCGTTTTCGTGGAAAACGGGCGATTAGAGGTGGATAGACTGTTTCAGCAACTATTCGTCTTAGAAGGGACAAACCTCTGCTCGTAAGTAGACATTTTATTGGCCGCCTTTTTGTAATCCTAATATGATAGCGAGCAGTTGGTTTGATTGGACCATTAAAGATGGTTTAGTCATTCCTTTTTACTCTGCCAAGACAGCCACCTAACCTAACATTCAAATGTTCTCAAACAGAGTCATAACAGAAAATGGAGACTTATAATACTGTGTAAAGGGAATTTAATCCCTCATCCGAGGACAACTAACTGAATGTTGTTTTTAACTCTACATTAAACTGAAAACAGAATACAAAGGAACATTTTGTGGGAATGACTGATTGATTTTGTATGCCCGTGCGAAGGTTTTCGAGAAGAAGTGGCCTTAAAACTAACTAAGAAGAACTAACTATCAAAAGGTCGTATTGACTGACACATAACGTACATACTTACTTTCTTGAATCGCGCTGCAGTCCAGTCGGATTTGAACCACAAGGAATACATCTCTGCAGTTAGATCGACCTTTGGTTAACTGCTTTCAAATGGTTGAGGTCCCCTATCAGTTGTGCGAGTCACTTAAGCCAAAATGGTCCTCTTTAGGCTAAACCATTGGCGCCGGTTCGCTATTTATGTACGACTAATTCGCATATCTGGTAGAATTTACTGTTAAATCTTCTTCTCCAACTTGAACTTGTCAATGCAAATGGGACTACAAATAACTTGTCGCAATCGCAATCGACGCCTTCACCAATGTTCACTCTTCTCCAAAATATAACAGAGTTGCGATGAAAAGAGTCGTTATGGTTCCGTATTTCTTGACAAGGACTTACTATTCGATGACATTTAGACAGCGATTGCGTAATTGTTCGCTGGACTTTTTATGCGATATCAATGGAATGGAAAGCGGAGCCGAGGTAACTAAAGTCGCTAACTACCTTAAATTTCTATTTGTCAATTATGACGTCGAGTACCATCCGTCGATGATGCGTGTCCCTTCTTGACAGCATATATTTGTCCGTGCCCTCATTTACGAATAAACCCATTTTTGCCACTTCTGTCCCAATATTTGCAACAGCGCGGTCTGAGTTCTGCCAATCGTTTCAAAGGCATTCACTTTGACTAGTGAGTTTCAAATTACTTTCCCAAGTTTCGTGTGAAAGAAGTCACGTGACACCTTGTCTTAATCCGTGATCGCGGTGATACTCTTACCGACCTTAGTGGACTTGCAAAACCTCCCTATCACATGCTGATGAGTTTGACAGGTGCACTAAGACTAGACACGGCTGTATACAAGTCATTTCTAAGTACGCTGTCGAAAGCATCCTTCAAATCGATAAAAATATGTTGCGTATCGATCTTAGTGTGAATATTTTTCCGGTTGTGTGCTTAACCTGCTCTTACGTTGGATATTATTGGCAAAGCCAAGTCTTGCCCTCAAATAGACATACTTACAAGAAGAATTATAATCCGAGGGAGCTCCGAAAGAGGCAACGAACCTCCCGAATATATAAGCAGAGGTCACAGTGCACTAAACGCTCTCTGCTATAATTACTATCCGAACCGAAAACATGAAAATAGTTCAACATTTTCCACGAAAAGTTGCAAGTCCAATAGATATGCCAAAAGTAAACATCTCAAGTGTCGCATTCTCGAGTGTCGGGCAAAACTTTTTGCAACATGGAGTGTGAGTGAACAAATCAAGCAGTCAATCAGCAACCAGATAGTACCAGTGAGTTTAACTCAAATCACATCCTCTCAAGATCAGATCCAGTTAATCAACACACATCCAATCACCGTAACTAACACACAAAATCACCCTACTCACAAGTCACAACCCCCGCCAAAGTCGACCGGCCATACGGTTCTCCTTTAGGACCTCACCAATAATATTGTCAATACATTTTTCTTCCAGGTATTGCGAGAAACGACGAAAAGTCCTACTTGACCACGTTCACGAAGGCTATGAAAAAGAGTGGTGGGACTACACAGATTGATAAGCACCAACATCCACCACCATAAAGCTGCCACTTGAAAGCGAAAGAAGGACATGCTTAAGTGTATAACAAATAAAAATCTATTTTAACTATAATAACAACATCTTAACATCAGCAACAAAGCAATTTAGGTACGCGTATGTGCAAACAACAAATTATATTTCAATCTGTAGTGAATAGTCGTCTCTCACACGAAGTTTAGGGCCCAATTTGCCTGCTCTTCTCCCTGTGTTGTTGAGAGAACACAATCTATTCAAAGTCGCCGCCGCCGTGTGTAACCCTGTACATAAATAAACACTAGGAAAGGATAAATTTAATAACAAAAAAACTAAATGTAAGAGTAATTATTATGGTAAAAACTTTTTGGGTTTTCGTTTCGATACTACTATGTGTTATTAACAGATGATACAACAAAATAAATTATATAAACAAAAGAAAACCAACTAAATAGAATAGAACCATTTGAGTAGACAAAAGCGAGAGAAAATTTACTTATATACCGCAATATATATCGTTCTTCTGTGGAAACAAAACATATAAAGAAAATACAACTATATATATTGAACAAATCAAATTAATAAACATTAGCAAACAAATTAAAAAAGAAACAAAAAACAAACGTCCTTTATCTCTCTTCATTGTCACACATCGTAAATAAATAAAATGGGTATTACATCCCTTCAATGCAATCATTCTCTAATAGATAAAGACAAATTCAAGTCATGCATCATTTGGAGCCGCGCCTCATTTAGTAGTTCTCTTGTCGCAGACTTTTCGTTTAACGAAGAGTCGACTTATTTCATTATGAACAAAACATTTGTATAGAGCTGAGAAACAAGAAATCAAAGTTGAGAAGAGAAAATTTGCACTGAAAGCAGAACGCTTTTCACCCATCATTTTAATTATTGAAATTGAATTTTAATTCATTTATACAAATATTATTATTATTATTATTATATTGTTGTGTTTGCTCCCTATTTTCTTAGTTTATATTATATATAATATATATTAATAATTTTAGCAATACAAAAAGAAAACAAAAAACCATTACACTGAATGAAAAAAAGCGAAGAAGAAAAAAATACAAAAAAAAAAAATAAATAAACAAAAACCTATTTTTCGGAGAAAAAAAGCAAATAAAAACATTTTGAAAAATCAAATAAATACTGTGGGTTTCATTCATTGTCCCTGTAAGCAGGAAGACACTCGTCATCGGCTTGAAATCACTATCATCTGAGTTCCTGGCCATAGGAACTGTTGTGTATGTGGCAGCTGACAATTTGCGTCAGCCAGTTCAGAGACGTCAACTCACAAGCATCATTTGCCAGACATAACTCTCTCAGTGCCAACATCATTATATTTGTTATTATTATTATTATAATCTGTTAACATACAAAATTAAATACATATGCCAACATAATTTTTGTGAGCACTAGCTGCGGGGGCTTTCGGCTTTAAGGTACCTATCTTAAATTTGCAAGTTTCTTAGTTGAATATAGGGAAGAGTGGGTATGTATGGGACACAGGAGGAATGGGACACAAGCATTATCCTCATCCTCATTTTTTTTTTTTTCTCGTTCCTATTGATCATAAATTTGCTCTTAAGTCTGTATCCACCGGTAAACGAAGCAGTCTTGTACACAGTTGAAATTACGCAGTGGAAATCAAAAAAGGTAATTTGTGCATATAAAGTAAAATCTTTGGGTAAAATTTGAGTGAAAAAAAAATAGCTAATGAGTTAACTTATTGTGTTAAAAAAGTGAATTAAATAGATATTATCATATATTAAGAAGTGAATTATATCTAATTTTGTTTAGTCTGTGCCGTATTTTAAGTGATATTATGTTTTATCTCCTTGAAGTGCCCTACAAGATGATTGGGACACTTCTATGCAGGAGGAATGGGACACTGTCCGTGAACCGAACAGGGGTCTGGTTCTGGAGTCTTTGGGGAAAGCGAGTACATTAACTACACTACCCCTTAGGTAACCTAAGTACAGTAGTGTAAGATGTCTGTTTGGCAGTACAATGGACCAGTAGTCGTGTCTGAGTGCTCCATCAGATAGTAACACCCCCCGACAAAAAAATAGCTTTTCCACATCAAAGTCTAAGCAAAGAACAGTTAAAAATATTCGTACGCAAAGTACATTAGAAACAAAGGTTTTAAGATAAAAAACACATTTGTAATGTAAGGTGTCCCAATCCACCACATAGCTGTCCCATACCTCCTGCTTCCAGGAGGAGTGTCCCATACATACCCACTCTCCCCTACCTATTTATTTTAGGATTCTTATAACACTTGCTAATAAGAATAACAGTAATTAAATCAAATAAAACATAGACAGGAATGAGAAAACCGAAGAGTTTGCCAGACGTGGCTCATCTCTATGCGTATCCTATTCGAATGACGTCTACCCTCGGCAGGGATACGTAAAGGGAAAAATCCTCCTGCACTTCACCTCAAAGGCAAAGACTTGAACCTGACGAAATGCGTCATTTAAAGGAAGATTCGGCCAGCCTACGAAAATGTCAGAACAAAGAACAGAGAAAATTGGTTCGGGCAATTGGGCTCGACATTCCCCCTAATCACCTACTGCCGTTGACACACAGAAACTAAGAAAGATCTCCTCAAATTCCTCGTTCTATTTTAAAAAAAAGATCAAATACAACTTTTCAACACCTCCATTCCCAAATTTACTAAGAATAAAAAAATAACGAATATATAGTTGATACTAGTGAAATTAAAAATACGCTTGATAAAAAAAATTGTGCGAATTCTATAGAAGAAAATTATCGAGTAA
Source organism: Cheilosia vernalis (assembly GCA_949126925.1). Taxonomy (NCBI): domain Eukaryota; kingdom Metazoa; phylum Arthropoda; class Insecta; order Diptera; family Syrphidae; genus Cheilosia; species Cheilosia vernalis. Next base: position 6,016,172 of record OX421360.1, on the reverse strand, counting down.
ATAGAAACAATAACTTTGATCAATATTAGGTCTGTTCCCTTACGATAATGCATTCGAACACATTAGCCAAATTTATGTCGTCGGGAAAAAAAATTAATCTTTTTTAAGGTTCCGTACCCAAAGGGAAAAAACGGAACCTTATTAGTCTCGCTCGAATGTCTCTTCGTCTGTCCGAACCCACTAAGCCAATTTTGTTATCTCAAGAACCGATTGACATAGAAGGCTAAAATTTACACACAACATCCGGTATAACCTCTAGTTAGACGACAAAAAAATATTTTCATTCGCCCAAAAACGGTTTTTTTTCTTGATTCACAAAAAAATACATAAATTCCTATTTTGTAGATCATATTCTTAGCTATATATGTGCTGAATACTGTTTTGCCGAAAAATTAATAGTTTGCATCATATTTTCAAAAAAGATTATTTTTACCATGTAAAATACGTTGCTCTCATAAATGTTCTAATCTCTACTACGCACTTGTGTACATGCACAAAGCACAATTGACCCCATCAAAGACAGAAGAGAGTCACTGGTTGTATACACCAGGGCTGACGCTTCATAATTTTTTCGTTGGGGAGTATAATACATTTTTTTGGGGAGTACAGAACAAAATAAAAGTAATATATTTTTAGTCAATAGTTTTCAATTGAGACAGGTCGCTTTAGACAGCCTATGGCGGCTATGTTGTTTTAGTGGCGTCTGTCTAATCTGATGCCGAAAGAAAACAGGTAGCATTAGCATACATTGGCGTGGGTTGGGGTTGGGTAGGTAGTACATAATTAGAAAATGAGATTCATGTGCGAGTAATTTTTGAGAGTAAAAATATTAAGTAAGTAAATTAAAAAATTGTGATGAATTCATGAACAGGGGAAAGATTGAATGATATTATAGATTTGAAATAATATCTGATGTGTTGGACTTTAGCCAAATACGGAACCATCGGTGGGCGAGTGACACTCGCGCTTGGCCGGTTTTTTCGACTCGGAGCACTTTTTGCTGATATCTACACAGCTGTTCTACGTCATTTTAAGAAGTTTGCTTTCAAGGCAAATTGGCGAAGTTACGTGAAAACCAAAATAACGAAATACATTAAAAGCCATGGATATAGTTTAGGAGGAACTATTATCTTCATAGTTTTCCTCGTCATCTGAAGACTATGAATCACCAAAAATACTCCATTTGTATGTGCAATAGAGGAACCATTTTTCAAGTCGATATCCATTTGTGATTTTTGATCTTGTCTTTAATTTGCTTCACATAACTCTACTACTATCGTGTCGTCCATCGGTATCTCCCAGAAGCTCACAAACTGTAGTTGGATCTAGTCACTGAAATTAAGTATATGAATTGAAAATTTTGAATTTTTGAGCAGTTTTCCTTTTTAAAGTTCTGTTTACGTGTTGAATTTCTATACATTTAATGAACACAGACTTAGGCCGTTAGTCGGCTTGTTGTGCCTTTTAAAGGTTACTGGCTACCATTTATTTCCGTTAATGTAGCTAAGAGTGTTAGCAGCGCTTGTATAGCCCAGATCACTTAGATCGTTCAGGAAGTAGTTACATTAGTAAGCGTTCCTTAAGTTTAATAGGGCAGGGCAGCAGCAGAGAAGTTGGTCTCTAGCTAATATGTGCACGACAATCTTCCATCCAATCATCAGTGCTGTCAAAACTAAAGTATAATGCAGTAATGATTAGAGATGTTACGGATAGTGATTTTGCAAAATACCGGATACCGCCGAATATTATATATACTTTCGAGAGCAGTATACCTACATTCATAGCGATGCATTCTAGTTTAAACACGATACGTGTACAAGTTGTAACTTGTTGGCTCCGTTATTTGTTTGTACGGCTCGTGTGTTGAATGTGGAGAGTGCTACGGAAAATCAGTAGAACACACAGTTGGCATAAATTACTGGTCGAAAATGTACATTTGTACTTATAAGACACTTATTGAAGATCGATTCAAATCGAGAGAGCCCGCCAGAAAATTCTGTTGCAAGTTTTGCAAATGAACTGCGACGACGATTCTACTGACAGTGAAGCAAGAAAAAAAATGAAAGCGAAGTTAATAATATAACTGGCGATACGCATGCAGCATTTTGGGACTGTTTTGATGAAGTTGCGAATGATAAAAAATATGAGGTTTCCGTAAAAAATGATACTGCAACTGAGCTTGAACTTTTTTTAAAAACAGTTCGGACTGACCGGAATATCGACCCTTACGCATGGTGGTCAGTTAATCATAAACAGTTCCCAATTCTAGCAAAATTTGCGAAGGTCTATCTTTCATCACCAAGTTGCAGCGTATACAGCGGGAGACTGTATTCTGAAGCAGGCTTAGTATATGAAAATAAACGCAACCGTCTTTTACCGGTTAATGCAAACAAAATTAATTTTATTCATCATAATCTGCCTTTAATTAATTATAAGTACTAATTTTGCTACTTACTTAAGTACCTACTGTTAATAAAAAAAAAAAAAACTTTCAATCGACTTCTTGTTTTTATGTTTTATTTTAACCGGATTCGCCGAATACTTACTCTCTATCCGGCAATCCGGCCAGATAGAAAAAAAGTGGCCGGATAACGGATACTAACCGGATTTCCGTTACATCTCTGGTAATGATCTTACTTCCTCGTCAGTCATCTTCAAACCGTAAATTTTAGTGAAAGCCATAATTTATCTAAAACCAATTAGGAACGAATGCGAAACAAAAATACGCAAAAAGTAGGTACATATTAAGAACCATTTTCCGTTTAAATAAATATCCAAATTTTCCTTCTTTTGCTTCGTTGCTTTTGTTATTCGTTGCTTTTGTTATTCGTTGCTTTTGTTATTCGTTGCTTTTGTTATTCGTTGCTTTTGTTATTTTGTTGTATATGTGGGAGTGTAATTTAGCCTTTTGTCTAGGATTAGACCAGGACTACTCTCCCATCCTGCCATTCAGTGATGTTCGACGCAAGTTCATACTTCTTCTCTGAAAGGGACTATGGTCTTAGTAGATTAGATTAAAGGCGGGAGAGCCTACGAGGGGCTCTGGCACTGCGGCTACTTAGAGGAGCCTATTGTGCCTTCCCTTATAGTTCTTAGAGCCATCTTTTTACTCCAGAGGCAGTCAGGAAGACAAGTATCTTCTCTGGGTGTATGTCAGCAAGGGATGCTGGATTAACGAATTCATCCTCTAGGATGTCTTTCCTAAGACGATGAAGTGCCGGGCAGTCAGTGAGTATGTGGAGAGAGGACTCGTCACTCTCAAGACAGAGTCTGCAGATTGGATCCGGTGAGACACCAATGCGGTGAAGGTGTTTTTTCACTAGACCGTGGCCACTTATTATTCCTGTTAGGATTCTCAGGTTGTTTTTGTCCAGATTAATTAGAAACTGTGATTTACTGGGGGAATATTTAGGGAAAAATTTGTTGGTGCAATTCTGCCCAACTGTGTTTTGCCAGATCTCGTTTGATTCGGTATGAGCCAGGATCCTAGTGTAGTTCCTGAAGAGGTTTTTGCTGATTCCGCAGAAGGGTTCAGGTCCAATAAGTAGAAAGGATGCTCCTATTCTATCTAAATGGTCTTAGTAGATGAAAAGGTTCTCCCTCATACCCCGTAGTGTAGGACTGCCTTGCATACGTTTAAAGACATTTGTCTCATTGCCACTTAATAGACTACATCTGTAGTTGCATCCCACATTATCGGCAATGCAAACCCCTGCTTCCGCTTTAAACAAAAATACTTGTCTCTTTTATTTATTTTATTGTGTATCATTTTAATCGTATAATCGTAAATTCTAGACAAAAAACATTTATTTTCTTATACATATATACATTCTGAGCATAACAATAAAACAGAAAATAAAAGAATATAAACAAAAAAAATAAACATAATCTATTTCTCACTTAAATCTTATCTTTCGACGTCGAAAACTAATACAAGAGGTAAATAAAAAACACAAAAGGAAATAAAATAAAATAAAAATTACAGAAAATTGAATAATACAATACAATTATTAAACTTTATCGTAGAGGTAATACACAATTTCAATAAATTAATACCTTTTGCGGTAAAGGTCTCAAAAAGCACATTCTCTCTGCACATCGCAGATGCACGGGTAGAAATGTAAAAATTGATAAATTCTTTGATCTGGCGATTTTGGTTGAAAATTTACAGCAATTTTGTTTTGTTTTTGGTTTCGCGTCAGCGGGCTCCCCTTAATTGAGTGACGTTCGGGTAGTGTTGGGCAGCAGGAGGCACATGAGACCACCGCCGATGAGCAGGGCTGCGACAATGAATGTTGGGGCCGGACAATACGTGTCGAGAAGGGTGGCGATGACAACGTTACCAACGATACCGCCCAAACGGGCTGCCACCATCGAGATGGCCACACCAGTTGCTCTGTTGGAGGAGAAGAGAACCACATTTTAGTTTAGTTTGCAAAAAAAAAATATTCATAAACCTACCTCAAGTTGGTTGGGAAGACCTCAGTGATGAGACAATCCAGGGCGGCGTTGGCCGCTGAGATGGCACCACTGAACACAGCCGACACGATCAAGTTCTGCGTTTTGCTGTAGACAAAATGCAAGGCGGCTGAGCAAACGCCGGCGGTCATGGTACCGAAGATGAGGAAGAATTTTCTACCCAGACGATCCATGCCGAGGATGGCGATCAAATTGGCGGGTAGTGCTGATGCCAGCGATATCAGTGACTCCATGAAGACCGCACTTGGAATGTTGGATGAACAGACTCCGTCCGCGGCGTGTGTGCCCATGTTCACGACATAATCGGTGACGACACAAACTCCGGCGCTCTCGCCCGGATGTGCTTGGCCGTATTCGTCGAATCGATTGAACACTTCCGGGAACCACATCATCAGGCCATAGTACCCGATGTGGAAGGTGAAATTGATGACAATCGAGACAATAGTGAACTTCAGAATTGGCGAACGGAACAGCTGTTTGCTGTGCTCCACCATGCCGTTCAGCATTTTACTGTATTTACCCTTCAGCGAGGCCTTGTTGGCGGCGATTTCTTGCTGTAGCTTTTCGTCGAGAATCAGCTCCTTGACGGGGTACATTTCAGCGGGCTTCTTGGTGTTTGTGACGAATATTCCACGGAAAATGGCCAGAGCGCGATCGTGCTTGCCCTTAGACAGGAGGTATTTGGGCGATTCCGGCAGATAGAACAGCAGAAAGGCCACAATAAAGGATGGCACCGAACAGACGACCAAGAAGATACGCCACGAGTTGTACTTGAAGTATGGCGTCACGAAGCCCACACCAGTTGGGATAATTAACCAGGCCAGCCCGGCTACAAACAGATTGCCAAATGTCCAGAAGGCCGCCATGAAGCTCAACATGGAGCCGCGCTTCGACTTCGGTTGAAATTCGGCGAAGTATGACCAGATGACAGGACCGCTACCACCCAGGCTGTAAAGAGAAGGAAAAAGATGAGTGCTGAGACTGTTAGGAGAGACTAACTGGGGAATGCGTCGATATCTATAGAAAATGGTTTAAGGCGACATGTAAACGACCTGATCTCCTATTCGAAGACGTGACCATGAAGGCAGAGACTGAATAATGAGTTAGTACTTCAGTTTGTTTGTGGGAGGTTCGTGCACCCAATTTTGACAGTTGTATGCTGCCGATGCAATCACAACGATAAAATAAACTAACTGCGCCACCTACGTCATCTGGTTCGAAGGACCGTCGATTTGAGTGATGAATGCTTACAAAAATACCTAAAATAATAGAGCCTTAAGGGAAGGATTCAAATAAACAGATCAGTGCCTTTATGCGGGCGCTAACTTTTATGGCGAATGATAGGAAACTTTGCTATCCATTGGTGGAAGCACAGCGCCCGATATGCGGAAATATTTAAACGGAATTCAAACCCATTAAAAAGACTCGCTGAAACCCAAGTAGCATCCCAAATTTGACACCATGAGTAAACGAATCGCTCTGCTTATTTGCCCCGTCACCCACATCAAAATCAATTTACCATGCGCCTTACTCTGATCAACCAATAAGGACCACAACAAGCCCTGTCCAGCGTAAATATTGGCAAGTTACCCAAAAATACCTACATGCGCAATAAAGAGTCCGACAAACAAACTTGATCAACAAGATGGAAACTTTTTCGTTCACTGGGACGTTACAAGTCAAGCTTCGCTGTTTACCCATTACCCCGGCAATCGTCACCGCATATACACTGGAGAGATTAATCACCCAATTAGCACTCTCCTTATGAACGTGTCTAACTTTCTGAAAGTCTGATGATGCTAACAGTCAATTAGCAACTTCACAGAGATACAGAGGTCACATCGGCGAAAACAACTTCTAAGTGGCAAAAAATGGAAATACTTACGCAGCACCATTGAGAAATCGAAACAGCATGAACCATTCATAGTTCTGGGAGAAGGACGAAGCCACTATGCAGAAACCATTCATGAACGAGATCACAATCAGCACCTTTCGGCGGCCCACCGAATCGGCTATACTCCCCCAGAAGTACGCGCCAGCCATCATGCCGATGAAGATAATCGAATTCAGCCATCCTTTCGTTTGAGTGTTCAGGTCGAGATCGCATTGTGCCGATGGGAGGATGAAGGACATCGAGATGACATCCATTTCCTCGCTCGTACTCACAAGACCACATATCGCCAGGAGGAGATAGTGGAACTTGCCGTAGCCAGTTAATTCGATGGCTTGTTCGAAATCGGCACGAATGCCAATTTCGGAACTGCCACCTCCTGCCGCACCTCCTCCTCCACCGCCGCCACCACCAGTAGCATTACTGATGGTGTTCACACCGTTGCCACGTTCTAAATCATGCTTGTAGATGGGCGCTGGGGTGATTTCGTAGCCGTCTTTGCTATTGATCTGGTATTCCTTATTCTTAATGCCCGAGGTTATCGAATATGGGGTGAGTATCGAGTGATTGTTGTTGCTGATGGCTGCAATGCCCTGTGGCTGTAGGTCGTCCTTTACATTACAGTCTGCAATAGAAAGATAGAGAGAAAATTGTTAATTTAATCGTAATGGCAAATCGAGTGGCAAAGTATGAAAGTCGTTACAAAGTCGAACGTGTATACTGATTGAACAGCGTCTCACAAGATTGATGTTACTCGTAGGTCTGTTTGAAGGAAAATTTGATAGTCGGGTTCACAAAAGAGGAATGGCGTGTGAGACTGTGGCGTATACGTAACCTTTTTCGGCAGTAGGTACTTATTCTTGAATGCTTCGATCGGCTTGCCACTCGCAGTCTACTTTTAGGCGTATCCCAGCAAGAAGTGTATTACATCAAAGCGTTGTGTCGATAAGGTAGTCAGATGTTGCCAAGAAGGGCATCGATTGTGGTCAATGAAAAGATTCATCGTTATGCCGTGGAATATTAACTATCTCAGAGGACCGTTTACTGACAGCTGAATGAAGGCAAAACAAGTGTCGTGGCACTGGAAGGTTGGATAGCTACTACTAAAATTATCTAGGCCCGGATCTATCAAGTGGGTTGAGAGGAAGAGGAGATTTGGAGAGAGATGGATGCTAAGTGAAAAATAAGGAATCATTGAAGTTGAAGGCTGCAATAAAACCCTCGTAAACATTGAAAAACTGCAGTATTTGGATTTTATGGCGTGCTTAAGTTAAGATCCAAAGCCCTCCGACGACCTCAGAAAAACACCAGCTTAATAAACTCGAATATGCATTGCGGGCCACCAGACAGGTTGTTCGACAACTTGTGACTATAAGAGGACATTGACAGCAAAGTCGGCAAAGCTAAGACTGCTTTTGGAATGCTGTTTAAAACTTACCGAGTTATATCGATTAAAAAAATGGCAAATGCAAATTATTTTAAAAATAAAAGAAGCATTCGATCCACAGCAACCCTACATGTACGCTTTTCGAACAATTACCACATACACAAACCCAGTAATTTCACGCTGTCAAAGTCAATGTGACTCAGAACAGAACTAGATTTAAAAAAAAGAAGTTAATTATGTAAAAATCTATTCAAACTGTCTATCAATTGGCACAAGAAGCAAAAAGCAAGTCAATGAGGTGGTAGTTCAAGAATCTATTTCAGTAATTCTGATGACAGCTGGCTGATTTGATATATTTCAGTTTTAATTAACCTGGACGAATGGACGACTAATCTTGTCAGGAATTTCGTGACTGAGTAATAAGAAGAAATTTTGTATATGTGGCTGACGTAGTAAAAGTGCCGCATTTCCGAATCACTACATTACCGACACACTCGTATTGCCCCTAAATTAATGACGTTTTCGATTTGGCTTTTCAGATTTTGATCTGAGATTTCAGATTTCTGCTGCCAAATCGAACATGAAATCTGAATTATATTGGTTTTTGTGTGTATTGAGACGGCGGCAAAAAAAAACATTTTTGCACTTGCACTCGAAATTCATTTCAGTTCATTTTCACACATTTATTGTAACGCATTTCGAAATAATTTAATATAAAAACTCGATCCCATACGCGTAAAATAAATAATTCAGTTAAAAAAGCAATCCTTCCAATGATAAACAATTCGTAACCGACGCTGTGTGTCATAAGCATTGGTGTTAGTTAAAGTATGTGTAAAATCTGAGAAAAAATTTAGATTTCTCAAAAGTGATCTAAGATAAAAAAAAGACTGATTTTTGTGCCAAATCGAACATGAAAAGCAATCTCGATAAAAAAAAAAAATTGATTTTTTGCCAAATCGAAAACGACATAAGTATAAACTATGTAAAATCTGCAGTTTGACATATCCGTCTACAGTTAGTCAATTTGACTTTCGATCAGCAGATGTAATCTACGTAGTTGGATGGAATACTGAAGCAGAACGTTGTCAATCTTCGATATCTCCGCGCAGTACTTAAATGGAAAATCGAAGGAAATCATTTCGCGAAAAAGGTGATTTTAGTGCCATACACGAAAGTACTAGATTTAACATAATATCTACAGAAACCTAGGGACTTATTAGATATGTATTTTCAATGCGATACTAATAATTAAATTTAGTACGAACTCGCAATGGCGAAATTTTTCGTATAAAATTACCCATTGTGACCTACAAAATATTTAGTGCGAAGATTAGAAATGATTATTAGTAAGGCCCGATGTTTTTTTTTGTATGTGACTCATGTGACTTCAGCAGAGTACACAGAACAACAAATTGTATATTTTTTTTCCAATGTGTCGTAAGTTTTTCGTTTGTTTGTTTTCTTTAAATAATGAAAAAGAGCCTCAATATTGTTAAATGATAACTAAGGTAGTCGCAAAATGGAGTAAATGGCTGAGCAATAGCGGAAATTTCGTGGGAAACTTTGACAGCTTATGTTAATGTCGTTAAGGATACCTTAAGACACCTAAAGACCCTTTTTATATTGGGCCTACCGCGCTGCCTCTTTTTGACATATTGACAATATTTACAGGAACGCTATCTTTATCTATCAGATGCATACACATTAGGTCTGTTCCCTTACTTTTATATCTTACGAATTTTTACGAATTCTTACGAATTTTTACTCAATGCCGTTCCTTAACTCGAAAAATTCGTAAAAGAGAGTGTCGTCGAGAGAGCAAGATATTACCCCTCCACTGAGAATCTTACGAATTTTTACTCAACAAATTTCTTGGTGTAAGAAATTTGAAGGGCCGTCAGTCACCAAACAATTAACAGCTGATTTGAAATTTCTTGTAATATTTGACAATCGATTGAATTTGTTTTAATTTCTTACGTTCTATTAAAATAGTATCAACAAGTGGCAAAATAAATATTGCATGTTCTCCCCGAACATTTCATCGTATTGAAAATATTCTTTACCACTGCAATTTATGGAATTATTTATCGGTCATATCTGTCATTTTTCATAGTTTACTACAAAAGCGTTCCCTAACTTTTTCGTAAGTGTCTCTCTTATCCCCACCACTGCCATTTTAATTGTCTTTTCCATTCTTACTACAAAAGTAAGGGAACAGACCTAATCTGTTTCTTTATTTTGTACAATTTCCGAGTTTCAGATTATTTCGAATAAAAAAAATGTTTTCAAAACGGGCACATTCTGAAATCTATCTTTAATTTTAAAAACCGACTAAAAGAGTTTTATACTGAATGTAAAAACTGTCACTTTTTGTTATGTCAAAGGCACAACCACACACATATCACGTCATTCACCTTTCAGAGTAACCCAACTATTTTTTTGGATGTACCAGTTATAACACATTAATAGTTAAGAAAAACAAAAAAAACAACCAATCGTTTATTTTACAAGTTTCACATTCAGGAAATTCAAAACATCAAACCTCTGTAACGTGACACTATCCCACTTCCTCCTTTCATAAATAGACGCCAAAAGGACTCAGCTGGCTAAAGCCAATACACCAATGGTTACGAACAGAACGCGGTACTGAATCTGGCAGCTTGCTGATATGAAGTGTCAGAGTTTTTATTGGCCTAGCTGTGGACTCAACAGGGGCTGGATCGGGTCGTCCGTCAACGACCATTACGTGCGGAATTTGTTTAGTTCCACATGTAAAATCAACTTAATTTCGTGAACGCTAAGCTTGTTCACGGAAGTCTCGATTCGACCCCAGTTTTTTCAGTTAATGCATACGGAGATGTAACTGTCAAATATGACTTAGAATTTCTGGAATCAGTTTGATTTTGTGTCAAGATTTGACTGAGAATTAAGTTGATGTTTGATTTGTAGGTATGCCTTTTGGTGTTCAGGGAATTCAGAAAAATCTACTCCATTTAAGACGACTGTACGCCTTTGAAAGTACACCCAGTGTACTAGAATAAATGGTATTGCTGGCAGTGGCTTCTCCAACTTAACTGAGGCTGCTTGGAGCCATACAACTCTAGCAAAATACAAAAACCTTGTACAACGAAAAGTAAAATAAACAAATATATACTCACTTTCAGTTGTTTTTCTATCAGAATCACCTTCTACCATTCTATGAGTACGAGTTGTTGTTTCTATTTTCGCTTGCTCCAGACAAGGATTAATTGCAGTAAATATATGTATTTTAAATTGGGTGGAAAAAACGAGTGTTCTCCTTTTTGGCTAAACTGAAGTTAGACTTTGTATGTCCTAGTTCCTTTCAGTTGACTGATCTCTGTCTCAGAGAGTTGGGTAACTTTTACCGATCTGCAAAGAAAAGATTAAAACAAATTACATTCAACAAATACAAAAACAAAACAATAATTATTAATAGTTTAAATGCTGATAAGTTCACACGGGTCTGCCATTGTTCTTCTTCTTCTTCAATGTAAACACTTTGATATGCAGAAAATGGAAATAAATAAACAGTATCTAAAACCGTGTTGTGTTTATGTTCGCTTCTATACTTACACCCCGCTTGAATGCCAAGAGCAAAGTGAGGGAATTTCTGCTGCCACTGGCAGAAAATTCAATTGGTCAATGAGTCACGTTCCATTTGCTACACAATTTTTGATATTTGTAAGGTTTTTGTGTGTGGCTTTTGTTGGTGGGCATTATTTAAGTTGTACTCTTGTTGTTTTGTTTGTTCACAGTTTGGTGAAAGATAAATCTAGACTTGGAGCTGCCGTTAGAATATAGCACAGGCTTTCACAGTTAATTGAGTGAAAATGAATTTGTTTTGCGATGTTTGCAGTTTGTTTTGAGTCTGCCTTAAACGATGTGTTAATTGAGATCTTAATTGACGTTTGTTTGGGATGCTTTTTGTTTGCAATGCGTATTTTCTCTCAATGAGGCAATCGATAGTCGAGATCGGGGGTGTATTTTTAGATGCCATTGGAGGGAGGTTTACTTTAGACAGCTGTTCAGATTTGCTTCAGATTCAGTGATTACTGATCTTTCTTATCGGCGAAATGTTGCTAATTGCAATTTTATATTGATTAGGGAACGATATTTCCAAAGAAAACGATGCGTCATTGAGAGATTGATAATGCTATAGCATTTTCATGGCCATGTTTTGACTACAATGACATTCACAATTTTAAGTCAGGTATACACAAAAATACTGCAATTACGGCTTTTGTTATATAAAATGTGAAAAGAATTGTATGAGCTGTTAAGGCACACCTTAGAGAACAGCCGCAAAAAAGTTCCATTTCGCCATCTTAGATAGTTTTGGCACTAAAATGCCAACCTATGAATGTTACCACGCTTCGAATCCAGCTGAGAAAGATGGTGGAGGTTCGACTGTAATTATTGAAACATTGCCGCAACTCATACACAGTAAAAACCTAAAACCGATCTATGGGACAACTGAGCTTGAGGACAATTTAACCTTGGACTGTTCATCCAAATTAAACTATTACCTAGTAAGCACTGGGACGTAACTAAGCATGGCCAAGGCCGAAAATGAAGGTGCTTGAAATGCCCTACCAATGAACACGAAGTTCAGTTGTCTCATAGATGAGTTGTATTTATTAGTCGCACATGCGGATATGTTGTTCTTTAGTCTGAATAACAAGCGCACATTGCAAATGAATAAATCGTAAAATCTGTTATTGCTCATTCCCAAAATAGTCTCCAATCCAATTCCATACACATATGACTTGCAAAATGTATTATCGTATGCCCTGGCAGATGTTTCTCTATACAATATAGGTACATACAAAAAAAAAAAACTGCTAATGAAGAGTGATAATTTTCCGCTCTATTAAGTTTTTTTCCCCGACAGTATTGACACCTTAATACGAGCTAATAGAAAACTGTCAGGCTATTGTCAAAAGTAATATCGCAATGGTATGATTTTATGTAGGTATACGGTTTTGTGTAAGCAAACTACCTATGGTGCTAGGTATAAGGATTATGTGTCACTATTTGCGACTCATACGAAAATAACTCTGATTGTGTGACCTTCGAAATTCGTTGAAATTTAGCTGAGTTCACAAATTTGTCACGAGACACAATAGGCAGGGAAAGAAAGCGAAGAATTATAGGACTTAAAAATCGGAGAATTGTCTTAGAATTGCTCTTTTTTAATTGAAATAAAACCTTCAACACCATAATTTGACAGCTCGATTTAATACAAATATGGATCTTACTAACGTTTGTTTGTTTAATTGAGTCATTTTGACTTGGACTCAACTATGCGCTTCAATCTCACTAGTGTGTTGCATAAACTTCGAGAGAAAGTGCTGCCCATTTGACGGAACGAGATTAATAATAGATCTGTTTCCTTATAAGACTTCACTTGGAAATTCTGTTAAAATTTGATCCCTTTTTGCATAAATTGGGCGAACGTCGGCAAAACGGTTCTGCAAAAATAGTCGCAGTTGTGTTCTTTCCGACAATTGTCACAATTAGTCTGTTTCTTAAATCTTTGCTATGTTAGTCAATTTTAATTCGAAAAACAAAGTCGTTGGGCACATTCGGAACGCCACTTTTGCTATACGTCTGCCAGATATGCAAACTGTCAAATTAATACTTAGTCACGAATTTTTAGTCTAGTTTCGCATGCAACCCCTCCATAAACGTCAACTGAAAAAGATTTCCATGTGACTGATCTAGCCAATCAAAACTGAGACACATTAACTCAGCCAGTTGTCAGACTTACAACAGACTTTTTAACAAAATTTGTTACAGCGCGAAAAAAACACATTAGGCTTGTTTCCTTACGATAATGCATTCGACCACATTAGCCAAATTTAGTCAAACTTCGTTCCCTTACGCAAAAGTTGGGTATATGAGAGTCGAAAAGAAAGAACAAAACATTTCCCCTACTTTTTAATTTCTGCAATAAAAGCCATACAAATCTTGGTCTTAAATATAATTTTGTTCTATGTTCTACTGTTATTTGAATATACCCCACTAGAATAAATTCACATTTTTCTAATTAGTGGTTCAACGCGTTTCTTTTCTTTTTGGTTATATTTCATTTCGGTGAGCGAAGTCTTTTGCAATGAGAGAAATGTGATATATTGCCAAAATTTAACCAGAAAGTGAGGGAACAGACCTATTAAGTAGGTATATCATTTTTAGTGACCAAATTTAAAAACTCAATGTTTGTAATTTGACATTTTCCATATAAAATTAATCCACTCCATAAAAGATTGCTGTAATTCTAAGTCCAAGAAACTACATCGGCTAGGTTGCTTTAAGTAGGTAAGTGACATGGCTGTCAATTCTCTATCTATTTGTTCAATTTCACTAAATATTTTGATTCTTTGAAAAAATTTCGTAAGACGGACAAAAACCATAAATTGCTTGACATTTCAGCTTCTTTATGACTTGCGGACAATTTTTAATGAAGTTTCAATTGTCACTTACTATTTTTTATCTGACTGAAATAATAATAATTGACAGAAACTTGTCACAGTTGTACTGTTTCTAACCTAATTTAGATTCTGAGAATTTACTTTCTGTTTTGTAATCTCTCTTTGGCGGGCGATCATTCTGAGTGACACAGCTACTGTTCGCCTTTACTGTGTACGTAAAATTAAATTTTGCGTTGGACACACTACCGAACAATAATCGTCAATTATTTCCAAATTTACGCGACATCAATCTAGGTGGCACACTATTTTATACTGCCGTCTAAATTGTGGTTCACTTCACAAGCAATTCGGCGACAGTATCACCCTACGAAATGGACCACCCCTAAACAACAATTATATACCACTGCATTATTCCTTGTGAGGACATGTAATGTCTTTCATATGTACCTGACGCATGTAAATTTCTGGAAAACTACTCACATTTCCATCCGATGAACTATTGGAAAAATTCCATCCAACAACAATCATTTTGACCGTTCAATTGATTGCGACATTTCTGTGAACCCAAATATTTACACAACTTTTTTGTGATTGCTGTGATGTGGATTTCATATATCATACACATTTCCTGGGCTGCATCGCCACGATCGCAGACACACATGGATGCGTCACGAAAATAACCTCAAGTATTTAACCCAATTGATAGATGAATACTTTTAGATAACTTCCATTAATGTCTTCGATACTTCAATTAATACCACCGCCAACCAGATTCAGTCGGTTTTCATCAAAGCCTATTAACTGAGCAATATACACATTCTGCACACTGTTCATCTGGATTAGGATGTGCCGCCGAGCCGCCGACAGTTCGCGTGTTGCCCGAGAAAAATTGGATGACGTTTTACACAAATTATGTCTATTTTTGTTAATGAAATGTAATAAGTGTCAATTTGGCATATCGTATGCGTGACAGTGCAGGTTGGTTGTTTTACAAAATATCAATTCGAGTCTATTTCGGTCTAGTCACGTGCCTTTCGGGAATCACCGGAAATTTGGTTATATGGAGACATTATCAGTATACCGGTTTTTGGCACTGCCACTTAGCTGGCATTTTTATGCCTCAATAATAAGTTTAATAACAACAGATCAAATCTCTTTTGGAAACTTGTTTACAGCGTTTCCTTCCCTCGATGAAATGAAAATAAAATTATCCAAGTACCTACCAGTGGAGAAGAATGTGCAAATTGTTTGTCTAGATATCCTCTTTGCATAAATTCTTGAGAATGATTTATTAATCGAACTCGTTTATAAACCTAGCTGTTTATGTTTTTGAGTTATGGCACTCGAACATGGGGTTAACAAAACCAGTCGAGTATCGTTTACTTGGCGCGCACAAATTCAGTCTGTCAGACTGACATGCATTGCTTCGTTTCCTTTACGGGATATGGCTGCGTAAATGTTTCCGATTCACCTTGCACTTGGACTTTAGTTTTGCGCAACACCAAGGAGAACAGGAAACTTGTCGGACGCAGCATGCTGTGGTTTGTACGACTTTTGTCAATTGTTTTTGTACTGTGAACGAGCTTTTCTTTCTTTGCCTGTTGCTCAGTGGGAGGACGTATTCAAATTATGCTGTTGAGTGGCGCCGATTTATTAAATGGATTGCATTGCTAATAATATATAGGTAATAATGAGGGCATTTTATTATCATCGACAACTTGAGGGGAGCGATTTCCATTCCATATGATGGAGCACTTACGAGATTTTTCTAAAAACGTCTCACCCTCCTTGCTTAGACTTTACTGACCCTATTCCGTCCGGGATCTAACCCCTCTAAAGAAAATAAATAGTCCACACAAAGGATTTAGTAACAGAGTATTCATTTGACGTTTAGTCAAATCGATGATTGACACTTCAAATACGAAGTAATGACAGCCATATCTATAGAGCGACAAACACAAACATGATTACATTTCTCAATACTTTCTCAAAATTATGTACAAAATTATAAAAAAAAAGAAGCAAAGAAAACACGAGCTGTCAATGTCGTCGACTAAATTCGATGCAACTAGTATGACTTGTTTCAATTAAAAACGCCATGTGATGCCAGATTTCTTGTTTTAAAAACGAGTTAAGAAACTGCAACTTATTTGTCAAGAATGACAATCAATATTCAGTCGCTAGACAATCAAATAGACTTTAGAATACCAGATTTGTAAATGTGTGTGAATGAGACAGCATTTGTCACTTCTTTGATTGATACATGAACCAGCTTGTCAGTTGACATTTAGGGATAGTCGACAAAAGTTTAACTCGACTTGTTGGAACTATATTTGACATATATGTCACACAACGGATTTTCTTGTCTTGTTCTCCCCATTCGTAAGAGTTAACGCCATCGAAAGAGGATATTTATGTACATCCACTGAAATTCTGAATTTTTACTCAGAAAACTTATTTTGTTCTTTATCTCGTAAAAAGAACTGTCAAATGCCTGGTAGTTGGCAGTTATCTATTGTTTTGTTTTCCTATTTGGATTACGTATGTGATAAGAAGATTTGTTTTCAAATATTGAAAGGGAATCAGCAAACAGTCCAAAATTGAATGTTTTCCTTCAACATTGTAGTATAGTCAAACCAAACAATTCCACTTTCAACGGTTCCAAATTTGTATGTGTGAGCGAGGAAACTTTTCTGTCAATTCGCTGCTGATTCCAAAATCTTCACGTCATACAGTTTTGCAAATATTATTGTTTTTAGTATAAGTTTGGAACTAGAACTTTAACTTTAACATTGTAAAGTATCAGCACTTTCATGGAGCATAAGTTCGAGAGAAACGAAGTTTTGCAAAGTCTCCAAATCACCAAACACGTTTGACCTTACATTTCTGTCTTAGAAGGCAAACACACATTTTATCGTTGATTATTTGCACAGACATTTTTGTAACTACATCAACATCAACATCGTCACAAATTGAAGTGCATTTCTATCAGTCTTTCGAACGTGTAATACCTCAATTTAGCATTCGAAAGACTGATAATAAAGGTAATACACGTTCGAAAGACTGATAGAAATGGACTAAGAGAAAAATGCGGCGCAAGAAAATGCAGCGCGTAGCACGATCAAGTGATTATTTAACGATGTGATACAATTATCTCAAAACGTGCTCGATCCTATTAGATTGTAAGCTGACCCATTTTGACCTGTTTTTTTTTTTGTTATTAAGTCTGCGAATTTACTTAAATTTACAAAATAAGTTGGCGATTATTATTGCAAACATGTGTGATTAGAGGGACTAGTTATTAGGAGAACTTTCAGTTTATAGCTTAAATGTCTCTTTTTTTAATTTAAATCAGACAAATCAAATTGTTGAACTTGTTTTTCCTTCTTCCACCAGATCGCGCTTTATGAGCTCCAAATAAATTAAACGTGAAGTACAAATCCGAGCAGAGCCAACGTCAGTTGGACAGAAAAAAGTTAAATGACAATTTAGTACTCTAGTGCGTTTTATAAACAAGTCAGAAGTTACTGAACGCACCCATATCATAAGTGCTTACATTTTGTTTAGTGTTTTACTCGAAACCAAAAAGAAAAAGTCCTATTGATCTGAATATCGTTATGTATCGCTAATCGACACATTTTATTTGAAATCTTTTTCCAGGAATTCGAAGCGAACGAAATGCGAGTCGTCTGGTTTGTTGAAATACTAATCTGTCGCGTTCAAGTGGCAAATATTGAGCAGTAGAACTTTTACTCTATAAATCAGTACACAGTTTTATGTGAATACTATGAATCAGAGTCTCTGACATTAAGTGTCAGTATAGTCTTTCAAAAATGGAACTACATGTTATCTCAAATGTTTTCTATTGTCAATTCGTTGCAAAGCAATGCGAATTCCAGACGAAAATATACTCCTCTTGGTGTCGACAAATCATTAAGCGGTGGCTTTTTGTATTTTGTTTTAGTTTCCAACGCCTGAACGCAAAAAACAAAAAGTCTCAACTGCATTCGCATATGCGTACCAGTCATTCAACCGCATCCATCATGCGGGTTATACTCCAAGCAGCATCTGATTGATGCACACCTGAATAAAATGTTGTGAAACCCATTTTAGAAGAGGCTTAATTTGTTTTTCAATTTAACAATCTTATCAAAGGTGAACACAGTTCACTAAGAAGTGTAACAGTTGCTATTGTCAGAGATTCCTATGAATGACTTTCGAAAACATAACCTCTCTAAGACGCTGTAACTTTCGATACAGGTCAATAAATCTGCACCACAAGGCTCAAGAGCAGTGACTCTTATTGTGTTTACACAAACTCAAGTGTTATTAACAATAAATAACTTGTTCCGGTTTTTATTTTCTGTATGAAATCGCGCAATTTTCACTCGAAAATTATACTATGGGGTTAAACTGTCATGACAGTTGTTTAGTTGTCGTATGCCATAACTCAATGAGAAATATTTGCTAAAATAAATCGTGCAGGCGCCAAATGAAAGTTGTCGTTAAATGTGGACTGGATAACTTTGAGTTTTTTGTTTAGCTACAGAGTTATCACTTCAAAAGATTGAATGTGAAATAAGCATCGTTTTTTTTTTGTTGTATAATGAGTTCATTGGGTTCTACCTGGCTAATGAAATTGGCGCTGGATCTAAGCGGCTTTAGATTAGGACTAATGTTTTAATATTGTCGGTGGTCACTAGTTGCATTGCTTAAACATGATCGTGTCCATCACCATCTAAAGATTGGCATAGGGTCCACATTATTACAGGCGATCTTATGGGTCTACTATTTTCAATGTTAAAAGTCTTTTGCTGTGTTTTTAGTCCAGCTTTTTACTGTATGTTCTAGAAATTATTTGGTAGAAATTCTAATGAGCAAGTTTATGGCAACGAACCAGAAATAATGATAAAATAGTTGAAGTTCGATGCAAAATTCTTTAATGAGAGCCCGCATTTGTGAGACTAATAGAGGTGCACTCTACCATTGGCTTCGCATTTTACAAAAGGTTTGTCAGCAATAAACCAATTTCGTTTAAATTTTCAGTAAATTTATTCAACAAATAAAGTAATAAACCTTCACGGCGAACTTCCTGATATTCATTTGACAAGTTTTACAACCTTAAACGGGAAAAGCATTTGCTGGAAAAGTTTGTCCTGAGCCTAACTGGGGACTTGACATTTTTTTATGTTGTCCGCAGCAAAGTACGACAACTTGATATATTTTGCTAGCTGTGTTCTTTCACCAAAGTCTTGTAGACAGAGAAAAAAACAATAACCAAACCACGACGTCTATTGCGTTAACAATTCCGCCATAGATGCTCTCTCACCCTATGGAGACACGTCACAATTTATGAAATATTATATAAAAGTTGCAGGACGGTTTCGGCAAGGTGTCAGATATTGCAGCAGCAACAAGGAACCACACTGTCTGTTATCGATTTTCTTGGATCCATGCAAGGAAGGTCCAACTTATTCCGAATGACCATTCCAGCGCAACAATTTATATTTATTAATTCACTGGAACTCTACTACAACTGTCGAAAAAGACATAAAAAACTAAAATTGTAGTGTAAACATAATTTGATACTTGTTTACACAGAGGCAATTCCATGCAGAACATCACATAAACTTTTCGCATCACAGGTCATAAACAGGCTCAAGTTCTATAGGGGAAAACAAATGAGTCACTGACACTCTTGCCATCACGAGTTACTTTACATCAGTCAGGATATTTCCATTACATAAACAACATTATTTGTCAACACATTAATCACTTGTTGTTATTTCAATTTTATGAAAATGAATAAAATACTTGGTATTCAAAAAATATGAATAATTGTTTATAGCGATGTGTAATTTGAAGTTGTAAACCAGTTTAAAACTATTTTAATTTGACGAGAATTAATTTTTATTTATTGACAGATTTGTTTTCTCTTTATAGACAATAATAGTTTTTATAATGAGTCAATTCGAGGTGTTTGCATTGGGTGCGTTCAATGCGTTAGGGCAGCACTTTAATTTGATTGCATGCAAGTTTAGGTAACTTTTTTGTTAGAGTGAGGGGGACACTATGTAAGTCGGTGTAACAAATATCAGTAGGTTGTATGTTGCTCTACTTTACCCATACGTACGTATTATTCTTTTATTCAAATACGTTTCCAAGTAAATAAATGTTTAAAAGTCTGATCTGTGACTATGAAATTATTTACAGAGGGAGTAGAAGCTCAAAAAAATGTAACTTAGCAACGAGTTTGAGAAGAGTTTCATGGATGAAAAAACCTCCTTATTTTATAATAAATATAAATGGTTCTTTGAGTAATTACTACTTTTATAAACCAAACCAGTCGGAGAATTAATGTGTAAATTGAAATTTAGCATTAATTTTAATACAGTTTGCACTGGTGACTTTCAGGATTCTAATTTTTCTGGCTGACCTAAAGAGTCTTAGTTTTGATTGGCCAGTTGGCATATATCGGTCACGTGTACAATTTTTTTCAATTTACGTGTAGGGAGCCTGAGTACTTATTTGACAGGTCGTTTGAGTGGCTGACGTGGGAAAGTTTACATTACGGACAAATCTAGTTCAGGGTACATCCAATCCAGACCAATCTTGTGAAGTAAAGGTAACTAGATTTTTGAAAAGGTCCATTGTCACCTATGAATTTAGATCCTAACTTACTGAACGCGTGTGTTAACGTCGAATTGTAAAGTAGGTATAGTAGGGAATAAAAACAACCAAGATAACGATTGCGCTGACGAATCTATTTAAGTATCTATTTATCTTTACGAATGGTCTATATATAAAATGTAAACGGTGTTTGGAATTTTAAACTCTATATACCTATGTAGTTCGAACAGTCATAAACCTTTTCAATTTTTTTTTGAGTGCTTTCCGAAACTGTTGTCATTTTTCTCTGATTTGACGTTTAGTACGTCATTTTCGCTGAATGCCAATCACAATCAGTTTGGTTGATCATTTTATTTTACACACGTTTTGGCAGTTCATTCACATTAAACTTTGTATTTTGTCGCATCTACTACAAGCATATTGCAAATGTAATTTCAATTTTGAGGTTAAGTTTGAACCAACCTTTTATTCTCTTGTTTGGGGAAAGCGTTGTTGTGGATTATGAATGTTTTGTGCTTGTTTTTTTGTTTGCTGAATAAAGTGCTGAACTAATTACAGGGATATTCGATTTTATTATGTGTGTATTTGCGATGACAGATACGTAATTAAAATTTAAACACGTATAAATCACTTAAATATTTATCACGAAAATGTTAGATAAATCAAGTAATTTTTGAGATGATTTAGGTAGATCACACGTTGGTGGGCACATGGTATAATAATCATTTTGTAGATCACGATGGATAATTTTGTATGAAAAATTTCGCCATTGTGTGCTCGTAAACTCTTGCCTGGACACTAAATTTGATTGCGAGTATCGTACGTAGTAAAATGGAAATTTCAAATTTGCAAATTTCGATAGAGATCATGGATATGTCAGAATCTGCTAAACTAATTGACAGTATGACCAAAGTTGTTAGGAAAGTCATAATTAAAAAAAACGTTCTTTAACGAATTCCGATTGCATCTGACCTTTGGAATAAAAACCAGAAAATTCAACTCTGAAGTCCTTTTTTGTTAGTAAAGTCTAAGTCTCATCTTACATTTAATAGAGAAAATAAACAAATTTACAAGAAGTCGACTTTTGCTCGCTATTGTGACTCAATTTTATTGTTTCACCAAAAGCAGGGGAACTTTTTGAAAAGTACAAAAAACTTGTGATTTGTGTCACTTTGACTGCCTTAATAAATGTAGGCGAAACAGCATGCATGCAGAAAAATTCATATGCGTGAACATGCAGCATGAAAAGTGTCAAGTTGTAAAAGTAACTAAATGAACAATTTGTTAGTCATTTAGTTGAGCATAAACAACTCGGAGCGCACCAGTGCGAAATATAACTGATAGAATTTGACAGATGGCACTTTAGATTTTTAACTTTCTCCATTACGTAGTAAGAGAAAGATATTGGTTTCGTACAAAATTTCGAACTCGAGATTTTAATCAATTCTGATATTACGATGATATAGGAACTCAAAAAAGTGGGTCACAAAATTCTGTCCGGTCTGTCCGTCCTTCCACAGGCCTACAGCCTAAACGGCTTCTCGGATTACGTTCAAACCTCGGATTTGGAGTTTTTGGGCTTACAGTTCGGGAGGTGTTTTTTTTTTCAAGGTAACCTCAGTATTAATGGTACTTCCCATATAAAATTTTCATACCAGAGTGTTTTGATCGAAAACGGCTCTAACGATTTCAACCAAAATTGATAATTTAGCTTAAGTAGGTGAGGTTACCAGGACTGCGTACCTCAGGGAAGCCATTTGGGACCTCTTCTATTTCTTGTGTTTATTAACGATATTCCCAATTCTCTCAAATATTGCAAATGTTTAATGTACGCAGGCAATCTTAAACTACTCGTATATTTGAGTATGTAACGGAGGCTGGTGGTTAGAGGAGGGGGATGGAAGATAATCTGGAGGATTTGTCTCTACAGACGCTGAAATTTGTGGGGAACGGACTGGGAAGATGGAAGCGGGAAGAAGGAGAGGAATAAGGAATGAGCTTCGAATACTGTCGTGCGGGTGCATGCCTTGCTGTCTCAGCTTAAGCTCGTCGGAGGGTGGGTTCTTGCACACCAGTACCGGAGGAAAAATCACCATTACATAAAAATTTGCATGCATGTCTTTCAAGATAACGATTAGCAACAAAAAAAAACGCTAAAGTTAGGCATACCACATACCACCTGAGGAGTAGATGTTCGTCCCCATTGCGGGTCAATACCCTCCCTACCATGTGTCGGTTCCCGCCGGAATACCTACCCGACACCCAAGAGCTTCAGTAAGCGGTTTTTTCCACACGAGCACAGAGCTTCCCCAGTCTCGCCCCCATCGCCTGATACACCACTCCGCATACCCATATGCATCCTTCTATTGACGAATGCAACACCAAGCACCGGTTCGCTAACCTACTAGAGAGAATTTGGGGAAATGGTAGATCGGTCCAGCGAGTGGAGAGTTTTTTTTTCTTTTTTCCTTTTCTCTTTTTTTTTGTTGCGGCGCGGAAGTAAATCACGGCATTTCGCTCTTGCGGTTGCTAAGTCCGAGCCAGCAGGGAAGTTTACTTCTCAGCCGAAGTTTTACTACCGCGGAAATCAAGAAGCAACCAATCCAGCCGTTACAAGTATTAAATCAGATTCGGACTGCCAAATTCTTCAGCAAGACCTTAATAATTTACTTGACTGATGTGCCCGCAACGATCTATACCTTAACGTTTCCAAGGGCAATAGTTTGACTTTTAGCCGAAAATTGTTCACAATTCCTTTTGACTATAAAATAAATGGGACAACATTGACGAAAGTAAGTGAAAAAGAATCTTGGAGTAATTTTTGATTCTAAGGTGACATTTAATATTCACATTGACTACTTTTTTTGTCCCTTATAAATTTACCAATTATCTTTTTGGTGTCCCTTTGTAAATTATGGCAAACTCAGTATATAGGGCTCTTGATTTTAACATTTTATTAAGTAGAGTTGTTTTAAACAAAAATTTGTAAACTGTTTTAAACAATTATTCTTTATCTGTAAGAGATGCATACTCTGTTTGATGAATAGTAAATAAATAAATAATAATAATAATAATCGGCCCTAGCGAGGTATCCGTCGGAACGGAAAATTCTCCTCAGCGCATACTCTGTCGGAACAGCAAATCGCAATCGAGGTATCCGTTCTCGGAAAATATAATTGAAATGCGATGACGCATTGACTTCACATCGTCGTATTGTTTGGTGTTTGGTTTTTCGCTAGATTTTGCACTGGAAACACAAATTTATTCAATAAATACAAACAAATTCGTTGCTATATTGTTTATTATTAATTTATTTAACACTTTACCGCAAATCGTGAATAATTTCCGCGACTCATTGTAGGTACTCGGAGGATATCGTAAACAAATTCCGCAACCAATTTCTCTCGGAGGATATCGGAGCCTAGCTGTCAAAAATTAAACAAGAAAATGCACTTCATCGTACTTCAACGTAATTCGCCGATATGCGTTGCAAAATGTCGGAACAATTCTCCGAACAGTTGTTCCGAAAAATTCCTCATAGCAAAAATCCTCCGAATCGTATAAAATCGGAGAATTTTCCGTTCCGACGGATACCTCGCTAGGGCCGAATACAATATTCTACACGAACGTTTGAATGTAAGATATCTATAGGCAATATGGATTATGGAATCGATCCGAGCACTTTGAAGGACTGAACAAGTTTTCCAAGTGATCAAGTGGGAGAAATGCCAATAAGATCCATGAAATTGCGCTTAACGACGGTTGTTTAAATTATATTCCGTACAAACCGAGAAATCCGTCATCTGTCTTGAAATTGCAATCAGAATTTGATCAAAAACGAATTCCAACTATTGACATATTTAGGCTCGATACAAATGGGTTTTTATCTTAAAGATGGATCGATCACTACCTTCCAAACAGCGAAAGAGTTGCAAAGACATTATATTTTGGGGAGTTCGAGAGAGCAGTTTTTATATGGATGACAGCAGTCGTAAACCCTGTTGGCAAAATGCACATAGATCTTAAAGAGGACCATTTTAATGGATCAATCACTACGCCTTAATCGAACAGTAAAAAAAAACACTCCAATAAAATTTTAATTTGAAGAGTTCGAGAGTAGAGTTTTTGAGTGAAAGACATCATTCGTAAACCCCGTTGGAAAAATGCATATATAGAACCGATAGAGCACCGTCTTACAAAAGGAGAACTAAATCGTGTTTATTTATTTCATCTTATAAGTACAACTTATTTTAGATTACTTTTCAATAATAATTTATACAAGAACATGTGTTCGTTTCACATACCGTCATAATGGAAATAGGAATAGCAATAAAGGCGACGCTTCGTGCGTTTATCTGAACGACTATCACAAGTTTTTTGTCTGCTTAAGGCTATGACACAAGTAAAATAGTTCTTTGTTGAAACACTTTTAAAATCTGCACTTTGGAAGGAATAAACCAACACTGATGACCGTCAAAGATTATGACTCTTAAAATGCCTTCTTCGAATTCGACAAAGAGTGGTCTGTCTTATGTATTTCAAGGATATGCCATTTGATATGCATATAGTCTTATGTCGACAAAATAATAATATGAATGATTTTAGACAAAATGTAGTCACTTGCTGACAGAACCCATTATTCAAGATTTGAATAGACCACTTCGACGGCGGTCTATTTTTAGTTTTAAACAAAAAAAAAAAAAAAAAAACAACAAAAACTAGACCTCCAACTCAAACGAGGATCCGCCCATAAAATTCGCACCTCGACTTCTGTTTCCTACTTTTTTGTTTGTTTTTCTCAGCTAACCACCAGAAATGTTGTTTTGATTTGCTTCACAGGCGGCGCAAATTGAAAGTCAGCGAAATTCCACACAGCCTGCAACCACTTAGTCATGCGTTTTAATTAGGCAACCCAAAACCCAAATTAAAAATATCCCAGCTAATTGTACTAAACCACTTAGATCTTACCTACACTCGACTATGGCCGAAATGTGAGCGCGAAATACAATCTACGCGATGTCCGTGTATCACTTGTGTATTAAAAAACCAAATACGCCACTAGCTACTGCTATATAAGACCGATTTCGTCTTTTTTAGTCCCGCGTTTGCACTTTGAAAATCGTAAATATTGTTGCGCTAACCTTATCGCACACATAAAACCGTCGCTCACAGTTCCAGTTTTTAATCACTGTTTGTGTTATACATATACGCTATACGGGTATGATTCGAAATATAAAAACAACTTTACCAATCCGCACAAATCTACGATGGAACTCCTTTACTTTGACAGAAAACGAAAAATAAAATAATTATACACAGAACTCTGGAGGACACTTTGTTTCTGGAACGCTGACAGATGCGGGCACTTGTATCGAGCGCTGGAATTTGAATGATCGATCTAACCGCGAGAAAAGCTTCAATGAAACTGAGCTTTGTCGGATCGCCGCAGAATTTATCGTTCGAAATCGATTCGTGCCTTTTCTGTCGTTCGCTTGTTCGAGTTTCGACTTTCGAGATGGCGATGTTCAGGTGAGCGGCAATGAGACGCTCGCTTGAGCGCACAAATACAGTAACAGATACACAGCTGATTTTGATGCAGGGTGGTGGATATGACTGTGTGCGGTTTTGATTGAAAATTTCGTAGGTGAACGTGATCAATTAAATGGTTCCACCAACAACAGCTGCCGCACTTGTTAGCGACTGATAAATGATCGTTCTGATGTGACAATCATCTTGCCCTGATCATTGTTGGGTGTTCTTTTGTACCGCTATCAAGTGCTTAAATATTTGACTAGTTTCGATTGAGATACGAGTCAATTTGCATTTGAGAATTTGAGAATTGCAGGCGGCTCAATGAACCTACTTTTTTTTGTTGCATATTCTTCGACGTCGGGTGATAATTCAATTTGAGTGAATTCAGACACTTTTGTGGAGGAGAAAGATAAAGACGACTTGTTTTAATTATCACATTGAATGATTCATTTCGGCTTTCTGAGGGACGGCTGTTGCTTTTGCAGATTTGTCCGATGTAAATAACCTAGCAAAGACATGTGCTGCCGTTGGTCCATAATATTTGGACTAACACTTTGCAGGATTGGGGAATTTGAGTTTGCATCGGTGAGTGGGAGCGATGCCCACTAATGGCAGGAATGCAAAGCGGAGTTTTTTTAATTAGCAAGTGGGCTGTGGTTTTTTGTGTGGGGGTTCCCTTAAGGGTGATGATTTAAAAGATGCTTATCTCAGAACCAGCCATTCAAAGTCAAGGATGACCCCATTTAATGGGCAATTGCAAACATGCTTTATAAAACATTTTGTGATTTCCTGTTATTTTTTTTTTTGGCACTGATAAAAAACGGAGGACCTGCGAGTTCATTGATCTTGGGACGGATCAGTGTGCGGCTTTGCCACAATGTGTGTCAGTGATCAGTGAGAAGTTATACTTTTTGATCAGGTGGTGTAATCGGTTGACACTTTGTGATTTGAAGTGTAACAAACAATTGTGGAATGAAGGATGCCAAGATGTGTGTCAGTGATTTTCAATGCTGAGAAAAATCATTTTATTTGATAAAGTCGTGAACGTAAAGTTAATTGACACTCTGTACCTACTGTTTAGTGGAGTCATCTATTGCCAAAGATCAGTTAGTTATTTATGCGACTTGTATTCCTGTAGTCTGAACGGTTTATAATTTCTCTGATTTCCCAAAAGTTTGCATCTAATATTTTTGTAGTTTCTTAAATTTAGCCTGCAGGATAGTTTGTCACGATCTGTTTTTATAGCCTTAATGATCATTTTTTAACTTTTATGAACAGCAGAAAGCTGATCACCGATCATCTTAAGGCAGCGCCCACGATCGGTCTGATATAGTCATACGAATATTGATTTTAGTTGACCCAACAATCTCTTAAATTGATATGAGTTTTTTTAAATTACAAATCACCCGATCATCTAAATTAGGGCCTGCAAACAGTCTTTCTCGGACATGTGAAAGAACAATCTTTGGAAAATCTCTATTTGGCCGAAAGTGTATGCATGTTTATTGCGATTAGACTGCTATCACGGATCCTCTAAATTTAGTGTGCAAGATCAGTTTCGCACAATCTGTTTTGTATTCTTATAAACTGCTAAAACTTGACCACCGATCATCTTTTTAATTTTAGTAGTCCCAGTGACCCCTTTAATTATTCTATACACTCGAAAGTGTAGCCTCTGTAAAATATTTAAATGGGCAACAACATTTTGACAGTGTTCTTGTGATGACTTATGGAGTTCTAATGCACTTAATTAGATCACTCGATCTTGTAAAGATCAGTTTTGGTCGATCAATTGCACGATCCAAAGAGCTTGGGATTTCTCTATGCGCCTGAAAGTATATGCATTTTTCTGCGATTAAAATCGGTGATTATGATCATCAACATTATAAACGTAGGCCAGTCTTGCGCCATCGATGTTGTATTTTAGTACTGCCAACGATCTTTTAAATACGTCTACGCCCTCTTTAGGGCAAATTTAGATACAACTATTTGATTGATCGGGTACTCGATTTGGCAGCACACAAACTGTCAGTAGTTTTCAGTCAATCATATTGGGCAGATATTTTCTGGAAATTTACACAACACTATTGACCTTGCTGATCATACACATGCAGTTGAATTCAGTTCAAAATTGCAAAAGACATTCTATTTTTGAGCACGTATTTTTCAACTTCAAGTCAATATTAGTAACTTTAGTGTTATGTCTGTCTGACCAAATAATTCAGCGCCGGCAGCGCAATGTTGCGTAATAAAACCACATGACGGGGACTTCCAATGTCCTCTGAGTTCACATCGAAACAAAATGCAAATTAATTCACTCAAAACAACACTATTTCTGTCGCACAAACAAGAGAATAATCCAGTTTCAATTCCTTATTTCAATTCACATGATTTCTTCTTTTTTGACAACAAATCCGACAGCATTTTAAATATTCGCCCATACGTAATGGGCAGGTCGTTGAATTATTAATCGAAAGTTGATATTATGAAAACAACATAAATCGATGCTGGGCTCTAAATCTCTAAATTAAGAACCAATAACACGCACTCTGGAGAAAGGATGTATATTTTTAGGTCTCCTGTCAATTTGTTTCGATTTACACTAAACGTCTTCAAGGACAATGCACTCGATAGTTTCACTGAAAGTAATTTTATTTGCAAACACTAACCTGGCTTATGGAACACGCAAAATTTAATCGAATCCTTTATGGAAATACAAGAGAACAGCTGAGTTTTGAGAGCTAGCAGCTCAAAAAACCACTTGGAAATGGGCTCTTTGCCCGCGGGGGCTGTTATTTATATGCAGACTCTGTCTAGGGCTGCGATAATTATCTTTGGATTAACAACGTCAAAGAGTGCAAAACAAAATCCACCATATTTGAACGGCTAATCTGGAATTCTTTCGCGTCAAGAGAGAGCGACAGAGGGAACGGACTCTTATGTGGCTGTATAATAGGCGACTTTGTACAATCTCTATTATTTATAATCAAAGACATCTAAGACATCTTTGGATGCACGTTATCTTGTCTTGTAAATCGCCAAGAAAATGCAAAGAAAATTACACAAGATAAGTGTTCAGTGGTTGTTGTTGTGACGACGTGTGTTGAGATTTCGATTAATCTCTGTATACAATTAAACAAAATATGATTAACACTTATAGTCGGATCATAGTTAAACATGTGCAAGGAGAAGAAATAAGATGACGACAAGTTTATCTTACTTCACGCAAATACTACAGAAAGAATGGGAAAAATATTTGCATTAGCGTCACTCCCAATGGCTTATGGGGTTGGCACACATACACGGTGTATATGTTGTAGAGTCCGCCTATAATTCCAGTAGCCCACGCGAGAGTAAACAAAAGAATAAAATGGTTAAATCATGATGTAATTTATGACACTTGAGATTTGGTCCCCTTTTTTTAATTCGATCATTTTTCTGACGTTTTGTTGAAGTTATATTGTGTTCCACTTGTGTCAAAAGTTGTGACGATTGTTCATGTGTATATTTTCTCATGCATTCATTTGACGTTTCCTAAATTTGATTTGACTTGACATTGGAGTTCCGTTCTTTTTTGATCTTAAAGATGTCATTGAAGAATGTAATCAAATGTAATCAAATCTGAAGAAATACAATTGACTTATGATCCATCATTTTATGCTAGTTTTTTTTTTTGTTTCAGGCGACTTTAGATCTTTTTTTTTTTCTAATATATCCACAATAAGACACATACTCTGTAAGGATTGTTTTTTAGGTCAATATTAACAGGAGAATACATAATGCAATTATTTTTTGAACACAGCTCCAGACACATTATGCCCAACACGCCTGGATTAGATTAATGTCATCCCCAAGACAAAGTTAAAACTTTGATTTTTCGCAATTCTTAAATTCGTCTATATTTATTTTGCAAATAAAACATACCCAGAAAATAACCCTCATCCATCCCTCAATTTAGTGCTCAAGTATAAATTTACTCAAAGAACCAATATTTTGGAACCGGAACCTTATTTTCAAAATTTTGTAACGCTTTTGAAGCTGGCCTCTAATTTTGTAGAGAGTATTTAGTTATCTTAATTTGACTAGATTTGCTTGGGCTAGATGCACTTCGAACACATATCTAACATAGAATGTTCGGTAACGTCTCTTTTTTTACATTCAGCCACATATACGAACTGTCAACTTTGTACTCAATCATAAAACTTGTTTCCTCACCCCTCTATAAACGTCAACTGAACAAAATGATTCATATGACCGCTCTAGTTCAATCGAAACCGAGATACATTAAGTCAGACAGCTGTCAGACTTAATAAACTAGATTCCTGGACTCCATAGAAAGACTGCTAAAATCTGACATTTGACAGATGTAACTGTCTGAAGTTAGTAATGGACTTAAAAGAACATTCTTTATTAAGTTTTACAATGATTTAAGTCTTAAATTATACTAACAAAAACTTCCTGCCTACATTTTTTATAAGATTAACCAAAAGGTCTCATGCTCAAAAATTACCATCTGCTTATTTCTCAGGAACAGCATTCTGCTGGAATAATGCAATGATAGAAAATAGGGTAAAACGCTTCAACTTTTCATGTATTGGGGAAAGTGTAAACATGTAAAATATTTGTCACGGAAAAACTTTAGGATCTTATCAGTTGGGGTATTAATTCCCAAAAGGGAAAACTACTACCACCCAAAAAAATCTGCAAATCGCCTAAAAGTATAGCAAGTTAAAAGTCTTTTCACACCAAGCCGAAAACCGGGGCCGGCATTCTGTAAGGTGAAAACGTTTAAACGTTTTCGTGCACACGAACAGTTTGCTTCATGTATCATCAAAAACGAAAGAAATTCTCGTGGGCGCGAAAAAAAACGAACGAACACATTTTCTTTGACGTTTTCGCTTTTCTTGCTTCATGTAACCTTAAAAACGAACAGATTTTATCGTCTCCACGAAAGAAAACAAACGACAGCTATTTTGTTGACGTTTATCATTTTCCTATTGAATCTCTTTGAGTTTGGTGGTTTTAAGATTGTGCTGAATATTTTACTAGAAATACTAACAAACTATTTTTTGTTGACCAGCGTGAAATGGAAAATGAACACGTAAACTTTAAAAAAATTAGAAAAAATCTGCGGGATTGTTCGAATCCTATCACATTACCTGACAAAAGGTTGGTTTATTTAAATTTGGTTCTTAGTTAGAAATTTATTTTTTTCTTTTAGTTTTGTTCAACGTTTTAGGTTAAACATAGCTGCCTTTCATTTGCATACAGGTACACGAAATACATACGACCACGTGCCTCCTATTTTAAAGCTTTCCTCAACGTCAAAACAACTTCTAATTTTTTTTTAAGTTTACGTGTTCATTTTCCATTTCACTTTCGTCGCTTTCGCTGGTCAACAAAAAATAGTTTGTTAGCATTTCTAGTAAAATATTCAGCACAATCTTAAAACCACCACATATCAATGAAAATAAATAGGACGTCAACAAAATAGCTGTCGTTTGTTTTCTTTCGTGAAGACGATAAAATCTGTTCGTTTTTAAGGTTACATGAAGCAAGAAAAGCGAAAACGTCAAAGAAAATGTGTTCGTTCGATTTGTTTCGCGCCCACGAGAATTTCTTTCGTTTTAATGTTACATGAAGCAAACTGTTCGTGTGCACGAAAACGTTTAAACGTTTTCACCTTACAGAATGCCGGCCCTGGCTTTGGGCTTGGTGTAAAACCTATTAGATTTAAGTTTTTTTTTAGAGAAATTCACTTGAGGACTTTAATTATGAGAGCGAGCTTCTAACGAGAGAATATTCGTACATTTTGACATATTATCATATTTTCTTGGTTGAGCTGTTTGCAAATTTCGGGAACTAGTGGACGGCGACTTCATTGTGAATAAAGTGTGACAATTCTTGGCAGTGATGTGTCAATTCGGGGAAACGTTTTTGTTGCCTTAAATTTTAGATCAGTTTACAAAAATTGATTTTATTGCATCTATTCGCCATTCACTTTCGTGTGAGTAGTCATTTAGGAAATCTTCTGAATAGTTCTCAACACTCAATTACTACTTCTGTTTCTACTGCTACTACTTCAGTTTTTTTTTTACAAAATTTATCCCAATGGCATTGAACAGAGCTTGTGCATACTCTGAACAGAGTGTGTCCAGTCCCAGGACCCAAAATATTCATGAAACACATTGGGGAACAGTCTTTAGTTTATGGGCAGGTGACTAGTGTAAACTTTTTATTTAAATCTCCTTATTTACATTGTTAGATTTGGTACATTCCATTGCTCACCTACACACGTCAAGGCTTGTCAGAATGAATAAAAAACCGTCAAAACTTAAGCAAGCGACAAGGTAAAGTGTGGAATCGCATGACTCCTAATAAACATCATGATAACGTCTGAGCCTCTGAACATATTAAAATACGTAGGTACGCGTTAAATAATTGTTTGCATACGCTTGATTTACAATTTGTCAAGGTACAAGTGACTCACTGAAAATTGGATGTGTCGCAATTAATGGACAAAGTAACTGGCAAACAAAAAAGATGCCTCCAAAGGAGGTCCACTGGGAATGTCGTATGTTTATTGATCGTTTTGATGAGTTGATGATGCACCAGTGTAATACCTTTTGTAGGAGGAAGGTTGTGAGACATTTGAGAATGCCAAAACAAACTTTGATTGATTGCAGATTGTCGAATGTGTTATTGTTTTCGGTTGAACCAAAAGCGTTGGGCACAGTCACTGGAATTAACGACTTTAGCCGTCATGTGTAAAATAGAACAAAACCTCTGAACGAATGCGCATTTGGAAAGCTTCAGCGTAAACCTGTAATAAGAATTGATGTTTTGAAGTTGATTAATGTGGTCATCGCATTCAAAGTTGGAACAATCGGTAATGAAGCTTGAAATCATCCCTGCGTGGTAGGGGAGAACGGGGTTAGCTTATCATTTGGATATGGTTGCAATAAAATTGAGCAACGTGACCTTCAGGCGTCATGGTGGTTTTATGTTTTTCCAGCTCCAAGTGACTCACAAACTTTGTCAGTTCTTCAGCCACCAGTTCGGGTTTAGAAATAAGCAGTCGACAATAGACCAAGTACATCGTATAACTAGGCGCAGGGACATAAGTCGACGAGACATAAGTTCATAATGGACTTGTGTCCCACTTCGTGCCCCCCATACACATTTGGTAGCAACTCGCGTGCGCCTAATTTGAAGTATTCGATGCCTATTGGAGACGTTTTGCTATATATTATCTATTAAAATTTGGGACTAATGTCCCATCTTCGACAAAACAATTTCGGAACTTATGCCCAGCTTCGATGAGATATAAGTCCATAATGAAAAAGTGGACTTATGTCTCGTGGACTTATCACTTATGTCCCTGCGCCGTATAACTAATATAATAGAAAAATCACTAGAAGAGAAACAAGTTTGTTCAACATTATTCTAAGACGTTGCACATTCTTTTGATAAAGTCTGGCATAAGGGCTTACAATATAAACTTCATATAGGGATCTACCTAGACAGTACTATGAGGTACTTAAATCTTATATTTCAAATAGATTCTTTAGAGTTCGCTATGGTTCTATATTCTGAACTAAAAGAACTACATACAAGCAGGAGTTCCACAGGGAAGTGTTCTAGGACCAACCCTGTACTTACTGTGATATACAAAATACGACTGATACGATGATAGCTACATTCGCAGACGACACTGCTCTCCTATCAAAGCGACAGAAAAGCTGCAAAATGCAGTTAATGAGATATGTGATTGGGCACAACGATGGCGAATTAAACTTAATGAGTCAAAGTCCACCCATATAAATTTTACAACTAAAAAAATAACAAATGTCGCCGTGGTTATTAACAAAATAGTTCCTCATTCAAACATAGCTAAGTATCTGGGTATGAATCTAGATGCTAAGCTCGAATGGAAGAAACATGTGAAAAAGAAAGTAGAAGAGCTAAATATTAGATAGGTATAGAAAACTTTATTGGTTGCTAGTGCATAATTCGAAAACGTCCATTGAAAACAAACTTCTATTATATAACCCGATACTGAAGCCCGTTTGGACATATGGTATCCAATTATGAGGTTGTACTGAGTGGTACAGTGGTTGTCCCATGGTATATTAGAAATAATGACATGCATCGTGATTTGCAGATTAATCTTCTAACGGAAGCAATTAAAAAGTACGCAATTCGTCACAATGAGCAGATGCAATCTGCAGATGCATATTAATGCTGAAATAGAAGACGTCTTAAATGTACAAACCAATATTCGTAGATTAAGAAGAACTAAACCTCAGGACCTTATAATCTAAAAAATATATATAAAAAAATATGAGAACCCGGTATTCAAATTGTAATACCTTCTCAAACTGAACGTTTAAACTAAAATCATTGGTCGATCTTTCTTGGATTGGTCATGATTTAGGAGGTGTTTTTATTGCGGTTAGAGTCCCTCACTACTCTAAGTTTCTAACCCCATTGTGTCTTTCGAGATTTTCACCTTCAAACAAGAAAAAGTTCTTCAGCATAGCAATTTTAGAACGTAGATTCTGTACCAGTGCGCGTTTTAAGCTTAGTCAGATTTGCGTGCGGCAAAAATCATTTCAAACAATTGAAGTTTTAGGATAATAAGTATGTTTTCTAGAGCAAGCACTTATAGGTTTCTTGTCACGGCCTTCTGCTTCTTTTATTCCGGAAGCTGCTATTAACAGCAACACTTTAACTCCTCGTGGAGCATAGGGCGACAAGCAGGTCCTTCCACCTATCTCTGTTTGCTAGCTCGATACCTCACCTGTGTCCACGATCGCAAATCCTGGGACTGAGCTTCCGTCATGACAATTGACCTCCATGTTGTTCTTGGCCTGCCAACTAGCCTTACACGTTACGTATGGCCAATCCAGTGCCATTTCCTCTGTTTGATGTCACGGCCTTACTACACTAAATTAAGTCCACTGAAATATGGAGCGGGCTAACGGGAGAGGCTTCTTGGTTGAGGTTTTGGCTCACCCTGAACTGTACCGCTAAAGATGTTTGCTCCTCCACATTAGTCACGGAACTTAGCTATGAAATTTAATATGATTTTGTCTGTCTATCCGGCTGTAGAGCCATATAACACAATACCACACAGAGTAATACGTTTACCGCCGGGCTTCATCACTTGTTAATTAATTCGACATGATTTGTTCTTGTTTTGACGAAAACCGAATGCTTTCACTGAAAAGTCTTTCATATTACACATTTGTCGCAATGTTCACAATCTACAACATATGGTCAATATTCACAAATCCGCGAACAGAAAATGCGTTCGTACTTAACCTCAAATTAGAAATTGCTAATAGAATGGCTGAAATTCGCGAACTGCTGCGACCAAGAAAAGTGGTCATATTGTACGCAACTGTAAAATATCTGACCCTGTTCGTTGAACAGTTTTAGTAACATAATTGTCGCTTCTATTACAATTTTTGTTACCTTCATGTTGGTAGTTGGGCAACATTCCTCTTCAAAATGACGTTACATAGAAAAAAGCTTGACTTTCTCAATATTAAAATTTGGGGCCTACAGTAGATTTTTTAGATTTCTTAGATTTAACAATTTTATTATGAACAATTTTAGTATACATTCAAATTTTTAACCCGCAAAGCAAAATGCTTATCTGCAGATGGTTGTTTGGAAAATTTAGTTTAAATTTACTTGAAGTGAATAGCTACGTATTTTTTACAATTTAGTTTTAGTGAATCTACTTTTATCACTGTATTTCGAATTACGTTACACATTCTAGATACTATTGTTTTAATTTTCTTTTTCTTTCACTGGCTACTCTAATATTTCTTAAGCTCTGCGGTAGATCGTTGAGCAAGTTCGGCACTGTGTACATCATTCGTCTTAGGCGGAAGTTGAAACATACCCTCCACTCTCCTTCTGGTGTGATGCTGGTGATCAGTATGAACTCGAAAATTCGTGTCATCAAAATCTCCAACGTCACACTCAACTTATAGATTTGTTTCACCTTCAGTATTTGAACGCCACTTGGAATTGCTGCTTGATATAAGTTTCCTAGCCCTGTCTTGAATATTTTGTATCTTTTCAATGTGGGTTTGCGCTGCATCTCCCGGCCCCGATGCCAATAGTCCATGTCGAAGTCTCGACTCTATGAGAGCGTGGTATACTACTCTTCCAACGCAAATCGAAGATTTGTATTGAAGACAGGCGAACGCAAACAGGGCTCCCTTTAATTTGTTTAGTAGTATGTTGATGTGAGACTCCCATAGAAAGTGGCAATCAATTGTAATACCTAGATATTTGTAAGTGTTTACATAGTCAATACTTTCTTCATTGCATGTGCTAGTACAACGCAACGTCTTCAACACAAACGGCGTCTTTGCATACCTTGAACTGCGGATATGGATAGCTTTTGTTTTTAAATTGTTTATTACTAGCCCATTATCGTGACACTATTTGCATGCTTCATAAAATTCGGGTTGCATTATTCTCGATGCCTCTTCGAGTGATTGGTGAGTTACAACAATGGTAGTGTCGTCAGCTTAGGAACTCCGTATTGTATACTGTGTTGACTGCTATGGCTTTCCTTAATTTTAACCCTGAAGGTCCTAAGGGATAGGTAGTCCCTCAGCCAGCTAGCCAATCTTCCTCTAATGCCAACTCTTTCTACGGAGTCAATAAGTCTATTATGGTCGAGTGTATCAAAAGCTTCGCTAAAGTCCACAAAGACCACAAGGACATGTTGACGTTTACACAAGTTGGTGTTTATTAAATCAGCAAATTTCCCTAAGAGTTGATTAGTACTTTTCCCTTTCTGGAATCCATGCTGATTCTCGCTAATCAACTTATGTTTTTTTAATGAAGCTCTGTAAACGCTCTGCTACATCTTGTTCAATAATTTTCTCAATAGAAGGCAGAATTGTGATAGGACGATAACTTTCTTGTATTTTTTTATTACCTCCTTTATAAATTGGTCGAACTATAGCCTCTTTAAGTTTTTTTTGGAACCGTTGCAGAGAAGAAGCTCATGTTAATTAATTTTGTTATTAAGGGTGCAAAAATATTGTTAATAATATCCAGTCCCGTACTAATAAAATAAAAGGTAAACCCTTTATTTATAAATAATTTATTTAAGTCAATAGCGTATTCGAGTTTTAGGAAGAATGATTGAAAAAACATATTTTTCAATAACAGAGATATGTACAGAAAACTTAGATCAATTAACGTAAAGTAATTCAGTAAGGTGTCGTGTGAATGAATGGTAAGTATTGTAACACTACTCATTCTCACGATTATAAGATTCGCTCTACGAGGACTTCCTTGGCTTGATCTTAGAAACTTACCCCCTTATTTATCTAGGTTAAAATTAATTAATTTGGAACCACTGGAAGTTAGAAGAACAGTAGCCAGAGTAGTCTTTGTTCATAGGGTTCTCATAGGAGAAATTAATTCATCGGACATCCTAAGCCTTCTAAATATCACGATTTTTTAGAGTAGGCCACTCTCGTACAAAATACGGTCTATCTTCATCAATTAATGGTTTAACATCAGCATATAATGCATAATGCCATTTTAATCGACTTCAACATGCCAGTTTCTTCTATAAAAAAAAAAATTACTTGAGAATGTACAGTCATTGTTGTTTGCTTTATGTTTACTTTTTATCATATTTTTGTAACTTTTATTTTTTTATATTGTTGGCCTTATGTCTATGAAAGATTTTGTTCTTTGCTCCTTAGTTTTCTGGCCTGTTAAGGGCTTCGTCATAAGGTCTGCTATCATGTTTTTACTTTGGATGGATTTGCACTGCACCAATCGTTTGTCAACATTGTCCTTTACAAAATGAATTTTTGGTATTGATATGTTTTGTCCTTTTGCTGAGTTTCTCCTCCTTAATCATTTTCAGTACGCTTTGGTTATCCTCCCATATTAGGATGGGATTATTTACGTCAATATTAAGATCACTCATCAACTTTCGTAACCATAATGCCTCTTGACATGCTTCCGATAAAGCGATGAACTCGGCTTCTGTCGATGATAATGCGACACAAGTCTGCTTTGGACATGACCAGCTAATCGCCCCTCCATTTAGAAAGAATATGTATAGCCACTATTTGACTTCCTATCTGTGCTTCCATCAGCAAAATTTGCGTCGGCGTACCCATGCATGACTGTTTCTGGATTGCCGCTAATTTGAGTTTCAATTCCGATGAGCCTTTTAGATATCTTGCAACTCGCTTGCATTCATTCCAGTCATTAACACTTGGATTGCTTACTTTCCGTCCCAAGATAGAAATTGCAGCTGCAATGTCTGGACGAGTATTTACAGCTATAGGTATACAATAAGCTTCCGATAAGCCGTTGATACTTTTTGCCGTCAACTAATGAATGTTCTTGTTCTGAAACTTTTCCATACCCTTGATCCAATGGGTATGCAGATGATTTAGCACAGTCCAGTCCAAAATCCTTCAGTGTGTTCTTAATATATGTGGTTTGGTTAATACTGAATATACCGCTCTTATCCCTGCTCACTTCTATTCCAAGGTAATTAGAGACATTTCCTAAGTCATTTATTTCGAGATGATTGTAATGTCAAGGAAACGTGTGAAGTATGCATAAAAGGGAAGATGACTCGCTTACAATTTCCAAAGTTTTCGGAAAGGAGGAGCCTGCGCTATGTGAATATCCTGTACCATGCCTTTACTGTTTAGATTTCGTATAACATTTTCATCCCGATGACCAAGTACTCGATGCCATTTATGGACACAATCTGTCTTGTGAGTACTAACAACTAAGGCCTGTTGTAATGGACTTTGTCTTAGCTTGTAAAGATCTGTAACTTGATCAGCGACTGCGACTTCTTTATTTTCTTTGAATATTTTACTGATGCTTTTTGAAAATTTTACAGTTAGTCCTTTCTGCACCAGCTTCTTAACCGAAAGCAGGTTTCCCTGAATAGATGGTACATATAAGACATCCTCAACACGAGCAGTGTCCTTTTGGTTATTGCTGTTCTGAATACTTATACTGCAAGTTCCTTTACCAATGACTTCAACCTCTTCACCATTAGCGACATACAACTTCATCCTAAATGTATGATCTAGCTGAGAGAATTGTTTGGCGTTGCAACAAATATGACTCAACGCTCCAGAGTCAACCACCCAGTGGTCTACATCTAGGTTTCCGCATTGACATTAAAACAAGTCCCTCCTGTTACCTTATCGGCCGTCTATTGTTTAGATTTCCATTTCTTGAACTCATGACAATCCTTCTTCATATGGCCTAGTTTCTTACAGAAGAAACATTTCCGAATGTTTTGTGATGTCGATGATATTGCCTTCAATGCCCTTTCAGATGAATGACTGTTCCCGTCCGAGTGCTTCTGCCGTTTCCACTCCACAATCAATTTCGATTGAACAAGATCTAATGTAAGATCCGACTCGTTTCTTGTCTCCAATGCTGTGACGATCTCCATACTTCCACCAATGCTAAGTTTCAGATTGCATATTTGTCGCATTAACTGTACCTTATTACTTAGTGTTGACTTTTCATGATACGACTGTAATTTTTCCCATGCTTCTTTAGCTGTTGAAGTCCTTCTGATATGAATAAAAAAAAAAAACCAATAAGAACAGTGGCTATATCATTGGCTGTTTTCCATGCCGCAGTTACTGGATCAGGCTTAGATTCAGTAATCGCACACCATCCTCCTTCCTTCATTAAAAGAAGCTGCATCCGATACTTCCAAATATGGTAGTTTTGACTGTTCAGTTTGGCTACCGAAAATTTCAGTCCGTCCGTCATTTCTCGAAACTTCTTTTCCAATTTCTTATTTATTTTCCAAGTACGAGGGTCTGGGCCCATAACCTGTTAATAATATCTAGTCCCGTACTAATAAAATAAAAGGTAAACCCTTTATTTATAAATAATTTATTTAAGTCAATAGCGTATTCGAGTTTTAGGAAGAATGATTGAAAAAACATTATTTTTCAATAACATAAATATGTACAGAAAACTTAGATCAATTAACGTAAAGTAATTTAGTAAGGTGTCGTGTGAATGAATGATAAGTATTTTAATAAATATCAGCATTTGATTTAAGGTCTATCGCTCTTATACCATCTGCTCCCGGAGATTTTTTGGTATTTAAGTGTAACAATAGATTTTCTACTTCAATGCAGTCTACATCTCTACATATATATAGAATCTCGATTAATTGTAATTCGGTGAAATTTGATTATTGACACAGGAATTTCATAAGTATGAATTCCTTGAGTTAACTGCCAGGTTAAAGATGGTATATAGTTAGGCCGGATACATTTCGCAATTTAGTAAGAAACTTCACTTGTTCGCATTTCTTGTATTGTTCATTTGGATTTTACGTTTCAAGTTTCAACATCCGTCATTTAATATACACAAATTACCCATCTCTGTAATTTTTAAGAAAGAGCATTCTAGTCTTTCCGACAGTTACAGTCGGTAAGATTTTTGTACTAGATTAAATATTGCATTGAAAGCAAATCGTTGTTGAAACAAGTTCATTTTACATAAATTCCGTTGACTAACATCTCGTTCGTATATCTTCCACCGGAAGTTAAGCTCTTTCGGAAGTACTGTCATCAAAACGAATGACCGTCACTGACAAAACAGAACACCAAAGACAACACACCAATAAGATAGTGGACACCATATAAAACAAAAATGTTTACACTGGGATTGAATAGGAACGGCACCCACGCTTCATCGTTGCATTGTTGCTCTGCTATCTGTTCGTTATGCGACTTTGTTTAAGCGGTTCCAAAAGAATGAACTAAAACAACACGGATGTCAGTAAGATGTTGCATCTGTTTTGATATGAAACCTCGCCTTGACGACGGAAGTGATGATCAGTGTCAAAAAAGTAAAACATCTATTTCAAGGGAGTGACTAATAAGAACTTCACGTGCTCCCGCTATGCACTCATCTTTCGTCGAACACAATCGATGACAAATCCATTCCCTTCATAAATAATTGCGATGATGAAATTCGATTCCAGCCTAAATAAAAAATCCTACTCATTGTGTACGTTTCCATATGTGACAGGTTCTAGCCAGTAGCCACTGGTTTTTGTGGCTGTGTCTGTTTCGGTTTTCTGGACTCGGTCGCGCAACATAAACAATTGGCTTCAATGCCAATTAATAAATGAAACATGAAAGCAGTGTGTGCGCGCTTACTCTTTGTCGCTTTGTACGAGTATCTCTGATGTGTCCGAACATTGTATTGTATGTAATTGCGATTAATTGTTGCAACGACCGGCGCGGTGCGGCGCCCGCAACAGTATGAAAACGAAAGTGCTGTTCTTTGTTATTTCCGCCGTTGTTTATGTCATCTAGTCGGCCAGCGGGGAGGACGTCAAAAGACATCCTGTGTCATCGTATTGCGTGCCACAAAGTCAATAAACGTCAACTTGGCCTGCGCACAAAGTCACAGCTCACATCTGAGCACGTATAATGCCTTGCTATTTGCCAAAGTCTATATAGATAAGAACTGTTCTGATCTTGTAAATTTTGCACCACTTACATGTTTTTATATACAACCTCTTGTATACCTCTCCCTAGGCTTTTGGCAAATATGTGCGCTGAATGCGCGGAAGAAGGATTTACGACTCAAGCGCGGTGGGATAAAAAAATGGTAATGTTGGCGTTAAAGCGCAATACACCTGCACCACTCCGCGATGTTGTTCTCATAAATGTGGTTGTTTTTGTGTTTAGGGAAGTTAAACAAGAATTAAGTTTGAGTTTTCGCAAACATTTAAATATTAAATTGGCTAAGCCAATGCAAATTTTTCTACGACTGATTAGGGCGAATTAATTCTTATCTCATCGGAGAGAGAGAGAGAGAGATAGGCATGGGCTCGTGTCTATTTTATTGTTACACCGTTTACTGAAGAATATATCTGCAGACTAATTACGCACAATTCAGCAAACT
The DNA here is from genome assembly GCA_949126925.1 of Cheilosia vernalis. Taxonomy (NCBI): domain Eukaryota; kingdom Metazoa; phylum Arthropoda; class Insecta; order Diptera; family Syrphidae; genus Cheilosia; species Cheilosia vernalis. The sequence continues at coordinate 5,973,820 of OX421360.1, read as the reverse complement.
GCTTTGCACCAGTTTGCGGCAAATTGTAATGGATAGTGTCAGACTGAATTGTAAATAAATCTACGTCAGAGATATTGATATCGAATGCATCCAAGTTATGCGCTTATGTTGACACAAACAGCGGTAGAGTGGGAGTACTTGGTAATCGGCTTGTTGCACTTTTATACAATTACTGGGGATAGTGTGCATATATGCATAATCAGTGTAGGGGGGACAGCTTTTGACGCATGCCAAATGAAATTATAAAATTCATTTGTAAATCTGGGCTAATGAACTTGCTCTAATTAATTCATCATGTAAATGTCGAATCGCTTCTCTGTATATATAAAATAACTAGTGTATGACATGACGGAACTCGTGGTACGCGAGAATCTCTGTTCATGGACGGACATAGACGGGTCTATTGCGTTTGTTTGGATACAAACTGCACTTCTACATTTAAGTGGATAAGTTGCTTGATGAATGCTGGATATGATAAAGGCTCTTTTAATTGACCAATGAACCGTGCGCGAGGGTTGTTCTAAAAATGGCAGGCCTTTCGCTATTGAAGTGTATTTTCAGCAAATTGTAGTTAAGTTGCTATTTCAATGTGATTTTTATTTTGGAAGTTAACTGCTGGAAGTTTTGTACTTTTACAATTTGGAGGCGAGGCATTGGGGTTGTTAGTAAGTGTGGCAACATTCGCGTTTCGCTTTTCGTTCGTTTTAGATTGATATTATCAGTAATTTTTCAATGTACCCTGACAGATGGGTAGCCGTAAAATTTAGTCATTAACCCTCCTTGAAAACTCAGGTGACGTTTGGAGTTTTATCTGGGCCCCATTTCAAGAGCTCGTTGTTAGCTGAGTTAAGAAAAATTCTGAGTATTTGACAGTTGTGGGATGAAAATCATGTGAGAATCTAATAACGCTACGGAGTTGTTTTACTTTTCGTTGTTAAATCCGTATTGGTAGAACACACACCGGAGCCAGGTTATGATAGGTGACACATAAAACACAATCAAATGCATAAACCGGATGTTAAGGATAGAGTAATTTTACTTCCTACTTTTCCGTCCTCTGAATCAGTTGGCATTGACTTGAAAGCATCTGCAAATTGATAACAAGCTCATTCATTGGGGACGTTCAAGAATGAGCAGATTCAAGTATCTTGTTTAGTAAGTCTGACAGCTGTCTGACTAGATCTAAAAATAGTTGGCGCAACAGGTCTGTAGGGACCCAGGGCCTAGCTTCTCGCAACCATTCGTTTTGTGTGAGTTTTTAATTTTTGGAACGAATGGAAGGGATCTACAATTTTATGCCGATTCCAAACGGCTAATTGAGAAGCTCTTTCATGACAGTTATACTCTCGGATGTTTGTCAGACGTTCGCGAGAGGTGGCGCAGTAAAAAAACCCTGAGTTGGAATTTGGGTTTTTTTGGGATTCGAACCTGGATCCCTCGCTTAGTAGTCCAACACACTAACCACTAAGCCACTGCGACTGACTAGATCTATCTCGATTTTTATTGGCCCAGAATGGTCACGCGATTAGTTTTGGCAGTTGACTTTATAGCAATAAATGTAAAAGGTAATAAATGTTGAATATGGTTTTCTAGATAGCTTGATTTGCTCTCTATCCATATTAGCCGACAAAAAATAATTATCCATTCACATTTCAGTTTTTTTTTTGGTTTTCTTTACATGAGAAATATTTTTGACAGAAAAATTCATGCAATTACTTTTGGGAGTTGTTCAAAAAATAGGTTAATACCATTTGAGTTAAGCCCAAGTTTTCGCTAGGCAAAAGTGTTTCTTTTTTATAAATATTCCCGAACTTAGCATAAATTTCCAGTGATTGGTGGGTGTTTTCAACTTGTTTCTTTTAGCATCATATCTGTACAAAATCAAAATATGATTGGGAATTCTGTTTTTTAATAAGAGTGAACAGTTTTGATATTACTTAGGAACACTAAAAATGCAAGTTTTATTAATATAAAAAAAAGTGGTAATTTTCGGAGCGTATATTCGTAAAAACGAGTACATAATGATTGAACTCTGCGATTTGATTTAAGATTTTGTATATTCAATCGAACGTAGGAATCCAAATTGTTTTGTTATTTATTGTTCGCATGGTTCGCATGTTCGATTTCGTTTTCTATAGATACATTCTTTAGCAAATTTAATAACATTGTATTTTGAAATGTCCACTGATATTTTTATAAGCCTCTCTAAATTGTTAATTAACAAAAATAAATGAACTTATTCCGTGCTAAAAATTCTACTTTACTTTGCTTTGTTAAGATCATAGCCCAAAAAAGAGGCCTTATTTCACATAAATAAAGGGCTATCTACATAGAATTTTTTTGTTATGGGATTTACCAGAAAATGGAAAAAATATATAGAATTTAACAAATGCTTACTTGCATACGGCATTGTTCAAGTATGCATTTTACGTACCATTCACAGATTAAAAATAATGCTAAAACAAAAATATCTTTTTCTCCATAGTATGAAATAATGATTTCCCCAAACTGTGTCTGAATATTTATTTTGTTTCAAAACGACTTCGAAAAAGCTTGAAGTTACAAAATTTCTTAAGTGCAAACACCGTTTAAGTTAATTTTACCATGAGATGGATTTCTGTTAGATAAACAATGATTTTGTTAAGGTAGGTATTTGGCATTGTGACGAAATTATATCAGCAAATCCATTTTACAATAAATGCATAAACAACAAAAACTTGCAAACTGAACTGCGATGTGAACGCCGTGTAACTAGTGGACACCAAAATTGCCGAACACAGTCGCCCCTCTTAAATCCCACGTCAAAAAGTGACGTTCCCGTCCAATCTAGTTAGTTTTTTCGTTCAGGTTAAATCTTATCCAGACCAATCTAGTCGACTAGATACTTGAATGCGGTCAATGTTCTTGTTTAATAAGTCTGACAGCTGTCTGACAGCATCAATCAACTTCACATTCGAATTTGTCCGTTTTATTGATTTTACTATGTTCTCATTTCTGCGTAAAATGTCTTTTATCACAAGAACTCTTTGTTTTTGTGTGCAATGAAATTCGTATCCATGATCAAGTGAAATAAACCTACTCGAAAATTAATGTAAATTCATTTATAGAAAATGGCATTAATTCCATCATCAATTTTCCATAATTTGCATTACGCTGGCATTTAGTAGTTATTTGTTAAAATCAGCTTGTGTGCTTATTAGGTTATGTAAAACAGTTAATCGGCATCATTCAATAGGTGTGTTTTTTTAGCTTCGATCTCAGCAAAGCAAAATCCAAAGGACAGAGGCAGGCAAAAAGACTCATAAGCCCAGCTCGTAGTAAAACAAAAAAGTTACTTGAGCTAAGCAAAGAAGATCTAAGGATTCTAACGGGTTATCTTACTGGTCACTGGCCACTAAGATACCACCTCAAAAAAATGGGACTATCCAACGACGACTCCTATCGACTCTGCGGAGAAGAGGAGGAGACAACGGAACACATACTCTGCGAATGCCCTGCTGTGTCAAAGAGCAGAATGTTCCACATGCAAGGGGCGTTTATAAGTCCTGTGGATATAGGAAACATGGAACCAAGAAGGGTACTGAGGTTTATAAAGAGCCTCAACAGCTCCCTGGGTTAAATAATAAAGGCCAACACAATAGATCTCTTCTGGTCGCAGTGTACAGCAAAGTAAAGTAGGATTTTCAGCACGCAATTACAGCATCTACGCTCTATACTTAACTTGATACTTCGAGACTCGCAATAGTTGTTGTAATTGCGTACGAAAATAAATAGATACCACAGACAATACTGAGACCCCCAACACCGGCCGATTTTCCGTTACTTACACGGAAAGAATAGAAAATCACCAATTGCAACATTTTGAGTTATAATTCACGAATCGTATATTTTTCGCAAATCACAACGATTTTTTCTTGAATTGATATAAAAATTTGTAATTTGTCAGTGAAAACGGCGAAAAATATCAAATTTTGTTTGTTGCATTTTGCGATTAAAAGTATTAATTCGAGCTTCTTTAATTTGTATTCATTTGCGAGATTGTTTGTTACCACTTCAATAGGCAAATTTCGTAAACACCACTTTGTAATCTCAAATTGCGAAAAATATTTCGTGATTTACCACCACTGAATTATGAATCAATAAAATCTTATAATAATTTACCACATTTAAATCGAAAACGTAAATTGACGTAGAGAAGTCGTAAATAGCAAAATATTTTTTGTAATTTCCATGGAAACTTACTACATAACGTGTGAAATTTTTTTATGCACAGGTAGTCGACAGTAACGATACCTATAGTCCATGGGTCGAAATCCTTTCTTTATACAATATCAATATCAATATACATACAAAATATGTTTGTGGTGTTGCTGGACAGCTGCAATCATGGGCAGCGACAGCGACAGACAGTCGTTATTTAATCTTTGCTTAAGGCAGTCGTTTTTTAAGTATAACTAGTTCTCAGTGATAGTGAGTGTACTAACCATTATAAAGCATTCTGGAATATATATCATGTAAGTACCTATCTATTTAATAATGGAAAAAAATTAAACTAAAGTAGGTATATAAGTCTGTATTTTTATTTTTTTTCAGAATGAAGATATGTCTCGCTATTAGAAAAGAAGTTAATTGGTGTGGATTTTGAAATATACTACCTACTATGAATTCTGATTGTAAATCACAAGATAGAAGTTGTAAATTGAGAATAAAGTTTTCTAATTTCACGATAAAACGTTTTCAATTTAAGACGGTGATGCTTCAAATCACTACTCAAGAATTGCAAATTGCAAAATATGAATTGCAAATTGCAAAATATGAATTGCAAATTGATAAAAAGAAGTTTTAATTTACGATTAAGAATTTGCAAATTGCAACTACTGAAGTAGCAAATCTACCCCTGTTAGTTTGCAAATCAGCACTAATGAGTTGCAAATCATGGTTGCAATTCGGTAAGGTATGAAATAAATTTACTACAGAAAAGCGGTAAATTGCGAAATGTTTTTGCAATTCACAACCATAGTAATATCAAATTTATAACTACTTGTTTAAAATTGCGATCGGCTATGGCAATACGTATTTCTCGTTTGATCATTATTGACAATGAGAAGTGTTGATTCACGATTTTTGGGGGTCAATATCTTCACTTACTTGTGGATAGTATTTATTTTTTAGGGATAAGTGTATTTTTGCTTAAAATGTTTATGAAATATCAACAATGTAAATTGTTTGAGGGAAAATATAAACATTTTGAGGAATCTTTCTTCAGTTATTTAAGAAAAATATATGCTCTGAAACCGAAATTAAAAATATTCAAAAGCGGAAAATACACAACCATATTTGTCCTAATAGGTTTCTACTAGTAGGGTGATTTTTTAGCTGGTTTGGTTTTGGCAACACTGGTTTTGACAGCTGACGTGTGTTTAGTACCTTGTGTCACTGTCAAACAGCTTCAGTTTGGTTTGCAATTTAACCATGGATCGTCTTACAAATGAACAACGCTTGCAAATTATTGAATTTCACTATCAAAATTCGTGCTCGGTTCGATCCGCTTTTTTATCGAAAAATTGTGTTCAGCGATGAGGCTCATTTTTGGTTGAATGGGTACGTAAATAAGCAAAATTGCCGCATTTGGAGTGAAGATCAGCCAGAAGCATTGCAACATCTACCAATGCATCCCGAAAAAGCCACTGTTTGGTGCGGTTTATGGGCCGGCGGCATTATTGGGCCATATTTCTTCAAAGATGATGCGAATCGCAGCGTTACTGTCAATGGTGAACGCTACCGAGCGATAATAACAAACTTTTTTTTGCCCGAAATGGAAGTTCTTGACTTGCATGATATGTGGTTTCAACAAGACGGTGCCACATGCCACACAGCACGCGAAACAATGGCGCAATTGCGAGGCGAGTTTGGTGAACAGTTAATTTCACGTTTCGGGCCGGTCAATTGGCCGCCTATAGATCGTGCGATTTGACACCATTAGATTATTTTTTGTGGGGGTATGTCAAGGCTAATGTGTATAGGGACAAGCCCGCTTCGATTGACGCACTGGAAGCCAACATCCATGCATTCATTCGTGAGATACCGGCCGATATGTGTGAAAGAGTATGCCAAAATTGGACTCAGCGGATGGGCTACCTGAGACGCAGCCGCGGTCAACATTTGCATGAAATTATCTTTAAACATTAAATTGCAAGGTTCAAACTATCGATTCAAATAAATATTTCATTCATTTTTTCGACTTTTTTGTGTTTTTTTTTTTTTAAGTTCTAAACCTCTTAAAAAATCACCCGTTATATAAAATATCTCATTTAGGTAGTTTCATTAACCAAGCACATTATTTGACTTTTAAAGATATTTAATAACCAATAGCATACCTATAGTAAGGTAAAAATCAATCACATTCCCCCACGGTTGGCAACATTTATTTTATATTTTTTGTTTGTTTTTGCATGTCCCACGGATTCTAAATTGCCATTAGATAGAAATACAAAATGGCGAATTTGAAAAAAAATGAGGGGGCCAGCGGCAAGAGGATTGGGGCGGGGGTCTTAGTATTGTCTCTGATAAATACAGTCTTACTTGTCAAACTTTTGAGCTGTCACTTAGTTGTCAGTTTTCATTTTTCCATAAGTCGAAATTCGACGAGTATAAAATTATGAAAAAAATTAAAAGAGGGGAATGGATTTCTCTCTCATTTTTTTTAATTTTCTCAGTATACGTGGTCGCATTCGCACAGTTTCCTTTAGCAGATTCTTAATACTTTACGTTTTTGAAAAAAGTACCCGAACGAACCTATTGTCTATTCTGAAATCTATTTTATAGTCAGTTTAACACACAGTAAACACTTTTTCTGTTGACGTTTGCGAAGTAATATCCGACAAATTCCGGATAGGAGTGAGTGCGTGCACACCAACCTTATTAATGTATAGTCATATCAAAAAAAAAAAGTTATTAAAAATCTGAATTTTGACATTTTAAAATTATGTATATGAAAATAGATTCGTTTGAAAATTTATGGTTGCTTTGGAAACAATTGCTACCTTTTTCGTAATACACTCACGCAGCTGATTTCAACATGATTTATGTCGTTTTCCATTGGGCAAAAAGAAGCGTCCGGGAGAGTCCGGAATCGAAAAAATCACTTCTGAAACCGTTCCATTGGCACAAAAAATACTCTTCTGGTGATTCTGAGGAGAGAATTTCGCTTCTGGATTTGAAGTCAGAATTCACTCAAGAAACACTCACACAAGTGTAGTTTGTGTATTTTATACAAGTCAACTGACAGCTGCCGTAGATTATTTTTTGGCATTTCACCAATACTCTTGTGGATTCAATCAGAAGCAGTTTTCTTGTTCCATTGGACTACAGAATGAGTGGATCCCCGAGTGAAACCAATGGAAAATGACATAAATGTTATAACTCGTAAGAATGAAAAAAAAATTGTTGCCCTCTCACTAGTATCGATTCGGCAAGTTTAAAAAAGACCAGGATCGATACTCGTTCATTTTTTCATCAATCTTAAGGCCGGATACGAAATCACTTACAGAGCCGTGTCTATAGTTTTAATAGCTCTCTTTTTTTTAGTATCTCTCTCAAACTTGTCAGGTTCTGATGAGCGCTAGCTGTTCTGATGAGGTCGGAAGCAACCCAACCTATTTCTTTGATGTCAAAAAACGATTAAGACAATTAATATTATATTTGAGAAAATTGTTCGAAACTCAAAAGCCAGGGAAATAATTTTTCACAAGTTTGTTTTATTACTTACATGGGGGAATGGCTTTGACAGAACTCGGGGAGTTTTATTGACAACTATATTATTAAGGTGAATATAGGGACTTTGTCTGCCTTTTCCTTTTCTATAAACTCTGAAAAGGGGTCAAATTAGAAACCAAGAAAAGCGCTACGTCTTTGACCGAAGTTAACCATTGAGGTCTGGTCAAAAATTATTAAGGTTATATAAAACCTTCATAAATTCAATCCTGCTCTACGGCGCGTGGATAATTACGAAGGTAGCTGAAGATGACTTTTGAAGTTTTGAATGTTAAATGCGAGCGATTTACAGTAAGTGTTTTTTTTTAAGATTTTGGCCAGGACACATGGAAAATGGGTGCAGAACTCGTTCCTGGATAGGAAGTCTAAGAAGCATTGCGCAGTATTGACATTAAGCACCTCAGAGTCGTTGAGTCTTAGCTTTGTATATACAAAGGTCTTATTCATTTGAGTTCCTTAAATTTCGTTTTGGGTCCTTTCAAAGGCTTTCATTCATAACACCAGGGGAACCCTGTTTTGTAAAAGTTTGTCCGCAACACAATTTTTTGGATTGGCACATTGACCGAGAACAGACAAGATATAGCTGTCTTAATGTCGGGAAACGCGGAACCGTTCAAACATTATTAAAGTCTTTCCAGAATTTGTCACCTAGTTTATCCACACTCTTCCAGTTTTATGAACATCAAACATGAATCAGACTCACCAGATGTACAGACGTTGTATCCAAAGCCCCTCAAACTTGGAAACTTTAACAAGTCCGCAATCCCGCAAGTAAACTCATCGAGCTATTGTTTTAGATTGGACCCCATGCAAGTAAATGATCCTTAATCAGATCAAATCAAGCAACCTGCCCACGATCGAACTCTTAATCGTTTAGGAGGTCAACGAACGAGGTGCTTCTGTTAATTTTTTGAGTGACAACATCCTTCGCTCAAGAGGCACTAGAACACCATTCATTCGAGCGAGAGTGAGTGAGGCGGTTACTGTGTCAATGAACAGCACACTCAAGGTTATTCCGTGGTAGCAGTTATTTCAACTGCAGTATACCCTCTTGAAAGGATGACTGCGACTTGTACCCCATTCCGCGACTTAGAACACACCCGAAATGATTAAGTGGCTTTTTCGTTTACCACTCAAATTCATACAGCAATTAATTTCACGTCAGTTTTTATACGTCTTAAGCGAAAGGTTGTTCACACCTCGACCCAGGCTAATTGAATTTTTAGCGCATTAAGTACCTAGTCCATACTAATCGAACGAGTTTTGTTGTTTAGCTTTAAGATATTTTGTATAGAATTCGTACCTTTCAAGTAATCCAATTTCACAATATCAGATATATCCCGGCAACAATGGTGACAGTGGTATATCCAGCGGATATTTTCCATTCAAATTGTAATTGCAAATCGTTCAAAATATATGAGTAGACCGCGACACACACAATAATTAACGAACTCTTTCCCAAAATCTAGTAGCAAACAGAAAAATCAAAAACCAGACTGACACTCCAATCGAAATCAAAGTGATTAATTAAACCGACACAAACAGACAGAGCGGCAACTACGCATTAATTAAACGCAAGTCAGAAAGAGCGGGCTTCGAATTTGTTCAATGGATCGATGTTGGGAAAATTGTAATTCAAATTATTCGGGATCTGTCAGCACACCGATGGGAATATGCTAGCTGCACTTGGTAACTTATGAATTAATGGAAACAAAAAAAAGCAAACAAATAAACAGACTATTTTGACTCGACAAACTTGTATTGCAATAATAAGATCGGCGTTATTCGTTTGGCATGGGGGTTAGAGGTATAGTAATTCTCTCGGCGGTCTTGGCGAAACTGAGAGTAGTACACAACGGCGGTTAGGCTCGGAGATATATACGAAATTAATTCGACGGCTCTGCAACAAATCACAACACTAGTATGCCCTCTATTCGGATTAATACAAAGACGAAACAAAACGAGAAAAAAAATATAGTTTTAGTCGATTGTGCTTCAATTGATGCGTCCGAAACAGTGGTGGCTGAGAATCAAGGGCTGCTGTAAATTGGTGAGCAGAATGCTTGTTCTACATAATTATATTATTATCTAAGCTTTGTGAAAAAAAAATGCGAAATTAATTGTGGTTTGACTGGTGGCTTCTTCAATAATACCAGTTGTCAAAATTCTAGGAGCACTTCCCTGAACAGTAATCATGCGACTTGTCGACAACTACTTGTTATTCGATATGGTTGCCAGAAGTATTTGATGAAAAGAAACTCTTTTACAATATTCGCGAGAATAATAATCTGTATGCATTCAACTGACACTCATGTCGATTTTTATACTTGGCCTAATTTTGACCACAAAATCACAAATGAGAAACCAAATTCATCTTTCGATTTGTTCGTCTTTACTTGGTGCAAGACTGATGAGACAGATTTTGGGGGTTGGAAAATAAAGTAGTAGTGTAGAATGCACGCAATTACTTCTGTTTGACACTAGTTTTAGTTTCACTCCCTGGGGATGTTCAAAACTATGGCTAAATTTAGACTGGTTCAGATTGATGCACGTGATTGAACACGGTTATTGTAGCCTACGAGCACGTTCTGATTTCTAGTTAAGTAAGTCTGACATCAATTATTGTTCGTTTGTTTTTGGCATGATTAAAAACAACGTACTCCAAGAAATTATTAATGACATTAATATTATTAACACCTAGTAAAAGTTGTCAACTCGTTACGCGACAGTTAAGCAACATTTTTGTATGCTATCTGACGTCTACTAGCTTACGTACTTTTGCACATTTGTTTATCAATACGGGGGGCTTATTTAAATTGCTTTTCGATTTTATGACTGACGTAGTAAAAATTATCTAGTTTAAGCGTTCAGGGAAAATCTAGTCCAGACAAATCTAATCGACTTTAGACGGTTAATCCCAAGTAGAAAAAAACTTGACAACAGCAGTTCATGTTGACACTTCTCTGGTAGAATATGTCACACTGATGCTAGTGAATCGCAATCTCTTTTCTGGAAGAACAATTAGTCAATGAAAGTCCTTTAACAGTTTTTTTTTTCAAATATCCTCTGTGGAGGTCATAGCGAGTCTCAATATAAAGATGAATGCAAAGATATGTTGGGAACAGTTTCAGTCAAATACTTACGTTAGTTCGTTTTTAATGAGCACATTTTTCATGTACAACTAGTTGCACTGACATTTGTATTAGGTCATCAAGCAAAGACAGGTAGAAACAACTAAGGGCGTCCCTTGAAGTGATAAATATTATTATTGCGATTTCCTAATAATGAATTAAAAAAAGCGCAATTCAATGTCATACTCTAACTGACATGAGAATGTACTAGAAGTTGGGTTAATTGAAATAACAGAGTATAAGGGAAAGCTGTGCGGATTTCGTTTTTACCAACGATAAATGAAGTTGAGAATATATCCGTCTAAGCAAATATATGGAAACAAAATATGTACTAAAGACTAAATTAAAAAATATTAAATATTAGTAAAAGTAGAACTAGAAGTATAGTAGTATAAATATGGAAGTCCGATAAAATTTTGTAACTAAAACAACAATTATTACAGCTGTTAAAGTGTCTGTTGTATTCAATTATAGAGTAGACATCACAAGGACAAGAAACAACCGATTGAGCCGTAGAAAACAAATAAAAAGAAAGAACATATTGCAGAATTGAATTTTAGCGTTTTAAGTAAAAGGGATTGTACGTTATTTAAAAATGCGCTCTAGGGGTATAAAAACCGTTTTATTTTCGCACAAGATTTATTTGTTATTTAAACCAAAAAGACTGTCCATCTGTATGAAGTATTGATCTTCCCTAAATGCTCTGTTCCAAGATTAACCGTTGCAACTACAAAAACAAGGACCTCAGTATTAATAAACAAGTTATAAACTCGTTACTTCCATTATAGTATCTGACTCTTTCTATTGTGCACATTTTTTTTTAATAATCGCCCCCATTTGTTTATATTTAGTAAATTGTCAGAAAATTTAAACAGCTTTTGTTACAAATGTCAAATCCAAAATGCATTGACACTGTGTCTGCACGTGCGGGACCTAGAACAGCACCATAAAAGAAGACGACAAATATTAGTTAGGTTGTGAGGGTTGTCAGCGAAACCAACGTCACAATCTCCTTTCTTTGAACTGTCACTGCTGTAGTTCATTAAGTTGAGAACAACCATTTTCAAAAAGCAGCCTTGTACGTACCAACAATTTATAATTTTCGCAACCTGTTCAAAAAGAATAAATGTTATTAAATAAAATGACGCGCAGCATCAACTAGTATGTGTAGGTACTGCGTCTAAATTCTTATTTAAAATGCATCATGCTATCGAGTGTAGTTACTTTAATTAATTTATGTTCAACAATATTATGTATAATTTTATTTCAATGTCGGCTAATAAGTTATTTCATTTCTATAACCACACCTAGGTAACCTGCTTATTACGCGATATACTAAATCAACATTTTTCAACGCAGCTGCAACTCCAAGCTCTAGTTACGTCAAGTTTGCTACACCTGCTGCCACAAAGAAAGATGAGAATGGTGAGTGATACATATGAGATCATTTTTATTTGTTTCTGTTTATCCAAAGTCAAATCAGTTGGTTTGCAAATAGTTTTGGTTTTTGGACCTTCATATTTAAGCAGGGCAATTTTTAAAAAATGTTGTCTAGTTTTTTTTTTTATGTTATAAGAAGCAGCGATTGCATTCAAGGGCGATTGACATGTTATTCTTCTATTCATTGAAATTACCCCGCGTTCCATTGTCTGATAGATATAGCTATAGCATTTACGTCAATCTGCCAAAATATATAGGTATATAGAAAATTGACACGAATGATTAGAGTTGTAGCTAGGGTTGCTTAATTTTTCTCATAACTCGATGGGGCAATGGTTAAAACATAGAAAAAACAGGAGCTTTTAAAATTACTCCTAAGAAGAAAGTAAAAAAACGAATTAACGAATATATAATCCCTCGCATCCATTGCGTCGACGTCATTAAAAAATCTAGTTTTATGTAAGTCGACTACATTGGTCTGGATAAAATGTAGGTAATATGAACGCAAAAACTAGTTTGATCGGTAACGTCACTTTTCCTACGTCAGCCATATATGCTTCATATAAACGTCAATTGAAACAGCTGCATTTGTGGGTAACTTAAACTAGCTATAACTTATCTTGGACGTAGGTATTCTTACAAAGGCTAGCAAGTGGCAACTGTTGTGGTCAATACGCCTTTTAAAGGGACGTACTTAACCAAGTTGATTGGGAGTAAGCCAGCTTAAGCGATGTGAGATTACTTTTAAATGTCGTGACTATATCGCAATGGCCATTAACAGAACTGTAGTCGTCCACATTTTCCACTATCAAAAGTCCACTTAAGTAAACTCCTGTAAGAATTTCAGCCTTTTCTGGCGCAATGCATTTCCCCATTTCTAGTTGACATTTTTCCAAACCCTACTGTATAGACGTTTTACATTGTTCTTTTTTACATTTTAATCTAATATCATAACTCGATTGTAGAAGAGACATTCAATTCTATTATTCGCTGAACATCCGCGTTTGTGCGGCACCATCGCATTAATTTTTATCCAAGCACAATGCTGCTACACTGACTACACTTAAACTAATTTACACAATCCCAATCGAATGGATGGGATGGAACAACAACAACAACAACAACAACAATGGGAAAAAAAGCAATAAAAAAGTAAAACGTCCAAGCAAAACACAAATCAAATCCAATGCTGAACTGACTCTGATGATGCTCGCTCTTATGACGCGCTGCTATTGCTAATGTACTCGCATCTCTCCCTTGCCTTCTGAGACAAGCGGAATTTGAATACAATAGATATATATGAGAATGAGAAGAGGTCTCGCGTGCGCATTTCATAGATATAGGTATGAAAATAGTTGCGGTGGCGTGGCCGCCCACTCACAAGCATCAGGCAATAATATAGGTTTCTGGGTGAACTTTGATGGAACCATTGACATTTTGCAAACGTCATGATTTTATATTGCGAATGTTGTAGGTCTGCAAAAAAAATAGTTAATTGTTGGATTTTTATATTTATTATTAATAAACAATGTAGGCTCTACAAGGTTTTAGGAATGACTGAGAAAATGGGCTTGATGGACGCCTTGTACAACGATCCGCATACATCGCGAACTCCGCACAGCACTGTCTTTCCATCAACCTTTAGATAGCAATTGGTAGCTATCGACTTAAATTCACTGTTTGTATTTCTGTCAGCAACTTGTTCCTCATTTGAAATTTGTTGAATTGCAAGATTGCCTTCAGTTATCTTTTTCCGAATAAAGAAGTGTTTGATAGCTATGTGTTTCGTTCTTCGATGAAACTCTGGATTTTGGGCCAGCCTTACTGCAGCAGAGTTATCAACTTGAAGAACTGGGACTTGTCTTAACTTTATAATATGTCCAAATAATTTTGTTAACCAAATTTCTGCTTCAGTAGTTGAGGTTGCTACCATTGCTTGTCTTTGACTAAGCCAGGAAATAGCTCCTCCAGCATACATGACAACTACTCCGGATGTCGATCGACCTGTTTTTGTGCATCCACCAAAGTCAGCATCACTAAAGCACTCCAAAATTCCTTTTTTTAAGTTTTGATAGTAAGTTATTCCAAAACTCCAAAACTTAAAAAAAGGAATTTTGGAGTGCTTTAGTGATGCTGACTTTGGTGGATGCACAAAAACAGGTCGATCGACATCCGGAGTAGTTGTCATGTATGCTAGAGTTCCCGCAATATATCTAAAAACTAATTTTCCAGCGATCTTGAAAGAAAACCAATACTGTAAGCTAGATCCGGCCTTGTGCCAAGCATCAAATACTTGATGTTATTGAGAACCAACTGCTTGTCTGTAGGGAAAATCATGCTTCTTTACATTGTCTTTCCCTGCTTTTAAAGTTTCAGAACACTTTAACATTGGCGTTGAAATCGGCTTACACTCTTGAAAATTAAAGCGTTCGAGAATTCTACTTGCATGCGCTTTTTGACTTATTTTGATTTTGTTTTTTTCCTGTTCAATTTCAAGTCCCAAAAAATATACAGCTTTCTTTGATATAATCTTAAATTCACATTTCAGCTTTTCTAAAAACTTTTCCAAATCACTTGGAGCATTTGCTGCAACCAGACCATCATCAACGTACAAAACTATTATGAGTATCTTTTCTCCTTCTTTTCGAATATACAAGCATGAATCAGCTTCACTTGCTTTTAATCAAAATTTTGATAAAAAGCTTCCAAAACGTTTATTCCAGCACCTTGGCGCCTGCTTTAAGCCATATAAACTTTTCTTAAGTTCGCCGACCTTATTTGTGCCATCGTTATATCCTTCTGGCTGATTCATATAAATGAGTTCTTCTAACTCACCATATAAGAATGCTGTTGCCACGTCAAACTGTGCAAGGTGTAACTTCTCGCTTGCAGCTATACTTAAAATAGAACGAATTGTTGTCATCTTTGCTACGGGACTATAAGTTTGACTGTAGTCTATTCCTTGACGCTGCGTAAATCCTTTGGCAACTAATCTGGCCTTATACTTATCAATACTTCCGTCAGGATTCGTCTTCAAGCGATAAACCCACTTACAAGGTATTGCCTTTGCTCCTTTGGGTAATGATGTCAGTTTCCAAGTCTTGTTTTCTTTTAATGACGTTATTTCTCTGTCCATTGCTTTTATCCACTCTATGCTCTGTTCGCTTTCGGTGGCTTCTTTGTACGTCTCAGGATTTTCAGTAAAGTTGACAAACTCCTCTGCTGTCATAACAAAATCGTCAAATCGCTGTGGTCTTCTTAATGTTGAACGGTCTCTAAGATTACGCCTTGATAAGGACGGAAAATTTTGTTCTACAACCTCCATATCCGTGTCTGTATCAGCTCCGGTTTCATATTCGTCACTGCTACTTTCTGTTTCAACTCTTGTGTCTTCATAAATTTCTTGCTTCTGTTCTTCTTCTTTTTCTTTTTCTTTGTTTTTCGTGGTTCTATATCTCGGAGTGGCAATTTAACTTTTACTACACACTTAGTCTGACTAGGAATTTATAGAAATTCAGTTTTAGTTTTATCAGTACCTAATACAAAGTTCAGTGTTTTAACATTAGCTTAAGTTTTTAAAATTACGACATCTACCTTCAATTTGGAGAAAATTAACTTCTTAGATTTGCATATCTTTTCCAAATAATTACAAACTTCATCTCTATGTTCGCATTTTGTTCTCTCGCATGGGTTTTGGCAAGTTCTCGGCGATTTTTCTTTTGACATTCACCGCACTGACAGCAATTTCATATAATTCATCGCTTCGGATACTGATATGAACTTGACACCAAAGTGAATCTTTTTTCGGGGACTTCAAGCGAATGAAATGAGGATCGCGTTGTTTGCTAAAAGGCTATAGAATGCTGCTTGAGCGAAATTGAATTTTGTCTGCTCTCCATTCAACCATTTCCAATTCTATTTACTCCTCGTCGAGGTATTTACTCAAAAAACTCATCCTAGCTTAAATCTTTAATTCTCCGCAATACAAAAACGCAACAGAACACAACGATCTGTCAAAATTTAGCTTCAGAAAATGTCCTGACCGATTAAATGGGCACTCTAAATTTTGACAGATTATTTAGTTCGAGTTGCGATAGTTTTTCTTTGTAGTCTATGCGATGCCTGACCTGATAGTCAAGTCATCATCGATCCGTCCTCCCCTCCTCCTTTCTCTGATGTCGATCGTCGATGTCCTTCGTGGCTCTTGTATTGGACTGTTACATTGTTACATTTCTGTTTCCAGTATACCCCAATGTCATCATACGACGGGCTCTTTAATTATCGAATTTCTGCGCTAGGGCAGATTCAAGTTTGAATGTAGAGCGTCCGATTCCTGTATAATTATTTTCATATAAAAGCTCTCAGCAGTTCTAGAGCAGGTTGTTTGTTAAGAGCATTTTGCTCATTACTGTTTCCGATTTTCATTCGCTTGGTCAGGTTATACCGACCGTTACATACTACAACTTGCAGGTCGAGACCTTAATTTAACGTATAACGCACTAGACACACTTCAGCTTTTTAACATCTAGCATAAAATGAAATGCGGGCAGTTTCGCTCCCGTTATTCAATTATCAGTAGGAAGTAGCAGAAACCAGACTATTTTATTAAAACCATCACTGTTGTCAGTTAATAGTACATATAGTATAGAAAAGAAGACCACCAGTCTGTAGATTGTATTTTTCTTTTTTGTTGCTTCTCATGTCAATTTCGTTGACGTCATTTGGGCGAATATCTCTATGGCTAAGGAGCTAAATATATACTAACGGAAGGCGGGCCCCTGCATAGAGCATCTACTTTTTATATCCACTGTCAAATTATATTGCGCTGAACAAGGCGTAAATTGTTAACAATTATTCTTCAAATAGATTTTGATAAACATGCGCCTGAATTCAAGCAACAGATATTTGTTCTCACAGTTCGATTTTATGATGCTTGCGGATTGCGAGAATGGCTTTTGGCGATCGCATGACAATTTCGTTGTATTGCAATGCGTATCTACCTTCTCTCGACTAACCTGCCTCCGTTTGTATACAAAACGAGCCTGATCCCTAACCCCGACACAAAATAGTGGCTTTTTTATTGCACCGAGTATTGTGCTTGCCTGAGCCAATACTTGTGTCTCGATAAAAGTTGCGTACCTGCCTCTAAAGACTTCTATTTCACTTCGGCTAGACACTTCTTTTCCACTCTCACTAAAGACCCATCTGCATTACAACTCCTTCTATAAACCAATTCACTTACTACCGTGCACAGCATTAAGGAAACGCCTAATTTCGAATTCATTCTTCCATTTTCATTTTGATTGAATAAAACTAGCGATAGAAATGACTGACCACAACCTGGCAGAATCACGTTGGCTCTGAGCAGCTGGCGGTGTTCGGAAGATGGTAATCGAGAATTGGATTTACATGGGCTAATCCTTACAAGCGTTAGGGGTTACGTTGCTTTGCCGCAACATTATTTTCTTCACCCACAACGCCCTGGCCCTGTAGTTATTTTCATAGGCATCACACTGATTCTTCTAAGTTGGCAACGCCTGCAGTTTACTAAGGTTTCGACTAAAAAGCCTACTCCAATTATTTGGTTGAAGGATTTTTCGACTTGTGCGACGCCTTCCACTACTTCGCTGACTTTCTGGGTCGAAATCGAAGATTGCCGTTTGGAGCGTTTATTTCCTTTCCAGTTTCCACATGTTTGTTCTAAGCCACCTCAAATCATCAATTGTAAGTACAGCTTGCATAGCTCATCTGCAGAACCCTTCCTCTGAAATCCAAAAAAGTGAGCGGGTCCGACTATCCTATAAAGAATCAATACACGATCCGAAAATGTGCGCATGAACTCGTAACCAACCGCAACTGATTTCGGCCAAACTCTTGTGCACCCCATTTATAAATCGTTTACATTCGCAGTTCCTTTTGAGTCAGTTTTATTTCAAACTTAACCACAATCCAAATATGAAACCAGCACAATATCAAAAGTAAAACAAAAACAATTTTTAAAAAAGCAGTTCAATCACTGTACACGTTTTATTGAACACTTAGCGAAAAAAAACCTCCTTATCATTTAACGAAACCTCTATTCGCTCCTCATCATCTTCTCCTTTTGTCTTTGCATCTTTTTCTTGGAGAGTTTCTTCTTGGCTGGCTCGTCTTCGGGTGCCTTGGCGACAACCTCTTCCTTCTCGGTGAGGATAACCTCAACGTGGCAGGGTGACGACATGTAAGGATTGATACGACCGTGAGCACGATATGTGCGACGACGCAGGCATTGAGCACGATTCACTTGAATGTGATCAACGACCAGACGATCAACATCGAGTCCCTTGTAGTCAGCGTTGGCTTCGGCATTGCGCAGCAACTGAAGAAGGAATTCAGCGGATTTCTTGGGCCAACGACCTTGGGTGGTCTTCCACTGTTTGGCTTGGGCACAGCGGCCAACGCCACCGTTGAAGCGACGGAATGGAACGCATTCTTTCTTCTCGATAACAGCTTTCAAGTAACGCTGAGCACGACGCAGTGGCATCCGCTTGATGGCCTGAGCCGTCTCGTGGGTGTTCTGAAAACGAAAATTCCATTATTAAATTGAAAATTTAAATTGTCTGAAATGTCTGAGAGTCGATGATTGTAAAGGATATGTAGCTAAAGTTCTAGAAAGCAGACGAAAGGAGTACTTTGTCCACTTGCTGATGCTTCGCTGGGTTTACTCTGGCACTATTGCAAAAATGTCCTGAACTGGTTTGATTGTATGTCCGGGACACTGATTTTTAGTGCGGGAATGTAACCAAGAGTGATAGGGTGGGAACTAACACAGTTTGGATATGTAGGATATGTAGCTAAAGTTCTAGAAAGCAGACGAAAAGAGTACTTTGTCCACTTGCTGATGCTTCGCTGAGTTTACTCTGGCACTATTGCAAAAATGTCCTGAACTGGTTTGATTGTATGTCCGGGACACTGATTTTTAGTGCGGAAATGTAACCAAGAGTTATAGGGTGGGAACGAACACAGTTTGGAAGCGATAAAGGGTTTGTGGCTAAAGTTCTAGAAAGCAAACGAGAAGAATACTCTGTCCGCTTGCTGATGCTTCGCCAGTTTCGCTTGGAAACGTATTTACTCTGGCACTATTGCAAAAATGTCTTGAACTGGTTGAATTTTATATCCAGGACACTGATTTTAAGCGCGAATTGGGAAGCTAATTCAAAACTTTCACTTTTGTGGTTAGGTTTGGTGTGTGGTGCGAAAACAAATGACCGATTGCAATGCAACAATATTGGCTAGATGTTAATCTTTGATGGTAGATGCATGGTCAAGGAAAGCAAGGTGTACTGTATTTTATTGGACGCTTAATCCATTTCAGGGGATCGTCTTCCAAACACATCGTATGGTTCATGAATGGACCAGACGCTCGGCACATTTCTGAAGCACAGTCGTTTTTGAACTGAGAAACTCTTCTTTGACTTTGGCAACTGGTTTCGGTATCCAATATTTATTTCACTGTTTCTGCTAAATAAAAGCAACTGCCACTGCACTTGCAGAAGTTACCACACGATTGTTGGGAAGCTGATCTTAAAATTCTCGAAAAAGATTTCAGTATTGCAGCAATGTTTTCTGTCCCATCACACTATCCACAAACAACTCGAACGACCTTGCCCAGTAGAAGAACTGTTCAAATGTAGCAAAGTTCTAGATGCAAGTCGGCAGAAGGCCAATGACTTTCAGCTGATGCTTTGCTGTTTCTCTAGCACTATTGCAAAAATGAGTGGAACAACATTTGCTCCAGCCACTGATTTTAAAGTGCACACACTAAACACAAGATTTACACACTTTCGACAAAATGTCAACACATTTCCCAGGCTGGCGCTTCTCCAAACAAATGTTTGCATATCTATCAACTTACCTTGAAGTGAACACGTAGATTTGGTCCGCGGGCTTTGCACGACTTGGTGGCGTTTTCTGGCTCACGCGAGTATCGTCCCATTTTGTGTCTAAGTTCTGAAAAATCCAAAACAACACATTAGACATTTTCTCATCGACATTTTTCACTAAAAACGCACAATAAACGCCGAAAAATATTCCACCCATATGCTTGAGCAGACATTTCTACAAAGGTTTTTCGGCATTTTTTGTTCACTTTTATTAGATTTCACGGCGATGTGATCAAATTTAATTTTAGAAACGAAATTTTTCCTACCTTCTTCTTAGGGAATTAAACCGGAAAAGAACTTTATGACAGGCACAATTGTCGATAAAGCAGAGCAGTGTGAAAAGAAGAAAAAACATGGCTCCTTCGTCATGCTCGCAGCTGGCTCTTTTCTTACTGCACCGCCATCTATGATGTGGCTGGTTAACGAGGAAAAGTCTATCTTCATGGCCGTCAGGCAGACAGCTGTCAATTGCAAACAGGGGATGAAAATTGATCCGAGTTTCCTCGGGTCGTAGTTAGAGGAAAAGCACATCTTGAGCTAGTAAAAGAGTTTTCTTCCGTGTCTCAGCACAAAGCGCAATTTTCCTCCCGACAATGAAAACTAAGTGCAATTAAAATCACCGTCTAAGTGTAGTGTTAAGTGCTCAATTGGTTTCGACAGAACAGAGATTATCACTTGCAACAGGTAAACAAATAATTATTTATGTCCACAAAATGTATAAACAAACGAAAAACTGAATTAGACGTGTGGAAAATTCATCAAGTTTGGGAGATTTTCCTTTTGTGATTTTTTTTGTTCTGTGTCGTTTCATCTCTGTCGTTCTGATGGGGGAAAAGCGGCTGTGTGTTATTTTCTTCCATTTCTACCCCGGGGGGTGGTAACTGGTAGGTGAATGCGAGTGTCAAACAACCCTATACACAGCCCTATTTTCTGAGTCGCACACTAATCCTAGTGCTTGTCTCTGGCTGGATATCGATTAGTTTTGAAATTGTTACTAGCAAGAGACGAACGAACCGTGGAAGATAATGCGACGGCTTGTACGCGGTTCGGGGGGGTCAGTCGAGAGACGCATCACATAGTCGGTCATTAAACGAGGAGAAAACATAGATTCGTTGGAATAATGCTGTTCTAAAAATAGTTCGGGATTAATACCGTATGAGTTGTGATTCACTGTGTAGCTAGCTAATGAACACGGGAGAGGATATATCTTAAAGCTGGGATGTTGTATAGTCCGCCTTCCTACCCCTCGAGGTATGTTTCGTAATGACATCTGGGAAAAAGGAGTGGTAGTGATGAAGGATTAGCCGTGGTATGGGGTGGGTTTGAGTGCGGTTCGTATCTCTATTCGAATGTGCAGTTCCGGAAAATGTGAATGAAGTGTATATTGAACGTGGAAATGTGTAAGTCCCCTTGCTCCAAGATTTCTGTATAAGTAGCGCATTTTTTTCATCATTATTGGTTTCACGACTTAAACGCTTCCGCTCGTCCCCGTTGGAGTTGATAGTAGGTAACACAAGTGCAGCCTTTGGAGGGCTTTGCATAACAGTTTTCTTTCTCGCGATAGTCTAATTGGAAAGGAGATTTTAGGTGGACTTCTGTTTAAGCAACAAAAACACACAAGTAATATTTTGACAGTTGAGCTAGTACAATCGAAAATCGTTTTTCATTTATCACGTTCAAAAGAAAACCGCAACTATCGTATTCGTTTCGTGCGTGTGTCATGGAGATTGAGTTGTCCTACAGCAGAATAGTTCTGCAATTGGAAAACAACTGCACCGAATGTAGTTGCATTTCGTTTGTCACCAGGAAGAGAGTTGGTTTTGCCAATAGTGATTGAGAATGGCTGACTTTTTATTGTTTCTTTACTTCGAATGGAAACAACTTCAAGAGCAGTATGTCTGAACATTAATGGGACACTTCAAATTATGCTACACATTCTCCCCATCGACATTGTCGGCAAGCACTTGGCCCAGGCTGTGAGGCTCTCTCCAAGGAAGAGAAGAATATATTGGTCACTCGGGTATACACTTTAATTGCTCTGACATTCTCCCAAACTTACTGAACTTTTTTTTGCAGTTCTCAAACACTATACCGGTCGGATCAAAGTGCCTGCACCCTGCAGTCCTGTACAAAGTCGGTGGCAATATTCACTGATGTGAGTCACGTGGTTTTTTTTTGTTGGAAAACCTCTTATTTGGCAGTACAATAAACTCCAACTCACTGAAAGACTGGCGCATATTTCAAAGAAATTGCTAAACAGTTTGAGGTCGTACTTTGCTTGGTTCTAGTGCACTGTGATGTCCCAATAATCAAGACCTTGTTAAGTTAGGTACAATTGGAATATTCCCGTCCAACATTATAGAGGAAATGTCATTTAGGATGGCAAACTGAATTGCCTCGGCTGGATCAATGCAATACTTTTGAGCATCATGGACTTCTTAGACAGAAGAGGGGAACCATTGCCATAGCAACAAACATCATAACGTTACACTGTCTGAGTGGATTGGAATGCATGGCCAAAGTCGGCAGAGAAAGAGAAAATGAAGGAACAATTTGTGCACTTCTTATGGACTTGGTTTGTTTTTTGCTAGAGGTCATTACCTTTTCACCTAGGTATCTGAACGGTCTTGACGATACCAGTATGCGAAACGTTTACCGATTATCGAACCAAGTCAAATGGTTCCAAAAACAGAGAGAATGGCCCATACAACCTTTTCAGTGGCAGTACAATGGGCTTCACCATTTCGTGCACATCATCTCCTTATTTGCAAGCGTGTTTGCTGTACCATTAAGTAGCGGACTAAACATCTTCTGTATGCCAACGCAAGAACGAACGTGTCAACGTCAGATTTTTTATCTGAATCACGTTCGGTGGGTCATATTAGTTTTTCTGTCTTGAAATGCATAAGCGAGGGACTGATAATGAATGTCCAACAGTTGTGGGACTTTTTTTATTTGAAACAGATCCAAACATCACACAACACGAAAGACTGTTTAGTTCTTTGCTAGTTATAGACATGAGTACACCAAAGTTGGTATCAAACTCGTACCACACACATTAACGGAGTGTAGAGTGTTCTGCAGAAGGTCAATACGACTCCACCTTGAAAGTTATTTGAATTTAAGTCTTTTCTGCTGGCTGAAGTACAACATCCCCAACCGGCGCTTAGTCTGCATGCATGCAATGCTGGAATTCATTTCTATTGCAATTACCGACAAGACACGTTATTCAGACATATGGTGAAATAATTTCTCTACAGAATTTGTCCCATTCGGGCATCTGATTTACAACACGGGCGAAGGAGTCTATTCACCTGTGCATTGATTGCCATACGAAACATCTTAGACTTGCTCTTAATCACTTGTTCAATAATTGGAAAGTACTTATGCGAACATTATATAAATATTTTGTATATGTAAAACTCGAACTTACTTGAAAATCTAAACCGTGGCATCTTGAAAGTGTATTAATAACTCTGCAGTATTGTGTCGTCTTAAGTATTTTAACTTGTTTGATTTATATATTTTAATTTGACTCTGCTACCACTATGTCTTTGTCTGACTGAATTTTTATTCAACTGCAGGCAAATAGAAGGCGATCTGGAAGCTTCTTCTATTTTTTTGCTGAGTCCATCTGGCGGTGAATGGAATTTTCATAAGACATCTACTAATGGTTGGGTGTAATTTATACTAGAACATTCCACTCTTTGTGTAACCTTATGGATAATCAGTAGAGGGGGAAATTGCTTATATATTAGTCATCGAGTATGGGCATCTACGCGGTTTGGTGTGAGTTCAGCGCCATTACTTTCAGCCATCGGATGCTAGGAGAACGACGATGTAGTGGTGAATTGTATTTCGCTACTTATGGGTTGGGACAAATCCGCTTGGGGGCTATTGCCGCTGGACATTCTGTCAGGTGTGGTTATTTTTGTTTTGTTACTGCAGTCCTCTGCCAATCCCTCATACCTTCGTCTATAGAATAGGAAATTACATCGATCCGCGTTGCTCTCATTTCACGTTGCTTAACAATCGGGCTTTCCGTCTGCATTCAAGTAAAATTTGTTTTTGGAACTCTGGTACTCTTTATATTGACGAGATAAGCCGATGGCCTTTACGGTGATTCGGGTAAAGAAAGCCACCCATCGTTTCTTCTGGGAAAAATAAACAAACCAAGTATTAACTATTTATTTTAAACCTCTTAAACGTCAATCGAACACGAAGATACAACTGTCAGATCACATCCTCCTAATAAGCTTACCTTACCTAACTTTGTTTGTAGAAATCGTCCATTCCATTGAAGAAACTTTACGGTGCTTCTTGAAGTCCTTGTCTTTTTTCTTTTTTTACTTAAGTGCGTTTTGTCCACTCGATTTTTGGACATGCTGCCTTGTTGTTAGAGTAGTTTTCGTTGTTTGATTTCCAATTCAGTACGAAAGATACCGGTCAACATAAGTATTGGTGTACTTCTCGCCTGGCTAAGGTACAACTTCATCAGGCGTAACTTTTTTTGGAGTGTTTATTCAACTTGGTAATTCTGGCCGGTATAGCTTTAAATCAGACACTTTTAAATCTGTCTAAAGCCAGTACCATTCTGAGGTTCCCGATGTGTACACTGTACAATATGGTTAATATTTCTCGTGGAAAGACCGAATCCACCCAAGGGTCAGTCTTGCGTCCGTTCGACTTTCTAGGCACCTTGCGATTTCGACTTCCTTGTTCGAATAGTCATTGGACTTGTACTCTTAGTTGAGATACGGATTAATAAACAATTGTTAACAAATGGGTGTGGGGGACGTATGACACTGTGGAACCTTTGAACTTGGGTTGTCAAGCCATCAAGCTGTATGCTAGTATTTTATAGACTTGTCGGAGAGAACTTCTAATGGCGTTTTCGATTGGAGAAAAGCATTGTTCTTTCTATCAAAAGATCGAATCTAGAAGTGTTCTTTCTATTTTTTTTAAAGAATTACCCTGAACTCACCAACACGAACTTGCAAAATGTCAGATTGAAATGTTTAGGTTCGTTCGGGTACTTTAAACGTAAAATTATTTAAAATTTGCTAAGAAACTGTGCAAATGCGACCACGTACTGAGAAAATTTAAAAAAATGAGAGAGAAATCCATTTCCCCTCTTTTAATTTTTTCGTATTTTTCGGCTTACTGAAAAATGAAAACTGCCAACTAAGTGACAGCTTAAAAGTTTGACAAGTAAAACTATTTATTTTCGTCTTCAACGACGTCAGAGGAACAAGTAATAACTGAATGTTCTCCTAGAACATTATCAGCGCATTCAAATGGAAAGTTTAATAGGAATTTAGCTTGTGAAAATTGCAATACCAACTTATTTTGTGGATGCTGCATTTTACGATTATGTCAAAATGACATTTCTTATGTCGTTTTCCATTGGGACCAAAAATCAATCTTTTTCGATTTAGAGCACTTTTTGCAGATCTCGATATTTTTTCAGATCAACACACACTAGGTCTGTTCCTTTACTTTAAAATGTTACGAATTTTTACGAATTCTTACGAATTTTTACTCAATGCCGTTCCTTAACTCGAAAAATTCGTAAAAGAGAGCGTCGTCGAGAGAGCAAGATATTACCCCTCCACTGAGAATCTTACGAATTCTTACTCAACAAATTTCTTGGTGTAAGAAATTTGAAGGGCTGTCAGTCACCAAACAATTAACAGCTGATTTGAAATTTCTTGTCATATTTGACATTCGATTGAATTTGTTTTGATTTATTGCGTTCTATTAAAATGGTATCAACAGGCGGCAAAATAAATATTGAATGTTCTCCCCGAACATTCCATCTTATTGACAATATTCTTTACCACTGCAATTTATGGAATTATTTATCTGTCATATCTGTCATTTTTCATAGTTTACTACAAAAGCGTTCCCTAACTTTTTCGTAAGTGTCTCTCTCTGTGAGAGAATTTAACCCCACCACTCCCATTTTAGTTGTCTTTTCCATTCTTACTACAAAAGTAATGTGGTAATCGATTGGGCGCTCTCAGAGCACTTTTTTTGCTCTCAGAGCAATTTTTATGTTCGTTTGGTACAGGAAAAAGCAATCTTTTTCAGATTTCAGAGCACTTTTGCGAATCTAGATATTTTCTCAGATTTACCAATACAAGTGCGTTTGAGTTTGACAACTGTTGGAGTTTGATTACATTGTAGTGAATTTTTTCTCCTGCAAAGAAAAGAATTGCATCGGGTGCATCTATTTTTGTAAATTATTTATGTATAAATATTTAGAAATCAATCGGGGCGGATATTTCTAATGTTTTAATACAAAATTTAACCAGTGAATGGAAATCGCTTAGAAAAGTGTCGAAGACTACACATATTCAAATCACACAAATATCAACACAAAAAAGAGCAAGTGACGTTTTTATGTTCGATTAGGCACACGAAATCTGAAATCTGAGGGCAAATCTGACGAAGCCCAAACGAATACCACATAAGGGAACAGACCTACTGTCACAATACCAATATACTTTGCACAGCTGTTTTACGTCATTTTAAGAAGTTTGCTTTGAAGACTAATTAGCGAAGTTTCGAAATACATTAATGGCCATGGATATAATTTAGGAGGAAATATTATCTTCATAGTTTTCCTCGTCATCTAAAGACTACATGTCACCAAAATACTCCATTTGTACGTGCAATAGGGGAAACATTTTTCAAGTCGATATCCATTTGTGATTTTTGCAAAAACAAATGCAATTTGAACAGCTGATATTGCTGCCAAATAACGCACTAATACATTTACAAAATCAGATCAATTTCGTTGCATGTTCCATTTGCCGCGTTGATTTAAGATTTGATTTGACATTTTTTATTTTTCTATGCTGAAAACACGAACTGACCTTAGGTGTTAGGTCCATTCGTGTACTTTCTGCATAGAAAAATGTCAAATCTCTAAAATCGAGAGAGTATTCTCTCAATTTCAAGAGAAGTACCTGATCGCTTTTCTTACAAAAAGTTTGAAAAATGTCATTTTGGCGTAATCGTAAAATGCAGCATCTACAAAATAAGTTGGAATTGCATTTTTTACAAGCTAAATACCTATTAAACTTTCCATTTGAATGCGCTGATATGTTCTAGGAGAACATTCAGTTATAACTTGTTCCTCTGACGTCGTTGAAGACGAAAATAAATAATTTTACTTGTCAAACTTTTGAGCTGTTATTTATTTGGCAGTTTTCATTTTTCAGCAAGTCGAAATTCGGCGAGTAGAAAATGACGAAAAAATTAAAAGAGGGGAAATGAATTTCTCTCTCATTTTTTTAAATTTTCTCAGTACGTGGTCGCATTTGCACAGTTTCTTAGCAAATTTTAAATAAATTTACGTTTGCAAAAAAGTACCCGAACGAACCTCTTTTGTTTTGTTTTTTGAAACAAATTTTGCGCTATGTGATTCAAATATGCAATTATACGTGCAAATTGAAACTTTAATAGAAATATATTTATTTTGTCCATTTAACATTCATATTTACTGTTAAAAAAATATAGCACCAAATCTCACATATGAAGTGCATTATGGTGTCTACAACTATTACAAAAGTGCTCCAACGAATTTCATAGAAAAGAGCAATTCTGACCAAGCAAAAGACAGATAAATGCTGTCAGACTGCTGTCAGATATATACTAAACTAGAAATTGGGGACGTTCGGATTAGTAGTTTAGTAAGTCTGACAGCTGTCTGACTAGATGCGTCTCAGTTTGAATTGGCCCAGAGTTTTCACGTGTATAGTTTATGCAGTTGACGTTTATGGAGAATTTTTTAAAGATTTGTGAAGGGCATTTTCCAAATAAAAAAGGGCAAAATCAAACAAAGGTAACGCTGACCGCGAGAATACAAAAACGATTCAATTTGCTTAGTCAAACGCGTTCGGATTCATAGTCCCGACCAATCTAGTTGACGTCTTACATAAACTAGGTATCCTAACGTACCCATTGTAACGTCCCCTAAGTAATGTCGTTTTCCATTGGTTAAAAAGCAGCGTCCGGGAGAGTCCGAAACCGAATAAATCACTTCTGAAACCGTTCTATTGGCACAAAAAATGCACTTATGGTAATTTTGAGAAGAAAATTTCGATTTGAAGTCAGAATCCACCCAAGATGCACTAACACAAGTGTAAATTATGTATTTTATACATCTCAGCTGACAGCAGACGTAGATTATTTGTTGGCATTTCACCACTGCGTTTGTGGACTCAATCAGAAGCAGTTTTCTTGTTCCAATGGATAACAGAATGAGTGAATACCCGAGTAAAATCAACGACATAAATGTGTCATAACTTTTACAAATGGCGTCAAATGTAATTATGCTTTGAAATTTATGTTGTAGACAGAAGATAAGAAATTATGACGTTTCGATTGAATAAAAGTACATACTGCCCTTTCTATCAAAAAGGCTAGGGTACTAAAAACATTCCAAAATTGATGATCGAACATTGTTCGCATATACGAAGTTCGTATGAATCTAGTCTTTTACATAGTCTGTGGCAATGTTCTGCCTCCTCGATCCTCGTCCTCATCCATTGTACCATGTAACCGACAGGACCTCCTACATGTGCTCTACTGATATTTAGCAAGCTAATTGTCTAGTGACGACTAAATCGGGGCCATGTCTGTGTATCAAAACGCCTTCAGAGCAGAACCTAAACTGTTATACAAAACGTTCGTGTTTCTTTTTTAGTTCAGGCACATCAGAGCTCGAATCTGTCTTTCTTTTTTCGTTCAGAGCATGATCAGAGCACGAGCTCAGAATAATTCGACTGAACAGGCTAAAGCTGATTACACATATAAATATATATATATACTCCCTTCCAGTCTTAGTTGACAGAAAAAAAAAAAAACAGGAAAAACATCAAATCGTTCTGAGCACAGTCGGTTCAGAGAGCGCTCGAAGTAGGTTTGTTCCTCTACTTTTGTAGTAAGAAGGGAAAAGACTGTCAAAATAGCAGTGGTAGGGGATAGATTCTCTCACAGAGAGAGACACGAAAAAGTTAGGGAACGTTTTTGTAGTAATCTATGAAAAATGGCAGTTTACACAATTCAAAAAAGTGGTCCGAAAAGTCGTTAAAATATTCGATAAGCTCGAAGAATTTGCTAATTTACTAACAAAATTAGCTATGAAAGTTATTCGGAAATAATCGAACTTCTTTTTGATGAATTCGAGTATATGTGAAAGAGTGTACTGAATAAACAACAAGCATTCAAGAAGAGGAAAAAGCGACGCTGCATTTAAAATTAATGGAGCAGATTGTCTCTTTTTACAGCAAGGACGAATTTCGCTGCCACTATCGAAATCGAAAATAATCGTGAGGGGAACATTCAATATTGTTTTCCGCCTGTTGATACCATTTTAATACGTAAAAATGAAAACAAATGCACGCATATGCCGAATGGTATAACAAACCTCAAATCAGCTGTTAATTGTAAGGTGCGACTGACAGCTTTACAACTTCTTACACCAAGAAATTTGTTGAGTAGGTAGATAGGTAAATGGGTGCTCTTGCGGCAATTTGCCACAGCTAAACTTAGACCATCAGTTGGGTCCATTGTGTCCAATTACGGGAACCATCCAGTGTGACATATTGAAAGAGAAAAATAAACCGCTTTTTATATTGGAGCCACATAGATTGGTATGAATCTCATGGGTTCCTAAAGCTCCGTTGTAACATGATCCTAAAGTTCGTCCTACGAGGAGCCAATGATAAGAAGTCTGTTTATCTACTAGAACCACCCAGATTTGAGTATGCATCTCAGGAGTGCATTGAGATCAATCGAAGAAGTAACTGTTGAGAATACTCTGTCTGCTGTTTTTCAGGGCTGGGCATTCGCAAAGTAGATGGCGAACAGATTCTATTTCTTCAATGTCCCTACAGCAAAAATCATTATGCACTATCCCCAACCGTTCCACAGTTCTTTCGTGTGCCTGCAGGTAGTGAGATTGGTCCAGCGTAGGTTAGTTCTACTCCAGGATTCAATATCAATCTTCCTTGCAATCGTTCTTAGCGGTGTTCTTACTGATTTTAGGGCCATAGATGTATGTATTTTCGACCCGTTTCTTGCAAGCTCATCCGCCTGCTCATTACCTGCTTATATGCCCTGGTACCCAGCAAATGTCTCAAGCGGGCATTTTGAGACCTACAACTTTCCTGGATATCTCTATATGGGCAGGAAACTGGCACAGCATTTTGCACCTATTCGATATATCTCATTTAGAAATTTATGACAGTTTTTGACCAATTTGGATCTCACTACTGGTGATTTAAGAGGTTTTATGTGTGCCTGACTGTTTGTGGTCGCAGTGGCTTAGTGGTTAGTGTGTTGGACTACTAAGCGAGGGGTCCAGGTTCGAATCCCGCAAAAACCCAAATTCCAACTCAGGGTTTTTTTCACTGCGCCACCTCTCGCGAACGTCTGACAAACATCCGAGAGTATAACTGTCATGAAAGAGCTTCTCAATCGGCCCGTTTGGAACCCGCAGAAAATTGTAGATCCCTTCCATTCGTTCCAAAAATTAAAAACTCACACAAAACGAATGGTTGCGAGAAGCTAGGCCCTGGGTCCCTACAGACCTGTTGCGCCAACTATTATTATTATGACTGTCAGTGTAGATAACGATGTATGGTTTCTCGATAGCGATCTTACCTTATTTAGCGGCTTCAAGAGTAGGTTTCCAGTGCTGCAGTTGGACAAAACGCGCACATCTTTTTTAATTTTATAAGTTAGAGAGAGGTGTCATATCTTATCTAGTGCTGTCCAACAGACAATACTTGACAAATACCATCGGACTGAAGCGTCCCATTGGGGGACCGAACTTCTATTGCAGGAATAAATGGCGGGAGCGACTTTTCAATGAGGACATTTGTATACCTATAGTTCTTGTAAATCGTCAGCTAGATTTGTCTGTCGACTAGGTATATACGAACGCGTTAACTAATCAACTTGAATTGTTTCTGAATTCTCGCATTTTATTTAGAAATTTGACACATGGAAATGTGAATTGAACATGCAGGCAGGATTTTCTTGACTAGATTTTGTCGGCTATCCCTCCATAAACGTCAACTAAAAAAAAGCTATGTATACATATAGTTGGCGCAACAGGTCCATAGGGTCGTAGGCCTAGCTTATCACAACCATTCGTTCTGTGTGAGATTTAATTTTCGGAACGAAAGGAAGGGATCTACAATTTTTTGCCGATTCCTAACGACCGATTGAGAAGCTATTTCAATACAGTTGTACTCTCCGATGTTTGTCAGACGTTCGCGAGAGGTGGTGCAGTGAAAAAACCCTCAGTTGGAATTTGGGTTTTTGCGGGATTCGAACCTGAGACCCCTCGCTTAGTAGTTCAAGACGATGTTGTTCCACCCGACCGAGATCCGTAAGCGTCTTCAATTGGACTCTACTTAGGCGAAAAATCCCACTTTCGCATAGAACCTGACGTTAAGCGCTTTGAAAGGGATTATTTGTAACCTGCCTCGATCCACCAGAGTATATCAAGAATCACTGGCAACATTTCTATCAGTTCACCACCCACCCCAATGCTTGTGAAATGTTCACATCCCAAGACAGTGCCCAGCCTATGCTTCTATATCTGTACTTGCGTTTTGAAAAATTTTCTATCGAAGCCGAAAATATATCCAATCATCATCGAACGAAAATCGAAAACAAGAAAACGACGAATTTTCCCCACAAACAGACAAAGGCGACGACGAGAGTGACGACGACCAAGTGCAAAGGGTAAGCGGAGAGTGCATGTGTAAGCGTGCACGCTGTACTCGCTTGCGGTCTGTGTAAAAGCACAACACCCGTCCCGAACACGACACGACGATGAAAACGTAGAGCAATCCACCGCCGCGAATCTATTTTCTAAGTTTATTTTTACCCAAAATTTATGAATGTTTAGATTTGAATCCGAATCCGATTGCGGTGCTTGTATAGATGGATCTTGAGATTAAGCGGCGGGTCTGCGGGCGGGACTCGTTCTATGGCGGCCGCAGTGCTCTCCGCTGTACCTCTATACCCACCGTACTACGCATCAGGAGAAAGAGAAGGAGTTCGTTCTGTGTTTACGACGGCAATGTGATTTAATTTTAGTTTTTGATGTGAGATGAGGAAATGCCAAGCAGCCGAATATACGAACACGAGCAACCGAGAGCCAAACATCCGCGCTTGTTGGCTGGTTCCACTCGCATCAGTTGCTCGACGCTGTATCTGTGAATTGATCTCGTTTTCGTTTGCTCGGTGTTCTCGTTGTGCCTTCGCAGGAGCACATCAGCATTTACCATATTATAAATCGGAGATTTTCATCGCGCATTCAAAGAGTAAGTGAGTTCAATTTAAATTTAGTTCAAGGATTAGCCAGAGTCTAGAGGGGCTTTCTGTAGTTCGAATTGTTCCCAAAATGGAATTAATAATCGCAATATGTGTGTGTTGTTCTATTCGGAAGCATCGCCTCACAATTGTTGTCTAATGCTCGTCATTGAGTGGGGAATTTGGTTTATTTTTAGAACAGCCGAGCGCAAAAAAGAAACATTCTTCGTTTCGATTACTCACCAACATCATCGGTTGCGGCTGCAACAGCAACTTAACTATTGGAAAAATATTTAATTTTCTATTTCGTTTTAAACATTTTGAATTTGTGTACTCGGATCTATTGGACGCCAGATTGTGATATTAATGGTTTCTCCGTGAGCTATTCTGGGGGGTTACCATTTTGTTACATGCTGACTTGAATTTGTTTCTCAAAGATCATTGCTTACACAACTGTGCAGTTGGAACTAGTTGTGCTTGATTGACTTGGGCTTAAAAATCGCTTGAGAAAACACTGCTAGATGTTATTTCGTACTACTTGACAGGCCTTAAAGCGTAATCCTTGGTGACTGGGGTTGCCATATTGGAAGTGCAAATATGCGGGATAAGGCAGTTGAAAAGGGGCCGATTTCAAAAATGGACTCTTGGGCAATAAACAATACCAGTACCTTTTAGGCGAAACGGAAACGATTTGAAATGCATTTTTTTACGAAACAGCAACACTCATGTCACCTTCCACACATTGATTTGACTTTTAGCTAAGTAACTTAATCGTTGTTCACATTTAAATTATAGAAAACTGAGTTTGACATGGGCACTCAAAAGCCGTCAATTCTTCTTAACTCGCTACTACAATTAGACTCTTAAGCCATTTGCCATTGGGACAGAATTCTGTCTGCTCTCGAAATTAGCTGGCTGTCAAATTTCATGCTCCATTGGCCGCAGAGTCATCGCAATTTTGCGAAACTCGATTTCTTTGTCATTGGCAAACTTTAAAGTGTGTTAACGTTTTTAGAGAGGACAAAGTCTGTGAAAATAGAGAAAAATTTACATTTGGCCGCTGCAATGGATATCAAGATAAACTTAATTTTTTTTTTTTAAAAACCCACACTCTACAATTGAAGAACAGCAAACTTTTTAAATACTCACTATCACAAATGCAAATAAAGAAAGATCTCGTTTACGTTTTATGTTCCATTGGGCAAAAATCTGAAATTTGAGAGCAGAACATGAAAATCGAAGGTTCAATCACAGCAAACTTCACGGCGAACATTTTCGTGTAAGGTAAAAAAAAGAAGAATGTGCTAGCTGCAAGGCTTGGTAATGGTTACCGACTGAGGTGCCCAATGTCTCAGTACTTGCTGATTAATTTATTAGGAAGAATTACCCTCAGCATCTCCATCTGTGTGTCGCTGAAATTGTGTGATTCTTTGAACCCTGGAAATGGTTGCAGTTGCTTTGCCAAACCCACAATCATTCGGCAGTACAGGCCATCAGCAGTGTCCAATAATCCCTAGGGCATTATAATGTTCATAATTAAAATATTTATAAAGAGTTTATCAATAAGGACGGGCTCAACAGTACTCACAGTAGAAATGAAATAGACTTGGATGACCTTTGCGATGAATAAGCCTTTGCTGTTGATGTGGTTTTGCAGATAATTCGAAGAGCCACCGACGTAAATCGAGTGGTGGAAGTGGAAGTGCCTGTCACCAGCCAAAAATCAGCCTTCCAGCAACGTAACGCCCATGACGTCACCAGGTTTGGTAGCTATATTTCTTTTAATTGCGCCAAGAATGGTTAACTGCGGTGGATAGTGGAAGCCGAAATTGAATCGACCCCCTGCACACCACCAATGCAAATCGCATTCTACGAAACAGTTTCTAAACGAAACAGACGGAATTAACCACACAAACAGTTAATACAGTACCTGGCAGGTGCTTTGCGTAATTTTCATCGGTTTTGTTTGTAATTATTTTAGTTTTAAGTTGCGTGGGTAGGTTTTAAAAAAGAGCTCGATTTCCGTGGTCCAATTCGTCTTCGCGTCTTTTTCTTTTGCTTAATATAATTTTTTTTTTTTTTTTTTTTTATTCTCCCCACCCCTCTCAAACTGAGCTCACACTGGGTAGTTGATTAGTAGGGAAATAGATAGTTTTGTTTCTTATGGTGACCATGACCTGTGTAAATTTGATTTAAACAGATTTCATATTATTGTGTAATTCTTACGTGTACTCTCAGCATAGAAAAATGTTAAATTTCACAAGTCTAGAGGGAAATCTCTCAATTTCAAGAGAAGTACATGATCGGTTTTTTTACCTTCTCCGTCACATCCTATACAAAAATCGTATCCTATCCGGTTTCCTCTCTTGTTGAAATCCCAACGTTCTTAAAGTCCTAGTATTCCTATTACAAATGACAAGTTTATTTCAGCTATTACACGTGTCACGTGTCATTTTTCGTGACAAACTTTGAGATGCTGACGTCACAAAAATTAGCTTTTTTTTGGTCAATCGTGTGTCTCTTGTGAGAGTACGCTGTGACAGCCAACGTGACCAGACGCTGGACACGCGTTCACATATAGTGACTAAATGTGTCACAGGTGTTTACGCTATAATGACGTCGGCCAAATACCCGAAAAAATACTACCACTCAACAGATTGATAAGCCCGCGTCTGAAACATCTGCCCCTGAATTTGATAAACCGAAAACAACACCTCGCATTTGTGCCAAACAATTCTGCTTACAATTAATCACGGTTCACGGAAACCCAATGAAATAATGCACCAGCTAAACATAGCTTTATCGTAATCATTTCAGGCTCCCCGTCTAGATTCATCAGTCTTGTCCATTAGTTTAAAAGCTTACTGCTGCTCTGTGATAATAAACCTTATCAGGAAAATGTTTTCGCTTCTATTTGCTTTGTGTGTGCTTGTATTTGCTCACTTGAACATATACACTCGCCAACCACATCAGTGTTCTCAAACTCGACTTAAGCTTTCAACTTAAACGACGACACTGGCGGCGACTTTCTACAATATGTGCTGCGCGCTGCTGCTCTGCCTGTATGGCAATTTTTGTAATCTTTAATTTAAGATTAGATACCTATTCGATCACAGGTAGGCGCAGGCGAGAAGGGTAAAGGCGCGCTTATGTGTACGCTTATCTTGTGCTTACGCTCGTTTCAATAGTTCTCGTCGTGTCGTTGGTATTGTGTTATCTTTCCGTAGGACGGAATTACTCAGAATCAGTCTGAGGTTTTCAGCGTGAAGAAGACAGCGACTTAAATAGAAAATTTGCCTTCAAGAGCGTTAATATTGTATTTTTTTGGTTTTCTAGCCTCAAGACGTCTCACAGAAAGCGAATCAAAATGGAGAAGACTCCCCGTTACACGCAGAGGGAGAGGAATATGGTTCTCGGATTTGCAGCACAGTACAAGGACGTGATTGAGAACAAGCGAACAGATGCCGAGTCGAATCGGAAGAAAGACGAAGTGTGGCGAGTGATAGCCAAGGAGTTCAATTGCCGCGTATACCATCAGAGATCAGCCAAACAACTGCGTCAGCTGTACAAGAACATGAAACTGCTACTCAAGAAGGACCTCTGCAACGATGGCAAGAATTCAAAGTCGTTCATGGACATCCTGGAGGCACTGTCACAACAGGAGTCCATCAATCATTACCTCTCGTCGAATGGTTCGCCAAGCGGCACGCCGTATAGCGGGAGACAGCCATCGAAAATCGAGTTCGATGGTGATACCAAGGTAAACACACACATCTCTAGATAACAGCTATTTGTTCTTTTATCTGTCAATCTTTATCTCTTTCTGTTTACAGATGGCCAGTACATTCGACAGCGATGTGATTGTCATCAAATCTGAGGATATCAGTGACAACGACCAGTCGTCGTCGGTGCACAACGGAGACATGGACGACGACGACGATTGCCTTAGCAATAAAGACATCCCCGAGGTGTGTTTGGAGGAGGAGGATGATGAGATCTTTAGTCGACCGCCCACAACAACAACACCCGACATAATGATGCGCACTCTGCAGAACCACAGCCGCAAGTCGAACAACAATCATCTGAATAGGAACGCCAACTCGTCGAGTCCGTCGATCCGCATACCGCCCGATTGTGCGACAAGTAAAAATGAGTTCCTCCTCAATCTGGCCATCGAAGAGCGGAAACGGAAGATCGACCTTTTGAATGCACAAATAGAGTACTGGAAGACCCTTACACGAAAACTCGAAGTCACCGGCAGCGCCTGTGGCGCTCACAGCAGCTGCACACCTCCGTGCCATTGCCATTTACCAAAGATGAATGGCCACAACCAAAGCTAGTCACAGCACTAATCAGCTATATTTTATTTATTTTGTACAACAAATCCCCCTCCCGAAGAAAGAAAGAAACAAGCGGCACTTATCTTTGTAAGATTATTTCTTTTATGTTCTTAGTCCCAGTGTCCAGCTATAAGTCGTCTATTGTTTAGAGATGTACAAATGTGGTTCCTAATCTAGTCTAGTATTGCGTAAAACCCAAAGAAACACAAAATTCAAACCAACCAAAGAATGGTGTGAATGTTGCGCCCAAATTTTGCCATACAAAAATCAAAACAAAACAAAACATTTTAATTAATAAGTTTATAAGTACCAACTATTATTTTGTATTTCCTTTGGGAGTGCTCTATTATGAACTGTATTTTTTATGTTCAATGTCCTTGTCACAGCGTATACATATTTCTTAATTTTTTTTGTGTTTTTTTTTTATAAAAATAGAACAAGTACGAGTTATTTTTGTTCGATTTATCACAAAAGAAAACGGAACTTAATAGAGTAAAGCAAACGATGCATGAAGTTGAATTTATCGATATAGTAACAAAAAAAAAGATGTAAAGAAAAAGGAAACAGGTAACAAACAGTGTTTATGTATGAATTCCTAGTCAGTAAATTATTTTTTAGCGTAATAAAAGAGAAAGTAATATAATTTGATTGATTAGTGCGTCGTATTTGTCTCGTGGTTACAAGTGAGTAGTTGTGAGTTGTCTAAACAAGTCATTTAAGATAAAGATATGAAACAAACAACCGATAACACTGATTGTTGCTGAGAACAGTGCTAGTTGATGGCCACAGAAGAACACAACTGACTACAAATTTGAGTGAAGAAGTGTTGGTAACATCTTGCGGAGCTTTTGAAGCATTATTTTCGCAGAGAAGTCTTCATGAAGAACAATCTTTCAAAGGTATCCTCATTGCTCTTGAGAATAATTTTGTTTTTAACTTGATTCGAACTAGGGCGGGAGGGTGCACTTCTTCTATTTCGTACGAAAGAATGGTGTGGACATGGAAAGTCGTTGGCTATCTGTCCGAACGGCTGGGATAGGCGATGACATTGTAGAAACGATGATACGCTTTGGAACTGAGCAGGAAAACTAAAACGTGCCCAGTGTGGTGACGGGGCCGAATCGATGTACCGCCGAACTAACTCTAGATTGCTTAACTCGGAACAAGTTTCATCATAACAAACATTAGTGAAACGTGAACGATTGTAGATTTGATGACGAGCGACACAAGATAACACCAGTATCCAGCTCGAAGGACAAAGTTGTTGATTTACCATATCTGTGGATTTCTACTTCCTTGGAGCTGAAAAGTTATTACAAGTTTATATTTAACAACATTAAGCTGTATTAAACTGACGTAGCAAGCTGAAAAAAAAAACAGAAACCTGCCCCGGCCTTCAAATGTATGGAGGCTTGACGTGCTAAAATGTTTTAAGTCCCGACAAAATTGAATGGCGAGACAAGTCCATTTGTCGCAATATATCAAGTGGTAACACAAACGAAAGTCAAGTCGAAGATAAACTTTAAGAACAGACGTGCAGTTTGAAGGAGTCAATGTTTAGTAAGCAAAAGGAGCAAAGGAGTAAGTTAGCTTTTACGCATTAAGGCCAAGGCCACGCCATGAGCGGAAAGCGGCAAAAAGCTGTGCGGCAATTGGCCATTTATTAGGCGGCTACTGCCATAATGCAGGACGGCTTTGAACTTCTGAAATTAAAGTGCCATAATGATTTCTTGCCGCTCAGTACTACACTAAAATAATAGAAGAGAGCAGAATTGAAAGCAGAGAAATCTAAATTTTTTTCTCAGATTTTACACATACTTTCACTAACACCAATGTTTATGACACATAGCGTAGGTTACGAACTGTTTATAGGAATGGATTTCGAGTCCAAGTGCAAAATTGTTTTTTGTTTTTTTTTGCCGCCAAATCAATACACACAAAAGCCAATATAATTCAGATTTCATGTTCGATTTGGCAGCAGAAATCTGAAATTTCAGATCAAAATCTGAAAAGCCAAACGTTTAATCGAAAACGATATAAGATAGGTCACTATAGTGGTAGACTTTCTACCATTGGACTAACTCTATTTTTTTAGACTGTTAAAAGCGAACCCAATAACGATGATCGCCTGATGACACAGTTTTCAAATTTCTGAATCTATTTTCTGCATTTAAATCAAAAATCTTCCCAAAGAAGCTTGCTTCTCTATTTGCTGCAATAACGGTGTTACCAGTCTGATT
Source organism: Cheilosia vernalis (assembly GCA_949126925.1). Lineage (NCBI taxonomy): Eukaryota > Metazoa > Arthropoda > Insecta > Diptera > Syrphidae > Cheilosia > Cheilosia vernalis. Next base: position 5,934,632 of record OX421360.1, on the reverse strand, counting down.
TGAATTCAAGCAGAAACAGAATTCAAGCTTAACAAAAAATCTAATGCTGCATTTACACGGTCACACATTCCTATCACTGAAGATTAAAGGAATGCTAAACACTAAATAGCCGTGCGACCGAAAGAGACAGCATTACCTATCACACAAAAACACATGACACGTATTTAGGTCGGCCATCTTGTTTACGTGATAGAAATTATAGGAAAGCTCCGCATGTTGAGATTTTTATAGCGATGGTTAAACGCGTTCCTATAAAACAATATGGCTTCCGGAAATGATGCATGGAAAATTATTTATTTTTTTCGTGTACCTAACTGCTTGAGGAACTGTTGGTTTAATTTACTGAAACTAATTACCAATCTCATTTCAAGTGTTTCAAATCAGAAATAGATATGTTTTCAAGCAATTTCAGACATGTTGGTGGGCGGAACCTGTGTCTATTTCCGTTTTACGTATCTATAATTATGGGTAGAACATCCATGACACTTTAGGCGTCTGATTTGTGATCTCATTGTTACGCCTTTAATAGCAATTGACTGTGGATAAACGGATCTCTCTCTCCGTTTCATGCAAAAATGCGCGTGCGTGATGGTGTAGGTAAATGTAGTTAACAATATCGGGGATGCAGACAAATGTAAAATCTATTGAAAGAAAAGGGAATGACTGTGACTGCGACACCAGTCAATCCAAAGAAATTTTAAAAAGTTACTAGTTTTATGAAATGGAGGGGATGGAATGCATTTGAAGTGACGGATTGCTGTTCGTTTGTTAACAAATTGGACATTCAGTCCTTGGAGTGGTTACTGGGAAATTTCTAACTGTCACTCTCACTCACTGCCTTGTCGTAATCCTGCTACTGGAATAGTTTTACAGGTGAGTAAAAAATGTGATATTTTTCGATTTTGCCTGACGAAGCAGTCTGAAGGCCAACGATGGGTGTTAATGTATAATTTTCGACTCTGATTGGAAACAACATCAATCCAACTATCAACACATTTTGTCCTGTATTTGCTAGTCATACAAAAATGTACTAGATTTCAAACTGAATAGGGTAAGCTTTGCTTTAAGAAAATGAACTGAGAATATTTATATTTTAATACCATACCGGGCTTAAGTTAAAGTAGACACATATGTCCATTGTTGTGAAAATATCATCCTCTTGGTATTACCAATAATTCCCTACACTTGTTCGTCGAGCAACCGCGTCTATAGGATAACGTATTTGAATACATCAAACGGAATTAGCTGGGTCAGCACTCTTTGAGGCGAAACGTGCAAACGTTTTCGTTTGCAGGAACGATTTATAGAAAATATTGAAACTCTGATACAGGTAGCTGGCAAAACTGTTTTTATTGATCTTCCCTGGCGATCTATTCTAGTTCGCTTTTGTTTTCTTAAAGGAGCATCCAAAGTAATCTCTTTACACAGACATAAAATAACTAGTTGAATGAGCTAAGGTTTGTAATTTGGCAAATTACAAATTTGTAATTTGGCATGTAGGCGCAGTGGCTTAGTGGTTAGTGTGTTGGACTATTAAGCGAGGGGTTCAGGTTCGAATCCCGCAAAAACCCAAATTCCAACTCAGGGTTTCTTTCACTGCGCCACCTCTCGCGAACGTCTGACAAACATCCGAGAGTATAAGTGTCATGAAAGAGCTTCTCAATTAGCCGTTTGGAATCGGCATAAAATTGTAGATCCCTTCCATTCGTTCCAAAAAATTAAATCTCACACAAAACGAATGGTTGCGAAAAGCTAGGCCCAGGGTCCCTACAGACCTGTTGCGCCAAATATTATTATTATTATTATTGACACTATTTGGTTCTCATGGGTCTAAAGTTAGTAGAGACATTTTTTGATATTCCTTTAAAGGCAAAGCAGATCATTGTTTGAGCATATGAGCGAAATAGGTGTCATACATCTTAAGTCTTTCACTCCTTAAAACAAGAATGCAACAAGGCTTCGCGTATTTTCAAAGAATACACGTAGTAGCCAAGGAATATTAACGAGGAACATGAAGAGTCCATTCACAACTATTTTTGTACTTGCCTGGCTCTCTCCAAATAACGAAAACTCCATTTGGGAGCCTTCCACACAAGGATCTACACGATCTAATAAAAACAGATATTCGAAGTTGATTATTCTTCAGCAGAAATTTAAACTGGAGCAACGAGTAGTTCGAAACAACTTCCTATATTCATGTGGTCGTAGAACAATTCCATTTACAATGTCGCTACGAGCCATTTCAACCTAACCCTCACAAAAGTATTTATATGTCTTTTGTCGCTTGTACAATCGTTTGTCCTTTTTTTTCCTGGCGAAACCCCTTTTCCGACTAGTAAAACTGCAAACTACCTCTCTACGTCTCAATGAAGATGTCTCCACAACCACCTACCATCCAACCGCCTCGTACCCAAACCTTATGCTAGTAAATTAAGAAAACAACATGACTTCCAATTTATTTTCAATTTTATTTAAAAAAAAAAAACACAATCCACCAACTTATGTAATTTTCGGCTTGCTATCGGTAAAGAAGGTAGGCTCATCTTCCGACACGTATTGACTCTCCATGTGATCTTCGATGCATGTCTTGAGAATCGTTGAAGTGACCACACAGTCCCTGTTCAGAGCCAGACTTTTGTGACAATGCACAATAGCCTCCTCCAGATTACCCATGAGGGCGTGGATAAACCCAATCGCTGTGTAGGTCTGCGATGATTGCGGCTTCAGAAGCAACGCGAACTGATGATGTTTAAGTGCTTCCTCGTATTTCTTGTTCTTCCTACAGCAATGTCCGAGATTGTTGAACAGGGACTCCCATTTGGGCGAGATGTCTTCCATGTTGTGATTGGATCGAGTTGTGACTATTTCAACAGTGGCGCGGAATATGTCCTCGGCGCTGTCATAGATTTGGTATTCGTATTTAATGATACCCAGCTCGTGTAGTATGAATACGTCGAGGGGAGCGACAAAAAGTGCCTTGTAGAAGAACTGCTCGGCGAGTTCGAGATTTTTCGTCATGCCACACTCCACCCCGATGTAGAGCAGGGGGAGGTGGCAGCCGCGCATCAACTGTGTTGCCTTGAAGTAAGCGGCCATCGCTTGATCATGTTCGTTCTCCTTGGCGAAGGAATGGCCATAGGCCAACCATGCCGGCCCGTAGAGGCGGTCCAGGGAAGTGGCTTTCAGAAGGTATCTCCGTGCCGGGTCGCTCTTGCCTATCAGGTCGTAGTAGCACCCAACTGCGTACCATGAAATCGCTTTATCGGGGTAGTTATCCACCAATTTGTGAGCCAAATAGAAGAGCTTGCTGCAATCCTTAAGTTCAACTAGACATCCGATTTGCACTGTCAGTCCATCTCGGTGATGAGGGTCGATCTTGAGCAGCTCATTCAGCACATGGAGGCACTGCTTGTATTCGCAATTGTAGAAGAGCTTGAGAGCATTTCCGGCCAGTATATCGGTGCTCTTGTCGATCCTCGCCAAACAAGCCGACAGTGGGATTGAATTGGCCTCATCCATGTCCTTGGTTGTGTTGAGGTTACTGAAACTCATTCGATTCGAATCGCCTTCACCTGGGAATACTTTCGATAGACTGTTGTTAAAAAACGACGACTGGACGTTCTTCAAATCTTCCAGAAGCTTGTTTGCAGGTGAGAGGATATTTGTTGGTGCGGCTGGTGCTACTAGATTCGAAATTTTCGTCTTGTTTAACTGCACCTCGTGCGGTAAGGTCTTCATAATCTTCCCCGTAAGATCCTTGATCGACTTGAATTTGTTGAACCGACTGTTTGCGAGACTCTCTGCATTCATATCTGTGCCATCGGTTTCGTAGTACTTCTTTAGTTTGTTGGTGTACAGAGCCGAAACCAGTTTAGTCTCTGCCTCGGTGCACTGCTGATAGAATGGCAAATGTTGAATGAGCTCGTTCTCTTCGCTGGCCATCAGCATGTCATGCTGGGTAAGGGCGTCCAACGCCTCGAAGCAAAAGACCGACTTGTGAAGCGCCTGTACGTAGTAATCGACGGCGAGTCCTCGATTATCCATTGCCTCGTATATTTTTCCCTTGAAATAGATTATGGACGCCAGAACGTTGTTCTTATTCACTTCATCCGACCAAATGCTGCTGTTGTCCCCCATGCAACTCTTACTTATGAACGAAGAAGAGAGAAACTCAAAATCGATGGTGTTCATGAGAGTGATGGCTTCATTATATTCCTTGGATTCGTAGAGGCACTCGAGGACAAGGTAGAAGCACATAATATTTGACTTTTCTAGGCCGTGTAGTTTAATGGTATACACCGCTCGTTGGTATTCTCTTAGCAGAAACATGCAGTTGGCTTGCATGTAGATATCTCGCGGATCGTTTTCACTCATCAGCGAGACTTTTTCGGCCCAAAACAGAGCCGTATTGTACCGCCGCATATCAACGAAGAACTTCACCAACTTGCGGCAGTCTTCGATGTTGATATAGCCGGTTGAGTTTTTATTAAATGTTGAGGACATCTCTGGGTTCTTTATTCGCAATAAACAAACAAGCGAAATAAAATGATTTTTGAATGCCGTAAAATGCTAAAAGTTTTGCGGCTGTCACTTTAAACAGCTGGTTTTAGATTTTTAGTTTATGTTTTTTATGGGCGAGTGAGATGGAGGTATAGCGACAAATTCAAGCGATAAGATAATTCATTGATGAGCGTGTTCCAAAACAATCGGAAAATAAGTAAAAAAAATTATTATGCGGAACTGACACACGACTGCTAAACAGTCATATAGTTATGGGATGTTGTAAAAATTCAATCCAAAGATTGTAGCTGGCCTTAAGTTTACTGAAGTTTTTATTGACTGGAACGTTTCCTTTCATGTTGTAACTGTTCTGCTTAATTTTCGAGTCCGGAAACAGAGTTTGAGCAAACTTTACGACTTAAATGTCCATATGCAGACAAACGTAGATTAAAGTCCTTGGAGCCACAAAATTCATTAATACAGCAGAAGCTTGACGATATTTAAAAACCCTTTAGTATATTTTAATTCTATTCACAATTTCAAGGATAACGAACTGAGTGCGATTGTAAACTCATCAGTTCCACTATATGTATGTATTTAAGGATCCAATACGAGTTACAACATTTATTGGTTAGGCACCTATATTCAATTTCCGGCTCCAAATACCGATAATACAGTTCACGATGACGGTTGGGTACACTTTGAGTAAGAATCCATCCCAATGACCGTTTACAAAAAGAGGAGCATAACACGAGTGTGCTTTAAACGTCTACAGTCTACACCCATACGAAAGACAGTGACCACACTATATAATTGTAGCGGTGTCTACACTCTACAGTCTCGCATTTAGCCAGACAGAGCAATTGAAAAAGCATCGCAAAAAAGGGTGAAGAGAAGTAGGAAAACTACTCGCTCTTCTGTGTGCTGTCTTCGTTTCATTGTATGCCTCTAGTTTTTCTTCCTTTTGCTCTCGCCTGGACTTTTGTCTGTGTAGTGATTTTTGTTTTTCACATCGTCGGGCAATTTGGAGTCGGAAAAATGTCTGTTTCGACAATTTTCGCATAAAACATGGATATTTATTACCTCGAAAAGCTGAAAAACAATCAAATTAGTTGAACACCTCACAGCAAGTCGAAAGTAAATACACAAAGACTCTCAATTTCTTGATGTTTTCTTGGCTGAGTTTTGTGGTGTAAGATGTGATGTGCATGAAAATCGAATTGAAAGAAAATCTGAAAAGAAAACTATCGAAACGAAAGAAATTCTAATAAAAGTGTCATTTCCTGTGTCTTTTTCCGAAAAAGGTTATCAGACCGTGCACCGTTCTCGATATCGGTTTTGAGTCATCACTTCCAACAAGGAATACATTTGTTGTTTCGCCCTCTTGCAGTGTGTTGTACGTCGTTTTGGTTTGGGTGCTGCCCTGCCTTCACTGGAGTGCTTCCGGTGCTCGTTAAAATCGTCTCACTTCGATTTGGAAGAAAATTTTTGCATTGGGAAAAATTGAAAGAAAATTGTTGCTTCGCATTGAAAGGGTGCTAGAAGGAGGTCGGCTCTTGGCACAATGGCAGATCTCCTGCGTATGGGCAATATTGACGTAATCCAAAAGGATAAACTTGGCTCGCCTTCGACTGGATCAGAGGACGGCGGTATGGGCGGTTTGGGTGGCCTAGGGGGTCTTAACAGCGGCGGTGTTGCTGTTGGAGGCATCGCAGTCGCCGGCGGTGGCATTGACCTAGCCGATTTGGCTCACGAACTTGATCAGGATGAATTCGATGGACCAAACATGTCAAATGGTGAGTTTTTCTCCCTTTATTGTTGATGACTGTCTTATTGATTGAGCGAGACGCTGTCTAAAGTTGTAATTAATTGATTAAGAAAGTTGTTTCTCTATTTGTACGGTTCGCCTTCGCATTCCGTGCGAAAATAAATGGACAACATAAAAACGCAATAAAACATAAACAAAATTGACACATTCAGCAAAAGAGAAATAGATGACGATGAAGAAGGTGGGCAACAAAATTGAATCAAGAAAAACACATTATTTTTGTATTTTATTATCATTAAAGTTGATTGAGTCATAGGGTGTGAGGTGGTCGAGTTGTGGATGCTTAGACAGAGAATGTGTTTATGATTAAGACGGGCAATCTTTGAACGTTTCAAATTCTATTTGTATAGTGTCAGTGACTGACTGCAGGTTGTGTTCCTGATCGCTTCTAATTGCATGTTAATTACCGCTGTCTTCTGCAAAGGCCACTGGCTAGTGGCTACAAACAAAAGGTTTGATTCACATTGTTGTTAATTTAAGGTGCTGACGATCTTCATTGTTGACCTAAAGGCGCCTTCAATCAGTTGAACTTTTAGATTTAAGAATGTCTGATTAGGTACACACGTCATGTCTTGATACTTGAACTGTGTGTTTCTCTCTGTTCTCTTTTATGGAGAAAGTCAGTTACTACATCGTTAAATCGTGAATCGCAGCATCCCTAGACAACCAATTGAAATTAACAAAGAAAGGACCTAAAGACTTTCCCTCGAGAAGCACTTAATTTGACTACAAAATCTAAGTAGCCTGTAAGATATGTCCTCTAAATGTTCAAAGAAGTATTTTGCCAGATATCATTTACAGAAATTATAACATAAAAAAAATTTCGCTACATTGTCGAAAGAAAATGAATCAGTGGGCAAACAGAAAGGCGAGTTCGATAATAAAATCGAGACTGATCGTAGCAAAAGATTCGATTTCTTATTAAGACAAACTGAAATTTTAACGCATTTCATGACATCAAAAGCCGGCCGGCGAAAGAGGCTTATGTGCTCCAACGCACATCTTAGCATGGCAAGCTAGATGATTTTTGCCCTAAAAATGTTTTTCCCCACAAACGTGCGGAAGTTTGATGTCCACACCCTCATTACCCCAAGACAACACTACATATGGGTTTTTGATGGAAATTGAGTAGCTATGAGTCGCTCATCAAACCCCCTTGTTCAGCTCCGACCTATGAGTGTAAGTTCTTCTAAAGCGCGACGGAAGGTGTTTGAAGTAGTCTACAGTCTTCCAGCTGCAGCAAAATGTGGTTAAAAAGATCTAAAGCTCGCAAACGTGATTAGAGGCGGTCAAGTGGGTTGTGATTACTCCGGTCTCAAAACGTGTTTCTTTTACAGAATTGTGAGTCCTACTACAAGGAGAAGAGACACATCCTCCTAAATATCTGGCACTAAATGAAGTAGATAACTACCGAAAAAAAACATCAAACAGTTGTTGACACTCTGTTTCCGAGCATGAGTTTTAGCTAGAAGATGGAAATATTACATTTAGTTTCAATGTCTGCGTTTTCTTGGCTTGTACGTAACAAGACACTTTGTCAAGAGAGAAATATTACATTGCCCCCTACGGAAATACACCACGAGCGATTAATTAAAGAACTATTTTAGCAAAGTAGACTAAAATTTCTCCAGTCATATGTCACATTTGGTAAAAGTTGGTATATTTTGTTGCGTGTCTCTTGTTGTGTTTGTCTGCTAAAAATTCTACTTTTCTATGATTTGCTGAGTTAGATGTTCAATAAAACACAGCTGATATAATCTTCGTCAAAATTATGACATTTTAAGAGCCTCAATCGCAATCTTATGATTTTTACAACAAGCAACAAAAATAAATAGAGAGAGCAGTTAGCCAAACGAAAATATAACCAATGTGTAACTAAATTAAGCCACGTCTATACGCACAAAGTACTAAACTAATTCAACATTTCTGTGACAAAACGTGCACTTTCCATCCATCAAGTAATTACAAAGAGTACATTGGTAAATCTAGCTAACAATTTTAGTCTCAGGTTTCGAGTTAAGAATTAATCTGATATTGCACTTTTTCAATAGAACATAACGGTCTGCCTGTTAACGTACTTTTCTCGGTAAATTATCAAATTTAAAAGAGTTGAGTATATTTTTCTCGGGTTGGAATTTGGAAGAACTTGTGCGAGAATTATCCTTTGACCCCTGTCTTATGGATATGCCGTCTGACGCAATGACACCAGAAATCTTACTGTGACAAAACTACCAAGTCAACTTTCCTCGGGCAATGGAATGGCTTCGGTTAGACTCTGAGCCAGGGAAAGAATGCCATCGTGTATTCACGGACGGCTCCAGAACCGAACAGGGATCTGGTTCTGGAGTCGTTGTGGAAAACGAGAACATTTATAGGTAGACTACACTACATCTTAGGTAACCATGCGTCTGTCTTCCAAGCGGAGATTTTCGCTTTTCTTATGGCTATGCGCTATAGTGAGCTCCAACTCAAGCTATCTCTGAACTTAGTCGGTAGGCTAAACACAGTGAATCTTGTTTGGGTCCCAGATCACACAGGTATCCAGCGAAATGAGATCACTGATGAGCTTGGTAGGCTGGGTTCAGAAGAAGCTCTCTCAGGACCAGAACCAGCGTTGGGTCTGTTTGATACTTGGGTTTCTCGTGAACACGAGCGTCGGTGGTGTGACTGTGCTGGGTGTAGACAGACCAAACGACTGCGTCCCTCCGGACATCTGTAAAAAGTCCGCGTCTTTCCTTCTGTCTCTCAAGAGAATCGACTGCAGACCGCTTGTAGGCGTCCTTTCTGGCCACCAAGCTTTTGGTTGTCATGCCTGTGGAGGGGACGACGATACAACGGAACACTTCCTCTGTAGTTGTCACGTGGCGGATCTTTGGGGCTGATGTGGTGAGTGCCGAACATAATAAGCTCTTCATCACTGAAGTTCATTTTCATCTTTCTTCGAAAGACGGGAAAACTAAGTACAGTAATGTAAGGTGTCTGTTTGGCAGTACAATGGAATACCAGATTTTTTAATTGCTGAATGACATTAGTTAGTTATTATGTATTGTTAAAAGGCGAATAATTTGATTTGTTTGGTTCATAAAACTATCTACAGGAAATGCTTTACATACATACAAGAAAAAAACAGGTTTACGTATTTGTGCTTTTTTTATGTCATTAAAACCGATTTCAAGTGAACATTTTTCTTAAATAACTGTTGAAAGCTTTGTCAAAATGTTTTTATTTTCAAACAACCATTCTGCCCACAAAACGAATACTATAAAATTTAACGGATAAAATTCTGTTAACACTGCCAGAAACGTTGCCAAGTGGTGGTAAATATTTTTTGAGAGTATGATGGTGAGCCGGAATTTTTGAAGTTTCGTGACATTTGTCAATACGAATTTCTATGTACTAGAATCAAGGCACTAAAAAGCTACAAAAACATTCAAACTGATTTTTTTTTTTTAAATTTCAACAAAATATATATCTACATTTCACCATGATAAATAACGCATGTACATAAAAAGAGCTTCTTTCAATCGCAAGATTTTTGACTACCAAAATTTTCTAGTACCTAACTAACCTTATAATTTTAATAAACTGAGATTTTTATACCAAAGGTTATTGATTATTGATTATAGTGATTATCTTTCCGTATAATATAAATTTAACTTTTAAAAGTTATGTGGTATTCGATTGGGATTCTTCAGATTTGCTCTCAGATTCCAGATTACGTGTGGCTATTCGAACATAAAAACGTCACTTGCTCTTTATTGTGTTGATTTCGTGCGATTTGAATATGTGTAGTCTTCAACCAATTGATTTCCATTTGCTAGTTAAATTTTGTATTAAAACATTAGAAATATATGTCCCGATAGATTTCTATATACTTACGGCCATATTATTCACTCCCTTTAATCCGGGTTATAGTTTACATCCGGATTTAAGTGAGTTTAACCCAAAAAATAAACCCAAGTCCATAATATTCAGTCGTTAAACCCGAACATTAACCCAGTTTTTTTTTAAACTTGACAGAGTTTAATCCGATTAAATTTAAACCGCACTCCGGAGACCAGTTTAAGTACTTTAACCCGGGTTAAAACTCAATATCATAATATTAACTGTTTTAGTTTAGGTTACACTTTTGACATTTCTTTGCTCGTAGGAGGCAAGAAATAAAAAAGTGAAATAAAATAAATAGCAACATGCTTTTTTGTTGGTCACGCGTATTCACAGACGGGGGCTGAAATTACAAAAACAACTATGTAAACAAATGGATTTTGGGGGGATAGACGTACGAAAGATATCCATTCCATCTCTTTTAATCATTCATCTCTGTCTTTCTCCTTTTATTTTACATAAAGTTAAAAGGGAATGAAAAAACAACTATTGACACAAAACAAATCCAAAAAAATCTAATAAAATGTGACAAAAAAACAAATGTTTTTTGACATTACGCAGGTTTAAAACGGATCAAAAATGGTTTAAACTGTTTTAAATCCGCATTTAAATCCATCTTTAATCCAGCGGGCTTAATGCATGTTTTTCAGTGAATAATATGGACATAGGTTTAAATTGTCGGGTTTAATAAATGCGGATTAATGGTCGGGTGTAAAATTAGATTAAACTTGCGTTACACCCGGAGTGAATAATATGGCCGTTAGTTAATTTACAAAAATAGATTCACCCGATGCAATACCTTTCTTTGCTGGAAAAAAAAATTTACTAAACATGTAAATAGACTCCACCAGTTTGTCGAACTCAAACGCACTTGTATTGGTAAATCTGAAAAAAATATCTAGATTCGCAAAAGTGCTCTGATATCTTTAAAAGATTGCTTTTTCTTGTACCGAACGAACATAAAAATTGCTCTGAGGGCAAAAAAAAAAAACTGCTCGGAGAGTGCCCAATCGAATACCCCATTAGATTTTTTTTACAAAAAAGTACTTATCAAGATAATTATTTGAAAGGCAATTTGAGGACGGTGGAAAAGGAAAAATTACAACGCTTCTTGGAACAAATATGGATAGAGTACTTGAACACTGCCTGTCATCGTTTGCGAAAAGCGAAATGCGACGGATTCTATGGGACTGCTCGTAGTGCTCGTTCCGTCGAATACGATCCGACGACGATGGGCCCTTAATTCTTATTTAGGTTAGGATTGTTGTTTGTGGACCTTACAGTTAGAGTGGTCGGTTGTTATTGTAACTTGCTCACTTCAAGTTTGTTTCACTTGTGCGCATTACCTAAGCGGTGGTGTTGCTGAACTGCTTGCATTCTCCGGGTTGTTATCCATTCGCTCTGTCCGACTTGACCGCTTTTATAAACTGGCTTCTCACTTTTTGTATTACATTTGGTTTGAAATTGCTCATTTTATATTTATTATGATATATTTATGGAATAATTATGTCAATGAAAATATTTCTAGTGTTCAATACCAATCCCAGTAATTTGTGGCACATTCCACCCATGATTTCGCAGACTTATTTGCTGGATTTGGTTTACGTTTGCCAGCTAGGGGAGGAAAAACAATCACTGAACTCACAATAAACTGGAAAAATGGAACGATTGTTGCAAAGCTATGGTTTGGTGACCGAAGTGAAAAAACGCCCAACAAACACTCATTGGTTACCACTAATTTATAATCATTAATAATATAAATAGTTGGCGCAACAGGTCTGTAGGGACCCTGTGCCTAGCTTCTAGCAACCATTCGTTTTGTGTGAGTTTTTTTAATTTTTGGAACGAATGGAAGAGATCTACAATTTTATGCCGATTCCAAACGGCCGATTGAGAAGCTCTTTCTCTTTCCAGACAGTTATACTTTCGGTTGTTTGTCAGACGTTCGAGAGAGGTGGCGCAGTTAAAAAACCCTGAGTCGGAATTTGGGTTTTTGCGGGATTCGAACCTGGGACCCCTCGCTTAGTAGTCCAACACAACCAGACGGAGAGACATATAATCAGAAGTGACAACGTTTCCTACGTTTTTACCAAATATCTGCGCATACCCTAAATTGCAAGGTTTCCAAGTGCTAGTTTGGCTAAGCCACTGCGCCTACATTTTTTATAATCATTGGTTAACCTTAATCTATGGTAACCTAACCAAAGATTTAATCAGCTTTGAACAGACCGACCAAAGACTAGCTTTGATCAAGCTATTGAATTTATACAACGATCTATATGTATCATGTGAGTAAAATAAAAAGAAAAACCTTTTTTGTTACCAGAAGGTGTCACGGATCCTCTACATTTTTCTTCCGCATACATTTTATGACCAATCCCAGAAGAACATACTGATTTCCCCACGGCATCATCATAAGATTCGTAAGCGTGGTTTTCATCACTTATTGCATATTATCTGTGCATTTGCAGTCCGTAGTTCAGTCCAGGGTATGTAGGCCATGTGGCTAAGCTCTTTCTTTGCAAAGTAAATCCGTCTGGTCATGCCATGGTCTGAAACATTTGTTGTCATACACTAAGAAGTTGTGTTTAGTTCGTCGAAGTCGGTCATGTTGTCTGAACTGTTTTAAAAATGAATACAAAATTAAAAATGCGTTCCTTTGTAGTGTGTGTTGTCACTTTACCTGGAATGTCCAACCCCTGCTTGGCACAACACAAGTCAAAGAAGAGCTGCTCCCAATTCTGAAGTGATTTTTACTTTTCTACGTTTTCTTCTTGATTCTGGTCTTTGCATTGCTGAACATTTTCAACGTCTTTTTCATGCTTAGCTGCGTTCCGCTTTGCCGAATTATACGCGCTTGTGAGGGCTTACAGTCACGGCTTCCTTTCTTTTATTCAACGCAGGCGAAGAGTACCTTATACTCTCCCAAAAGCTTCCCGAACATCATGTTCTCCTAATCGTGATCCGGAATGTCACGTCAAAATATGTTTTTTTTTTTTTTTATCCGAGGGTAGGTGAAAATCTTCCAAAGACACTATGGGAATAGCAAGCTTGTTCTCATAGTAGTGTCAGATTTTTACTGACTAAAAACACCACCCTTCTAAAGATTGTTAGATACTGCAACTAAGATATAACTTATCAAGCAATTTTTCTATCATTAAAATAAAAACTTTTGACAGGTTACTTTCCAATGAAAGATCCTGCGTGTTCCGCAAATTAAACGCGGTTAATCTTATCTTGCCAAGTCGAACGGTTTCGTTCTTTGTAGTCGGCGCAATAAACTGCTCTCGTCCAAGATTTGTCGGACTGTATTGTTGATATGTCCGATTAGTCGGTTTCTATGCTTTCTCGCGAAGCTTCTAGTTTCAGCTTCGATTGTTGGAATTCCGAGATCCCTATGGATATCGTCGTTTCTAATATACCATGCTGCTTGTACAATTTCTCTAAGAACTTTATTTTGAAAAGTTTGTAGAATATTGACATTTGTTTTCTTGGTACAACCCCAAAGTTGTATACCGTAGGTCCACACCGGCTTTAGCACTTGCTTGTATAAAAGCAGTTTGTTCTCAGTACTGAGCTGGGAATGTTTTCCAAGTAACCAGTACATTTCTCTATATATGATATCGAGTTCTTTACGTTTCATTTTCACGTGCTTTCTCGATTACGTCAGTAGTTCTATGCACTTGGTCAATCGTCGAATGCTTGGTTCTGAACCCAAACTGGTGGTCAGGGATAAGATTATTGTCTTCAATAACCGGTTGTAGGCGCCTAAGCAATATTCTCTCGAAGACTTTGGAAATTACTGGAAGAAGTGAAATCGGTCTATACGATTTTACTTCATTTGGCGGTTTTCCTGGTTTTAAAACCATTATGACCTCCGCGACTTTCCATTGACTCGGCACGTGTTTTATGTCAAAATATGTGAAAAGAGTCCTCCTGCCCAAGATGATGACTCAGTATTTTGTTTCACAGGTTTATACTGTCTCTTAGGACAAAACTATCTAACCATCCACTCATAGGGTGTCTTCTGTTCGAGTAAAACAGCCGCGCAAGCACTCTGTATGTCATTTGCTACCAGTTCTTAATTTCCATATTATGAGTCATCTCTGTGTGTGAATCTCTCCATCGAAATCTCAGGAACGTTCATTTATAATTTGCCCTCTCGCTCTCTGTGTGCCGCTGCCGCTGAGCTGCGTGTCTCTGTCCCATAGTCATCTTCATTAACATCCGCACAGTGTGTAAAGAGTATTTAAAGTTTCTTTGTTAATTGTTGCACACATCATTACAGAAAATATCATCAAATCGAATCGAGAAAGACAAAAACGACTGCTTCGAACACAAGAAACCCTCCCCCTTGCCCCCCCTCTCATAAATAAAAGAAACAAAATATTTTAATAATCCCCAACCAAGTGCTGGGGGCTAGTGGCCGAATGTCATTCCTATACGTACTATCGTAGTCGGTGTTTGTCGTACAGAAAGAAAGAGCAGCTAACCGCCTAGCTACCTAGCACCACGACGCAGCCTTGTCCGGAATTCGAGTGCTTTTTTTTCACTTATTTTCTTGTTGGCCTGTGCGCCTTGCCCCCTTATGAATCGATTGCCCGTTTTCCATCGAAACCGAATGCCAATAATAATAGCATCAGCACTAGTAGCACAGTCGCAGCAACACACCAGTACACGCCAGTTTGTGTGGCGGAAATTCGATACACGCGTATTGTAATAGCTGTTTGTTTCTCGCGCATCATCAACCCAATCATCGCCATCGTCATCACGGCAGATCTAAGAAAAGAAATCACATTTTCGGGGCACAATACCTGCAAATGTCTATCAAGAGTACGGGCAGCACGGGAACATGCGATTCCAGTGGCGGCATTTGTAAGTCGCCACCTGATTCGATTCAAAGAAAGTACACACAAAAGAACAAAAACAGATAGAAGAAAATGATGTAACACCTTTGCGAATTGGATTTCTATTGAATTTTGCAACTTTTTGATCTGTTTGGCCTTTTGTTTATTAGCGGGAACTTGTGTTTGTGATTCGTTGCAGGTGAACGACCAGCGATCATTGCACCGCCAGAAAGTGAATGGTATCATGGACGATTGGACCGATACTCGGCCGAGTCCCGACTGAGGGGCACTGGCAAATTGGGAAGCTACTTGGGTAAGTAACTTGGTGAATAGTTTGAACAGAGTTCGAATTTGACATTTTTCTTTTATGCAGTGCGCGAGAGTGACAGGAAACCCGGCTCGTATGTGCTGAGTTACTTGGGACGCACTGGGATTAATCATTTTAGGTAAGTATTGCACCGCACTGCTTACGAAATACATGACAGTCGGAAGAGACAGAAGTAGAAGAAAGTCCTTGTTGTCTCTATGCTCTGTCGGGTGGCTATAAATGTCAGACCGACAGTGACATCCTAGTATTCTGACGAGCTCTGGGTTTTTGTACTTCTGCACGCCACCTAAGGCGAGGTCTTCTCCTGCTGCATTGATACTCTGGGTATGAAATGAAGACTTGAAAGCCGGAGAGTTTATTTCTATCAGCGGAATACATAAAGCTTGGCCTCCTTTGGTATCCTGTCTTTGGTTTGGAATTCCTGTCAAATTACATGACGCACCAAGTTGACACACTTTGAACCCAACGTGGAGTCCATGCCATTGTTTGGAACGCTTAAGGTGCACGACGGTACAGGGCCCCAGATGGTTCTGTGTTTATTTTGATGCGTGGGCTGGATTGTTTTTTCTTGGCAAGGTGCAAAATCCAGGTTTCTTACTGTCTTCGAGGCGTCTGCCTGCATGTAGGAGTTCTGTGTGCGTGTGGGGCAAGTACTGGTTCTTTTTTTGAACTGGTTGCCACAAAGTTCATATCAGATTTGTTGTTTCTTCAAAATATTTCTCTCCGAATTAATAGTTTCCGTTCGCCACAACTATCCTTCCTGTGGGTATATTGGCCACTTAGTTTAGGTTTGGTTTATGTGGACCCATTGTGATGCCCTCGTTGGGGGTTAGCCGATGTTGTGGGCGATAATGTCATTCCCTCTCGGTTACTCGACTTTTTGATGTATTTATGAATCTGTAAAGATTTGATAAAGAGATATCTGAAAGTTCATGTATGTGATGAAAGTAATATCTTCCAAGTGTTCTATTCCTCAAGTGACAGTCTATCCCTTATGATGCTGCTGTTCATCGATCCTCAAGAGTTAAAGCATCAACACACTTGGTGCTCATTATATAGACCCATTTCATGACAGCATCTCTCGAATTTCATTTCAGAATCACAGCGGTATGTGGCGACTTCTACATCGGCGGCAGGCAATTCATCTCATTGAGCGACCTCGTCGGCTACTACACCTCGTGCAGTGATCTACTGAAACGTGAACGTCTCGTTATACCAGTGGCTCCGCCGGAACCAGTCAACGACAAGAAGCGCGTTGTCGCCATTTTGCCATACACCAAAATGCCGGACACGGATGAGTTGAGTTTCCAGAAGGGCGACATCTTCTTTCTGCACAACGACATGGGCGACGGATGGCTGTGGGTCACAGCCCATCGCACCGGCGAGCAGGGAATGATTTTCCGTGAGTTGGTCGACGATCTGGACGCTTCCATTGATCCAAACACCGTGTTCCCGTGGTTTCATCCGAATTGCACCAAGAACGAAGCTGTCGACATGTTGGTGAAGGGTGAGGCGCTAAAATGTATTTTCATGAAGTGTTTGTCTAACATTTGCCATTGCAGCTGGTCCGGGGAGTTTCCTTGTGCGCCCCAGCGACAACTCGCCCGGTGACTACTCACTCTTCTTCCACATCAACAACCAAATCCAACGGTTTCGCATTGAGAAGAAGGGCGTGCGCTACTTGATGGGTGGTCGCACATTTGAGTGCCTAGACGCAGTGATCAATCGCTATCGCAAGGAGCAAATTGTCGAGGGACACACACTCAACCACCCGGTAAGGAGGAGTTTAATTTGCTTACTGAGATTGTATGTCTGTATGTTTTTGTTTTTTTAGGTTGTCAATGGCAGTCAGCCAGAGTTCAACCAGCAGTTTGTCGTGGAGAAGGCAGCGGAGAAGATCTACGCAACTTTGCGCGAATGTCGCGATCAGATTGGATTGAAGAAGATCAAGGGAATCAAGCAGCACGGTCACTTGAATAAGAAATCCGACAAGACGGCCAAGTGGAAGCAGTTGTATTTCGCGCTGATCATCGAAGGCTCCGAGACACACCTGTGCTTCTATGACAACCCGAAGAAAACGAAACCCAAGGGACTGATTGATTTGTCCTGCGCGTATTTGTATCAGTGCCATGATTCGCTGTGGGAGCGACCGTACTGCTTCCAGATTGTGGAACGAGCTCTGCCATGCTTGGCCACGGTCACATACCTATGCGCCCCTAGTCAAGAGAGCTACGTCGAGTGGATTAACGCCCTGAAGGCGCAGTGTGGCTCTCAACTGAGTCGCGCCCAGAAGAAAGTGCCGCGGCTGAGGGAGCTGCGATGCCTGAATTTGCATGTGCTGGAGGCACATCGGCTGCCATTTAAACTTGTGCCACATCCCTACTGTACGATTTCGCTGAATCAAGTGAAAGTTGGCAAGACGCGTGTGAAAATCGCCCCCGATCCAGTTTGGGAGGAGGAATTCGTGCTCGACGACGTGCCACCAGACGTAGTCACCCTGACGATTACGTTGCTCAGCCGTGGCAAACGGGGCAAGGACTCGGAAGTGGCTGAACTCACAATTGATTTGGCGAGTCTGAAGAACGGCCAAGAGACCGAAGAGTGGTATCAACTCACTGGCATGACTCCGATGGGTGAGTGGGGCTCGTTGCGCCTCCGCATGCGGTATCTGGACGATTTGATAATGCCATGCGAGGAGTACAGCCCCCTGCAGCAGTTGTTGCTCGAACCAGAACTGTATGCTGTCAAAGCGCTCGCCGAGCGCTGTCATAATGACCGCGTGCCATTGGCTACTTCACTGTTGCGCGTGTTCCGCCACGAGAAACGCGAAACCGAACTGATACGAATCCTGTGCCAAGCGGAGATCGCCCGAGAAAACGAGACCACTACCCTGTTTCGTGGTGCATCGCTAGCCACCACGCTGATGGATCTTTACATGCGTACAGAGTGCCACGGCTTCTTGCAATCGGCTGTGTCGGAGACAGTGCAGCGCATTCTTGAGAGCAAACAGTCGGCCGAGTTGAATCCCACGAAGATGGATGTCAACGACGATGCATGTTCCAACGCTGAGTTCCTGCTACAGATTCTGGATCTTGTTACTCAATCGATATTCACGTCGCCCGACGCCTGTCCGCGTACAGTTCGCTTCATCTGCAACTGCCTGCAGAAGGCGGTGGTGACAAAGTGGCCAACAGAACGTCTGGTGCGCACCAGAGTCGTGTCGGGATTCATATTCCTACGGCTGTTGTGTCCGTCCCTGTTGAACCCACGACAGTTCGGACTGGTCAATGAGACGCCGCCAACAGCCGCAACGCGGTCGCTAATCATGGTCGCCAAGTGTCTACAGAATCTGGCCAATCTTATCGAGTTTGGCGGAAAGGTAATTGATGCACTCTTTCACAAGCTGCAGAACTTCATCGTTGTTTCCTTCAATTTTTTTTCCAGGAGCCCTACATGGAGGTTGTGAACCCCTTCATCCTCAAAAACAAGGAACGCATGATTGTCTTCTTAGACCAGCTGTCGTCGGTGACAGATCCCAATCCACCACCGGGCATGTTCATAGAGCAAAACAGCAATAACCTCTGCTCCGACACCGGTAAGTTGCATTTACCAACCACCAACAGCCAGCGGACGATGTGAACTCTTCTCCTTTTGTACTTGCAGGTCGAGAACTCGCCACACTCCATCATATTTGCGTTTCATACCTCCCACAGTTGCAGGAACTCTCAAATATTATGTCGATAAAGAAACTGGTCACTGTCACTGATATGCTGACGAAACATAAGCTCAAATACCGCGAGATGATAAGTTAAGCAAGAGGATGTGAGTAGTCTTCTCAATTTCTCTTCTCGTGTTAAGCTCCACTAAGTAAAGACATTTTTTGTTTTATTTTGCTTTCGAATGGCTACAGAATAAGACAGGAAAAAAAATTGAATTGTTTCTCCCCCACAACAGAAATCGATTACTAGTATCTTACTCACTGTCTCTCTCTCTCTCTTTATCTAAAAAATGGCGCAACCTAGTCAACGAAAAGAATATTATATATAGGCGTACAATGTTAAACAAATCTCCCACACGCACAAGAAGTATAAAGTATAAATGAATGGTTTTTAGAGTTTTATTTTTTGTTCTCCCCACTCAGGTTAATCTCGTTTTTTTTTTGTGCCGTTAGGATGCGGAAGGGATAATGACAATGGAGGGTGGTAGTCTTTAAATCTTAGATTGTTTTTATCTACATGGAGGCATGGAGTCGAATGTCAGTCAGTGGTTGTGTTTTGTGTTCAATTGCTAAACCTATGTCCTTTTTCTGCTTGTGGTTGCTAGGGGCCCCGTCACCTTGTGCTGGCGATATGCCTGTAGACATTTTCAAAGGACTCGTTGGTGTCAGAGTCACTGTCCGATGTACGACAATCCCTTTTGCGGTAGAACCGTACGAACGTCCATAAGAGCTTTGCAACGTGATTGTGGTATTTCAACTGTCCCCAACTTTTACCCAGTTGCTCCGTCTCCTCCTCAACCGTCTTGTGCCATATATTTCTCGGTCGAACCGCTCTTCTTCCATCTGTAGAAGTTTCAGGAGTGGAGTCGTTGCATTTGATGGCATTCTCCAATTGAGATCGGTTTGGTATTAGTGCTTTGTACTCCAAACGTTGTAAACACTTGAACCCTTTGCGACTTACAGGTCTTCGCAATACCTGCATCCGTTCTGTTGTTCTTGTTGCATCAGCTTCACTCATCATTCGTCGATTCCTCTGTGGTTCTAAGTCCTAGTGTGCCACTTCAATTATGTGGGTCCATAGCATTTCTGCGGTTAGTACCCGTGTTTTAAAAACCCTATTGTCCTTGGTCAGAGGGCAATCCACAGACTTTTTGTATCGAGCTTCTTAACGTTGATCTTCTGAGTTTTATGAATTCGTTCCATCTTTTCCCATTTTATTATTATGTTTCAATGCTAACAAGAAACACGTCCATTACATTCAACGGTACAGTTGTTAACGTAACATCTTGCAACTGATTTCGTCCTGTAAACGTTTGTCAGGCCGCTTCGGAACGCATTATTGGTAGCATGATGAATTTACAACACTGTTGTTGAATGTCAGGCAATCGTCGACAACTGGTAAATCAATCCAATGTAACTTCGTCCATATATGTTGATCTCTGGCTCAAGACTGATAGCATTTGAGTAACGCTTCGGCAACTTGTCAGTCGTCAGATGGATATAATTGAAAATCGTCATTTTACTAACTGCTGTATATGTTTCCACATACTCCGGATTCTGCTCCGGTTCTAATGACTTTTATCAAGCCCAAAAGACTAATCTCCACAAATACGGATTCTTCCATTGTCTCTTTTAAGTGACATGCTTTTCATTTGGAGTAGTTAACAAGTGGATTGCTGTTCATTATTCATTGACGCCTTGGAAGTTCTTCGCTCTGAAGTTTGCTTAAGCATCTGCCTTAGGATGAAGCTGAACCATGGCTTCTCTGACGAGTTCAAGGGAATCTCTCCTTCGCTCGATATAGTGACACCCTTAATGCAAATTCCACCACAAAATAATTTACAAACAAATCGCGACTCAGTTTTTCAAACATGATCAGTTTTTTAAGTGTGTGGAAGAAATATCCACCAACTTCTGCTAGACAAAGTTTAGGAATATAGACAAACGGTTGGCAAGCCTTAACTCAAAAGTCACCCATTGAGCTTAAATCGAAACTATCGAATCTTAAACCAGACATTAGTTGAATTTGTAATCTGCCTTTATCAACACTCAATGACCACCTCAACTCCGTCAACTTGAATGAGCTGTAGGTCTTTAGCTCTCGCTTATATGCCTGCCCCGTACCCTTAGGAATCACCCGTCTATATTGAAATTGCATTTTCGATGTAATCTTTCTTCCTTCGCCCTCTGAGGTAGAGTTCTATGGGCCGAAGCGTTGATCTTTATACATTCTTGATGTCGCAACCGATTCATTTGAATCTTCTTGAGCAGGTCACTCATTCCGTAACTTTTCAGAAGATCATTGTCTTAATGATTGTCCTCCAAAACTAAGTGTAAAAATCACGAATTACTTCTAATGCATGCCAAACCAGACCAAAGATCGCACGGAAAACCTTGAGCTTGAAGCTTGAACTACGTCTGTTTTGATCTTTTCATTCCTATGCACCATTTAGGAGGCACCAAAGTATAAAACGCCGAAAGTATGCATTGATTTTGACGTGTATTGTAATTGATTTCATATAATCACAATTGTTGCATATGTTGGGTAATTTACTGACCTCAATAGTAGGGCATAGGAAACTAAATAAAATTTAGTTCCTTATGCCAAGTACAACAAAAAAAAAAAAAACGGGCACACTCATGTCGTTTTCCATTGGGCAAAAAGAAGCGTCCGGGAGAGTCCGGAATCGAAGAAATCACTTCAGAAACCATAAAAAATACTCTTCTGGTGATTCTGAGGAGAGAAATTCGCTTCTCGAATTGAAGTCAGAATCCACTCAAGAAGCACTCACACAAGTGCAGTTGGATTTCACCAATACTTTTGTGGATTCAATCAGAAGCAGTTTTCTTGTTCCATTGGACTGTAGAATGAGTGGATCCCCGAGTGAAACCAATCAAGTCGACCAGATTTTTCTGGACTAGATGCACCCTGAACACAAACACAATATTGATGGGTAACTTCACTTTTCTTACGTCAGCCACATATGAGAACTATCAACTTGGGTCCCCAACTCCAATTACGAATATCTTGACTAGATTCGTCGACTACTCCTCCATAAACGTCAACTAAAAAAGCCGTTCATGTGACTGATCTGCGTCAATAAAATCTGAGACACATCAAGTCAGCCAGCTGTCAGACCTTAGACCTACAAAACTAGATAATTGAACGTCCCCAATGTAGGTCGCTGCTGTGTAACCTGTTGATAACTTTTACGCAGCCTTTATTCGGCCCTAGCGAGGTATCCGTCGGAACGGAAAATTCTCCGATTTTATACGATTCGGAGGATTTTTGCTGCGGGGTATTCTTCGGAATAACTGTTCGGAGAATTGTTCCGACATTTTGCACCGCATATATGCGAATTACGTTGAATTGCGATGAAGTGCATTTTCTTGTTGAATTTTTGACAGCTAGGCTCCGATATCCTCCGAGAAAAATTGGCTGCGGAATTTATTTACGATATCCTCCGAGTACAGAGTCGCGGAATTTATTCACGATTTGCAGTAAAGTGTTAAATAAATTAATAATAAACAATATAGAAACGCATTTGTTTGTATTTATTGCCTAAATGCGCCAAACAACACGAGGATGTGAAATCAATACGTCATCGCATTTCAATTATTTTTTCCGAGAACGGATACCTCGAATGCGATTTGCTGTTCCGACAGAGTATGCGCTGCGGAGAATTTTCCGTTCCGACGGATACCTCGCTAGGGCCGATTAATACGGCGGCGAATTTGAATCTTAGAAATGTCAATCTGAGTATAGTTGTTGATAAAGCTCAATAAAACAGGCCTGTTGTAGGATTTATGACATTCGCCAGCATTTGCTTGCTCTACTCTACCGTCATTATCCCCATACACCTAACACGCTTTCTCATTTAAAAACAAAAATAAAAACCAAAACAATGAAATCTCGGCTAAATTTAGATACAAATTCGAAATAAACTACGAAACCAAATAAGGGAATAAGCAAAAGTTTATACAAACACGAAATATTAAGTTAAACTAAAAAAAAAAGAAGTGAAAATACAAAAAATCGCGATCAGGTATTTTATAGATATTAGTCTAAACAATAAAAAAAAAAACAACTCGTGTACTGTCCGTGTTAACCAAGTACACACATATACATATTTTTTAAACAAACCCAACTCATAATTTGTAATGTGTTCTATCCTCTTTTTCATAAGCAAAATGCATAAGAAAATAGATTTAGAAAAAGTAAATAAAATAAAATAGTAATAGAAAATTTATTGTCAATTAGACTGTCTCTCGTGACGAACGCAAACTCTTTTTGACAACATGTAATGGCATTTCTTCTTTATCTTCTTCTTCTTTTGTGTATTCGAAAACAAAAGTGTTGAAACACGCATACATTTTCCAGCTAAACCACAACGCATGATACACAATTGTTTTTCTTACTCAATAAACAGATATTATCTAATGTAATAGTGAGCGATTTATTTAGTAAAGTACGTGCAAGAAAAGTCATTTGCTTTCTCTAATTTTGAACAAATATAAGTATGAGTCATTAATGTATAATTATTATTAATAAAAACAAAAAAAAAAAAGACGTGTACGTAAAATTGAGGAAATAAAATTGAATTTTAGATTAAATAAAATGACAATTCAAATATACAACAAAACGAATACAAGTCGTAATTGTAATTTTTATATAAACGCTAGTTACTAATTTATGTATTGTATACAATTATAAACAAAAAAAAAAAAAAAACACAACAACAACAATGTATTGAATATTATTATTATAATATATACTATTTACAATATTTAGCAGAAATGTAGACGTTTTTTTGTTGGGCGAAATCAAGTGGCCAAGTACGATGTGGTGACTTGGCTGGCGATAGAGACCAAATATTAACAGGATTAGTTATAGAGCCAGCTTCTGCAATGTTTAATATTGCATAAGCAGTTAACTTTAGGTCTGTTGTTTAACAATGATGCATTCGAGCACATTATTAAAATTTTGTCAAACTTAGTTCCCTTCTAACCAACTTTTGAGGGAAAAAAGCTTGACTAAGGCACACTCGAAGTTGAACACAACTTCGGGATTGTTTGTGTTCAACTTCGAGTGAATAAAATGTGTCTAAAGTGTTCGAATGCATTATTATCGTTAGGGAACAGACCTATTGTGTAAGCATCAGGATTTGGAGGAGCTAAAGACAGTCATAGTTTTGTCTTGCAGCAGCTAACTGGTAACTTAATATTACTAAGTTTTGACTTGTATTGTGACGTATTTGAACAGTGAAGGAGCAACTGCAAACACGAAATAACTCAACTGACCAACCAGCATGCAGTCACTTTCTATAAACAAAATTTAAGTTATGTTACATATCGCCAGCCCGACGAATGATTCTCAACATCTCCACAGTTTACGATGGAACCACTTTCCTGATAGGTTATGTATAAAATTCAGCAGTTCATTATAATTATAGTACGAGAGCAGTTTGATAAGTCAGTGACTTTTTGAAATTTTTACTCAGTAACTGTAAATTTTTATTTTACTATCGTCAACTGTCATCTCTTATTAGACTACTTTGAAGCTATGAGTAGCCGGCGTCATTTACTTTGTGTTTGAGAGCTATTTAAAGCAATAAACCTCTACAATTTTAATAAAAATGGAAAAAAGTGAATTTCGTGTGCTGCTTAAGCATTCTTTTTTACGTAAAGAAACCATCACCGAAAACAAGGAAAGGCTAGATAAATATTATGGGGTATCTGCTCGGGTATTTGCACCATCAATTTCAATGGTTAAAAGGGGGTTCCGTTGTGGTCGTACCAGTACAAATGACGCCGAGCGTTGAGGACCTCCCAAAGAGGTCGTAACGCCAGAAATCGTCGATTAAATCCATAGAATGATATTGGATATTGGAAATTCGTGAGATGGCTGAGGCAGCAGGCATATAAAATAAGCGTGTATATCATATTTTACATGAATATTTGGACATGAGAAAGCTATCCGCGCGATGGGT
Source organism: Cheilosia vernalis (assembly GCA_949126925.1). Lineage (NCBI taxonomy): Eukaryota > Metazoa > Arthropoda > Insecta > Diptera > Syrphidae > Cheilosia > Cheilosia vernalis. The sequence continues at coordinate 5,909,536 of OX421360.1, read as the reverse complement.
GCCGCGATTGCTCACAAGTTTTTGCGCTGTTTCGTAACCGTTGACGAAACATGGATCCACCACAACACACCAGAGACCAAGGAACAATCAAAACAGAGGGTTTCTACAGGAGAACGTGCACCAAAGAAGGCTAAAGTGAGTCTTTCTGCCAACAAGGTCATGGCCACAGTATTTTGGGATGCACGCGGTATCATTCACATCGATTACCATGAAAAGGATAAAACGATCACCGGTGGGTATTACTCAGAGCTTTTGGATAAATTTGATACTGAATTGAAGAAAAAAAGCCCGGGTGAACACGTGTGCAGTCAGCAAAATTCTACATATTACGCTATGAACTGCTATCCCATATCCAGCATATGCTCCAGATTTGGTAAGAGATTAAGGTCGAATGAAGAGGTCATCTTGAAACAAATGCCTATTTTGAGAGTTTTGAGAAATCCTATTATTCGGAGGGAATAAAAAAATTGGAAATACGCTGGGCTAAGTGTATTTAGAGCTTAAAGGAGATCATGGTGAGAAATAAAAAACTTTTTGGCCAAAAAAAATATGTGTTATCCAAAAAGGCACTGACTTATCAAACCCTCGTACGTCACTGATGTTATTACTATATCACTTGTCATTTATTAAATTGTATCTGCCAAAATCAGTACGGACAATTTCACTACATGAACTGTTTTTTATAGCAAAAACGGCCGGGTGCACTGACCTTTACGTGTTTTTGTTTGACATCCAGGAGAAAGAGTTCATCCTTTCCCATCCGGTTCCAAACGGGCCGATTGAGAAGCTCCCTCATGACAGTTATACTCTCGGATGTTTGTCAGACGTTCGCGAGAGGTGGCGCAGTGAAAAAAACCCTGAGTTGGAATTTGGGTTTTTGCGGGATTCGAACCTTGACCCCTCGCTTAGTAGTCCAACACTCTAACCACTAAGCCACTGCGACCACAGTTTTATTAACTAAAAGTTTATAATAAATACTGATTTTTGGCTATGAATCAAAGTGGCCCTGATATGTATCAATGTACCCCGTGAGTGGGGCAGTTTGATACAAATTTCATTTTTTAATAAATAGCTATTAAATTGTTTTTTTTTAGATGAATTTAAAAGTACATTCGTCTAAAATAAGATAGTTAAAACGACATTGAACACAATCAATACTTTACTTTGTTATTATTGTCAATACGCTGCCTTTTTTTTAGTTCCAATGAAAATCGATCAACGTGCCCCATCTCCCCCTATGTTCGATTTTATTTTGTGTGGTTTTGCGATGACTGATACGTAATTAAAATTTAAACACGTGTAAATCATGTAATTAGTAATCACGAAAATGTATGGTAAATCATGTAGAACATGGTAGAAGTCACTGTTGCTATTACTACAACACTTGACATTTACTAATTTTTATTTGTCAAATCGTACTTTAACACTAACGGCATAGCATATTTTCTAAATAAAGTCAAAATCATGGTTATTGTGTTTTATTTTATTGAAGTTCTATTCCCAGAAAAAAAATAAAGCACTGCTTATTTCGAAAAAGTACGTTTTTTTTCTATATTCATCAGTACTCTCGCCATAAAAGGTAAGTGGTAGCTCTGGCTACGATTCACTTTTTATCTGAACACACCCAAATCCCAAATGAAAAGTGACAGCGCGCGAAATAAATGTAAACAAAACCAAACAATTTTCTGGGATTGCTCTGTTGCGGATTCGACCTGTGGCAGCCGATTGGGAAGGTTGCGGTTCTCAGAAAGCACCGAAAGTGTACAACGTGGTGAATTTTGTTCCGGAATTTTCCAAGTAAAAGTAACGGTCATTTTTATAATTTATATCTAATAAAGAGATATTTAAAGTGCGCATTAGAAAATTTTACTTATCATTGTGAAAGTGTTTATCCTAGCTGTGCTGGGGGTGCACGTACAATTCCGGGTCAATTCCTGGTATTAATGTGTCACTCCCCGTGTTAATTTTCCTCGCGTACAAATTCATTTTTTCCCTCGCCTGCCATGAGCAAGAACAAATACAAAAGAAGTGGTTCAACCCTCACCACAATTAATAAGGATTTATTAAAAAAAAAACATTTTTCCGATGTTCAAGCAATTCAAAAGAAAGTGCCGTTAAGTGAAAATAACTGTAGTGCAACTGGTGATTTGTCGCAACAGACGCCTGTACCTCAGACTCATGTTGCTGCACAACATATATTAGCAACCAACGGAAGTGACAAACAACTTTGCATGGCAACTCGCAGCAATAATGTGTTAGACTCCTCGGAGGATGAGCAGTTTCAACATCTACCAGCAACTTCTTCAAGGGCACTAGCCGGTAGCCCTAATGCTATCAATGCGGCTGTCAACCTTCTCAACTTTAAATCTTCAATCAATGATGACGAAAATGATATGGACTCCAATACTAGTTGGACCTTTTCTAGTAAAAATTCAGCCCGGCGTGGATCGTCTCATGCCAACCCAGGTGATTCATCCGATAATAATCGGTTCCATCCTCTAAGGGACTTAACCTTTCATTCAAGGGATGAAGCAACGCAAGGTAACAACAACCATATTTATAAGAACAATAATCCAATTAATGTAGAAAACGTGCCTTTAGTTGGTAAAATTAAGTATTGCCCTCCAATCATCTTATTCAAAACTAACATTAGAAAATTAATAGAAGATTTAAATTGTAAAACACCTCATTTAAAATTTAGGGTGGTAAACTCCAACAAAAACAAATCGAAACTGTATGTGGATGACCCTAAGGTTCATACCCATCTCATTGAATTGCTGAGGGAGGCTGGGGACATTGAGGCCCACTCATTTACTCCGGATGAAAATAAATCCGTCAATTTAATCCTCAGGGGTCTCACCACAGATTTTAATGTGGAGGAGGTAAAGGATGAGTTGGAGCGACTGGTCCCCGATACTGTGGAGTCTGTAAGCGTTTTTGAAACCATCAGATCCAAAAGGGATCAAATTAAGTTTGACCTCTTTTTAATAAGAATCCTGAACGGAAAATCTTCTGAATGTCTTACCAAAATCAGAAGTATGTTTCATACCCGAATCTCATGGGAAAAACCCCATGGTAATAAAGGCCCACGACAATGTCGGAGGTGTCAGGCTTTCGGCCACATTGCAAAGAATTGTGCCAGAAGGTACAGATGCGTCAAATGTAACATTCCACATAACCCTGGCGAATGCAAAGTAAGCAGAAGCGAGGACTCCGTCGCGTACTGCATAAATTGTGACTCTACTGGTCACCCGGCAAACTTCAGAGGTTGCCCACACTACAAAAAATACATGGATCGTAGAAAGGATCTAATTAGTCAGGCATCTCAAAAAAAAGAGGCTAGAATTAACAATGTTCTTAGCCAAGTAAGCCAAGTAAGCCAAGTAAGCCAAGTTAACCGCGTCTCCCCTAACATCTCATTTTCTAGTCACTTCAAGCAACCGTCCTCAAGCAAACCGAATCTCCAATCTTCAAACGGAGTTTTCTCGGACTTTCTTAACCTCTCGCAAAGCCTCTTTGGCTCTGATGTCACTACCTTACTTGCCAAGGTGAAAAAGTTTATGAATAACTTAAACAATTTTGGCTCTCTGGAGCAGAAGCGTCTGGCGTACCTAACGTTGCTAGACGAAGTTGTTATTGCAAACCCATAATGATAATCAAAACCATGTCTTTCAACGTTGCGTCATTAGTCGACCATAGTCGACGAATTGAGCTATCTAAAATACTCACCCATAACAACATTACTTGTGCTTTCGTTCAAGAAACTCACTTGAGGGATCGTCATAAGGTCGTTATTGATAACTATAAAATCTTGTGTAACAACTTAAATCAAGGTGTTGCAGTTTTAATACGTTCAAACATAAAATACAAAATAGTGGATTCCTCCAATTTTTCTATTCCTACTGCCCTGATCTCCGTCGACTTTTTAGTCGATGGTATTACCAAGTCTTTTCTCTTCGGTTCGGTGTATGTTGAGTCTAACTTATCTCCATCCATTTTACTAAATGAACTCTGCAAAATAGAAGCATTAGCCAACTCGTTCCATGGCGCGGTAATCGGTGGCGACTTCAATGCCAAAAACCCATGCTGGGGGGATTCAGTGCATAACCCGAATGGGCGAACTGTGCAAAACTGGCTTAATATTGGCAGCACCAACCTTTGTAAACTCACACCTTTAATTCCAACCTTTGTGAATGGCCCTTCGTTTCTTGACCATTTTTTCGTATCTAACCACTTACTACCCAAGTAGCATTCGAATACACATTTTAAGCCTGGCGACGTTCTGGTGTCAATTCGTGATCCCATTTAGGAACCTATGTTTCGAAACAACTAAGTAACAGTTCCTTTTATGCTTCGGAAGTGGCGCAACGCAAAGTAGGAATTGTTTTTGACGCAAATCCTATGTACCATCTTTGGACACACAATTTCAGACGCACTTACCTCGCTGTTACGTTTGCACTCCTCACGCAATAACGTAACAGTGTGAATAAAGTGTGTAGCCATAGCAATTGTCAACACAAAATTGGGAAAAATGCCTTATTAATATTTATTTATATTTTTGTGTATATATACCATATAATGTGTGATGTTATGATATGCCATTCATTTTGTATTACCAAAATAATATTCTGACTGCATCAAACATTTCATAATTAAACGGAAAACAGATACTAAAATTTTATGGGGAACATCATTTTGCCTTGAAATGTTACTAATGTACTTCGAAAAAAGTCGTTCCCCTTACAAAATATACTATATTTAATAAAAAATCTGTTTTATAATTATTTATGCTATTTTAAATGCTGATAAGGAGCATTATAAAATCAGTATAAAATAAATCTGCGATGTCTATATAGACATAATAGCAACATTTGAATCCAAATAATTACACCATATACACCAAAACTCTAAATTTTAAAGTTCTTATTTCCCACATGCATTTTTTTTCTTCAAATACAAAATGGATACCTAACAAATTCCTATTTGGGAATAGTGATGGAAAAGCGGATACAATTGTACCTTTTGTATTCAATCTAAACCAATCGAAAAAGTTACAATTTACCAAACATGTTTTTGCTTCAAGAGTTACGCATTTACAATCCTTCTTTAAAAGATACAATGAAATACATCAACTTAAACTACATGCAAAACATTATTTGCATTGCGTTTGTGGAAGACCTCCGGGGAAGAATAAATTTCGAAGAAAAAGTGTTTATTTGCATAAATATTCTTCGCCAAACTATGTTATTTCAGGAAACATTTCATTTCTAATACCTAAATAGGTACTACTTTTTCTCCTAATCTAATTGATGGCGTTAATAATAAGTAAGTAAGTAAGTTCATTAAATCATGACCTTAGTAAATATGTAGTAAAAAAGTTTGTGGGCATATTGTAACTATAATATTCATATGTATAATTTTCCAAACGAAAAAGTTACACTTCAGCCCTAAAAGTTACAATTTCAATCAAAAGTACAATCAGCAAAGTTTATTTTCATCACTGTTTGGGAATAGTCTTCCCAATAGGGAATCGCGTTTAATTTGTGTTGACAAGAAGTTCCTATTTAGCAATATGTTCTTATTTGCGAGCTAGTGTTTCTTGCTAGGAATTGTGGCTATTATGCGTGCTAAAATCTTCCCAATTTGGGATTCGCGTTTAATTTGTGTTGAAAAGGAATTCCTATTTAGGAATTTGTTCTTATTTGCGGGGAAAAAGCAAAACGTCAAAAAGTGTTCAGTATGACAACTGATGCTTTTTTGTTGATTTTCGTTCTACTCTCCGTAAAGTCTGCTTATCTCTACGCACCTTCCAAAATGTTAGTTATAAAGATTTTTCGAACTCAAGCAACGTTGCTTTAGTTTTAGTGCTGCGTAAGTTAAACGCGAAAATTTGGGTTCAGAGCCTGCGTAGAGCTTTCGTAAATTGTTTTCGCATCAAATGTCACTTGGTCGTGGTCGGATTGGATTGTAAACAAAACCAAAAAGTGAAATTAGTTTTTGTTTGTTCGCATGTTGTGCGGATTTCTGCCAAATGAATTTAGTTTGCATAAATGCAATTATAAAATGTAAATTATGTTTAATAGATAATAGATAAAAATATATAAAATAATTGTGCGTTTGTGATCATTATTTTCTCTACTTCAGTTTTGTTGTTGTGGGGAATGTCTTAGGATGTGTGTGAATACTGTATAGGAATTGTGTGCACTAATCCACATCTGCACACATTTTTCACGCTGCGGAGAAAATGTTTCATTGAAGAAACAATTTTGACACAATAACGTACCAGTGTGGACATAAAATTCCTACATAGTAATATTCCTAAATTGGAAATGTTACCTAGCGTGTGTCAAAAATGTTACTTGTTGGGAATATTTTCTGGTAACAAAACCGTCTTAACGACGTCGCTCATGACACATGACACATGAAGTCGCAAAATGCTCCTTGGGTAGACGCACTCACGCCCAACTTCTCATTGGTCACTCTACCCACATTTTCGGACCACCTACCTCTTGTCCTTACTCTTAATATTAGTAATGCTCAAGTTGTTCTTAATGAACCTATCGCTTTTAGATCCTTCAAAAATACTAACTGGCTTAAGTTCCAAAATGACTTAGACTGTGCTTTAAATGATAACTTTCCATCAGCAAGGATTAACCTTTCGAATCACGAGATCGACTCTTACATTGACGAGTTTGTTGTGTGCACTCACAGAGCCGTTGAGTTGAACACTGTAGACATCACCCCCTCCACAAAAAAATATAAAGACCTTCCATTCGACATCAATAGGCTTTTTTCAGTCAAACACGCGTGGCAAAAAAAACTTAATAAAATCTATAAAGCATTTCTCAATAGAAATAACCCAATTTACATTGAATTGTCAAAACAAATTTCTCTACTCAAAAAGATAATAAAGGATAAAGTTTCAATCTGGCTTAACCAGAAACTCCAGCAAACGCTATCCACTATAAAGCCGGGTCCTCAGGCTTATAAGCACATCAAAAGAATTATGGGTCGAAGGAACAATTCTTCATGTGAGAAACTTCTTGTAGACGGAATTACCATATGTGATGACCATGGAAAAGCCAATACATTTGGAAAATTTTATGAGAAAATCTATAGCAAAAAAAATCCAGACTTCGACCCTCTCCTCCAAATGAGAGTGCATTCGATAGTCAACTTTTTAGAAGAAAATCTACCAGCCAGAATATTCAACTTCGACTCGGATAATACGTCCCTTTGCCCTATTGACAAAGGAAAGTTCACATCAGCTTCTGAGGTCTCATCCATTTTGACTTTGATCAATAACAAAAAATCCTTTGGCTGCGATAAAATCTCCAACTATACTATCAAAAAATTCTCTGAGAACGCCATCAACTTCTTAGTTGTAATTTTCAATAATTGCTTGAACAACATGTACTTCCCAAATAATTGGAAGAAAGCCAGAATTATTCCCATAGCAAAAAAAAACAGTAGTCTAGATGTAGGTGATTATCGGCCAATCTCAATGCTCTCAAACCTGGGGAAAATCTTTGAAAGAGTTATTTCCACAAAAATGGACATATTTATTGAAGACCATCCTGGTCTCATACCTAATCATCAGTTTGGTTTCAAGAGACAGCACTCCACGACACACGCTCTTCTGAAGCTTCACAATGACATCACTTTAAACCTACGCAAAAAAAAATGTACTGTCCTTTGTTCTCTCGACGTCGAAAAAGCTTTTGATAGTGTGTGGAGCAGGGGCTTGCTCTACAAGATTGCTTTAAAAAACTTTCCCACTGAAATCTTTGGGATCCTTTCTGGCTTTCTTTCCACAAGAAAGGGTTTTGTGCAAATACAAAATACTGAATCAAGCCACTTCGAAATACTATCGGGAGTTCCTCAAGGCTCGATTCTTGGCCCTAAACTTTTTAATATCTTCTTATCAGACTTTCCTCATGAACATCACATCAACAACACCCTGATTTCCAAAGCAATCCTGTATGCTGATGACACAATGATATTAGCTCACTCACGTCAACCTTCTTTGGCCCGAAATTACATTAACCAACATCTAAACGTGATTAACACATTCTATAAAACTTGGGGTATTAAAATAAACTTTCAAAAATCTGGCTGTATTTGTATCCGAAATGCCGCTGGTAAGGGTCCCAGGGGAGTATGCTTGGAAAGCAGACGCTTGACGCTAAAAATAGACAATACCAACATCCCGTTCAAGAACACTATCAAATATCTTGGCATTAACTTTGACGTATTACTCAAATTCAATCATCATGCTAGGAATAATTTGATCAAAGCCAAAAAAACCGCTAACATACTAACACCTTTCCTAAGACATTCACAACTTAACTCCAATACAAAGCTTCTGTTTTATAAAACATTTGTTCGCCCTATACTCCTATACGCTTTTCCCTGTTGGTTCACTATCTCACCAACCGTGGCAAAGGAGTTAGAAATCTTAGAGAGAAAGATACTAAGGCTTTGTATTAATGCCCATTACCAATCTAGACAAAAAAAATTCTCCAATAGCTACATATATAACAAAGCAAAAGTCATGCCACTAATGAAATACGCTCTGACACTCATGGATAAAACCATTCGCAACATGAGCTCCAACCCCAACACCCTCATCAAAGAACTATACGATTTCCAACCCAACATTCTATGGGAAAACTCTAACTATCTTTCCCCTATTAACATAGTATCTGACAGCCTTGATAATATTCTGGCTGGCTCTGAAGAACAGCCGCTCCTTCCCATCTTCTACCAGAAGACCCTCCCGAACCAGAACCGTGGCTAACCCCTCAATGTCACCCACCCTCCCCCGTTACGTGATTAACAACAACAATACCATCTCCTGCTTCTTTAAGCATCACCACAGACCGTGGTTTGAATCAACCAACACCATCCCCATCTATTTGGTGATGGCAGCGGTTGCCCAGACCTTAGTCGTTTACCACCCTAACCCTGAAACGTTACTTAAATAACTATCGCCATATTTCCAAACAAACAATGTTATTCTCAAATAAAAAAAAAAAAACATTATCACATAAACTGTAAAGATACATCATCTATTTATTCATTACCTTTGTAAACCCAGAGGTACCTATAACATGTAATATAACATAATCAAAATACTTATGTACACTCTGGATAAAAAAAAAAAAAAAAAAAAATTAATACTATGTAAATTATCTATCACCTAACTCCAAACACTTTCCTATTACATATCTACACCACATTACACTTCATATCATTAGTTTAAACAACATCATCCAAGGCAAGGCTGATCTCATTTTTATTACGCATATCATATCAACCAACAAATTTCATTTTCCACAATCTTTTTTTTACAAATCGTTGATACACAACTGCAACATGTTGCTAAAAATCAAAATTAAATGTTGTTATAGAACTCTCCTCTAACCGTATCAACAAAAAAAAAAAAAAAAAAAAACACAAATGAAAATGTATATATACACACACCAAACGTACAAACGCCATACGATGTACCTGAAGAAAAAGACAACACACCGAAAACCGCATAGCGGTCGTCAGTGTGCTGTCTCTTCCACCCTAGTTTTTAAGTTAGGTTAAGTATTTATCTCGCTTACTCGACACTACGTCAAACAAATAGTTAAACGACTCCCCTGAGCAAGAGCCTTCATTATCACATAAAAGAAAATATCTCCTTCTCACTCATCTTCACAAAATAAAAAAGAAAATGCTATGTAGCAACTGTCATTCTAGAAAGAGAAATCATAGGGCAATACATTATAGCCTTAAGTTTATATAGTTTGTAAGAAAGAGAAAATGTAAATACCAATGTACAAAAAAAAAAAAAAAAAAGTCTCAATAAAGATATCTGAATCTATCTGAATCTATCTGAATCTGCTCTGTTGCGAATGGGATACCTACAGATTTTCATGGGCGCGTATTACAGCGAACTAACTAATTTTGTGCTACGCCACGGCAATACGTTTGTGTTTTTTTTTTTTTTTTTTTTCAAGGGATGTTCGTTACCTCGCTGCGAATGCGATAGGGATTGGATTTATGAACAATTCAATAGTTATTAGAAACTGAACTCTAGGTTAATAAGATTGAATGCATCAAGGAGATAATTATAAAATTTAATATGGAACTCTTTGAAGAGATGTTGACAAGAATAAGGCAGACACGAGATCATTATTCCAAGCTCACATTTTAAAAACGCCCGTCACAGGTGTGTGCCAATTTTGAAGAACTGGCGTGAAATCACGATAGCGCCTTTGGATTTTTATCGGCAATAAGAAGCTATTTCGGAGGTCTTTCCGTTTCGACGGTAGGTACCTAGTCGTCTTGAAAGTTGGTGTGTTCTTGTTCGCTAGTGCTCATGTTCGCGCAAGGTGGTGTGCCATGGCGCAATCTCAAAAAAGAAATGCTCCGATAACTTTTGACTCCCACCAAAGCGGATTTAATCTTCCGTCAGCTTTATTTTTAAGCATGCAACAGTTGGGTTTATTAGAACCCGGTAAGCCCCACTTGCTTATGTGGAAACTTCGAAAGTAATCTCAATCCCAACCGACGACAATTTCAGTTTTCAAAGCTTACCTTCCTGGACACACGAAATCCTTTCGCTGGTTCACAATTCAACACATAATACTCGAAACTTTTCGCAGCAATTTCTCATTTTTATTAACCAATTCATTTCCTTTGTTTTAATTATTATATTCGCTTAATGTAATTAGGTAAAGTTTATTAACTACATACACTATTTCCAATTGGTATAATGGTTCTCCATTTTACAATAAAAAAATGTGTCATCCTTAAATTTGATTCCACTTTTTGTTTGTTCTCTTTTTCTTTTTGATGAAATTTCGCTTTTATTTATTTATCATTTTACACATAAGCACACATATCATAATTCGGCTGTTAAAAAAACGTAACGGTCAAAGTAACAAAAGATTTGAAGGAGGTTTGTATTTCTTTAACAACCTGGACACACTTTCCACAACAGTTCTGTTCCTCGAAATGGATCACATCAGAGAATAAAGGCTGGTACCAGAGATGAATGATTAAAAGAGATGGATATCTTTCGTACGTCTATCCCCCCAAAACCCATTTGTTTACATTGTTGTTTTTGTAATTTCAATCCCCGTCTGTGAATACGTGTGACCAACAAAAAAGAATGTTGCTAATGGCCGACCGCGAAATATTTTGCTTTTAGGAGCATTGCGGTGTTTAATTGTTTTGTGTTTTATGTTATACTTGTTTGGTTTTTTTGGAGGTTTTAATTGAATTGAAAAACATAGTTAAATACACAACAGAGGATACTGAATTCTTGCATTAAAGTCCAATTCATGAACTCACATATACTATAATAGAAATGAGCAAGTGTGTGTGACTTCATGAATTTTTCTGGAATACAGCTTGTAGGCAGCCGCATTTCCACTGGAAAGTTATATATCTCTGTATTCCATTATCTTTGGCTGGTACGCTGATCGAGTGAAGTGAAATTTTCACTCCTCTCCAAAAAGTTCTGTGAAATAGAGAGTGCAATATTTTGTTGGAGATTTTAGTTGGAGAAATTTCTGCAGGGTGACTTGGCTCAAAAAAAAATTTGTTTTGTGGCAGTTTAAGAAAACAGCTGGAAGAAACAAATTGGAAACTTCACTTTTTGTGAATCATGTGATACCTACAGTAAAATGTATTGACCTATTGGAAGACATTCATCCGCGATCGACCACAATAACAATAAGTTATTGCCATAAAACCAAATTCTGCAACCAGTATGGACCTACGGGCACCAGTTGTGGCTATGACCGCTCCAAACGTATTTCTAAAAAATTAAGGTCTTTCAAAAATATTACAAAGGAAGAAAGTCATATTCAATTCACAACGCTGATCTAGATATTGAATCAGTATATAGAAAGAAGTCGAACAAGTTCCTTAAATGCCCAACGCTTCTCAACCACGTTAGCTTAGAAACAACCGAATTATTAAATACAGGCAGTGTAATCAGGAGATTAAGGCGGATAAAACATGCGTTGATCTATAAAAACTAGCTAAGTCAGTATATTTTCTAACAAAAAAGTTCAGATATTCTACAAACGATTGATCTTTCGATTAGTCGAACGGCTAGGCGCAATAACTGTCGGTTGTCAAAAGTCAGTGCCCTAGGTGTTTTAGGTCGGCTGAAAGGTCTTTCGATGATTTTCCCTTCCAGCGAACCTCCAAACACACAAAAAAAAATGTTTCGTATTTTGTTCATGGCAATTTCAACAGTTTTCAATTTGGCAAATAATGTCCGATTAATAAAATAAAAAGGACAGTCGTCAAATTTAAACAATTAACAGTGCAGGGAAATTATACATATTTTTAAAGATCATCTGCTGGTATTGCTTGAACAAAACTGGGTAGAAAAATATTCTTGAGGCACCCTGCTTATGGAAAAGGCCATCCGTGCACGAACTATTTGTACACCTAACATTATCGCACTATATTCAATGAAAAAACAATTTTGCAAGTGCGAAAAACTTATTATCCTCTTAAAGAAACATCTAAAATTCCAATAAATTTCTAAACCACTTCCTACAAATCATTTTTCACGCTGAAATGTCAAAAAATTAATGCGACGGACAATAAAAACCAAGTGAAATAGCTGCGGAGAGATTTTAGTATCGCCACCTACGACTCAGTTTTGGAAGCGATATTTTCCACTCGAACTGCGTACCGCCTAGTGAAATTTTCATTTGGAAAATTCATTTTGACATTTCGCTGTGAAAAATTTGTATGAAAAATTGGATTTCACTTGAACTGCGTACTAGCCTTAAACAAAGAATTTACTTTCGTGTTGCGATAAATCACAGCAATATCAAACGGTTTTTATATTTGAATAGACTTTGTAGACAAATAACTAACTTCTGTAAGCCTTTCTTTGTCTCTTTCTTGTACACATCTCTCACTCGCACTCTGGTGATTTTACAGCAACTGACTCTGTAAATAAACTCTCATGAGAGGTGACAGGGCACGAAAAGAAATTGCAAGCAACAAAATAATCATGCAGAGAATGGATCCCGATTCCGATAGCTGCTATTTCTCCTTCGTACCTGTTGTCAGTATTTCTGCGACGATGGCGACTCTTTTGACTTATTCGTAAAGATAATGGAATACAGGGGCCCTACTATGAAACTCGATTCTACTATTGGTTCTATTCGAAAGATATTTCCGATTCTACTTTTAAATGGTACTCTCTATGAAAGTAGAATCGAATGCCGGTAATGTCAAACTATTTGCCAACAAATTTGCGATTTTCGAACGATTCTCGCGTTATGTTTGACATAACCCGAACGAGTCTCGCATTTTGTTTGGAATATCCCAAAAAATGTATCGTCAAACAATCAAACTATAATAAATAAACGTGGGCAGTGTCGCAAATCGCAATTTGGTTGGAAATCCGGATAAATCTAGCATAATGGAGCTAAGCGAAAAAAGGTTTTTCTGTTGAGAATTTACAAAGGCATTTTAAATCCAATAAAATAACTTTATTTCAGCTTTGTTAAAAACTACTGTCCTTCGAAAGATGCCTTTATGTATTTGTTGAATAATATTTTTAACAGAACCGGACAAGTTAATTTTATTTTTTCTCAACATGTCTTTGGTATAGGTATGTGCCTACTTTAAATCAGCCCAAACCTAATGAAATAAAAACAAAATAAAAGAATTTGTCAGTGTTGAAACTTTTGTTACATTTTTCCATCCCGCTGCACCGTGGACATTCAGCATTCAAATCTTTGGCCAAATTAGTCCACATATTTTGAATGAAAATCAATAACAGAAATGATTCCCTGGTACAAAAAAAAAAAAAAAAACAAACGTTATACATACATGTTACTACGTTTATGAAATGTTCATGAGTTGTTAATTTATTACTTTTATTTACTTACATTCTGAAAAAAAAAACTTATTAAACCGATCTTCTCGCAAACACATTTGATGTAGAATGATTTATTTGCGAAATCGAACGAATTTGACATGGACTTTCGGAAAAGGTAGTACCAATTTTGTACCAAGAAAACAAAAATATGGTTGGCAGTACTAGAGATGCTCGATTTTCATTTCCATAACTTGCTTATGTGGTATTCGATTGGGCGCTCTCAGAGCACTTTTTTTGCTCTCAGGGCAATTTTTATGTTCGTTTGGTACAGGAAAAAGTAATCTTTTTCAGATTTCAGAGCACTTTTGCGAATCTAGATATTTTCTCAGATTTACCAATACAAGTGCGTTTGAGTTTGACAACTGATGGAGTTTGTTTACATTTTTAGTGAATTTTTTCTCCAGCTAAGAAAGGCAATGCATCGGGTGAATCTATTTGTGTAAATTATTTATGTATATATATTTAGAAATCAATCGGAACAGCTATTTCTAATGTTTTAATACAAAATTTAACTAGTGAATGGAAATCGCTTAGAAAAGTGTCGAAGACTACACATATTCAAATCGCACGAATATCAACACAAAAAAGAGCAAGAGCAATTTTTATGTTCGATTAGCCACACGAAATCTGGAATCTGAGAGCAAATCTGAAGAAGCCCAAACGAATACCACATTAAAGAATTACAGAGTAGCGATTTTGCGAATTCGAACAGTTTCACTTTAGAATCGAGTTTCATAGTAGGGCCCCTGGTTATGAGGTTGTCGCTTGTCGGTTGTAAATTCAACTGGAACGTGTTCGATTTACCTAAATGAGATTTGTCAGGAATAACGAACCGCTCGGAGCTCCTACTCGTTCATCTTTTTTAGTTCAGAGATGAGCACTGAACGGAGTTGGAGCTTGGAATACCAAGCCTGTTTTTTTTTTGTCTGTCAAATGTGATTGCAAGTATGCATGTGCAGTGCATGTGTAATTAGCTTTTTACTCAGCCTGCTCAGTCAATTTATTTTGAGCTCATAGAGCGCGCTCTGATCATGCTCTACACGAAAAAAGAAACACAAATTCGAGCTCTGATGTGTCTGAGCTAAAAAAGAAACACGAACTTTTTGTATAACAGTTCAGGTTGTGCTCTGAACTAAAAAAGAAAAGCGCGCATTGGGGACAACTGATCCATTAAGTCCAGCTCCTTCACAGCTATTCGATTTTATGTTTTTTTTTAACGAGGACTGACGGACACTTTTTAACTACAAAAATGAAGAAGAAACGAGTGCACAACAGAAATCAGAAGCAACTCTAAAGAATCGACCAATAACAAGAGATGACTTTGGAAGTTAATTTAGTTAAAAAACTCGCGACCTCTTCACGGGTCTCTGTCTGACGATAGCAGTCTTCCCCTTGGGTTCAAATGATTTTTTTAAATGCGCTCTTATTAATCTCCCGATATTCAATTTCTGTAATCGAGCTCACGTTGGCTTAAGTCTGGTTACTCCTTGAAGTGAATGCGAGCGGCCTTTTCCGGGCTCGTTTTTGTTCCCTGGCTTGGATTAAATAAGAAAACCAACAAAACTGGGACCGAACGACAGCAAACGTGATTGATTACACTTGACGGAATTTGTTTTTTGCAAGTAATATGCACTTTACCTCCGATTGAATACAAAAAAGCGACCTTTTCATTTGCTGATAGAACTTGTTGCGAAAAAATTAAAGGAAATTAAAAACTATACGAATTAAAATAAAATAAAATCAAAATTTTATTACTAAATATCACAATATACAACAACAAAAAAAAAACGGAGCAACGTTTCTTTTTCTTTTTTTTTCATTTCTCCAAAGTTCATCTTTTGTGTTCTCCTTAGTCTTGCGCAAGCTTCTTGCTTTTTGTTTGTTATTTGGCAAATTGCGCTACCTACCGAAAACATGACATTGCACCACCCAGCGGTTTTACTATTTACTGTACGTATTTTCATTCAAGAAAACAACAAATTAAATAGAAAACTAACTAAAAGATAGAACGTCCCGTTAAAAAACAAAGGAACAAAATCAATTAAATAAAAACCGGACTTAACCTATTACACAAACTACACATGCACTTGTAAATACGTAAAATTTCACTTGTAACCTTAGCTCTACTAGGATGACTTAACTAAGTCTAGATTTATGGATTTTGCTATTTAAATTGGAGCTGTATTTTTTGTTTTTGTTTAGCCATAGTAGACATTAATTTTTAAGCCTTTTTTTTGACAATGCATTCCTTTTTTGTTTTTTTGTTAATCCTATTTAATATTTGGATATATATAATATATGTGTTCTTTATATACTTTATTGCATAATTCGAATTAAAATTTTTGTTTAAAGCGAAAATGCGATTTGAATATATATTTTGTATTCTTATGCAGCTGCTTTTGTTTTCTTTAGTTTAAATATTTGTTGTTAAAATTATGTACTACGTTGGTTGGTGATTTTTTTCGTTTGTTTTGTTTTGTTTAAGATTAGATTTAGGTAGCTTTCAGCTATTTCAGTCAGTAACATCTTGATTAACTCCTCCTTCAGCCTCAGCAGCGGAGGACGATGATGAGCTTCTGTCATGGATTAACATTGATAGGGTCTCTAGGCTTCGCCGGACCTGAAAGTAAATAAGAAAAAGGGTGAGATGCGGTTTGATGGGATGGGTACTTTTACAAACAGCGCCAAGTTCCAAGCTCTACTGTCTACTGTGATTGACGTATTCTCTCGTATGACGCACCATCGAGCACTGTTCATTCATTTGGGAAATTCCCAAGCAATTACTTCGGTCTGAAACAACCACAACACCTCCAACAAGAAGTAAACCAAGCACCTTCATTAATCAAAGCACTCCAGCCGAATTTCATGATAACAATGTTATGAGTCTGAGATTCCCTTGTCCATAGGTATAAGTCACTGTTGTTTCAAAGCAGACTGTTCGCTTGGTAAGAATCATAAGCAAGTCATAGAAAACTAACCGCGTACAACTACAACTATGATAAGCGAACTGAATGAATATTCGCTCATTCAACCCAGGTGGTGTGTCGGGCCAAATTGTTTGAAGTAAAACACGAGTTTTATCATATCATAACAACAGACTGATTAGCGCCAACAGTTTGGGACGGAGTTGTTGCAGTATTTATATTCGAATTAGATAGACATCGCCAATTGCTATTGTGTTCATGAAGTGGCTGTCGGCGGTCCGACACACTTCGATCATGTTCATGGTATGTATTGAAGACATTTTCAAGTACGAAAAAGAAATGAAAGTTTTAAAGAAAGAGGAAAAGAAAGTATTGGCCAGAGGTTAGGAATTTCAATACTGTGTTGCTGCACAAGGTGTTGTGCTGTCATATCTTCGAAGTTCTTGCATTGAATAAGAACTGAGGAAGTTCAGTGAACGTCTAATTTGTCGCTTCATGAAAAACTCAATCGATGTATGTAAAGGCCTGTGCCTTTAAAAGAAGACTTTCCGAGAGTTATTGACAAATGGGCTTTGACACGGTCATATACACTGACGGATCTAAGATGAACTGTGGTGTGGGGGCCGGGGTCTACTCAGAATCACCGAATATATCAGAATCATACAGTTTGCCGGATTTTGCCAGCGTTTTCCAGGCTGAATTACTGGCTATCCGAGAAGCCTGCGCGCTTTTAGGGCATGACACAACGCACAAACAAAACATTGCTATCCTTATTGATAGCCAAGCCGCCATCAAAGCCATCAATTCGGCTACCATATCCTCCAAGCTGGTGCAGGAGTGCCGGAACGAACTTGCCCGCCTGGGTGAACGTTTCAGTGTCACACTTCTCTGGGTACCGGGGCATAGTGACATAATAGGCAGCTTGCCAGGCGGGGGTCAGCTCTACACGTCTCACACGCGGCAAGGGTCCATGTTCCTCTAGGAGTGGTAAAGGGACAAATTCATTCACATTTTCTGCAGAAAGCCAATCTCCAATGGAGGGGTTTGACCAACTGTGTCATATCAAGAAAGATATGGCCCACATACGACCAAAATAGAACAAGAAACCTGCTAAATAGAACCTGCCCAGATATTGCCAGAGTCACGGCAATAATCACGGGGCATTGGCCAATTGGCGACCATGCGGCCAAACTTGGGATCCCACACAACCCTCATTGCCGCAGCTGCGGAAATACAAACGAGAAAGAAACTCTCTGCCATTTCCTCTGCAAATGTCCGGCACTAGCAAGAGCCAGATTGCGGACACTGAACCAACCTTTTTTGACGACCTTAGCGATTTTTCGGGTAAAGGGATATTAGATATAATCCGTTTCCTCAACTCCACAGGTTGGATATAAGTATATAATGCATTACCTACACCCCTTTATAACCATCACAAACTAGGTCACAAGAGTCGTGGTAACAAAAAGGCACATCATAGTGCTACTTGGGTTCATTCAAAGATGGACCGCCACTTCTACCTACCTCTACCTACCTATTGACAAATGAAAAACAGTCTGCAGACCTTATAAATTGTATATAAATGAGACCGGAACAGGCGACGGGCGACTAATCAGATGCCTTTCCAAAAAAATGGTGCTTACTTACTTTACTTAACGGGCTCCCGACCCGTGGAGAGTCTCTGCCTGAGACACTGCAGCCTTCCATCCTCTACGATCCCGGGCACGCTGCTTCCAATTGTCCAGACCAAGCGCTCTGGCATCCGCGATGGCTTGGTCTTTGAAACGGAGGTTCGGTCTCTACCAACTCCTACTCTCACCTCCGCGTTGGTGACTACCGGGTGCCTAGCACCTCGACTGGAGATAGGGTATCCAACCCCTGTGGAAGGTCGTTGGTTTCAGCAGACGAGAGAGGGGGAAGGAGAGTGTCTTCTCACTTAGGCACTCCCTCCTGTTTCAGGCGGCAGCGGATGAATTCCCTAGACGGAATCAACGGTGGCGTCTACAGTTCCAGTTAGGTCGAACTACTAAGTGTTATCCCTATATGAGCTGCTTCAACTTACTTGGATACCAGGTCTATAGGGACTTCCAATACTGAGCCAGGGTGTTGGAAAGAGTTGGTGGCGGATGAGCCCTTTATGGGTCAACGGCAGCGCTCATATCCCAGAATGGGCTACTGACATCGGATTATCCGGCCCGCTGTCCTAGGGTTAAAACAAGGGCCTGGCCCTCCAGGTTGGGGGTTGTGCCGTCGGGGTAACTTCCCGACCACGGAAAAAACCACTAGTTATGAGAGAGACACAACCAGCCTCGGATAATGGTACTCCTCAAATGGCAACAAAAAAATGGTGCATGAAAGAATATTGTCCTAAGGCAACTATCCAACCACGAAGGAGATTATCGCAACTGCATCGGCCAGTATTGCCAAAAAGCCAAAATGTGTTGATTTCACGACGATCGCAACAATTCTGACTTTCTCTCATGTAACCTTGGAGAACTTTGCTTAAGGATTTGAGTCTACATCCTTCAAAGGTTGTATTGATTCGAGAACTAAAGCCAAACGATTACAGATGGCGTCGGGGGTTTTCCGATTGACCGCTTAAAGTGTTCTCTTTTTTTTTAGAGTAGGAAACCGACACGCTTCGTGGTTCAAATCAGAATCGTCGCCTTCAGCGTCACGAACAGGACGTTGTTGCTTGACTATTCCAGGCGGCAATACTTGGAGCATGAAATGGTCTCATATAGGAGGCAGGAGTTACATGCAGATGGAGGAGAAAACGTGTCTAGTATTTATGTTGAGATCAGACGGCGACCGGTTTCGAAATAATCGCTTTTGACTAAGGTAAGTTCTGTGAATCAAATGTTGGTAGGCACGTTGAGTATGATAGCGAAACATACCGATAAAGAAGTTCAGCAGGTTTCTGTTTCGATTCGCCCAAAGATTGGTTGTTCAAACGCGTGCACTTTTCTAATGAGTAGTCAATTTTGAAGGGTTCTCTATGTAGTAAAAAAATGGGCAGCACTTTTCACACCTTATCCGCAGACGTTTCCTCGTAGCTCCCAATAACATCCAACACGTTATTCACACACTCTTTGTCTGCCATAAGTCTGAATTACCCGTAAATCGAATAGATAAGCGTCACAATCGCTAAATTGTTTCCTGCCATATAGTTCAACAAATCCATATCGCAACAGGTGTCAATTCAACTAATATTCTAAGCCACACCCACTTAAAGATATGCCACATGACGTTATCTAATCAAATTCAAATCCACTCACCTTGGCAATTTGTTGTAAATTTGTATGCAATATATTCTGAGCTTCTTCAGTGCTTTTTGTCTGCAGCTCCTTCTGCCATCGGAGGGCTTCCGCAAAGATGTCTGCATCGTTTCCAGAGCCCTAAGCGAAAAACATTCATTCAAGTGTCAACGACGGGGTTCAATTTTTCACAAACTTACCCAATTAAATTCTACTGGTGACCGATATAAACTAGTTTTGGCCTCGATATCTAATATTCTATACAATAGGAATCCCGAGAATATAGCTAAGACGATTGACAGCACAACACCCAGGTAGACAATGTGGAATTCTGTGGGAAATTTCAATCGTACAATCGCGCTCTGTGAAAATGCTTTGAATGCAGCGGATGAGGACGACACCACTGTGTTAGGTGATGACGACGACGATGAAGATGACCCTTGACCCGTCACCACTGATGATGCCGACGAAGTGGATGTGAATGATGATGATGGACCAACAACGACATTGCCAACAACAATTGCCGCTGCTGGTATTGAAGCACTAGTAGTAGTATTAGAAGAAGCAGATTGCTGTTGTTGTTTACTTGCTGTGGGTGACGCTAAACTTGTGCTGAATGATGAAGCACTCGCTCCAACGGTGTTATTTTTGGCAATTAGAGGTTCTGCAATGGAAACATGAAGAAGTCTCTTAAAAAGTTAAGAGCTCGACAACTTACCTGAGTGACGTTTATCATATTGATCGCCCTTCCCGCCATCGGGATCGCCGGCCTTTTTCGACCGCCGCAGCAATGTCTGACTAGCATCCGATGCTGTCGTAGCCGTGGTAGTAGCTGTTCCCGCATCTATGGGTTGCGGTGGACTCTCATTGCCGCTGATCGAACAACTACTGTCATCCTCTATCGAGCATTCTTCGGATATTTCGACGTCGGGAAGGGCTTTCGGAATCAATTGGATGGGTGCTAGTGGCGAGCAGACGCTGCACATCAGCCGATAGGCAGACTCCCGGCTTATAAAGCTGCCGAAAACGTGGCGCTCATCAGCGGTGGCCACACCAACAGCGTTCGGGATGATTTTAGCAGTCTTCTCTTTGGATATTTTCGTAACCGACGATGTTGGAATGACGACCTGATGGAAAAGTACAGATTATGTCATGCATCTTATAGCTGGTGTTTATCGAACCCCTCACCTTTGTAACGTAACCGAAGACATTTGAGTAGAATGCAAAATGGTTGTCGGTTATGTATAAGTGGCCTTGCAACAGGATATCACTGACCAGTGCGCATGAAAAGTCTGCAAATACAAAAAACCAGTGTTAAGGTTGATTGAAAAAAAAAAAAAAACTGTTGTGATCGCCTTTCTTACAGTTGATAACTTTTTCATCTTTGGAGACTTGTGTGAAATGTCGATGGAATTTCTTCAGTCTCGAGCTGGATAGCTCTTTTCTCTTTTTCTCCTTTTCTGGAATCTCATTTTTCGCCACGATGGTGACCTTGGAGTGCGGACTTAGACTACGAAGATCGGCCGAGGATGGCGCTGAGGGTAACGGCGTGGAGCTGCTTTGCCGAAGTGATCTAAAAAAAAAGAATGGACACTAGGTTAGTCATAGTTGCCAATGAGTAACACTCTTCAAATAATAAACAAAATGATCTTGATGGCGAGCTTATAAGAAAAGCTCGAGTCATTGTTTCGTTGTCTTATTTATTGATTAATTGATGTGTCTTTTGAGTGTGGAGTACATTTTTTGCGAGCCTGGCATGTCATCGGGGGAATTTATGGTTGCAAATCTGGTAATAGGAGGTTATGAAAAATAAAACGAAAACATCAACGGATTTATGTCAGCAACCACTGACCACCAAAGAGTTAAATTTGTCGTTACGTCGTTTGGACGTTATAAATGTGAAATTCAATGGTTATTAATGCAGATAGGCCTACCAATTGCTTGGCGTTATCAAGTTTTACGACACCTACCGATAAGCGACGTTGGAATAAACGGACTTGACACTCGGCTGTTGCCGTCTTTTTCGCAAGTTTTACCTCTATTCATGGCGTAGGCGTTGTGTTCTATCGAAGTTATTAAAAATCAGTACTGCGTAACTTTCAAGTCTGATTATCATCAGCTGTTATTTCAATAGTCGTATCACCGGGGGCCTAATCAGGTAACCTTTCTGATGACCGCTATCGATACGATTCACTTTGATTTAAAGCAGGCTGTGGTCTTATAACATCTGTTTAAAGTTCCGTAAATCAAGTAAAATTGTCGCCAAACGGTGAGTGACAACACCTGAGGCCGAATCGTGTCATACGTGACTGAATTTGCTTTTGTTTTGTTCTGTCAATGATGTCAATATTATCCGTTGTACGGTGGTTGTATAGATATGTGAAAAATTGTGGCCATTTCGTGACATCAAAGGGACTGTTTATAATCGCAACAGCGCAGACATTTTGCACGATAATGCGTTCGAACACACAAAACAAATTTATCCAAACGTTGTTCCCTTCTACCCAACTTTTGCGTAAGGGAACGAAGTTTGACTAGAGTGTTCGAATGCATTTGTATAACTCGTTTCTATAAAATTCTGTCATATGCGGGCTTTAAACCGATAAACAGGTGATTATTATTACCAGATTAGTATTGGTGTGACCGGGGAGACATCATTTCCAGGTGGCTGTAAAATAGAACAGATTATGCAATTTACCCAATACTGAACAAGTATCGAAAATGCGGTCACATTGACAACGATAATGGATAAATTAATACAAAATGCTAAATGTCACTTCTGACATGTAAAATAATAGGTCTGTTCCTTTACTTTTAAATCTTACGAATTTTTACTCAACAAATTTCTTGGAGTAAGAAATTTGAAGGGCTGTCAAACAAACAATTAACAGCTGATTTGAAATTTCATGTCTTATTTGACATTCGATTGAATTTGTTTTGATTTCTTGCGTTTTATTAAAATGGTATCAACAGGTGGCAAAATAAATATTGAACGTTCTCCCCGAATATTCCATCGTATTGAAAATATTCTTTACCTACCACTGCAATTTATGGAATTATTTATCTGTCATTTTTCATAGTTTACTACAAAAGCGTTCCCTAACTTTTTCGTAAGTGTCTCTCTCTGTGAGAGAATTTATCCCCACCACTGCCATTTTAATTGTCTTTTCCATTCTTACTACAAAAGTAAGGGAACAGACCTAATGTTCAATTGAATGACAAAGTAGGGTGCGACGAGTGAAAATTGTTGCTTAAACACACTTCTTCTCGTGGTCATAAATTTATGTGGTAGGTATTCGATTGGGCACTCTCAGAGCACTTTTTTTGCTCTCAGAGCAATTTTTATGTTCGTTTGGTACAAGAAAAAGCAAGATATTTTCTCAGTTTTACCAATACAAGTGCGTTTGAGTTTGACAACTGGTGGAGTTTGTTTACATTTTTAGTGAATTTTTTCTCGAAATAAGAAAGGGTGAGTCAATTTTTGTAAATTATTTATGTATAAATATTTAGAAACCAATCGGGACAGATATTTGTAATGTTTAATACGAAATGTAACTAGTGAATGGAAATCGTTTAGAAAAGTGTCGAAGACTACACATATTCAAATCGCACGAATATCAACACAAAAAACAGCAAGTGACGTTTTTATGTTCGATTAGCCACACGAAATCTGGAATCTGAAAGCAAATCTAAAGAAGCCCAATCCCATTGTAATCCCATTATAATCCCATTGTCAGCATGTGTGTGGTTTGTCTGGGAAGCATTGTTCGATAAAGCCCGTTTCTTAGATTGCTACAATTATCAAGTCTCTACAAACAAACAAAATAGTCCACTATACGTTAAATATAGTCAAACGATCGCAAAGAATAATATTTATTTTTATACGGCGTTGATAAGAAGTTCTAAAGGGACTTTGTTTTTGCAGCTGATTAGTTCGATAGCTCTAGGTACAATTGAAAGGAAATCAATTTGAGAAGTGAAAACTTGCTTCGAAGTATAATTGCTCGAACTGTGGAACTTGTTTAACTCATTGCGAAGATGCTTAATTAACTTCAAAGCCTGCTTTAAGCCAAGTTATTTTGTCAAACATTATGAAACAAAAATAATCGGTGACAATTAAAATAGAGAGGCAGCTGCATATACCTATTGAACTGATAAACCGATTTTACTGATGGTATCTGCAAAATTCTTAACCCTACAAAATCAGGGAGGGAGCGTTCTATGTCCCGCCGTTTATCTCACAACAAAAATACTTGTCGAGGTCTACTCGGACAGAACTGCATCTATAAGTCTTGGAGTATGAGCAAGTCAAGCACTAATCAGGGCCTGCCAATGGCTTGGTTATGTTTTATAAAGCGTATTACAAGTAAAAAGGTATGTTATGTAAGTAAGGTTAAATTTGATCAATGGCTGTTTTAGAACTCAAAAGTTGAGTACAATTGAGTTGAGTAATACAATTATTCTCAATGTACAGCGATCAAATTAAATAAATAAATAAAATAAAACAACAGAAGGGCGGTTCGGGTATTTAAAGGGCAGAACCTCGGGCAGAAATCACTGTCAAATTTGTGAAATGTCAAGTTTGAAAGCAGGAAACAGCAACGCAAATATAAACTTTGACAACAGTAAAAACTTCCGCTAAAGAAGAATTAAATTGGGGACGTTCAACATCAGTTTTGATTGGCTTAGATCGGTCACATGAAAAGCTGTCTCAGTTGACGTTTATGGAGGGGTACCCGAAGAGAAATAAGTCAAGAAATTCGTGACCGAGCAGTCTAGGTTATGTGTTCAAAGTGCATCTAGTTTAGGCAACTCTAATAGAATTAGATTTTTTTAATGTGCCCGCTTAGCTGATGTGATGTTTTTGAGCTTTTATAACTGACAGTTTTGTCAGTTGGAGTTTATGGAGAAGTTGTGGACAAATATAGTGACGACTGAGGACTTCGTTGACATAGTAAAACTGAGAAAAGTATGACATTTATGTCTGTATGACCTTATATCAAATTTAATGTCGTTCTAGTGAAAGAACAGTGACAATTTGCCAGCATATCATGCAATATTACTTACTTACAGAAAATTCTTTCGTGTTAAGAATTGACCTGGAAATGTTATTTTTTCTGCAATGAAACATATATGAAACATAATTAGAGCACTTCTCGTTTTAATGTTTCCATATAGAAAGGGCAATAATTTTCTTTAACCGAAAACGTTATTACTTCTACTTTTAGAAACAATAATATGTAAGTGCGAAGGTATATTTCGGTAAAAAAAAATAGCAAGGTTAGCTGGACCGGTTGACAGTATTGTATAAAAATAAAACAATTCAAAACCAATTTCTATGTGGCCCCAAAAAGGAGCTTTAGCGCGTTAAACCACAAAACACAACTAATCTTTTATGGACACTTTTAACGAAGAGTATCCTCGGTTTAAAAGCTCTAAAACGAAGACAATCTCAAGAGATTTCCGTAAAACGATGCGTGACAAAATGTGACCCTGAGAAGATTCAGTACCTGTTCTCCGTACTTCATCAATGAAAGTGACTTTAAGTTGACATTACATGTATGATCCTAAGATTATGACTCAGTAGCTTTATCACTCCTCAGTGATTACGATTTCATTCACACCGCCGTCTCCGACATTCACAAAACGTTGGACAGAAATTACACCCGTGCCGTAACGTCATTATAATGCCTTGAAAAAGTTGTTTAGATTTTTTGTGAGCTTATCCGCAAAAAATTGACAAAAATAGGTTAAAAGTAATAATCAAATAAACCAACTTTGGGACAGAAAGATAGATCAATTTCCACAGTTGCGAATTGCCACCTAACAACCCAAGGGTCGCGGAATACGCTTTATAAATCCATTACAAACACAGCATTATATCCATCAATAAAGATCATCAAATCACCGGCTTCGTTTGTTGAGACTGCTAAAACACGAAACGTATATTTCACAGTAAATCCAATTGAGTAGCAAAGCAAACATATACATTTGCGGCAATTTTGACGTTCAATTTGGGTTTAAAAAAAAAAAAACTGATAGAAGTGATTAAATCAATTCAGAAAACCAGAAGAAGATTTCACATAGACTTTGTAGTATTATGAAGGAATTAGTACACTTTACGCGTCGCTCACTTTCAATCAGAAGTACTAAAAGATCGTTGCGATCTTTTCATTTCCTAAAACGCTAGTTGAACACTTAATTATGTTATAAGTGTAAGGCTGTGTCCATGATCTCATTTCGCACACTCTACTTACTCCATAGATCCAAGTTGTGACACATCCGAATCCGTTTCACTGTCGATGATATAATTCTCGTACACGTATCTTTCAAACTTCACCATATTATTTTCCGTTGGATAGAAAACGCTCTTGGCGCCCTCCACCAAATTCAAAAGTGAATCGTACACCATCACTTAAGACACAATACACGTTTGCCCTTTGAAAAGTTTTAAATGACAAGCGAGCATCAACAACCGAAACCGACACAATGCAATGACAACTTACAGTCAACTATTTGAGCGATGAATGATGTTGGATTGTGTTCTTCGCTTTATAGTATCTGCTGAATATCGCTGATAAATAAAGCAAAAGCTGTCGTCGTCGCACACACTGACTCTTGTGGACTTACAGCGTGCGTGGGGGTAGCTTTTATTTGCGATAACGCGAGTACGATATCAGAGAGGGAATACAAAAAGATATGCTTATTTTGTTCACAACGACAAAACCAAAACAACTACAGAATCGAACTTCGGCGAATGTGAACATATCGCAAATTTGGCGAGAAGAGAGACGTTGTCGGAACTCGGAAGGTTCCTCGCTGAGTGCTCTTCTCAAACCAAAAACAGGTGGGCTGTCTTGTTTAGACAACCAACGAAGTAGAAGTTATCAGAACTGATATCGGTATCTTTGTTTTTTTTTTTTTTTTTTTGTGGGAACATAGTCCCGATATGGATGACGATAATAAATGTACGAAATATTGGAGAAAATTTTGAAATTAAATACTGACAGTCACTTGGAGGCTAATGAGGTTTAGGTAAAAGTAGCCAAGAACTTGACAGTGAAAGATGATTTCATCCTGATTTCTAGGAAAACAATTCGACTAGTAAAAGAAACGGCTAAGATGACGTCAATTAAGGCCCATTTTATTCACTCGAATAAGTTGAACACAACTTGGGGATTTTTATCCGAAAAAGTTGAACACAACTTGGGGAGTTTTCCATATAAAAAAAAAATCGAGTGAATAAAATGGGCCTAAATCTAACAAAAATTCCGCTCGTTACAAATTGTTCTTCTTTTAGTAACTTCTTTGACTGAAACAAGACGACATTTAAGTTAGAAGGAGAAAAATAGAACCATATGAAGGATATGGGGAATTGGTAAAGAGAAAGGATGTATTCATTACAGTTTAGTATCTCGATCGAGAAGGATCGTATTTTCCATAATAAATATTTAAGTTTAAATAAAGTATTTGGGTTATTTCTTGGATTGCGTATTACTTTATTGACTTTGAAAATCAAATAAATTTAAATACTGTAAAAGAAACTCTTTTTAAGTGCTGCAAAGTTTTTTTTTTTATATATTATATTTGTAGTGAGCATTTTGAAATAACTGTGAAACGCAAAATACCCTTGAGTGACACGTAGTCAGAATTTATACGATGCGATATTGTTGGGAACTAAGCGGTAAAGGGAATGAGAAGTGCGGAGGGTAGCCAAAGGCGGATGGTTCGCGAATTCTCATCCGATTCTTGTATCCTTTTTTTGGCCTCATTTGTATTTTCTGTGTTTGCTTTATTCCTCATCTGTACTTGTTTTCCTATTAACAGCGTGCCCAAAAGATAATTTAGAAGGGTCGTACGACAAAGCACGCAGCGTATAAATCCTGACATGTTTCTTTGTTATAGTCAAACTTAAGTAAGCTTTCATCGTTTCTTTTCATTGATCTGCGAGAAACTGATCCTTTGCTATAAGGGCTCAAGGATTTTTCCTTCTACTGTAGTCCTCCAAGTCACAAAGTTGTTTGCAACTGGTAGGTACTGGTACGCACTTGATGAACGCGTTCTTCTGGATCTAGATCAACAGATCGGAAACGTCGTTACAACTTGTAGTAAAGTAGAAAGACAGGGATTTGATTGGTTTTAAGATGTCATCCGTTAGTAGATTGGAATTGGAAGGAGACAGAACTAGAATGTACTAGATCTGAATTTCTACAGGGTTTTTAACACAGCAAATTGGCGGTACATCGAAGTGTGACCATATATAGTGCATGTTTTTCCTCAGAAGCATGCTCTTGGTTTACGAAACCGAAAGAAACAATTCTACAAAAAAAAAGAAGAAACAAATCAACTGGTTGTGACTTGTAACAAGCTGTGCCTACACGAATACGAAACTGTTGCGTTGACCATTCCTCTTTGTTCACTTAGAAACCCCCTGTACAATTTCCAGGAAAATATTATATTTGTGACTTGTGTAAGTTTGATTGCTACTTGTCACAAGGAAATTTTGCTGATAGCCACTTCATCATAGATATTAATATGTTTGTTTTGACAAAGTCAATGTGAATCGAAACTGAATTTCAATGAATACCAAATGATCCAAAAGTAGGACCACAATCCAGTATCGTGACGTTTATCGTGGAAGGTTTTGTGAAAACCAGATGATCATAAACAAAACCTTGATTACCAATCGAATGCACATAGAAAACGTCAAAAAACACATTTAAAAAACACCCAGGGGTCTACAAACAATAGACGGAACTGTCACAGATTATAATAAATTTTCGCTTCCCTGCCGTTTATCAAAGCAACAGCATCAAGATCAAAGTTTCATACAAATTATTACACGATTCTTAGAATTTAAAGTAGGAAGCTGTCAAGTGGCACGTATGCAGTGTAGGTACTCAGCGGACATTTTATTTGTATTACCAAAGACAAAGATAATTGCAGTAAGCGACTAATATTTCATCTCGTTTTCGAAGTCGGCGTCAGTGACTTATTTAATAAAAACAATTTAAAATGGCAGTGAACAAATAGCAAAAGAAACAAAATTGGGAATACGAAAACAATCGAAACCGAAACTGTTCAGCGATCAGTGAAGAGTCAAAAATTTGGTTCCATTTCAAACACGAGAACATAACCTTGATAGCTGGCACTTGAAAATATTTCACAAATACCTATATAGATGTTTAGCATTTTTTGCAACATTATTAAACTGATTAAGTACAAGATTTTCAATGTGAATAGTACACAAAAATTCACAAAGTCTGGGTAAAAGTTATCAACTAACAACTGGTTGTTCTTTTTTGTATGATAACTGATGTCTGTAAGCTGAGTAATTTATGCACAATTGTTTTAATACGAGGGGAAGAGTTCATCCAAATAACAACTAACATTGACAGGATGATAAAGCACTGAACTCTTGCTACTCTTTGATCTCTCGATCAAATGAACACGGCCAGTGTTTTTATAATAAATATGGGGAGCTGGAATGATGCTGGAATACGGTGTTGACTAAACGACTTTTCGACTTTGAAAATCATAACGAACAAGTTAACTTACTCAGCTGATTCGACTCGTGACGTTTTTGAATCACTTTCCTGGTCCGTAAAGTAATCGTCAAACAAATATGTCTCGAAGCGGCCTGAATTCCGTTCCGACAACGTTGTGTCGTAAGCCATATTCAATTTTCAACACTAAGAACTAAAATAAAAAAAAAAAAAATTCTTAAAACCCCGCATGGATAGCAATAGCAACCAACCGACACGTTCGCAATGAGAAGGTGAACTGTCAAGATGGCTGGGTTGCGGTTTTCCTAATATTATCGTCAGGAAGTAGTGATTGTACAATGTACACACACGAAAGTTTAATGGCGATAACAAAAATTGTTATATGTCAAAACGGCACCAGCCTCGACGATGGAGTGATACAGCGTGCCATTATGTGTGTGTGCCACCATATAAAGACCAATGTCTTCACTCAATTATATACTTTAGTTCTTAAGTTACTTGCGAATTATTTTTCCTATTTTTATGTATGAACTTTCGATAATACCAATATCAAAGGGACAATAAAAAAATATATTTTCATTGCTTCTGTAGACGAATAGCTGGGAGGAACTAAACGTTTGGGGCTGGTGGCTGGAACCAAATACAGGCTAATCTTTAGATGGAGAAAAGCGAACCTCATGACAAGGTGACTAATGGGTTCAGAATTTTAGTTTGAGTATTTATGACATTCATATGTTTGCGGCATATGAAATGGCACGGTAATTACCCGTAACATGTGGGAACAATTTTTTGGTTTTTGTTAGGGTTAATTGGTTTTTTTTCATTTGTCGAAGGAAAGAAAGACTAGCTATTTAAGAATTTATTAGTACTTTGAAAATGTCCTGTCATTCACTCCGTCGACAGTCTAACACTTTGCGAAAACGAATAGTTTTAAGGCCATTTTATTCACTATCGTTCAACTTGCCGATAACTCTGAGGTTAGCCAACTTCGGATCGGAGTTGATTGGAAAGAGAGAGTTGAGCGGCAAGTTGAAAATTGCTTTTAAACACTACTTTAATAATTCTCAACTCCTCAGTTAAAATTCAAAAGTTGGCGTACTTGCTGTTTCAGAAATACCCCTGGGATATTTGTGACAGATGACACCAAATATGTCAGTTCAACTTTGTATTTGAATTCCGGCCGTACATGATAGACAAAGCATACTTTTTGATTTCCGTTGTAGGGAGTAGGTTAGGTTAGGTTAGGTTGAAGTGGCTGTCGGCCGACACACTTAGACCAATATAAGGTCCCTTGTGATACCACATGAATCTGAAATTCAATTCTTCTTACTCGTTGAACCAATTGGAGCTTCTGATGAAGCGAAGGAGCTTACGAATGTCTATGTTTTTTAGATCGTTCAGATCATTATAGTAGAACGCTCCCAAATGGAGTTTTCGTCTTTGTGAGAGAGCTGGACAGGTACAGAGGAGATGGACTATGGTTTCTTCCTCCTCATCGTCAATACAGCTTCTGCAAAAATCGTTTGAAAGAACGCCAAGCCTTGTTGCATGCCTGCCTATGAGACAGTGTCCTGTGATGACACCTATCGTAGCACTGATGTGCTTCCTATCCAAGGAGATCAAGTATCTAGAACGTTTTAGATCCAGCTTTGGCCAGATCCGCTTTGTTCAGGGGCGAACGCAGAAAAATATTTCGGGGGGGGGTTTTGAAAAATGTGTTTAATTTTCATAGGGGTCTATCAAGCTAATGAAAACGAAACATGCAAATCTTGAAATTTTAACTATTGTGGCATCTGTACTTGTGAAAATTCTTGCAAATTTGTTTTCTGTCAAAATTCGTGTTTTTCATGATGGTAGGCTTAATGACAGCTACAATTTAAGAGTCAACAGCCGACATTTTCTAGCCCTGCCAACAGTATATACAACGCACTTGAGTTTTACGATTTATTCTGCACATTGTTTTAATTACATGTTTTTGTTAGTTAGTAGAGGCTTTATTTCATTGCAATACGTACCGCGCTAGTAGGATATTTCATACCGTAGTTTTGATTTCAATAGCCCATTGTAGACTCAGACTAACTTGAAGATAGTTAGACGACAATTGAGACTTATATGGTGAAGTTGCCTCGCCACCCTATTTATATATTGCTTCAGATAGAAAGCAGGTTCCTTCCAACTGAGCTTACAATCTCATATGATAACTAAGTCCAAACTTAATTGAAGTTTTCACTCATAGGTCTCTTTACATTAGTGATATTTTACACTTGTTGCGACACACAAAAGAGTCTTACAAAAACAAATCAAGCAACAAAAAAATGCTTGCGCAATTCTAACAATTTCAACACAGCAGCGTCGGTGGCGTGTGCGAAGCAGTGATCCCAGATTGTGGGGCAAATTTAGGCGTATGGCATAGTGTGCTTAGCTATTTAAAAGCTTAAGAACTACAAGGAAGCAGGCTGCCTGCTGAATTTTGTATAGAGATTCTAACTGTATGAACGTCTCAAGCCGTTCTGCAACACACTAATCGACCACACACAGTTTGGCCCAACAGAACGGTCAACCCCCATAACCTCTACCTGCGTTCGCCCCTGGCTTTGTTGCTAGACATGTGGAGCCGGTTGTCCACCTAAGATTTGTTCTATTGATAGCATCCAGCTTTATTATGAGTTTGAAAGTAGCGATCGGAATACCTATGGAATCCGTAAATGGAAGCATAGGTAGTGTAGTTCCGTGTTTGGCGAGTTCATCAGCTTTACAATTACCTGGGATGTCTCTGTGCCCCGGCACCCAGCAGAGGTGAATATTGAACTGTTCTGCCATCTCTTTGAGAGACGAGCGACAGTTTTGGGCTGTTATGGAATTTGTAGAGACTGATTCCAGGCACTTGATAGGAGCTTGACTATCCGAGAAGATACGGATATCTTTAGTAGATATCACGTTTTCTTTCAGCCAAGATAAGACTTCTTATCGCCATTATTTCCGCCTGAAAAACGCTACAGTGATCAGGAAGACGGAAGGAGAGACTAAGATCTAGTCTGTCGGAGAAAACACCACCACCAACACCGTCAACAGTCTTCGAACCATCTGTGAAGAAGTGGATCGATTCATCATCCAGGAATGCTCCCTCCTCCCAGAATGATCTAGTGGGAATGGAGACCTTGAAATTGTTATCGAACTGTAGTTCTGGTGTGGTGTAATCGATATTTCCTGGAAGGTTCTTAAAATCGTTCAGGATAGCGGCATGGCCAGTTGTTCTACTGGTCCATTGTGAGGTAGCTTTGAGGCGTACGGCTGCAGAAGCTGCCGTTTGCCTGCTGAAGATGTCAATGGGTGCCAGAGCAGCAGAGGGGGTAGTACGAAGAGCACCACTAATGCACAAGCAAGCCGTTCTTTGGACTTTTCTTAGCTTATCGCGATTTATCGCTTTGTCCAAAGCAGTCCACCAGACAACCACACCGTACGTGAGTATCGGTCTTATGACGGAGACGTATAGCCAGTGAGTGATACGAGGTTGTAAACCCCGTTTGTTTCCTATGGCTTTTTTGCAAGAGAAAAGTGCCACAGTGGCTTTTTTAACTCTTTCTTGGATGTTAGGCTTCCAGGTTAACTTTCTATCAAAAATTAGGCCCAAGTATTTAGCTTCATTTGGGAATGTTAACCTAGTACCATTTATAGATGGAGGGTCAATGTGTGGAATCTTGTATTTCCTAGAAAAAAGGACAAGTTTCGTTTTGTGAGGGTTTACACCCAACCCTCTTCCAGGCATATCAGCAGTTCATTCACCACAAAATTCCAGAGAAGGGGAGATAGGACACCACCTTGCGGGGTTCCTCTGCTGACAGATCTTCTGGTAGATATCTCACCCAGACTTGAGGGAGTAGATTAAATATAACATTTTAATTTATTGGAGGGAGTTTCGCTCTTGCGAAAAAGTCATTAGCTTTTCGCAGAACTCCCTGCAAAATTGCTAATTGCTTTGGACCGTCGTTTCAAAAAAAAATTTACGCCAATTGAATTGATCCGAGTCCATAGAAACGTGGCCACGATTAATAACTATGTTATTGGTCGGAATTCACTTGATCTTTGTTATGGGTCGTAATTCACGCGACTTTATGAAGAAGAAAACAGCGAAACTGCAAAAATGTATGCAATAAATTCCAACTCTTTCACGGTACCTACACAATATTTTCACGGCAACGAATTCATTATAAGATGAAGTACCATCATTGACTTCCGCTTTGAAAGACGAAAACGATACATGAAGTCGCGGTCGTCCCATTTTCGAGTCCAACACGTGATAGAATCTTTCATTGCCGTCTTTCGCATACCAAATTACGCTCGTCTTCTTCGCTACCCGAACTTTGAGTCCAGGGCTGGTCCTGTCCTTTTGTACACCCGACTGATCCTTTGTTATCTAATTTAGGTCGAAAAATAGCGATTGGTTTGCTAGATTTCTGATGTGATAGACAAAGTTTCTGACTACCTGAAGGTGTATAACTGTTTGTCTGTCTTCTGTCTATTACGACATTCCGACCGATTGGTTGAAGTTGTGTGCCCTCTTGCTGTTAGAAGTTCTGTTCCTAGCGATATTGTACTTAACACATTACTCAACTTTAGCCAAGTTTGACACATTAGTCAAATTTAGTCAAGTTTGAATAATGTGTTCAAGTGCACTATATCGTTAGGGACAGACCTTCTAACATCATTGTCAGAACTAAGCGAGCTGTCTGTCACTTGACTTATGTGTTCGAATGTATTATCATTAGCGAACAGACCTAGGAAAAATCATCCAAATGTAAGTAATTGAGGAGGAAATTCGAAAAAAATCTAGCTAATTAAATCTGACAACAGCCGGCTGTCATCTGTCTGCATTTTTATCACGTTCGATCCACGAAAAAAATGCAAATTAAACCTTGCGAACGTCTGACAAACATTCAGAGAGCTTCTCAATTCGCCGTTCGGACTCAGCA
Organism: Cheilosia vernalis; assembly: GCA_949126925.1. Classification (NCBI taxonomy): domain Eukaryota; kingdom Metazoa; phylum Arthropoda; class Insecta; order Diptera; family Syrphidae; genus Cheilosia; species Cheilosia vernalis. The sequence goes on along the minus strand of OX421360.1, from coordinate 5,874,964 downwards.
TACAATTGTAACCCCTTCCGTTCGTCCTAAGCGGACGTTGGTAAAGTTACATTAACGATCCAACTAGTTTTTATGTTCAAAGAAAAGTAATTTCAACAGGTCTGAACATTGTGCCCCTTGCTTTGGCTTGGGAGTTTCGCATTATTTTGTCAAGCATTGTGCTGAAGAAGAGCTCTTGCTGCTGTTGTGACCGACCTGAACTACTTAACTCTTAAATATCTTGGGCTGCCTCTAAACGAGGCTGAACGTATAACTTACTTATCAAAGACATTTTGTTTCTTTTGAAGTTTCTAGGCCCAAAGTTGTAGATTAAAGTTTTAGAAAAATTTAACGCGACTTGTGTGTCGCACTGGCCAATTTATATTAAATAATATATGTATACAAATAATAAATGTTATCAAGTAAACAAAAATATAGAGCTGCATATAAGTAAAAAGCCACTAAAAACACCGTTCGATTGTTTTATTCACTTTTCGATGGATGAATCGAATCCAGTGAATCGGCATTTTTTTCTGCAAAATCGCATATCGTTGGGTCGGCTGACAGATTGTCAGAAGCTAACTAAAAATTTTGGAATTATTGTGCGCAAATCGTAGGTCCAGTCATAAAATTATCTACCGTACAACGGATTTGGATACATTTTTCACTACTGTCTTCATAATGGTCATAATGGTTTTAAAACCAGGAAAACCGCCAAATGAAGTAAAATCGTATAGACCGATTTCACTTCTTCCAGTCATTTCCAAAGTCTTCGAGAGAATATTGCTTAGGCGCCTACTACAACCGGTTATTGAAGACAATAATCTTATCCCTGACCACCAGTTTGGGTTCAGAACCAAGCATTCGACGATTGACCAAGTACATAGAACTACTGACGTAATCGAGAAAGCATTTGAAGAAAAAAAGATTTGCTCAAGCGTATTCCTTGACGTCTCACAAGCCTTTGATAAGGTGTGGCACGCCGGCTTGAAATTTAAATTACGACAAGTTCTCCCCGCAAGCCTATATGATATTCTAGAATCATATCTCGGGAATAGGCTCTTCCGTGTTAGAAATGGAAACGAATACTCGGAGCTAAAATAAATTTCGGCCGGGGTACCGCAAGGAAGCGTCCTTGGTCCGCTTCTCTATTTGTTATACACTCGCGATATTCCAAGAGAAGATGGCACTACCCTTGCTACGTTCGCCGACGACACAGCTATCCTAGCAGTAGGTAATACAATCGAAGAAACGACTACAAAACTGCAAACCGCAGTGAATAAGATAAATGAATTGACAAGGAACTGGCGGATCGCCTTAAATGAAACTAAATCTGTACATGTGAATTTCACGTATAAGAAAACCAATGACTTGCCAATTTCCCTAAATATGGCCCGAATACCCTTTGCAAACGAGGTCAAATACCTGGGAATGACACTCGACGCAAAGCTGAAATGGAATTCGCACGTGAAAATAAAACGTAAAGAACTCGATATCAAATACAGAGAAATGTACTGGTTACTCGGAAAACATTCCCAGCTCAGTACTGAGAACAAACTGCTTTTATACAAGCAAGTGCTAAAGCCGGTGTGGACCTACGGTATACAACTTTGGGGTTGTACCAAGAAAACAAATGTCAATATTCTACAAACTTTTCAAAATAAAGTTCTTAGAGAAATTGTACAAGCACCATGGTATATTAGAAACGACGATATCCATAGGGATCTCGGAATTCCAACAATCGAAGCTGAATCTAGAAGCTTCGCGAGAAAGCATAGAAACCGACTAATCGGACATATCAACAATACAGTCCGACAAATCTTGGACGAGAGCAATTTATTGCGCCGACTACAAAGAACGAAACCGTTCGACTTGGCAAGATAAGATTAACCGCGTCTAATTTGCGGAACACGCAGGATCTTTCATTGGAAAGTAACCTGTCAAAAGTTTTTATTTAATGATACAAAAGTTGCTTGATAAGTTATATCTTAGTTGCAGTATCTAACAATCTTTAGAAGGGTGGTGTTTTTAGTCAGTAAAAATCTGACACTACTATGAGAACGCGCTTGCTATTCTCATAGTGTCTTTGGAAGATTTTCACCTACCCTCGGATAAAAAAAAAAAAAAAAAAACTGTCTTCTACAGTTCTCGGTTAAGGTTTTTACATAGTTAAAATGGTTCTACAAATAAAACGAGCAGACAAATTTTTAGTGATAAAAAAAGGATTCAAAACAAATTTTCCTTATTTCCATCAGGAATGAAACAGACAAAAGAATACGATTAGTACTTCGAAGAAAAGAAAGGTATTGGGGAAGTTCGGACACCTAGTTCATGTAAAATGTCAACAAGATTTGTATATACGAACGCGTTGACTATAGGCAACTTGAATTGTTTTTCTATTCTCGCGGTTTATTTTGTATTTTTTACAATTGGAAAATGGAAATGTCAACCGAGAATCCAGGCAGGAATATAGATTTGTCGACTACCCGTCCAACAACGTCAACTAAAAAAAAACATTCACGTCATGACCAATCTAGGACAAAATAAAACCTGAAAAATTGATGTATCCAGTCAGTCAAATGTCAGACTTACTAGGCTAGAAATGCGAACGTCCCCAGTAACTGGCAAATATTTTCTGTGTGTTTTGAACGCATGTAGAGTAGACAACCCCACTAACTACTAGCTAAATTAATAAAAGTAGAGTAAAAATGCTGACAAGAACCGTCATCGAACTTCATAATGTCAATAACAGGTCAAAAAAGGGTTCATCCACATGCAATTCTAAAGCTAAGATCGCAAAGAAAATACAAACTATAAAAGTAGCACAACGAATGGAGCCCAGTTTGTTGTAGTTACGCCAAAAATGATTGCCAATCGGTGTGAACATATCCATAGTTAAAATCGCAATAATTGCTAATCTTAGTTATTAACTGCAATCAATTTATAGCGATAATGATAGCGTTAGACAGCTTAGTCATCGTATAATAAATATGAGTCGCACAAATGCCGGCTCACTGATGCTAATACTCAAAGTATGCATTTGATAGTATCAAATATCAACGTGTGTACTTAGTACCTACATTGGTTAGTGGCGGTTGACGACTTAAGAGTCTGTTTATATCAAATATATTGAGTAGATGCTCTCGCTTATATCGAAAGCTGAAGTATTGGCGTAGGAATTGTCGAGAACAAGAGCGGAGGTATGCAAAGAGTTTAATGAAATATTATTCATCACAGTTAAAAGGACTCAACCCTTCAAATAAATAAAAAAATACTTCTAATAGGTTAGTTTTACTAAACAATTGGATGAATGAATTTCTATTTGCCCATCGAATTGATTGTTTAGAACAAAAGGAAGTAGCGTTCAGTTTATGGCTCTTCTCCATCAGGCAGAATCAACTTCAAGGGGAATAGCAGTTGTTTGCCTCGAAACTAAAATTTGTACACCTATTCTTAAAAGGAGTGTTTCTATTCAGAAGTGCCCCAAGGCTGAAGTATTTTCATAAATTCTACCTCTAATTCAGTGTTCTCCTATAGTACCAGCTCCATGAAAGCAGTTTAAAACTAGTACGTTTTCACAACTATAACAAAACATCTCACAAACAAATTTGCGTACTCGGTCTTATGTAGTCTTCCATTGGGGCAGAAAAGGCTGTGTTTTTCTGCTGTCCAAATCAGCTGGCTGTCAGATTTCATGTCCCATTGGCTGCAAAAGAAACATTTTTTTTCAGAGCAATTTTGCGAATCTCGATTTCTGAGCAGATTCACACCTACTTACCACACCAAAACATTTGTCATTAAATTTTAAATTGTGTTATTTTACGTTCCTTTTTCGAGACGAAAAGTCTATGGAACATAGAGAAAAATTTACATTTGGACACTGCAATGGATATTAACATAAATTTAACAGATTTTCATAAACACAAATCACAATTTAGGAACAGTTGACGTTTAAAACACGCACCACCACAAATCCAAAGAAAGACAAATATCGTTTTATGCACGAAAAACCTAAAATCTGAGAGCAAAATCTGAAAATGCCAATGGAAAACAGCATTAATCGAACAAAATGAATAGGTCCATTCGTGTACGTTTAAATCGAACGCCAGTCACGTACAGGTATCTAGTTTAGTTAGTCTGACAGCTGGCTGGCTTGATGTCTGATGTGCCCCAGTTTTAATTGGCTCATCAGTCACAACAGCTTTTAAAGTTAACATTTATGGAGGGTAGCCGACGAATCTAGTCAAGATTCGTGATTGAGTCCCAGTTCGCATATGTGGCTGACGGTGGAAACGAAGTGTTCCCGACCAATCTAGTTTTTGCGTTTAGGGTACATCTAGTCCAGACAAATTTAGTCGACTTAAGATAATTATGTTTTTTAAAGTACCCAATGTACATTACATCACAATCGCACTAAGTCTATACATATATACCTACCTGCTTATCAAAAATGGCAGAAAAATAGAAAATTAGCAAAGTAACGAGTAGTTCCCCTAAGGGGTCGTCTCATCTCTAAAAAGTTCAGAGAATTTCTGAACTCTTATCTAATGAACTTGTTAAAAAAAAGTTGGCAAATAGCCACCTAATGTCACATTAATGTCAGTTCTGTTGCCTCTCTACATTTTTACTGCCACACAATATTTAACTTTTAACCTCAAAATCAAAGAAAAAGCAACCATATTTAATAAACTTTTGGCAGCACTAATTGGCAGTTGGGGGTCTCGTCTCAGTTAAAAGTCCAATGCACTTTTCTATTAGCGTTAAAAATGAGCAGAAAAGAGCTGCGCCAAAAAAAAAATTCCAAGTTCCAATATAGGAACACCACTTCATAAGTGGCTTAATGAGTGAGAGGGTTAAAAATGGACCGCAGCTAACTTCGAGTGCGAGTGCGTGACTGCAGGCAGTAAGCCAAATACCGAGATAACTGAAAAGGTATATTGTTTGAAGTTCATGTTTACCAAGATTGCAAATGTCTTTATATGCTCGGCATAATTCGTGCTCAAACTAATTTGTTTGTGTTCAACAGAAACATAGTTATTTGTATCAACTGTCAGTTAACGCAGACTTCATACCTTCCAAAAATTTCCGCTGAAATAAATTTGGAAAATCCTTAGCTGATTTTGACACTCTCTGTGATGTGTTGCACCCTGACACAGAGAATTGGTGAAGGAATTTGGTTTCGAAGGAAAATGAGATCTCATTATATATGTCTCCGATAAAAAAAAACTGAGAGTACGGTGTCCAGCGAGTTGGACGTGAGACGTGCGTTTTAGGCAGAGGTTATGGGCGCATAGCGGATGACCTTCTGGAGAAGAGGTCTATATTCAATAACAATATCGCCATCTACATTTATAGAGCCGCAAGTAAAGGCTTTATACTCGTGGAACCATATCAGAGTTTGTTGGATACCTCAGGGCACTGAATGTAATGGGACTGGGCCCAGCTAATACGGATACGGATACAGTAGTTGTTTTGTTTGCCTACATTTCACTTGTGATTTGTAAACCACAAACCCATTTCATTTAACATCGTCTGCCAACGAATAATTCAGGAACGTGTAATACTCGTAAGCTTGATAACTTAGAACTCACCGAAATGAATTTACTGAAGTATTAAAAACCAATGAAAGGAAGACGTACGAGACTTACTTAAAACAGTAGTGAAAAGTTTTTTCGGGCAAAAGCTATTGCTTATTGAATTTGACAAATCAAATGATGACATTTTCAAAATTGCGTTTCAATTTATAAAAGGCGCTAAAAACGACTTTGAAAATAATTTTTTGGTTGCAATACGTGTTTATAACTTTTATTAAAGTACTCCGTGCCAAACTAACTCTGCAATTAGAATTTTACAATGGTAATAGAATCTTATAGGTACAACAGTAAAGGTCTAAATAGTGATGGGTTACGTTTTAATAATGCTGTAGATTTAAATTAAAGCTGACATCAAATAAATTGTCGACATTTGCGTTTGATTGGTAGTAAAGCCTGCCAGACTCTTGGGCGTTTTTCTATTCGGCGATTGTTTGATTCTTTCAAATCGTTATCGCAATAAGAACTCTTCTCTCCAAGCATAACTCTTTGTTTGGTAAGTTGTTGTTTCAAACAAAAGAAACGGCGTTCGCTGAAAGTAGTCGGTCGTATAAGGGCTGCGCTCCCAGTCCCGGAATTAGCTTTTCTTCATAAATCTGTGTATGAGTTATCGAACGTGTAATCGATTGACAGTCTCGGATTAGTAAGAGTCGGTTTTAAGTCCAAGGACGACAGCTGCCGCAGTGATAGCATTTTCTGCGCTTGAGCAACTCTCTCCTGCGCCCGAGCAGCTCTCTCTTGTGCCTTAGCTGCCCTTATTTGACAAATCAAAGCAGCGCGTTGCAACTCAGCTGGGTGCATGCATTCGTAGGGGTCCGTGTCATCATCCGTAATATTGTCAAAGTCAGGCACAAGTTCTTCTCCGAAACTTAAAGTCACATTAGGCTGGTAGGATTCCTCTGGTGGCAACTCCATTGCCGTCGAAGTCGGTCGTGTTTGCACACCTGTTTTCAATAGGAATACAAAATTAGTACTGTTTCCGTTTGCTGTGCGTGTTACCAATTTACCTGGACAGTCTAACCTCTGCTTGTCACACCATAAGTCGAAAAAGAGCTGCTCCCAATTTAGAAGTTTAACTTTTTTACTTCCAGGCCCTTTGGTGTCCTTTTTCTTCTTGATTCTAGTCTTTGCATTGTTGAACTTTTTCAACATCTGTTTCATGCTTAGCTCGGTTCCGGTGGCCGAATTATACGCACTTGTCAAGGCGGACAGGGCGGCCTCCTTTCTTCTATTCAACGCCGGAGTGCGCTGCTTCTCGAAGAGTACCTTATACTCTCCCAAAAGCTTCACAAATGTAATATTCTCAGAATCCTGCTCCAGGCTTTCACTGCTTTTGCTCATTGAGGTCATGTCGAAAAGAATGTGAAAACAGTCCTCTTCAAGTCAGTTTGCTCGAACATCGCCAGCCCATGTTTTGATAGCAAAGGCCGAGGCATCAGTGCCTGTGCCTAGACGTAAGCACGTGGGCGATATTTTATTCAATTCTTTGTGTGGCGGGCTTATCACTAATCACTCATCGTATATAGATAGTGTTCCCCATCTCGATAGTGGAGCATTTCGGAACGTTTATCGAACAGTGAGTAATCAATGTTTGGTTTAGAAGCCGCATGAGTCAAGTCTGCCTTGCTCGGTGAGTCATATTGTTTAGGTTTGCCGGCTCGACAAACTGATGGTCAATTCGTTAGTAATACCTGTAGATCGCGCGCGAAACCCTATTAAATGCGCCTCGCAAAGCTAGTTGTGACTAATGAAAACAGAAGGCTTTCGATCGAGCATGGGAACATGCGAGTACTTGTGTTTCCATTTGTTCTGATAAGGGTGACATTTGCACGTGAAGCTTGTGAATTAGTGACACACGGGGCTTGATAAGAATGATGGAATTTCTCGAGGTTGTTGATAGGAAAGGATATGATAGAAGTGGTACTTTATCTTAGGGTGTTCGCAGGAACGTTTTAACATAAGTAAGTTCGCTTGGGGTGGTTGTCTGTTTGAGAACAATAGGAAAAGGATTATTTAATAACATAAAAGGTTTGAGGTTGGTGCTTTACTATATTGCGGCATGTACGTTCGGCCAAACTTGGAGTAGGGTTATTTGCCTTTCGATTTAGTTGATTGCCGATAGACCACTGGGCCATCGATCGCGAAAGTGTTGACGTCATGAATTGTGATAAAATATTGACAATGATAGAGACAGCCGAAAACTGATTTTTTGTGTAGGTCAGAAAAGACTAAAAGCGAAAAGACTAAAAAGTCGTATATCCCTTGAAAAACCAACAGAACTCGTCAAGGCGAACTCCCAAACAATTCGTCAGCTCTTGCTGAGCATGTACAACAGTTGCCCTCGAGAATAGGTCTTATAGCCGTGCCCATGATCTGAGACGAACAACTCTATATGTATACTGTTCATGTTCAAAAAGGAAAAGAAGGGCTAGCTTGGTACTAGCGTTAGTTGTGTATTGTGCAGACACCAGGGAAACTCTCGGAGAAGTTGCTGAAGTCAAGGTCCGAAGTAGCGGTCTACAGAGCATTAAGGGTTGCTCAGCGTGCGTTGGCTGACAAGACGTCTCTTTTTAAGAACATTATGTCCTATTTTTATCTACAAAAAAATGTCCGGTCTTTTTGAAAAAAATATGCAATTTGTTCTCTTTTTGGGATTTCTCTGTTTACGGAATTTTTCAACATCTCAAAGCTATACACAATTTTATTCAACACTAATTCAGAAATTTTCGGCATCTTTCTGGTGTGAACACGACCTAAAATATATTTGTACCTGAACTCGTTCACATCTGCTTTTTTTTAACAATCGTTTGAACACACCCACTTATTTGAAAGCTCAATTTGTTAAAATGTATGTTTTTTGTTTGTTTTAATGAATTCCAAAAAAAAATATTTCGTTATCTCTTATGGTTGTTGTTTTTTGTCCCTAAATTTTTCATTTGGGATTTTTGGCAGTGTCCCCTTGGATCTAGTCAAACAAGGGTATGAAGAATGGATGCATCACATTAGGTTTGTTTCTTTACTTTTTTAGTAAGAATGGAAGAAACTGTCAAAATGGCAATGGTGGGGATAGATTCTCTTACAGAGAGAGACACTTACGAAAAAGTTAGGGAAGATACACGATTCAAAAATTCAAAAAAGTGGTAGGAAAAGTCCTTAAAATGTTTGATAAGCTAGAAGAATTTGTTAATTTACTATCAAAATTAGCTATGAAAGCGATTCGGAAATAATCGAACTTCTTTTCGATGAATCCAAGTATGTGAAAGAGTGTACTGATTAAACTACAAGCATTCAAGAAGAGGAAAAGCGAGAACTGCATTAAAAATGGCATGGAGCAGATTGTCTCTTTTTATAGCAAGGACGAATTTCGCTGCCACTATCGAAATGGCAAATAATCTTGAGGGATTTCATTCGAAAATCCGAAAGTGTTGGCGCGATCGATTGAAGGGCTCGATCAAGAAATCCAGTCGTAGCTGACACGCAATCTATTTTTTCTCAAAGGAACGTCAACAACGGCAGGGTTAGAGCCAATTTTTTGGGAACGAAAACTTAGAATATCCCTAAATGTTTAGAGCAATCTTTAAGAAGAAACATTCCAGAATTGTATGAGAGTAGTTTAGCTTTAAATTGAAATCGGATATCGCGTCACAATTGGATGATAGTATGGATAATTCCAACGATATGATTGCACTTGTCATGTGGCAACTGTTGACACTAGCCCATATAATTCAAATACGGTTAACCATTAAAATTGCTAACTCGAAATGTAAGTACTCCTTAACCTTATCAGTCAACATGCTGATAAATGTGATAGGTTTCCCTTAGCGATCTTACCAAATCACTGTAAAATGCTTGTGAGCTTGTTTCATTTGTCGAATACAACAAGCCACTGTAAAGTTCTTGTCAGTGCGGCCAAAAAATTCGGGCACTTATGGTTCGTGAAAACTGCTTTCAATTATTGTTCAAAAAGGAACACAAACTACTTAAAAGAAATAACGATATGTATACGTAGTTGCAATTTCCGAACGCTGAGATTTAACAGTCTTTTTTCCCAAAAATTAAACCTTACACAAAGAAATGTCTTCGAGAAGCTATCACTACGGTCCTATGTGAACTTGTTTCTCTATGTATTCACTGAAAAATGTAATCTAGTTCAAACACAATACTTTCTTGATTAATATGATTGTTTAATCTAGTAGAAGGCTATTCCCATGCCGAATATAGAACGTTTTAAATTCAGTTGGTTCTACAAAAAAACACGTGCATATTCTCCTGCAGATGTCTTTTTTTTTGACAGCCGACATTTGCTTGCCACCTAAAACAATATAACACAGCGAAGATATCAAAACAATAGAAATCATTCGCTCACAGTCGAACTGCTGAATAGCTGAATAACTCTCAAAACAGGTACACTGCAATACAACCCATTTACGCAAAGCTCTAACAGGAAATATGGCTTATTCTTAGATTTTTCGTCTGTTTTTATTTACTTATATCTTCTACTATTCAATCGTAAATAAAACAGATAAGCAGAACTACACAAATTATCTTATCAAAATCCACAGCTGGGTTATGCCATTTTGTAAAATCTACTCGCAGCTGGCAGGTGTTCACTTGTTCGAATCTGACAGTAACCATAACCACACGATTCACGCCCTAAATAGATTTGCTTTCAAATAATGGTAAACAATAATTATTGTAGTCCGCGGGGAACTGGGTAGTGTAATCTTATCACATTTCAAATGGGAGTACATGTTGAAGCGCATCTTTAAGGGAAGCTATAGACGGGCGAATATAAAGGGTCGCGAGATGTCAGAAAATTCTGCCAGAGAAGTTGAAAACGACTTTTTTTTATGCACACCACCATCTGAATGCAAGAAAGGAAGACGTTATCAGCTTTCTGTGGCTACATATGAGTGGGGAGTGCATGGTCAAGTGGCGCAATTTTTCATATTGAAAAGCGACATGCATATACATATAATCTATTACACAATAAAAAGAACAACACAAGTATCACCGATTAATCGATGGAAGTTCAATACGTAGCAGGGAAAGAACAAAGATGCGACAGTTGTTAATATACCAAACACTCGTAGAATCTACAAATATCTGCTTAGTGACGTTTACGACATTTCTACACTACTCTCCTGAAAATATTTGCCCAACCTTTCCGTTCGTATATTGCCGATTTAAGACTACGATTTGTAAGCAAACGATTGGAAGGAAATTTCCTAAGGCGATAGTCGTGAGATTTGCCAGATGAATTCAAATACTTTCCCATTAAATTGTAGAGCTATGTGACAACAAGGTCGCGACCGAATGGTGCTTGTGATCTCATTGAATAAAATATAGGATAGGCGGTGTAATGTTTATACACATTTTACGGATGATATGTCATCCCGAAGGTGTCTACCTAGATATTGGAAGTTTTGAGATGAACAATATAAACGATTTTATGTCACATCAAGTAAATAATATGAAAGTATAGTATGACAAGCGAAATTTGACAGACCTTTTGCGTACATTTTGGCAAACCTTTAGGAGCTCGTTGTAGGTTATGTATTTCTTTTAAAAAGTCTAAGAAACTACTACAATATTTCTATTAAGTGATTCAAAAGCTATACAAAACTCTGAGAAAAAAACAGCATGTTCCCTCGATTTTATGCTCAACCGCGAGGCAAATCGAATAATGTAAATCAGGGTTGTCAGGTTTTTAAAATCGAAATCGCCAATCTTAAATTTAAAATCGCCAAAAATCGCCAAATTAATAAATTTCCGTCGCCATAAATCGCCAAATTAAAAGTATTGTAAAATGTAATAAAACTAAGCAATTAATTATTTAAAACACAAAAAATAACACATTTATTAAAAAAGAAAACGAAAACAACTTATTTGACACAAACTTCAGCTAATATTGTTAACAAAACAAAAACAACATAAAAAACAAAAGATCAGTCTAGTATTACTCATCTATTTCATCCTGAAAACCATCTTCCTAAATATTAATGGTACTTCCCATACAACATTTTCGTACAAGTTTGATTTGATCGAAAACGGCTCTAACGATTTCAACCAAAATTGATATTTAAGCTTAAGTAGGTGAGGTTACCATGACTGCGTACCCAGATTTTGGCTAAAAATTCGAACAAAGGTACTTTTGAAATTTCGACATATCTCGAAAAGGCTCTATACGATTGTAACAAAAATGAATTTCTAAGGTAATGTGGTCATTTAAAACTTAATAGCAAACTCAGTTTTTCTCTACATTACCGTACAATGGATTTTTGAAAAACAATAATTTTTTAAAATTTAGTTTTTTTCAGTTTACTGGAAAACGGCGATAACGATTTTGACCAAAATGCAAACTTAGCGTTAAATGGATGTTTTCAAAACTACCCTATTCTCAATTTTCGATTTTCTGCACACTCTTAAAGTCAGTTAGACTCGCATTAAACGAGAAAGTTTCTTGGAATTAGTGGGAAATAGAAATACATTAAGATTTTAATTCGAAAATAAAAAATCGCCAAAAATCGCACGTTTTTTGGGTATGTCGCCAAACTGATTTGCGTATCGCCAAATGAGACTTGAAATCGCCCATTTGGCGATAAATCGCCACATCTGACAACCCTGAATGTAATCCGTAGTTTGAGTTAACAAGACTCCTTTGGAAAGGCCCAAAGACCCAAAATAAATTAAATTTAAAACTGTAGGTAGTAAGCTTCAAATTATTATCTTCCCTACCTACCCGCTTCGATGACAATTCACATCTATCACCGCCATCTATTTAAAAATTTACCTGACGAAAGCAACAGATGAAGCCTTTCAAGTGCTCTAAATCAATATTTACATTTCTTTCTAGGGGAAAGTGGAAATAAATGTCAACATAATCCCTCTGACCTACCAGCCATGTGTACACAACTACTGTCTTAAGGACTTGTCCCACTTGTGTCAACGCCAACAGAGGGATCTAAATGTGGAACAAGGTGACAGTTGAGTTGAATTGCAATTCCTAGACAGAGGTATGTTCTCGTTTCTTCTTTATTTTTTTTTTTTTGTTTTGTGTGTGATAGTCGTTGTACCAAATGATAATGATGAGACACTTTTTGACAGGTTAAGTTGTGACAAGGAAGTTGTTGTTATCGGTGACAAATGTTTGTTTTTGAATTGAATTTGATACCCGGATAATTTTTTAGGTTGGATCTGAAGAAGGTATGTGTGTTTGTGGAAAATTTTAAATGTTGACGGTCAAGGTTATATAGTGATTCGATAGAAACAGCTAACTTGTAATGACATTTAATAATTATGAGAGTCAGTTGCGATAAATTAAAATAATATGTTATTTGGGGGACTACTTGTTGGTAAAATATATGCTCGAAACAGAGTTCTGACGTTAGTGTTGTAGAAATGTCACATTGGTCGATGGACCGTCAAAAAAAAAAAAAAATAGTTGCATCATCTGTTTGTTTCTTTTACTAGTAGAAGTGTGTAGTACGTATACTGATAAAATGATTTTTTTCTCAGATCTGTCAAAAGTATGATAAGTTGACAGATCTGTCAAAAACAAATAGTTTTAAATAAGAGAAACATGGGGAAATTTTAGAAAACCATTTTCATCCGGAGTTGCAGAGACTGATGTAACAAATTAAATAGTGAATAAATAACCGTGAGACGTACAGTCGCAATTATGCAACAATCTTTGAAAACAAACAATTTATGAATGACGAAGTTCTAATAGCAATTTCAAAAATGAATTCATTGATCCTTAGATACTGTCTGTCCGACAATGAATACGAAGACAATGCACCGTCATACGAAAAATAGCTTTCGATAAGTAACGAGTTTTTGCTTAAGTAGCGAGAAAATCAGTCAATATAAAGAGGAAGTAATCATATCAATGGAGTATGTTTTGCTAACTTTTTCCCTTTTGATAACCGTGAGTCCGTGACCACTGTGTATCAACGTTCGCTACTCACAGAAGAGATAGTGGTTATCAGTACGAGTGCACTGCAGTACGGTGGTCCTTCAACTTGCGGATTAGGTACAAGTCGTCGTAAAGTAGACCGGTGCCCGCAGATAGCGTTCTTATCTTAGCCGAGTGCACTAGTACTGAAGGAGGGCTTTAACTGTTGGTAAGGCAACAGACTTGGAATCGACTCTTTTTGCGTTCGAAAACAAACAGATACCGCGGGTGCAAAAGGTCCATAAAAGACCTTAGACCTGTCTTCTGGCATGGTTTGTTTTATTTCCGTACAAATGGAAGCTTGTTTTTGGCGTTATCAGAAATGTTGAGAAATTTGGAAGCTACAAATTGCAATGGATTTTGAGTACCAAAATTTTGCGGGAAGTTGTGAGATTCATGTTTTTGTGATATGGAGATTGATGTTCAATTTCTAGACTTCGGTGTGCTAAGAACTATTTTCGTTCAGTAATTACATCAGTCAATGTGATACTCTTCGCCAGGCAATTATTACCTGTAAAGACATAACCCAACATAAATATCCTTTAAATGTGCAGGGAAACCCGAGGAATAGAAAATCAGCCAAATTAAGAAGCAGCCGTTTGACAAAGACAAAGACAAATTCAACTCGACAATTTTCGTCACAGTTTCAATTGTAGGACAGGAATGAAAAGATGTAGAAAACACAAAAAGAGTGCACGACTGGGTCACACGAAACTTTCTCTTTCATTGCTAGTTTATATCAGATTCAAGCGACCACGTTTCGATAAAGTCTCCATGTTTTTTTTTAAAGGCTTTGGCTACTTTTAACTTCAGTCTTCTGTCAGAAATTTTTTTCAAACAAATATTGGTACAGCAAATGTCTGACGCGTCTCTGACGTAGGAACGCAATATATGATCATTTGACACTCCAGTTATACCTTTTGTTTCGATTTAGATAAGGCCTGGGGAACGGCCAACATCGGGCAAAATTAAGAAAACCAAGGTAGGTATTAAGACCCCAAATTCAAGGGAAATCACAGTTCTTTGGTTGCAAGCTGAAATTCAACCTCTTGGAAGTGTGCAATGGTGTTTTTCTTTTAGTTTGTAACACTAGGACCTTAGAAGCCCAGAACAAAAACGACTGAGCGACTGGCCATCCCGCTGATTAATATGCACAACAAAGTCTCAATTTACAAAACGTCAAAAATGTGTCTCTTAGCTACCAACGGCCTTAATTTAAAGCTGCCTGGTTATCGAAAGCCAATGACAAGCTCGTGTCATGTATTTCTTATCTTAATTGAACCGTGAAATAGAAAATAATATTCTTGCAACCATTCGCGTCAGTGTCTAGTCTTTGAAACGGAAAAAAAAGAACCTTCAAGCAATAAGAAACCTAACGAAGACTTTTTTGGTGTCCCCTTTAATTTAACAAGCTCAAAGTTGAAATGCTTCCCAAATAAATGTAGCTATTGTGACCTACGACATATTTTCAGTGACGTTTAGAAATAAATATTTGTATAAGGTCGCGATGTTCCTCAGGCAAAAACGTATGCCGCAAATTTAATGTCTATACGGAAGTCGAACCTAGTATACCCCTCGCTCAGCAATTAAGCCATCTACCCACTAAGATATATGGAATCAGTAAATACTAGTTCCGTGTGTTAGCTTTTGGGATACAAATTTAAGACATTTTGACAATCCAAGATACACACCGAAAACTAGCCTTATAATTTGACTATCTGTCAGTTATACTGTATTATGAGTTCTCCAATAAGCAGACATTACGGTTTATAATGGTTGCAAATGTTCCAAATATACTCCTCGTTGCGCCATCTACAAACTGGCAAAAACTTCAATTAGCATTATTAATTGAATGCTCGTTCGTTCGTTTAAATATTATATTCGCGATATGTCTTAAAACCACAATTTATATATAAGAAAACAAAATAAAAACTACTCACTTATTATCCCCTTTGGATGCAGTTGTATCTGCTATTGTGCTATTCGAAATCGGTTGTGTTTTAAACGGACTAGTACTTTTACCAAGGGTGTTCAAACAGTTTACACTTTGCGTTTCTGAGTGTCCCTGCAATGGTGCCATGGGAGAGCCAGGTGCTGAATGTGAAAGAGTGCTAACGCTACTTGTCGATCTGCAAATACAAAAAGGATACACAGAAAATTAATTCAAAATTATTCACAAGGAAATACTGCAAAAAATTATAAGTACAACGACAGACTAGCCCACGGAAACATCAACGTTCTTCTTCCTCAATCGGGAAGAGATTAATTGCAGCGCTGAAAAGTTCAATTAAATCTTCTCAGGCGCAATGGAGGAACAATAATAAACAAAACAACAAACGATTATCTCATTTGTAACAATTTCCATTGACCCCGGAGACCAAAAGAGGTGGACTCTTCATATCTCCCTCGCTCATTTTGGTGATTATAATGCGAAATAAATATTTCGTTGTAGTGGTTTTATTTCTAGTGGTTTTATTTCTAGTGGTTTCATGACGTACAAGTAGTAGCGTAGGCAACTTTTCGGGCAAAAATTAGATTGTTTTGACGCCGAAACGAAAGTGCGTAATTGGCAAAAATCCCATTTGGCGGAGGAGAGTGTAATCAGATGACATTTGACCAAGGAAACTCAAAATATATCGTGTAGTACTTGCTGAAAAATATGGACAGCAGGTGTTGGGAGTTTTGTGGCTGGTGGATTTTTTTCGAAATGAAAGAGTTTCCTGTTTATGTTGCTGTGAAAAGTGTGTTGGCGATGAAAGGGAGACAGGCATTTTATTTGACATTTCAAGTTGACACGAATGACAGCAACGGAAACGAAGTAATTATGTTGAGTATTTTTAGATAAATACATTCTCGGCTGTTTTCAAGCATAATGGCGGTGGTTTGAAGGGAAAACACTTTGGAGAAATGAATAACGTACTGTCAGTGTCACATCATACGTCATCGTTGATGTTATTTTTAATGTGCTAGATGTAGTCGAAGGCAATTTAGATTTGTATATGGAAAAGCGAATCATTTGCCATCAATTATAATGCAGGATATTCTGCGCATGGGAACTATGATGCGTAGCCACGCAATTAATGTAGACACATTCTGAGCGTTTATTTATTTCAATACTAAGGAACTTATAACGTTGGCAATGTTGTTTACCAGTGAAGAACTGCTAAAATAATGCTTTCCCACAAATGGGAACGCTCTACCCCTTATAGTTCGTCAAACTATTTCGGAAAAACAGTGAACTGCCATTTCACAAATGTCACATCCACAATCGCTAAAATCAAAAGACATATTTTTAATGGATGTAGCACTGCGCTACTTTCATGCTTAGTCCAATGAAGACATTATCTTGCAATTTCAACTTTACGTCACTTACTTTATATTTGACAGTAGTTGAGAGTGGTCGAATAAACTATTTTAAAATAAATACTTTCTACAACTTTTTACTGCATTATACTTGCCACCAATCACCACAATTGATTGTCAGATATAAATTAATTATGATAACCAAACTTAAATGACAGCCAAAGAAAATATTTCTTAAAAAGACATTCAACCCTGTATAATGAGAAAGCCGTTTCTTGTTATACCTTATACTTTATTACTCTGACGTATGAACATAGCATGTGTGAAGAGTATGACAGAGTTCGAAGTGGAAGTGGCGCAATTGTAAATGAAGAAGTACGCCATACGCTCTTTCCATTTATCCTTTTAATAACCGCACTGTGTGACTCGGTGTCAAAAGACGAGGCAATAATAAAGCTTTTGATTATGTCGTTGTTATTATTATTTAACAGGTATAAATTGAGTAGCGTAATAAAATCTGAGAATTTTAGCAACAAGAAGAGCGCGCAGCGAAAACGGAATCTTTGTATACATGCCTTGAGAGGGGTATCTAGAAATATGGAATATCGTGTGGATATCAATCATTTTTAGTCGGTAAAGAAAATTTAAAGGAGAACAAAAAAAAAAACTAAAAATTATAGGAAACTAGAATGACAGCGATGTACTTGAATATAAAAACTTCAAACAAAGTGTCGGTAAGGGAGGTTTCAAATGAAAACTGGGTAAGTACTGTCGGCTTTAAAATATGTAGGTATATTGCGAACAATCAATAACTCAGTGTAGGGATAATATGGCTCCCTCAAAGTGTCGGTAAGGAAGGTTGAATGGGTCAACGCTAGGAACAACTATCTGCCTTTTCAATGCATGTCGGTAATATAGGCATATTTTTCTATTACCCGCTTTTTAACTCTTCACTGACAGTTTACTCTACAGCCCACTTACCAACAGACCTTCAAACATCTAGTTCCACTTCGTGCAAGTTTTGCTGAACAGATACTCCTTCAATACGGTACCAAACTGTTTATGACCAGCATTACTTACATTCGAAACTCTAATAGCTCTTCCAGAGTACTTACTTTGCAAACACGCTTATTAATGAACTTGCATTCTATCTGAAGAGGTCATGAGACCTCTTAAACATTACACGACCCTGAGTCAGTTGATCTAAATCGTTTTCTTAACGTCATGTGAACGATGTATCGATCGATAAGATCCAGCAATAAAGTTTGATTGCAACTCGCAAGCGAAAGTCATAAGGTATACAAGAAGCA
Organism: Cheilosia vernalis; assembly: GCA_949126925.1. NCBI lineage: Eukaryota > Metazoa > Arthropoda > Insecta > Diptera > Syrphidae > Cheilosia > Cheilosia vernalis. Next base: position 5,856,824 of record OX421360.1, on the reverse strand, counting down.
CTTCGTGACTAATCACGAGTAGACCGCTATCACCTCAAGTATAAACTCAGTCTATAAAACACGACAATTAAAGGCAATTAAGCATCGCCGATTCAGGTACCCCTAATCTTATCTTGACTTTATCGAATAATGTGAGCCTCGTCCAACTTCCGACCCTAAAAGCTCTGGCATCTGATTGACGATTGCACTGCGCTCTTTTGATGGCAGATGGCGTTGCTCCTTAAAAAATATGGCATACTTTCAGGAAACCTAGAAAAATTAGCCTGATAATAGTTTTCCCACACAGGGTGGTATTATAAAACTGTCGCTTTCACCCACAACAAAACACAACACTTGACTCTTATCTAACCGGCGGGTATTATAAATCATCCCACGTTTTGTATAACACTGTTTGTGTGGTTGTTATTGGTTACATGGATGGGTGGTCCGACAATAACAATAACTTTTATCGATCCAGCACCGACGATGATGGCACTTACTCGTAAAAACAAAAGAAGAGTCAAAATCCACGCTCATTGTTGCTCACTTGAGCGGTCCATTGAAAGATCTATAGAGAATGCTGTGTCGCTGGCAGAGAATGGACTGGATTTCAGTTCATTAAACTTCGGAAACTAGTTCAGAGCATGTCGCTGGAATTATCGCCATCTGAGAAACCGCACCTTTCAGACTCATAGTGTTGCAAGAGCGCAAAAACCGCACACAGAAGGCAGACACGCAATTGATATCTTGGTCGCTACAGCAGAAGCATTCATGAGACACAATTTATTAGCCAGGCGATATTAGGTGCATGCATGTAGAGGAATGAAAATAAAAAGAGTTTCTATTCGAGTGCTTGGTTTATATAGTGCATTGGAATCATTGCAAGTGGAAAGGTCAAGGTTAGGCAGCACTTTGGACGGTTATACCATGAACAATTATGAAGTGGGTGATAATTTGTTTTTCAATTTGTTTTTGCGTTGAAGTGCGCTCTATGAAAGTTGCAATTTAACTGCAGTTTCCTTTTAAGGTGCCAATTGGTGAGAAAGTGTCACGACTTTCCGAAAAGCGTTTATTTTTTTCTGAAATCAGAAAGATATAGTGAAAACACAACAACTTGTATTGCTCCTGAGTGGACGTCACTAACTCAACATCAAGGGCCGACTTTATGCATCCGATAACCAGCGATGAAGACTGCCGATTGGGAAAGCTGCGCGACATCACTCAACATTCAACAAATTCAACAATCGACTGAAGGCTCGAAAGCCTAGCCATTTTTGACAGAACGATAGTGTCAGAAAATCAATATTCAATGAAATGAACCAATTCCAATCCCGTTTCAAAACGACTAAAGCCGACAACATTTATGTCTTCTCAGTGGACAAATAAGTCCCCGACTCGACTATATTGCCCAAGACAATTTATCAACATTCAGCACCCCCAACAACCCCCAGCGACGTAAATCTCATTCAATTGCCTGCCTGACATTTCGATTTAACCCCAACCAGAGCCGGGGCGACGCGGAAGAATTTACGAGTATTATACTAATTGTGTGCGAATCGCATTTGTGGCCCAAGTGAATATAATCTACCTACAAATCCGATTAAGGGTCTATTGGCCGCCAATCGATTCTTGTATATTTGGTTACCATAACATTTGCGATTATATACGAGTCCGCAACATGAATCGATTGAATCAGAGTCGCTGTCATAAAATGAAAGAATGCAAAGCATAACTTTCTCTGCACGAGCAAAAAAAAAAACAGCAAGGAAAACAGAACCACGGAAAGAGAAGATGAAAGAAAAATACAAATTAACTTTAATCGTTCTTAATAGAGAGATGATGGTCGTGTCATGAGAGTACCTAGTAATTTTTATTTTTATTTTTTTTGCGGTTACTTTTCCATGGCGTACCTATCTCTGATTGAAGTAGGAAAGTTTAATCTGTGTAGAACGTTGTTGAGGTATTTGTTGTTGTGGCTTTCTAGTTTTTCGCTGAATAGATAAAGTGTTCCGTAACCTGTAGCGATTAGGTATGCTTTTGTAAGAAACGAGAATGCTTGGTAGGAGTTCCATTAGCAAGCATTTGAATGGAAAGCTTCGTATACATAATGGAATGGTCAACAAACTCGCATGGATCATTTAAGTACTCTAATTTCGTTTTGTTGGAAAAATCTGATACCGCAATAATATATTTAGTTGACTTAAGTGTTCAATCATATTAAGAGCGCTGAATTTACATATAACATGTGTCATAATGAGAAGTGGTTGTCAAGTTCAAAAGCTCGACAACTCCTTTTTCAAATACCAAGAGGAACATTTGAGAAATGTAATAGTGTCTATATCCGTTTACCAAACCTAACCTAACAACTGAGGAGATTCTAACCGAACAAAGAACAAAATAATATAGAATTCTGTCATACGAACTATTTCATTTGTCACTGTTTGAACTCCATAATGTCACCCGTCAAAACCTATGATTCGTCGATAAGTCGTTTGTTACAAAAAACTGTGGCTCTGTAAAGTGATTTGCTACGAACGATACGGAGTAGGAATGATTGGGTAGAGCAATGTCTGACACAAATCCCATACACCGAGTTTTTAGACGTCTTTTTACCGTACAAGGTGGAAGAATGAGACCTAGAGACCATTCAGAGTGTATAAAGTTGTTAGGTGCATTTCAAAAACTAGCCAAAAATGGCAAACTAACGTTTTCAAAATCTGTGCTGCGTTCATTCAATCGCTTTCGCCTGAATCTCCATTTTGCTTAACGCACTTCTAAACACGAAAGTAGTTTCCGTTTCAGCAAACGTTAACGTTTTCAATTTGTTTCCTCTTTTTTAATGGAAAAATTAAACACTTTTCCAATTTTGCAAAAAAACCAAGAATCGACGTTTTCCATTTTTATAGATTATTTCAAAACTTTAAGTCCCATCTGCGGATTTCACATAAAACAAAAAGCGAAACGATTAGCACAACATTATTGTTGTTTTTATCTATGAGTGAGGAAAAGAGAAGCCTACTTAAAAATCTAGTCCATCTAGTACAGCAACTGCATGCTCATATTTGGCAAAACTCTATCATTATACAAGCCGACACGCTATAGCCATTTATAACTCTATTTTCAACCATCGAGTGAGAACAAATTCAACTGTACTATGTGAATACGAGTAGTTAAATTGTTCAGAATTTTTCATATTTTACGTTGAACCCGAATAGCCAGATACGAAGAAATGTGGATGTCTAAGCCCAAAACCTTTTCTTTAACGTTGAAAATGACCCGAACAGTAGGTATGCTTCTCAAACGTTTGCTCAGAGGAAGTCAAAAACCAAAATTATATGAGGCAAATTGTCGCTTTCGCATTATTTTTGCGTTGTTTTTTTGACAGCGAAAGTGTTTTTCATTTAGAACTTTATTGAATATCGTAAACTCATTTCGTTTGACTGTCTTTGTTAACAAGCAGAACTCTAAAGACTTTGAGTCTACCTATTCACCAGCATCTACAAGGGGCGCTTTGGCATTACATTCGGAACGGTCAATAGGACTTACTTCCCTGAAATTTTAGAAAGGAATGTGACGTATCTCTCCGTAGTCAAAAATGTAGTACCTTACACGCTTAAGACGTGTTTTTTTGCAAAACAAAGCCTGACTTCGTATGCAATCTAATAAGTCAGCAACTTTTAAAAATGTTATGCAAAATTGCTTAAATCCTCCAAAATGCTGCACAATATTTGCAATACCAAAAAAACGTGCACAACTTTATATTTCTCATCCAAACTACTGTTGTTGGTTTAAAATATTTTCTATTCAAAAAATATTGGGAGGAGGGAAATTTTCTGACATTTGAGAACACGTTTTTCCATGAATAGAAATTATTTGAATAATTTAGATTGTTAGGCAAAGAACTGTATACTCGATGTGTCAGACTAGTGGTAATAGATTTTGGAAAATTTTCTCGTTTTGTGGGAATTTTCGGTATCAAAATGCTTTGAGAGAAGAAAACGGAAACGTTTTATCACACGAATTAACGGAAAAGTATGTTATTTCGAAAATTTGCTTCCATTTTGCTTAATTTTTAAATGCGTTGCGATAATTGTATTTTTCACCGATAAGTACTCGAGTTTATTAAAAAAATCCTCTGTTGTTTTCAATATTGTCATTCAGTTTTACGCACTGTAACATTTATTAAATCCAAATTTCTGACGACTAAAGTGTCAAATAAAAAAATAATAAAAACAAGTCAAATTAAAGAGCTTGAGACAACAGCTGACTATCAGGAGAGTGTTTTCGTTATAACTTTTTGAAAAGTTTATAATTAAGAGCAAAACTCAGGGCGACAACTTAGCTGGATTTAAATTTTGGTTTTATCAAAAATGTCTGTTAAAGCTGAAAAGTCAAAGTAATAAGGGTTGTACAATGTTGAACAATTTGCAGCAAGACACTGATCTGGCCATTTAAAAACTGGTATTATTTTTATTTGTTTTTTTACATATTCACTGAACGTTCAAACAAAAATGAGAGTCTATCACGAATTTAAAAAAACTTTAAAACCGAATCACCACTTGGCTTGACAAATATTAGAAGCACTTCCAAGAACCAAGAATTAATTGGCATTTGGAAATGAAACACAAAAAACCGGCCAAGTGCGAGTGTACCAAAGGTTCCGTATTTGGCTAAAGTCCAACACATCAGATATTATTTGAACTCTATATAATTCAATCTTTCCCCTCTTCATGAATTCATCACAATTTAGTTTAATTTAATTACTTAATATTTTTACTCTCAAAAATTACTCGCACATGAATCTCATTTTCTAATTATTACCTATAGCTATAGTACCCAACCCACGCCAATTTTTCATTCTGTATGCGACCTGTCCCAATTAAAAACTATTGACTAAAAATATATTACTTTTATTTTGTTCTGTACTCCCCAAAAAATGTATTATATTCCCCAACGAATTTAGCAGGCGGAAACCCTGGTGGGGTTCTGTCTTTGATAGGGTCAATTGTGCACAACTGCGTAGTAGAGATTAGAACATTTATGAGAGCAACGTATTTTACATGGTAAAATTATCTTTTTTGAAAATATCTTGTAAACTATTAACTTTTCGGCAAAACAGTATTCAGCACATATATAGCTAAGAATATGATCTACAAAAAAGGAATTTATATATTTTTTTGTGAATCAAGAAATAAACCGTTTTTTGGGCGAATGAAAATATTTTTTTCACCAGATTACTAATTAATCGAAAACCAATCGATGTATTGCTTCCATTGGTATTTGTCGTTTAACTAGAGGTTATACCGGATGTTGTGTGTAAATTTTAGCCTCCTATGTCAATCGGTTCTTGAGATAGACCTGGTAACAAAATTGGCTTAGTGGGTTCGGACAGACAGACAGACAGACAGACAGACGGAGAGACATCCGAACGAAACTAATAAGGTTACGTTTTTTCCCTTTGGGTACGGAACCTTAAAAAGGCAATTGTTTTTTTTAAATGTGTCGGAAATTTTGGGTATTCATTGAAATAGTGTGTGGTAAAAATTCTCATTTTCAGCGGGGCATTTGACATATCAAAAAAGTTGCATCACTCTCTCAGACCAGATGAGCTTCCCTCCGATGAGCTTCCCTCCAAATGAATGGCTAGACTTTTTTAAAGAAAACAGTCAGAATTGTCCGCTTGGTCATTCCTACACATTTATTGAAATGGGTTACAATGGCGCTACGAGACATGTGCGCAATTTACTTACTTTTCTGTTCATTAATCAGCTACAATACCAATTCCATCAAGAGCAGAGTCTTTATTGACACGATATAAAAATGTCTAGACCCCAGCCAATAAAATAGTGAAGTTGAGTAAATAAAACTTCGGATAATGCCGTTGACAATGTGCTTCGTATTCCCCAGTCTCCATTTCATATGAATACCAAATACAGAAACAACCCAAAGTACACCAGTATCATATTAAATACAATAACTCCCTGTCAATGCCATTTTGACAGACTAACTTGTCACTTAATGGGATCACAAATAAAAAAACTTCCCATAACATCGCTCGCAATCGTCTGTTGGAAGCATCATTTGTTCAACTCAATTGTTGCACACTTGACGAAATAATTCCCATCCGCAAATGAACAGCATCCCACGCCTGTTTGCGTACACATTTCTCACACAAAACTGTCTATGAAATTGAAAAGCAATTCAAAAGATTCACAGTTAACCCAATTTCAATAGGCAACAACTGCAATTGCAGCTTAATGCTTTTTCAGCGTACGCAAGCTTAAATTTTACTTTCAATCACTGAACTCGAATAATGGTCTCTCGAAAAATGTGCAAATATACAAATAGTAGGATTTCCAAATTAGAGTATCAAATTACACGAGGTTGCATATTTATGAAGAAAAAAAAAAAGAGTTGAGCTCTGCAAAGTGCAATAAAGACAAGAAGTAGTAGTTGCAGTCGGGTGTGTGGTTGCTTGACGAGTTTTTGTACGATGAAAAGCAGCAGAATAAAACTGTGTATCTACTGTGGTAAAAAGGGGGAACGTCAAGTGTCCTCATTAACAAATAAAAAAAAATCTGCCGAAACAAAAACACACGCGCAAAGAACAGGGGGATCTTGGAAAATTGCAAACCGAATTTAGTTCAGGGAGAAGCATATACAAATTGCATTCATGCAAATGTGTGCTTCAAAGTAGAATGGTTGGAGTGGAGTGTTTCTCTGTGTGTTTAAGGAGAGAGAAAATCTTTGGAGGCATATTTAATTTTATATATTTTGTACAGCATTGGGTGGACCAATGAGAGGATGGCAATTTTTTATCTGAGGTTTGTTTTTCCCTTTTACAAGAACCGATTTGACGAGTGACAGCTGACACGACTTGTCATTTTTCATATTAACGAGCATGGGTGATTATTTTTCGAATAAAGCATAATTGAATGAAGTTCGGCACTCGTCCGTATATTGGGGCACTTATAACTTAACCCTCTAACCTATAATAACGAATTCTAACTATGTATCAATTTATCTAAAATTACAAAATAATAAACCACAGGAAAAGTAACGAGTAATTTTGAATTGATATTGGCAAAATGTACGTTTCTAAAAAAAAAACTGACACATTTCATTGTAGTTATTGAGCTTTGAAGAGAATAAAACTTAAAACAACTGCAAAATTTGTATAAATCGTTGTTTCAGTAATAATCCTGTGTTTGGGTTTTCTGGAAAACATTTCAAAGAGCAGATATCTTTTACCTGTCAACTTCTTGTACTTCACAGATTTATTATTCCATACAACTTATTAGAACACGAATAAAAGCAACGAGTGGACTACTCGTTACTTTTAATTCTCTCTTCAGATAACTTTGATGAGAACTTGTACAAAATTTGTGAGATTGCGATCGAATAACATTAATTACGTCCGATTTAAGACTGAACATGAAATTTTAAGATCTTTATGAAATATTTGATTGAATCACCAGTGTTCTCTGTATTTTATTTTTCAAGAACTAATACTTTTGACAAAAATAAGCATCACTTTCAGCATTTTACAGATAATAATTATTATAAAACAATAACCTTGTGATCTATTTGGAGTCACGATTGTAGTCACTCGTTATTTTAATTCTCTCTATTTCTTCCACAAACGCAATTAGTTTATCTCTATAATCATTCTGTTTATAAAAAGAACTTGTATGTATTTTTTGAGACCAAAGCCAATTAATTAAATGGACTTTTTTTTGTCTAGACAGACAAATTAAGACTTTAAGCGAATAAGTGAGCAGACGAACTGCTGCTCAGGCGCTTTGGATACATTTTTAAACCTTTAACAGGTCAAAAAGTGAAACACAGATGTAACCTTGTGGTTAGCATTCAATGCGAGTAAAATTAAGTAGTGTGTTGAAATTTCCAATTCGATTTTATTGGAAACAATCGATAATACCAACAAAAAACTTCCGAATGCAAAACACATTGCAGTTAATTATTTCTGACCTCATTTTTAAATACTAATAATTACAAGATCATTTAAATGCTTTGCTTACCGAGTTGTAATCGGTGAAGTCTTGGGGCAATGTCGCACGATCTGCTTTCATGAGTTTAAAGAAACTGAAAGACCATTATTATATACGAGCGTCGTGATGAAAAAGGCGTCGATTAGGTCAGTCCTATTGGTTTTTTCATTCCAATATAGGTAGGTACCCGTGGCGCAGAAAAAGCAGATCGTGTGACATTGACCACCGGGTTGCAGGTGGATTCGTCACAGCTTGCGGGTTATCTGGGCGGGGACATTAGGAATTGAAACAGTTTTTTGGCCAAATGTACCAATTCTCCACGCACATTTTTGCTCAACGTTAGAATTTAGATACTGGTTTTCTTATTTCACATTTACAGTTAAAATAATAAGCAAAATTTCTTTTGACGTTTCGCACCACCTGCAATTGTGAATTTTTATGCGTAAACTATTGCCCGGGCATCTGTCAAGAATGAGATATGAGATGACAGCTCAGATGACAAGAGGCCCTGAGGTAAACCCAGTTGTGGCAATAGGATGAGAAATGGAATTTTAGGAAGCGATCTATGAACGTAAGCGATGTATGTTTAGAACCTAGGTTGGAGCGAAAAGATAGGTATGAGCTTCTTAATCAACTAAGTTGGAGGTCAAGCCAACAAGGAGTTGTAAAAAAATCGGATCTGTTTCAACTTCTATCAAATATTCTATTTCCGTTTCGTTTTATGAACTGTCATTTCAAAAAGATGCTTTCAAAACAACAACAGGTTGTTGTAAAATTATTAAAAATTTGCTAAGAAACTGTGCGAATGCGACCACGTACTGAGAAAATTGAAAAAAAAAAAATGAGAGAGAATCTGACAACTAAGTGACAGCTCAAACGTTTGGCAAGTAAAACTCTATTTAATTTCGTCCTCAACGATGTCAGATTAAGAAGTTGTAATTGAATGTTGTCCTAGAACATATCACCGCATTAAAAATGGTAAGTATCTGTATTTAGCTTATAAAAAATTCAATTCCAACTTATTTTGTAGATGCTGCATTTAAAGAGAACCTTGCGAAATGTCAAAATGACATTTCTTAAACTTTTTGTAAGGAAACCGGTCAGGTACCTACTTGACTTGAAATTGAGATATTTCTCTCTCGATTTTTGAGATTTATCATTTTTCTATGCTGAAAGTACGAACGAACCTAATATAACGAACAGGACTAATTTTTTTATTAAAAAAAATTTATTAAAAATGTACGCATAAAACGAAACAACACTAGTAATATAATATACACATAAGAATGCAAAATGCTTAGACACAATGTTGCGAAGCAAATTTCATTGCCAATTGAGATGTTGTGGTCCTTTTAATACGCTTTTTCGGTCAATCACGAAAAGTTATAACCAGGAACTCTAGTGCACAAAAACAGTGTACCTATACAAAACTGTGGATGGCAACTTTGTTTCCTCAGAGCATCTACATCGAAGAATGTCATTCAAAAAACAAAAACTTACCTTGCTTTAACCATATGCCTTTTGCGCGGTGATTTCGCTTTGTCAATACTGAGCTTTCTTCCCTCGGGATTCATTCCGGTGATTCCTTGAACAAAACACAACATACTGTTGCTATGCATTTAACAATATCACAGAGAGCACAAAACTGAAAAATTTTCTTCACTTCTTCCTGTTCTGTGTTTATTTTATTTTCGTATTAACAATACGCACCACTGGCGCACTCTATACCGACAACGACAAAGTACACTGATCTTAAACGACAAATAACATTTTGTTTGTTTTATGAACTTATTTATTAACAAGTATTAACGAGGAGTGCAGCACGATTAACCCGAACAGCTGTTGCTACGTGCACGAACGCTGTTGCACGACTGACGGTGGGTTCAGTTCAGCACTATAAAAATGGAAACCCACATCGGAGAGTTGGATTTTCTTCTGGCCATTGAATTCAATGAAACGAATTCGTTTTCTTTTATGCGATGTACGCAAAAAAAAAAAACAATATGTTGAGAGGGTAAGGGGTGAAGCGAAGAAGAAGAAGAAGAACAAGTGGTTGGGCGGAATTTTCGCTGCAATGGTCTGATGGGTTCTTTATTAGACGTGGTGCGCAGAAGTGACAGTGGTTATTGAAAAAATGTGTTCTGTGTTTTCATTTCACCTACAAAGCAAATGCGCACTAAAATTTTTTTTATTTTCACATGTTTTCTAAAATTTGCTAATTTGCAGCGATATTCTGACAGGTCGTTTCAAGTTAATGAGAAAATGGCGGCGGTATCACTGCGATGAGACTTTTAACAGTTCGATACAGATTATTGAGAAATGGAGGACGTACTCTAGCAGCGAGGGAACGACATTTTGCATTTGACAGGTGATAGGCAATAATGAAAATCTTTGAAAAAAAGGGAGTATAAACTCTAGGAGCCATATTTCCAGCGAGTTAGGGACATCAACTTTAAGTGGGCACCTGATTGGTTGAGGGTAAGGTCCACACAGATGGTAGCGCCATCTAGGTAACTAAGTTAGCCAAGTTGAATTGAATTCTAAATGAAGATAAGATCGGCGGAAAGATTTGCAATAAATAACTAAAATATGACAGTTCGTTTAAGAATCTTAAGAAAGGGAGGGGGTGTATCCCATGTGGATTTTTCGACAGTTTGATAAAAGTTATTAAGAAGTGGGATATCCACCATCCGCCTCGATTTGTAAACGACTACATATGGAAGGTTGTTCAAAATGTTTTTGAAATGGAGTGCGTCGTTCCCTAGCGGCGGACATTCGCAACCAGCAGCATGCACTTGACAATTTCATTAGAAAAGACGGCTTGTATTTTTATGAATGGGAAATCTGTTCCAAAGCCGTGGTTGGAGAATATGTTGTTTTAGAAGGCTCCCAAACTCTTAAATGTGAAAAATTACACATGGCGATGACTTTTTCAAAACTATTCTTGAGGAAATTGTGCATAAATCGAAAGCAAACACCAAAGGCAAGAAAAAAGGCTAAGTCTTTGGCAGAGCACTGCGGGCTGTCACTGGTGACTTAAATTATATTGGGCACATTCAAAAACGCAGTTATCTTAAGTCGAATATATTGCTATGGCCTAGATGTACCCCTAAACGGAAAAATAATTATTAATCGGTAACGCGACGTTTGTTACATCGGCCACACATAATTTCAGTTATGTTTCAAATGATGTTTAGGTGATAATGTGATACATGTTATTAAAAACCTTGGAGGTATAATATTTTGTGGGGACCTGTTCGAAAATTCAAAAAACAACTACTAAAAATTGCGGCTGTGTTAACCAAGAACTAATATACAATCCGGAAAACGATGTCGTTTCTAAAATATACAGGGTGGTGTAAAATATTAGCCCGATCTAAAGAATTCACAACTTCAAAACGAAGCGACATTTTTAAACAATTTTAGAAATGTCCAGCTCCACAAAATTAAAAGAATCAGGTTTCTTTGGTTTTCGTAAAAATTCGTTAAGTCAAGTTTAAAAGGCATTTAATATTTTGCAGCCACCCTGTAGTTATAGAAAAAATTGCATTAAAAGTGCTAAAACGTAAAATATCTGTTACAAACGGAGCTTTAGAAAGATCCGAGCAAAATTCCGAAGCTTTAAACTCAATTGAAATACATTTCTCGAGGCGTCCGAATTTTCTCACCCACCACTATTGGGATAATACCCCTTTCAACAAACAGATACTACTACACCCTCATGCACACACATCATTTCAAAAGAACTGACTTTGTGGCTTAGTGCTCATGAAACTTGCACGTCCACTTTTACTGTCTGCAGAGGCAGAACAAAATTCTACAAAAAAAAAAAAAAAAAACAACAGGGAAGGCGACGACATTGCTACCTCGGGAACGTACGCTTTGTTTACCCCCTTTAATAATTGTAACTGCGCCGCCTCATTTTACGCCGCGTGTTCCAAGGGTTACGACTACGAGGCTACAGGCTAATAGCGGTTACACATAGCAGCCCTAAAACATCCCTTAGCTGCACTTCTTCTTTTTTTAATATCACATGTCATGGTGTAACTGGTGCCAACAGACAGACGGAAATCTATTTCGGAGACAGCAGAAAAACTCAAACACAATGACCATAAAGTTAATTAAATTAATACAAGACCTCTGGCCAAACACCAACAGCAAACAAATAACTATCGGTCAAGAGAGGTTAATGTTGGATTAGGCGAACGGCGATGGACAATAATTACGATGACAACAAAGAAAGGTGACCAGATAGATAGACAGCAAGCATTTCGACCGTCAATAGAGTGGATAATTGGTGGACTTTGAAAGTAAATCTCTGCCGAAAGTAATGACTTCTTAAAACGACATAAAACGTCCCGCATTTCCTGACTTATCACTATAGTGTTAATGTTAATTGAAAAGTTAATTGACCCGTATTGGTTGATAGGAAATTATTTGACACGGATATCTGAGGAGGAAGTCAAATTATGTCATTGACATGATTAATGTGTCAGCAGTAACACGTAATCTTTCTACTTTAGTAACAAAACAGACCTCTGACAGCCAACTTAAAGTCACACAAGAGCATCCACTGATGATTAAAAAAAGAGGTCATGGTTTAGATGAAACGCCCATAATTTTGTGGCCAGTTCTCGGTGTGTCACCCTAAATTGTAGGCTGAGTCCACTCGTTTGTGAGCTATCCAGCAATGTTGCTTTTAAATTCATTAACCAATAAATCGGAACAGGTTCTGCTCAAGAAATATTACCACACGAAAATCAAATAAACAAATCAGAAATTGACAGCCCAAACTCAACTTAATAGCCGTCAAATCTTCAAAACCTATCCAGTCTCGAATTTTCCCCCATCTGGCATAAATTACCACTGGCCAAAGCAAATTCACATACCAAAAGGCTAAACGACTGTGAATTTTCTCCCAGAATTTGGAGCAGCATCCGCCTCATCTGCACATAATGGATTCATCTGTATCTGGGACAGAAACACCCATTCCGCACATTTTTCTTTGTGTATCATTAAAAAAGAAACTCAGGCACAAAAATTAATACAAACAAAAAATTATTCAGACAAAGATACAGCCATTCTCCTTAAAAAAAAAAAATGGAAGCCGTACAAAATTGAGGTCGTCTCATAATTTAGCTAAAAGAGCGCACCTAAAAAAAATATAAAACTCATAAATATGCGATCCACATGTTTGACTACTGACGCTGAGTCCTTTTCCAATTAAAAATGTCCCCTAATTGCAAAGAGCCCTGACCTGCTATAACTAACCTCATTTGAGACGCAGAGGTGGTTTTTTTTTAGAAAAATAATAGACAATCGTCCGATCACTATCCAAGTTCACTGACATCGCTCTTAGCCAGATCGTAAGAAACAAGATGGACGCATATTAAGTATGCGGAACACGCATTTCAATGGAAGGTAATCCACCGAGAATAATGTTCTTCTGCGTTTCGTGTGAAAACGAAATTCTTCTCGAGTAGTAGGTACTCACACTTTTCCTTCTGTAAAGAGTTTTTTTGATCTGAGAGGCACGTTAAATGCCAGACCAGAGCAGAGCAGGCAAGTGTTTTACAATCGTTTGGGCGGTGATTTATATTATTAAAGTTCTGCAAAATAATCTACCTTGGAGAAGATTGATTTTATTACCATATATTGGCGAAGAGCGAAGAGGAATAAAAACGATTAATTTATAGAAAGCGATTTTGTGGAAATTGTAACATAAAAAGTTAGAATTTATGTGCACGCTAATATATGGCAGCCAATTGACGCCATGCGGTGAGTGAAAGTACGACAACGTGTTGGTCTTGATTTTGTTGATCATTTTATTCCGACGTCACAACGGAAATGGTACATTATTATTGATCTTGACTTGATCGTGACTTTAACTTGCGTTTGGAATTTTCGCAACTAACTTAACCAACAAATACGGCTATGAAAGTGAAAGTAAGTATGACGGCGTGGATGCAACGTTTTCTTATACCCATTAGGGCCCTAATGGCGTACCTTTTGAGACGACTGTCGATAGACCTCCAAAACTTGCAACTAAGTGCAATAATTTCGAGTTTGAGAGTTTCATCCAGTTTATTATTCTCAAACCTAATCAAAGCTGCCGATAATGCATATAAAAATGGGCAGAAAATAACTTAAGAATTAAAAAAAAAAAACGACGTCGTCCAGAAAATCATCGTCAAACGTGACCTGCCACCAGCAAACCAGTAGGCGAATGCGTCACGAATGAAGTTACATTTAATTGAAAAATAAATATAAGTATAAGGATAACGTGATCTTCGTAAGTTGTTGAAATAAGTTCCACACACACAATAGTTCCAACATACAATAAGTGGACAAGCCATCTCACTCTAACTGGGAATACAATGTCACATAAATCTGACAGTCGAAGAAAAATTCGAATTTTCTTATGCATGTCGTTTCCCATTTCATAGATATAAGCTTCCTCTTTAGATATGCCTCTTTGGATTTACCTTCGGGCTTTGCGAGCGATTGCGAATGGGATTCGCCGATGAACTCGCGGGCGAGCAAGGGAAACATAAAGCGATAGAAAAGCGAATCGGATTTTGTCAGGGAAAAGTACCCAGCTTTTGGGTGTGCTAATAATATATTTATAACGCCAGCAGTAGAGTAGAGACTTCGTCCATGGAATTAAAGATCAACATAATTGGGGGCTTAACTTGGTCAGTCAAAACTGTCAGTCATAGATGATGCTTTTCACAATAAGAAAACAGATACCCGGTGTGAGATAGCTTGCTGGGTAATCGACTTTTCTTATCAAGCTAAGAGATTAAAAGATTGAAAACATGATTTTGAGGGCACAAACGTGCTTTCCCTACTGTGCAACTGGGATCTTGAAATTTATTAGGGTTTCCAGGACAAAATATGCAACAATTTGTTCAATACTCGCATTTAAGATCCTATCCAAAGTACTGAGTGAACGTCTCAAACTTTGAGCAGGAATATTCCGCGTCGAAGCAGATACAATTTTCTAGAGACCTAGAATAAAATCTCTATTTCTAAAAACTGACTAAACAAGTCCTAACAATGGTTAAGCCCTTTACTTATCTTTAAGAAGTCTGGTTGTCTTTTAAAAGCTTCCAAATTCTGTATAGGTACATGAAAAATCGAACATCCGTGGTTTTTCTAAGTGTGTTTCCAGCATTGAATTATGTTTAAAAAAAAAATATTAAAATCCTACAACTTGGCACCTGATACAGCAATATTTTTAATTTGGGACCTGGATGTATATTGACTATCCCAAGCACTTTGCAAAATGTGGGCGAAATTGGAAACGAGGCGTGGCACCTCAAATATTCGAAAAACATTTAACGCCCTATATCTTAGGATTTGTGCAAGAAATGCGAAATCTGGAAAGACTATGCATATTTTATGTAGAAAACAGTTTGCAAAAATGGACGGAAGTGCAGAAAGAGGTTTGGCACCCTTTATACATTAAAGTACATTAAATGTCAATCAATGGGTACACAAAATGTGGTATTTCCAACTGCAGTTGTAGAGCTTACAGCGTGTAAAGTAATTGTTTTGGATGAGGGCACTGTCAACTGCTTTAAAAAAGCCCCTTCTGAAAATTGGCTCCCCAAAGCAAGGAAAGTAAAAATTAAACAAAGCTAAATTGTCTAAATTTGTTTTCAGTTGGGGTCTAATTTCATAATGGAATGAGGGCCCAATGATTTAAAACCCCAACATTATTTTTGGGGCCCATTTTAATTTTAAGTTTAAAAAATAATACATAATAGGCTTTTTGCAGCTATCCTGTTAATCTTTTAGCGCTGATGGATTTCAAAGTGAGCCTTACATTTTACGTTATAGTAATTTACTACCAGCTCAGATGAACAAATCGAGCGATTTACTTAAATTGCAAGTCTCGAATTGAAAACCATCAGCGAGTAACATAATAGATTAACAAATCACTCGATTTTCGAAGTAATGATTAAATTTTACATTTATGTAACCGAGTACTAGAATAACTTCAAAAATGGAGTGTCATTTGGAAATAATTTTCCTTTCAAAATTGGGGCATTATTTCATTTCGAAAATGTATCCCGATTTTGAGCAATTCTTTAATTTTTGCTTTTGAGGCCATAATTTTCCGGGGTGTTATTTTGTGGAGTACTGGAAATTTGCCCCCAGATTTTTTTTTTTGCAGTCAGTTTCTCTGGCTTCAAGACAGCTTAGCTTTTGACCAGCTTTTTGTAATGCAGTGAGTTCTGTGAAAGGAGTGAACATTTTCTCAATCACATAAAAAAGGGCTACTTTTCTAATTAAAAATGTGATCGCAAATGCAAGAATATTTTAAGCAGCGAATTAAGATGTAGTTTATGACATGACAGTTTCAGTGATCGCATCTGGAACCCCTTCGCTCAGTAGTAAAGCACGCTTTACTTTTCAATTTCAATGACTATTCGACATTCCCCCTCATGTACCTACTCAATACGTTTTTGACGTACCTAAACCAATGTTCATTAAGCAACGTCTACACTATTTGCACTTACAATACCCTTTGACTTTTTGCCAAAAACCTGACAATTAACAAATTGTGCATTAGTTACAATATAGTCCCGTGCATAAGGGAACGGCAAATATTTTGACAGTATTTACGGCGGAGATATGTCACTAAAAAGAGCTACCATATAAACATGGCAGCCAACTGCACGACTAATACTTCCCGCAGCATCTGCTTCTGCCTCACCACCATTTGCCACCTTGGCCTATCTTGAAATACGGTAAAAATACATTCTTGCGTTACACTACTTCAACAACATCACTCTACGCTTATAAACACAATTTCAAGTTGATTGCACTCTCTGAAGGACGATTACAAATGAGAATCATGCAGCACCGCAAATGTAATCGTCTGCGACATGACAGCCACTAAAAATAAACACACAACCCAAAGATATTTTCAATTGTGTTCATCCAAAAATACGAAAGAACAAAATCTAAATACCCCGTGCAAATGTCAACATTTGCCAACAACTGTTTGCTAGAATTTGCAAAAGAAAATATTTAAAGAAATAAATTCCTCTGTCGAAACTGACTGAATTGGGATCTTCGTTTTCTTTTCTTTTTTTATGTAATAAAACGTTTTGGCACAAATTCGAGGAGAAAACGTTTATAACGTTATAATTATTTCGCGTCGTGTAAACAACTGAACTCTGAAAAATCTGAAAACAACTAGTAAAACGAAATTCCTTTCGTTGGGGGGCAGGCAGCGTTCGATACTCGTACACCGCCCGCTAAGAGTTCACATGATGAAATTTTGATCCTGATCAATAGGAAGGACTTCCGCCCGCGTGGGAGTGGAAACACCTGCATGCAATCAACGAAGGTTCCAGAGTGAATGCCCCCACCAAAGTGCGTGTCATGGTTTAAGAAGCTGCTTGTTGACATTTTAAAGTAATTCGACCGCGCAATTACAATAGCATGTCCGTGCAGCAGAATAATTGCCAAGTTGGGGCGATAGACATCCCGGCGCGACGGTTTTTTTTTTCTTTCTCTCTCGCTTAAATTACATTAGAGAACAAGTGCAACTTTGCGGCGGACTAACAGTCAGACACAAGAAGGTGAGTAAGAGGTGAGTAACCTAAAAAGGGGAGACCGACAGACCGGATATGGCGTCGGGCGACGATATCGCGATGGCGATATACCATTAATTTGCATTTTATAATTAATCACAAGAAGACAACAGAAAACGAAACAGAGTTGTTGGGAAACGACGTCTTGGCATGCAATCATCAGAGAGGGCGGCTAGTCGTGTTTTACGAAAAATGCTGAAAAATGCTAAACAATTAAACATTTAAGTGCTTCCGCCGATGCGATGGTGGCGAGTAGGCTCCCAACGTGCCGACGACGACGTCTCAGCCCAATCACAAGATACGTATCAAGTCACATACCTATTATGTATGCAATTTTAACAGTCGCATAGAGATTAAGAAGTTGCATGCAAAGACGAGTTGGTGGCGCTTTTTTGGTCGGATATTGCGCCAAATATTTTTTTTTAATTGCCTTTGGCGGCAAGTGATGTCTTTCCCAGGGAGGGGTTGAATTTTTAACAATGGGTACGGTTATTCCATGATTGTCAAATAAATTATTATACCATCTGTATGACTTATTCATATTGGGAAAATTTGAACTTGGCTTCGCTCGGTCTAGATTTGGTTTCGATGTGGTTTTGAAGTGGAAAGTTCAAGAGTGTGACTAACCGGTCGATATATAAAAAAGATGGGAGAGATAGCAAAACTTTTATTAATTTAATTATAGGTAGAAAGCAGGTATACTCGCTGTCACAGGTGCTCGATTTGATTTGCTATTCTCGTATTTCGCAATTTCATGTACAAATATATTTTAGGTCGTGTTCGTTCACACCAGAAAGATGCAGACAATTTCTGAATTATTGTTGAAAAAAAGTTGTGTATAGTTTTGTGGTGTCGAAAAATTCCGTAAACTGAGAAATCCCAGAGAGACGACAAATTCCATTTTTTTTTTTTTAAAGATACCGGACATTTGTTTTAGATAAAAAGATGACCAGACGTCCTATCCTAGGCATGTTGGAACAGAGGCTAATGAAATGGTCAAATTCCTAGCAAAAAAGGTATTGACCCATTCTGCGGAATTAGAGATCTCACCCTCAAAGAAGAATTCATTGAACTAGAGAAAAAAAAACCGGGCACTTCTGGGGCAGTACAACCGGGAAAGATTCCAAGCTGGGTATATCTTAATGTCTCTGCAGATTTTGCGATTAGTTCAGTGAAAACCCAGAACATATGCTGACTTAATTACTTGGGCAAGAAGGTTTTATTTGATGTGAGGAATTATTGCCACTGGGGCCAGCTCTTATAATTAGAATCTTAAGTAAGCTGGACTAGAGAGAGTGCTATATGACGGATTTCTTAAGTCACGGATAAGTAAGAGTTGAGTAGATACTCTAAAAAAATATTCCGAAATGAATTGTAATGCGAGGGAAACTTTTATGACGGAATATACCTCTCTGAGGTGGAAGCAGCGAGTACAATAGACCAAAAGGTTCTAGTAAAACGCCACTGATAAGTAATTAAACAAAAAACATAAATGTAAGTAGACCAATTTTAGCATTTACCCATCTGCCTGAAAATCCGGTTGACAATTTTATCTAAGCCTTGAATTGTTCCAAAGAAGTGTCAAAATCAAAATTTCGCATGAATGGAAACCGAATAGAGTTCGCCACAACGTCAGTGTCAAATGAGAAAAAAACACAAAGTGACAGCTGAGAAACTTATGAGAAAACAAATGAAATTTTATGAGTGCATTTGTGTCTTAATAAAATCCCTTTCAAATTATTCAGTAAACGGAACACAATTTATTAGAATGTATTGACTTATTCGTAAGCTGATGATGCAAATCAAAACTTATTGACGGACTAAAGATCGCTATTGAATCGTTAGCAAGTGAACATTTTTGAAAATAGAAATAATAGCCTGTTAATTCATTTCAGAACAAATTAAAATCTCACGTAGGAAGCTATAAACGTTTTAAGAACCTATCGCTTCCGCTTTTGAAAATAAATACAATTTGATTTTTAAGAATTGTATGGCTTATTATAGGTAATACTTAACTTGGGGAACTTAGAAAACGACAAAAGTTGAAATTCTCGCAGAAAAATATAAAGCCACGACTTACATTATTATGCCCGAAACCTATCTACTACCTGATGTTCTTCCAGAAGTTCCTATTTTTTTTTATTTCGGGTGTATTTTGCTAAGTGTTGACA
This sequence comes from Cheilosia vernalis, assembly GCA_949126925.1. NCBI lineage: Eukaryota > Metazoa > Arthropoda > Insecta > Diptera > Syrphidae > Cheilosia > Cheilosia vernalis. The sequence continues at coordinate 5,837,054 of OX421360.1, read as the reverse complement.
ATTCTCTTCTTATTTTGATATTTTCTGCGAAGTCAACAGTTTTATAACGACCTCATCCTCCTTTTTACAAGCTCCTTGTTTGAAGTCTGAGAGGGGTACAATTGCATCCAAATATAGTTACCCGCACCGCCTGAGGTATTGAGAATTGTTGGTATTCAGGTATGAGCGCAGCGTTTGCCAGACGGTCAAAATATTTCCCCTTTTTTTTTCGAAAAACCCTTAACTTTTTGTCATTATTTTTCAACATGTTTTTGTACGGCTTAAAGGAAAAAATTTCGAAATTGGAACGGGTACATGTAAGGGCTCCGATAAACAGATACAATACATATCGCCTGTCACACAGAGCGCGTTTTTAGAGTCGCGTCAAATTCACCGCTGCATTGCAATAATGTGGAAGAAATTTTATATGTGTCTATATACGATATTGTTGGTGATATGTGCAAAAACATTTTTATAAAGGGAGAAACATGGGAAACAATTTCATAAGAAATGAATGAGAACGGAACGGAGAACATATTTTTTTTGTATTTTTACTATTTAAATTTCTATAGAGGCAACGCATAATACAGGACTTTCACGAATAATTTGCGCAATTGGAATCTGGTGGAGTAACACACATTTAACTTGCGGGAACGGAAATGCGTCACGGTGTTTTATCATTGCGTACGTTTTTTGTCATTGCATACATTTATGAGCTGGGGCATATTAATTTCAGCTTTTTGTTGATGTGAAACAAAGCATGTTTTCATATATAATGGTCTCACATTTCTTCCCTGTGACGGACATCTCGAGGAAATTCAGTGCCAAATCTTTCGTGAATTACCAGACACGCAGAAATCACAGCTGGACAACAACTAACAAAAATGTCGTAGACCAGCACCTCTACAATATGCAATGCAAGCCGAATGAAATAAGATAAATTTAATCTTCAAATGAACTCCAACCGGAAAATTTCAACAACACGATGTTTACACAACACGGTGTTTACACATTTATTTCGGGACTGTTGGATACAGTCGCACAAATTTTTTTTATAATACTTTTTCGTTTTCGGGAACTACGTAGAGCGGCAATTACAAATATCAATTCTTCTTCCGAGCTACTTGACATTTTGGAAAAAATTATGACAGTTACAATTCTGTTTGACCTCTTCTAACGCTGCGGTTGGAACGTCGCGTTCAAATAATCTTACCGCCACGTAAAATAATGTCATTGTGGCGTAAAAAACGCGTTCTGTTTAACGGAGCCTTAATTTTGTTTTTCTGAATGCAAAAGTGTGCGCCAAATAAATACAACGCAATGTCAACGCATGTTGCATTTTGAAAACATCTTGTAATCGATTGATTATTTAACTGCATTTTAACATAGCATTCACAATTTTAGGTTACCAAAAATGATATTATAACGAAATACAAGGAAAATGGAATAAGAAACGAAAACCCTAAATCTGGGCGGAAAACAAACTAGCAACACTCTATGAGCATTCGAAACTTAAGTGAACGTATATACATATTATCTTCTCTTTGCGACGACTGGTCTTGGAAATATCCCAATTAAAAATAAAATTTACTTTTAGTAAGCATCCATTCGTTGCTTGCAAACTATTGGAAAGACAACCAATCAAAAAGCAAGCACCAGCGGCTGAACAAGATAAAGCAGATCAAATCATTAACCATTTCATTTAATCAAAAGTGCGTTGAAAGAAAGAAATATATGCACAGAGTTAATTATATATTTTTATGTGTTTACACATAAAACAACAATGCAATATTTTTCAACTCACTAACTTTTATTGTTGTATTCCAACGAATAAAATCAGAAAGCGTTTTTAATTTATAAATTTATAATTATAAACTCTCAGCCTGAACAACACGTCATTTAAATTCGCTCCTGTAATTTTGGACGGTCGGCCAACACTCCTTCTAAAAATGACAAGAAGGCAGGATTTATTTAGTTTATTACCGAGATAGGAATGGCCTTTTTAATATTAATCATTTAACCTACAGTTAGCTAGAATTATTCTGGAGCGAATTAAAGAACACCTTGAAGACACACTCGACGCCAACTGCCAGACTAAAGATATATATGATATCTGGTTCTCCAGGTTAACATTTCAAAAACATCTCCGTAATTAAGAGTACTTTTTAGCTAATAGCGTACCAAAAATAACAAACAGATAATCGCCCACAATTTCCGACATCTGAAAAAGAATCATCACCAAGCTGTTTGGCAATCAAAATTCATGTTGAAGACTCTCAAGGAAAACTTAAAAATTCAAATTAAACACAATTGGGCCTTAGAAATAACCATTTTTAGTTTCGACTCTAAATTTAAGTAGTTTACAGTGGCTATATATTCCATACAAATTTCGCAATTGTGAGCTTCCGTAAATTTAAAGTCGAGACTAAAAATGTTTATTGCTAAGGCCCATTAAGCACAGCGAGCCAAATCCTATATGTTCAAGTTTTCGAATTAACTTTAGCAAAGTAGGTTTTTATTCAATTGCTTAGAGCTTTTACTTAGCTACAACCTTTGACTAAAATCAAATGCTAGTTTTTTAGTCATACGACCCAGTCACAAATAAATTTGTTTCTAATTCCTATACCTAACCTAATCTACCAGAAGCTCAGCTACAGTGAACCGAAGAAACAGGGGTGGAATCGGCTAATGTGAATGTGATAGTTGATAATCGAAATTCATGTTTTGGGTCCACGTAAAGTGATAAATGTAGGTTGGCTCGGTCCACTTATATTTAGTAACATCGCTTGCTTCTCCCATTGTTGCCTTTGGGTGGTTCGTCCACTGGATGTGTTTCCATGTAATGAATTCTAGTGATCGCTTTACACAGAGGAAAGAATATTTGATAACCAAAAACGACAGTCAAAAAAGCGACAGTCAGCTATCACCTTAGCAGATTCCACCCCATATTTATTATGCCGACATGTTCAAAAACGATTGAATTCGATTATAAGTCTGTTTTAAGGTTGCAGGTGCACGCCACAAGCATATAAATACTGTGTGACGTTTTCTTTGTTGGAATGGTTACGTGAAAAAAATACTTGATGTTTGAAAGGATTTAAATGTGACCAATGACACATGATCATGTCTTGCTTACTTGTATTTATACGTAATTTTAAATGCTATCACGATATTAGAAATACGCATTTAAATTTATGTGGCAGTACTCACAAATTGTTGCCCTAAGTCGAACATAAGCTATGCATGATTACGGATCTTTGGACTTACCTAAAAAGAAAAGAGAAAAAAAATATAATTAGTTGTTATTTTATGTAGACAGGCACTAAAATATTTAAATGGTTTTGAAACTTAAAATGCGAAAATTTTAAAAGTTTTAATGTTTAAAATTAATTTATCTTAAAAATTAATAGAAAATGTAATTGTTTGAGTAAACAAAAAACAGGGCTGAGTCTATTCTAGACATGTCGCCCGGCCGAGTGTTAGCATTTAATAAAAATTTAATAACACAATTGTTCCGTATGCGGATCAAAATTGGTGGGTGGTTGGAAAATGCCAGAGTGGATGGAACAATGATCGTATGGAATTGAAAAATTCAAGCAAATGTTTTAAAATATAAGTTGTTAGTCAACACAAACACCTGGGGGTGCCAATTGATATTAATTTCATTGCAAAAGTCATACGTAGTCAATTAAGTCTCAAATGATGCGGGTGGTACGCAAACTATATCTTCTAAAGCCTTATTGTTTCAAACAAGTTTTAACTATGATTTATGATGGTCATGCAGAGCAATGATTTGCTTAAGCAATAATAACCAACCAGTCACGTGTCTCTCTGGTAGAAATAAATCTATCAGGATGAAATTCTTCACTAAAAGAGCTAAGAAAATAGAAATCGCCGATGAATTTCGGTAGAGGGAAAATACTTCCGCAAGAAAAAAACTCCCAAAGAAATTCCAATCGAAATTTAAATGCGATTTTCTTCATTTCTTTGCTACAGGAATTCGAATAAAAACAATAATTTTTAAAGAAATACAATAATTTATCGAGAACTAAGTCGTTTCAGAAATACAATAAATATAAGAACCAAAGATAGCATGAGATCATATCAACCCTGTTTTAAAAGGATATAAAAACCAATTTGAAAGAAAGGAAAGCAAATTAAGTCAGTCAAGATTTTTTGCGAAAATTGTAGATACTAGCAGAACATTTAAATATTGAATACATAAAACATATAATAATTTTACAATCACAATTTTGGTTGGATAATTTCTTTAAACGTATAAAGATTGTGGTTACTAAGTGATTGTACTTATCTTTAAAATTGCTTCTTTCGAACTTTTGCTAAATTTTGTTTTCCAGTTGGATCTGCTGTTTTTATTTGATTAAATCTAAACTTGTCATAAACCTAACAAAACCCAATGCAGCTCTTTGACTCTATTATTTAAAGAAACGAAATTTTCTGATTTAAAACATAATGTTTCCGGATAATCTGTCAAATATGAGCTCAAGTGACAACTGATAAGGCTTTCGAAGATAATTTCGAATACAGTTTGGTGAAAACAAATATTCGCAGGAATGAGCTCATAAATGCGACTAACCAAAAAAATATTGACATTTGTCAACAAATTCGAACACCATTTCGAATTTAATTGTAGACGCTGTGGGAAATCATTTCCAATTGGAATTTATGATTATATTGTTTATAATGTTTCTTTATCCCAGAGTTGCCCTGTATGTTTATTGACAAACAGCTGTCATGCGACAGCCTTTTCCATTTTGTAAAATATAAACTTTCCTACAACTAGTTTCACATTATTTATCTAGAAGCCCTACCTACATATTATTTACGAAACAGACACCAGCTGTCCACAATTAATTTCGTCAACAAACTAAAATTATGACATTGCACATAATATTCCATTTCGCGTTTAATGTCACTTCTTAAAGACGCTGCCACATTAACTTTACAGGTCGTGTTCACCAATTAACACTAAAACCCGACTTTTGATTGGCCATTTAAATGAGAACCTGAAAAACAAACCCATTCCGAGTAGTTAAACTATTAAACTTATTATTTAACACTTTGCACTGTCATTCCAAAAAAAAAAGTGAAGATGCCAAATCTAGCTGAAAAAAAAACACAGACTAATCGATTTTGTCATAACATCACGCTGGTGTGTGTTCATAATTTTGTTGATTTCCCCCGCAAGTGATTAATGACCTAACGGATATGCTCAGCTTTGTGTGCAGACATCAAGTTTGGCATTTCTTCCTCAAATTGTTAGTGTGATGGAAATTTCACCAAACAAGAAACTGACATATAAAATTGCAATTTACCCATCATTGCCTCCAGACACTTCCATTGCGAGCAGGTTTCCGATTTAAATCCAGTCTCCCAAATCACTTGTTTATATTACGTATCACCAGTTAAGCACTTAAAACCGTAGAATACAATCCCGCACATGACAGCCACTGTCATCATCCGCTGCCCGACGCAATCTAAGCTAAACTAGAACAAACATTTAGAAATAGATCCAACTTAATGTGCGGTCGTCTTGTTAGCTGTGGGTACTATCTCTCGGCACTATTAGTTAGGTTTACGTAGTTCGCAAGCATAACAAATCAAAGATCAAATGTTACCATTTGTAGAGCAATCAGGGAATCGAATAGAAAATTGTTTTCGCGATATTTTTTTTTTTGTTTGTTCGACACTTGCACAATATAATAAACTCGATTGATTCAATTTGCTTGAGGTGAAATATGAAAATAAAACGAAATTGCAACAATGTACCAGTGCCAGTTGCGTATCGATAGTTGTCGGTCGGAGTACTGAGCAAATTTTCGTTTGTTTCTGACACCAGACGCGAACACCGTGTGAGAGATATAGCATATGATGATGTGGGCATTCATTATTACGATGATGATCAGACATCACCATCTCCAGCGTCGTATAGTCGACGTCGTCAAGCTATATCACCCGCAACTATGGGCGGTTTCGGTTTGGATGAAAATAATTCCCCATCTGTGTAAGCAGATACGCGAAAAAAAAATCACAAACGAACCTATACTACAGTGTGGGATGAAAAGATTGGGTGGCTTGAAAAGTGATAAACATGCAGAAAATGCGAGTGAAAAAAATTAACGAAGGTAGAGCCATATTTTTTGGCATTGAGTACTGAATTAAAAAGAACAACAAAATAAAACTCTTTCTAAAAGATAGACTCAACCTAAGAAAACCGGAGGGTACGACTTATGATCACTGATGGAAAGCAATTAAAGGAACTCCCACACAAAAGCATCGTATACCTCAGAAAAATGTTCAATGATATAATCCGACTAAATTATTATCCCAGTGTGGAAGGTATCCAAAATAATAGCCAGTCCCAAGCCAGGCAAAGACCCAACAATGACCAATTCATATAATATAGGCCAATAAGCCTATTATATGGCAGATTTTTGAAAGGATGTTACTTGACCGTATTAACATAGATGTACGACAAACAAATCTCATACCGGACCACCAATTTGGATTTCTGCAAAAGCACTCGACAGTTATTCTGGCTTCTGGGCAAAAACTCCAAGCTATCCACAGAAAACAAACTTCTTATATACAAGATAATAATAAAACCTATATGGACTCACGGGATCCAAATTTGGGGCATAACAAACTTAAACATAATTCAAAGACTACAAACGAAAATCTTATGAACGATACTCAATACGCGACCTCAACATAACCACCGTTAAATACGAAATCAAAAAAATAACTAGAAACATCAAATTACGAATTACCGGACCAGGAAATCTACACAAGAAGAAGATTAAAAAGCCAGTGGACCTCCAATTTCAATTTTTTTGAGCCATCCTGTTGTTATTGTCCTCGATGTACGAGGGGCGTTCAATGTATTCTCGGTATGAGTATATTAGGAAAAAGATAAAACCCGGAAAAAAATTATTTTTCAATATAGTCTCCCATGATGTCAATACATTTATTTGATCGCGAAAAAAAGTTTTTCTATTCCCTTAAAAAGTAATTGTCTTCTTGGTCCGAAAAATGCTCATTTACAGCGGTCGTTTTTTTAAATTTGGGAATAAAAAGTAGTCACTGGGTGCCAGGTCTTGGCTGTTGGGTGGGTGGTTGATTTCCTCGAACCCGCACTCTCATACAGCAGCCTTGAAGAGCCGCGCAGTGTGAACCGGTGCGTTGTCGTGAAGAAGCAGCACTTTTTTTGTCAGCTTTCCTCTTCTTTTTTCTTTTATTGCTTCTCTCCAACGGCGTTAAGTGGTTGAGTATTTTTCTGCGTTGATAGTTTCACCTGTTTTTGTGTACTCGATCAATAGTGTGTATTCCTTTAGAATCCCAGAAAACTGTGGCCATGATTTTGCCAGCTGATAGAGTGACTTTGAATTTGAACTTCTTCGGAGGGTCTGATCCTTTTTTATGCCACTGCGTAGACTCCTGCTTACTGTCAGGGTCATAGTTATGAACCCACGTTTCATCATAACTATCCCTTCGAAAACACTTGCTGGATCGTCGCCACACAGCTCTAAAAACTCCTTACAAGCTTTTTGCGCGGCGCCCATCTTGCACTGATTTTTGTAAGGTTGAGATAATCATGTAGTATAGTGTGTATAGTATCAACAGATAGCTTAGTTATTTCTGCCAACATCTTGATTTTTACACGTGCATCTTCTAATACAAGTTTTTCGATAATTTTCACATTTTCTTCGGTAACCGCCGTGATTGGCCCACCTGGGCGGGGGTCATCTTCGATACTTTCCCTGCTTCTTTTAAATTCACTTGTACACTTCTGTGCGGTCGATAATGAAGGAGCAGAGTCTTGAAACGGCCTCCATTTCTTAATGAGTACTTTTTTTTTGTTGAGATTTTCCTTGTTTAGTGATGAATTTAATCACCGCACGATGCTCGATTTTCTTCAACATTGTCGCGTCTGGAAGTCGCCAACAAACTATAATGAAGTTATCAACTTGAAATTCGATATGAATACCCTCAGATAATGTTGTTAGCTAATGGTATATTTTAATTACCCACAATAATATCAAATCACCCCGACACCGAGAATACATTGAACGCCCCTCGTATACCCTATAAATCGTTAATAAGTTGAAAAGAAAGCCAACTATGTACAAGGTGGGCCAAAAGAAGTCATCCGATATTGTATGGCTATCATTTTTTTCTAAATGAAAAACTTCGATTCTGTTTTTTGATAATGTTTAGGTATTTGAACCTTTAGAATTTTATTGGTCAAGTCGAGAAGATGATAGGCGCCATCACAATTGATTGCCATACGGGCTCGTTTTATGGCATTTTTCATCACTTCGGCGAGAACTTCGGGCGACAGATTCTCGCACTCGTATCGAATGTTGTCCTTGAGGGCTTCTAGGGTCTCGGGCTTGTTCACGTATAAGCACGGGACTTCAAAAAAACCCACAAAAAAAGTCTGGAATGGTTAAATCGGGCGACCTTGCGGGCCGGTGCAAATCGCCAAAACGATACCTAGGAACGCCGCCTTCAGAATACCGGTTGCGGCTCGTGCAGTGTGTGCCGTAGCTCCGTCCTGTTGGAACCACATGTCTTCCAGTCCTAATTCGTCCATTTGCGGCAGAAAAATCTCGGTTAACATGGCCCTATAGCGCACACCGTCCACTGTTGTCGTTTGACCAGCGGCGTTTCCAAAAAAAAGGGCCCGATGACTCCTCCAGCGTGAACAGCGCACCAGGCAGTAACTTTGAGCGGGTGTAATAGCTGAGGTGGAAATGAGCCTCATCGCTCATTATGATTTTGGTCGAAAAATCGGAAGACACGATTATTCCGCGTTCTTGGGGAGTGTATCGCTCCATGGCTTGTTCACTTGTATTCTACATCTGTCTAGTCCACAAATGTCAAAACAGATTTGACAATGTCGGACGTTTGATATATAAGAGCAATTACTAGGTGTCATCCAGACAGATGCAATATTTATTTGGGAGTAAAAAAAAACAAACCTTTGTATTAGTTTTTTTCCTAAAATGGGCAGCAATGGGCAAAGCATTAAATTGGTACTTTGTTAAGCATACACCCTGTAAATGGTATGGACAGGGATATAGAAACTAACTTACTAACAAAACGGGCTCCCGACAAGTTAAAAGTCCCTTCCTGAGACTCTGTAATAGAAATTAAGGTTTGAAAATGGTAGGTATACCTTTCGCACGAAGAAATTTTCGCACGGCAACTCTAGAGTTGATCTTCTCAATTCTACTTTATAAAATTGATTGCATAATATAAGTTCTACAGTTTTTCCGATTAGACCTAACAAAAGCAAATAACAGACATTTAAAATTATGTGGGGCAGGAAAGTCTTAAGAACTCCGAAATATAAACCCCAACATTGAACCAAGAAAAATGTTCTGTCAAATATAGCTCCCAGGTAATCAAATAGTAGGCGGAACAGGTTTGGTAGGTTCTCACAATCATTCATTTTCGTGCAGATTGGAAGGAACATACAATTTTATGCCACCTCCGAACGGCTAATTGAGAAGATCCTTCATGACAGTTGGCTTGATAATAGACAATGCCTCCAGGCAATTATCGATCATGTATATGTTTATGAAACTGTGTAATGACAAAACGACAGACTTTAAAATTTAGAGACATTGCGGCAAATGTGACACCACGTAGAAAATTCTCAAGATCTCCCTGTAAGAGAATGCAAACATGCTCAGACTGAATATGTCGGAGCACTTTTCAATGATCGACGACACTGAAATACAAAAAAAAAAAAATATAAAAAAAAGTAAGAAATATTATTAATAAATAAAATAAAAAGAAAATGTCCGATATGACTTCCCTGAGAGACTCCAAGCTGACATAAACTTCAAATATACTGACTGCGATCTGTGAGACAGAAATGAATTCGGTTTCGAAAGAAATCCATGCATTTTTACTTTGGAAATTAAAATACATATACGAGTACAGTAATTTACGTCACATTGCAGGCCATTTTCAAATGGATTCAACACAGTGTGACAAAAGATTGAAAGATATGTAGGGGTAAATCTTCCGGTTCAGGGAAATAAGTCCCCGGGAACTAAGTCCACTGAGGGACTAAGTTCCCACCTAGTAGGAAATAAAACCACTTTCGTGAAGTGGACTTAGTTCCCATGTAGGGTGGGAACTAAGTCCACTTTCTTATGGGAACTTAGTACACATTCAAAAATAAGAAGGGGCAACTAACTTCCAAACAAAATTGGACAACAAACTCACGATTTTTTATTGGAGTATTTTCACTCCGACAAAGCGTAATAACGCCAACGAAATATGATAAGACCAACCTTGCACCCACCCCGTAATCCAACAGTAAACCCAAGCAGGCATTTCATAGTTTGAAAGCGCAATAACACCAATTTCACGTTAAAGGGAAATAAAACCACTCTGAGTTTTCGGAATTTATTTCGCACCTTATATGAGAACTAAGTCCACTTCACAAAAGTGGACTTAGTTCCCGGGGACTTATTTCCCTGCACCAAATCTTCCCAGGCACAAATCCGGAGAGATATCATTTTAAGAGAGGTGCAAGTTTTAATTGATAGTTCCTTTTTCTTGGCTTGGGCATGGTCGGAATTTTGCTGTTTCACGATAATTAGTAATATAGTTGCTCGATCCAGATTTGTATATAAGTTATACTAGCGTACCCGTGAAAGAACTCTCACATCTGAAAACCGGAACCCATCACTTACTTTATACAAATTAAAGACGTTAGCAAAACATTTATTTTGTATAGTACTATAACTAGCTGACCCGGCGAACCTCGTTCCGCCCAAATTCGTTAATGTATCTAATGAAAATAATAATTTTGAGCATGCACATTGCACATACTCTTTTAAGTTATTCGGTCAAATCAAATTCTTTATTCAAAACGTATAGTTATACCTACAATAATAAATAACTGAAGTATGGCAATATCGATGTGTTTCATCCAAACCGCAATGATGGACGTATCGGTCCATGAGAATTCAAGATTGATGCCACAAATTTCCAGCGATTAGAATAGCGAAAGCGAGACGCACGGAATATTAAAGACGCTTAAATACCAATGGTAAATCGTTCTGCATAAGCGGTATCCTCGGAATGAAAATGTTTGCCTTTGAATGCTCCCCTCAAAATCGTTTGTTTGCATGGCGTTTGATTTGAGATTCTTCACAACCAAATCCAACGCACTTCGTTGCAAGCTTTCGGTGCATTGAGGTTTCACAACTAAATTTTATCTGAGCCGACTTTTAATTTCAAATTGTATAGCGGTAAGCCCGGGACATCCAAAGAATTCAAAAAATTAAAATTGGGACTACACGCTTTTCTTTCCAGTCCATTTTTTTTCAAAGTGTGGTTCTCCATACAAAACTTCTATCCCCAATCTAATACCCTTAAGGTTTTGTTTTCATGACCTTCCTTGGGCCAATACGAGTCCACCAAACCCAAAATCGCAAAATTCGAACGATCTGTTCCCGAGTTATGAGTGCATATGCGGATGTCAGTCCGATCGATTTAGTTTGACAATGTCCCCTAATATTTTGATTATACAACTTTCAAAATAGCATCACATATAGGGTGCAAAACTATCCTATCCTTCACACTGGAAGCAACCATACCCATCCATGCATTGAAATCGGTTAAGTTGTTTTGGAGATCGACAACAGCGCCACCTATCGGGTCCAAAAGTATCTTATATTTCAATCGGTAACCAACCATAAACATAAACTAAATTTCATTGAAATAGATTGAGCGGTTTTCGATCTCGAGGTTTACCCGAAAGAATTATATAGACACTTATGTACAGTGGACGTGCATTATAACGAATATTCGATAAAGCGAATTCGCGGTATAATGAACCCTTTCCAGATTCAAATTACTATCTTTGTATAGCAAATGGTGGCCACGATTTGCTGTCCGACATAAAGAACATATATAAACTAACAGCCATATTATGTCTATCAAACATCAATTATTTGATACGTCCTGATAACATGTATCAATTCATCGATAATTTATGGTATTATGAGTATCAATTGATAATTTTTACCCCATTGTGAATGCTAATCAAAATATCATTGATAATGGGTTCTGTTTTAAAGTTAGACGTTTCTAATTTGTATTTGGTTTTTGTTTTGTGGCTGACATTTTATTTTGGTGAAATAATGTAAGCTGTTTTTATTAAACAAAATTCAATTTTTTCTTAACAATTTTTTGTTTATTTAGGAGTAGAGTAGTAGGCAATAAGAAACAAATCGAAAGATTGATAGAATTGATGGAAGAAAGTCCGGAAATCGGTCTAACGACGACGTCGCTTTCGTAATCTAACTGTCTCTCTTCAACCCAGAGACATAGATAGTAAGTAGTAACGTGTGTTCACTAATTAATTCAGTCACCGACGCACTCTTGCGAATGACGGTTATGCCCGGCAGGTAAAACCAGTATTTCTTTTTTTTTTTTATTGCTCAAATTCGTCGTTTCGGACTTTTGTCGGATCACGCGCTATGAAAAATTGCCTACTTAACCCGAATTTTTCTTTATCGTATGTTATTACTAATTTAATATTGCTAAGGAAGAACTGTTTTTTTTTCTAAGATTTTGAAAACATGTTAATTTTAGATAAATAAATAAATTTAGATAAATTTAAATTTAGTAAATGTTGTCCTTGCTTTAAAGACGTATTTAGTATGAAGCATTTATTTAGTAAAAATCGCGTTTTTCATTTGGCAACACCTTTCTAATGCTTGAGGAAAAAAAGTAGAACTGTGTATACTACACAAAGTTTTAAAAAAAATATTTAAGTACTGTTCGTGGAATTGACGAATGATCAGCTTATTAGGGGTAGTCTGTAACCTTAACAATAAAAACGAAAAAATACATTTTATGACTTGATGTCAATAGACATTTTAAACCGCCCGAATATTTGATACGTATCAACAAAAAATTTTGTGGTTGATAGAAAATTTGTAGACAACCGTAATACCAAGCTTATCGATAAAACTATTCACGGTAGATCTGAAATCTAATACAATTCACAATTCATCAAAAATGTTGATAGGTTGATAACCATATTACCGATTCATTCATTTTGTTGATACGTATCTAACTATTATTATCAAATATCGTGTTGATATTTAATAGCCATAATAGGGCTGTACTGTTAGTATTAAATATACGGTTTGTAGTTGAAATTTTATGTAGTAAAATTCAAGTTGTTCAATTGTTATATTTTAAAGTAAAAATGCACAGACAAGTACCCAGAAAATCTCTTTTTTTGTGACACTTCATTTGTTTAGATTGGCTGAAAAATACAGAAATATTATCGAGGGAATTGTTATATATTTCGATAACCTTTAATCTATATTTTTTTCGATATTTTCAAAGCACTTTTTTGCGCTCATTGATTTATCTAACCTTCACTGAAATAGTTTGTGCTTTCCTTAGCTACGAAGGTTTAAACTGTAAGAATTGAACTGCTTGCTTAATTAAAAATAAACAATAGTTGTTAGCGAGTTCTTTCAAATGTTAAGAATGTCCACCATGCAGAGCAAGTCAAACACTAAACAGAGAAGCACAGAAAACGCTTATAACAAATATAACCATTTTGACAGTAAAATTGGCCTTCGAGAAGAGGCCTAATATCAAAAATTTTTTGAGTTCTGTCAGTGATAAATGAGAAAGACTGGCAATATACGGTGGAGATGGTTTCTACTACAGAAAGCGACAGAAACTCACAACAAATTTAGGGGATGCATTTGTACTAGATTTGACAGTCTAGGGGACTTGTTAAAGCTTGTAAAGGATGTTTAAATATGGTAATCTTTTTTCAATAGCTAGTTCTCTGTTCTTAACATTTTTTACTTTAGCATATTTTGCAGTCTCAGCATCAAATGTTTGACGCTTTCTCAACTTTTATGAAAAAAAAACAATGTTCAACAATTTCAGCAATCGACTGTGCAGTGTATCTTCCTCCAAACATTAGGTCAGTTCCCTAAGGATAGTAATGTATTCGAACACATTACTCAAACTTCGCTCCTTTACGCAATAGTTGGGTAGAAGTAGGTATTAGAAAGGAAGTTTCCACATAGAGAAAATAATACGTCCGTTTTGTATAACGAGAACGATCGGAATGAATATTTTATTTTCTATAATTTCTATAATTTAAATCTATTGTCATATAACTATAGTGGCATACTTGATAAATATAAATACTTAAGTTTTTTTTTTTACTTAATTTTACTTTCGGCTATAAGCCGTGTTTTATTATCAGCGTGATCTGATCCGAATCAGATCACGAAAATAAAACAATACGGATCATAGACGAGTTGTGGCAACAGTTGCTTTCAAAATACGAGCATGCCACCAGCCATATTGCAAACATTCTGTACAACGACATTTCAGTTGCTTGTCGGGGGTGTTGCCATATCAATCAAATTAATAATTTTTAATTTTTGAAGGTGAGAGTTTTTTAAGAACTTATTTAAAGTGTTAACAATCAGTTCGAAATATAATGAAAACCGCAGTTTACACATCTGATCCGCTTAGATTGGAATAATTCTGAGACAAAGCATTATGATTTTCATAATAATACCATAGTTCTCTCTCTGCACACACACAAAATACGTTTGATTGTTAAAATAAAATCGTCACTTGACGTAAATTTAAACCTTTTTGTCCAAAAAACTAGGCGAAAACAGTTTCAGTTATAAAATAATTTAAATTTATGCAGCCTGCTAGTTTACGAGATTTTCCGAGATTTTCTGGACATTTGTATCTGATTTGTACTTTATGTAAAAACAAAAAACAACTCTCACCTTTCTGCCGGAAAACTTGTGAAACAATTATTATTTACGAACTGCGACACACTTCATAAACATTTTTTGTTAAACATTTACTTAAAAAATTATGGAATAGTTCGCTGGGCTTGTCATACCTTTACAGAATTAAAAAGCAAAATCTCCAAGGACGGGAAATTTATTGGATGTAAAATGCTGTTTGTTTTTTTTTAGCTATGAAGAGTATTGCATTTTTTAGTCTGGCAACGTGACTGTGTGGCTATCTTTGACAGGCACACCAACATTCAAGAAAGAAACAAACAGCGCCAAACAGCGCTGCGAACAATAGTAGAAATAATTTTCAGATCATGGTTCATGATCTCGATGAGAAGCAGGATCATATGCTGTTGTTGTAAGTGCATGTAAATCGATGATCTATATAGATCATGGCTGATAATAAAACACGGCTATTATTAGGGAACAGACCCGCTTTCAACTCTCTACTGAATAGAGCACGCTTCAAAATAAATCTATTGACTGACACTTCTCTCAAAACGATATTGTGATATTTAAAATTTAAATCTTTAGAGTTGTGACCTGTGATAAATAAAATATCTGCTAAATGCGAATGAACTAAATTTATATTGAGGGCCCTCTTTATTTCATCGTGTTAGCGACCGGCATTGTTGAAAATTTTTATTCAATTGCTTAATAAAAGCGTATAAAAACTAATAGTCAAGTAAACTTATATATAAGATACAAATATTGAAGTTAAAAAAAATCGCAAACGTAACATAAATGATTATTTAAATATAAAATTTTGTATTAATATAACATTCAACAATTAAAACGTAATGAGGTATTTATGGTGAAGCGCAACTTTAAGAGTGCTTTGGTGCAATTTAGGTTAAGCAAGTTGGACAACATATTTGCTTTGCAAAGCATTCTTGTTAAAGGCTCGTATTGGTCATAGTCAGTACGGTGGTGGGGAATAAGTTATTTAAGTGCTGCCTTAAGTGTCTTAAGTATAAATAAATAGATGGCGCAACAGGTCGGTAGGGAGCCTAGGCCTAGCTTCTCACAACCATTCGTTTTGTGTGAGTTTTCAAGACAGTTATACTCTCGAATGTTTGTCATACGTTCGCAAGATGTGGCGCAGTGGAAAAAAAACCCTAAGCTGGAATTTGGGTTTATACGGGATTCGAACCTGGACCCCTCTCTTAGTAGTCCAACACACTTACCACTAAGCCACTGCGCCGAAGTGCTGTCGTTAACATCTGGTTTTTATCTAAACACCCCAGAAAATGAAGGATGTGCTAAGACTTTGGCTTTGGGATGGCTTTAATTTGCATCCGTAGTAAATAGGTTCGAAGGTCTTGATGGATGTTAAATAATTTGTGTCGCTGACACTCTCAAATCCCCGCTGGTAGCATTCGTTTTTTTTTTGTGGAAATTAGAAGGACCACCTAGAAGCAAAATACATTCAATTGTTTTGAACTGTTGTCAGTAATTTGAAATTGTGGCAGCAAATCTTAGGTAGATATAAATCGGCGAAGGCAAATATTTAAAAGTCTCTTCTACTGTTTAAACACAACATATTCGCTTGATTTTTTACGATGAAAACTTTGTGAACAAGTGGGAAATAGGATTAGAAAAAACAAACTGTTTGGAAGGCAGTCACAACTCACAACCAGTAAAATATCTCTCAAGGCTTCGGCTAGAATATGACAGAAGAAGAATGTCGCAGTTTTTAATTGGCGATGACATTAAATTTCAATAATAACGATACTTGCATTAAGAGACGTACTTCGGATGAACCTTATTTCCCCTGTCACTACCCGAATATCTGTCACTTGAAAAACTGCACAATTGAAAGCGAATAACCGTTGTGCGATATTTAAACGAAGTTGAGAGTACCCAATCTAGTCTATACCCAGTTAAATTTAATAAATATCCATTTTTCAAATTTTCTAATTGCTAATCAGGTACAAGACATAAGAAGAAAATTAAATGAATTTATCTTAAAAAAAAAAAAGATTTATTCTCTATTAAAGACATACAGTAGGTAGAACAATTACAATAATTTGGCAAATCCAAAATATATGCTCGGAAGAGATAAAAAAAAAAGAAAAACTCTGTTGGTAGCACACTTCTGAGCCTCACTGTATTCCGTTTGCCTGCTCCGAATTTGAAGTCTCTGTTTTTCTCTCTCTCTCCCTCTGTGTCGTTTTATCTTTCTGTGGTTGAGTTGAGGCAAATGTGGATAATTCGAATCGAATTCGAAGCTATCCATCAATTAGCCGAAACATATTCCCACTCTCCCGCTTTGATCTTTTGTTGTAGTACACAAACACAAGTACAAAACATGTGCTAAACAGATAATTAATCTAATAGTTGGCGGACGGAAAACAAATGTTTATCAAACATTACATTTTATTTTCTTCAATAACAACGAACGAAAATAAAATTCGCAACCGCCGCCGAAAGAATACAGATAAGTTTTGGGGCTTGGGGCTCCTACCGAGTCTTTGTACTTTTGCTCGCTTCGAGTGTAGGTACGGCAAGGTGAATGAATAGCGATTGTTTATTCATCTGGCTGGTGTTTGAGATTTATTGTTTTTTTTTTTTTCATCTTTTTTGTTGTTTAAATTTACAAAATGTACATAGCACGCATATGATTTCAGCGAGCACATGGCACAGACCGGTCTCAGTAGATTTGCGCGATTTTTTGTCGGTTTTTGACATTTATTGCTGCGCTTGTGTGTTTGGCTGTTCGTGCTTTGCATTTTATTGGGTATGGGGATACTTTTTAAATACACATGGATTAAATGGTGTACGTACATGAGAGAGTGTGTGTATGTAAACAAAATTATTACCAACGGGAGCAGAATACCAGAACAGTGTCACTTTAATTAATTGTTAATGTGAAACGTGAACGTGATAGGTATTGATACATTGTTGCCTGGCGAAGAGAAGTTGGGTGCGAGTTTAAGGACACACAGTTCGTTGTGTAACAGTGTTACCTTCTTACGGAGGAGTTGCATAAGGTATTGTACATACGTTGGGTTGAATTTTTTGTATGAAACGAGTTGACCTAGACGATCAATTGTCTGGAGGGAACTACTTTCGTGACATTCGATTTATTTGGATTTACGTGAGCTAGTTATAAGTGTACCACAAGACCCACAACAACTTGTCATGGCTATGGGTTAATTGTTTTTTTTTTTTTTGCAAACTTTACATTTGAGACCGTTTTTTTGAATAAAATAAATCTGAATATATTATGACAGCTAGGGCTACAAGGCTTATTCAATTTTACAGCTTATGCGTGTATTCGCTTTTAAATGCTGTTTACGGTGGAAATCCATCAGGAAGTGACGAATTCTTTATAAGGATTTTAAACGTCTGTCAGCGTAAGTCATAAATTGACAGCTTAAACTTCTTTATTCATATTCCCTTCTAAGTACTAAAGACGAAGATGTTTTGGTGTTCATATAAGAGCAGTATTTCAGTAAATTTGCTACGACGACTTCCATTTGACAGCTTTGATAAATCCCTTCAACTTGTCAGCTAAGATAAGACACATATTTTCCTAATTACTGTAGATGAGAATGTTTTAAAATTCACACTGGAGGACAACTTGTGAATTTGTGAAGTAATTTTTTCAGAACACCCATACACAAGTAACGATTTGCCAGCTAACGCTGCGAAATCGATTTAATTTGACAGCCTAATTATATCTACATTTAACTACCGTAGATAAGTCGATTTAGGTGTTCGAACCAGAGAACAATTTGCAAATTCAAGCTAAAATTCAAACTCAACATGTAATACTGACATTCCATCAAATTAATGACATTAATAATTGACACCTGGTAATAATAACGGTTATGGGGGTTTTCCAATTTCAGAAACATAATACATAAACTGTCAATTCAGTAGTAAAACAAAATCATTCTGATAGTCTCCGTCACTATTCCATCATAACTCAGTTTGACGTTTTGAGGTTGTAATGAAGTTGGTGTTGTAATGAAGTTGATAGGTAAGTTGAATGGCATCAAGCTAAGCAATACATAGGCAAATAATGACATTTATTAAGACCACTTACGATTGGAAAACAATTGTGTTGTAAATGGGAATTCATTTTAAAATTAATGCTACTCAAACGAGTAATACTTTTGAAGAGCGGTGACAGAGGGACAATATTTTGTAGTCTGCCACACATTTTTGTAGCTGTAACAAGTTTGATTAAGCCACAACCTACATAGGAAGAAAGAGAAGAATGAAATGGAGAGAAAGGAATGAAACTACGGGAGAATGGTTTATGATCTATAATGTTTCGTTTATAAATCAAAGATTTTTTTCGTAAGCTCCTGCTTAAAAAAAGTGAACTTCTTCAGCTGTACGATACCGCATATAAATGATTTTAAAAACTTGATCCCTTCAGCCTTCTGTTTAACTAGCTAAATTGCTTTCTTGACAAATGTAGACGTGGGGGTTCTAATAAGAAATGTTATTACAATAATGGGGAAATCCAATTAGATCTGACAATTCCAACTGTCCCCGATGAACAACAGTCCCCTAAACAAATTTCAAAAAATGTCAGTCCGCTTTATGTATTAATTTCGAATGGCGCCACCGCATTTTGAATTTTGACGCTTAGAGGATTGCGGTTTCAAGGTAGGGAATATTTAGGAGGATCTGTAGAAAAAGCATGATTCTCGAAACAGAAAGTCACAATGTGTCACCACATACGTCCCTTGGGAGTAATGGCACTTGACAGATGCACACGCAGTGACTCAATACAACTAGCTACAAAATCAACGATATCAATATAAACTGCTGCTGTGTCGATTTGTTTTGCAGTCGATTGTTTTATTGGCTATGAAGCTGTGAAAATCAATATTTACTTGGCTGTATACACACTGATGGCTGAAAATAGTTCGAAACAATTCCAACTCGCTCGATTTGAAGGATCCTTAATTAACAGTATTGGATACTACGTCCTCATATCTGTAGATTTATTTATCACAACATTTATGACAGAACAATAATCGATTTCCCTGTCATCTTTAGGATATTTCGGTGCCTAGAATTTTCTTTTTGGGGAGATGCGAAAAACCGGTGACAGAAAGACTTCAATAATGGTTAGGAAGACAATATATATATGGGAATAACTTTGAGCGCAGTTCGGTTCGAGTATTGGACTTTGTTCTAACAATGTGTGGTTTCTACCAAAGTAATAGAGCTGTCAAACAAAAGCTTGTCAATTCAATTCCATTCCCTTTATTCGTGCCATAAGTTGAACCCGGCAATAACAGTCGGCTACAGCATATAGGACTAAGGCCCAATATTTATGTCAGAGATTCGCCATTTTGTATATGGTCTTACTACGACTTTAATTCAATAATGAAAACTTTTTTCACACGCGAAACATTCAGAGCAGTCTTTTCTCTTTCACTGACATTATGAGTAGATACCAAACAAATAACGGAAAACCCTGGTAGAGGGCGCGCAATTACCTGGAAAGATTAAGCTAAGGCTGACGTCACACTTAATACCTACAACAAATGTCATAAGGTATTTTCTTCCGCATGCATGTTTCATTCGTAAGAGGCATTTGAATAAAAACCAAATCTTTCTCAGACGGATTATTTATTTACCCAATGAAAAATTTCAACTCCCCAACAACTGACTCAGAGTTTGCAGCAACTTCCTTTCCAGGGCAAAACCCTTCATGTACAAGCCAGTCGACGTATTTTTTAACACATTGTTCAAGTCGAATTTGTATATAATTTCCGGTTCCAAGTTTATCCCTTCCTTTGCATGTGGATACGACCAGTTTTTAAATGCAAACGTGCATGCATTTCCGTGTTTCCTAAAGTCCGCATAGAAGGGGGCGCACGCTTCTCCAACGGTAAGCCCGAGGAAAGATTTACAACTCCTCCCCTTTAATGTTGCAATGGCGTGTGCGTTGCTAAATCCAAAGGTAAACCTTCTTTCACGGAAGACCACAAAGAAATCTTAGGCAATTTTTCAAACGTTATCCTGATGGCAGATAATTGTCTTCCATTAGATTTATCATGTACCTATTTTTAGCGTTCGCAAGAAAATATTCGAAAAGAAAGGCAAACCTGAAGGGCGTCGAGGGGAAACAGTTTATTTTTGGAAAACTATCGATTTGTTTGTTTAAAGAATATGATGAGAAATTATTTTTATCCTCTCGTGGGAGGAATTCAAGTGGAAGGACACTGTTGCCACACATGAAGAATGGGCAGGGCGGTAGATGACAGAAGGACACAAATAGAATCATATTTACTTCTTGTGTGACAGTTATTATACCAGAGGTATGGATCTGTGTTGGTGATTCAATTAAATTCAATGTCGACTAAGTTGAAATGGGCTAAGGTTAGAGGAGATAAGAAATAGCTATATAGATACATATTTATGTATGGTTATGATGTTTTCGCTTACAAATTGCTTTGATAACGAACAGGTGATAAATAAAAATATTGAGGCAACAATAATAAAAATAAAAAAACACACCGCCGGCGCCGGCTGTACATAGACAAGAAGCGTACTATATATATATTGTTTTTCGTTTTCGAATGTCAGCGGTTCAAGTTGGAGAAGCGGATGCAGCTTCAGATTAAGATACAATATGTATTTATTATACATGCAACATGCCAAATGATTGTAACTGACTTTGATTCGGTGCAATGAGATGAGGAACAAAGCGTTTCGATCGAAATGAAAGCGAGCCTGACTTGGATTATGAAATTAATTGAAAGTGATGAGTGATTTTTAATTACTAGCGAGTTTTTGGCTGCCATGATTCGTTTCTTTTTCGGAGGTTAACTCGAGTAAATGGATCAAAGTGCAGTAGGTGGTCGTATACATATCAAAAATTAGCAAAGCCTCTTGTCAAGATGTAGGTACAAATAAGTGTACGCAAGTGATATTAAGCATTTCATATACGGAAGTCCTTAACGAGAACTTGATAACTCGATATTTTTCAGTAAATCTTCCTATTCTTAAAAAAAAAATATCAAAGTGATTACTATTACGTGGAAATTATAAGCACATGACAGCTTGAATTATTTTCTACCTAAAGCATTACCGAATAATTACTCGTTACTACCAACATTCTTCTTTCAAGAAAATATCACTAACGTGACGTAAAAATGACTTAAGTACACAAAAACCACTTAATTTATTTTTTTTCTAAATACCTACTAAATCGACACTTTAAACATCCTCCTTTAAAAAAAATATCTCGGGTACTTTACATAAGTGACTGTGCAAATGATATACTTCGCAAGAAACAATCAGTCTTTGCTGCAGAATTAATCAACGAATGATAAATCGTTAATTTAATTCTATATAGAAATATCACTTCATACATTGGTTTTTAAAAAAATGTCACTTCACTATTAAGATGTGCAAACGCCGTACACGAAAAACTCAATTACAATTACAGTACTAAAAAAAATATTCAACGAGTATTATAAACAACTCGATGCTGCAAGCAGTAATATCGGAAAAAAAGTTCATCAAGTGTCATTAATGTTTAGATGTCGAATTTTAATTGTAAGTAGATAACTTTCATAACGTAATTAAAGAAAAATGCATCCTTTCACCATTACCCGCATGGCATATACATAGGTAACACTTTTAAGACATCAAAATAAACCTAACATATGCATTTTCAGTGAATTAGTCAACAGCGATCAAGTTTTAATTCTATGTGGCCGTAATCATTTTTTTTTTATTTCTTTAATGGCCACTCGATACTTTAAACATCCCTCTTAAATGTAAATGATCAGAAATATCACAGCTTAAAGTAACGAGTATTTATTCGTTAAATTTCATCCCTACGAAAAAAGGGCTGAGGTGGCATAAGGTTTCTGCCCAAAAGACACTGTCCCCAAAAGAGGATAGCAAGAGACCGATATTTATCCTAAACTTAAGCAGAACAGTCCTAAGAAAAGTTTTACGAATTTTGACCTAAAAAGTATGTCAAGAGATCAGTTCTTTCTGATACGTGTAGAATGTATATTCACTGCTCTCTTCCTTCTGATTCTACTCTGTTTCTAGCCTAAGTTACAGGATACTTGCTTATTAATAAAAAAAAAAAACAATCAACTAGACAAGAGACTCATTAACTATGTCCCATGGCAAGTGCACAAGATAGATAGATATTGGTCTGTCACATATTCTAAATGGAAGTGTCACAATTTCATATCTTGCTATGAACTTTATGTATGTTTCAGTTCGCTAATTTTTGACCTTGTGTGCACATAATTTTCATCGGATATATATGACACTATCGTGGTGAGTTAAATGTCAAAAACTGATCCTGCTCTAGAAGTTAGGTAACAAACTAGCACTTGGGCTTGTAATTTGTTTTCTCGCGGCTTACTTTAGAGTTGACTCGGGCTGTCTGTAAATAATTCAATGTCACTGGCTAATTGTCCGTCACTGTCGTGGTGAGTTAATTGTCTTAAAGTGAAACTGCTGTTGACGAGAAGAACAAGCAAAAACCCAACTCACCTCTCTATTTTCGCCACCCTTCGAATACTGGTCGATCGTGATATCCGATTCTCGTCCTCCTCCTTCAAATCGCCCAGATTCCTACGCGTTCTTGCACCCCCATTCAGATCCTCCCCCTCGAAATCACTTTCCAAATGCATCCTCTCACTACCGCCACTCGATGATGAACTCATCACGCTTCCGCCATTCAGCGATGATGGCTTTTTGATAAAACTCTTGCGGATGCTATGAAAACTCTGCCGCAGAAACGACTCCCGCTTCACACTGCCTGACGACGGTAGCGACTTGGGACGCTGCACACTCGCACTGTCACCCCTGCCACGAACACTCTTCTTCCTCAACAACGACTCGTCACAATCCGATTCCGGACCCGATTTCGATTTCACTTTCGACGACTTTTTCTTGTCGCGCATCAACAACTGACACATCGCGTCCAGATCCGTTTCCTCGCTATGCTTCGCATTATGCATCTTGTTACGAATAGGCGCCTTTGACGTTTTGTCAATAAAACTATACGACTTTATGAGATACAAATTGCTCTTATTCTTCACCAGATCTAACTCGCTCTTATACTTGGTCAGGCTGTCAGCACTGGGACTAGGCGGCAGCATTTTGCCTGTTACACTTTTCACCGATGATCGCGGATCACTTTCGCTTCCCTTGAGCGCCATATGTACACTTACTTCTAAAACTTGACACACACTAAATTTACGCACGAACCCGTATTTCAGCTTTCAGTTACAAATATATCGAATTATCATCCGCAATACGCGCGTCTTCCGCCGATCGGTTCGAGCGGTAAACTAAATTCGAAATTCTAATTCACATTTCCACTCGGTTCCGCTACCGACTGGGCCGATATGCGGCGGCCGTCGCGTCGCGCCCTTGCGTTATGTAATTTTGTCAGGCGAAAAAAAAAAATATTTTTATCTTCTCTGTTATTTATATATCGGAGTACACTAATTGCCAGCCTATAGAAACTACAGACAGACGCAACAAGAAGAAGATTTGCCGTTCCGTCAAAATTTGAAGTGGTGAGTGTTCTTTTCTGTGTAGAATTGGCGCTGCAATTGGAAAGAGGTTTATTGTTGTTCCGAGGGTAGCTGAAACACCTGCGATACGCAACAATTCCAAAATTCATGTATGTGTAATAAATTAATATGTAGTTGAGGCGGGGGAGGCAAACTGGCCCATAGGAGAAACACCTGTGTGGCCGCGGTTTCATTGAACAAGCCAAAAATAACATCAATTTGGCCAAGTTCAACGAATGATTTAAAACGTCACCACGTCGCATGTGACAGAGATATCTGCCAAAGATAGGCCGACGCACAAGTGTTTTTTGCCAGTCGTCGTCGTCGTCAGGTGCTAGTATGGTATAGGATAGGCCTTTACTAAATTATTGGCTTACTTTCTACGCGTCATTGGAATGGGTTTTGAGAACTGACTAGGACAGAGAGAAAGATAGAGTGAGAGAGAGAAATCGTCGAGTGTTGTTATTTCTAAGACAAATCGCGGGAGCGCATTGAGGATTTGCTGTATCCATTCGGACATGTTAAGGGAACTGACGTCGCATTGATGAAATGATCAAGATGAGGTGGGCAAGAACTTTAAGGCTTTTTAAATGATCTCCGAAAAATGCGCTGATCTTTGGCTTTATGGCACAGAGTTCAATCAAGGACTTCAGCTTCAGGGAGGGCTGGGATGTTGCCGATACAATGGAAAAACGTTGACGTTTTTGAACTGTTCGTTTACGAAGCTGAGAGGGATTCATCTACCCGGTGAAGAAGGGATATTTTATACATCCGATATCAAAGTTGACTTTTGAAGGGCCATCACATTAGTCTGCCACGAAGATTGATAGCTCCTTTGTACCTTTTGAACGCATGAAATCATGCAATTTATATATCTACTTTTCACGATCTTAGGAACGTTTTGTGTAAGATCGCCTAGTTTAAGGTTTTGGACAAAGTGCAATTTTACCAACTGTCCTCTCAAGTCATTTGTGTACTGGAGAAAGGTTAAGAGACATGCGATACCAGTGAAAGATTCATATTTTCCATGATCTTAGGACCTTTTTGTGACTCTTAATATCGCCTAGTTTAAGGTTCAAGAGAAAATGTGTACTTTTGCCAACTGTCAAGTCATTTGTGTACTGGAGAAAGGTCTTCTAAGACTCCATTTGGACACGCATGGCGAATGTGAACCAGTTTATAGTACTCTTTGAACTGATTTTTGAGTTTAGGACTTATTGGCATTTTACCACCACACTATACCGACGGATATTGACGCTCCTCACCTTTGCCAAAATAGCCTGTAGCAACCCCGTAAGTATTTCCTACGTGTGCGTTCCAAGTAACTTTCTGGTCCAGAGTAAACCGATTAATCGCTGCTAATCTTTTCTTGGCATATACACAGTGAACTTTATCCTGTTGTGGACCGGTTTTAAAATACTCGTATGAACACGACATAAAACCGACTCAATGCTAATTGACCTTAATCTGCAAAATTGCATCTTCTAATTAAATGGCCACATTATCATTAACCCTGATCACATTTAGAGGGCGGTTTGTTATTCATGAAATAATTGTAACTGCAGCTTACACCTACTTTTCCCCGACTGAATGGAATTATCATCGACGCCGTGGTGTCAAAAAAAAATGTATTTAAAAATTCCTCTCTTATCTCATAATAATAATAAAAAAAAAACAGGCCAACTTTTCAATGAGACAAAAACACAGATATTCGCATTTGCATTCTTAAAAACAAAATATTTGTCAAGCGTATACATATTCATTAACGTAAGAAGAAAACACATTTCTCAGCTGAGTGTACTCGCCAATTATTTAGAACCAAGCGAAAATATTAATTTTCGTTTGAAAATGTAAACGTGACTGTAAAAACATTTCACATGATCGGGCTCTACTAATGACCCCGTTTCGCTGCTAATTATCGCGAATAAAAATAGTCGACGCAGAAATTAATGAACGAAATTAAAAACTTCTGCAAAAGGCACAAAAACAATTAATTTTAAATTATGTAAATATTTAAAAATAACAAACACATCAGACTATAGAAAGAACGTGCAAATTGCATAAAAAATTAGGTAAGCAACATCTTCGACAAAAGAGATGTGTCACGCACGATTTCCCATTGAGGCAGAAATTTGCGAAAATTCCTTTGATAAGTACGATGAACAGCCGAATGACAATGATCTATAGCTAGCTATACAATGGCCTCGGTTTGATTTTGAGATTTGAGGGATTTTTTTTTTTGGTTGTGTGTAACCATTCAGTTAGCACAGTTGTTCTTTATTGAGTGGCAAAAATTTGGGTAAATTAAAGTATCTGGCAGGTGAGGAAAAAAGTATATTAGAATCATTATCTGGGCGATAAGGCTGTGGAGTGTATTGCAGTAACTTACGCAGCTCAGAGGGTCGCATGTAGCGTTGCCGTTTGCTGATACTACTAATAGCGATTAGTTCCACTTAAAATCTTATGTGGCAGTTTATGACATAGAAAGAGTAGCCCATAAGGTATTTAAGTATAACTTAAATCGATATGAGTAGTGTCAGCAAACGTGCTTAGATAATAAAATCACTAAATTAGTTCAAATTTTTGCTAAATAGTACCTACAGTCCTTTTTGTCTAATCCTTGTTATAATGTTCATATAAATAGTTGCGTTTCTAGTTAAGTTGACTTCGAAGCAGGGGTAATGGGAGCAACATAAATTGGGAGAATTCGATTAGGTATTTGGGTGTTCACCTAGTGACTAAACTTACATTTAGGGAGCACATCAACAAAATGATGCAAAAAAAACTGGCCTTTATTAATTGAAATTCCTTGCTGGCAATAGAATACAAAATTATTATTTACAAATTGATTTTTCAGGCAAATCCTGTTGTACGGTTGCCATGGGTTGTATGTAAGTTGCAAGTTTTACAAAACAAAATATTGAAAATGATGCTTACCATCTAGGCATTCAACTTTGGATTCTTATTATTTGTTTATTAGAAGTTCTTCGGTAACTCTTTAAGTGTTCAATCTTTGTTAAATTATTTATATGCATATATATAATGTTTCAGATTTCATTTATTTACTTATTTATTAATTAATTAATTTTTCTTTTATTTTTTATATATAATTTATTTATTTACTGCTAATTTACCATTATTAAATTATTTTATTGTAAAATGTGCAGTTACGAAATATAATATGTATTTATATACAAATTAGCTTTAGTAATTTCTCTGAACGCTTCAACTGTCTTTTCATCATTTGCATCTATGTTGGATATTGTATTGCTGCTTTGGCAAGTAATATTAGTACCAACTTTTTTTTGTAACTTCGGACGGTATATATAAAAGTTGAATGAGCAGTATAGTAAGCAAAGCAAGTACATACTTATGTCAATGTAAAACGTATAAAATTGTTGATAATGTACCCAAGCTCAGAGCAAAAATATGAAATTCAAGAAAATGTTGTTCTTCTTTTAATAAACATTTTTAACTTTCTCCATTACGTAGTAAGAGAAAGATATTTGTTTCGTACAAAATCAATTCTGACATTACGATGATAGAGGAACTCAAAAACGTGGGTCGCAAGATTCTGTCCGGTCTGTCCGTCCTTCCATAGGCCTACAGCCTAAACGGCTTCCCGGATTACGTTCAAACCTCGGATTTGGAGTTTTTGGGCTTACACTTTGGGAGTTTTTTTTTTTTTTTTTTTTCAAGGTAACCTCAATATTAATGGTACTTCCCATATCAAATGTTCGTACCAGTTTGATTTGATCGAAAACAGCTCTAACGATTTGAACCAAAATTGATATTTAAGCTTAAGTTTTTGACTAAAAATTCGAAGAACGGGACTTTTGAAATTTCGACATATCTCGAAATCGCTCCGTACGATTGTATTTATAACTTAATAGCAAACTCAGTTTTTCTCTATATTATCGTACAATGCATTTTTGAAAAAAACATTTTTTTTAAAAAAATCTATTTTTTTCAGTTTACCGGAAAATGGCAATAACGATTTTGACAAAAATGTAAACATAGAGTCAAATGAATGTTCTCAAAACTATTGTGTCCTCAATTTTCGATTTGCTGAACACTCTGAAAGTCTGACTCGCACTAAACGAGAAAGTTTCGTGCGACCCATTCGTGCACTTTATTTTCACTTTGAATTTTGTTACAATGGCTTTATAAGCATTTCGAAATTCGAATTTCGAACTGAACACATTGTTGACGGATCAGGACCACCAGGCAGTGTTCCCAAGATTTTAACAATGTTTTTCCCTTTTCTTTTAGCAAAGTTGGAAAAAAATAGGCACCATTTTTTTCCCCTAAGTCAAATTTGCACCTGTTTTCAAATGTAAAAAAAATTATTAAACGTAACTGTTTTTGTCAACAAGCCTAAAATAAGCATATGACATAAAAAATATTCAAATTATACAATGATCAGTTAACTGAATCATATAAAAGTTTGTTTCCTTTTCTCTTAGACAAAATGTCAAAACAAGTGAATGCATTCAGATGCACAAAAATTCTTACGTAGACGTTCGATGGGCTGTTTTCTTCCAAGTTTATTATGAACAATTCATTCTTTAAAATCCGTTCGCAATAAGTTTTAGTTAAATTTTTAAACAATTAACGTTTCAAAGATATTTTTGATTTTCCCCCTTTTTTAAGCTGGTCCCTTGTTTTACCCTTTTTCATTCAAAATGCGACAAAATAAGCGCTGTTCCCCTCAATCTGGGATCACTGCCAGTTCCCCAACTTAAAAAAATTCTCGTTCGGATACTTCCAACATTTCAATAAGGCTACGGCCACGCAATGAGCGACGAGCGACTGAGCGACTGGGCGACGAGTCGCTGAGCGACGGAAAAAAAATAAAACACATGAAATCGTATGGAGGTGGCCACATAAACCCTGAGCGACTGAGCGATTTTTTAAGCGACAGAGCGACGTCGCTCTGCAATCAAATCTGTTTTAATTTTTCAGTCGATCGCTGAGCGACGAAGTAATAAGATGGACAAAATAAACACAAAAAGTTTAATTTCAGCTGTCCAAAGCCGTCCAGTCCGACAGCAAATCAAAAGATGGTACTGACATACAACAATATTACCAAAATCGATCTGGAAATCTGCGAAGATTTTGATATAAACGATGAAATCCACCATAATTTGCCCTTTCACGATTTATGGGGTGTACATCAAATCTACATAATCCTCGATCTTATTTTCTATATATAAAAATGGTGTAAAAAAAGGCTGGGCCGATTTGGCTGAAATATTTCAGCGGTTCGTTATTATAAGAAAAAGGTCTTTACGAAAGAAAATTTTGGAAAAACCATCCAGAAAAGTCGGAAAATTGGAAAAAACGAAAATTAATTTTTTGTATAGAATTGTATGTGCGATATTTCCCGTATGGCATTTCGAATGACGAAATTTTGCATTTTATTGCATGATTTGGATTTTGGACGATGTATCGCTGGAGAGCTGCGTACAAATCCGTTGACAGCGTGACCGACGAGGATGAAGAGCCCAACTATCCGACGACGGTGGGATCGATCATAATCATGTTGCGGAATCTGATCATGCAGTCCAAATTCCAAGTCCTTATCCCATGAATTCAGATTATTCCAACTGATATTCCATTCTAATTCAAGCGGATTCAGTTAACCGTTCGGTTAGCTTTTGCGATGACAATGAATAAATCGCAAGACCAATCGTTGGAAGTCTATGGGGTTAATCTTGAATTTCCATGTTTTTCGCACGGTCAATTGTTATACATTGCCTGTTCGCGTCTTGCCATCGTTATTTGTTTTTGCGCCGGAAAACAAATCGAAAAACATTGTTTATCATATCACTCTCTACTGACTTCGATTCCACTCAAATAATTCACATTGAAATTTTAACTATCTGTGTCTTGTGGCTCTGGAGTTTATCTGAATTCGTTAAATTAAATTAAATTCGCGAGACGAAGTTCGCTGGGTCCGCTAGTAGATTTATAAATATGAACGCGACTTTCAACAAATAAGTTACGACGAATCGTACTTGACGACGGCATTTTCCCAATTAATCGCTCAGCGACGTCGTTCAGAAAATGGCCAGTCATCGCTCTGATTCGTCGCTCAGCGACTCGTCGCCCAGTCGCTCAGTCGCTCGTCGCTCATTGCGTGGCCGTAGCCTAAGTCTAAAATGACAACCGCTCTTTGCCACTTGAAAGACGAGAGTTTGACGGAAAACGAAAAATTAAATTATTTGCGAAAGAAAATGTGTCACAGGTTTAAGGAACGTCTTGATAAAAAATAAATAAATAAATAATAGTTGTCACGTCCATTCGTTTGTGTAAATTGTATTTTTACGGCAAAAGGAATTGACAATTTTATGTGTCGGACGGCTAATTGAGGATACTTTCATGGCACTTACACTCCCGATTTAATATGTAATTTGTGTTTTTCCGGTGATTGAACGTAAAACCCCCAGCACCCTAACCTAGTTTCTGGATGGAAAGTTCTAAAGGCTTTGACTTACTGAATCCTAACACTGAGTACGTTAGTTGCATGCCTTGGTTTCTGGTAAGAAAAATATGTAATTGTGACCAGAGCGACGCAATCCGGGCAAAAAAAACTTCGACTTGACAGACCTTCTTTATTGGCAAGACTGCGCAAAGGCTTTATCAGCAAGTGTAGATAATATCCGCCTTGAAGCTTGGCATAGTAAGAAGGCAACTGAGAAAGGAAATTCTGCTCTTTGTGCCCTACTCTCAACCATTTTTAAACTTCTTTAATATTTTACAGGTCACAATGAATCATTTCATATGGAAAAATGTTCCATTGTGAATCCCGAAAACCTCAGATGGAGTTGTTGCTGAGGGCTGTGGATTGCATTTGAATCTGGGTAAAAACCAAAACTCAGTATGAATAACTGCATAGAGGGATGAGGGAGAGAAAAAAAAAAAAAACTATCGGTGCTGGTGTTGGTGTAACGTTGGCAAATTGAGAGAACACACCTTCAGATAAGTAGTAACGACAGTCGTTTGATCAAGTTTTATTCTTTTTTAATTAAATTAGCACGTTGACGCTAAAACAGTACCTACTGCAAAATAGCTTTAAATGATCGTGAAAGAGTAACTTACAGCAAATTCTGTATGAGTATGACCACACACATCTAAGGTTTATAGATTGAAGCAAATCCATTCAACAGTTTAAGATGTGGCTAAATAAAAACAAAAATAGTTCGGGAAACAGATCAGTTGGCATCCTAGGTCTCGCTTGGCAGACGTGGCTAAGGGTGCAAAAAAAGATGATGATAAGGCTCAACTGTTTCTAGGTAACGTTTGTAATTGTAATGTCATTCCTGATTAAAACCTCGAGGCGTAAATTGTTTCAATATCTAGCTTTCAAGAGCAAATAAAATTTTATTTAATTGACTCGAGCGCCACCTATAGAGAGTACTACAAAAGTAGGTACCGCCGAAGCCGATACGCATCAAATCAATAGTGGATTTTTTTTTGTGTCAGAAAATGTTTTTAAACTACTGTCAAAACTGGTGGAAAATATACAAAAAATCCGCACTTCTGGGAACTGCCCTCTAATGGTCCATCAATATAAGTAAACTATGTTCACTTCGAATAGAAACACCCTGCCCCCATTGAAAGTAAGACCAAAACTTCAAGTATACGGCCGCTTACAATACAAAACCCGACCCCTATTCACAGTGAAAATAGATTCATGAGGAGTACGTCAGTACACCTCTGTCAGCCGCGTCAGCAAGGGCGTCAGCATTCGGCGAGTTTCTTCATATGCTAATTTAAAATGCACTTCGAAAACGTGCACATTCCGTCAAACATTCGTTTCTCTTTTTCTCTCTGACATTTGCTCATCGTGCGAATGACTCGCATCTAAGTGCGGAACTTAATAAAATCAGTGGTTCACTTCAGCGGACCAGTATCAGTGCTGCCAGAGTGACACTTGAACTTGCATTGTGTTTCGATATCGGGATTGTTTGCGTACGTCTGTGTCAATGCCCTGTGCCACTATACATTGCACAGCAAGATTGTTGAGATGCTGCATCAAGTGCACGCGTAAACAAAACACTCTCTCCAACGAGAATGAGTCTCTTATTATTGTAAAATGACAGTGACACTCGAGTATTTACATTTTCTTTAGTAAGTATTCGATATAATTTTCACACTAAACCAAAAGAAGAAACGGTATTTTTCCCATAGCAATATTTGACCTTTCCCACAACAATAGCCGATTCTGGTTCTACTACAATATTAATCACACTCTCTTCCGAATCGGCAAAATCTTCTTACTTGCTACACACCTATTAACCTCTAACGGATTGTGTTTCTTTTAAAAGCCGCGCAAAAAACACAGTTTCACTGGACCAACACTGCACAAACACACCACGAAATAGCAGAAACACTTTTGTAATATACCACAAATGATGCGAATGCGATTACACTTAAACACATACGCACGCTGTGTTTGCTTAACGTATCAATAACCGCGCACGCTTAACTCTTAATCAATTTTTACAACCGAAAATGTAGGTCTGCCAAGACCTATCAAGACCGCAAACTTTAGCCAAAGGAAAACGAAAACAATAACCGAAACGCTACGCCATCACACCACCGCACGACAGCGTCTCTACGACTAAGATGTTTTTTAATGTTTTTTATTTTCGTAGCTCCTCTCCGCGAGTGCAAAAATTCTCATCTACAAAAATGTGCACAGATATAGTTTAGTACCCTTCATGACGATGACGAAGTGTGTGGAGAGCGACGATGAACACGCGAACAAAAAAATGTAAATCCAATCCGTACCGATTCGACCGACGAAACCAAACTGAACCGAAAAGTTTTATTTGTCAGGCAAGTATAGATGAGAAAAATGTGTACAACTTTACTCCATGGCTGGTGTAAGTTGTAAAATATATCGACATTCACAATTGAGCAGAGTATAGTGCGGCAGCAGTCCGGGGGGCCAGACACAAATAGACGAAAGACGAAAGACGACACACGTGACACGTCAAAGTGTCGCATTTGAAAGTATCATGCCCAAGTGTCATAGCTTGTTTGGCATTTGGTTGGAATGGAGCTTCCTGGTCAATACCAAAAGTGCGATGAGGTGTGACGTGTATTGACATGGCTCTCGCTCTATGGCATGGGCTCATACTTTACTATGAGGTGAACTCCATGTTTAGAGTATCGAGACACGCAATGTGCATGCATCGACTCAGTTGTAGAACTGATTGACCTCATTTGAGCAAATTTCATTTCATTGGAGCTACGCGCACACGTTTGCGGTTCGGGAATCGATTTCGACTATAGCTACAGGTTGGAAATTGGTAATACTCGCCAGATTAGAGGACGGGACAGGAGATTGAGAGTTTAGTCGGGAGGAGTCAAAAGCTCATACTTGCGTTAGCGTTCGCTGTTCAATTATTGATTGAGAACAAAAGTCATTTGACGCCTCACGTGCTGTGAGATATCTAATTTATCCTTCTGTGTCAAGGAATGCAGTAAGTACTACATCCAAGGGATTGTACAACATGAAAGAAGAGATTTTGGGGGTTTGTTACCCTAATGACATGCGGTCGTGGTATAGGTGGTTTCATGGGTTGGGTCATTAATTTCTTTGACATTTGAAAATAAAAGAAACTTCAAATGTGCAAGGACAAGTAAATCAAGGTAGAAATTAAGAGCGGGTCACTTTTGTACACACGATAAAATTGTTTGTAAAAAATGATTTGTTAAGAACAGTGGAAGTGTTAAGAACAGTGGAACCGTCACCCAACCCAGTTCCCCCGAGTTCAATGTGTCAGAGTCTGCATTGTACTACAACTTTGCAAAGTTGGAGTAAGAGTTTAGAGTAACATTTCATCAGCTTTAAAACTTTTTCAGCAGCGTTTTTCGACTTTTTAAAGTGGAACTGTCTGGGTTTGTCAACCGACAGGTGACAAGCAAATCATTCTATTCGCATTTCGTTCGCTTTACCTTCGTCCACGAGCTTATCGAAGAATCGCAGGCGTCCCAACTTTGTTTCGTATGAAATGATTAATGTCACGGCGAAGGTTTGTGGAAGACGCTCGCGAAAAGTTACGCCGAAGAACAAAATGCGATCACCTAGATGAAAGCTTCCGCAAGTTTTCTAAGGAATATTATACAAACTAACGGGACTGGAATGTGCTACCTCAAAGGGGAAGAATATGCCTATATTACAACTTTACATTTTAAATAAGATAGTCTTGAGCAAGGATCCATACCGGGCCTTACGAACAGCTTCTCAAGCCATTCAAAAAGCTGAATGGGACGCATAATTAAGTTAGTATTATTAGGTACCATTAGGTATATTATATGTGTACACTTTCTAAGTACTTATTATGAAATGTGGAGAGTTTCATACAATATTCGAAAGGTACTGTATCATAGATGTGCACAAACGAAAAATTGTTGGTATATGTCGTCACTAAGGCTGCTAAAATTAAGTTAACAACTCCCCATACAAAATGCTTATCAGTAAAATTTAGTAACATTCAATTAGTGGCCGCCATTTAACCATAGTAACGTATTCGAATATAACTCATCTTAAGGATCATTCACATGAGAGCGACCAACTACCTACGAACGAACGAATATTCGCAAGTTTTGACAGTCCATTCACATGATACATTTAATTTGGTCGCAGAAACCCGCGAATCCAATGACCGTCGCCGTTATTTGCCTCTATAACGATTTGAGTTTGAGGTTAAGTTCGAACGAATGCTTTATTCGTTAGTTTGTGGAACGCGAATTGAATGATGTGGATTGTGAATAAACTTTGACAATTCGCGCCAAGGGTGTATTCGTTCGCGTCAAAAAGTTTGCAATTCGAAATTTCGTTATTGAAACTGTTTATTAACATGTTTTCTTAATACATTTTGATGGGACAATTAACTATCCTCCTCTTGGAATAGTAAAATGTACAATTTTCTGTTCATAAATGCATCAAAAGTGGTTTGTTCGCATTTCAGCAATTCGTTCGCTCGCTCTCATGTGAATAGTCCTTTAGATGAGAACCTATTTTTGAAGCAATGCAATTTAACTACCCTTAAAAGTAAGCAACTGCATACCTAATTCTAATTTAGGCGAATATAACTCCGAGGTTTTGACTATTGGTTTTAATGATTATAATTTTATAACTATAAAAACGACCGTTTTTCAACATAATTTGTTTGCTCTTAATTTTCATAGAGATTTTAAACATCTCGTTAATCGTTAAACTAAGTTGCAAAGGGACGTATTTTTTCGATATCTAGATGTCGCTTTTTCGCTTAGAAGGAAAAACAACTTAATTACGTTTTTATCTTTCTCGATAAAGATATTGTATTCGTACAAAATTTCGATCTCGAACTGTTGATTTATTCTGGCATTACAAAAAACTGGGTCGCAAAATTCTGTTGAAAAAAGACAAATTCAAAATCTGTCTTAAAATACAATTGCAAAGAAAAAAAAAATTTGTGGAAAAAAAATCGGTGGTGGTCGAATGTTCTCCAGAACGTTTCATATGTTGCAAAAAGTTATGTTATATATTTATTTCTGATTTGGATTAGATGTTAAAGATGAAAGTGGCTCAAAGTAGCTCGAAGTCTATCCAAGTACTTTGGGGTATTTTCTCAGGTCTCTGAGATTGTTAGTGTATGGCTCGGGAAAGTTCGCGAACAGACCTATTAATGGTACCTCCCACGCAAAATGTTCATACAAGTCTAATTTGTTCAAAAACGGCTACAGATTTCAACCAACATTTAAATCGAATAACAGTACTTGAAATTTAGACACGTCTCGAAAATGGTCAATACGATTGCAACAAAAATTCATTTCCAAGGAATAGGTACTAAGAGTAAAATTTATGTTTTCAAAATTATTGCGTCCTTAACTTTAAATTCAAACCACCGAAAAGGCTAAATTTAAAAACTGGTCATATCTCTAAAACCCCATTTTCGATTTCAATAAAACGTTAGAAACCAAGTAATGCTTACATTTCAAACAATATATAATAGATACTCAACTTTCAGATAAATAGTTAAACAATTTATTTTTTCAAACTAAGCTTTGCAATATTTGCTAGTGTTTTGTCTGAATAGTTTTACAAAAACTGCTCTTACTATTTTGATGTTGAGGATAATAAAATAATACGAATTAAGATCCCATACTTAGTTTTTCTCAAAAAAATCGAATAAAGCTGTTTTTTCAATTCAAAAGCTGATCTGTGTTCACTGTTCATATATATTTTTTTAAAACTCAATCCCGCTCTTTAATTAAAAATGCTATAACAGCCACGCAAAACTTATTTTTAGCAAATATTATCACCTTTTTTTTTAACCATATTGAATAGGTGCAGAATAATGCCAACTCTCTAACCACAACTTGCGACAATTGATTGTTGCTGAGAGCTTCAACTTATAAAAAATCACATTGTTATTTGATATTGTGTACTGCCGGTACCATATAAATAACCCAAATTGGATTTATTTTAACACTAGGTACTCGTATATTTCACGAACCGTTTCTTTTATCGGTTCATCGGTTCTCAGATTTTTACACACCTACCTACAAAATAAGAAAACAACCAACAAAACTTTTTAACTATTCGTTGACAGGATCTTATAACTATGAAAAAGTATGACTTGTAAAATGGATTGAAGACGAGTAGTAAAACAAATTGTAGCTTTTCAGGTAAGTCGTCTTTTATAGATACGAAACAAACGAGTAAACCACTTCCCCTTTGGACGTGAATCACTAAAAATAAATAAATAAATAACACAAAATGTTTGTGAATTTATTTTTACAATCAATTCAAACAAATAAATTTTGAATTTGGTAAATCTGGTGCATTCTTTAATCAAAGTCGCATAACAAATTTTCATTAACAACGTCTTGCTTATTTTCCAATTCTCTACTTCGATCCATGTTGGTACCACTGGCTACAACTGACTATCAAATAAAATAAAAACTAGTGTACACCAGAAGTTGATAATGAAACACAATATGTACTTAGATAATTTACATGCAATAAAAAAAAAATATGTACATATAGGCGTGTGTTCTGTGTCCACTCGCTAAGTATTTAATTGAAAGTTATTCCGCATGTACGGGTTACGCAAACCAGTTTGTGTCGCAATGACAGTTCATAACATCGGTAACAATTAAAATAAAATTGTTAATAAAGAGCTTTTTTAACATTAAATTAATTTATATGAGCTCGTGCAATTTTCTGTTTTTTTACAAAAGTAACTCATTTTTCCGACAGCCACTTCAACCTAACCTTAGCCAACCAATTGACTGACGTTGTCCTATCACAAATTGTCAATCACAACTTGATCACTATACTGATATTCTGATGCGGATATCTATCCTAATACAACACCAAACGCCGGCTGTAAAATTATTAGACGTCAAAAGGATATTTTTTAAACAGACCACAAGAGTATTTCACAAAAGATAATAAGAACCTACATAAACCTCTCAGGCACAGATCCATCATCAAGCACGAGGAACACCTCCATCGAGCCACTATAGAAGCGCCGTCCCTAATGAGCTGGGGTGACACTAAAGAGCAAGGCGACCACGACGAAACTGGGGGATGCTCCAATTCAATTTTGTAGATCAATACCAAGCTGTTCGCTAGCTATACGGGCAAACAAGAAGAAAGGATAGTCAACTATCTGTTGAGGGGGACCAACAAGAAGTTCTACTAGAGGGTTAAACGTTCTTCCCCAGAGATATACAAGACCCGAAATAGATGGTTTCAGAAATGGGGATAGGAACACTGAAAACCTACAGTATTTGCTGAGGATTTAAAAGAACAGTTCTTTAGACTGTCATTGGTCAAGAAAGCTAAAAATTCTCAGCACACTTAGTCACATTGCGTGGGTCACTAACTTTTGACAGCTACATGACACATTGTTCCGAAGCACTCCCACAACTAATTGCTGCGGAACCTTTTTATTGACAAATGACGTTTAGCTTCATTTACTTTGTTCGGAAATGGAAACTTCGAGCGCAGTCTGAGTTCCGAACAGTTTTGACTTTCGTTTTCGAACAGGTACCTCAATAGGGGTGAATAATCCGCTGTCAGACAGTATAATTCGTTCAAAGTGGCGAAATGTATGACAAACTGACTAAAACGAAGTGAGGAGAGCTATAACCATTAATGAAAGGTACTTCCGATTAATGGAACAGCAGCACCAAATGCCCCCAAATGAATGGATTAGATTAGTGTCTAAAATCTTTGCCAACCACTATCAACCGTTCAGTTTTCCAGAATCAATTTCTTTTGACTCTTAAGCCGTCTTTCTGCAAATACTAAGGTGACCTGAGCACTCTGTATCCCTCTCCTAAAGTATTTTTTTCTCGAAAACGAAAGTTTTGTACTCTCTATATCGAAAGAACGAAATCTACTACTTTCAGGTTTACAATTCCGAAGGTGGAATTTTGGTCTAGCGTTTCCAAATGTTAAATTCATTCGAATGCGGAAAATTTGTTTCTACAAATCCAATAACGAAAAGATTGAAGAAATCGTAAAATGTAAATTTTTGTTAAAAATAATTAGTGATAATGAAGTTTAGTAATATATTTTAATTTTTATGGAATCATCGATAAAAAAAATGTGCATACCAATCAAAAAACAGTTTGTTATTTTGGTAGAGTTCATATGCGTACAAATGATTGTTACAACAAATAGTCTGAAAATGTTTTTAGGTATGGGCGCAAAAATAAAATTAATATTTCTGGAACAAGTGGTGGACCTTCTAAGCACTGTTCAGAGGATTTTGTAATAGACCATTAATGAATCTATAAGTGATGGAAGACCGTGTACAATTCATCCGAGATGATGAGTGTTTTTGTTTATGTCTTCTATTAATCACAGATGGACCCATGATGGATGGCGGAGCGGGTGCCGGTATCTATTCAGAAGAGCTGGAACTAGCCCGTCACGTTAGCCTCGAGAAACACACTTCCGTATACCAGGCTGAGATGATTGCATTGCTGCATGCGTTGGACTACTTGCTTGAGAGTCAGGTGGAGGGAAGAAATATCCTTATAGCACTGGACAATCAAGCGGTGATCAGACGCATGGAAAAAACAAACATTACAACATCATTGGCACTGGAATGTGTACTCAAGCTCAATAAGAGTTCATCTAAAAATTAAGTAACATTGACTTGGGTCCGAGGACACATAGGGATCGAAGGCAACGAAAAGGCGGACTCCCTTGCAAAACAGGGGTCAACTGAAAAGTTGCTGGGACCAGAACCATTCGCTTCAATAGGTAGATGAATGGTTACTGATTCACAAATGGATCACGGCAGAACACCTGAATATGTGGTCAACTGTGGAACAATGTAGACAGGCTAAAATGGCAATTATGTGGCCGACCTGCTCCACTCAAAGAAGGGTTCTAAGCATGAGTCGAGGAACATTGAAATGGGTGGTGGCTTTGTCTACAGGACATGGTAATTTCGGGTATCACTTAAGGAAGATGGGCCTTAGAGAGGATGATACTTGCAAACTATGCCTGGAGGAATCTGAGACAGCGGCACATATACTGTGTCAATTTCCAGCTTTGGCTGGCAGAAGAATGAAGATCTTGGGACATCATTGGGTGGAGACCCGGTCGATGAAACAGATCTCACATAAACACTAGAAAACGAACCCAGGGAAGAACTCTGGAGAAATCCAGAGAGTCTAGCTGGGTAAGATTTACAGTGGTAGAGAGACGAAAAGAGACCCGTCAATAGTGGTCTGATTCGATTATCTCTCAAAATATATATATATATCAACGTTAGTGGACCAACATCCTCTGCAAATTTGAAAACAGTAGATAGATTGGAGTGTGGTCGCAGTGGCTTAGTGGTTACTATGTTGGACTACTAAGCGAGGGTTCCAGGTTCGAATCCCGCAAAAACCCAAATTCCAACTCAGGGTTTTTTTCACTGCGCCACCTCTCGCGAACGTCTGACAAACCTCCGAGAGTATAACTGTCATGAAAGAGCTTCTCAATCGGCCCGTTTGGAACCGGCATAAAATTGTAGATCCCTTCCATTCGTTCCAAAAATTAAAAACTCACACAAAACGAATGGTTGCGAGAAGCTAGGCCCTGGGTCCCTACAGACCTGTTGCGCCAACTATTATTATTATTATTATTATAGATAGATTGGAGTGCCCAACTTATAGTCAGGAATGCCGTTGCTTACATTTGCTCGAGGACGATGCTCACTTTGATTCTAGGCTCGTTGAATCGTCAATTATTGCACCGCTTCAATAGATTCCTTCCGCGATACTAATAATCATTTTTAGTGTCCATGCTAAGTTTTTCGAACTCACAATGGCGAAATTTTCCACACAAAACTACGTATTTTGAAATATAAAATATTTAGTGTGAGGTTAAAAATGATTATTAGTAAGGCCCGTTCACTGTTTGATTATAATCATAGCAAAGTGTAGCCCATCGAACCCATCGGGGAAGATATTCTGAATCGAATGCGTAGAACAACATCGAACCAGAATTTGCTAAAAACACCAGAAATGCAAAATGAAGTTCTTATAATGATCGAAGATATTTGCCGTACAATTCCAAACAAAGCACAATAATATTTAGACATGCCATCCAAATCGGCAATTACAAGATTTTTATAATCGATATATGCTCCGTGAACATGATTTCGATCGCAATTATTTAACTCAATTTGTTCAAACAAATGTTCAAATGTTAAATACACAACTAAAAGGTGTTTACGACATTTTGATGCGACAAATTTGGTGGAACCTACCATTAGTTCGCAAAAAAAATAGCATTGGCTCTCGCATCATCTGGAATCTCGGCAACGTTGTTGGACGGTGGCAGAACAGCACATTCTGCGCTCAAGTTGCCTTTGGACATAAAATTCAACGAAAATCCAACAAGTAATATGACCAAAACGCCAGGAATGACAAAAGTGTTGCAACAGTGTGATTTTGTCGTATGGCACAAGACTTGCGGCTAAGAAGCTAATGACCAACGTTATTGAAGCTAATAGGAAATACAAAGGTAAAGACGTTTTAATTTCGCGTATCCCGTATTCATGTAAGCCTGGGGTTTGAATTTGGAAAATAATTGTTTCTCACATGGACATGAACAATTGTATGAAGCCTGTTCACGTATAGGAAAACCTGCTGAATTGTTTGTGTTCGCACATGAAGGGAAAACCAAAAATATTGTTTACCGAGCCTTAAAATAAATGAAAAAATAAATATTTTCCATTTTACCAAACAAATAAATGGAACGTCTTTCCAAGCGGACGGGGTACCCGTACCGCTAGTCTATATATAAAAACTTATATCTAGAATCCGCGTGCGTGGATTTACATAATGAAAGGGGACCATTTGTAGATGGTTTAGAAATTAGAAAACTGAAAATCCATCCAGCCGAAGTTAGGATAAAACTCTTTTAAATTTTTTATCATTTCAATTTTTGACAAGTGTTTTTCGGCAAGCTTTTGTTCTCATTGAAATTTATTTCAAATAATTTTTTCATTACAAATTGAATCATTTCATTTTGAATTCGATATTTTTCAAAAAAGGAGATATAAAAATATATATAAAAGTTCGTTATATTTTGTTGCAACTATTTTGAAGTTGATCAATTAAATCAATTTAGATCCTTAAGATTTAGTTTGTAACGTAAGTATGATTGCATTTATTTTGGACATCTGTCATAAATTTTGTGTATATAAATGCAATAACTTTCTTTTAAATATTTGACAATTTTGTTGTGAAATAATATGCTATTTTCCTGGTTCAAGTTCATCAGCTTCTTAAGATATATGGGCCTATTCTGCGAAATCTTTTATTCTGTTATGAATTTTTTGTTATGAATCATAGAAGGTCTCGACCATAACAGATCTTTTATAAATCGTATTCTGGGTTTCGAGCTTTTGTGAAACTCTGCTATAGAACTTCGAAAATTGAAATCTGTTACGAACCTTCAAACAAACAGCTTTGTTTTTTTTTTTTTTTTGTAAATACTAAGTGGGCACCTGATAAATTTTTTGCAAAATAGCATAAAATTTTCGGTGAAAGGAGTAAAGTTTTGAATTATTACTCACATCAGGAAGATCAAATGGGTTACTATAGGCCTGTTTTTTTGAGCTTCGATCTCAGCAAAGCAAAGTAAAGTAGGATTTTCAGTACGCTAATTACAACAACTACACTCTACTTGACACTTCAAGATTCGCAATAGTTGTTGCAATGGCTTGCTGAAAATCCTACTTTACTTTGGTTTGCTGAGATCGAAGCTCAAAAAAACACGGTTTATATTAAATCTTAGTTCCAGCAAAAGTGATGGCTGCTTTCGGCTAAACAAAAAATAAATGTAGAAACAATTTTCAACTATTATACTTTTTTTACATACATTTATTACATTTTGTCTACATTTGTAAGCATTTCGTCGCCTAGGAATTATATAGAGAAACATTTCAATCCAAGAATTCATATTAAATAAAAATCTTTTATAATAAAAGTCACAAAATTCAATCTTTTATTCTGTTATGATTCTTAACAGAATTCATAAAATATTTTTCCACACAGAATGCCAATTTTAGAACCCGTAAAACATTTTTTGGCAGTTCGAACTTTTGTATGGGAATTCATAACAGAATAACAGAACAAATTGATAAAAGATTTTGCCGAATAGGCCTGATAGTGCTGAATGGAAGATAATGTCAAAGAAGAATTAGATAGACTTTTCAAGCAATTTGAATTACAAAAAGAACGGCTTCAAATGATGTTGGCTGTGCAAAAGATGATGATCGTGAAGATATGTCCATAGACGAAATTTTTCAATTTATTGGAATTGGAACTGAAAATTATGAGGGTGCTTCTTAGACATCAATCAAAATATCCTC
Source organism: Cheilosia vernalis (assembly GCA_949126925.1). NCBI lineage: Eukaryota > Metazoa > Arthropoda > Insecta > Diptera > Syrphidae > Cheilosia > Cheilosia vernalis. The sequence goes on along the minus strand of OX421360.1, from coordinate 5,793,791 downwards.
ACCAATGAAAAAAAGGGACATCGCAATACCTGTTATATTATATTTTATAATATACTAGTTTTCTAGGAGGTTGATGGGATTTTTTTTCAATTTAAAGATGATGAAGATGATTTGGACTAAAGTTTGATATCTGATGAACTTGCGCCTGGAAAAAATTATGTTAACAAAACCGAGGATCAAAAAAATGCTTCTCTTTCATCATCAACCAAAATAAAAGACACAAGTTTAGTTTTGATAGGTAAAATAAATCAATGATTTGATCGCTTGTTCGATTACATTATTTTTTGTGTTCAATGTATGTATTTTATTTGCAGGTTTGTCAAATACACCTGATTCCAGTCAGTGGAATTCCTGCTGAAGTTTTATCAAAACGATCATTGGTTCGCAAAACGAAAGAAGTAAAGAAACGAATCCAAAGACTAGTTGGTACCGCTGGTGGAAGGGCGATACACCCTTCAAATTTAAACATTATAGCATTAAATACTTTTAAAAAATAATTTTCTAATTACAAATGAAAAGTGATGCACTTTTTGTTCATATGTAAGGCATGTACAAAAATCTAAATGGTGAACCAATAGATTTGGAATTATTGGTGAATGTGATGATCAACGGTGAAATTTTGGCCATAGAAGATAAATCATTCCACACTTCTTTTTAAATTAAATTTTAAGTGTATCAAATTCAGCTAAAAATTAATTTTAATAATCAACGATTTTTTTTCATTTCTTGGAATAATAATAATACTAATACCAATACAATTGTTGGTTATTTAATTTTTGAAACTGGCTTAGTAACACTACCCAATAATTTTTCAGGCACCTTCCTTGCAAGTAGGTATTTAGTATTATTTTTTTGTATTACGAAAGTGTTACAGATTACCAATTTAAAAGCGGAAAGCAACTTCCAACAGGATTGGCTTTCGGAACAAAATAGAGAGTAGGGCCCCAGAAGTCGTTCAGAAACTCGTATACAAGACTTGATGTTCAGGACTCATGGTTTAATTTATTTGTTTATTTAATTTTGTTTTATTAAACGATAAGTCCTGTAAAGAACTTCTAAATTTCCTATAGCTTCAGTTTTCTTAAGCTCGAAACACAAGAACACGCTATGCCTATGAAAGACACAAATTTGTCCTTAAAAGAAGAAACTGACTAGCAGACAGGTCACGTCAAGAAGAATTAGGCCCATTTTATTCACTCGAAGTTGAACACAACTCGAGGAGTTTTCCATATAAAAATCCCCAAGTTGTGTTCAACTTCGAGTGAATAAAACGGGCCTTAGTACTTTAGCTAGGTATGCTGCGTCCCTGCCTAAAGATTAAAGAAACTCTTAGCCCGTTGTTTAGAAATATAAAGTGATCGCCAAGAATTGACACCTGAACTTGGCCAGTCCTAAAAATTCATATTCAAATGCATTCGACGTGCATTTTACCTATATATGTACAGTACATTGTACATAACATCTTTAATAATAGAATTAATGGCAGAACAACAGGGAAACGCATCAACTCAGTCATTAACCAGAAGTCTCAACTCTTTTTGGAGGCGAAATCCATTAAAGTTGAAAATATTTAAAGAACACCACTTAAAGAAGCATAAAGTTCGTCCCCTTTTATTTTCTCAAGAACAAGAGCAATGACATCGAAATCGAATAACCAACTAAACAGCATACACACATTCGCAGCTATAAATAAAATAGCATCTCAGCGGAACAAACCGTTGTTTCGAAAAATACACACACCACTTCTTCGAAACTATTGCGGGTGAAGCCCGAATATAACCCATTTCCACTAAGCTATATCCCGATTAAAAGCAATGCTGCGTTTATTTCTTTAACAACAAATACCACAAATAACAAGAAGGTGTTTGCATGTTCAGCGCCCGAATACAGAGGCGCACACATACAAATATTTTTAAATTCATTCCGCTTAACATAAACAAAGAGGCAACGAACATCATTATCATAGTTCATAGGTAAAAAAACGAAAAGCTAACACAAAACAGAAGGGAACAACAAAATAAAGAGAGCATTAATTCTAAAATGTTAACGCACACAGTTACACCCCCGCGAGTATGGGCTTACATTACGAGTTTTGCGTTTTATTCTTGTTTGTCAATGCCGTTGCTGAATCGATTTCATCTTAAGCCTACATGAACATAGTGCGAGTACATACGTCAAATGGAATATTGTATGGGGTGGTTAATGGTTATGGCTATCTACATCCACACCCCCCTCTAGTAAAGTAGAGATTTCGAGCAACAGATTTTCTGAACATGGGCGACCTTGCTCGTGAAACTATGAATTGGAAATGAACAGTTTTTAAGTGACTTTTGGGTACTTACCTAGCGTCTTTGAATCTGGCATCATCAGATAATCTGGCTGAATGACGAAGCGGTGATCTGAAATTTAAAAGAGAAAACAAAATTGTACTTCTTGAGAGTTGCTTTATAATACGGAAGTTTATTTTTATTTTGATTGCGAGTATAGTCAATGAATGTTCAAATTGTGTATGAGTAGGTAGTTGTTACGAAGGGGGAAGTCACTAATCAGTGCGTCAATGGCGCTTGCAAGGGTTATCAACGGGGCTATTGATTGAGATAGTGATTACAAGGATGTGACGGAAGGCATGTAGACAGTACCTACTAGGCGAGAGAAGTGGGCGAGCCCTTTAAAATTGTAAGTCATGTACGAGTTCAAGAGTTGTGCTGAAAAGCAGGATAATTTATGCTGTTTACAAGATGGCGGTGGGATTTGTGGGGATTGGGTTCGATTCTGATATTTAATAACCAAGACGAGCTTTTTTCTACAAGCAGTTCATGGTAAATAACGACCCAGTCACTAACTGTCAACTGATAAAGGACCCAATTGAAACTACATACCGAGACACGACTGAAGTTGATATTTAATACTTTCTTCAGAACCTTGCTGGATAATTTTGAGACCCTCTTAACAAAAAATTGTGGCTGTCAACATTTGAGGCGACCCATTACAGGACCCTCACGATGTAAAAAGAAATCTGTCATTCAGTTTACTGAAGTACTGAACTTTTCAAAATCAAATTATCTACTGATTGGTAATCGAACATAGTTGTTTTTCCAGGGAAACGTACTAAAAAAAACTTCCGAGAAGCCTGACAAAAAACTTTGAAAAACGGCTAGTCAATGACTCGAAAATGCTCCAAAAAAACACACAAACACCCTAAAAACCAGTTTTAAGACGTAATATAAAATCGGGCAATAAACTTTAAAAAGATGCCCTGAAACGTAGACCAAGACGATACCTACAACGCAGTCCAAAACACTACCCAAATGAATTTGTGAAAACTTCAAAATAAACGCGAAATCGATTTGAAAAAAAAACACCTAAAACGAAAATGATTCAAAAATAGCTCAATAAATGTCCCAAAAAGACAAAAAAACTTCCTTAAAACTTCCAATCCATTCCAAGAAACTCTTCAAAAGACGCCTAACAGCTTACCCAAAAAAGACTCTAAGGTCAAAAGAAAAAAAAAACAATAAACGCTCCGAAAAACGCCCAAATCGCGATGAGAAAAACAGAACAAAAGCGTTCTGAAAAACACCTAAAAAATAACTGTCCGGGAAGCTTCAAACTAGCTAGGCAATGGCCCAATTACCGTCAAATGTTTATCAGACATTCGCAAAAGGTAGGTAAGATTAGGTTAGGTTGAGAACCTAACAACCTATCTTCTAAGTTTTTAAAGAAGTACCTATAGCAAGTTGCTTTCTTCGCAAAATGTAACGGGTAAGGGGTTAGATCAACTTCGTCTACATAACATACGAGTAAATATGTCAATAAATTGATCGTTTACCCTTGCTAAAATTGCCAACAAAAAACGTGTTTACTATGCTTGACAAGCTATTGATGCTGTAAATGTTTTCTATCGTAAAATTGGACAATTTTTGGATATTGTCCGACAAAACTCTCAAAATTGTCACCTGTCACACTTTTAAAAATTGTACAAATTAGGACACTAATTGACTTGTCTTCCTCCGACTGCATCTAAATTAATTGGAAACCATTACTCAACTCCTAGTGACAGGAAAATAAAATGAGACCCAGATGCAGAGTGAGTTTCTATTTTTATCGTTTCACATCATTCGCAGAACATTGACAGTGAAGCGTCATGAAGCAAATGAAGCAAATTATCGTATACCTACAGACAATGCTTTAATTAAATTATATTTTAAGCCGACATTCCAGAAATTCAACCCCTACTCATCCACACATGTGCACGGCACCCCATTTGCTATTTCATCATAATTAAATCAAGTGTGTCACATTTTCCTAAGACACGTCAGACATTTGAAACTGACAGGCTTACAGCCATTTGCAAATGTGTATAGGGGATTACAGGGAATTTGTGTTTTTTTTTTTTTTTTTTTTTTTTGCGGTTGGCAGTTGACAGTTGCATTGCTGTTGATGTGGAATATTTTTAATTATTCGCATGGAAAATGATGAGTTTTCTGGCGGCCGGATTCAAAAATATTTATATACATACTTAAAACTGCCAATAGGAAAATAGTAAACTCAACCATTGGGTATATGCAAGACCCACTGTGAGAAGCGTTAAACTGTGCGATAGTTAGAACCACGTCATCTCTTTCTTTGTAGGTCCACTTTTGTGGCGAAAAGAGCTACAGCCTGTGGCTTCATTTAGCCGGATTTATAATGAAATAAAATAAACCTTCGTCTACATGGGGTAAAAAATCAGTCTTAGCAATGTCCTCGACAACCGTAAGTTGTAAAAAGAATTATCAACGACCCTTAAAACCCAAACGGCGAAAGGTTTTTATTGGATAAACAACCTTAGGATAGGTTATATGTAAAAATAACTCTTTTGGTGACGAATCTGTCAAATAAAGTGCAATGTGGGAGTCAAATTGTGACTAGTTTTTCGAACACGTTAAGGCGTGTAGCGATTGCCTTTATTCACGGTAAAATGGCAAACGTAAGTCTGCTTATGGTGGAATGGTAAGCATAAATTAGTTGTCAACTCGTGATGATTTGAAACATTGGAATACTACTTATATGGACTGCTAGTGAAAAGTCAGTTCTATTCTAAGACTATGTTGTGAAAGTTATATGAAGATGTCTATGGTTTGAAAAAAAAAAAAAAAATAATCAATACCCATTTCTTCCTACGTACACTAAAAAGGGCTACGTTCAGAAAACGTACAGCTAATCGGACAGCGGTCACAATCTTCTTATTGAGACGTTCCCGTGACTTTTTACGGACTGAAATATGCACCTATCGATTGAACAAGCTACAAAAAAGAGGGAAAAATCTCTGTTAAAATTAAATCGTTTAAAAGTAAAATAAAAACACAAACGATTTTTTGTGTATCTTGGTCTGAATGAATTCAATCGTTTTTTGTCTAATAGAAAAGGAAACTATTTCAAATTCAAGTTTGTATATAATACAGTGAACTAATTCTTGTATAATATGTAATTTGTATAACATATAATTTTTAAATTTTTCATATGAAAATAAATGGAAAGTTCACTTGGGTTCCCCTAACCAAAAGGGTGAGTTTAGGAGAAAACTTTTGTCTTGGAACACTGTGCACATTCTAGAATCTGAGTATCTTAAGTCGACTAGATTGGTCTGGATAAGATGTAACCTGAAGGCGAAAACTAGATTGCTTGGGAACGTCACTTTTCCTATGTCATCCACATAAACCTTAACTGAAACAGCTGCTCATGAGACTGATCAAGGCCAATCAAAACCGAGATACATCTAGTCAGACAGCTGTCAGACTTACTAAACTAGATACTTGAACGTCCGCACTGTTATCCACTTCAAATGACGAATGAAAAGAAAGCACGACCGACAATAGCATTTGCCTTTTTTCAGAAAACTTTAAATTCTTATCATAATCAATGAAATTAAAAGCTAAATTTTGTGGCATGTTAAGGTCTATATTTTTATGGGTAATTTGAACGAGATGCACATAAGAACACAAAATTTTAAATATTATTACGAGTATATGTGCAGATTATTTGGCAAATCTTTCGACGATCATTGCTTGCGTTGTAAGTACAGTCATTTGGCGAATGAACAGTTGATGCAGTTTTGTACCAACTGTCAAATTTTGTTCAATGACGAGGCTCACTTCTGTGGCAATAAGTTTGTGAATAAGCCACGTTGTCGTAATCGGAGCAAAATGTAGTATTAAACAAATGAATTGCGTACCGAAAAATATTTTTTCTAGTGGGGTTGATGGGCTGGCTTTATCATCCAAAAAATAAATTTTTCGAAAAAGTGGTTAAAAAATTTAAGCTGTAATATACCGTCCCCAAGACTTAACAGTGTAGTTGTCATGAAGAAAATTACTTGTCATCATTCAATCGAATAAAAAAAACGTTGGCTCATTTGCTCAACATGTGTGAGTTCCATATCATTTTAAAACAGATCTCCACTAAAAACACACTCGCAACGCATTCCCGTTTTCATCTCATTCTGTTTCCTACATTCAATTCCTATGCTGGAAATTGCTGCCTAGGTTCCTATACTTCACAGGATCATTTCTGCTGTCAACTTCACTATAGCTGGTAAAAGAATTTGTCATTCAAACTTATCAGAAATGAAAAGGTCTTAAGCCGAATCGTCTCACCAATAAACGAGCAATACGTGACGTATAACTCGTTCAGTGCTGCGCCACTTCGACCCCTGCAAACAGCTTGTAGGGTGTGTACGAATAATGCCTTTCAAACAAACTGTCATTTCTCGGCAGTTAAAAATCATCAACGCCCTCACAAGTTTAACAAGTGGCGTTAATATCACGCGATATTTCGCATAAATCGATCAAAGATTCTGACAAATCCTTCTCGCTCAGAGCAAAACCCACTTGGCTCTTACACAACCAACTTGAACTTCAAACGGCTTCAGGTAAAACGTCTAATTCTCCTGGCTTTTTCTGTAACTTTCAAGTGTTTTTGCTCCCCTCCCACTCTGTTCTCACACTAACAGGATTTCAACGCCAGCCGTATTTCTATCCCCACGCCGATGTGACGTAACCTTGCAATGACATATTTTTCCTCCTGTCAACCATTGCAAAAAGAAAACAGGACAAATTTATGCGTCTCCTTTGCACAAGATAAATAATTCAGAAAAGTAAAATTTTGCTAAATAGACGCTCACATACAATTAAAGAAGTCAAGGATGTGAAATCGATAACAACGACGGAGAGGTGAGAGCCATCATCTCCTGATGGGTATTTACACATTTTTTGCAAATCAATAAAATATTTGTATAGATGAACTTGGTCAAAAGTGGAACACCGCCCTTTTGCACGCAACATTTCTTCAATGTCAAATGGGATTCAGTTTCATCAAATTTATAGGCACTTTACTCAGTACTCACCTCCTGTCCTTGGAATATCCAAAGATTCGTGCAGGACTTACACTCGTAGAAAGAAAAAAAGAAAACAATATATCAGACTGGAACTCTACGAAGAAGCCCTTTATACAGCACACCAACTTTCTCACTCATGGAAGACAACCATATTTTGTTTAAAAAATAAAAATAAACAAAATACGCTTAGTTTTTCAAGTTCACTAAAAGTTGTTCTTTTCTAACAACTGTCACATTTCGATGGAAATCCTTGCGAAAACACAAAATCACGCACAGAATACTTGGAGAAGAGAAAGAAAGACCTAAACTAAGCCTAAGATAAGCTACAAACGGTGGTTTCGAAAACTCGACGCGTGCACACAACAACTGTAGAAGTGACTACTGATTCGGAGTGGAAGAGAACAGTGAATGTTGACGAACGACGACTGACGACGACGAGCTGTGCGCTCTCCGTTAGCTGTAGGGGGCCATCGTTGTTCCACCCTTGTTGAACATGGCTAAGAACAACAATGCTGATGCTGATACCCCGGTTTTTTTTTTTTTTTACTGTGCTGCCAATACAACTGCGTATTTCATAAGTAGTATTTTTATACCCAGCATAAATGAAATGGGGAGGGTGGTGCTAGTGTAGTAGAGAGCCTACGGGACTTTTAAAAAATGCTCAAATGTAAGGGAGAATATTTTCCATTCCATGCGACCACTGTGGGGGAAACATTTCTTTTTCTCGTTGGGGGAAGTTTTTCGCAGTGGTTTTCGCATGGGGTTGCCAGGTCTAAATGTGATCTATGGCAAGCCTGGGTGATGTCGATTACTGCACAATATTTGTGTAATTTGACATTTAATAGGAATGTGTCACAAATTTGTGACAAGGGTGAAAAAAATATACACGTTGTTTGTAGTGCACTTATTTTTTTCATAATAATACGAATCACGAAAAATGTATACGCAGAATTGTTTTCTTGTAGCACTCAAAGATTTCGTGGCTTTCTCCCTCCTTTCGCCATTCCTTCTTTTTCACGGTGACAGCCTCCAGCCACGAAGTCGTTTTATGAATTTGTTTGTTTTAGTTGTCGTTGTCAACAGGAGTGATCTGCAAATATTTTTATGAATGCACAAAAGCGGTATGTAATAAAAAGGCTGAAAAGGATAAAGCTGCCTTTCGGCAGGTGTAGGCCTTACTAAAGCTGTGGAAGATCGCTGACACTTGTGCGTGGAGGTCATTATTTTTAATAGTAGATGCACATGCACGCAACAACATTGGGTAACCAGAAGCCAAGAGGGTCATCAGTACGTCAGCATAGGGCCTCGTTAAACATGGGCACAATAAAAATCGAAAAGGAAATCTAAAATAAAAACTGACCAATGAAGCAATACCTTTTCGGACTCTTTGAAATGGACGGGAGTTGGCTCAAGATGTCAAGGTACAAAATGGAAAGAAACCCTACAACCAACCCAGACGATGAATTACTTGCTTGATTACAAGCCATCCATGTGGATTCCGAAGCAGAGGTGGAAGAGGATAGGGCACAGGTACCCATAAAGACAAGTTGAAGGAGAGTTTTAGGCAAAAGACCCACAAAATCCGAGAGATAGAAAGAATAGGCTTACGAAAAAGTCAGCTAAGATAAAAAAAATGGATTCTGGCCGATTAAAAAAGACCAATTTTTGAGGAAAAGGTTGAAGTCGACGAGGTTAATATTGTTGGCTGCTAAACCAGAAAATCTATATATTAATCTTCTTAAGCGTTAAACCAACGGCTTAGCGAAGTTTAGAGATTATACACCGATCTGACTGACTTTTCTGTTATGGATTGTGACTGTTACCGGTTGTAACTGTTATCGATTCGACTCTTGCTACAGGTAATAGTAGTAATTTTGGTGTGTCAAGAATACACTGGTTGCTTCTTTTTGAGTCACAACCGACACCCTTCAGAAACCCCCAAAAACTCATCTATGGAGAATCTTCTCAACCTTAGCCACAACAAAGCGAACACCGCCGTCAGCCACAGACAATTTAAGCCCGTCTAACATGGAGAAATCGGTACACAACTTGGTGAATAAACTAAGAGAATCGTTTAAGTGATCGTGTCCTATATCAGCCGAGCTTCAAGGGAATCCAAAATCAGTCTAATGTGCCACAGACCTACGACAACTAGAACGAGTAAGAACATAGTATACTGTAAAGTGTAAATTATAGAGATACAGTTTTACCAAGTGTAAACGGGGTTTTTTCACTGCGCCACCTCTTGCGAACGTCTGACAACAGAGTATAACTGTCTTGACAGAGTTTCATAATTAGCCGTTTGGAATCGGCATAAAATTGTAGATCCCTTCCATTCGTTCCAACAAATTAAATCTCACACAAAATGAATGGTTGTGTGAAGCTAGGCCTAGGGCCCTACGGATCTGTTGCGCCAACTATACATATAAATGTGGTATTAAAGAAGCGAAACTAAGGTCATGATGAATGTTCTGCGAATTTAGAGCAAAACAAGGTAGCACAGAGCACACTCACAACTTGTGAGGCTCAGAAAAACAATTGAATTTGTGATCTCCTATAAAGCAGGTCACAGAAAAACTAAGGAAAATGGGGAACTTGATTTGTGACAAAATGTCGTTAGTAATTTTTATCCTTCAGTTCTAAGACATTTCTGTGTTCAAATTCGCTGTTTTGGCCAAAAAAATATTTTATAAATTTTTACTAATTTCGTGTTTAATTTGTTTCCCAATTTGAAAGTTACCATGATGAGGTTAATTATTCGTGAGGATTATCGTAGAATTTGGAAAAAAAGTTATCGAATCACAACAAACCTAACAAGAAAACAACCTCACAAGAACTTGTTATGATTATTTATGACTGGTTCTCGTCCTATCTAGAAGAGACTGTAAACAAAGAGTTGGGACTCAAGATAGTCTAAGTTCGGGAAAACCTTAAATAAAGGTATCCCTCAAGGGTAAATAGCTCCTCCGAACTATTCCAAACATGCACCGGATTTCGGCAAGGGGCCGCGCTATCATGCGACTTCTTCAATCTCGTACTGGAGCAGATAGTGCGTAGGGCAGGTGTCAACACGGAAGGCACTATCTTCAACAGGTCCGTTCAGCTGCTGGGGTATGCGGACGATATTGACATCATAGGTCGGTCACAGCGCTCCGTGATAGAAGCTTTCACGGCGATTGAAGAGCAGGCGAAATCTGTTGGTCTTGAAGTAAACGGGGCAAGACTAAGTACATGCTATCAACAAACAAACCACCGCCTAGGACAAAACGTCACTATTGATAGCAACAATTTCGAGGTAGCTAAGGAGTTCATCTACCTCGGAGTAAACATGAACTCCACGAATGACATCCTAGAGGAGATCCGGCGCAGAATTACCCTAGGAAACCGCTGCTACTTCGGTTTGGCAAAACAATTGGGTTCAAAACTCTAAACTCGAGGGAGTAAATGTATGCTTTACAAAACCCTTATCCTGCCAGTTCTGCTTTACGGCGCCGAGTGCTGGACGATAAGCAGGAAAGCTCATACTGGGTTCCTTCGAAAGAAAAATTCTTCGGCGGATTTTTGGTCCTATGTGCGAGGCGAATGGAGGAGAAGATACAACCGCGAAGTCTATTAGCTGTATCAAGATGTGGATTTAGTCCAAAAAGCAAAAATACGTCGACTACATTGGCTCGGCCACGCATAGATCGAATGGGCAATAATGCTCCAGCTAAGAGGATTTTCGAATCCCAGCCCCCAGGTTCGAGAAGACAAGGAAGACCGAACCTCCGTTTCAAGGACCAAGCCATCGCGGATGCCAGAGCGCTTGGTCTGGACAACTGGAAGCAGCGTGCCCGGGATCGTAGAGGATGGAAGGCTGCAATGTCTCAGACAGAGACTCTCCACGGGTAGGGAGCCCGTTAAGTAAGTAAGAAGTAAGTATCCCTCAAGGGTCTGTTTTGGGCCGTATTCTGTTTCTAGTATTTGTTAGAATCTCTTTTCATTCAACAAAATAACAACCTTTGCAAATGACACTGCCTTATCACACTCTGAAAATAACTATTTTAATTTGTTTATTGCTGTCAATCATGATTTGGAAATTCTTTGCAAATGTTTTTCATCCATAAACCTTATAAGTGAAAAAAAAAAAATTATATTTTATATTCTATGTGTCACAAATATAATTTGTCAAGTAAAGTTTTTTAGAGGTATAGAACTTTAAGTTGGCAACACTATTTTAACTGGCGGCCATTTTGTCAGCTGTCAAGTAATTTATTGTTGGTTTGGTTATAAATTTCAACATGAACAGATTGACGCTTGAACAACACTTCCAAATTGCGCAAAAATTATTTCGAAAATGATGGTTCGTTCGATATACGTATCGCGCACTACGTCAATTTTCATAGGCGAATTTTGTTTCGCGATGAAGCTGACTTTTAGTTACGTCAATAAACAAAACTGCCGTATGTGGAGTGATGATTATCCTCAAGTGTATTGAGACACCGTTAGATCCACAAAAACTGACTGTTTGATGTGCTTTATGAGTTGGTGGAATAATTGATCCGTACTGGCCAGAGCGTTACAGTCAATGGTGACCGCTATATAGAGCCATGATTACTGACTTTTTCGTTCATCAATTGAACAACCATGATGTACAGGATCTGTGGTTTCAACAAGACGGCGCAGAATGGCACACAGCTCGTGCCACAATTGATGTATTAAAGTAAAAGGTTTGGTAACCGCATAGTTTTACGTTGCGGACCCATGAATTGGCCTCCAAGATCGTGCGATCTAACGCCGCTTGACTATTTTCTGCGGGGATATATCAAGAAAAAACGATTGACCACTTGGAGGACAACATTCGCCACGTTATTGCCGACCACAAATGCTGGAAAAATTCATCGAAAATTGGACCTTCAGATGAGACTACGTCCGAGCCACCCGTGGCGGTCATATGCCAGAAATCAAAATTAAATTATAATGCCAGAAGATTATCTTTCGAATAAAGTAAAATTCATGTCAATTTAAAAAGAATCATCTTAGTTTTATTCCATTTCAAAGTTCTATACCTCGAAAAAAAACACCCTTTACGTGTCGGCATAATTTCTACAAGCCTGCCTATAATAAAAATAAAATATGTTCCGATGGATGTTTTAAAGTAGGATTTTCATCACGAAAGATTTTACATTTCAGTTCAAGGACGCATATTCACCTCTTGTCCCTGGACAAGATCTAGCTTCTCCTACAGACCAAAAGATATCGCTTTAAGAATAGGTTAGGTTTTTTTTGAATTCTGACACTTGGACCTTTTTATCCACGAGGCGCTGATTAAGCACCACGCTTTATTTTATTACATATAACAATAGTTAAGTTTATCGCAAGAGAAAATTTAAATCTAATCGGATAGAAAAGAGGATATTTTCCTATAAGTAAGTTTTTTTTTTGTATCTAATCGATTTAATGAATTGTGTATTTTTCTAATAAAGGTTTTGTAGCTCGGCACTAATAAATCGACAACTGTTTCATTTGCCGGGTTAACGAAAGAGTTTCTGCTGCTGCCTCATTTTCTGCAACACTCCTATTAACTATTTCATTTTCATTAAAATTAAACGCACATATTGTAATTGAAAATTTGTTTTAAGAATTTTGCTGAAAATGTTAGCTTTAAGTTCTTACATGAAATAAAGTTAAAATTAAAAAAAAAAATCGAAAAAAAAATGTAGGTAGGTACGTAGAATGTCCACTGCGAGGCACCGAGCTAATAAATCGCGCTATCAAATGTCCGTCCCGCTAATTACCGGGCGGATTATAAGCCTCCCTGCAAATAACATTTTACACATAGAACACAGAAGATGCATTTTCCTATTTGACCTGGCAACCCCGTCTGTTTGAGAAATTGTAGGCCATGCGCAGATGAGAATAGTACGTAGGAAGACGTACATGCTCCGACGTCCGAGTTCATATTTCTTTAGCTGGTTTTCCGAAATTCGAACATCCATTCATGGTATGAGTATGGCCAACAGTGGGGAAGTATGCCACTCAAGGGCTCTTGCAGGTAAATGCAATTTAAAAAAAAAAAAACAGAATACTTGATAAACGTGGGCGCTCCTAGTGCAGGAGCCGTGAGACTGTATCACGTGTGCAACTGAACGTCACACGATTCAAACGTGATATTTCCACTTAAAGACGAAAGTCAATAATGCTTTTGCGAAGGATGTGGGTATACCTTCGGTTTATGGTTCGGAGCATGTTCTCCAAATTGACCTTGAGAGGTATTTTACAGATTTTCCTGAGTGCACTTCGTGTCCAAATGTTTCTATTTCACAATAAACAGATCCATAAGACAGTAGGCCTTCTCTTAACCTAATATTTGAAAAAGATTTGTTTCTGCAACGAATGGAAATGACCTACAATTATGCGCCGAATGGAGAAGGTTTCTTAGGACATTCACACCCTCGGATGTATGTTCCACGTTATAGGGAGGAAAAAACCCAAAATTGCCGAAGGTTAAACCTAGCACAATTCGTCTAAAAAAAATACATCAACCAAAACACTAATTTACTTGACACAGGAGTAAACAAATTAATAAAACGACACATCCAAGGACGAGACCAAAAAATCTGAATAATCGCACACCTTCGCCCCGAACAAACCCCCAAGGACAAACGAAGGAAAATGTTATGGGTGCGGGCTCTTTAGACAACAACAAACGGTATGTCGTCCTTGAAACCATGAACCATGAGCATGACACAAACTCCCATTATAATTATGGCACCCGCCGACCGAGGAATCCCCTTCTGCCGTACAGTGATGTCACTGTAGAACATTTAGCAAATTAGAACACACGATGTCTCTCGCACTCACCTTCTCCTTGCGGTAATCCCCACGGATGCTGATGTAACATTCAATGTTTGACGCAGCAGTGCAGTCAGCGCTCCACGGTGTGCTGGCTGTGCTGAACTACTGCTCCTCCATCCCGGATCGGTGTAACATCGCGGACGAGGATGTGCCAAGCTACCGCTGCCATCTGCGCGTGGAAACATCAATTAAAACACAATAACACAACACAGTGCAGCCACGACACTAGCTATGCACACTATTGAAAGGCGTAACCTTGATTCCGGCGCTGATCAGCCGAGTATGATCGAAATAACTGCGATGCACTGGCCGCAGGACTATCGCTCACTTGCAGGCTATCCATTTACGAGTTACTGTCACCAAATTACACAGTACACTACACTTACTATCAGCCAGCGACACAGACAGCACACGCGACCTCTTCTATTCCTAATGACAGTGTGAGCAACACCGGTTCGCTATCAGAATAGAAAATCAATTCTACCGTTCTGTTATTTAACATTTGAACGGGTTTCTGCTTGTGTCGTTTTGCTTTAGATTGTAGCCAGCTATCTCACTCCCACAGCCCACTTTTGCTGTCGAATTACAGCTTAGGAATGTAAACATAAACAAGCACAAGTGACTGTATGTCAAGAACTCGGCGAGGAGGACTCGTTCTTCTCGCCCTCGCTATTGATAGAAATGTACAAACAGAAAATTACAACTGGGTGGTGATGGTGCTGCAGCGCGGGTAGCCCCCCTGTTTATAGGCAGATGGAAGATGGAACCCATATCCGGTGCCAGATTGTCGCAGTCTAGTGCGCCTCTTCTTCAAAAAGTCGATATTGGCAGAGGGAACAACAACAAAAATGGGAGTCATGTGAACTCTAATAGCACTGCATGCGCGTGCAGTTGGAGGATTAGCTCTTCTATTTCGGAAGATGAATGCGACTGATGCTGTTGCCAAATAGAGTTTGTTTTGTTGACTCGCCGCCTGGGAAGCTGTCTCTGCTGCATGTATGGGATGGGTTTTGTGACCACCGTCAATGAATAAGTTATGGTATGACGTCTGGGCGGACTAATGATGCGTCCTTTTATGCACTGGTAGAAACCCGCCTTTGACTATTTTTGAATCAGGATATTTAGGTCGGACCTGCACAGCGGGAATGAAATTACGTCATCCGGAAGGATTTCTTTTGATAGGGAAATATTAATATATTCTATAAAAAAAATGTGTTCGCCGTTGGTCTTTCTGACTCTTTCATAATGCTTGAGAGATCGTCCACAGGCAAAATGAGACGTTTTGCCTTGAATAAATGTCACCTCAGCTCGTGTGGGTTTTGTGACTCGTGAGGTATCAGTTAGGTGTGCCAGAATTGATATGCTACTATTAGAAGAAGAAGAAAAAGCACGTTGGCTTTTAAGCGACATGTCTGTCCAGTCCACCCGTTGCACGTTAATACATTACCGATTGGATGTGGTCGCTGAGCACTCAGAGGAGAGAATTCGAATTATACAAGTTTGGTAATACAAAGTGCTGAGTATTTGTG
The DNA here is from genome assembly GCA_949126925.1 of Cheilosia vernalis. Taxonomy (NCBI): domain Eukaryota; kingdom Metazoa; phylum Arthropoda; class Insecta; order Diptera; family Syrphidae; genus Cheilosia; species Cheilosia vernalis. Next base: position 5,778,050 of record OX421360.1, on the reverse strand, counting down.
ATACAGTGCTATTTCCTTCTTGCTTTTTTCCACGCGTTTTTTGACGTATTTTTGGTGGAATTTTTGGGCAAGTTTTTGACGTGACTTTAAAGCGTTTTATAGCCGCTGATTGAAGCCTTCTTCCACGCGTGATTGAGCGTTTATTGGCGCGATTTTGTTGCATTTATGGGCGAGGTTTTTTTAGGTTTATGGGCAAGTTTTAGTAGGCCCAGGTCCACCCCGGACTACAGCGCCACCTAAGTAAGTATTGGCAAGTTTTTGACGCGTTTATGGGAAAGTTTTTGACGTATTTTGGGCGACTTTATGATGCGATTCTTGACCCGTTGATGGGAGAGTTTGTGACGCTTATATGAATGAGTTTTTGACGCGTTGATGGGCAACTTTTTGTAGCGTTTTGGCCGACTTAAAGGATTCAACACTCTTCCAATAGACGTTAGGACCACAAGCAACTTAAATGAATTTAAAAGAAAACTTATTGAGTATGTTCGGTCTACAGATTCTAGGGTATAACATGTATTAGTTATAAAATTTTGAAAATTGTAAACTAAATGGCTTTTAAAGCTAAATAAAGTAAATTCATTCATTCATTCACTTTTATATGCAATTCTTGATCCGTAGTATACGAGTTTTTGTCGCGTTTCTGGGCGAGTTTTCGACGTAACTCTTTACTTGTTAATGGCCAAGTTTTTGACGGGTTTTGGGGCAAGTTTCTGGAGTCATTTGGAAGACTTTTGGATGCGATTCTTGACCCGTCAATGGGCGAGTTTTTGAATCTTTATGGGTGAGTTAGTGACGCGTTTTGGGTGAGTTTTTGACGCGTGTTGGAGCAAGTTTCTGGCGTCGTTTGTACGTTTTTATGATGCGATTCTTGACCGGTAAATGCGATGAGATCATTCGTTAACGGGCGGATTTTTCACTAGTTTTTGAAAAATTTTTTGGGCATCTTTCAAGCGACCTTTTGATGTTTTTTTTTTTTTTTTTTTTTTTTTTTTAACGTCTTTTGGGTGAGTTTCTTAAGAGGTTATGACCGGCTTTATGATGTGAATATGTGATTCCTGACACGTTATTGGGTGTGTTTTTACACGATTATGGGTAACTTTTCAAGTGTTTTGGAGAATGTTTTAGACGCGTTTTTAAACTCGTTTTTCTCCCAACCTCCCGCACAACTCGAGCCCATCTATACCGAGGGTGGAATAATCGATGAGGGTTATACCTAATTTTTCGACCACAAACTATGCTAAGCGCCCTCAAAAGAACAAGGGGTGACTTTTGACGCGTTTTGGGGGAAGTTCTTGACGTGTTTTGCGCTAGTTTTTGACGCGTCATTGGCGTCTTTTTGGCGACTTGTGGATGCGATTCTTCATCCGTTAATGGGTGAGTTTTTCACTTGTTTTTAAGCAAATGTTTTGGCAGCTTTCGAGCGACCTTTTGATGCTTTTTTCAAAGCGAATGCGATGCGTTTGTTAGCTCGATTTACGCGTTATGGTCGAGTTTTTGACGCGTATTTTCACTTTTGATTCACGCGTTTTGGCCAAGTTTTTTATGTGTTTTTTCACGACTTTATGATGCGATTCTTGCCACGTTAGTGGGTGTATTTTTTTACAAAATTATGGGTAACTTTTCAAGTGTTTTGTTCTTCTCCCACTTCCCACTTAGGATATACCTAATTTTTCGACCACGAGCTATTCAAAGCACCCTCAAAGAACTAGATTGTAAAAAGGCAACAGGGACAAATTTACATCAAGAGCAACAGCCATTGCTCTGTCGTAATGGCTGTTGCTCATAATAGAGCCAAAGAGAGGGCATATCCCCAAGGTTTGGTTTTGTAACGTGCATTGCTTGTCTGCTGTGTAGGGCGCTCTTAAGTTGCTCGCGAAGCCTACAACGAATGTTCCCTAGGTCCGCGACTAGATGCCACACACGTCTACGTTTCATTTTCCCTAGTTGCGCATCATGCATTGAAGATCATTTGCGGCTTCCCCGAGCGCCCAATGCAATCCACAAAGGTAAACATTGTACATGCTTTACCTTATTTGTCTTGCGACAAACTGATCATCGTCAGTAAATCAATTTCAATATCGTCTATGCCTGTCAAATATTCTAAATTTGGATCAAGCTTTCTACTGTTTGTCCGTCCAATTTGGGAAAACAATCGCACTTAACAGAGAAACACCTCGCTTTCGCTTGATTTAATAACATAACTCACTTTATTCTGTTTTACGTGTTTTGCTTCGTTTTTCGTTTAAATAACATTATTAAATTTAAATTTACATTATGTAATAATATACGAGGTAATGTTCGCTATTTGATAACGTACATTTCATTTTGTTGTTTCGCTTTCTTCTCCTCCTCCTTTTTCTTCTTCTTCTTTAATAATACAACTACAATAAATTCTCTACTTAACAAATATCATTTTGAGAATTGGCAATGAAAGTTGTTTGACAAACAAACATGAAGAGAAAAAATGAAAATACTTTGTAGAGGCGTGGCTCTTAATAAGAACAAGAGACTGTGGAAGAATATTGTTGCAGACGTGAACAGGTAATATAAGAAACTAAGGTGCACTATGGTATTTATTCGCGGGAAGTACAAGTAGAAGAATCAATTGGTATAATCGAAGCCGAGGAACAGGTTACACCATCGACGGTGGCGTTCGCCCATCATGCCCTCGGACTTTTTCAACGCCGACAGGAACGCATTCGACGAGTAGTCGTACTTGGAGATCTTAGATAGTGGCTGCTGGTAGAAATCACTAGTACTGTTCAGCTTCACACAGTGGTCCACGATAAACTTAAGCACCGCACGGCGGTGATTCTCGAACGACTCTCGCGGCCCAAACATATTCTTCTGATCGTCGCACAGCTTGATGTCGTACGCGGCCAGATTGCAGCAAAAGAGGAACGATTTCAGCTTCTCTTCGCCGATCGCTTGCAAATCGCTGCCCGGCAGAAGCGTGGCTACCACATCCTCGGCAGAATGCACTTCATTTATCAGGTAAAAGTTGATGAGCTCCTTGATGTACGTCAGGCTGTCGCACATCTCATCGCTGTCGTAGTAACTCAATTCGAAGAGTTTGTACAGCACCACCTGGCGATAGTGGTAGCAACTGTAGTCGCTTATGTGCTTCCGCATGAACTTCTCCGTCAGCATTATCTCGGTTTTGAAGAGTTGCGGCGCCTTCTGCAACACCCACTGCCGATGCGACCACGCGTGATAGTTGCTCGAGCTCTTGTCCGCGCAGCGGTCACAGATTCCAATCTCAAACGACCAGTCAATCGATTCGATGCCTAGAATTGTAAAAAGAAACCATTATGCTGGTGCCAATCGGATTGTCTGTTTCCTGCTTACTCTCGAAGGAGAACAACCAGCGGCGATAGGCGAACGCTTCACTCGACTTGGGCTTCTTGGACAAAATCAAAGCCGAGTACTGGAACTCCTTGTGCACTTTCAGCTTGTTCTTCTGGATCAGCTGGCGGCGAATGTGCCAAAACGACGTCACATCCGGATTAATTAGCAGCGCAACATTAACGTATTTTGTGATTCCATCATTGTGGAGATACCGATTGGAGAGTTTCAACGAAACGATTGTCCTGTGGGCATAATCGTACACGTGCTTCGCACACCACGACTCCAGCCCGAGATTGTGGTCCACATGAATGACCGGCGATTTGTTCTGATTCAGAATTGTTGGAATTATTTCGAAAGATGATCTGCAAGAGCAAGCATACACATGGATGTTAGTTCTTTATTTTTGTTTTCTTTTTTTGGATGATGCTTTGGTGATTGGATGGATGGATGGATAATAATGACTTGGAAATTTGTTCACTGATTTGCACTTTCACACAGGAATACTTGTTGACACTTAAAAGCAGAGAAGCCCGTAATAAATGCGTGGAATGGATGAAATACGAAACGCGCGGTTATAGTTTTACTAATTCACAGACACGGTGAGATGATTGCAATTTGGTTAGGATAGTAAGAAGACAGTTGGAAGGCTACCTGTATTGCTTCTATTCCATTCTACCGAATTCAGAGCCCTTTGGGTTGGGTGTCAGCCTGCGATCATTGATATTGACACATTCGGCCCTAGCGAGGTATCCGTCGGAACGGAAAATTCTCCGATTTTATACGATTCGGACGATTTTTGCTGCGAGGTATTCTTCGGAACAACTGTTCGGAGAATTGTTCCGACATTTTGCAACGCATATCGGCGAATTACGTTGAAGTGCGATGAAGTGCATTTTCTTGTTTAAGTTTTGACAGCTAGGCTCCGATATCCTCCGAGAGAAATTGGTTGCGGAATTTTTTTTACGATATCCTCCGAGTACAATGAGTCGCGGAATTTATTCACGATTTGCGGTAAAGTGTTAAATAAATTAATAATAAACAATATAGCAACGAATTTGTTTGTATTTATTGACTAAATTTGTGTTTCCAGTGCAAAATCTAGCGAAAAACCAAGCACCAAACAATGCGAGGATGTGAAGTCAATGCGTCATCGCATTTCAATTATATTTTCCGAAAACGGATACCTCGAATGCGATTTGCTGCTCCGACAGAGTATGCGCTGCGGAGAATTTTCCGTTCCGACGGATACCTCGCTAGGGCCGATTGTTGTAACAGGGTGTCCAATCATTGCGTACTAACTAGGAAACTTCGCTGACTTTCCTTCCACCTGTCTAGCTTTTACACAAGGTTAACTTGCGAGTTTACTTCTAAGAAAATCAGCCCATCGACGGACTGTTAGAGGTTATATGCGGGGGTTGGACTGTTTTAGTTCCCCTTTGTGCCCCCGAAGGCAAACCGTCAACCGGAGGTCGCAACTGTATCAATCACCTCCAGATTTGCACTCCTCCCTGAATGCTCGTAAGACTTTGCAGTGTCCTGGAAGGAGAGGTGGATGTGCTCGTCTACAGCAAAGACACCAGCACCAACTCTATCTTAGTGTCGCGGTCTGATGTATGGGACAACGCGTTGGGTTCACTTTCACCAGTCCGGTATTAAATTTTTAAAACGTTCGTGGAAGTTTATTTTGATAGGAAGTCAATCAATTTGTAGGTTTGGAAAGATGTCGTTGCATCATATTTATAATGTAAGAAAGAACAATATTTTGTTCTTTCAACTGTCGAATCACTCAGCTGCAACGTAGCCAATTGATTGCCGACAATGTTGATCGGGAGCATGTGAAACATTATTTTAAGTGCCCCAGTGGAGCTGAGACATGCTGCTCGTTTAGCATCTTCGCTGCACTGTTCTTGGAATCAATGTAATTTTATAATGGAATTTTGAACCTTTCATTAGTTTTTACTTTAAGATCTTCGAAAAAAAAACGTTTCAAACGTCTGCAAAACAATCTTCTCGTTCTGCCCATCGAGTACCTATAGCTCATGCTACGACCAACTCGAACAGTTGCAATTTCTGCACACGTTCGCTTTAATAATTTCGACTAACTTCCATCTCGCAAGCTATGATGACCTTATGCCGGAGATTATTTCTCAATGTTAAATTTGCAAAAGAGTTTTCGTTCAATCATCTAATTCCCATTCAAAACACCTAATCTCTTTGTTAAATCCATCAAAACAAACAGCCTTGCACCCTACGCCTCCCCTACAAGTCAAATGCTGTGTATGATGGGTTGATCCCACCCAACCACCTTGGTAGCATATCCGTCGCTCTGACGTGCGAAAGCGAAATGCAAACTTAATTCATCAGCTTTTGCAGAAATTGCGTCGAACTTGCAGCGGTTTGACATGAAAGTGAAACACCAAACAAAAATAGGCCCCAGTCTACCAACACAACGACACCAAACACCAACCCAATCACTGCTGCAGCCGACCGACCAAACCAAAAGGGAGAACCAGCAAAAACACGGTGCATCGAAAAAAAAACGGCAAAAACAAAATGCATACGCTCCAATAGAAACTAGGCTACTTCCTAACTAACGGAATATTTCATCCTCCCGGCGCGAGGATAGATGGATGATGGTATAATAAACTATGTATGAATTGGGCAATGGACACACCACTCAAAAGAACAACAAAAGAGAACGATTAAGCAATTGAACTTACAAGTCAGAGTCCTTGAGAAAAACTGCATTAATTTCATTGGTGATTTTCTCGCACAGAACTTCGTTCTCGTTGTCCATTTTCCAGGCCAGGGGTTCTGCTGCTCCTTCTTCCCACGCTTTGGATTCTTGCACCACCGCCACCGATTTGGTAGTGAAATTATCTTCGCGCTTAGTGTACACTCACAAAAAACATTTCTACTATTGCAAAGACGATAACGGGGGTGGCAATTTTTTAAACAAATTAATCACAAATCACTAACTTTTTTGCACCATATAAGTGTGAGAGAAACGTGTACGCTGCACCAACATTACCGTTTTTGGGGGGAGAAAATAAAGAATAAACCAACAAGAAATCGTTTTGCGACAAACTGTCAAAAGTGACAACGAATTCTGACATTTCGTAGGGTTACGTCGATGGATGGTAAACGTAACGTGTGTGGTGTAGTTGAATTTGATTGAAGTTGATTTGAATGAGGTAATTTGTTAATCGTTGTTTTTTTTTAATTTATGTAGTTTTCGACATTTTCTTCGATTTGGTATTTCAGATCGAACATGAAATTCGAATTTTATTGGTTCTTGTGTGTATTGAGTTTGCCGCAAAAAATGTTGTTTCACTTGCACTGAACATCCATTTCATTTGATTTTCACACATTTGTAATTTCGTTGCCATAAGCGTAAAATGAATAATTCAGTAAAATAAAAAGCAATTCCTCCAACGATAAACAATTCGTAACCGCCAGCTGTGTCATAAACATTCGTATTAATGAGAGTATGTGTAAATCTGACAAAAAATCAAGATTTTTCTAGTGCTTCAGCTGAAAAATTGATTTTTTCGGCAAATCGAACACGAAAAGCAGTCTCGATTAATTGATCGTTTTGAACACGCCTTCATTTGGTCGATTCTCCATTGGGACGGAAAAAAACGCAGTTTTTCTGCTCTCATAATCAGCTGGCTGTCAAATTTCATGTTCCACTGAAAAAGAGAATTTTTCCGAATAAAGGAGATTTTTCCTAATAAATGAGAGTCGGTTTTAAATTTTTTATCTAAAAATTAAATTAAATGTATTATTAAATTATATTTAGTTCTTGATTGAACATATATCGGTACGAAATAGATCTCAAATATGTCTGAACAAATCATGCAACAATTTTTTTCGAGGAGTCCGGGCAATTTCCCGGCAATTTTTTGGTTACAAAAATGAATTACAAAAGCAGAGAAAGAAAAATCTCGGTTTATGTTCCATTGGGCACGAAAAATCTGAAATCCAAGAGCAAAATCTATAATCCCAATGGAAAAACGACATTGATCAAATTTCATTTAAAAACGAACAAGATTGGTCGATTCTCCTATTTCGAACAGTGTGTTCAATTTGACTATGAAACTATTACATAACGCAACGCAAACAAGTGTCACTCGAACAACAACTCAGCTGATTGATTTGTTGTAAGAATTTATATCGTCGTTAATAAAAGAACAAATCTCTCCGTGCAAAGCAAAATCTAACAAATTACACAATAAATATAAATTATTTCGCCTAAAAATGGCAACAAAAGTCGTTGCCACTGCTACAGTTCGCGCGCTAAAGGGTCGAAAATTGTTGCCAACACGAGCAGCTCTTACACTGGTAAGACAAAGTTATGCGATTCTTATGAATCTCCGACGCTTCCATATACATTGTTTGGACGTTTGTTCTTTATTTTTAGACACCATCAGCCGTACAGCGCATTAAAGAATTACTCTCGAAGCAACCTGAATATGTAAGTACGAAAGTAAGTTATGAGGCATTTGATAACAATTTCGAGGGTTCTTCTTCTTAGACTGGTCTCAAAGTTGGAGTTAAGCAACGTGGTTGCAATGGACTGTCGTATACGTTGGACTATGCCAAAGAGAAGGGTATAGTTGGATTTAAATGATTTCAATCGCACGTCACTTAACAGCGATCTTTTAATTGCAGACAAATTGGATGAAGAAGTCGTTCAGGATGGCGTGAAAGTGTACATCGATAAGAAGGCACAATTGTCGTTATTAGGTAAGAGAGTCAGTTTGAATTGAGTGTGTTGACAAAAGGGCTGTGGGTTTTCCTTTTTGGGATTGTTGTGAAATGGTTTGAGAGGGAAAATTCGATAGACGTGTGTTATGTAACTGAGCAAACAATACTGGGATGGAGATGGGTTGTAAGTTGAAGTGCATGTGGATTTCAGAATGAAAAACACTTTTTGGACGTCAGTTGTAAACAGATAGGTGGTGCAATCTTCTCCGCGTTCACGACGGGCATCAACGCATGGTTTCATTCGAATGCCTCGCCTAACTTTAAAACGCTATACTATGCGATTTCTCCGACAAAGTCAGATGCAGGGGAATTTGTGTGGGGAAACTAAGTGTTTAGTTAACTAGCTGCAATGTTAACCAAAGGAAACAGATAAGCATACACCTTTGTGCCAAACTCATCCCTCAAAAGAGCGAAATTACTTGTAACTGAGTGGAATATGAGAAGCATCTCATGACTGAGTATACCACATGTCAATCTCGGTAGAATGTGCAACCAAGACGAAGAAATAGCGACTGCAATTGCTTGATAAGAACACGGCAGCTTTACAAAGATACAAATTGTAATAAAGCAGCGAAAATGGATGCCAGCTCATCCGAAGAGTTGGCTCCTTTGGCAAACTACGAAATCATGAATGTGATTTTAGTAGCGACGACCGCAATAGGCCACCTTTTGACCACGGTGATCCGAGATTACCTATAACACATGTACTCCACAATCGAATCGAATAAACTTTACAAAGTCCAACGATTAGGAAAGCAGATGCCTTTCAAATGAGGTCATACCGAAGATTTCTGCGCATCTTTTGATTTTACATGATAGCAAATAAAGAACAAGTACGAAGGATCGGAAAGTGATGACAACGGAGTAAATGTGATTTCTCATTTAAAAAAGACAACTCGAATACCTTGAAGAAACCTGTAAGAAAAAAGAAAATGTGCACCGCTCTTCAACTTATTCTGGAAAAAAATGGAGTCGCCAGACAAAGGAAATGAGTAACTAACAAATGAAAAACCTGAATGAGGTCTTCAAAAACATTAAGAACAGAAAGTGTTTCTAACCAAACAACACAGTTTGTAAAATGAAATACTGCTGAAAAACCTGCTCAACGAACTGCTGTTTATTGAACTTTCGTGAGTGAGGATCTACCTAGATCCCAGTCTTGTGAATGACTATACGCCACAGCAGAAACCAGAAATAACTGTACCCGGTGTGGACTTCTACCTACTGAAACACACAGGCTCTACCAAAACTGTACATTTCCTTCATGAATAATTGTGCAACTCACCCCTCTATCAGTTTCTTGAAATAACTCGACTCATTCACCACCATGCACTTCTTTTTCTGACTCATTCTGAAAGAGAATTGCCACATATTATTCCAATTCAAGCACAAATAACCCCAAAACTATTTACATACATAAATACACACAATTTATTTTCTTTTGCAGGAACCGAAATGGATTACGTAGAAAGCAATCTGTCCAGCGAGTTCGTCTTCAACAATCCGAACATCAAGGGCACATGCGGATGCGGTGAATCGTTTAGTTTTTAACCGAGGAACTCCCTTTTGACTCACACGTGAAGTTTTATCCACTCTCTGGCGCAGTTTTCCTCTTCTACTTAGATTAATACTTAGATCATTGTTCAAATTATAAATTAAATGAGAAAGAAGTAAAAAAAATACAATTTAGGACTTGCAAGCACACTATTTGCTTAGGCTAAATTCGTTTGTTTTGCTTCGTTCTAGACAACGACACGGGGTAGTCAGATTCGGCCAGGCTCTGGATTGACCTGCACTGTCTTTGGTGCGACTTTCTAGGAAATGTTCTGCAAACGGTTGAGCACATGGTCAATATTTTCGGGGGTTGGTCTTGCGGTGGAAGTGTCTTTTGAACATTTTGCGTTTATCTCTTGACTTGCCCTGGAGCTAGGCCACGTATCGCTGGCGGACATTGAGTCCCATCTTGAGCGCTTTGTCGCCTTCTCAGTGCTGCTGCTCAGGCTTGGCTGCTCTTTCTCATCTTGGGCTCGAGATTTACTACGACGTTTTGACTTCTTTGGTCTTCGCTGATGTTGGGGGCATTTTATATCATCCTGGGTTTCTTGCGCGTTTTCCACTTTGGTTCGACTTAAGCTGCTTGGACACCTGCTTCGGTTTCTACTGCGGCTTGAGCGTTTTACACTTTTCTTTGACCCCCTATGCCTTCGTCGGGTTTCTTTAGATTTACTGCGACTTTTGTGCTCTCGTTTGATATTGACTTGGGTACGTTTGTCTTTGTCTTTGCCTTTGCATCTACTACTGCTGCTATGGCTCCCACTTTCGCTGCTACAACTTCTTGGATATCTCTTGTCGTGACTTTTGTGCTTATCTCCCATGGCTCTATCCCTTTTTTGCTGTCTTTCGACTTTCTCGTGACTTCTCTTGTCACGCCGATTTTTTTTATCTCTGCTTTGACCTTTCCGCCGTCCACTACTACGCATTGCTTCCTTCTCATTAGTGTTTTCTTCGCCCTGATACCTCCCATCTTTTCTTTGTTTATGTGACCGTCTATCTTGTCCAGCATTTGAGAAATCCCATCTGCAATCATTTAGATCCCTTTGTCCGCTTTCTTCATGCATCCAACTAGTACAAGGGCTCGTAGGACTTCTACGACGTTCCCCCGATTGCGCTTGGCCTCCACTCTGACTGTACCGTCGACATGCTGTGGAGTTCCTAGCCTGCTTGTCTCTGCCTGTCCTTTCATCACTTCGATGTCCACTTATGTCACTGCTCGGCGGTCTTAGACGAATGACCATATCCAAACTAGGCCGTCGAAAAACAGATCGCCCTTCACATCTTTTACTTCTGCTGTAATTATCTCCTCTGCTTGGACTGAGCATATCCAAGTGTGTATTCGTGTGCGGTTTTTCTGGCTTTGGTTTGTACAACTGATAAAGAGCCTGCATCTGTAAATTGAGCATTTCACGAACCTCCTCGATATGAGTCGGCTTACTGGTACTATACTTTCTTCTCTGGATCTTAGCGTTTGCCTTGGCCTTGGCAACGATTTGCGCAATTGTCATATTGGTGGTGGGTTGCTGGTTATTCGAGACGCTGTTGGTGAGGGGGAACTTGGCATAAACGCTATGAAGCAAGCTTCACAGAAACACTTACGTGACTTTCACCTCCGGTTCTGAGAGCTTTTTAGTGTTGTAGATCACATAGTCGTAGATCTCACGCTTCTGTTCTCTGGTATAGTTTAACTGGATGTCCGAGAACTTTTTGGCAATCGACGCAGTTTCGGTATTGATAATTGCTTTCAGTTGGTCCGCACCTGGAATGAGAAAAGCGTGAGGGTTTAGTAAAGCTGCCAGACTAGGACTTGTATAGAGTGGTAGACCCCAGGAAGTTAGGTGCAGCACTGAATCACCATTCTTGTTCAAAAGTGGAAGCAACTAACTGGAAGCTTGTGCGAAGTATTGCCAGAGCAAGAGTTCTCAAAATGTCGACAACTGGAGTGGAGCAGACGCTCTTCCCTTCTCCCGTTTTTCGAAGAGGAAGGGCATTTTCGTTTAGTCAAGGCGTATACCATTTAAACCATTCTTTCTGCCTCGAATTGCTACATATTCTTATTCTATTTAAAGCAATTAAATCGGATACAATTTTTATAATCCTTACCAATAACAACAGAATTCTGGCAACCGAAACTTTGTGGCAGTGGTGGGTCATCTTCATCTTCCGAGTCTTTTCGTTCCAACGTTTCCGCACCAATATCCTGAAATTGTTATTTTTTAGGAGAATTTCAAAATTTACAGGCATCTTGTCTGTACTCACCCGAAGTGTGACATTCTCAGTCCAGTTTAGACCCGATAACACACCATCAAGACGTTTTCTACATAGCGAAATAAATTCGTCCAGTTCGGAAACAGCTTTATGTAGTTTTTCGTCCATTTCGCCTTTTTGGTTAAAATAAAGGACTAACCACTATACGCTTACAAAGCCGGCCAAACCAACTTGTTTCATCTGTTTTGTCCTCCGTTTGTTATTGTGGCCGTTCACAATGGCACACCCTCACAAGAAGTCACAAACAAGCATTTCGATGACATGGTCATTCTGAATGCGACTCTGTCATTAAACTGAGTTGCCAAGGAATTATTGCTCGGAATATTCGATATAAGACCATTTCAGACCAACAAAACAAGCGATTCGCATTTCCTTAATTTTAAGTTCTATTTTCGTAAATAAAAACAATAGAAGGTATGAGAAGAAAGAAGATATAGTGCGAATACAAAGAGGAGTGTTATGAAAAGTCATGAAGAACCATTCCAAGACATGGAAAAAATACTCGAAATATCTGTATACAGTTTTCGCATCATTAGGGCTGTTTTTTTGAGCTTCGAACTCAGCAAACCGAAGTAAAGTAGCGTTTTCTGCTGGTTTTCAGCAGGGGCCAGATTCTGTAAGGCGAAACTATAATGATTGGCCACATGTTACACAAGCAACTTCCTTCGTGCACACGAAAACGTTTGATCGTTTCGCCTTACAGAATCTGCCCCCAGACCTCTTATCGAGTTCCTTGATCAGCAATCAAACACCGAAGTTCACATATTTACGTAGGATGGCAACGCTGTCATTATTGTATGTGACAGATGCAAGAAAAAAGTTGATCACTGATGAAGTAGCAACTGATAACAAAACAAATTTGATGGTGTTTTTCGATTGCACATGAAAAATATTAAAAAGCGATAAATAAAAACAAACAGCCTCGAACTACATGCGCAGAAATACACACTTTACGGGTAAAAAATAAAAACAACACTCTATGGTGCAGTGGCCAACCACTAATTCAACTCAACTGTCACTCTTGTTTGTTTAGAGCAATTCCCCCGTCGCTAATTTTGTAATCACCGAAAACATTCCAAAGTAAAATGAGTATTAACTGGATTAAAATTACAGAGCGGTAAGTTTGCCGTCATAAAGTATTAAAAATACCCACATCTCTTTTGATAGCGCTCGCGAGGGCATCAAAATCATCAACTCACTCAATTACGATGTCTTTTGCACTGTTCTCGACTACGTTCATCGCAACATGAGCCCCAGCGAGGACCACGACGAGCCTGAAAACGCCCTCGAAGAGCTGGAAAAACTCGTCGGCGTGCCCCGCACCGATTTCCTGCTCCTCATCAAAACCTTCTCGTACATCCTCAAGCGGACGTCCACCTTCATCATCAAACCAACAAAACTGCAAATGGAACTGCGCGATAAACTCAAACTGAACGAAGACAAGGTAGACGCCATCATCAAGCTTTGGATCAAAAACACCAAACCAATCCTGGACAACCTGCAGGAGGGCAAGTACGAGTCCAATGAAATCGAAGATGTCGCCTGGAAGCTGAACGTGCAAATCTCCTCGCACTGCCAGCAAAAAGAGAAGACTGCTCTCGCTGTACTCCAATTAAAGACTGTCGCTGGCGAGGACATCAACTGGGAGATGAATCACGACGAACTGCTGAATCTCTACAACCAATTTGAAGGAATCCAAAACGAACTCGACGCCATGCGAAGTGGCAAATAAAAAAACAAACTTTTTTTTTCAATTGTTGTTTATTTTTATTTCTTTCCTCCATTCCTCCCTCCCCATCATGCATTCATAGAAAAAAAATTAATTTAAATCGCATCAATATATCACTAATTTCGCCTCCTCCTCCTCATCGAATTGGTAATTTTTTCGTTTTGTTTTCTTTATGTAATCACATTACGAAGCTTAAAAAAATATTTAATTCCATTCTTCTTCTTTTTTTTATGAACAAAAAATGTATGCTTGCTGTTTAGCAGCGGTTACGTTACGATTAGTGGCTTAGTAAAAACTGTGTAATAAATGTATCGTGTGTAATTGTTCCTCTGTGTGTTGTGTACGCGGCGCTCTTGAAACCGCTCGCTTTCACTGTAGTATCTCTGTTGTAATATGCGTGTGTGTGTGTATATATTATATAAATTTGTTTCCTTAGCGAATAAATAAGACACAGTCATAATCTATATACAAAATATTAAAATAAAAACAACAAAGTAATCAGATAATTTGTTGTTTTAGTTGCATCGGACGGTGTTTAGGTCTCGAAATGCTTGTAGATTGCTGTGACATAGGTCATCACTTGCGTCCAGTCGGGCCGCTCTATTTGACACATGTCGTTGATGTTCTGAAATGGAAGAGCAAACGGAGAGCATTAGCTGGCAATTGACTATAGGGTGGGGGAGATTTTAGAAAAGTGATTTGTTGGTTAGAGTCTGAGAATGCACTTGTACCGACACGTGGAAAACTAGATAAACTCATCACTCGCACATGCACTGTCGGAAAAATTGTTCTCAGGTTGATAAACAGATGTGGAGTGGTATATTTGCAGAGGTCACTTTGTTCGGATTCTCATACTGTTAATCAAAAAGCAGGACGATCTATGAGAAGTTAACAGAATACAGCACAAATCGATTCTGAAGACGTCAACTTCACAGCACTTGATTCCGACGACACACAAAGAAGTCACAATCATGTGTTATGTGTCCATTCCTAAAGCGAAATCACGATGTGACAGTTTTGCTAAATTGAAGGGCAAATCGCCGTTGCCGATGCAGTAAACGCAAAAAGGCAGTTCGAGTGAGACTTGACACAAAGCTGACATATTGACAGTGGATGAAGTCGTCGACGTCTAATGTAACGACAGCTTCAAATATTCAAATAGAATAAAAGCAAAAGTAGCAGGTCCCAGGCGAACACTTACTGACGGTTACGCGTTCTAATCTTCTGAAGTCCGGGCCATTGCGCTCAGACAGGATAGTTACAGAATAACAAATAGAAAGGAACCCTTCGCTCTTATAAAACAGATTCTGAGCCACCTAAATTTGAAGTTGCACTTAAGACTATTCAACTAGTAGCAGCTGAAGTTTTATCCACGAAAGGAAACACTGACGGCCGGCGAAAGTCCAAGGGAAGACAAGAGCAAGATGGACTGTCGAATGTACGAAGCCCATGGAGAAAAACACTCAAGTACACACATCTTTCAACAGACCACTCGTGCTTCAGCGGCTGTCTAGGGATTGGGATGATGACGGTATCAGAATCGATCTTATCTAACATCGTTTGACTGAAGATCGACAAAGGTTTCTTAGTTGCGATAGGTAACATCACATCGCATCCTAATATCGTAAGACTGAAGCGCAAGACTAAGAAGTCCTTGTCCAAAGTGTCCAAAGACAAAAATCGAGTGAGCGGATCCTTACACCTTGTTTGACTCACCTGCGAAAGTAACAATTCTGGACATGAAACGCCTGAAGACAAAGAAATTTCAGTCGGTGAGAGTGTGACCAATTTTGAGGTAGAAACTAGGCCTTGATAGTGAAAAAAAGAAACCTGAATGTCCAGGATTTTACAACGAATAACACTCCTGCTACTGAATGCCTCTGGGATTAGTTGATTCTCGTAAAAAAGGAGATATTAAAAAAGGTACAACCGTGCAGTTGTTTATCTTTGAATCTCCGAAGTTTTCGGTCCTTTTCGGTCTGCAGATTTGACGAACCTCGTTCGCTCCGCTCCTTTTGCAGATGTAGTCTGGGCGGATAATCAAGAGTTCTACCCAAAACTGACGTCAAATTTGCGCCCCTAGCAGAGTATTCATTTTCGTGTGTCTAACCAGCATAGCATCTTCTCAACGAACAATACTCTTCTTCCAAATGACTTACCAAAGTTGTTGGAATGCCCACCGATTCCGCTGCTGCAAAGGCCAACGAAAAGTTGCGCCTCTTGTTCGCCTGGCTCAGCGTATCGTAAGGAATATTATCCGGCAAGTAGGAATGCAAAATCGCACAGAACGCCAGCCCGTCATTCCAGGACGAGCTAAAGTTCGTTATGTCGATATTTCTGTAGCCAACGGTCTTGTTTTGACACCACTTTAGCAGGGCATTCCTCTTTGAGCCGCCATTCTTAACGAGCATATTCAGCGGATCCTTGCGTTCGCCAGCGGTGAGGAACCTACTACTGCTCTCTGTCCGCGAGATGATCAATTGGTCTTTCTTTTCGCCAACACTGTTGCCGCCGACGCCGCCATTGCCAACACCACCACTGACGCCACCATTCCCGCTGCCCAACAACGATGACTTTGAGACATTGTTAATACTATTGAAATGCATACTACTGGGCACAATGGTCGGCTGCTGTTGTTCCCGCAATGGTCCTTTGGTACTGATGTTCGTTGTCGTCGCCGTGGTGTTGGTTGTAGTTGGCGTTGGAGTTGTGCTGGTCGTGTTTGGGCCAGGCGCTATGGGAATGCGCATCTGAAACCAAAAGAAAAGGGTTAGTTGCGCCGAAGGCTGATGTATAGCAGCCGTCTTACGTTCTCCGACCAGTCAGTTGGAATGTTGGGGTTTGCCACGTGGGTGAGATCCGAGTTCGCACTGTTTAGACTCGAGGTGGAGCTGTAGCGCGACTCTGATTCTTCGGATTTGGTCTGGAAAAGTGGGTAAACGTTAGAGCAGTCAAACCACAGCCACCGGCTAAACTCACTTGTTTGTTATTCTCGATAGTCTCGATCAGTGTCTTGACCGACAGCCGCGAGTCCTGCTTCGATAGCGCGATTTTACTGCGTCGCGTCGCCATCTCCTGGTGCACGGTCGTCAAAAGGGACTGCTGTGTCGTGTCTGTAGATGAAATCTCTGCAAAAAAAAAACAACAAAACTTTACAATCTACTCTGGCTGTGAGCGGCAGCGTTACTTACGTTTGGTAAGTTTATCAACCTGCTGCTCCAACATGCGAATCTTCTCGCGTTGCGTCTTGTTGTCCAACACCAGTTGCTCCCGCGCGCATAGCGCTTCAGTCTTAAAGTCATTCGCCACTCGGACAGTCATCAGCAAGTCCGATTGGAATTGCTGCCATTCTTCAGCCTGAAATGGAGCAGCAAATCAACAAAAATTCGATAGATAACGCGTTCGCAAAACTCACCTCTTGTTTTCTCATCTTAATCTCCTTCTGCAACTGTTCGTCCTTATCGCCCAGCTTCCTTTCGGCATCGCCCAAGTGCTGCTGCGTCTCACTGAGCAGATTCTGCAACTGCGCCTTATCCTCGAGGTGGCATTTGCACTGAACTTGCAACTCGGCTGTGCTGTCCTGCAGCTGCTGATAGTCGGCAAGCAACTTGTCCTTCTCCTGTTGCAGAGTCTTGTGTTTGTACTCGAGGTCGATTAACGCGCACTTGGCGTTGTTCTTGGCAACCCAATACTCCTTGGTCAGCGCCGACAGCTGATCCTTCAGTTTTCGCACATCATTCTGACTATGTGACAGTTGGTCCTGGAGCGACGCCACCCTCGCCTCCAACTGATCCTTCTCCTTGCGCGCCGCATCCAGTAGATCAGTCAAATCAGTCTTCTCGCCGCGCGCCAAGTCCTGCTCCAGTTCCTCGATCTTGGCCCGTGCATTCTCCAACAGCGTTGTCAGTCGGCTGATCTCGATGCTCTTCTGTGATGATTCCTCTTTGGCTTGTTGCAGTTCGCTTTCGAGCTGCTTTCGTTCCGCATTGGCTGCATCCACTGTAGAGTCCAGTAGGCAAATGCGCTCCCTGAAGCGACTGTTATCGCTGTTGCCCGTCTCCACCGACTGACGCAACTCATTCAGCTCCGAATTCAACTCCTCTTGCTTAATCAGGATGGTCTCCCGCTCCTCCTGTGAGGTTTTTATCAAATCCAAGAGTTTCTTCTCCCGTTCGCTGGTGCCCACCTCGATCTGATTGGATTCGTGCAGCAACAGCTCCTGCAGGCTGGTGATCTGAGTCCGGCATTCCTTCAGCTTCTCCGTCTGGCGGCAGAGCGACTGAAAGAGGACGTCCTTTTCGTCCGCCAACCGCTCGTTGTCCGACTGCAGTTCCGTCAGTTGAGTCTGCAGATCCGCCAACTCCTGGATAGTCGCCTGCAGCTCCTCATTCGTCGAGTAGTGCGTCTCCTCCATCTGTTACAAAAAATACAATTTTTAACAAATGCCAAACAAGGACAAACTCAAAAGCATACCTGAATAATTTTATCCTGCAAACACGCTACTGATATCTCACTGGACGATGAATTCTTATCCCAATCTGGTGTAACGCACGGCGTGCCATCATTTTCATTCACCTGCAACATACCAAATCAATAGTGTTGTGTCAACATCTCACAGATAACGACAAGAACTTACGTTGGGCAACGCTATCGATGCTGGTGCGGAACTGTGCAACCGCTGCGAATCTTGAATTATCTGGTGCTTCTCCGCATCGGACAGGGGTGAGTTCACAACATCCCGCAATCGATTACGTAAAGATTCGTTTTCATATCTAAGCTTTTGCATTTCCATGTTGCTCTTCTCTTGCATGTTCTGTTCGGAGATAGAGATAGACAGAGATAAAGTCAGAAAGAACAACAGCAACACCAATAAAAAAAAAAAAAAAAAAAAAAACAATTCTTCTTGTCGTGTCCAATGCTATATTTACTATTTAGTCAGACAAATCCTGCAATAGAATTATTTATTTATTGTGTTCGCTTCGTTCATTGTGGTTTTCCGATTGATTTCACTTCGAGCCCCTAGAGGGTGAAGTTACCGCGGATGGACAGAAACAGAGAGAGAGAGGGAGAGAGAAAGAAAGACCCTGAATGTGGACCATATTTACCGCAAGTCAGTTAGACAGGTACCCACTTCAAAGGCATGCGGGAGGAAGGAAACTAGATCTAGAAAGGGAATTGGCAGACGAGCTGCTGGGTGGCTGGCTGTTCGCTAAAATGATGCAGACAAGTGTGTGCCAACCAAGGAGGTGACGATTCAGTTCGCTTGCCAGTTTCATTATTGACCTGTATTAAGTGTGCAGAGAATGTGACTCTGATAAAGGGTGTGGGCGACTGGGGAGGTGTCAGTTATGGGCGAAGACTGCAATCTCTGGTATGTAAAAAGGTTGTCTTCTCTGGTGCAAGAGCTCCAATTTGCTCCAATTTGACGAACCAGTTCAACTACCAAAGGCATCTTCCATCAGTGGCGATGAGAGAAACTGTGACAACAATAAAGAAGGGCGGGCCAATCTCGTGGTCATGGAAAGAATCGCAACATTTACGACGCCGAGCCCTCGGACTCCATGCAGTTGCCCCACACTCTAAGGCTAATTCTGAACAGAAGAGAAGACTTGTGTTAAGTTTGAGTGGATGTAACCGCGATGAGTCGTTGTAGTATTACAGCTCTAGTGAGTTACTACTTTTTACCTGTCAGTTAGACCTTTATATGACTTTTCCGAGAACCTTTTTTGAAAAAGAGGTCACTTTGAACCCCACTTAAGTGAGTCTTTGGAGTTGTACATTTGAGGCGCCTTCTTTCGGCGATCCACACATCTGTTACTTGGTCACGCTCAAAGTTAACTAGGTTTTCAATCTTGATCTGGAATCAGTGATCTGTGATCTCATGATGGGTTCAATCTCGAACGAAACCTACCCTCTGGGAATTGCCCATGTCGACTTGGAGTTGATGGCTGTGGGTGGAGAGTTGTGGAAGATTGAAAATAATTATCGCCCAATATGGAACATGGCAGCTAGCAATATCAGGCTTTTAATTTGAAAGTAAGTAGTACGACTGAAAGATTGTGAAATAGAAAACGACTGTGAGCGATTCGCTGTTCATAAAATCTATCACAATTATTATAAACTTATCCTTTTCTCACCACAACAAACCAAACCAAAACGGTCGGTCGTCTCTGTGTTCTCTCTACCGAAAGAAGAAAGCTATCTTTCACACTAACTACACTTCAATGTCGGTTTCGACAGATTTTCCCCATTGAATTGGGTGGGGCGCCCAAGAAAAGATTGTCCCGTTGCACTTCTGGAGAAGGGTTATCTGTCCTGCAGAGAATGTGAAACGTAAACTCGTTCATACATGACGCTATTCGAGTAGATCATTTGACGTCCATATGACCTGATATGTCCCAGACTTCAGATTCGAATTTATTTCACTAGACCTATATGGTTACCCAGTCCGTACAGTTCTTCTTGATGGGGCAGTATCCACCAAACTGGACCGAATATCACACGGCGAACTTTCCACTTAATGACAGGGTCCAAGCATCTTGGCAACGCCTGCTTAAACGCTCATAACAGGTTATTACTCCCTTACATTCAGAATTTGTTAGATAACAATACGTGGTACAATGCTTGCTGACAAAATCAAAAGACCTGATGTCTTGCAAAGCGAAATCTTCTTCCTTGTGCCGATGGCTATGAATTTCCTATTGATCTTAACGACTTTTCTACGTCCCACACCTACATGGTGAATGAATGTATTTCTTACATGGACTACTGACTATATTTACGTCGAAATCATTAAGCTGAAAAAACGTATCATCTACGGTGTAAGTGTGACTGCAGTCCGTAGACCTGCAACAACCTACCTAACGCTCTGATAGCGGTAAATGTGTATTGCGAAGTCTCCTTTGGTCTGCAGTTTTATTGAGTGCTAGTTCGGCCTTGGTATGCACTCTAGGCAATACCGAGCAGTAGTGACGTCAAAAAAAAAAAACGCCTTTAATTCTGCCACGACAGCCCTTCTTCTTTTGCAAGAAAAACCCTAACTGAAGGGATATATGGAGCATGCAGTATCCATTGCAGACGATGCACAGAATGGAGAACAAATCTGCTCAGCTCCGTTTTTTCTAGATCAACCAAATAAAGCGGTCAAATGACTGGCAGGATGGGACTTTCTAACAAATCTCCAAACTGAGAGATGAAACAGGCAGCTAAGAGCGCCATTAGCTGCACCGCTGCTGACCCAATAAAAGACTTATCCCATGAACTCCTATAGTCTCGCGAAAACAAATTTTTACTTAAAAAAAAAAAAACAATTAACAACCGTCCCGCGGTTAGAGTGATTGACGGACATTGGTTTTTTGTACACTCGCTTGATTTACCCGTAAGCCATGCTTTGTTTTAACGGCGAAAATTACTTGAAAATTTGTATCATCTTTAGCATGTTCATGCCGTTCGTTTGTGTTCAATCCCAGATTCATCCATGGTTCGCTTTACAGAGTTACTACTTGGAGACCCATGTCGACGCTGACTCGGATTACGTCTCCATCTATCCGGTTCAACAATGGGATTCGTAAAGCAAAGAACTTGGAGCTGTATAAGCTGTTTATGTGTGGAGATTCAGCTGATGGATTGGGGTTTAAGAAATGTAATAGATTCGACGGCAATCGCCTGATGAGCCATAGGCAGCATATAAATCAATTACTGCGGTTCGTGTATGAAGTATACAAATCAACTACTGCTGCTCTTCACGCGTCCTCCTACAACGGCTAATAGTAGCGATCAATCCGGTTGAATTGCAACAATTCAAATATGGAATGGCACCACACACAGACTTTGTCCGTTTTAAAATTACCTGCATTTTAAGCAGCTCATTCCTTAGTTTCAGCACTTCGCCTTGGTACGGCATTAGTTCTTGGATTTTCGCTTCCAATAAGAGATTCTCCCTGCCCAGCCTGTCGAGCTGCGTCTGAAGTTCTTGCATTGTGCTAGCCTGCAAAAAGAGACAAAAACTAGTTCAATTCAAGCCCTGGTCATACTGGCCGGCAGAACTCACCTCTAATTGATCGTTTCCAGCTGACAAATAGTTATTCAGCTTGTAGTCCTTGTTCCATTCGTTTGCATTGTCCACATTATTGAAATTATTGTTAGCTGCTGTGGACGCATTAGCTGCTGTCGTTGTCTGCGGTTGAGCTACTACTGCTCCTACTCCAGCTGCTGACGCTGCCACCACTGGAGGCATCACATTTGACGCCGCCTGTGCGTTGTTGTTATTGTTCTTCTTCCTTCCGCCACTACCAGTCCGATAGTTGTTCTGGTTGTCCTTGTAGTTGTAATTGTAACCTGCGTTGTCTGGTTTGTTGGCATAGTCCACCAGCTCGTTGGTCTGTTTCTTTCTAGTCTGTTGCGGTGGGAGGCTGTCCTGGTCTAGACTTGATGACGATGATGCTGCACCTCCGCCGCCACTACGCTTCGATCCAGAGGGACCGTGTCCTCTGCGAAACAGGGATTTTAGTTTAATCATTCTGCTCAAAGTAACTCGTCGTCGACGACTCAGTTGTGTTTCGGTGTATTATTCAAAAGATACAAGAGTGTAACAAGTGGAATTTATAGAGTGCTGGCCTATAACCGTTTTTTTTTTTTTTAAGAAATAAGTATCACAGAAGGGAAATTGTTGTGTGCGCAGAGTGAAATTTCCTTTTTTGTATTTTTCTCGTTGTCGTCGTTGTCGCTGTCGCTTAGTGTGTCAGTCGGAGTAAAGATTAAAAGTGAAAATCTGTCTCCAAGTCGATGTTGCATGCATCGTGTGCAGAAGAAGACGTGTAGTTTAGATTTATTGTACAAAAACCAAAAACGTAGTAACTAAACTTAAATGTGCAACAAGTAATAACAATGGTGATGCATATAATTTTCTCACTCTATCACAACTTCACAGAACAAATAAAAAAACAACAAAAAGTAAACGTAATAAAATGTTCAACGAAAAAAAGGGAGTTTCTCGGGTATTTCTTCTTTTTCTTTCCTTTCTCCGGGGGATTCTTCGTCTACTTTGCTCTTTGTACTGTAAGCAAAGGAGGAGCGCTTCTCTATTTGGTAGGTATATAACCCAAATTCGTGTGATGCAGCAGCAGTTCTATTTTTCAAAATGTCGGTTATCTGGTTACGACGACGATGAATAATCACTGAGTAAATATAAGAATAGAGTAAATCTATTAGTTTATGATGGACGGCCAACATATATCCAGTATTTCTCTGTCATCACGTGACCTTAGTCAAAACTTTTAGCATTTATCGTGGGCAGGAATTCGTAAACAACCAAGGAGACCGCACGGAACAAAATTATGCAAAGTATTTAAATGGAAATAAAACGTAAAACAAGCTCAGCTCAGACACGAACAAAAAAAACAAGCAAAAAAAAAAAAAAACAACAAAAAAGTTAATGCACGCCAACAAGAAACGCGATGATCTACACAGAAGCGCACATCTCCATCGAACTGCGTTGCTGATGTGAAACTGAGGCGAACGGGTAAACGGGCGAGAAAAGGCCAACAGCAACAGCAGCGGTACGTTGTAAGAAAGTGGAACAGTCGGGGGAATTAATTGGGATTTGTTGTAACCGTTCGCCCGAGCCCGACAGCGAAGACGGTGGTAGGAAAAGATGGTACATAAATACAGCATGATCGGTGACCGACATGACATGACAATTGACAATATGAGTAGAAAACGAAGAGTTGCCAATTGGATTGATTTTATAATCGGTTTTCTCTATAAATGGATGGCTTAATGGAACCGGTGTGTATGGAGTTATGTCAGTGATCTCACGTTTTGAAAAAACAAGCTTGGGTGAACTTACGCCTTCCCAAACCCTCGACGGCTATTAATTCAAGTTTGGTATTTAAATGTCCGAAAGACCTGAACCTGAAAAAGCTCATGTCCGTTTGAAGAATTTTCTGACAGGTATTCCTATTCTTTAGAAATAGGGAATCTAGTGTTTTGGAAATTCAAATCGGCAAGTGCAATCCCTGTGATCCCTTCTATGGAGTGTTATTTGTTAAAAGTGTAGTAGGTATTTGACAAATAATCGCAGTTGGCTTCTGTCTGTTTTAGCATTTTACTGCTACAATGAGATTGATCTAGATCGTCTACAAGTCAAACTCAGAAGACCTCTGTCTTCACTTTTTAATAGAAGCGTTTCTTATAAATGGCTGCGTACCACTGCCCGCTAGATGACCAGCGGCATGTCAAACTCCATATACCTATAATTTTTTTTTATAAAATATCAATTTGAGGAAAATTTCTCAAACCGCATTTACACCATCACGCACGCGCAATTTTTCAACAAAACCGAAAAGAGAGATCCGTTTATCTGCAGTCAATGCTTTTGAAGGAGTAAGAATGAGATCACAAATCAGACGCCTAAAGTATCATGGATGTTTTACCCATTATTATAGTTAGATACGTAAAACGGAAATAGACACAGGTTCCGCCCACCAACATTTCTTTTTCTGAATTAAAACATGTGAAATGATAGTAGTAATTAGTTTCAGTAAATTAATCCAACAGTTCATCAATCAGTTACACGAAAAAAATAAATAATTGTTCGTTCATCATTTCCGGAAGCCATATTGTTTTATAGGAATGCGGAATTTCTTTAGTCAACAAACAAGATGGCCGACCTAAATACGTGTCACGTTTTTTTGCGTGTTAGGTAATGCTGTCCCTTTCGGTCACACGGCTATTTAGTATTTAGCATCCATTTAATTTTGGGTGATAGGATGACCGTCTAAATTTAGCATCAATCTCGCGCAAAACTACGCTCTGGAAAAAAAAAAGAACGTCCTGCCAAGGAAATCGTTCAAACGTTTACAAAAAATACGAAGCCGAGCTGCAATTATAATAAAATTGGTAAAAAGGTAAGTAAAATAGCAATTTACTGAGCCTCTTTCAGTAAAACTCACAAAATATAAAAATGGGAATGCTTGAAGCCTCTTTTATCCCTTGAAAGCTAAAAAAGTTGGGTCAGTTTTTAGGGCTGTAACTATGGAACGCGAGAGCTTATAACCCCATTCAAAAACTAGTTCCAATCGTTTCGGGTCTGTGCAACTTTTATCCAAAATCTATTAACCTTTTCTGCCCCCCATATGATTGCAAAGTCGAAGATCAAAGGTCTATCCTGGACAGATTTGTTAGGCTTATTACAAGCTCATAAAACGACTTAGGCCCGTTTACTAATACTACTCATAGCGAATTAGGTTCCACTTAAAATTTTATGCCACAGTTTATGACTTAGTAAAAGTAGCCGCCCATAAGGTATTTAAGTGGAACTTAAATCGCTATGATTAGTATCAGCAAACGGGCCTTTAAGAACTAACAATGAAATGATTTAAAAGTAAATTTATTAAGAGCAAGTCAGCCACTTGCATGTCGACTTGTATGTAGCAGGGTGGTATGTGGTAACATGTAGGAATTGGTTGGAAGTGGGACAATCCCAAAGAAGACTATTGAGAAATGGAGGGTGTACCATAGCGGCTATAATTTGAACCCTACTAGACATACAGGTTTGACAGATCAGCGAAAAAATATGCGTAAAAGAAGCTTAGCGAGAATATTTAAATATTGTGGAAATAAATACATTTGTTAATTAAAAACATAAAATAAATTCCTAAACAGTTTACAGTGTTGGAAAACAAAGAAAAAGTGTTGGATCGAGCGTCTCATTGTGGTGTGCAATTCATATAGAGAAAATGGTATAACCATGTACCAATTCCAAAAGAAGTTTTAAACTCTCGATTCCTTGTAAAAAGTGGTCATGTGTTCTTCGCATGGGAAAATCATTTCCTAAGTTCTATAAAATATGTAGTTTACATTTTAAAGAAGGCGATATACTAAAGCCAATTGCAAGAGATAATAAAATATACTGCACGCGTTTGCTCAAAGTAGCATTTCCCAGCAAAAACCTTCCAAAACTATCATATGGATATCGAGAAAGTCTGAGATAAATCTCGGCTAGTTGGGTCAGCCATTGGTATTTGGGATAATGCTGCACAATAAATAGAATATTAACAACAATTTAAAGAACTTTAAACAGTGAAAAGAGTCTAATCCAAAAAAAAAAATTGTTTACACGAAACCAACACTAATTTTTCATTCCACTTTTAAGCGATTCAAACATAAGGTTTGTTTGACGTTTGTTTCGATATAGCTCTGAACTCGTTCTAGCACTGAAAACCTGTGTTTGACATGACTTCTAGGGCGCCCTAGTTGTGCCCTGCCTGAACTGACCCCAGTTATTTTGTAGGGGCAAGAACTCAGTGCTGATTTTCGCTGTCATTTCGCTTGCTGTTATTCGTTTATTTAAATATCGTTATGAAGACAAAATACGATAAATTTTATATTCAAAACGGAATTGTTTGAAAACAACAACGTTTATGAAATAAAACTTTATATTATAGGTAAATGGAATGAAAAAATGGAATCGATGCTGCATACTGACAGACTTCAGGGCAGTATATTTTGCGTTCGATAGCCGAATTTTCAGTGTTGTGCAGGGTTTTGGGCAGGCGGAAAAATCAGCTGACACTTCTCAGTGCGCACTAGTGGGCACTATACTCTGTACAGGAAAAATTGTCAGTACAGGCCTTATGGAGGAGCTTTTTTTCTACCAGTGGTGCCGGTAGATACTCTCACGGCATTCAAACACAAGAATTGCCACTGAAATAAGAACCAAACCAGAATTGTTGTTGTAATTTTCCTAAAACTCGCATACAGCCCACCACAACCAGTCTGCCACACAGCCGCAGGCAGAATGAGCATGATCGGCTTGTGTTCACTTGCTATTATCACCAGCGTTGCCACAAAGATACAGTTGTATCAAAAAGATACATTTTTGCTTCCTTGCAAAGAATTTGATACTCAGATATTTAATTATATATACATTTTTCAATTTTCAAATAAGTCTGCAAAATCTCCCTTTTTCATATGTTTTAATTTTTTTTAGACTTATTTTGAATCTATAGCAATATCAATATCAATATACATCAAAATATTGATTTTTGGTCCCAATGGAACATGAAAAGTGATTTAGAAAACGATATTGTCTTGTGATACATTTGATACATTTTTGATTCTCGAATTTTGATACTTTTGATACATTCTTTTAAAAAAATAGATACATTTTTCAAAAAGTCAACGGCAACGCTGATTATCACCAAGCAAAATAAGCAGTCGGCCTTACCAATAATCAACTTTAGTCTGGCACTTTACGAAAAGACTACACACTTTCCAAAATCCCTTTACCAATAAACAAATATAGTTGCCAGACTATCACTAACTATCGGGTTAAATGTTAGTGTTGAGAAAGTCATGTTTATCTCGGACATTAGCTAAATAAATCCTCCCTTATGTCATTTTGAAGACAAGTGTTGCCCAACCATCCAAAATCGCGGTATTAAATTTCGAAATAGGAGAGAATTTAATACGATGTTGTTCAGCCTGAGCGTTTACAATTATTAATTAATTTTAGTAAATTGTGAATGTTTTCTAATTTTATTCGTTGTAATACAACAATGCAAATGGTTTTTAAGTCTATCACCGACAAATTTGTACAAATGTATGCAAAATATTGAAAAATATTGCGTTTTTGTTTTATTTCTAAACACGTGAAGTATATATTTCGGTGTTTTTCTTTCTGTTGCTTTTTGATTGGTTTTCCTAGTTAGTTGCTTAATAAAAAATAAATTTTATATAAGTTTGGGATAATTCCAAGACTTTCTTGACAGTCGTCGCAAACAGAATAAAATATCTTCTTACCAAAGTTTGACGGCTTATAGGTACCTTTTTGCAATAATTCTCAGTACCTTAGGCGACACAGGTAGATATTTTGTTGCAACCAAACTCTTTTCAAACTCTTTGCACAAGGAGTTTGTTTACCGAGAATGAGGATCTCTAATGAGACAATGGTTGGCGTGAAAAGGTTCCCTTCGCGGAAAATATAGTTATAAAAATAGAATTATCAGAACTCAGCAAAATACATGCAAAATAACAATTTTATTAACTTCTGGAGGGGTAACAGATAGTACGAGAATATGTGTGCATAAAAATGTGCGTTTTATATTTTTCAGTTCGAATTTCAACAATTGTCGGTTTCTGAGTTTCCCGAATTAAGTAATATATAAGCCATACAATTTTTTATAGGTTAAATTGTATTTATTTTCAAACTCGGAAGCGATAAGTTCTTAACACGCTTCCTACGTGCGATTGTTATTCATTCTGAAATGAATGAGCCAGATATTATTTCTATTTTCAAAAATATTCTCTTGCTAACGATGCAACTGTGATGTTTAGACCACTAATAAGTTTTGATTTGCATCGTCAGCCTACGAATAAATGAAACCATTCAAATAAACTGTGCTTCGTTTATTGAATAATTTGAAAGGGATTTTATTACGACACAAATGCACTCATAAAGAAATCGCGAGGTAGTATTAGAAAACAATGGAAAGCGTACCATAAAAGTACTGAAAATTGTGTCCGATCGAACGATAGGGCATTACTGATTTGCATATGATATTTGACAGATCAGCGGATATTTTGTGCATTTCCTATTTTGTGTTTTGTTTTTTGCTTATAATAAGTCTCAAAGAGCATTGGAAAGATATGTGTTGGGCAAATTTAATTGCAATTTATGTATTCCTTCTTTTAGAATAAAATCCTCCTTGTGAAAGAGACCATTGACCTTGTTTTTCACGAAAACAAATTATGAAATTTGAATTCTGCAATGACAACAAATGTAATAGATTCTAAGAAAGTTGTAGGACTAGTAAATGTGGAGGTCTAATTGTTTATTGGTACCATTTCACAAAAGCTGTACATTTTTACTAAAGCTGGCATCTAACTAGTTGTCGACATTAGTGATTGATTATTAGTAAGGCCGAGTGTGTGTGACTGAAGCACATCAGAAGAGTGTTGCCATAACCTACAATGCAAGCATGTCATTAGAGTTTTTCTATGGATTTTGTCAATGAACTTTCGGTTTTGGTGCTTTTGAGAGCGAGTTTTTATATAGGGTGTTGCCATTCGGTTTTAATTTGTTTGTATTTTTGAAGGATTCAATAATATTCAGTAAACCCATTTTTATTGTTGTCTTTTAGAAATAACATTTATTCGTCAGATGTTTTATTGCATTCATTTCGTTAAAGCCATGTATAAATGGTATAATTGCATATTTCACTTTGTAGAGCATATTTTTGGCATATTTTAAAATTTTTGTTATATTTTTGCATATTTGTCTATTTTTCCATCAAATAAATTTTCACACTGAAATATCGAAGTGACGAAGCAGGTAAGCCTATACCATTTATTGTCGGTCGTTGGGTTTTACCACATCCGGTCACTCCTCCCCAGTAAAGAAAATGCCTCGAAAAGATTTTATGATCCTTTTTTTGCTACTGTTTCCGCAAAGATCCGCACTGACGGGTAATCATTTTTAAACAAATATGTAATCTAGGTATATATGTCTATCTATTGTTATCTCAATCGTTTTGATTTGTTTTTGTGTGCTAAGACATTTTTCTTTGCTGGAAAACAAAATAAAGCGATTAGGCCCTTAAGGAAAAATAAAAAGATAAACGGAATTTATTTCGTTCAGCAATATTTTTATTTTATATTTTAAGATGGTAACCCTAATAGTATTGCTCTCTGAGTTAGGGCGTATTATCATATAAACCTTGGCAACCCTGTGAGAGCTTTAAAGAGGGACCGATTTATGTAAGTCATTGCAACCAGACTGAGAGACAAACATCCTATCTTCCCTGTACTGACAATTTTTCCTGGACAGAGTATAGTGTTAGCCACGTCAAACAAACCTATAATTTATGGACCCGGGGTTTTTTTATTTTCATACTTGAATTTTAGACTGACAAGGCATTTATATCAATTAAAATGTTTTTTCATATAAAATAAACAAATTACTTTTGCAAAAATACACGTACCGCTTACCGATGACAGATTCCTGTATGTCTGTTATGGTTCTTTTCTTTGCCACCAGATATCGCAAGCCAACTTGTACATTTGTCAATCACCTGAATGGTACAAGTGGTTAACTTACCTTTGAATAGATGGCAGCAGATGATGAAAAAGTTGTCTGCTTGTTGAACTACATTTGTGTGGAATGAAGGTAGCAGAAAACGCTGCCATCGTTAGCCACTTCTTGCATTCAGGTGACATATGCATGGCAGGCGAATTGAAGAAAAGGCTTGGTAACTTATAAGTTAGAAAAAAAATTGTTACCCGCGATTGTATTTATATTTAGCAGTGTTGAAATAATGCCGCCGATATAAGCAATCAAGCTCAATTCTCTGTCACATAATATCCCCAGATCGTAAATTTTAGTTTTCTAAGGGATCAGCTCTTCACAAATAAAGTATTGGAAAGTTCGGATACCTAGTTGATATAAAACGTCAACTAGCAGCTCGATTCTGCTGTTGTGATCATTTACAAGTCACAAGCTCTTGTGAGGTTTGTTGTGATTCGATAACATTTTCCGAATTCTACGATAATCCTCACAAAAAAAATTCACCTCATCATGGTCACTTCAAAATTTTCCACAATAGACCGAACTCGTACACGAAGTTATTAAAAATATATAAAATAATATTTTTTTGGACAAAATACGTGAAACAATATTATGAACACAGAAATGCTTTAGAACTGAAGGAAATGTAGCGCAAAATGTCATGTTCAGGTCATAAAGTGTGTAAAAAATAGGGAACCAGGACCATCAAATGCAATAATAGTTCACTGGTCAGCCTTAACGACTTGTTTTGAATTGTGTGACCTGCTCCATAGGAGATCACAAATTCGATTGATTTGTGAGGGTTTTGTGACTTGGGAGGTATCAGTGAGGTTTGCCAGAATCGGGCTGTAGGTTTGTCTGAATTAGTAAACTTGAATTTCTCGTCATTCTCATTGATTATTTCGAATTTTGACACTTCTAAAAGTAAACTGAGTAATATGCAGGGAGGATTTTCTTGACTTTTGTCGGCTACCCCTTCATAAACGTCAACTGAAAAAACTTTTCACGTGACCAACAAAAAAAACGTGAGATACCTATATCAAGTCAGTCAGCTGTCAGACTTACTGAACTAGAAATCTTAATATACCTACACATTCTCTCCTCGTATTCTGCCAAGAAGTAAGAAGAAACCGCTCCAACCTCAAAGGTTTAATTACTAGAGAAAAATAGCTTTGTTAGTTGCAAAATTTTGAACCACGAAAAGTCAAGCTGAAAATAATTAAAAAAATCTGACACTGTCAGTGACAGTTCTTGGTTCACATTCCTGGGCTGTAGAGAGTGGTTTCCATGCCCAAGGTCGCCAAATGCACTCATGTCATGTGAGTCCAAAGGGACCCATTTTTGTCCTTTTTGTCTCGCTAAATTGAATAACTGAGAATAAACAATGTTTCAGTTTTTAAGGGTCGATGGTTAGCTGCATGCTAGCCGGTTTATAAACTCGAATTTGGCATCTATCAGAAGATGTGTCAGATCGAAAAAAACACAAGATGCCGACCTACCAATGTCTACACACCTTTCGTAGTTCTGATTTATGAAGAAGGAAGGAAGCCCAAGATACTGACAATTCAGAATTTAAGAATTCAATCGACTGGAAAAAAAGGATGGCTCTTTATATTCCGAAGATTCAATTGTATCACAAAACCACTAAATCACCAGTGAAAGAGAAAGAGAGCTTTTGTTATTTGGTGTTCTCCCTATTTTGTGATATATTTATATAAAATGACAATAGGTATTTTTTTTTAACTTCGAACTCAGCAACTCAAGGTAAGATTTTCAGCACGCAATTACAACAGCTATTGCGAGTTTCGAAGTGTCAAATATAGCGGAATAGAACGGAACCTTGTGATTCAGACATTTCGAACGAAGACGGCCAGCTCAGGCTGCTTACAGCAGGAGGATTTTAGTGTATATATAAGCCTAAGAAGCCTATAGACTCCTTGGTGTCTGTTGCAACCGCCTGCATAGCTGACAGATGGAGAAATGTATAAGCCAGATGATGCAGGCAAGCTACACTTTATCATTGGATGCTTTATCATTTTTTGGCTGGAGAAAGTGGTGAGCTGATTTTAATGATTTATTACTGCATTAATTATAAACTAACTTTTTATGGCTCAAAATGTCGTGAGTTGAGGAGCTCTTTCATGAAAATTATACTCTCGGATGTATGTCAGCCGTTCGCTAGGGGTGGCGCAGTGGAAAAACCTTGAACTTCTAGCAATTCTAGGAGATAGACTGCACTCAACAGATACTGGGCATTTTTCAAGGGAAGGTGTAAGCGCCGTGACCCTTTTAAAAATGTACCTAACCTTATAATAATTTATTGCCTTCGAATGAAATGGTGTACACAAAGCGGCTCCAAATGTGTCTGAAAACACCCGGCAAAATGCATTAAGCGACATTCGCTTTTATCGAGCGGGTAACCAATGATCTAATTAATGTACTTTATTTAGCTTGAAAAACCATTTAGTTTACAATTTGTAAAACTAGTTTATAACTAATACATCTTTTTCCTTATAGACTAGTAGGTATCTGTACGTCGAACATAATTCACTAAATTTTGTTTTAAATTAATTTAAGTTATTTGCGAGCCAAGGGAACAATAGAAAATTGAGGACAATTATTTTAATGTGAAGCGATTTATTGCAAGAAAATGGATTATTGAGACGGAATTTAAAATGAAACGCTCACATCAATTGTTGATGTTAGCTTTAACGTCACAGAATAAAAAAAAATCTAAGAAAATAATGGAAACAAGTAGTAATGAAGGTAGTGATGAGTGCAGCAAATGCCCAGAAAGCCAAGAGTTTTCTGAGTCGAGTACTGAAATAGGTTAGTCGTGATAGTATTGGTTTTATTAAGTGAATGATATTAATTTAATGAATTTCAAAGGCAATTCAATAGTCTATTGAATACTGACTCCATCGTAATGACCAAAGCAATTCGGATGATGACTTACATGACTCCGACTTTCACTTAAATAGTGATAGTGATTTGATAATAATTTGGAAGCCAATCTAATGGGTGAAAAAGTCAATCGTATTGTAAGAAAAGGAATGCTGGTCAAGAATATGTTAATTCCTCAGTTAGATTTATGGCAAGCAAGGATGTTAGGAAATTGGAAAATTGTCGGTTAAACTGCAAGGCAAAAAGTTTACCTGAAGCTCAAAGAAATATTTTCGAACAGTATTAAAAGCTGGGCAACTATATAATTTGCGAGTAGCGTTTGCCTCTGGGCTAATAATACTATCAGAGAAAAAAACGCAAAAGACAAACGTCCACGCATATGCGGAATATAGGGGCCAGATTCTGTAAGGCGAAACGATCAAACGTTTTCGTGCGCACGAATGATTGGCCATATGTTACACAAGCAAATTTCTTCGTGCACACGAAAACGTTTGAACGTTTCGCCTTACAGAATGCCGACCCAGGTCTATCAAAAATGTTTTCGTTGTACACTGAAACAGAACAGTTTCAGTATAAAAACAGTGGTGAAGAAATAACTAGATTCTCCGGGTACAACGATTTCACAAGACAAACGAAGTCGAAAAATTCATCTAAACAAGCTTAATGATGCAAAAGAAATTGAAATACGCAGCCATATAAATAGTTTTCCGACAAATAAATCCCACTGCACTAGAAAGCAATCACAGCAAAAGTACTTTCATGCCGATATAAGTCCTTCTCAAATCTATCGCTTATTTACTGAGAAACATATTAGAGTAACTGCAACAACGCTCACTACCCAGCTGGATACTTGGCAATAACTGTGAAACGCTGCATATGAATTTGAAGCGTCGTCGTGGTGTTTTAAACGTACTACCGTCTGATGTTCCACTGTGTTACACGGAACCTTTGTCTATTAGCAAAAAAAAAAATGATTTGATGGATCAACTATCGCTAATGATAACACTTTCCACAATTTTTATAAAAAAATGCCTTCTGAAAACATACAAAATTATCATCCTGACCTAACGGAGGAAACCGACAATGAAACATCATAGCCTTTCAATTTTGGAAGATAAAGACCTATATTTTTTTATAATACTAGGTCTATCAAACTAATGTATTTTAAATGAATTTATATACCTAGTTTTAATGTTGATTCCATCTTAAGAAATACAATTTATTTCCTAATAAATAATTAATTATATATGACTTAATTAATTTTAAATATTTTGTATTACATATAAAAATGTGTTAAAGTTATAGAAGTTTAGCTGATGTCAACGAAATATTCCTACCACGTTTTGGTAAAAACACTTAAGTCGACTTAAGTTTTTAATTAGTTATTGAAATTGAAAAGTATCCTAAGTTACCTAAGATGCAAAATGTACTGATAAAAATCATAAATTTGTTGACCTAAGTCCTCAATCTAATAAAAATAATAGTTTTGACCATATTCTCAAATAAATTTGCTTATTTTTTCGAAAGAATTTTATCTGCCCAATCCGTATTTATTTTTTTTTCAGAGCACCGTTTAAAGTTTGAAATTACTCTCCTGAGCAAAATTGACATAAGATGGTTTACCTTTTAGGCACAGTAAAACGTTTCGGGAGAACATTTGACCACCGCCGGATTTTCTTTATTTTCACAGATTTTATTTTTGTGCGCAATTGATTTTTAAGACGGATTTAGAATTTTTGTTTCTTGTCAACTAACTTGGTTGAAATTCTCTGAGCTGTTTCGAGCCAAGAGAGAAATAGAGAAATTACCTACTCGTTAGTCGTAACTTGTTATTTTGATAATTTTCTTTTTTCTGTCATTAGGCGTTTTTCTTTTTTAGTTCAGAGCACAACCTGAACTGTTATACAAAAAGTTCGTGTTTCTTTTTTAGTTCAGACACTTCAGAGATCAGTGACTTGATTTTGTGCGGTTTTTTCCGCAATGGCGGTGTCGGAAAGGGTTCACATATAGGCGGATTCTATAAATGTGTGAGTGATATCGCGAACTGCAAACTTAATTTTAAAATTTGTCATTTGAAAACGAATTGCATCTAAAGTACTGTCTAGCTTACCCGCAGAACAACCTTAAAGACATCTAATTCTAATGTTATTTGGTTGTTTTGGCTTTATTTATGAAAGAAACCTTGTGAGAGAGTGATCTTTTTACAGTTTATATTGTATTGTGAAACTAAAACCAAAATTTATACTTTCTCTAACAATCCGGGAGATTGTTGCGAAATTCTGAAAAGTAACAAAAAAATAAGAGCGGTGAAAGAAAAAAGTGTCATTTCTAAAGCTACTCTGCAATTTAAGAATTTTCACATTTGGAAATCACAGCGTTTCTAAAATTTCCAAAGTGAATTTTCAAACTACAAAAAAGGGAAAAAGTAGCAACAAATAGTATCAGGGTCCTCGAAAAAGTACCTGGTCGTTAAAAGTCTGCAGGTTGAATCTGCAAAATGCAGACAAATCTGCACTTATGGCAACGCTGATCATGAGTAAAAAGCTGAGTAGGTACACATCACACATGACACATGTCATGTTCATGCACACTTCCAGTTCCAGTTCCAGTCACATTTGAAGGACAAAAAAAAAACAGGAAAAACAAAGCATCCTCTGAACGCTATTAGCACGCATGGTTCAGAGCGCGCTCATAATGCTCGAACTCTGCTCAGTGCTCAGCTCTGAAATAAAAAAGAAAAACGCCTATTGTCGATAACCCAATTTTTTAAATGTACCCACCTACCCAATTCTTCAATTTATGGGTTCCAAAAAATAGTAGGTGCACATCCAAAGTGTGAATTAATGCCAGACGTACGTTTTGGCATACCTACCTAAACTAGAGATCTAAACGCACCCATTTCAAAGAGTTCGACTTTTCTTGTCCTGTGGGCCTTTCTATTAATTTTCAATCTTGACACTAAATATGTAACAATCGGTAATGTTCATGAACAATTTTCGCATTTTGAGTTCGTAAAATCTAGCCTGCACACTTAATAATATTATTAAAATCGCACGAAATTTGCACGTTTACCAATTTCCCCTTGCCATTGGCAACTCTGCCTATTATGGTAATTAGAACAACTTAAACACTCATCTCCCATGGGCTCCTCGGAGAACCTTGACCTATGCCAACTGACAGCCAAACCATTACCCATGCCATCGAATTATGTCATCAACATTTAGAGGCGCCCTTTCTTTCCTAAATTTTTCCCTCTCTTACATAATTTGAAATTGTAGCCCTCTCCATTAGGTACTTAAACTAGGTATCTATTAAAAAAGAAACAGCCTTTCAAAAGTTGTGTCTTGTGTGGAAATATGTAGGTAGGTATACAATTTCGCTGTGCACTTGCACTGCACACGTTTTACTCACTCAATTCACAGTTTTCTATTTTCCCTGACAACAACAAAACACGTCCGTTTCCACTCATTATGTTTTTGTTTATGAATGTGTTCCAATTGCCAACGCATTCCTATTATCAACCAACCACAAACAATATTAATGACAACAACTACAACGACTCGCAGTCACACTCAACTGAAGCTGAACAAATCTCCACTCACTCCACTCCGCTCAACGCAAATCCACTTCGACTGGCCTGGCCTGGCCTGTCTAATTGTGTATGCAAGTTATGTTGTTTTTCTTGATTTATAGTTCTTTCTTTTTTCTTTTTTTGCTTTCCTCATTGGTATTTTCTTTTTCTCTTCACGCTTGCTTTGTTTTCTATTTTCGGAAAAAAAAAATTTCGGATGGTATTCTAATTTCAGCACCAAAAACGAATTTTATTTCTTCTTCTCCAGCCGGGGATCAATGAGGAGCGCCCATCATTATGCGGCGTGTGTGGTGTTCCCGTCGTCGTTGTCGTTTTGTCAATTTGTCCACGGAGGCAGCCAGCGATAATTAGAATAGCATTTTGGACGACGATGACGGGGACGATGAGACCCAGACTACATCATCATCGATGTCGCCGACTAATTAATAGTAATTCACTTCAATTAAGCGAGCGATGCACATTCCAATTAAACAGAGAAATGAGTGCATTCAGGGGACCGTCAGGAACCATTTTTAAATATGCCCACCCCCAATGAAAATCAATGACAGACGGCATACTCCATATTACAGAAAAAATACAAACCAACTCACCGTTTCCAAAGGTATTATAACTGTTCCTATTTTCTTTGCCTGTGCTCTTCCGCCTTTTCTTGGTCGTAGCGAACCGCAGCCAAACTAATTCTAAGCACTTTCCACCTTGTCGTCTTCTAATGGTATGTTTTGCAGTCGTCACAGTGCATAACGGAACTTTTCTGTGTACTATTATAGTATTATTTATGATTTGCCTTTTTTGCGTTTTCCTATTCACTATGCACACATGAAAACAAAAAAACTAAAGCACACTTTGAGTGGAGATTACAATGCGAATTTCTTTTTTTTTTATATTTCTCTTGTTTGTCACTCTTTTGTGAATCTGCGCGTTCTAAATAAAACCGTTTAATTGGATTACAATTTCACTGCACTAGTGTTTCTTTGGTATTTCTTTTCGCTCGCATCCACAGTCGATTGAAATTGAATTAGAAATGGAAATTGTGGGAAGAGAGAAGGAAAAACTGAAGAAAAAAAATTAAAAAAGGTAAATTTGCAGCCGATGCAGCAAGTAAACAAACGTTCTCCGTTTACAACGACGAACGAGCAATCACTCCAACAGTCCAATCCATGGAAAATCCGCGAGAGGGTACAATCAGCGGCAGCGGAACGCCATGGTGTTTGGAATGGCCAGCATGAGCCGATGAAATGAGCATCTAGCATTGGATGAAAGGAGAAGAACTAACTACGACGAAAGGCAGCTCATGCGCGACAAGACGACGGCAAACAAACGTCTATTAGACGTACGTGAGTGGAAAGAAGAAGCAAAATGTTAAATTAGACGAGAGAGATGCTGAAAATGCTCAAATTTCTCATTGCTCATAGGAACTTATTGGAAATGACGAATTGAGGCAGTGGTGTGTAACGTGTAAGTAGCGAGTAAAAGAGTTAAAATACACATGCGCCTGTAAATAGGCAACGGTTTCAGTTTGAGTAAGTCGGAATTCGGGAATAACTATTGCGATTTCATTGTGATCAACAACATATTGGGGCATATTCATAGTTATAATATAAACCTGGGTCTAACTAAACTCGAGTCTAAAGTTAACCCACAGGAAAAACACAACTGCTATTCATAAAGAATTTGGCAGCTCTGTTTAATTAGACCCGAGTCTAACGTGTATTCTACTACAAATCTATTACATAAATACTTTGTGACAAAGAAATTATAAAAAGAGCAAGAGAACAAAACTGGTAGAAGCAGAAAAAAAAATATTTGAATAGGTACATGATTTCATCAAAAAAAAAAAAGCCGCAGGTTAGATATTCAAATAAATATGAAAGCTGCTGGATATAACAGAATCCCGAAGCTAAAAGACCAGTGGCATCGGATGAAGAACTCAGCACGGAAAAATGTAAGCCAAATCAGAGTAACACAAAGAACAACTGGAAATGTATAGTTGTTATAATGGAACCAAATATCACATCATTATTTGTGAAATTCATAAATTTTCTTTTCCTTCAATTGGTTTTGACGTTTAATGGAGTTAAAAACAACTTAAACATACGTTCTGTCGTGTTTAATGTTAGACTCGAGTTTTTCGTTTAGACATGGGTTTAAATTGTCTATGAATTACATAAACTCCGGTTTAGCTTAGTTATAACATAGAAATAGCTTATCAAAGATCTATGAATATGCCCCATTATCGAAGTCTTTGTTTTTGTTCCATCATGGATGCAAGTGCAACTTGTATTCACCATAAAACCAAACCAATAGACATTGTGAAACACTTAAGTGAACTAAATTGACCTTGACTTCCAACGGTTCTGCCTTAAACATCCAGTGGCTCCAATTTTTCGAACATCAGTTATGAAAAAATATCCGATGTCAAATAAACGACAGCATTTCCATAAAACCATCAAAATTAATTTTGACAGTAGTTTATAAAGAAATTCATACATGTCTTCTCTTCTGGTCTAAAGAAATCTTGAATTAAGACAGCAACAAAAGCGTAATTGTCGGCGTTTCATTGACCGGTAGTTGAGCATTGCGTTTTTTGATTACATATAAACGAAATCGACATTTTCACATTGACATCTCGTGAATAAATTAGTTCGATAAAAATCTTCTGAATTATTTGCAAAATCAACAATCTCGTATTTGATAAAAAAAAAAAAAAACATTCACGAATTTAGGTGTCATAAACGTGAGTTATTTGACGTTTTAAGTGAATTTTCCTTTCACACTGTAATTTATAGTCTCCTGTTTCTTCTATTTTAAGGATACTGGTTTGTTTTCCGCATTGCAATGAAATTTGTATGCCAAGTAATGTTGAATAACTTACTCATAAGTCTTTGTGTCAATTGAGTTGAGTAAACTGTATTTGACTTTATACGAGTGTATAATAGAAGAGTTCACAAAACCAAAAATCCAAGTCGGGAATCATATTTGTTTGTTATATGGCAGCAGAAAGAAACAATAAATATACTTGCTTACGTTCTGTCGTCAAACCGCCATTTTTCTGTCGCTAAATTATGGTGCTGATAATTCTGTTTCTGTTGGAAATGTATGGGATTCTGTTTCTGTTCTTTGTCACTTCTTGGTGCTTTTAGCATTCGTTTAAGAATACTGGGGTATTTGAATTGATATAGGGCCTTACCAATAATCATTTTTAACCTTCACACTAAATATTTCCTAGGTCACAATATGCAATTTTGTATGGAAATTTGCGCCATTGTGAACTCGGAAAATTTAGCCTGGACACTAAGGGCCTATTTTTCAATAGTCAGATAGGCAACCAGATAGGGGTTAACTGTCAGATAAAACATAAATCCATTTTTCAATAGTCGAATAGCAGCTATTCGAGGAATATAACAGCTATCTGTCTCATAAAGATATCTGCCCCTTTGTGAGACTGATAAAATATAAATCTCTAGTTAAAGTCGGAGAACTGTCAAATTGGAAAATCGTATTTTACAAAGTTTTGTTTGGGGAGATTTGTTCCTATTGTAGAAATGGATTTGTTCGACGTTATTGACGATATTATTATTGAAACAGAGGAATTAGCGAACAATTACTTTAAATAATTCAGCAATTTTGTTCCATGCAGCATATTTTTCCTTGTTTGTGAGGGAAACACTTTTTCTATAGTATTTTGAAACTTGAACATCATATTCATTAACAGCCGCGTTTCTGAAGACGTAAAATTAACAGACCTCTACCGCTTTTTAGCAAATATAATTTTAGCGTTTTCCATTGCAAATCCAAAATTTTTGCCACTCAAACTGAAACGGCTAATGATATAAAGGAGTACACTCCTCCAGAACACTTTGGCGTTCACCACAGATCCTCCTTTTATACTTTTTGCATTTCGCATAAAGCATCTATTCGAAATGCTGACTAGCAGGTATGCTCGAAAACAATAAAAAAAAGGAGAAGGATCATAAACATTTGTAGTGTCATAAAAGGAAGAAAAAATAACTAAAAAGATGAACTATTGTAGATCCTCTTACAAGCACTGAAAGTATACAAAAAGGATAATAAACTATTATTGATCCTTTTTGAGACATGCAAATAGATAAGACAAAAGGTGATTAGTGTGAGTGATCGTTTCTAATTATATAGCATAGACAACTACTCTTTCATTTCGTCCCCAAACCCATTATTCTTAACAGACGTCAAGCTTTGAACATGACTATCCTCTATGCTTTAACACAGCATATAGTCAATCCATTTCTGTCACGCTCACACAACTTTACCTTCGAATAGTTATCTAGCTCTTATTTTATAATTGAAAAACCCAAAGATTATATCTAGCAGATAAAGAGTGAAGTAAATTTAATCGTTAGTTAGCAATCAGGCGATTTATCTGACTATTGAAAAATCGGCCCTTAAAATGATTATTAGTACCGCGGATAAGTTATATCCCAAAATAGAACTAATGTGGTATTCGTTTGGGCTTCGTCAGATTTGCCCTCAGATTTCAGATTTCGTGTGCCTAATCGAACATAAAAACGTCACTTGCTCTTTTTTGTGTTGATATTTGTGTGATTTGAATATGTGTAGTCTTCGACACTTTTCTAAGCGATTTCCATTCACTGGTTAAATTTTGTATTAAAACATTAGAAATATCCGTCCCGATTGATTTCTAAATATTTATACATAAATAATTTACAAAAATAGATACACCCGATGCAATTCTTTTCTTTGCAGGAGAAAAAATTCACTACAATGTAATCAAACTCCAACAGTTGTCAAACTCAAACGCACTTGTATTGGTAAATCTGAGAAAATATCTAGATTCGCAAAAGTGCTCTGAAATCTGAAAAAGATTGCTTTTTCCTGTACCAAACGAACATAAAAATTGCTCTGAGAGCAAAAAAAGTGCTCTGAGAGCGCCCAATCGATTACCACATTAAAGATATCCACGATGTAACAGCACCCCAATACCATCCTCGCCAAATATTTGTAATAGCCGCACCAACCAACGAACAAGACACTCGTTGAACTTTGTACGCACCACCGCTACCCGACGAAACACCTACAGCCGTCTCTCTCCAACCAAAAGAAAACAAAACTTCATCTCAACCCGAGTGCGTTGAAAAGAAACAAAATGTCTATTTAAATCAGAATTCCCGATGCGGACTCTCGAAAAAAAAATCCAATATTTCCTGCAATTTCCAAACAGTAAACTAAAATCCCCAGTCTAATAAGTGCAAAATTTACTTTCTATCCCACTCCAAGTATCGAGCGCGCTGTAAACTGTGTGCCCGTATTATTGGAAAGTATAATAAGTGTTTCGTTTTTGTTTTGTCGAAAAGTTAAAAAAAGCAAAAAAAAAAATCAAAGTATTTTAGACAAGAAAAAAAAAACTCATCTCCCTTCGCGGAGAGCCTCAATGTGGTATTATTATTTTGGTCGCCGAGGCCATGGAGAGTATCTGCAGATTATGTTTTCAACCAGCAGCGGTACGAAAATTATAAAAAAAAACAAACTAAAAATTCAATCATAGAAAATTTTGCAACTTGAAGGGAGTCAAGAAATAATGTCGAGAAAATCATCTTAATGTTTATTTTATCGATTTTTCCAAACACACAACAAGTGCGGGGGGACGTGTGCCAGCGCATAGATTGTGAGCCGTGAGCCCGCCCAGCCCAACCAGTACCTCAGCGGTGGCGGCAACTTCATTGTTTTGCTTTTCAATTTTTTTTTTCATTTTTCAATAAGTGGAATTGTTGTTGGATAGTCATAAAAAGATCTAAAAAAAAATCAGAAAAACAAAAAAAAAAAAGTTGAAAACAACAGAGAAACTTTGGAAAGAGCGCGCGAATGTGGTGGTGGAGTCTTGGTTGGTGGCTAGAATTCGTAGGGTGCATGCTAATTTGTGTTGTTTATGAGAATCGGGTACTGGTACTGGTTTGCCGGTAAGCTTATCCAGCGGCAAGACGAAGGTTTTACTTTAAATTTATTGTTGTGTATAAATTCCTCAAATTTGTTATGTATGTGTCTCGCTAAATCACTGCCCGAATCCAGTAGGACTTTCCGCATTCCGCACTGCTTAAGTTTTCCTGGTGTTCAAAGCGAGTTGTGCGTAGATCAGTCTCGGGTATGATGGGCATCGAATTTGGAGTCGGATGGTAGATGTTTTATTTTCTAGGGGTCACGTAGCAGATGTTGATTACTTGACACATTTGGGTGAGGCAAAATTTACCTATAAATTCTGGTAAAATCTAAATAGAAATAAATTAAAAATAAGATCAATAAACTTTGAAGAGTAGCTGGTGCTAATCCGGTATCCGGTCGCAAAAATGATTGTAAACTCCGGTGTTTCCTTTTTGGGCATGATCTTGTACGTTTTAAGGCCAGACAAAAAACCACAGGCGAATAGTCAATGAAGAATACGTTCTTATAATTAACATTTTGTAGTTTAAAGTCGATAGCGAGTTTCTAATGAGATAGATGGAGCAACAGATTCATATACCAAGTTTGAACAACGTTTTTTTTTTTGTCTCTGTATATTCTGAATCACTTTATTTTGACAGGAAAGAACACTATAACTCATAATTGTCACACTAAAGCAATTTCTTCCGAATCTAGATCATTTTTTCTGCATCTCGATTTTGGAGCGGCTTTAGGTTTCAATGCAAGTGGGAACGTTCGAGTGTCGTAGTTTAGTAAGTAAGTTTGACATCTGGCTGACTTGATGTCTCAGTTTTGACTGACGACTAATCTAGTCGACTTTTTTTTAATGTGCCAAAGTTTGAGTTTGACAGCTCGAAGAGTTTGCTTTCGTTTGACTCAAAATGCACAACACAACATTAGGCGTTTTTCTTTTTTAGTTCAGAGCTGAGCACTGAACAGAGTTCGAGCATTATGAGCGCGCTCTGAACCATGCGTGCTCAGAGCGTTCAGAGGATGTTTTGTTTTTCCTGTTTTTTTTTGTCCTTTAAATGTGACTGGAAGTGTGCATGTACATGTGTACTCAGCTTTTACTCAGGATGCTCAGTCAATTTATTCTGAGCTCATAGAGCGCGCTCTGATCATGCTCTGAGCGAAAAAAGAAACACAAATTCGAGCTCTGAAGTGTCTGAGCTAAAAAAGAAACACGAACTTTTTGTATAACAGTTCAGGTTATGCTCTGAACTGAAAAAGAAAAACGCCAATTGCTAATTTGCGGGAAAGTGGATTGATGCCGTATGAGACTTTACTATCTCATCATTTTTAACTTACCAACCCATAAAATATTGCCTGCGATCCATTGATCTATAGACGAACAAATTAGTGTGAAACTTGATGTTAAAACAAAATGGACATTAAATAATTTCAGCGAGAACTTTAACAATTCGAGCAAAATATAAACTTTTCAATTTATTTCGATGGAGTTTGACAAAAGTTTGAAATTACACTAAACTGTCAAGTAACTGTTAATGGATGCGGACATGTTAGAGTCCCCGATCCGAAGTGTTTTTTTTTTTTGTTTTGCCAGCTAATACACAGTTGATGGAAAATGTCAAGTAGCACAC
This sequence comes from Cheilosia vernalis, assembly GCA_949126925.1. NCBI lineage: Eukaryota > Metazoa > Arthropoda > Insecta > Diptera > Syrphidae > Cheilosia > Cheilosia vernalis. Next base: position 5,734,269 of record OX421360.1, on the reverse strand, counting down.
ACATTCAATAACAAAAAAGGTGAATCTCGTTTTATGTGACACGAAAAATCTAGAATCTTCTAGATGTTAGTTGTATTGAAATTTGTAGTATCGTAATATGACTTGTTTATGTATTAAGTTTTTGAAATCGCGCTCTCATTCTTTAACTTGCGCGCCACCTATGACACATTTTTAGAAGCTTAAATAAACACTTTTCACAAATGAGCGGATGTTGTTCATTTTTTTAACTAACCGATATGCAAAAACTGCTTTTGGTGTCATCATTTGGCATAGTCTTTATCTGTCATCACAGCAAACCCAATTTTGTTAAAAAAAAAAAACATTTTTAGCTCCAAAGCAAAAGGATTTTCACCTTGAAAGCACTTAAGACGCTTCGTAGGCATTATTATTATTATTATGCCCACGCCCCCATTCCCCGTCTAGACCGCGCGTGAGACGGACCTTTTATTTATTTATTTATTAAATTATTATTTGTTATGATTGGCATCTGCCAACAATCGTTTGCATCTTTCTCGTAAACAGCATAGTGCCAACATGAAAATGAAAACGATTTGGTGCCTGTTTTTTTCGATACACTCTCTCCTAAGGTTTACACAGTAATGAAAATGTCTTTCGGTTACCTCAGACCAAAAAAATACTTCGGGCTCTTAGACCATTATCTTCAAACAGTAGCATCATTTATTATAAATTTATCATTCCTTACTGGACGGTATTGCTATTAGGCCTCAATCCATCATCAACTTAAACAACACAATCCTTCCATCTGTCTCCTCCGTTTTGGGATTCCACAACAAGACTGATCAACGCGCACTGCTCGTTTTCTTAATTGTTGCTTCCTCTTCTTCTTGTTGGTTTCGCCCGTGCTAGCATATCCCACAACTCATATTCTGTGCACTTTAGTTGTTTCAGGTGCCTGGCTATAATCTCCCAACCTGTGTCAAATGTTCGGAGCATTTGACCACAAACGGTCTAACTGCGAACTTCTATCAAACAATCAGGCAGGATTTACCAACCACTACAAGTGCGGCTAACAACACAACGCCAACAATCACCACAAACGGTGGCACAACAATACAAGTTCAGCAGCAGCAGCAGCAGCAGCAGCAACAGCAGCAACAACCGCAACAGCAACAGCAGCAACAGGCAACAAACGCTTCCGAGAATCACCAGTCCGACGATGTAAGTTTGTAGACTCTTCGTCTGCGACATAGTAGAGTCCTAATGCGATTTATATTCTCTGTTCAATTTAGATAAATAGCCAACAGCTAAGTGGTTCTATGTCCAATCAAAACGGCGTGAAAAAAACCGAAACAATGTCATTTGATTTGGAGAAAACCATTCAAACCATAGACGTATTTATTGCCATTATTATTTTATCGAATATGTTTTTGTTTTCGTTTCTTTTGATTGATTTTCGTGCGAAGCAGCCAGCAGCTAATTCCCTTTTCTTTCCCTAGGTTGACATACTGTTCAATGAGGAGGGCTCGTGTCCGCTTTGCTCGAAGACGTTTTCGAGGAAGTCGTCTCTACTGACTCACATACGAAACCATTCGGCTGAGAGGAAGTATGTTTGCACGTTTTGCAATAAGGGTAAGTTGGTGTGGTGCGTTTGTAGACCGACCAAGTGACCAAATTTGTGTTTGCAGGCTTCACACAAGCTGCGAATTTACGCAACCATGAGCGGATACACACAAACGATAGGCCTTATGTTTGCGTTGATTGTGGCAAGACATTTACACAGGTTGGTAGTGAAGGTAATTGAATGAGATTTGTTTTTCGTAACACGATTCCGTTTCGCGCAGATAACAAATTTAAACAATCATCGGCGGTTGCATACGGGAGAACGACCATTCGTGTGCATCGAACAGGAATGCGGACGATCGTTTGCTCAAGTAAGTGTCGAATGGATTCATTGATTGCTGCCATTTATTCAATTTATTCACGTCGCTCTGCACTCGTGTAAGACACCACCACTTAACGAGTCTGTCTTTACACTTGCAGGTTACAAATCTAAACAACCACATGAAGACACATCACAAAGTCCAACAGTATTGTTGCAATCAATGCCCCAAGAAATTCACCCAAGTCACCTCACTGAATCAGCACCTGCAAGCGCATGCTGGCATCACCGGCTACTACTGTCCCCGATGCCCGGAGAAAACCTTCAAACAGCAATCGCAACTGCACACGCACATGAAGTCACACGGGCTGGCCTTCCCGTTCGAGTGTCAGAAGTGCGATGAGAAATTCCTGCAACAAGCACACCTCGACCAACACAACAAAATGCACGACGAATTCAAATTCAAGTGCGACATGTGCCCGAGCTCCTTCAATCAGGAGGTGCTGCTCAAAAAGCACGTCCAACGTCACATCGAAGGGAGGTGAGTCCTATCTCCTCTCCTCCACACATATCTCTATATCTGTATGTTTTCGTGTACATTATGTGCTTATGTTGTTGATCGTAGTTTCTCAATGTACATGTAAATAATAGAATATTCTTCCTATATCTATATATTATTATAAACAAAGCGAATTTTGTAAAAAATTGTTTGAAACATAAATTTTTGCAATGTACTCTCCTTTGAAAGGTACATTACATGTCCGGTAGCTAATTGTAACCAAGCATTCGCCGTTAAACAACACTTATCGAAACATCTTCTTACTCGCCATTCTCACAGTGAACTGCCGCCGCCTAAGCGTTCTAAAAAACAGCAGCAGCAACTTCAGCTCCATCAGCCGATACAAATGATTGGGCAGCCACTGTCGATACAACATCACACACCAGGGCAACGTATGAATAAAAATCTTTTACCATTAATTAGCACACAAATCTAAATGTTCTTTACTCATGCACATGTCCGCTGACCTCCAGCAATCTTATCTAATGTATTTTGTTCTCTAACTCTCTCTCTCTCTGTGTAGGTGGTCGTCCGCCAAAGAAGAAGAATCAACAGCAGCAGCAGCAGCAATTAAATCATTCTAATGTTCAAACAATTAAGATCGAAATACCAACGCAACATCAGCAGCATGTTGGCGGTGCTACAATTCAAATCAATCACATCCCACAACAGCAAACTGGTGGTGGTGGCACTGAACTTGGCAGCCATGTAAAAGTTCGTTATTTGCACACTAAATAACCAACCAAAAACAAAATTACAAATTAAATTCCAATACAGACAACAGTCGTGCAGGCAACATTGGTCAACAATAACAACAACAACAACAATCATCAAGACCAACAACAACAACAGCAACAACAACAACACGAACAAATCGATACCAGCGATGATCTTAAATGCCATGACTGCGGTGTAATATTTACAAATGAAAACGAACTGAGGGATCATATATTCTACAAGCATCCCGAACGGAGATTCATGCAGGTACTATTACAAAACGGGCACAATTCGATTCTGTCCGATGCTAGGAATTTGCTAATATTCAAGTATCAATAGAACAAGTACATCCACTACTTTGCTCCTCTCGGTCAATTAGTTTTTTTATTTCCAATCGAAACGAAACGAAACGGATGTCTGTCGTCATCCCGACGGACACAGAGAGTACTGGGCAGTTGGTTGAGTTTCGATCAGCTTGAGAGTCGTATTTCGCAAACGAGTCTTGCAATAGCGGTTGTTGTTTCATCTGGAGGTTTTTGCGCAATCGCCGCCCAATTTAGGTGAGAGCTTCAATGTTGTGAAAGCGTGCTTTCTCGTTGACTTGTAATGGGTACTTCTGCATCGAGGTGTCTTGTAAATAGAACAGAATTTGCGAGCTTTGACTCTGAATTGGAAGTCTGTCGTAATGCACATGCTTACTTACAAACAGATCGTCTAATGTTCCTCTTTTCGTAGCGTGTTCATTGAAAGATCTTGGTGTTTTGCTTTGTCTTCCATTCTCCTGTTATGAGTTGCATTTTGGGACCTATCATCGCCTAGGTCAAAGCTGGCAAAAGCCGCAAAATGCTGTTTGAACCCGCAATACCTTGCTTCAGCCATATTGGCAACGATTGCCTATGCACATTCCATACGCTAGACGAAAGAATTTTATGAACAGAGATGTGTAATTTTGTTTTTGCGCAATTCGATGGATAGTTTCTTTGCTTCAAGGCAGTGACAAACTCGCGGCATTTCTGTCTGACTAAGGAAGATGCTCGCCTATTCAGGTACCTCTCGCTTACAAGGCTTCTGCGTGCGGTTCCGTCGTTATTCGTTGATGTTACATGTGCATAAAATATTAACTCACAAAAGAATTGCTGTGGGAAGAGTTTGGGTTCTAAGCGAACCTGTGCTTGCAACGAGCAAATCTAATTCTCCGAATGTTCATCAATTATTGAGAAACACTAGACGGTTTGCAGGAAGTAGAATTGGATGCTAAGAACGCCCTTAAACCGTACGGGACATTCAGCTGCCTACCCAGTAGCACAGGACCCATCAGCACTGGACTTTGCAACGGTCAATCTTGACTTTCAAAAAATATTCCTCTGTGAGAAATCCCTTCAGAACGAAATGGAATGGAACAATATCTGCCACTGTAACCGAAGAGTGCGAAATGCAGATGACACCTACAGCCTCCTCAACGTTTTCTGGCAATCAGGGAGTCATGGAAATATACACATATCGACACTGGTTAGGGATAGCCATCGCCCATCGATACAAGATCACTTTCGTCTGGGCCATAGGGAGGTGAATAAGAGATTCCAATGTGACTGCACTTATTTCGTACAATCTCAAAAAGAAGTTGATGCCATGAAGAGAGAAATCTTCTCGCACTTTACAGGCACAGCCTTGAAGGACAAATGAAAACCAACTGCGTGATTTTCAAAATTTTTGGACAGCTTACAACAGAGCTAAAGCAAAGAACCTCAGCCAGAACCAGGCTATAGGTACGAACCACTGATCTATATGCACGCAATCAGCGAAGCGTGGTATCCCCCATAATGCCTACGCCTGATGCTGCGAGGTCGTAAATGAGAGGGAAACATTTCTTGGCGCATTTTCAGCATCATTGACTTGCCCAACTTGACAGGTTGGTCTTAACTTGAGTTGCATTTTATTCTTTTAATTTACACGTCTTTTGAGTTGTGGTCTAAAAAAGGACTGGGAAACCAACCACATAAACCAAACAACCGAATTAAATGAGAGCGAAACGTGTTTTTGTTACTTCTCGGTTTCGAACAGTCCAACGTGCGGTGGCACTACTACTTCAGTACGAATTCGCCAATACTTTACACAGTCAGGAGTACAAAGATCACCTTTCCATATCTCTTGAGCGGCCTGTAATAATAGCTTGAAGGCGATTTTGCATTCTCTATACTTTAAACTTCAATCTACTCAACTGAACTGACTTCCGACCTGTAAAGGGTCTCTGTCTGAGCCGTTGCAGCCTTCCATCCTCTGTGCTCCTAGGTACGCAGCTTCGAGTTATCCAGACTTTCTTTCGATGGATTATACTTTGTAACTAGGGTTCTGTCATTCTTGTCTTGTCGAACAGGTTGGCTGGGACTTGAATATCCTTTTAGCTCCAGCATTATTGGCTCCAGCTCGATGTGGCTGAGCCAATGTAGTCGAAGTATGTTGGGTTTTCGCACTACATCCACATCTTGGTATAGTTCACAGAGTTTGATGTCGTATTTTCTCCTCCATTCGCCCTCCTCACGCACAGAACCAAAAATCGGTCGAAGAATTTTCTTTCGAAGCACCAAGTATTTGCTCCCCTTTCCTGCTTATCGTCCAACACCCGGCGCCATAAAGCAAAATTGGAAGGATGAGTTAGGAGTTCTGAACCCGATTGCTGTGCCAAAACGAAGTAGAAGCACTTTCCTAGGGTAATTCTTCGCCGGCTATTCGTCGAGTACAGTGCAATCTCTTCAAGCTCGTAGTAATAGCAGGTAGTCAACTCGAACTTTGAGTTGTAACATTGCGTTACAGACTTTGCTACAGGTATAGATTCCATTGTTTGTTAATCGTCGTAATGTAAAGAAACGCCCAGCGGTCAGCTGTCAATGGTAAGTTCGCCCTAACCATAAAAACCCACTATTTCCATTAGCATTGTGCGGGTATTTCTTCTTGTTCTCATACGAGTAAAAACAACCTGATGCAGTTTTGTCAGAAACAAATTGGAGCTAAGGTACCAATAATAATATAATAATTTTTGGCGCAACATGTCCGTAGGGACCCTAGGCCTAGCTTCTCACAACCATTCGTTTTGTGTGAGATTTCATTTTTGGAATGAATGGAAGGGATGTACAATTTTATGCCGATTCCAAACGGCTAATTGAGAAGCTCTTTCAGACAAGTTATACTCTCGGATGTTTGTCAGACGTTCGCGAGAGGTGGCGCAGTGAAAAAACCCTTAGCTGGAATTTGGGTTTTTGCGGGATTGGAACCTGGGACCCCTTGCTTAGTAGTCCAATACACTAACCACTTAGCCACTGCGCCTACGGGAGCTAACTATAAATGACAGTCGATGCCCAATGACATTCACTTTTACTGGCCACCGTTTTTAAGTTTCTGCTTTTTTGCAAACGTAAAATTATTTAAAATTTGGTAAGAAAATTTAAAAAATGAGAGAGCAATCCATTTACCCTCTTTTAATTTTTTTGTAATTTTCTACTCGTCGAATTTCGACGAGAAATTAAAACTGCGCCAATTAAGTAACAGCTCAAAAGTTTGACAAGTAAAACTCTATTTATATTCGTCTTCAACGATGTCAGAGGAACAAGTTATAATTGAATGTTCTCCTAGACCATATCAGCGCATTCAAAATGGAAAGTTTAATAGGTATTTAGCTTATAAAAAAAATCAATTCCAACTTATTTTGAAGATGCTGCATTTAAAGATAATGTCAAACTGACGTTTCTTAAACTTTTTGCAAGAAAACCGGTCTTCTCTTGAAATTGAAAGATTTCTCTCGATATTTAAGATTTGACATTTCTCATTTTTCTATGCTGAAAGTACACGAAGGAACCTATTATAAGGCGAGGTATTTTTAAATTTGTTTTTATACAGAATCCCAGTTGGTTTTCTGTGATACTCAAACACCGTTCCACTGAGTTCATTCTTCCATGACCATGACCTCTTGGAAGACACATTTATACCACCTACCAACTGCTGCTCAAATGAAACGACCAAATTCCTTCTCGACCCTGCCCGACCTCTCTGCGACGTTCGTTTTCGATTTCGCTTTGCTGCCGCTTCTTCCTAAAGTATTTAAACACTGTTAGCTATCCATAGTCCAAAAACTCCCCATATTTTCAAAAACAAATAATTTTGCAGCCAGATCCTCCTACTACAAACTCTTCCCCATTTCTAAACTCATTCATTATTTTTGCACTGCTTTATAACTTTTATTTGCTATCGCGCAATACTAATAATTATATTTAATGTCCAGGCTAAATTTTACGAAGTCACAATGGACAAATTTTCAATTTAAAATCACCCATAGTGACCCACAAAATGTTAAGTAAAAAGGTTAAAAATAATTATTAGTAAGGCCCTTTGTCTTTTGCGCTGGGAAAAAAATATTTGCTGGATATTATTCACCTTATTTCCTTCTCTTCGCTCTACACATACATTACATTTTGACACACACACTGCCGTTCTCGGTTTTATTTTTTGTTCTACTATCCCAAAAACACAAACGCAACTTCAAAGTACAAACGACAATCTGAATAGATTTTTTTTTAACAGCAGTGCAATCCAGTGTAGTAGAACATTTAAATAAACAAAAAGAAGCAACAAAACCCTATAAATATATATATGTATATATTTCAGGCTATTTTAGAAGAGAACAGATATCTCATGAGAATGCAAAACCAACAAACATACCTATGCAATCTGTGCTGCAATGTATTTAAAAGTCATTTAGCCTTAGTACGACATACAGCCAAATTTCACGGACAACTATTGTAAAACCTGAATATTAAGTGTGAAATTTGTTTTGGTGTTCTCTGTTTTTTTTTTTTATACCTATTATATTTTTATTTTCTGTTTAAGAAAAGTATATGATATTGTAAAAAGTTGAACAATGAAAATGTGTGAATTTATTTACTTTTTGTTAAGCATGACAAGAGAAAATCAGAAAATGTAATGAAAGATTAATTTTTATTGAATATAGAATTTAAGAAAGTCTTTCTGAAAGGAAATCAAATAAATTTGAGCAAATCGCGATAGACAGAGTGAGACGAACAGGTGTTTTTGAGTAGGTTTTGGTTAAAATAAAGTAGGAGAGCGATTTATGGGTGCGAGTGACCTAATGCCTGTTTAAGTAGAAGCTAGCTGTCACAAAATTAGTTAATAGACAGTGCTGGCAATGAAAATTAATCTGCCAAAATGATTTAATTCGAACTCGATTCTTTTTTTGAGTGACAGATGACACAAGTCTCATCACTAGCTCGTACACATGAAGCCTAACTAAACTAGACGATTAGAATGTCAACTGAGTACTCAGCTAGGGAATTCTTTACCGCATTTTCGTCCAGCCGTCATAAAAAGAACAGTTCATCTGTCATCTGACAAAAAATTTTCAAGTTATCAATCTAGGTAAACGAAAAACGTAGACACATTACCCCAGCCTTATTCATTAAAAGTCGTCTTTAACTTGATTTATTGATAATGCATTTTTTAATATGCCAGCCATCCAACCGAAATGTCAATTGAGTGCAAACTCAGTGGAGAAATTCACTATATGATTTGATTAAACGTCATATGTAAACTGTTCATATAATCAATCACGTCTATCACAGAATTCGTCGTATTCGGAATTTTGTTACGAACCCCGAAAGGACTATCATAAAATCTGTCGTAGAGGAAAATGTTTGCTACGAATTTCGTCGTAGGGGTGATTGCTTGCTACGAATTTCGATATTCGTAGCAAACATTTCCTCTACGACGGAATTTTTCATAGTTCTTTCAGGGTTCGTAACAAAATTCCGAATACGACGGATTCTGTGATAGACGTGAATATGACAGCAGGCCTGTCAGTTTTAGTAACCTTGAGTAAATAAGTAAATAAACTGAGTTTGATTCAAATGTTGAAACCACGTCTGACACTTGCGCGAACATTCCTAATAGAAGCTGTCAATGCAATTTAAATGCAATGTCAAAATTGTTCGCCGCTCAGCTTATGTTGTCAGTTCTTTATCAATTGACAGCAAATTTGACAACTAAATTATTGACAAATTTCGCCATAGTAACAAATTTAAGTCTCGACTATACATTTTTCGAACAAACAATTTGAATGAAATGAATGTACATTCGATCCGGTCAACTTCTAATTCACCACTTTATTTAAGAACTGACACATTCACATATGTCAAAAAGCGCCAATCAATTACTAACGAATATAAATATGGCCTCACTTAACACGGCGCAGTCACATTTTTCCGACTATCTGAAGACACCCTGTTCAACATTTAGGTGTTGGATATACCTGGCAGCATTTGCAGTGAAACACAGCATTTAGGATATGTCTTAAGTCGACGTGGCTTTTACTGTAACAATGTGTTTCATGTCATTAAAAACCATTAGTTTTAAAATTTCTGTTTTTAATTTTCGCACAGTCGCAGGTGAAAAACAATGTTTATGTTATAAATCAACTGACACTTCAAATTTCGAGGAGATACAACACAAAAGGAATTTTTTGTGTTGTATGTTAGAATAGTAATTGTGAGCTGCTGGGGCTTAACACCATCACAAATCGAAAGAGCTTTTTCTGTGTTGCTTCCCATGACCTGATCTGTATCAGTGTTTATTAACCAATAATTTCTCGACTGAGTATTTGGTTGGCATTTTGTTTTTATGGCTTACGTAGTAAGATTTGTTTTCTAAATTTTGGTTATCAAGACAAATAAAATTTAGCGTTCGGGAAAATCAAGTCAGCGCTTAAAAAAATACTCCATAAATCTTAAATTGATGAATTTTAGAACACATAGAATCGTGATTCATTTGTGATGTGCTGATGAACCATCGAGCTCAACGAATTATACTGTGTTCACATGAGGGTAAATATTCATCACGCAGATCGAACTTAATTTTAGCTCTTATACAACTAATGGGACATATTCTGAAACATAAATTTGAAACGGGCTTTGTACATTTTGACAGATCTTGTCGGCAAAAGTTGAAAAGGGTGGATTTGTTTTCTAAATACTTCGACAAAAAAACTTGAGACGATATAGAAATGAAATAATTGAGATAAGTAATAAGTTAAGAAATTGATGCATATTTCCAAAAACAGCTTTTTTCTGTGAATTTCGATCTAAAGTGTTCTCGTATGTAAAAGCTGTAAGTTAAGATTTTAGCCAGTATTTGAATAGACAGAATGAAGGGCAGCTAAAATTTAAACATTTTCATACTCACTGCATTCATTTTGAAACTCTATGAATTTGACAGATGTGAATGTAGCTATTTTGTATAATTTGAAGAAATTGACTTACAATACAACCGTAAATGAATACTGAGAACTAGGAAAGCCCTGAACTTCACATACCTTTCCAGCACGGATCTGTTCTAATCATCAACGCTCGTTTAATTGAAGCTCTTACCTTTAAGTATAGTAAAGCTCAACTTGTCTAAAAAGGTTAAGCACCACAACCAAAACCCATAGCGATCCCGGTAAAACTAACTAAAGTACTCTAAGCTAAAATATAGCTGTTGTCGAACTTTCTTACGGTCGACCTTTCTCAGGCATTTTTCTCTGTCCGACAATTTGAAATTTGTGTTTATTACATTTTTTTATTTATTTATTTTTATTTTCAAAAAGACACTTAATCGACAAAAAAATATCAAACTTTTTAACAGATATTATTCGTAAACGGACTTGAAGAGGTGCAATCTGATTTTTTAAATCTCAAAGGAAATAAAAATATTAAAGGAAACATACGATATTAAGAAACATTTTTAACCAAAATTGTTCCTAAGACCTTTCTAAATTTATAAAAGAAAAAAAAAGAAAGAAATCAAAACAAAACAAGAAACTCTCCACCTCATGCAATGCTCCAAAAGAAACAGAATTAAGAAAAAAAAAAATACCTCTGCAATAATATCAGTAAAGCAAAGTAAAATCCTCTTTTACTTTAAACATTTTTTTAAAAGAAATATTAGACAATTAACAATTTTAAATTAATACGTTAAAGTCTTCCTGATTTTGAATTATATAACAACAAGAAAATATCTACAAAAGGACGTATATATTGTATATCAAAGAAATGAAACCGAAAGAATATATATTTACTTGTGTTGGCCGTTTTTTTGGTGGACCGTTTTTCTTATTTTCTATTTTCGATTCAAATTATTAAGCATATAATTATTAATTTTAAGGTTTTAGATTTAATCGAACTTAAAAGCAAACACCTATATATACACACACAACAAATACATTTAATAATTACTAAACAAGATATTTGCAGTTAAAGTCAACAAAAACGAAAATGGAAAAATGTATGTTTAGAAAAAAGGATTTTCTTTTTTATTCAATTTTGGATGATTATCAGGTTTGCGAAATTATTTTTTTTTCTTTTTTTTATTTATATATATACATATATCATATAGTATACATAAATCAATAAATCGATGATTATAAGAATGAGTTCAATAAGTATAGGTTTTATAGAAAAAAAAAAATAAAAAAAAAAACAAAAAATTAAAACAAAAGAAGAAACTTGTAGATATTAAAATTATAATAGAACAAACAAATATTATATAATAATTTTTAAGCTTATAAGTTGTAATTAAGTTGATGTGATAAAAAATTAAGGAATCGTAAATAATAAAAAAAACATGAAAACAAACTATAAGCAATGTTTAATGTATTTGGCTTAATTCTTGCCGTCGTAACAATTTTTAGGTGACGGATGGTGTAATCGCCTTTCACATCGTGCTATAATACCCGCGAAGGAACCGGTGGTATGATTTCTTTTTAAAAATGGAATAAAATTAACGTAAAGCTATTTTTTTCTGTAAATGTTAGGAATTTGCTAATTATGCATTTTAATGACCAAAGCAAGATGTCAGACAATCTGTCAAATGGCAAAAATTTTAGCATTGTCAAGTTGTAGCATTGGCATTTTGCTACATATTTTACAATGTTTATTGTGGTAGCGCTGCTTATGTCAAAAATAAACAAATTAATACAAAACTTTTCGATTTGGCTTGTCAGATTTTGATCTGAGATTTCAGATTTCTGCCGGCAAATTAAAAAATAAATAAATAAGAAGATAATATTGAGTTGGCAGAAAAAAAAAACATTTTTGCACTTGCACTCGAAATCCATTTCAATTGATTGCCACACATTTATAGTAATGCATTTCGAAATAATTCGATATAAAAACTCGTCCCATACACGTAAAATAAATAATTTAGTTAAAAAAAGCAATCCTTCTAACGATAAACAGTTCGTAACCGACACTGTGTGGCATAAGCATTGGTGTTGGTGTGTAAAATCTGAGAAACAATTGAGATTTCTCCAAAGTGATCTGAGATCAAAAAAAGATTAATTTTTGTGGCAAATTGAACATTTTTTTTTCAAAAAGTCAGGCTGTTTGCCAAATAGAAAATTACATAAAAAACAACTTAACACACAAGTAACTGCCACAACAGAGAAAGCATAATTTACGAACCAACTAATTTAACAAATGCAGGGGATATTCCAATAATCCGGAAAGAAACGAAGATGAGAACAACAGCTACTGCATTGCACAAATATCAAGGGCAACAAGACAATTATTGGCTTACCAAAAATGTCGGTAAACTGCAATAGACATAAATGGCAAAACATCAGGGCTGCCGTTTCATAATTTCGTTGGGGAGCAGAGTAGAACCTTTTTGGGGAGTACCGGGGAGTACGGAACAAAATCAAAGAAATATATTTTTATCAATTGGGACGGGTCGCTATTGCCAGCCTGTGACGGCTATGTTATTTGTGTGGCGTCTGTCTAATCTGGTGTTTATTATTCAGTCACTGATGCCAAAAACACCATGCCATAAGAGCTTTTATCAAAATTAGTGTTCGTCAGTGGAAATGTTGCGCCAATTTTGATAGCTGATGATTTGGCCATTCCAATTCCACTTTCCACAGTTTGTTTTGGCCTATTCTTTTCACGTGGCAGTTCCTTCTAGTGGTCCAGTACCAGTGGAAGTAGGTAATATATCGAAAGCGTTTCTCACAGTTAGTTTAGTTGTGAACTTGTGATTGCGTTTTTGTAGTAGCAAGAGTGAGGCTAAGGTCCAATTTAGTTTCTGTTTTCATTGGAAATCCAGTACAGATAAAATTAGGGCGATTAGACGTTTGAATATATTTCTTTTGACGGATTTTGTGTGTTGGTTGGTTTGTTGGGAATTGAAAATTAATATGTCCATACCACAATTACCCACAAAAGAATATAATGTGGTATTCGAATGGGTGCTCTCAGAGCACTTTTTTTGCTCTCAGAGCAATTTTTATGTTCGTTTGGTACAGGAAAAAGCAATCTTTTTCAGATTTCAGAGCACTTTTGCGAATCTAGATATTTTCTCAGATTTACCAATACAAGTGCGTTTGAGTTTGACAACTGATGGAGTTTGTTTACATTTTTATGTGGTATTCGTTTGGGCTTCTTCAGATTTGCCCTCAGATTCCAGATTTCGTGTGGCTAATGGAACATAAAACTTGCTCTTGCTCTTTTTTGTGTTGATATTCGTGCGATTTGAATATGTGTAGTCTTCGACACTTTTCTAAGCGATTTCCATTCACTGGTTAAATTTTGTATTAAAACATTAGAAATATTTGTCCCGATTGATTTCTAAATATTTATATATAAATAATTTACAAAAATAGATTCACTCGATGCAATGCCTTTCTTTGCTGGAGAAAAAATTCAATAAAAAAGTAAACAAACTCCATCAGTTGTCAAACTCAAACGCACTTGTATTGGTAAATCTGAGAAAATATCTAGATTCGCAAAAGTGCTCTGAAATCTGAAAAAGATTGCTTTTTCCTGTACCAAACGAACATAAAAATTGCTCTGAGAGCAAAAAAAGTGCTCTGAGAGCGCCCAATCGATTACCACATTAGTGAATTTTTTCTCTAGCAAAGAAAGGCATTGCATCGGGCGAATCAATTTTTGTAAATTATTTATCTATAAATATTTAGAAATCAATCGGGACAGATATATTTCTAATGTTTTAATACAAAATTTAACCAGTGAATGGAAATTGCTTAGAAAAGTGTCGAAGACTACACATATTCAAATCACACAAATATCAACACAAAAAAGAGCAAGTGACGTTTTTATGTTCGATTAGGCACACGAAATCTGAAATCTGAGGGCAAATCTGAAGAAGCCCAAACGAATACCACATAAGTAAATCCAAAGATGTAATGGTACTGTTACATTCAGGCTGGGATTCGTAAAGATAAAACACTATTCCGTTAAACTTTTCTAATAAAATTCACTTTTATTACACTTTTATCGACTATTCTTATATTACTTTTTAAGTAGGTACCAGAACAATATTACTTAAACAATTCTTCAACGATTCAAACCAATCACTTAATTTACTCTATTACTTTTCACTTATTTATCTTCACAAACTATTACTATCTCGAACTTTAACAAATCACTGTTATAAATCAACTGTCTCGCCCTCTTCTAAAAGCTGTCCTTTTATACCTGCTCCGCCATCTGACGAGAACTTTCTAGCTAATTCTAATTGGTTCTAGAATAAGCTTCAGTGGTGACAGATTCCAGTCTCCAATTGGAAGTGACACTGGAGTGGAACAGAGATTAATGAATAAAAGAGATGGTTATCTTTCGTACGTCTATCCCCCCAAAACCCATTTGTTTACATTGTTGTTTTTGTAATTTCAACCCCCGTCTGTGAATACGTGTGACCAACAAAAAAGCATGTTGCTAATGGCCGACCGCGAATCATCTTGCTTTTTTGTGTATCGCGGTGTTTAATTGTTTTGTGTTTCATTTTGAATTTGTTTGGTTTTTGTGAAGGTGTCGATTAAACTGAAAAAAATAGTGAAATACACATTAGAGAATACCGAATTCTTGCATTAAAGTCCAATTCATGAACTCACATATACTATAATAGAAATAAGCAGGTGTGTGTGACTTCATGAATTTTTATGGAAAACAGCTTGTAGGCAGCCGCCCTTCCACTGGAAAGATATATATCTCTGTATTCCATTATCTTTGGAGTGGAACTTGTTTTGTGACTAAGGCCTGGTTTCACCTTACACCATTTAGGTTACACGATACTGTGACTAAGGGCTTGTTTCGCCATACACCATTTAGGTTACACGATACCTTCCACGCCACAGTACGATCTAGACTATTTTCTGGAAATCTGAGAAAAATAAGGGATTTGTATAGTTTAAATGCGAATCTGAAATTGAATCATGTTCAGATTCTATTTCCACTTTCTCCTTGGAGCTTCTACTGAAGTCATTTGTAAGGATACCCAACCTTTTGGCCATGTTTCCGTTAATGCAGTGTCCGCTGTCCAGTTACTATCCTGACGAGCACTCGCTTTTGGTTTCTACCGAGAGATGTTAGGATCTTTGACCTTTTTGTGTCAGTTGGGGGCCACAAGCTGTGATTTACAATGCATCCGTATGAGTGTTGTTCCATCGTTCATTTGCCCAGTCGGTATGACTGGCTGATACTTAGTTCTTCTGTGAATATTCGCGCTCCCGTTCGATTCCCTGCCTTCGCTGATGGTATACCTTTAATGACAGTACCCAGGGAGAGACAGTCCTGCTTATCCGTCATACAATGTTTAAATTTCTTGGCGAAGTCATACCTTTGCTGTCTTGTAGTACTCTGTGAGCGACATAAGCCCGCTCTGATTAAGATAGCAAGTATGCGCAAGGGACCGAACGATGCGGGTTTGCAAATTTCTTTCTCTCTTAGTCTGAGAGAACCTTTGGCTGCCACATTCATAGAATAGAGCTCGATGGGGGGTGGGTTGTGGGTTTAGCAGCGGTTCTAGGCCGATGCTTCCAAAATTAAACTAAAACTGAAAGCTTCTCAACTTCTTCTTATAGGTGTTTTCCATTCGTTTCAAAATACAAATCCTTCAAATCAAATGGTTCCAAAAAACTAAACTTAGGTTTCTATATGAAACTGTTGCGCCCAGCCTTCATTCCTTTACTGGATACAGCTTCTCTCAAGTGTGCTTTGAGACGACTTTTCAACGCCCATCCTCATTTTCTATCGCCATTCTACATATATGCTGACTAGATTGCCACCCCTGGCTAGAGGAGTCTTATTTGCGGATGCAAAAAGCCTGCACACGGCTCAAGCCGATTACGAACCATTGCCATGTCAAAATTAACTTCTTCTTCGGCAAATTCCCCACACAGACAGACCGACACGGTTGGTGGTGGTTATAATTTGATGGGCCATTCGAGATGGCCATGAATACAAGGCATACACGTGCACGTAGACATCCCATATTGTTGCCCCTTTTTAAATTGCGTCATCACCCTTGTTGTCGAAATGAAAAATCAGTTAACGTTGTTTACACCGTAGAACACACAAATTACATGCATATTACACTTAGAGACGACGACCCTGCGAGGGTGAAGCAGCAACCCACTACATAGAAGGCAATCCGGCAATCCAATATCTAACCAACCATACCCACGGGACAAGGGATGATGTCTGCGAGAAGAAAAAACGAAAGAGGGTTGCACCCACTATTGGTACGATGACGATCACTATACTCAACTGCCTCATCCAAGGCAAGTAAATATGTACACACACAAGTCTGTGGAGGAGCAGGAGAACTAGGACTACTATACCCAGGATGGGAGGGTGATAATTTGTTTTCATTAAATTTGTATTTTCGTTGCCAGGGTATTAAGGCGTTGGCAGGTTATGACTTTATTAATTTCTTCTTTAACGCTGTTCTTTTCCTTCTTCCACACTGGCTGGAAGAGAAACTTCCGAAGGTAGGTATGTTCCGACTCAGATTTATGAACCTTTTTTCTAATTAAGATTCTTGTTGTTTTTCTTGTTGTTGCTGATGGTTGGGTTGTGGATTGTGGTAATACGTATAATAGAATATTTGATGATGCCCGGCGGGAGGGGAGATGGAATGATGAGAGATTTCCTGATTTCCATTCGCTGAGGATAATAATGAGATGAGATAAGCTTGTTAGTGTTTGGATGATTGTTTCTTTATTTTATTCAGAAGAACTTGTGAGATGGATGAGGATGAGGAGGGTTGTTAGAAAAAAAATTGTTATCGAGAGCCTAACAAGTTTCCGCCGAGTTTTTTGTCTATCGGTTGACGGGATATAGGGTTGGAACTACACCCATATGAAAGGGTTGCAACTACGCGGTATGGAATTTGGTTTCTCTGGTAGCATCACCTTGGACAAACATCCAAAAAAATAACCGCCCTCAGTTGGCTCAAGTTAAGTCAAGTTAATTCTACATTAGGCTTGTTTTTTAAGCTACGATCTCAGCAAAGCAAAGTGAAGTAGGACTTTCACAATTACAACAACTGCGCTCTACTTGACACTTCAAGGACTCACGGTATTTGTTCAAATTGCGTGCTGAAAATCCTACTTTACTTTGCTTTGCTGATATCGAAGTTCAAACAAACATGCCTATCTTTGGACTAAAAATACTGCAAGCCTGTGCATAAAATTGTACTGAGGTTGGGGCTCACATAATATAGTACCTAGTTTAGGGGTTGGTGCTAAAGGTCTTTCTCACTAACTTTGAACTTTCAGTGTGAACGCACCTTTAAACCGATAACCGAACTGTCTGCTTACAAACAATTAAAATTTGCTACCGAAATCCCGAGTCTGTGCGGTGCACTCTGGGGCAAGACACCCCTAAAACTGACATCACTTCATGTGAACGATGAGTCATGCTAAAATTAATTTTATTGCGTAAAGATAAGTTGATTGTGTATATTTTAACCAAATTTTAATATTTTAGGTCATATTTTATTGATTAATTAACACTTAACTTACATAAATTTCAAATGTAACTTGTGGTCACATACCTCGTGTTTCAATTTTTATTTTATTTTCATTGAGGATAAACAAAACATTATTATTGACTGTAAATTTCATATCTGCCTATATAAAGTTAAAAAAAATATTTCATATAAGTGTTAAGACTGAAATTCAGATGTATCCGATGAGCTTTCATCATCACTTTTTGCATTGGAACTCTCATTGCAACCCGGTGTCTCCACGTGCAATTCTTTATTTCATGAAATATATCATACTATGGAAATTGCACGAAAAAACAATTTCATGCAACATATTGTCCAGCTCATTGCATCCAATGAGCTGCAATTTCGTCAAAAAACATGTCATAAAATTCGTAAAAAAAACAAACAAAAAACCTCAAAAACACATCGCAGAACGCATCAAACCCACCGAAAAACTCGTCAAAAACTCAAAGAAAAAGAAACTTCGAGGAACTCGTCAGACAACGAGACGAGAAACTCACTGAAAAAGGAGTCAGGAAACGAGACAAAAACGCATTGAAAAACGCAACGAAAATCATGTCAAGAAACGCATCGAAAAACGGATCAAAAACCTGTCGAAAAATTCGTAAAAATAATGCAGCAAAAATAGGTCAAAAACTCGTGGAAAAACGCTTCGAGAAACTCGACAGAAAACGAGACGAAAAACCCACCGAAAAACTCGTCAGAAAATGAGACGAAAAAGCCGCCGAAGTCCAAAAAAAAACCAACAAAAAACGTCAAAAACACATCTAAAAACCTACCAAAAAACTCGTAAAAAAATGCATCGAAAAAAGGGGCCACGAAAACACCATGAAATTATCAATCTAGTGAACATTTTTGTAGTCGAATTCATAAAAAAATGAGCTTCATCATCTTTTCAACAACTTTAGTTAAGTTTAATTTATTTCATCAAACAAAATTACAATATGTACAATGTACATACATCTAAATCCGTACTTGTAAGGACAATTATTATCAAACTCAAATGAGACTGGCGCAAGGAAATCTAAAAAAAAGAATGGAAGGTAGTCAACAGCATTGTCAATCGCAACGTTAATAATCAAAAGAAATCCATAGAAATTCAAAATGGTAATGTTAGTATTTCTGATCCTATTGAAGTAGCGAACACGTTCAATGATCACTTCGCTTCAGTTGGATATGTATCTTTTCCAAGTGAGCTTATCAGTACATGTAGTTGTTGTCATGAGTCTAGATGGGATGTTGTAGACTCGGCTTTAAACCGTAACTTGAAGTATTAAAAAGTATAAATTCTTTGGATAATTCCAGCTCATGTGGTACCGATGGCATTTCTAACCTTGTTTTGAAAAAATTTGCTTTTTATATAGTTGATGTATTGGCTCATCTTTTTAATCGGAGTGTTCTCTCTGGAAGTTTTCCCGAAGAGCTCAAATGTTCGATTGTGTTACCTCTGTATAAAAAAGGAAAAAAATAATTATCGTCCAATTTCGCTGTTACCCGCTGTTTCAAACATTTTTGAAAAGGCAGTCAAAGACAGAGTTTTGAGATACCTCAATAAAATTCAGTTTTTCAGCTCGATGCAGTTTCGGTTTAGGGTTGGGTTATCCACTGAAGAAATGCAGTTCTTTGTTAAAATGAAATTGTGTATACATATTTTATGTCTGAGAATATTGAAAAAAAAAAAAAAAAAAACTTTAGGAAGATGATCCATTTTCTTTCTAAAGTTCATCCAACTCAAACGATGCGTCCAATAACTGTCTTCGTGTACATCTGGCCTTTAAAGTTTTTTTCTGCTCACAAAAATATTTATACCGATCATTCCCTTCAATATTCAGTCGAACTTTTTTGCATTGGGACTTGGAAGCGAGTACACCCTTTCAGTAGGCCTGATTCATATAGATCCCCATTTTTTTTTTACGCAAAAAACTCTGGAAGTGCAATTTTGTCCATCTCTTTAAGTGAAACTTATATTTTCTAAACTAACCTAAACCTCTGTAAGCAAGACACACTTGCAACAAAAATCATATTCTTTCGCAAGAGCTGTTTGCTTCATTTGAAGACCTCTTCAATTGCAACAGATATTTGCTGTATCTGATGGTTTAATAAGAAACTGGGTACCTATAACTGGAATAGCTCTAGCTCTAAGTGAACCTAAAATGAATGACTCATTAGATTTGAATTCACCAGGTTTCCCGTTTTTTACCAACATGCGAGAACCCTTAAAACAGAACTCGCCTAAGTATTGAGGCCATTTCTCTAGACTTCAGTGCGCACTTAGTGGTGGACATCAACCCTACGTCAGAGTTTTAAATAATGTCCTACAAAAACCGAACTGAAAACTCCGTCACACGATACCTTCATCTTTACCCATTTGTATTGTTTAAATTCGTATATCCCACGACCTTCACTATTTCTGACCTCAAATCACTCCGTTCTCTTAATTCCCACGACACAAAGCATGCCTTGCAAAGCCCCTCTCTCTATCACTCGCATTCGATCTCTCAAATCTAAATTGATGGTAATAACTGCGCCCACAACAAAAGGCTTGTATTTACATATTTAAAACGGAGTTACATCGGAGCCATTAGAGCAGGCTTCCCGTTCACGTGTGCGGGAAGGTGTAAAATAACAAACAATATACTCGATTCTGACTGCTGACATAATTGCTAACTGCACACACGCACTCTATGCAAATGAGTACTAATTTCGAGCCCAAAGTCATTTGGATGCGTTCGTCCTGATTCCTGATTCCTGAATGACCATATCATCCCCCATTAACAGGCAGACACAGTGCACAGCACACCGAACAGCAAACACCATGCAACAAGGAAAATTCAATTTAAAAACAGCTGGCACGTGTCCACACACAAGCCACCAAATGCAATTGTGTTGTTGTTCACTTTTCGGTCGGAAAGGTTCAGCGCAGCGATCGAGTGCGGGTGGTGTTGGTGTTTCTGATTCCTCGCCTCGCCTCGTCGTCCTTTCTTGTTCTTTTTGTTTCGCCTTTGTTATGCGAACGCACCAAACTATTGTTCGGAGGGCAGGAGCACTTAATTCGTATAAAAGGGCGTGTGATTGACTTAATTGACTTGGAAGTTACATCAATGAAAGGATACACGACCAGACCCATCAAATGCGATACATATTTCCAGAGACGGGGGGAGGAAGAGCATTGTGGATATAGCGATAGCGTGCGGGTTTGGGTGCAGTTTGGTGTTTCTTTAGAATTTTAATGGGCGCGGAGGGAGACAGAGAAGCGGCGGCAGCAGCCTTAAGTGGCTTATGTTGATAGCTTTATTAGATTTTGATAAAAGTGCCGGAACAGGAAGTCAGTTGTCACGATATAGAAGAAAGTGGCTTTGTGCATACAGCATACTAGGTATATGACATCAAAAGTTTAATGTCGATTTTATATTGCATTTCTCAGTGTCCTGACAATGTTCTTACCTATTGCCGAGAGAAGCTTAAAACGGAGGGATTGGGTTCTAACCCCAAAAAATCAAAAAGTCGAGTCCAAGAGATTATGCACTCCACACGGCAGTATAATTTACTCGCGCTGGTAAAAAGTTGTCCTATACTGATGATGCGTGATAAAATATGTGTTGAAAAATTACACAAAAAAAAAGCCCGAAAACGTGTCCAAAATCGCACCAAAGAGAAGCTAAAAATTGCGTGCAGTAATGCTTCTGAATAGCACGGACGCTATCAAAGGCGGATGAAGATCTCCTTGGGCGTTTCGAACGCAAAATTCTTCTAGTGATTTTTGGTCCCGTTTGCGTTGACGGGCTCTGGAGGAGGAGATTTAACAACGAACTCTTCGAGCTGTACAGCGACATCGATCTAGTCAGAAAAGTACGCATCAGTCGTCTAAGATGGCTGGGACATGTAGAGCGGATGGACAGCAGCGCTCCGGCCCGAAGAGTCTTCGATTCCAACCCGGAGGGACAACGCAGTAGAGGAAGACCTTGCCTTAGGTGGCGTGCGCAAGAGGAAGGGGAACTCAACCAACTTGGAGTGCGCAACTGGAGGCATCATATAATTAATAAACGCGACAAAACCTCTATGGATCGAGTCCACAAACGGGTCAATTCAATATTTAAAAAACGGGTAAAATCGAGTCGAAAGCGAGTAACAAGCAATTATTAAAATCAATCTGGACATATGGTCTCCAGTTATGGGGGTGCACAAGTAAATCCAGTCTTCAAAGCATACAATGCTTTCAAAACAAAGTATTACGGAAAATGGTTAATGCGATACGTAATGCTGATCTACATAGGGATCTTAAAATTGAAATGGTAGGGGACGGAGTCCGGAAGGTCGCAAGAAGACATGAAGCTAGACTTCGCAACCATGTTAGTTTAGAAGGAGTCCAACTACTTAGTAATCACAACTTAGTTAGACGATAACGTAGCGTAAAAGAAACGAAATATATATGTGACAACACAATCACACGAACAAAGTGCTATATAATGAACGCGTTAAATAAATAGTTCAAAAACGAGTAAGAAAATACTCGAAAACTAGTTCAAACATGGGTAGAAAAAATCGGAACAAATGCATCAAAAAACATGTCAAAGAGTGAAGAAAGACATCCAGAAAAGTCGACCAAAAACAAATTCGAAAATTCGTCAAAAATTTGTGAAAAAAAAACATTTCCAAAAGTCAAGTTATAGGTCCATAAAATCCGTCCAAAATAGCATTTAAAAGTGTGTCAGAAACACCCCCGAAAAGGCGAAAAACAACTTTTCAATAATGACTCTAAAAAGTAAAAATAGTCCAAAAAGTTAAAAACTAGTTCAAACATGTGTCGAAAAAATCGGAACAAATGCGTTACAAAAAACATGTGAAAGGATGAAGAAACAAATGCAGAAAAGTCGCCCAAAAAAAGCTTATCTACAAAAACTTGTCCAAAAACATGTTGAAAAATACATCAGTGAGTCAAGAAACTAGTCCGAAAATGGTTAAAGCAATTCAAATGTCCCGAAAAACGCGGCTAAAAATAAGCCAAACAAGGAGTCCCGAAAACGGGTCGAAAAATGTGGTTAGGAACTAGCCCAAAAACGCGTCGGAAAATGTTTTTAGAAATATGTACCTATGTCAAAAAGGCGTCCAAAAATTTGTCCGAAAAATATTCCGGATTCCGAAAACGGGTCAAACATCGAGTCAGAAAATTAGTCCATACCGCATTCAAAAACGAGTCGAAAAATTCCTTAGAAAATGATTCAAAAATACCTCCACAAACGAGTAAATAAACTCATCCAAAGACGCATTTCTAAACTGCGTCAGGAAACAAGTCCAAAACGCGTAACTCCATGGCATCTGAGAGTTAGTTGTCGGATAGTTTTTACTCTTGGTTAGTTGAAAGATGGACACGTCTTGAAAATTGTTGGTCCGACTGCATGATAGAAGCGTAGTTTTCAGAGCTTTGTACAAAATCGCCAACCCAGATATTCGAACCAACAGTCTGCCAATTTAAATATTGTATAGATGCTATCATCTTGCATCGGATTTCAGACAGAGTCAAATACATTTGCAGATAGCCCATTTGGCAGAGCTTTGGGATTCCTTCTTCGTGCGATCTCACACGTAAGTTCCGACATAACCTGGAAGATGTAGCCAACTTTTCACTAAATTGATTGCCATTGCTAAAAGAAGCTCCATCAAACCGATCATCAAGTACGCAGCTACACTACATTTCCGACAACAAAAAGTCCACTCCCTGTCAAATCAATGCAAATGGAAGCAAATCAGTTCCTTTTTTGTCAATTTGAATTCGAATAAATCACAAAGTGTAACAATTTGCAAACTGACTTGTGACGACAACAAAACAGCACTAAAAATCTGTAGTGCGGAAGATTGAATCACCCCCGACAGAGAGAACATCTCGAATACAAGGGAAACGATTTATCCTCAATCGCATTTCGTAATTCAATTGACAAGAATAAAAACCAATCACCCCCCTCTCAGCATAATAAAAAACCCGGTCCGCTACGACCATCACTTAACATAATGAAAATATACAGCTAAGAAAAAAAAAACAGAGTTTTCAACAGCGGAAGCAGGACACTCACATCGCACGCAAGATTTTAAAATCAACGATTTTAAATCGTCCACAATTCCATCCAATATCCAATTATTCGAGAGGACAAAACCCCCGAGATCCGGTCCTTGCAAAGGGGTTGTAATGACAACAACTCCATCTCGGGATAAATGGCAAACGGAAGCCGAGGAAATTAGTGCGCACTTGAAAAACCCCAGATTGGGTGTAGGTGTGGGTGTGGGTGCGGCACATAACGTGTATTTTAAAATTTTCGAAATTTTTTTGTTAAAATTGCTAATTTATTGGGCGGAAGGGTTGACGGGTTGTTGTGCACACGATGACATCGGTTAGGCAAACGACTGTGTCATTGCTCTCTCTCTCTCTTCCTCTCTTTCGCTTTGTGACAGTGTGCTTATTTGTGTATGGACACAAAAGAAGCTGAAGTTCTTGTAGACGTTTCCGGGACTTAATGGCCTGAATCCTTTGAGATGGATAGTACGGTACAGGGAATATATTTCTTTTCCATTTGCATGCTTCAGCCACGAAATGAAATTTGTGTATTCTGGTCGAGCGCACTAAATCAATTTTGTACACACGGAGTTTCGGCCCGTAATCGGTTTGGTATCTTGGTCGATGCAAATGGCATCAAGTTTAAAAAGAGAAATTACGAAATCTGTTTATAGCCGAAGGAAAGAAAGCTAGTTGAGTTGAAGTTGGAGGTCTTTAAAAATGAGACAGAGACACATTTTCCTTCTGGCAGTCATTTAGCAAAGAATCAGCATATTTTGGAGTTGATGTCAGTTCTTATGCGATACAACCAAGGGATATGTCTCGATTACTTAAAAACACGGCCTTAAGTGTTTTAAACTGAACACTTGTCAGTCCAAAAGAAGCTAGCTCTTTGTAATTTTGAAGCTGCAACTTTAAGCACAACAAGAGACGTTGGAAAACTTTTTAAAATTCGGAATGTTTTTAAAAGCAAAGCACACCAGTTAACTCTTTGGAAAAAGTTTCAAGAAGCAAACAGGAAAGCAGCAAAAAACGCTTCAAAATATGCACAACAAAAACTATCACAAAATTAGTGTGAAAGACGATCCAAAAATCCTTCGAAAATACACGCCAAAAAACGACCCCAGGAACATGAAAAATGGACACAAGAAAAAACAAAACAGAAAACACCTCACGAGTGGAATCACGCTCCCAAAAAAACACCTAAATCATCGAAAATGTCGCCAAAAATGCATTGCAAAATACCCATAATTCGACTGAGGATCTACCAAAAAACTAAAAAAAAAAGTTAAAAAAAAGGAAAAAGTGCCCGAAAATAAGCTCAAAAAATCCTCAAAAACCCCTTCTAAAAGTTCAAGAAAAGATATGAACAGCATACCAAAGCCGTCATACTCCGCCATACTCAAAAACTTCTTGGACAATCTCCCAAAAAAATTCTTAAAGAATATCCATAAAACTTGTCATTAATCAATATAAACCCAAGCAACAAAACGCATAAAAAAACTTCACAAAAGCGACTCAAACGGAACTAAAATAAAACTGAAAAATGACCAAAAGCAGGTCAAAGCAGCTTCAAAGAATTACCTAAATTTTTCTCTAAAATATACCTTCTAAAAGCGGACCAATAATCGGCCTAAAAATCGATTTGCAAAACTCTTTAAAACTGACTCTTTCTAACTGACACGCAAAATGGGCGAAACAAGAAATAGCCAACAACTCTTTGAAAATCTAACTTAAAAACGCATTTAAAAGCGATTTATTAACCGACTTAAAAAATACTCAAAAACCTCCAAATATGTACTTAAAAACTAACAAGAAAAATACTGTGAACTGCCATAAAAGACTTCAAAGAACGTTACAAAAAACAAATTATAAAACGATTGTAAAAATGACTAAAAAAACACCCAAAAAAGCGACTCGAAAAAAAACATTCGAAAAACACCTCGTAAAGCAACCCAAAAACCTTTTATTTAGTAAAAAAGCTCGCTACCTTCTATGCATGAAAATTACTCAAAAAAATGCTCTCAAGAACGCCCCAAAGATATAAGAGCTGCTCTTTCAGTATCGTTCAGGCTGAAATCTATGCCATAGACAAGTATATCCAAATTTACCACGACAGAAACAAAGTCAACTGTGATATAGCTATAATGTCAGACAGCCAGGCTGCTACGGGTATTATGGCACTCAATTCCTACATCATTCAATCCAAACTTGTATGGGAATGCTTATAATAATAATAATAATAATAGTTGGCGCAACAGGTCTGTAGGTACCCAGGGCCTAGCTTCTCGCAACCATTCGTTTTGTGTGAGTTTTTAATTTTTGGAACGAATGGAAGAGATCTACAATTTTATGCCGGTTCCAAACGGGCCGATTGAGAAGCTCTTTCATGACAGTTATACTCTCGGATGTTTGTCAGACGTTCGCGAGAGGTGGCGCAGTGAAAAAACCCTGAGTTGGAATTTGGGTTTTTGCGGGATTCGAACCTGGACCCCTCACTTAGTAGTCCAACACACTAACCACTAAGCCACTGCGACCACATGGGAATGCTTACGAAAACTTACTGAACTTGGTAGGAGAAACAAAACAACTCTCCGCCAGGCCACGTAGGAATAGAGGGGAATGATATGGCCGACTCCTTAGCAAGAAAGGGAGCAACAGAGACTTTCATAGGTCCATTCTGCGGAATAGGGGTTCACACACTCAACGAAGAATTTAGGAAATTAGAGAAAGAAAACAGGGTAAGAAACTGGCCTAAAACTCAGGGCATGAGGCAGGCCAAGAAAATTCTGGTCCAATACGACCGGAAAAGATTCCAAGCTTGCATCGGCATAAACAAACATAGCTTCCGTATCATAACGGGCTTCCTAACGGGGCATTGTGGACTCAAAGAACACCTCAGGAAAATGGGTATATCTGAAGAAGGTCTCTGCAGATTTTGCGATGAGTCCAAAGAAATCCCACAACCCTTGCTGAGATCATGTGGGTCACGGACCTACAAAAGATTGAGATACTTGGGCAAGTACCAACTATCTGATGAGGAAATACTGTCACTTGAGCCAGCTAGATAGATTCTTAAAGGAAACTGTACTGGAGAGATTTCTATAGGACGGATTTCTTCCGCCAAGGAGAAGGAAGATTACAAGAACCTCTAAAACTATTCTAAAAGGAATTATAGTATGAGGGGAACTCTTTTGAGCGAATAAACCACTCTCCAAGCAGAGGTACCATAGATCAAAAGATCGCAGTACAATAACCCCTTCACATAATAATAATAATAATAATAATAACAGCCCCGAACCATCGTAGCCTTCGAATGACAGCCCATCATCATCATCTACGAAATAAACTTACGACTTCGTACAGTTGTACAAAATAATTACATCTTCTGGTATTTTATGCTGTAGCTGGATTGAGTTTTTGGCATCGGATGAGTGAGAAGACCTGCTACAAGTTACTGCCAAACGTATTTTCTGCGATGTCCTCACAGTTCCCTTAGCCCCGAACCATCAAGTGATGCAACCTGGCTTGGCGATTCCGCTGGTACTGTAACAAAAACGATGATCATTCAAAGTGAATGTCAAGAGCCTTTCATTCATCGAAGCCTCGGTATCGGTCAGTAATACACTAAGCTGCCTATAGGTTATGACCTTTTTGAGGACATTCTTATGCATCTTCCGAACCCCCCAAGGACACTTTCTCGACTTTGAAGTTCTACTTTATTATTTCCTTTACTAGAAAAAAGGGTGGCTCTTTCTGGTAAAATATTTATTCCAACTCTCACTTGCAAACATTAACATTTTTGCTTTGTCGAATGCAGTCTAATGTCTCGATATGACATGTATTGAATCCATAAAAGAAGTGCTCATTTACATGTTCGTTGTTGGCTCTATGTGAACAGCTTTGATCGAATTAAAGGTGAAGACCATCTACGCATCGCACGTCCATCGCCAGCTTCGAACAATAATGGTCCATCGAAATCGACACTGTCGAAAAGCATGGTCAACTTTCAATGAAGCAGTAGTGGCGTAAATAGCTGCGTAGCTAGCTGCCTAAACAAACTTTTGCCCATAAGACCTAGCTTGACTTGCTTCTTTACAACCTGTTGATCCTTTGTGATCTACTGGGAGGAAATATAGAAAGCATTACTTTCCCTTGCTGGAGTGGAGAGGGCTAATAAAAAACAGGAATTCATGACCTAAAAAATAACGATTTCCACTTCTACATGACTCCTCGTTTATGTCAAATTCGACAGCTTGCGCAAGGGATGTATGGGATTTTATATTTTATATTGTGACGTAGATATTTCTTATTTTGTGACAGAGTGAACATGAAAAACACTTGTGGCGTAATCTTCAACCAATTTAACGTCATGCAAACGTTTTCTCTTTTGACCATGTTTCTTTTTACGTACAAGCGAAGGGAAAGGGAAAATGTAATCCAAACTCTGAGGTGTTTTATTTCATTCATTCAATCTCATGTGGTTTCGGAAACTAGAAAAAAATGGGATGCAGCCGTATTTGTTTTTAGTGGATGTAAACTGCGTTTTTAAATCCACACGAACACATTATATGACGGCGACGAGTGGTAAAAATAACAAGAGGTGAATGGTTCATAGAAACTGTAGCTTAGAAGTCGCTCGCTGCACCCTATGGTTCCATTTTAAATGGCCCCACCTTGTATAGGAAATGGCTGAGGTCCTGGGGAACTATTTTCATTTACGTTGTAAAGTGGAAATTTTTTTTTAGTCAAAGTAGCCCTTTGCTCAAATGGGGGTCTCAGGCAGCCTCAACATAATTATCCTACTCGTCAAAAAATCAGACATAATTGTCGCGAATCTTGTGCGGGTCCAATCGAACACTTAAAACCCAAGCAGTCAAACTCATCGGCATCGCACCTTTTACTGTCAAGCTTGATTAGGCTGTAAACGAATGCCCCTCACTTGAAAAAAATGCTAACCAACCCCCAAGCCCCAACAAACAAATTATTCTTCCCCTGCCCTCTACCAGAGACAATATTGTTTTGTATTCCTTCTCTCCTCTTAGCACATCCCACACTTGGCTTGGGTTGGGGTGATAACACAGAGACTATTTACACGTATATGCACGAGGGTGTTTATGTGCTTCACTCTACGCCAAATCCTCCCTTCGGTGTTTGCCTGCCTTGTTAGCAGCGATTTAATAGAGTTCGTCGTCAGTATGTTCCTGCCGGGCCAATTCAGATCTCATTAGAAGATTGAAATGTTATGCGGATATAAATGTATTTTACCACCAACCGAGCAGCTGGAGGCGAATGGGGCGGCAACAACAGCATACGTTCGCTTTCACACGCCGCGTCGGCCGACCGTGTTGGTGCGGTGCGGTGGTGGTTCGTTCGTTTGGCAATCAAATTCGACAACCACCAATATTATTAACTACTTAGCCTGAATTTTATTCATCACCAAGCATGTAGAGTCAATTGTCGTTGTGTCGAGCGCCATCAATCAAGTTCAGTTTAATTTTAAAAACATCGCGCGTATCCTTTCAGCCCCGACTGCGATTAATGCTGCACAGCGTATTGCTATTGCTATACGAGTCTATGTGTACCTTCATCGCGTCGTTGTGTTTTTAATATGTGGACTTTTATTCATGAGGGGATTAGTCAGGCTGGCGAATGTCCTACGAGAGGACACAAACGAAAGGAGATTTGCTTTTTAATTTTGTGCGGTTTGGTGTCTAGATTAAGTAATTTTAACTCTCGTTTAACAACTGTGTATGGTTTTTATTGGGCTTAGTTGTATTGGGGAGGGCTGAGGTAGGGTTATTCAAAAGGAGAGGTTAGATTTTGGTTTTCCGATTGTTTTATAGGACACGATATATATATATCTACGGGATAAACTAATGAAAGCCAGGCTATCAATCTTAATTAGGATCAACGGGGAAAAAGTGTATAATTTGCAACTTTCAGAATTAGGGCTGATTTTTACGGGGATAATTCTTCAAATATAAAATAGTGGCTGTAGAGGCTCGTTAGAACAGGTGGTGTTTTGTTGGTGATACCCTATTGCAAAGGCGGTAGACTTATCATTTCGTCTCACGGCTTGGGATTCAATGACCAATTTTGAACTGGAAGCCTTTGTTTGCTTTGAAAAATGTATGTACACGTAATTGGAAGTGTCGGCTGAAGGCGAAACCTCCGTTGCGCCTTAAGGTTAGAATGACAGAATTGCGAGAGCCA
Source organism: Cheilosia vernalis (assembly GCA_949126925.1). NCBI lineage: Eukaryota > Metazoa > Arthropoda > Insecta > Diptera > Syrphidae > Cheilosia > Cheilosia vernalis. The sequence continues at coordinate 5,704,044 of OX421360.1, read as the reverse complement.
CTTTGCCAAGTTACTCTTTATCGCCGCAATAACAAATTTGGACAAAAACATAGCCAAATGGCTTGAGAAAAATATGGAACCGGCAACTAAGCGACAGCAGGAAAATTCTGGTTTCCAGACTTGTGTTTGTTTAGTTCTTTAAAATATCTTAAGACGTACCTAGATCTTGAGGAATCGCTAAAAAATTACCGAAAGTCCGCCTTAACCTTAGAACTTGACACACAAATTAAGACTCGAGGTAGCTTTGAAAGTACAGTCTAATGCCTGTTCGAAGAAAGAATAAATCCCTTCCTTACAAGGAACTTTCTTATGCCAAACAGTTTAATAGAGAGAGACCGTCAACATCAGCATTACAGTGATTGTCTTCAGATTGTCTTCAGAACCCAATACAAACAATCTATCACCAAAGTAGCTTAGAAACCGTATTTATAGACAGTTTACTTCCAATCCTTCGGAACGCTAAGTGAATATGCAAGACGCACATAGGGAACTATCCAAAAGAGCACTCCAATCCATCACTTCCGCGGCAGGCGAATGGACTGTAGACTGAGTCATCTGCAGAACCTTTAGAGCTTTTACTGAATTCAGTCTCAGTTTGGGTTTCGAAGATTATTTTATAAGGATTTTCTTTTAAGCTTCTTGTGCACTTTATGGAACTCTAATTAGAAGTCTTCGGAACTCCGAAAAAAATATTTGATTTTTTTTTTAAATTGGCTAAGTGTTAAGTATTTTTTGTTGCCTTCTCGCAGTGTGACCAATTTAATTTTTGAAATCATGCTAAATTCAGCAGTATAGCATTTTTTTATTTTTATAAAAAGTGCTAAAAATCATGCTAAATATTTATTTCAAATCAAAACCTGCTAAAAACCAACAAAATTAACAAAAAAGCTGTTTTTCAGAAAAAAAAAAAGAAGACATATTTCAAAAAAATCACTTCGTGACACGGATTACATAGAAAACAATTTTAATACTATTAAGTTCAGACTTTGTATGTTAATTAAAAATAATTGTTATTATTATTAATTTAAAAAAAATCATATTGCTGGGCTTCGGTTAAAGCCTCCTCAAAAACATCGGCCATATCATTTTCTTGTCCTGATGCATAGTAGCACACTTATGGCGTTTTCGATTGAAGGAAAGAATTGCCCTTTCTATGAAAAGAGCAAATATGTGCTCTTTCTATGTTTCCTATGTTTCATTGAAATGAAAAGTTCCAGGTCAATTCTTAACACGACAGAAGTGTTCGGGATACTTGTAACGTACGTTCACGTTACGGAACGCAAGCGACTCCTTCTGCCATGTCAGCAAACACGCAGGCAAGTATTAACCTATACCTACGCGCAACTGAGTTGACCAACAACCAAACAAGAACAAAAAGGAAAGTCGAAATTCCTACGCTCCGCTACGCGAACCATACCCCATCCATCACTTAAACTACCCATATACCGCAAGGTCACAGGACCCCTACGGCAGTCCGGGCAGCATGACGGATGGGGTTGTCCAAGCCTCCTGCAACCAGGCATGACCGCTTCCTCCCGCGCTAGCCCTCGGTGGGTGGGGATCTTGTTGCAGGCCCTGGACTGGGGTTACCTCTAGTTTTACATGCCTGTTAATTCAAAAAGATAGATCGTAGAAGATGTTGGACACGACCGGATTAAACCACTATCCCTAACAATAAAGATTGCGAGGCCCGAGTAGTGCGATCCGTTGAAATATTTACATCCACAGTGAAAAAGAAGAAAGTGGGGGAAGAAATAGGTGGAAGTAATCTTCCCCTGAGCTGACCCACCCCTACTTAGCACCAAGGCCAAGCTACCATGGTCGTCGTCACGCTCCTATTGAACGACGACCCCTAGAGTCCGAATATCCTACTAACTACTAAACTACAACCATGAACCGAACTGCGTAAAACCACCTCGGATCGTGTTCGCCCCCATGGCCGACATTCCCTTCAATACTTCCTTATCCGCACATCTGGCGGCTGCTTCCGAAACCTAAACTAAATTCCAAAGCCAATGAACACACATGATTGTTCTTCTTCGTGAAGTTCACAAGCTTATTTTTATTCAAAACCGAAAGATCTTAAAACTAGTACTTAATTAAGGGGGTGGACGTTACAACACAAGTCAGTACAAGTGCGGACATACAAATCTTACTGTTGCCGCTCGATTACGTTATCATTTACAGCCAGAACAAAATTAACGAAAAACAATAACCCTTCGATGTTAGACGTAGAGACCAGAGCATGTACCCGTGGCCTATCTACTCGCGTAATGCAGCGTTGTGGGGACGTGACTCGTTATTGCGTCCGCGTGTATAATAAAAGAAAATCAAGTTGATGCTTCCACGACGAAGATTATACGCTCACTTTCTCATTGGTGAGATTCCTCACAGAGTGTCACAAATGCTAACGACTAAATCACTGGCGCACCGATCCGAACCTAACCATACGTTATTTTAGCTTTACTTTACAATGTACAAACGACGACAAGACTAAACTGGGTCAATCGACACGACCACTCTCTAATGCTATAGCCTATCACAACTGGGCCAATACTACTTTTAATACACTTTGTTTCTTCCAAATGAGATTAATTAATTCCAAACTTACCCCGTTCTTTATTCAGGGGATAGCTACCTGAACGCGATCCGTGGTGAGGGACTGCAGTGCACCGCCTTTCCTTCCAGGATGTTATGCATAAGCTCTTTGATATGCTTTAATTCGCGGATCTATACCTTAGTGGAAGATAAAATCATTTGGAGAAGTATAAATGTTTACAACAAGAAATTTTATTGGACCCAAACTACTTAACTTAAAGTATATCGGTAGGCGCAGTGTTGACGAAGAGGTGAATTTCGATGAGGTGACTATCGATGAGGTTGGTGTCTCGTCTCAAGCGAAGTCCGAAGGTTGGTGTATTCGATGGGGTGATGGTCTGTGGTGATGCTCGCTCCACCTACTGGAGGATGGATGCACGACTGCGTCTTAACTCTGAGGTGTGGTGCTTCGCTAGTGCAACGACTGTGCTATGTGCTGCGCAATTTATATTATTTCGTGGGACGTTGGGGAATTTTTCCCTTTCAATGTTCTAAACGTTTTAACTATTTCTTTTCTTTTATGTTTCACGATTTCAGCGCACTTAACTGGGTGTCGATGAGGTTAATTTTATGTTTTGGCGCGTCAGGAATTTTATTTCTTTGCGCGGGGTTGGATTTACGTAGAATTATTTTCGGTCGAGTGGAATGGCGTAAAGCACACTACCGACTCTCGATTTTGTTTCTTTCCCTTTTTGTGGGGGTGGTTTTATGTATCCACGAGGTATGGTTCAACACACGCGGTCGAGAAGTTTTTCCTCGCGATATATATATATATCGTGGGTTTTTTTTTTCTTTTATTCGCTTTTCTTAAAACAATGCGCGAAACGATTTGCGGGTATTTGATCGGCTTCACCGAACTCAAAATTCCCTCGCCGGCGAATCACAATCGCGATATTTAACTTTTAATTTGCGTTTTTGTTATTTTCGGTCGACACAATGGCCGCCTACTTATGATGCGCGAACAATGAAAACGTGGCAAAATGCCGAAATTAAAATGCGACCATGCGCTAGTGCCCTACCAACCAACCGAACCTGACTCTCGATACTGACTGACTAAAAATCCCAGCGAACCAACGCTGTACGTGGTTTACATCTAAGAGTTTTTCGTGTGGGGTGGTGTTGTCGTCTCGCTCGCACTTATGCGCTCGACTATGGCGTAAATTTTCAAAACGATATTGTGACGAATGGTATGTTCAGAAAAATCTGAAAACGATGTTAAAGCACAGGGGCGATTTTTCTACGTGTTATATGTAGATAAAGATAGAGGTTTGAATTAGATTCAACCGAGCATAGGGTGTTAAAGAAAAAACCATAAACTAGGCGAAAAGTGGACGAAAAAATATGGCTGCCACTGGTAGTGCGGGTGCGTTTACACGTAAGCGTTTGCGAAAGTTGCAGCGCTTCTCAAACGAGGTGTTCCTATAATTTTCTTCTGCACATGAGTGCAGCGTTTCCTACACAACTTGACATTTTCAGAGACTTGCGACTGCAAAAGGTCAAGAAAATGAAACCTGCTAAATCCTACCAAACGACCCACGCCCGAGACACAAGAATCTCATGTTCTACCGACTCTGAGCGGTCATCTGTTTCCTTACTACTTCACTATCCTACTGGGAATTCGTAACGTCTCACCTACCTTCCTGTAACTATCATTCAAAAATATCCTACGGCTATGTCTTACCGACGAAGATCTTTGCTGTGGGTTACACCTAGACTAAGTCCAGTTGCATCGACTAACTCGTACAGGTTATTTCCGATAACCTTGCGGACCTTTGCTCGAATGAACTTCGGACAAAGCTTCGCGTTCCGGGATTTCGAGGCATTGCTGAGCCAAAACTGACTTGAAAATAATAATAAAAAAAAATACCAAAAAAATAAAGATGGTGAATTCTATGCGAATTAAGGGACTTATATCCTAATGTAAAAACTAACTATACTATCGCTATACTGTTGAGTCGTATCGGGTAATATATGACTAAACTCAATACTAAAACTAAAGTGAATGTGTGGAAGGCTGGCTTAGCAATCGCTAGCACTGAACTTCCGACTAAATCTTACTCAAATCTAAACGCTGGAGTACGTTCAATGACTAAACTTCAAAACGAAACTTCTCAAACTACACTGTCTCTAAACTTAACTCAAACTATCTCGATACTAAACTTTCTCAAAACTAAACTTTCTCAAAACTTTCTCAATACTAAACTTCCTCAAAACTAAACTTTCTCAAAACTAAATCAAAACTAAACCAAAACTATATCAAAACTAAACTTAACATCAACCTGAAGGAATGTCGAACACATAGAGGACAAACACGAGAACAACGAGGATAGATTCACACTTTCTATTCCACTGTGGCTACTGAAGAAGCGAAAACGCTTCTAGATGGATTAATGCTTTACAATCACTGCAGAATCGCAAGTGACATTAGAGTTGCTAAATTTCTGTGCTTTGCTATGGAACATGGTGAAGACAGCCTGAAGCAACGGACGTAAATGGAGACAAAGGTCGATCCAAATACCGGACTTAACAGAACTAACTTACCAAAGAAAAGCGAACTACACACCAGCCCTGAGTGCAAGCAACGGACGTAAGTGAGGAACAACTTCACCCACTTACCGGACATGAACTCGAAGGCTCAAATGCTGAAGATGGAAATGTGAAGAACTTATAAGCCCGAGCAACGGACGTAAATGGGGAACGAAGTCTACCCATCTACCGGACAAGGGACTTAAAGAACACTAAAGGATTACAAACTCCTACACCTATTTCCGCAAAACTAGATCTCAGACTTCAGCGTACAACAGACATGAATGGGGATGAAAATACACCCAAACACCGGTTACGTGAAACGAAAAAGAGTAAAGTCGAAAATGGTGAAAAACAAAATTTTTTGTGTAAATTTTTTGTGTAAATACTTCTGAATCATATCACTACTTCGGGCCCCACGTTGGGCGCCACCTGTAACGTACGTTCACGTTACGGAACGCAAGCGACTCCTTCTGCCATGTCAGCAAACACGCAGGCAAGTATTAACCTATACCTACGCGCAACTGAGTTGACCAACAACCAAACAAGAACAAAAAGGAAAGTCGAAATTCCTACGCCCCGCTACGCGAACCATACCCCATCCATCACTTAAACTACCCATATACCGCAAGGTCACAGGACCCCTACGGCAGTCCGGGCAGCATGACGGATGGGGTTGTCCAAGCCTCCTGCAACCAGGCATGACCGCTTCCTCCCGCGCTAGCCCTCGGTGGGTGGGGATCTTGTTGCAGGCCCTGGACTGGGGTTACCTCTAGTTTTACATGCCTGTTAATTCAAAAAGATAGATCGTAGAAGATGTTGGACACGACCGGATTAAACCACTATCCCTAACAATAAAGATTGCGAGGCCCGAGTAGTGCGATCCGTTGAAATATTTACATCCACAGTGAAAAAGAAGAAAGTGGGGGAAGAAATAGGTGGAAGTAATCTTCCCCTGAGCTGACCCACCCCTACTTAGCACCAAGGCCAAGCTACCATGGTCGTCGTCACGCTCCTATTGAACGACGACCCCTAGAGTCCGAATATCCTACTAACTACTAAACTACAACCATGAACCGAACTGCGTAAAACCACCTCGGATCGTGTTCGCCCCCATGGCCGACATTCCCTTCAATACTTCCTTATCCGCACATCTGGCGGCTGCTTCCGAAACCTAAACTAAATTCCAAAGCCAATGAACACACATGATTGTTCTTCTTCGTGAAGTTCACAAGCTTATTTTTATTCAAAACCGAAAGATCTTAAAACTAGTACTTAATTAAGGGGGTGGACGTTACAACACAAGTCAGTACAAGTGCGGACATACAAATCTTACTGTTGCCGCTCGATTACGTTATCATTTACAGCCAGAACAAAATTAACGAAAAACAATAACCCTTCGATGTTAGACGTAGAGACCAGAGCATGTACCCGTGGCCTATCTACTCGCGTAATGCAGCGTTGTGGGGACGTGACTCGTTATTGCGTCCGCGTGTATAATAAAAGAAAATCAAGTTGATGCTTCCACGACGAAGATTATACGCTCACTTTCTCATTGGTGAGATTCCTCACAGAGTGTCACAAATGCTAACGACTAAATCACTGGCGCACCGATCCGAACCTAACCATACGTTATTTTAGCTTTACTTTACAATGTACAAACGACGACAAGACTAAACTGGGTCAATCGACACGACCACTCTCTAATGCTATAGCCTATCACAACTGGGCCAATACTACTTTTAATACACTTTGTTTCTTCCAAATGAGATTAATTAATTCCAAACTTACCCCGTTCTTTATTCAGGGGATAGCTACCTGAACGCGATCCGTGGTGAGGGACTGCAGTGCACCGCCTTTCCTTCCAGGATGTTATGCATAAGCTCTTTGATATGCTTTAATTCGCGGATCTATACCTTAGTGGAAGATAAAATCATTTGGAGAAGTATAAATGTTTACAACAAGAAATTTTATTGGACCCAAACTACTTAACTTAAAGTATATCGGTAGGCGCAGTGTTGACGAAGAGGTGAATTTCGATGAGGTGACTATCGATGAGGTTGGTGTCTCGTCTCAAGCGAAGTCCGAAGGTTGGTGTATTCGATGGGGTGATGGTCTGTGGTGATGCTCGCTCCACCTACTGGAGGATGGATGCACGACTGCGTCTTAACTCTGAGGTGTGGTGCTTCGCTAGTGCAACGACTGTGCTATGTGCTGCGCAATTTATATTATTTCGTGGGACGTTGGGGAATTTTTCCCTTTCAATGTTCTAAACGTTTTAACTATTTCTTTTCTTTTATGTTTCACGATTTCAGCGCACTTAACTGGGTGTCGATGAGGTTAATTTTATGTTTTGGCGCGTCAGGAATTTTATTTCTTTGCGCGGGGTTGGATTTACGTAGAATTATTTTCGGTCGAGTGGAATGGCGTAAAGCACACTACCGACTCTCGATTTTGTTTCTTTCCCTTTTTGTGGGGGTGGTTTTATGTATCCACGAGGTATGGTTCAACACACGCGGTCGAGAAGTTTTTCCTCGCGATATATATATATATCGTGGGTTTTTTTTTTCTTTTATTCGCTTTTCTTAAAACAATGCGCGAAACGATTTGCGGGTATTTGATCGGCTTCACCGAACTCAAAATTCCCTCGCCGGCGCATCACAATCGCGATATTTAACTTTTAATTTGCGTTTTTGTTATTTTCGGTCGACACAATGGCCGCCTACTTATGATGCGCGAACAATGAAAACGTGGCAAAATGCCGAAATTAAAATGCGACCATGCGCTAGTGCCCTACCAACCAACCGAACCTGACTCTCGATACTGACTGACTAAAAATCCCAGCGAACCAACGCTGTACGTGGTTTACATCTAAGAGTTTTTCGTGTGGGGTGGTGTTGTCGTCTCGCTCGCACTTATGCGCTCGACTATGGCGTAAATTTTCAAAACGATATTGTGACGAATGGTATGTTCAGAAAAATCTGAAAACGATGTTAAAGCACAGGGGCGATTTTTCTACGTGTTATATGTAGATAAAGATAGAGGTTTGAATTAGATTCAACCGAGCATAGGGTGTTAAAGAAAAAACCATAAACTAGGCGAAAAGTGGACGAAAAAATATGGCTGCCACTGGTAGTGCGGGTGCGTTTACACGTAAGCGTTTGCGAAAGTTGCAGCGCTTCTCAAACGAGGTGTTCCTATAATTTTCTTCTGCACATGAGTGCAGCGTTTCCTACATACTCACCAACAGAAACTTGAAAAATGTCAGATTGAAATATGTGTTGTGTTGTTGGAAACAAAATTTGCGCTATGTGATTCGAAAATATACAATTAGGCGTGCAAAATGTGAGCATAAATTAAAATTTTTTGATTTGTCCTTTTAAAACATTCATATTTACTGTAGAAAACAAAAAAAATGTAATAACAGAATACCCAATCTCACATTATGGTGTCTATACTATTACAAAAGTGCCCCAACGAATTTCATTGAAAAGAGAAATTCTCTCGGACCTTCAATGAAAAACGCCATAAGGTTCGTCTGCTTTAATTTTATTTGCTAAGTTTTCCTGCTAGAGCATGAAATTATGCTAAAAAAAATGCTGGCATGATTTGGAAAAAAAGAGGCTAAAAATAAAATAATCCTGCTAAATTTAGCAGGAAATATGCTAAATTGGTCACACTGCCTTCTCGAGCACTTGCCAGAGCTCTTTGAAATTTTTATCAATTCTTAAATTTCTTGAACGTTTTTGTATGTGTTATAAAATTTTTTTTAATTATTAAAAAATTCCAGATCTGTTGGAGTAGTGCAGTAATAATATTTTGATAAAATAAAGTGCACGACTGGGTCGAATAAAACTTTCTCGTTCATCAAAAGTTGCGTTGTTTGTTTTTCTATTTAATTAGTTAGGTTAGGTAATATGGCTGACTTGAAAGGCACACTTAGACCAAATTAGTTTAGATCCGTATGGCAGTATATATCAAATAACAATGTGAAGTTTTAAAAGCGGAAGCTCTCAGCAACAAGAAATTGTCGCAAATTGTGGTTAGAGAGTTATAAGCGTCTACTGTACTATTTTATAAAATGGACATTTATGGGGTGCAAGTGAAGAGGGAGTCTTGATTGTGTAAGCTCCAAGTGGGTATATGCTAAAAACAAGTTTTGCGTCGCTGTTATTGCATTTTAAATGTAAGTTCGGTATTGAGTTTTAAGAAAATAAATCAATAAAGGTCAGCTTTTGGGTAGTCATTTTTGAGAAATAATTAAAAATTATTATTAGATTTTTTTCGAGAAAAACTAAGTACGGGATCTTATATAGAATATTTATGGTATGGGTTGTATGAATAAAAAATAGCATTTGCGTTGAGCAAAAGGTTTTAGCAAAATAAAAGCCCTTAGCAAATGCTTTGAATCGGTATGAATAAAAATCTTCTTTGCTAAAATAAGTTCGAAAATTCTAACATAGCATTAATTTCGCTGTACGTGCACTTGCCTTACAGTTCCTGTCAAACCTGATAAAGTAAATTTGAATTTTCGAATATTTCTTAAGATTCTAACGACTTTTTGTAGAAATTGAAATTAAAAACATTATATTCAGAAATGTAAATGCTAAATAGCTTCAATTTCACCTGCAAATAAGATTTTTGTTTGCCAAATAGCTTGTTCCTGAGAACATTTTAAACTTTAAATTCGGATATTGTTCCCTCAAGACGGGATAATGTACTACACGCTTTCTGAAAACATATACAATATACATATTTATATATATATATTTAAAAAATGGATGACTACCACTCCCCTTTTTTGAACTTTCACAAGTTCACTCAGGTGGATGGATAGACCCACCTTTCAAGCTTGCTGTGGTAAAACCGAAAAATCGAACTTCTGAAGGTATAGTCCACTAATTCCGTACTGGAAACTCCCCTTGAAAATTGGGTCCATCTATCCTCTGCCTAGTAAGACTTTCCATTGGAAGTTTAACATTTTCCCAAAACTCACTTACCACCCCCGCAATAGCAATGTACTCTACATAGCGATGGCAAGTCACATGATAACACATCATATACTGTCCCACTACGAGCGCACCTCACTATCTCTCCGCAATAGTTAACACATCATTTGGTCAAGATCGGTCCAATACCAAATACAAAACCGAACGACAATGTCCCATAAAACCCAACAAAAAAAAAAAAAACAGCTCATTCAATTTATGATTTATGCTTTCATGCTCTACTTGGTGCGTGTGCTTGGGGGCTTCGGCATCGAGTATCTTTCGGATGAGCTCGGCAGGAACAATATGCACATTCGTGTTGACAATTGTGTATCTATTTATGACCAGTATTCCGAATAATCGCGTAAGTGTGTGCCCATCTAAGTGGAAACTATAGATAAAAAAGATACACACGACAGAGAAATATGCGAAATGATTTATAGGAATACTTAAGTAAAAACAATGTGTCAGCGAAAAAGGATGAGAGTGCAGTAAGATAGGTTACATGGTCAAAGGAAATTCAGTTCGACTGACCAGACCATGGACAATGACGGGGCATTATATGTGCCGTAAGTGCATAGTCATGTTTGTCAGCCTGCGGTTTATAAGAACAAAGGGGGACAAGTAGTGTTTTCTGTCTTCGATTTCATTCCTCATGGTGTTTGTTTGTTCGGGTTATGAAATGTGATGGAATAGATTTAGTGAATTTTGTTGACAGAGAGCAGCTCAAGAGTCTTGACAGAGGGTCACTGAAAAGTAATTCAAAGATACCCGGACTGCAGTCTTCTAAAGCCTCTATCCACCTTGAAAATGTGAAAGATGGCATTTGTACGATATTGACTTCATATCTCTTTCACCCTGACTAGACCTTAAGTCTTCTTTGAGCTCACCTATGTCGATGTAGCTCTGTCTTCTTACCTATTGTCGATGCCTTTCATTAAATCAAATGCCAAGGTCTTTTAGCCAGTTAATTCTAGAGGATCATCATAGTTTCGCTATAAACTATGTGTTCAACGTTCGGGCTCGTAAGTTTAGCAAGTCAATCCCGGGTATGAGACACCCAACCACCGACTATACCTTTCTTCTTTGATCCAATTTGTGGTCATCTTAGAGTTTTCTATCCGTAGTTTGTAATGTGCGCCCCCATGATTTTGCTGCCGCTTCGAACATTTATAAGGGACTATCATTTGGGTTCGCATTTAGGCTCGCCCTTTCTGGTAAGAAAAGTTTGAGAACATTTTCAAGCAAGGTCTGATGCTTCTTCATAGGAGTACCTAGCTAACGCCTGTCACAAAAAATTAAACCCTGGCTTGATTCAAATAATTGTTTGTTATAATACGTCCAACAAAATGTTTCAGTCAGATTAACAAAAAAACTCCCATCCCAACCTCTATCCGTATCCACCTATCCACCGACCACCCTCTTCGTGACCTTGGCATATTGTACGACAGTGAGCTCAATTTCCGTGCGCACATATTAATGAGATCAATCTTGAAACCAACTCGAACTAATCGAAGGTCCAGAAAATTGTCCAACCTCTGCCTGATCAGATCTCTCTACATAACTTTTGTCCAAACTTCATCTTCTTTAACTTAAACTTTTGCAACTTCCGCTGGTCCCAAATCTTCTATCTACCAAACCATCACACGTCGCATGGCGAGACAACCCCCTTTTTCCTGCGGAAGATTATTTCAAACCTTACTATAGTCGACTTCAACCGCCTGCACTTCCAGCCTTAAATTCGATCTTCTCTACCATGCTAAGCCTCAAGTCCTACTTATAAGTGAATGCTTTTAGTTCTAGTACTGTACGTTTGTAAGCTCTTATTAAGTCTAAGAAATGGGGACAGTAAAATGTGCATAACGAGCCTAGGTAAACACTTGGCGAAGAATGTAGCGCGCCTAACTAGCGAATTGGCATTTACCTGCTTGTATTATGGCGTCTATATACTTTTTGGACCGTTCCTTCGCCCAGATGTTCTTTTGAAATCTGGTTTTGCAGTCCGAAAACCCTTAGATAGTTCCAAGGTACTCAGACAAGCTAGTGTGTACTCAAACCCTTGATTCAAAATCTGCAGTCGAAGTACACTCGTGAAACGATGCTTTGTAGGACAAGTTCTAACCTAAGAAGCTCCAAAAAATGTAACAACTTACCGAGTCCGTCTAAACTTGTGATAAACAACAGCCACTGCTGAGCAGATTGTCAAGCAAAAGTTTGGCCTTTTGTCTTACTTCCAGTCAATCATGGGTTTTCCACAAGATTAATGAATGAGTGTTCAATTTAAACCCATGACGTTGGAGAGTCCTACTTACTCTAAAAACTCTCTCCAAGTCTGTCTTCAATTGTAAAATCTTTGTAGACCTCTTAAATGACACCGAAAAAAACATTTCCCCATCCACTACCATTTCACTTTCAATCCGCCATCATAACTCAAATGACTCGACCCTTATAATTAAATCTTTTCAAGGACATTCCTCAACGGATTAAGTGCGCTTTGTTCGCCTTTCACCAGCACCATGTCGGATCCACGCACTAAATTACATTTGTCCCCAGGACTTCCTCTCTTCCTCCATTATACGTATACACATTTCGACAGCATCAGCCAATCCCACCAGCTAAACTTGCCGGACAATTGATTTTTTATTATAAATTTTTTTCATATACAAAATTTATTTACTATTTCCGGATCGAGCTGACCGACCGACTGACAATCAACGAAAAAAGAATACCCAAAGACGCAAAAGAATAAAATAATTTCTCTCTTCATAGTTTGATGATTTTCCGGTATTGGAATTTTCATAAAAAAATGGAGAGAAAAAAACGAACATACAATTAACAATGGCAAAAGGAAGTGGAAATAAAAAGAAAATCCTAACAAATGTAACAATAATACGGAGAGTTTTACTTTTACTGACTTTTCGGATGTGTCTCTCATTGGGATGGACAGGGCAGCCAGCACAGCACAGAATGACGACCGGCGACTATGTAGGCTAGAAGTACTGAATAAAAGTCAATCAATGACATCCCCTTCTATATTGTATCTAATGGCACACAATAAAGGGCTCTTATGGGAAGTTACATTGTATGTCTATCTGTCTCGGAACTGTATATTTGGGACGGGGTCAGGCGGCGAGGAGTGCGAGGAAGGATAGCTATTTAACTGCGCAAAGACGATTAGCTTCGTTGTTTGTGTAGAGAGAGTTTGGTCATCATGATGAGCTCCGAAGGCGCAATAAATCTTTCACAATCAATTTTTCCTTCCTCGGGGGTAACTCGTTGTTTTTTTGTTGTCGAACCTTGAATCACTGCAGTCTCAGCAAATCAAGAGTGTATTATGCTGTTTTTGCTTAAAAAGATTACTCAACACAAATGCGGATGCAAGACGGCGAATGAAATTAAGCATGAGATTGCTTAATATGTGTCCAAGCGAAAGGGTTTTACTTAGGGGTTGAGAGCAGTTTGCTTCAATGGCAATAATTAATTGAAAGGAGGAGAATGTGGGGAATAACTACGGCTTAGGGGACAGGAAGTGAGTCAAGATTTGGAATGAGTTTCATTTAACTGACTGCTGTTGAACTCCGACGGGAAATGACAGAGTTTATATGACAGGTGAGCGGTTTGTAAGAAAGTATGCTTTGGCTTAATTTGACAATTCACGAAAAGAATATTTTTCTAAACTGGAAGTGCAAGTTTCTTAAAACAAGAAAATTCAGTACAGATAGGGTCAAAGCCAGAAATTTCTTATTTTCTAAGATCGAAATAAAAATCTGAAAAAAATAAGAAAAATCTGAAAATTACAACGAGTCTTCAATTGCATATCTAAGCTCGCTAAGCCTAGTCTTTTGTGACGATCTCACAATTCCACTCAACCTAACTTATCCTCGGGAATTATTTACTTACAATTCGAATTTGTGTCCCGAAATCGTGCATAGGTTTGCTTGGTCTAAGGACCGGTATACTTAATGATATATGTGATGACATCAAGAACTTTTTTCTTATACTGAAACCTTTGCTCCATCGCTATGACTGTGCACAATTTTTCTCGATCCCAGAAACGATTTCTTAAGTAGGTAAGATATATCTGGCCATAAAATCTTTTTTCTTATATAATTGTATCTTGATTTAAGAAAGAATTTGTTAAATACGAAAAAAATGTTCTCTCTTACATCTTTGTAACATCTTGCATTTTTATTGTCTTGTACTAAATTTAAGCCAATGAAATTAGAAAATCACGTTCTGTAGTATCGACAAAATCTGTACTGTATTATTGTAAAATAGATATGATCAATATGTCGAATACAAATAATTTGTTTGACATATTGCTAAAATAAATGAGAATGAACAATAAACTCACTTGACTGTGAATAAGCAAACAATATAGACGTGTCAAAAATTAAACTCTACATTGGCGACGAGGAGAAAATAAAAAAATAAAAAGAAACGTTTAAGGAAATAAACAGCAACAGGACGAATATGAATCCTACCAATTCAAAGTGGTTGGAAGTGGTTTGAAGTGTTTTCTTTTATAAGAATAAAAATGTGATTTCGATTTGGTATTTTTTTTTTTGAGGCAAGCTGATTTTGTTCGAGAAATCGACAAATGGTTATCGGTTTTTGCTTCAATGCGAATAAAATGCTATGACTTGCTCGGCAAACTAATTTTGTTCAAGAAATCGACAATTGAAGTAAAAGGATCGAAAAGTAAAAATGAGTTTCTCTGTTTTAGATATGATGGGGCCAGTACTATTGGATCGGTTTGATTATACCGATGGCGAAGACAGTGGAAAACTTTGGCAAAGATGGTTCCGTTCATTCAAATACACGTTACAAGCAATCAAAATTCAGGAAGGCGAAGTAAAATACAAAATGCTGTCGCATTACATGGGTGACAAACCACAAGAAGTATATGAAGGAATTTTTGATCCACCAGAAATCGAAAATTGTTGACCGTTGCTATCAGTGGACCAATTGACGATTGGAAAAGTTTCAGGACACCTGGTGGATAAAAAAGAAATAATGTAGAGACTTATAGAATTTTGACGTCTCTTTTTTCTGCAAAGGAATGAGATAAGGAAAATTAATGATTTATCTATTAAAAAGTAAATCAACTTAATTTGCAAGTCTAAGTACTACTTGTCCGAAATTTGTATAGTGTGAGTCAATTCATCTGATAAAACTAGCACAAAAGTCTGTTCAAAGTAGAGTTGAATATAATGTAAACAAGTAATAAATTTGCTTCTGTTTATATATTTTGGTTGATTTTTATTTTATAAAGTGTGCTAATTATGATTTTTACAGATTTGCTTGCTTTGAAGGTGGAGGATCCAGCCAGCTTAGAAGTTTCTAAGGTTGTCACAATATCGCTCTGTGAAATAATTGACTATTTCAGTGGTGTTAAAAGGTCTATCCGGGAAGGTGAAGAAATATTGAAAGCTGGATGGTCGGTATCCTATAATGCAGTGAAGCTAGTGAATGGGCCTAAGCATGCCTGGCACCCCTATGATACGAACACTCTCAGTTGTAGGATGGTTCTTCTGTATCAGTAGGACTCTCCGCCAAACTTGTGGGTTGATGTGTCATATATTCTTGAGTAGGATAAAGTAAAATTATATCATTAAATAAAAGAGGAAACGGAATGTAGCAGCTTGTAGTAGGTACCTTTTTTTCTCATAAAAGCTGCAGAACGTGACGAGCCGCCTTAATCGTTTAATGCTTGGTTTCTTCGAATTAATCACTGGTTTTGGAAGGTTTATGCTGGGTAAGGCTCCTTTCACAAGTTTGGTATTATACTGAAAATATTTGCAATATTTGGGACATTTTTCCCCGTCCTAAGCACAATACCCTATTTAATCAAAATAACTTTAGAGTTCAAAACTTCTTTTGGAAGATTTTTTTATTTTTTTTTTTTTTTTTTTGTCGGAGGTTGTTACTATCCGATGGAGCACTCAGACACAACTACTGGTCCATTGTACTGCCAAAACGGACACCTTACATTACTGTACTTAGTTTTCCCGTCTTTCGAAGAAAGATTAGAAGGAGCTTCAGTGATGAAGAGCTTAGATGTTCGGCACTCACCACATCAGCCCCAAAGATCCGCCACCTGTTGCGAGCAAAGGCAGGACAATTACAGAGGAAGTGTTCCGCTGTATCGTCGTCCTCTCCACACGCAGGACAGATGGTGGTGTCGCTCAAGCCCAACATATTCAAATGTTTGGCAAAAGCTTGGTGGCCCGAAAGGACATCCACAAGCAGTCTGCAGTCAATTCTCCTGAGAGACAGACGGAAAGACGCAGACCTTTTACAGATGTCCGGACGCAGTCGTTTGGCCTGTCTACACCCCGCACAGTCACGCCACCGACGCTCGTGTTCACGAGAAACCCAAGTAATAATGGATGACCTAACCGCAGATGCGGACAGACCCAACGCCGGCTCAGGTCCTGAGAGAGCTTCTTCTGATCCCAGCCTGGCAAGCTCATCAGCGATCTCATTTCCGTGGATGCCAGTGTGACCTGGGACCCAAACAAGATTCACTGTGTTTAGCCTACCGACTAGGTTCAGAGATAGCTTGAGTTCAAGCACTAATTTAGACGAGGTAAGAGGGTTGAGCAGTGCTTTTAATGCAGCTTGGCTATCGCTGCAAACGCATATGCTTCTAGCCCTCCACCTGTTTGTCACAATATAGCGCATGGCCATAAGGATAGCGAAAATCTCCGCTTGGAAGACAGACGCATAGTTACCTAATGGGTAGTGTAGTCTAATGTTCTCGCTTTCCACAAAGACCCCAGAACCAGATCCTTGTTCGGTCCTGGAGCCGTCCGTGAATATACGATGGCATTCTTTTCCTGGCTCACAGTCTGGCCGAAGCCATTCCGTCGCCTGAGGAAAGTTGACTTGGTAATTTTGTCGCAGTAGGATTTCTGGTGTCATTGCGTCAGAGGGCATATCCATAAGACAGGAGTCAAAGGATAATTCTCGCACAAGTTCTTCAAAACTCCAATGCGCGTGGTACCAAAAACCACCTCTCATTAATCGAGCGATGGTTTTCAGCGCACACCCCATGATAAAAATATCAAGAGGGGGGAGGTTCATCAGAGCAGAGCCCGGAGTGCTAGGGAAGGCCCCTGTGCATCCAAGACAGACCGTTCTTTGAAGTTTGGCAAAAGAGGCAGTAACACGTTTCCGCGAAAGCCTGTTCCACCATACAACCGATGCATATGAGAGAAGTGGTCTTACCATTGCCGTATAGATCCAAAGGACCCTTTTGGGAGATAAGCCCCATGTCTTGCCAAAAGCGCCTTTGCACTGCCAGAAAGTTGACAGTGCTTTATCGGTTTTTGATTCAACACGCTTGGACCAAAGAAGCTTTCTATCGAGGATTACTCCGAGATATTTGACTTCATTGGAGATCGGGATAGTGACGCCTTTTAGCACAAGCTGAGTCAGACCAGTGACATTCCTCCTTCTCGTGAAGAGGACAACCGTAGTTTTAAGAGGATTCACTGAAAGCCCATTACTTGCGCACCAGTCATCGATTAAGCCCAAGGATCTCTGCGCCTGAGAGCAGACAGTCCCTAGGTCGGAACCGACAGACAGAACGGCGACATCATCCGCGTAGGCCTGTGTGTAGGTTCCAGGAAGATTAAGAGCCGTTAGCAGAGAGTCAACTACCATGCACCATAAAAGGGGAGACAGAACACCACCTTGAGGGCAGCCCCTGTTTACCCCTGTCATGACACATTTGCCACACTCCGCCTCGGCAATCAGCGTCCTGTTCATTAGCATTGCTTTAATCCACAACACCAATGTTTCATCTACACCATGATGTCTGGCTGCATTGCACATACTATCAAAAGTCGCATTGTCAAAAGCACCCTCAATATCGACGAAGATACCCAACGCGTACTCCTTCCGATCAAGAGCACTCTCGATCCTGCCAACGAGGTTCTGGAGCGCAGTTTCACAGGATTTTCCACGCTGATAGGCATGTTGCATCGCTGAAAGAGGATGCGATCGAAGAGCAACATTTCGCACGTGCAGCTCAACCAGTCTCTCCAAGCTTTTCAGCAAGAAGGAGGACAGACTTATGGGTCTGAAGCTCTTGGCGAGAGTGTAGTCAGTCTTACCTAACTTTGGTATAAACACGACTTTAACCATACGCCAAGGAGAAGGTATGTAGGCCAGGGCCAAGCTGGCGGTGAAAATTCTTTTCAGCGTCGGCATCAGCTGGGTACAACCATGTTTCACCATAGCCGGAAAAATTCCATCCGGACCCGGTGACTTGAAAGCCTCAAACGATGCAATTGCATATCTGATAGCTTCATCCGTCACCACTCTGGATGCAACATACCAGCTACGCCGCGTGGTGTTAGTCAGTTCCGAAGCGGCCACCGTATCCGGTACTACTGAAGAACGCGTAGTGATCTGATTTCCCGGGAAGTGAGTCTCCAGCAGAAGACTAAGGCCCGTTTTATTCACTCGAAGTTGAACACAACTTGGGGATTTTTATATGGAAAACTCCTCGAGTTGTGTTCAACTTCGAGTGAATAAAATGGGCCTAAAAGTCTCCGCCTTTGTCTCAGTGTAGGTACCATCAGATTTTTGGAGCGATTCTAGCTTACTTGGTCTGTCCCCTTTTGAGGACTTTAACAAGCCTGCTGGTTCCACTTAGTGATACGACCTCCTCACAAAATTTCCTATAAGAGTCGTTCTTCGATTTACGAATCAGTCTCTTAAATTCTTTTTGCTTCGATCTTTTGGAAGATGGTACGATACGATGCAATTGCTCCTTTTTCAATATGAATTGCATTGAAAAACGCCACAATGCTGATCTTCGATTGTTTTCTGCATTTTCTACAAAAATAAGAGGTTGGCATTCACTTTTATATCAACACTTATCGCACTCACTTTCAAGATATTATTTTTCTGTTATAAAATGAGGTTTTTTCTTATATTAAAATGTATATTTCCAATTAAGTACACAATTTCTCACAATGACTTCTTAATTTTTCATAGAAATACATACCAGCTGCCAAAATCTATAGCAACCTACCGATGCGAAAATTTGTCGCTAGGGGTTAGCCCCCGTTCATCATGTTTCATCGAACAAAATATGAAATGGCTGTGGAAAAGCTTAACCGACATTTTGCAAGAAGAAGGTGAAAATATTGCTGCTTTTGCAATTCATTTAGATGTTCAAACAGCGCGATGTGATTTTGGTGCTGAAAAGGACAATAGGGTGCCAGCACATAACTTGATACAATCGAGTTGAGTCGAACAAATCGAACGTTTGTAGCACCTAATACGGTTCAATCGTTTGACCTCGATTGTATCGTCGCAGTAGGCAGCATACAACTGAAAAATGACGTTTGAAACATAACTTTATTTTCGATAGCAAATATTTACCTATCGTTTACCAAATAAAAAATGGAAAATACCTAAGCTAGGAAACAAATAGAAATTATATCCAATTTTATGAGTGATCATAAGGATTTAGCTCTAGGACAGATTTTTTTTAATCTCTGAAATAACTTGTAAGGATTAACCGTAGACCCCTTACCTCTGGTGGGGGGAAGTCTAAATGATAATGCTCCTTTATTTAACCTCCTTAAATACTAAAATATTGCTTATTTTACAATTATATACTGGGCTCTCATCGCTTAACTTTTGAAACGATAGTCGTCGAAACGATTGAACACAAACACAACGATATCGTTTTTAGTTTGCTTCATGTAACATCATCGTTGTATCGTTCAATCGTATCGTTCCTCGTTTCTATTTTCAACAGTTTGAAAACTATTGTAAACAAACTGACAGCTCAAAAATACAAAAATTTAACAAGCTGATTGTGTTCGTTTACCTTTTAGAAAAGTAAAAATGTAAGTACTTCTTATCTAATTGGTTGAAACATAAAATTGATTTGTAAATTATTAACACTCTAGGACAGCAACTAACAAACAAATCACCATGTTGGTGCATTTTTTGGAGGAGCATCCAGAAATCGCAAAAAACTATGTACCACGTACGACCCAGGGAAGGGCAGAAAGTACAAAGTTGTGGAATGACCTTGCTGGGAAACTGAATTCTACTGGGCTACCTGCTAAGACGGCTGTTGCATGGAGGAAAGTAAGTACTTAGGCCCATTTTATTCACTCGAAGTTGAACACAACTTGGTGATTTTTATATGGAAAACTGCCAAGTTGTGTTCAACTTCGAGTGAATAAAATGGGCCTTAATCTACCGAACTCAAGTTCTTTTAGTTCGCAGAAATATGCAAAATATTCGTTTAAAGTGTTGGCATTTTCATAAAAAAAAATAACTACCTAAATTTCCTATACTACTAATGAATATTTGGTATCTCTAAGTTCGACCCAGTTCGGCCTTTAAAATACAATGGCTTTTAATGTTCGTCCCTTATGTTTAAAATTTGGTACTGAAAACCAACTGTTTTTATTTTTCAAAGAAAACAACGAATTCAAGAAGTATTTTGTACTACAAAAGTTTTAATAACAACAATAAACATTAAACGCAATATACTATTTTGAAGGCCGAAGTGAGACCTACTCAAAGATATCAAATAATTATTGCAAGGACATCTGGTTTCCCAGAGCAGTCTTGAGAGGTTAGCTTTTTTTCAGTAATTATGGTTAGTTGATGAAAAAGGCTACACTTTCGCACCTGTCTCTAGAGAACCATAAAAGCTATCACTTAGTATTTGGTATCCCTGAATTGGTCTTGCTGTGCTCTACAAAATACTAGGGGTATTCACGATTCGATGTAACAGGCCTAGTAGAAATGCAAAATTTTATTTTTTTTATCAGATCGTGAACACACTTTTTCTCATGTCTAGCAAAACTGAAACAAATGGCAGTTCCAGTTGGACAATTGACATTTGTTTTGAAAAAAACTTTTACAATTTTTTGAAAGGGGAACATTTGCTTTTATTGTCTACTACGTTTTCCATTATCTTTATTTTTTCTGATAGCTACACACAGGAATCAAAAATTTAAATGAACTGTCAGCTTCATAAGGCTACTCTGTTGTATTTTTCGGTTGCAATAGGGTCAGGGTATAGATAAAGTGCAAAAGTGTTGCGAAATTTTATTCTGTATATTTTGTTGTTGTAGTGCGAAAAAAAGTTACACTTTCGCATTTTCGCACTGATACAAGACCAGTTGCATCGAATCGTGAATACCCCTAATATACATTGTTTTGCATTTATCGTTTTATTTTGAAATTTTGTAGTACCAACCCGTTTTTACCTTGGATGCTCACACTTCGCACAAAAATACGGAAGTGAAAACGGGTTTAGTACTACAAAATTTCAAAATAAATATCCTTTCCCACTTGTTCTATTAACTTAGGTTGGCCACCATTTAGTATTTGGTATCTCTAAGTTTATCCCTGCGACCTAGAAGAAAATTATAATCGTTGGGGTTTATCTTGAACTTGAAGAAATAGCTATTCAGGTGGCCTCGCTTCGTACTGCTGTGACTGGCAGCAGCTCTAAAATCTTTGGAGCGCCAACTCTTAATCCAATGTGGGAAGAAAATGAGGTGCAGGAGGTGGAGGGAAACAAAAACGAGGAAAAGGAGAACCAAGAGGAAGAGGATGACCCTCAATGCCTCACTGAAACCCTGTGGCAGTTCGCAGGTTGTCCAGTTCCTGTAGAAGAGAAATTCTATCCCACCAGAAAAGTTTCGTTCGAGCCCGTGAAGAGGAAAGTTCTTTAATTTTACAAAATTCAAAGTTAACGATTTTTTTTTTCAAGAAAATCGACAGCGTTCGACAAAAGCAGTACGCCGAGGCGTGTTAAGCGAGCATCAGTGGCAGTAGATGACAAAACGCTTCTTCTGGAAAAGCAGTTGGAATCTGATGCCAAATTTCAGGATAGCTTGCTAAATTTGCTAAAAGAACGAAACAAGCAGGATGCTGCATTCCAAGAGGGAGTATTAAAACTACTACAAAAACGGAACGAAATAGCAGAAAAACAACTCAAGCAGAGTACGTGGCATTCTAATTAGAACCCGCCTTATTTTGAATGGTGAGTTTGATTATTTCCTTTTGTTATACTATTCGAACCCAACTCTTCTGCCTTCTATTTTAGGTACTTTGTACGGTGATGAGTGGAAACAGGACCGTTTGTTTTAATTGTTTGCTGTAGTATTAATTATTAATTCGACATGATATGTATATTTTTAACTTTCTCCATTACGTAGTAAGAGAAAGATATTGGTTTCGTACAAAATTTCGAACTCGAGATTTTAATCAATTCTGATATTACGATGATAGAGGAACTCAAAAAAGTGGGTCGCAAAATTCTGTCCGGTCTGTCCGTCTGTCCGTCCTTCCACGGGCCTACAGCCTAAACGGCTTCCCGGATTACGTTCAAACCTCGGATTTGGAGTTTTTGGGCTTACAGTTCGGGAGGTGTTTTTTTTTTTGCAAGGTAACCTCAATATTAATGGCACTTCCCATACAACATTTTCGTACCAGTTTGATTTGATCGAAAACGGCTCTAACGATTTCAACCAAAATTGATATTTAAGCTTAAGTAGGTGCGGTTACCATGACTGCATACCCAGTTTTTGGCTAAAAATTCGAACAACGGTACTTTTGAAATTTCGACATATCTCGAAAACGGTCTATACGATTCCAGCAAAAATTAATTTCTAAGGTAATGTGGTCATTTATAACTTAATAGCAAGCTCAGTTTTTCTCTATATTATCGTACAATGGATTTATGAAAATAGCAATTTTTTAAAAATATAGTTTTGTCTAGTTAACTTAAAACGGCAATAACGATTTTGACCAAAATGCAAACTTAGAGTCAAATGGATGTTTTCAAAACTATTGTATCCTTAATTTTCAATTCGTCAATTCGAAGTACCGAAAACGCTAATTTTAAAAACTGCTCATATCTCGAAAAACTATCTTCGATTTCGATAAAATGTCAAAAAGAAGTATTTCTTATATCCGGAACAATATCATACAGTCAGTTTTCACTTTAATAGTTACGCAATAGTATTTTTCCAACTAAACATTGCAATATTTGCAACTGTTAGTCTGGATAATTGTACAAAAACTTAATTTGCACCGCACACACGAGCGTCGGGATATTCAATTTATAACTACTAATGCAAATTCACAAATGCCTGAATTATTACATAATCCATCTAAAAATATGGGTCTATCACGAGCAATACTTCCAATAATTGAAAACTTAAATCATATTCCAATCAAAACTAAAAACATATCCTTAGGTCAAAAACAGAAACTGCTACTAGGTACGCTTGTCCTGTACTCAAAAATCAAGTGAAATCAAGTGAAATCAAGTGATATAAAAACTTATATTGTTATTTTATGTAACTGCCATATGAGATGAATATCCAAAAGAGGATTTTGTTTTCTTTTGTATAGTATCGAGAAAGTTTCGTTCGACCCAGTCGTGCACTTTATTTTTTATTGAATTCCCTTTTGCCTTAGTTTGAATTAAGTTTTTTTTTTTGTCAACTAAGTGGATTAATAAACTAAATTATTTTTGTTAAATAGTAAAAGGTGTGTACAATTTTTATGTTAAAAGAGGGATTCTTTAATGTCGTTTCGAATCCTTTCGGCCACCTCCTTCATACGACTAGCAGATATATCGGAGTCGACGTTTCCAATTGGATCGATATCCTTCATTGCATCATTTTCATTAAAGTTGCTCGCGACATTGTAATGCAAGCATATGTTGTGTAATGCAGCACAAACATTACCAAAAACAGCAACTTTATTGGGTGGGTATTTACTTTTCCTTTCTTCCAGAAGGATTCTCCATCGACCTATGTTATGGCTTATGAACCAAAACTGAAGTATATAAAAACAAATTGGACCAGCAATTTTTGTATACCTTTATAGATCCCAATTGTCCTTTCAATAATGTTTCTTGCTTTCGCATGAATACTATTAAAATGCGATTTCTGTCGATCCGCGGATGTCCTAGGGGATATCCACTGTCACCTATAATTACGGTGACCATATTTTCAAGAGCGCAACCCGGGACAAACAAAAATATATAACAGCACACAAATGACCAAAAAGAACAAAAAAAATCGTATTAAATTATTTTACAAATTCTGTTCAGCGGGTATGCAAACATGGTAGTAATAGATGTATAATTCTTGTAGTATTTTCCCTTGTGATTATTAAGGGGCTATTTGCACTTTATTAGTGATCATGAAATGGTTAACTTTGTAAAATAGATAAAAAAATATTACAAAAAAAAAAAATCATGTACATACGGGACAAATACGGGACTAAAATAGAAATACGGGACATTTGTATGTCCCGTATTTCTAAAATAAAAACCAGGGACAGGCTATTGAAATACGGGACTGACCCGCGAAATACGGGACGTATGGTCACCGTACCTATAATGTACCTAGTGTAGGTGTACAGAAAGCTAAGTTTAAAATACATTTTAGTTGCATAATTACCCAAAAGCCAACAACTATGATCACGCTCATTAAAAGAGTTAACGAAAAATGACTGTTCGTTAGAATGCTTCCAAACTAATGAATCGTGAGCAGATCCGGCGTACATTGTGTTTATTGCCGTAATTCGCATTTTATGATCACAAGCCTCAAAAGTGAAAAAGTTATCGGTAATATAATTTTTGGTTTTCAAAAGAACTTACAATCATGGCATTTAAACTATGCCTTCCCTTTCTATTAAAGAAAATGTTTTCGTTTTCTCTTGGCCTTTGGAAAAATAAATGTGTTCCGTCAATGCATCCGACTGCTAAAATCATAATGTTATTTAGTTCCATTGATCGTGTTACATAAAATGTATTAAAGTACCTCCTGGATGCCATACTTCCGGTAAAACCACTCCTTTGTATCTTCCCTTGATACTTGATTGGAAATTTCCCATTCAATCCACAGTGGACATAACTTTTCTTCCAATGCATTTGAAGTGTCAGTCAATATTTTGGAAAGTGTGCTTTGGCCCACGGAAACCTAAAATCGTTACCTGATAGCCATTGATATCCGCCGCCAAGGACTTCAAGAGTAGCGCAAAGTCTTAGTATTGGAGGAACATAAGTTGATCGCAGACCAGTTCTTAGATCAATAGTTTCTAACACCAAAACAAAAGCTTCTTTTGAGAGGCGGAAACGTTGAATAAAACTGAAATGAAGAACAAATTCTACAATACAAAAATTATTTTTTTAAATACTTACTTTTCTGTCGAAAGTGTTAAAGGGTCGGACGTATCCCTTAGCATTCTTCTGTTTCGCAACAGATCCATTTTCGTTTCGTCTTCATCAAAAAGCAAAACATTATTATGACGGAACATTTTCACTGAAATATAAAATAACTTCACCACCAAATCGTCTATTTAACAAAAATTATACATATCCAATTACAAATTTTTTGTATGAGTATATGTATTAAACATTTATTATTAAATTATCTCAATATTTTTTGTCGCTCAGATATTTTTGTTCACAAAAAAATGCACTACAAACGATGAAGCGA
Source organism: Cheilosia vernalis (assembly GCA_949126925.1). Lineage (NCBI taxonomy): Eukaryota > Metazoa > Arthropoda > Insecta > Diptera > Syrphidae > Cheilosia > Cheilosia vernalis. Next base: position 5,678,417 of record OX421360.1, on the reverse strand, counting down.
TTGCAAAATAGATGTCGTTCAATCGAATCGCTTCGACGAGGGTATCTGACGTTTGATTTAGTAACATGTGAAGCAACAAAAAACGATCGTTTTGTGCCTACGCGATTAGAGCCCAGATCTTAAATTACAGCAAAATCAGCGACGATGAGTTAAAGTATGTAGAATTTTTATTCTGCTGACTGGGCTTGGAAACAAATTGAACATTTCATTACTGATATAAAATTTAACAGGTGTCTGGTGGTGTCACCATGACATACTTTCTTTTGATTTTAGAAAAACAAATTTTTCATCCTCACTCTCCGAGTGCGGACTGCAAAAATGATTTCCAAATTTAAAATTAAAAAATAGCCAATTTGTCACTTCGAATTATTTTTTTCAATGACACTTTTAAGTACAATTCACAATGAAACTCGTTTCAAGTTACTGGCTGACGATGAACAATCCTCGATTGTATCAAGTTACGTGCTGGCACCCCAGTGTAGAGTTGGGATCTAGATGTCGCTAGGTGCGGGGTATGAGTTGCGATGACACCACTACTTGCAGCAGTGTTTCTGTTCATAATTGCATTGAATCCATATTTTTTGCATGGCATCTGCAACAAATGTTGCAATTATGAACTCGCCCCATGTATTTGACATTGTAGGTATGCCGGAATTGAGTAATGTTAATGCTAATAATCCAACTATAATAACGGACGACGCAAGAGTGCCAATAAGTTAAAATGACACTGAATCTTATTGGGGTAAACCGTCCAACAGTGGACCAATTTGCGTTTAACTAAATGTAGTTTTTAAACTTTTGGTTTAATCTTTAAACGGTTTGAAGGTACTTATTATTAGCTTTGTATTTCATCACATACAATTTTAGAAGGATAATAGAAAATAGTAAATTTTCCTTTTGCAGGTTGCTAATTTGTTCAATCACTATTTTTCATAACTCGTAACATTAATCTCTTAATGTAACTCCTTTTTCGAGGACTTGTCAGTGTTCTTAGAGTGTAATTATTCAAGACCGTTTTAACACCGATAGCTTTTTCTTTGAAGATTTTTCCTCACATGCGACTCATAAAATTATATTGAGTCTTAAAACTTCAAATTCATCTTCGTATGATTCGATCTCTAATAAAGTTTTCAAAAATATTTCGAACTATGTTTCCGATAACATTAATGTTTAATGTTTTAGTTACTTCAGATGCATTTAAATTAGCAGTTGTTATTCCATTGCATAAGAAACAAGAAGCTACCTTTTTCGCTTTTAGCTGTATTGTCTAAAGTTTTTGAAAAAGGTATGAAATCTAGAATGTTGTCGTTTTTGGATAAATATATTTTTTTTTAGTGATTTCCATTTTCCTTACTAAGGTTCGGGATAGTTTAAGTTCGGAAAATGTATATTAACATAGGCGTACCTCAAGTTTCTATCTTGGGCCCTATTCTATTTTTAGTTTTTGTAAATTCACTTTTCTTTCAACGGAAAATATTTTTTTAACATTCCGGATATTTTGCTTCCAGATTGTATATGGGTCCCATAATTTTCGTGTAAATAATCGGAATTGAGATAATACATCTCGTTTATTCAATAATTTACTCTTAAGTCTAAGATGCGGGAGACGCTAACTTAAAATCAGTACTTTTTTATTTAATTATGAGGAAATAGATTCACTACTAAATGTAATGCGAGTTTAATTTTTAATAATTTATAACGGTGTCATCGCAACTCATCCCCGACAACTCATACCCCGTACCCAGTGACATCTACATCTCAACTTTACAACTTACCTTCTTACTACTCACCTTATCGTTCGAGTTGTAATCTATGGTATTTAATGTCAGAAACAAGTGTTACCATAACTATTACATATCAATTTGTGTTCGAAGTTTGGTGGTTGCTTTTGTTAACAATTTTTTGAAATGGAGTAGGTGCTACAAAGCCAGATTATATTCACTTATGAAAACGGACACACGTCATGTATGAATGAATATTTTTGCGAATATGTCACTTATGTTCTCAGATTCTCTAAAGTTAAAATATCTAATAACATTTTTTATTAGGGTGATAGAAATTACTTGTAATTAATAATATTTACCGTCTTGGAATCGTATAACTCCATTTCAGGTACATTACCCATCCTTATATCTTAGAATTCACATACCTACATTTTAACCTCCCTTCTTCCCCCATATTACTTTCCAAATTCCACAAATATATCCTTTGCATGAAACTTTAACCAAAAACTCAACATAATTCTTGATTGATGGCAACACCATCCACTAATAAGGTGAGTGATGCGATTATTGGTTGTTAGTTGTAGAGTTGAGATGTAGATGGCGCTAGGTGGGAAATTTCACAGGGAATGAATTGGGTATGAGTTGCACCTGACCCATTTATAACTTTTTGTAAGTTATTTTTCTTAGTTAATTTTTGTTCTTTTTTGGACTGTGCAATATTGTAACAATTATTATAAGTCTGCATTGATCCCTATCAATATAAACTCATTAACATAATGATTTTAAATATAAGGGCACATTAACCTATTGTCTTTTGGCAATTGAATGTTCCTAACTATTTCATTCAACTTTAAGGCACGTTTTGATATTTTTTTTCCTGTTATGTTATGTGTATGAAACTTTTGTCAGCTTTAAGTTCTTACATAAAATTAGGTTAATAATAATCGGCAGAATCTTAATCAGAGAATCTATGCTTTTGGTTAGTTAAACCTCGAAATTGGTAATCAGTCGATCTTGCGCCGTTTCGAAACTGTGTTGTTAGATCGTTTTTGTGAAATAATTTGTGAAATGGCGGAACTGGCTCGAATCGCGCGTCACACATCAAATTTCGAGCAAAATACTTCTTCTTCTTAATTATTAATTAATTTTTGCTGCCAACACAAACCTGAAATAAGTTTATCTAGAGCCAAATCCGTTCGTCCTAGCTTGTCTTTCGATTTAAGTCAAGATGCTGGGTTTGTGCGCCATTGGAAAACGATAGACCAAAAGAAGTCGATAACTTCTCAAAAAGCAAGCCATGACAGCTGCCAAGTAGGCCAACTGCTCCTTCATTCAATCCACTGCTTTGTAGATAGATAACTAGCCCACAACTGACAGAAGGAATAAATTGGAATTTAAGCTCTTAATTTACACTGACCTCACCAATCTTTCCTCTCTTGATGTGTAAGCAATGCCAAGTCAGAGCGTCTTCGCTCTAATTTTGCCCTGCAGTGGGCACTAAATCTACCCCCCTCCACCACTTCTTCTAATTGAATCCAAACTATAGCTATGCCCTAAATTCCCAACGAATCGGCTTCAACCGTGACTCCTCCCATCCAACTATTATGCTATGCCCACTTTGTATTTTTATCTTCTATGCCTCTAACTGATTACAGGGCGAATTGCTTGGGGAGCCTCTCCACACACAAGGCAAATCGAGAGAAAAAAAAAAAAAAAAAACACAAACACTTTTATGGAGCACAGCAACTAAATAAATAAACGGCCAGCGCGCACATAGCCCCGCACATGATATTTGACCACGATAACGATTGTTGTAGAGGTGTAATAGCTATTTGTAGATACACTGCTTTTGATAGCACAACAAACTGTAGATAAACTGGAAAACAGCAGCACCAGCAGCTACAAAACACAAAAGTCATCGACTGTCAGTCAGTTCGCCCTGTTAAGCTGCGCGACGGCCCGAGGCCAATAATCATAATAATGCTCCAACAATGCCAATAGAATGTTGTTAGGGAATTAAGTTTTATTGCTGCCGTATGTACAGGTACACACAGAACAGACCAACCGGTCGTATTTCATATTTTTCGGGAGGGCAATCTATATGATAAATAAAAAATGCTGTTCTCGTAAATTTTTGGGTGGTTTTACTATCAAGGAGCTAGGAATTAATAAACAGATGATGGAGAATGGAGTGCGTTTGTTGGATCGCTCTCTCGCGTGTCGCGTTCAGGCTCTCTCTCTTTATCAGTCTTTGATAAGAGACTTTGAGAGCTTGATTAGTGTCAGCCCGGTATAAAAGTCTACTTACACTTTACGAGGTGCGGATAAATCATTTATGGGGCTTTATTTTTGTTCAATTGGAAATTGGCTAAAAATTACGACTGTATAGGTACTTGAACTTTATACAGCAATCGATGACATAAAATGTCAAATTACTTACGGGTACGTCTTACGTCACTCGATTGGGGGTTCAAAGTTTTTGTTATCGAAGCAAACCTAGTGATTTGACGGAGTACGTTTTTTGGCTGAGTTGGATGTGAATGTGATGTGTTTGCTTCTGGATTCTGGAGGCAAGCTTAGGATTATGTGTGGACTGTTTATGGTTATACAAGGTAGTCAACTGATCCCTTCGCGCCTTCGATCAAAAGTGAGAGTTATTTGAGGGATGGGAAACTGAAACCCATACCCTACCCAGTTGTATGTACATGTACATAGTTCCTCAGGTAACCAAGTACAACGGCCTTTGGCGATTAGAATGCTTTTTTTTCTCCACGTAGAGTACCTATATGACTTTTCTTTTGTTCTTGTGTTCTTCAGCTCCTTCAATTTCGGTGAAGAATCATTTAGCGTTCGCCTGTTTTTTTGTTCAAGATTTTTTTATAATCTTCAAGCTTGAGCTGAGCCTACAAGACGGGAAACTTTAGGATAGCAACAGAGGTGATACAGCACCCCAACGAAACAAAAAGCTCTCCATTTCACACATTTGTTTTACAGAAATATCTGAAGTGACACGTCAGACATCACCCATCACCCATGTATGGTCCACATTTATAAAAGCTGCAGAGAGTCTTATCAACCCCGATTTTACTTGACAATTGACAAACAGTTGTTAGCGCTTCGTGGAAGTGTCATTTCCGTGTATAGAAATCGACTAATCGGACATATCAACAACACAGTCCGACAAATCTTGAACGAGAGCAATTTATTGCGCGACTACAAAGAACGAAACCGTTCGACTTGGCAAGATAAGATTAACCGCGTCTAATTTGCGGAACACGCAGGATCTTTCATTGGAAAGTAACCTGTCAAAAGTTGTTATTTCATGATAGAAAAATTGCTTGATAAGTTATATCTTAGTTAGGGTGGTGTTTTTAGTCAGTAAAAATCTGACACTACGCGCTTGCTATTCTCATAGTGTCTTTCGAAGATTTTCACCTAGCCTCGGATAAAAAAAAAAAACTTTCTGTGTACATATAGCTTCAAGGCCCAATAAAAAAGCCTCAAATTTAAAGAAGCAGTTAAAATGTGCCTTTTGCCCAAGAAACTATGACAGACAACTTAGGTTAGGTTAGGTATGCGGGCTGGCGAGGAGCACCCCGTGCCACACTCAGGTCATTGTGATGCCCGCATAGGGGGAAGGTTGTCCCTTACCCATTATAACCCTATCTATAAGAAATTTCAGTTAATTACTCACTGTGCTGTTGTATACGAACCATCCTGTGAATTTGACAAAGCACATCATCTTGTCTACTGGTGTGCTGGAAAGCTCATCTAGGTCGTGGAAGAAGTGTCTCCCTAGGAATTTATGTCAACTGTGTTGGAGACTTGGGCAGTGGCATAGGAAGTGGGTTGTGTCCTCAAGAGCTTCCTCACCGCCGCAGCCTCTACAAAGTTCTTCTTCCGTCAAGTGTAATTTTTTCATGTGGTACCGCATAGTGTTGTGCCCAGTTAGGATTCCTACGAGGGTGGAGAGAGTTTTCCTATCCTTTCGTATGAGACTCTCGGTTCTTGCTTCATTATAAGTTGGCCATAGCATTATTGTCGTATAACAGGTTTCTAGTGCAGTCCATCTAGCGTTCGCCTCTATTGTGGCTTTCCTTCTTGCTTTAAGCTTGAGTGAGCAAGGCGGGATATTTACAGAGGGATCAGCTTGTTCTGATGCAGCCTTCATGTCCTGAAGTTAAGAACGCTTGCGCAAAATGCGTTTACATAAAGAAAAAATACTTTTTCGTAAATTTTCCCAAATTTTTAATTAAATTAATTTTTCTTATGAATTGAAAAAATAAAAGATTAATTTTGAGTAGGTAAATTTCGTATTATTTATATAAGTTGAATACGTTGGGGTGACAGCTCACCTCTGTTGCTATTCGCGTATGGAAAAAGCGTGTTGCTATCCTAAGGTTAAAAAAAACTGGCAAATCTTGTTTTGTTAATTGGTGGCCCGTTGTTCTTCTTGGCAGTTGTTGCTTTTACATAGTTGAACTTCAATAAAAAAGATAGTTCCTTCGGTATGACTCCCGTTTGGGAGTCGTTACAGATTTTTAAGGCCCTGAGTTTTTTTAGAAAAATCCGTCAATAGAATTTTCTCACTTTTCGGGCGATCGAGAAAGATTTTAAAAAGGCTTTAATATGAAGTATTACTTGACTAAATTCCCATACCATTTGTAGCTACCGAAGCTACAAATGTCCAGCGGAAGTAGTCTCAAGACCTGCGATTCGAGTTCTGACTGGCCGAGTTCCACTGCCGATAGATAGTTTTTACGTACAATAGAAGTGACTCCTTAATCAAGTGGTTTGCTTTCTTTTACTAGATCCAGTTCAAAGTCCTGACTGCTGCAGTCTACGTAACGCCTGTGTAGGCTGAAGGAAAGCTAAGAAGTTCCCTAGCTCTGAGGCTGTAGTTAGGCAGGAGCGCGGTGCGCTTGTGGTACCAACGCAAGCCAATCTTTGTACTCTTTGAAGTGATTTTTAAGTTGAGGTTTGTCGACCTTTTCCTGCAACTCTATCGAGTTGTGAGTAACAGTTTTCCATCAAAGTGACTTTAAGATAATTTTTGAACAAATACTCCACTTTTTGTCGAACAATCAGAAGAAGGCTCAAAAGACAGTCGAATAAAGTATTCGTTTATTGCTTCGGCGAGTGTTGGGGGAATTGGACTGTTACCAGCGTTTTTTTTAGCTTTTAAAACTCTGGCCAGACTTTAGTTTTTAGGATCTCCTCAAAACCTCTTAACCTTTTTACCTTTTTGTGGTATCTTTAAATGCTTTAACTAAAACGGCAGTATCTGTTGAATGTTGTCTATACCCCCATTGAATTAACCGAAGCGGTTATACACGGTGGCTCGAAACTTATCACCCTGAAGATGGACGGTAGAAATTTTGCAAAGACCAGTTCCCGTCAGGTTTGTTTAGAAATTTGTGAGCTGTGCATATACGGAATAGACGTCGACATATACTCTTCAAGACCATGGAAGATAATTTCGTTTACGGAATAATCGTCACTTATTTTTGCGCAACGTGAATTTAGTCGCAACCGTTTCGCAACTCGTTTTGTAGAACTGCAACACGTAACTGCAGACCTCGTGCTCGCAGTGCTAGTTTCGACGAGAATATCGCCGACTTGGTTGAAAGCCGTGAACATAGACCAAGTGACGTGGCACGCAATTTGACTTCATTCTTTTCGGGCTTTGAAAGTCTAGGGGCTGTAAGAACAGAAGTCACTGATTTTGGTAACTCTCAAAGGGAATAGCCGGCAAGAGTCCGACAAGAAGTTTGTGTCAAAAGCATTGAAAACGCTGTAAAAAGGGCCCATAAGCAATGCAGGCGCCCACTTGAGCCTTAGCATCCTCAAAACACAATGAAAATAAACTTAAAGGTCGAAATAAATTTAAAAAAAATTACATTGAAACGGAACAACACCAGGATACTCTTTTTGAACCACTCTGTACTCTTCCCCCCGTTTCAAACATTGTGGTCGGTTACTAAGTATACCTTTCTTTAAAAACCACTGAGGTTATTCGCATCCAGAATAGTATCTCCCACTGCTTGATTAAATTGCTTTATACAAGTCCATCCAATCGTATACTAGAACTAGAATTAAAATGAAAAAACGTCTAGCATTTTTTGTTTATTTTTTTTTTTAATAAATTATCTATATTCCATTTTATTATTTTTCCTTTCTTTAAAACTGGACACAATTTAAAAACTAATTAATATTCATTGTGCTAATTTAATAATTTGGTGGATTTTCATAAATTTTTTGTTGGTTTCTTATTTTTTATACAATTTTACAGAGAAAAATAAAATTAAAATCACCATCTCTCCAGTTTGTACATAGTTACACAGAGAAAAATATTTACACATGCTGTACGAAGGTTTTTTTTTTGTCAAAATCCTGAACTCCTATTTACAGACGAACAATTAAAATTAATAAATATATTTATATACTCGTATTTTCTACACACATTTTCAAATTTAACGCCAGCCGGCGGCGTCGTTCAACGGTTTTGTTTGTTTTTCTTGTAGTGCATTCTTTTTGTTTTCAATTATTTTTGGTTGTAGGGAGATAATAATTTTGAGTCTGTTATTGCACCGATTAACAATTTAAAAAAAAAAAACAAAAACTTTATTGTCCAATATTCGAGTCGCACTACTTGTGTCCCGTGTGTGTTGTGTGCCAAGCGAATGACATCCACTAGTACCATTAAGGCCACCATCCGCGATTGTGATGCGTCGGCGGCAACAGACCGTGCGGGTAGGCGCCATTGGCGGAGAGAACTAGATGGTGGTGGGCGGATTGCATTGACGATGTTACGCATTCCTGGGGTGGCTTGCCATCGAGGCAGGACTTGCCATTGCGCACGAGGACGGGCACGGCGACTCGCCGGGGCGATGGCAACGTCGACGGATGATGGGAATGGGGGTGCATGGCGCCGTTGAGATCATAGACGCCTTTCTCGTTTTGGGCGCGTTTCGTCTTGTATCGGTGATTCTGGAACCAGATTTTCACTTGGGTTGGCGTCAGCCGAATCAGACTGGCGAGGTGTTCGCGCTCGGGTGCGGTTAGGTACTTTTGCTGGCGGAATCGCCTTTCCAGTTCGTAGGTTTGCGCCTTGGTGAAGAGGACTCGTCGTTTGCGTTTCTTGTGCGGGATTGAGGGATCTTGGCCGGCGGCACCGGATGAGTCTTGATCGTTTTCATCGTCGATGATGTCCTCGTCGATGCCGTCCTCGATGATGCTGTCATCGCTGTTCTTGTTGATGGTCGTATTTGGGTTGGAGAGGTTTTGCAGTTGATCGGTCGACTCGTCTGCGGATCGACTGTAGGTTTTGTAGTCGGAGGACGAGAGCGCTGGCGATGTTTGGCAGTTGGAACCGATGTAGGTGTACGAGACCTCGGACGTGACGGGTGAGGTGCTGTCTGGACTGGCGGTTTGTTGTATGCCTGCAACGAATGGGAGAGGTTGTCGCGTTAAGAAGGTGATTGAATAGTTAAATTCAATAAATTAATAGGTATGGTAGCTAAGGCTGGGATTTAAAACTTTGGTCGTCAATTTCGTAAGTAGGTAGTCTGTATCGAGTTTTCAATGCGAAACAAAGTGGCAGATGCGCGTCAATTCCTTCAGTTAAAATTTACAAAACTTGTAGTAGGATTGTATGGGGTACCACAAGAGAGGCAGTTAGGACACGTCCTTTTTAAATTGACTGTTTTTAACAAAGCGGGGTTCAAGCTGTGTCTCTTGCGGCAATCAAGATGTTCTTACTACAAGCTCAATGAATGCAAATCTGCCTTAAATGAAACGATGCGTTCTTTTTTAGATAGTTTGCTTTACAAAAACTCGAGTCGTTGATTGTTGGATCTGGAGCTTGAGAAACAATGTCAAGTACAGGGATGTCCAATAGTAAATTCGACTGTTTTTGCGGCTTAGAAAAGCTGGGCGAAAGGCGACGATTAAACGAAATTAAAATACGGACACTCTTGCAAAACAGGGATCAGTCTACGTTTTTTTTTAGTTCGAAATCATCGCTGAAGTTACGAGGAAGGATTGAGCAGTATGGATGAAAATTGAGCCACGTTTGAATACCGACAAAAATGGCGTTCAAAATGCGAATCTGTTCTTGAACTTGTAAAGTTCTAAGTCTCATAAGTTCACGCATCATCTGAATCATCTGGGTTTCTGGAGAATAACCTACTATAGCGGACTCTGACTTGAAGACGTTGGGACATATTTACTTACAACTGGCATGCTAAACATTTTTGACTGGATTTGTCGGCTACCCCACCATTAACGTCAATTGAAAAAAACTGTTGACGTGAACAGTCTAGCTCAAGCCAATAAAAACTCAGACGCACTTCGTCAGTCAGCTTACGAATTAAGGTTTGGACCGTCGAAACGTTTTAGTTTTTGTCAAAAATGCGCTATTACTAAGAAGTAGTGAGATACTACCTTCGAAATGTGAAGTTTGAAAATGTAGACATGTTTTCTTTGCGCCTGTTGATGGATATGTTTGTCCCCTTTTCAAAAGAGGTGCACAGTCTACAAGTCATCTTTGTTGTCAATTTCCCGGCTTTAATTTGCTCTCAAAAGACTTGCTCACTTCACTTGTATACGTTTGTTTTCGAAACCCTGCTTCATTTTCTCTATGCTCTCGTTTGGCTCAAAAACCATTGGAACGAGTTGAGAATTTGTTTCCAAAAACTGTTAACTGTCAAAAGAAATCCAAATCATTATAAATCACACTCTTTCCAACCGAAGAACTGACAGAAGTTTTGTCTGCCTTATGCGAATGCGACATCTCTTAAACGAGCAATTTCCAAAATCACTCTCTCTCACTGACACATTAGGGGGCAATTTGAAAATTGCCTGTCATTTCCCTCTATTCTATGTTGACGATTGCCGTTCACATGCCGAATGCCGATGCCACCAGTGCGACTTTTACTCGCAATAGAATAACAACACAAAACGTCGGTCGGTCATACAGACCGGAAGGATGGCATATTAGATCACACCTCTATTTGAGGTTTACACTAGGGGTTCGTCCGGAATTCATATTGTGTCATTGTTGAAACACTGCGTTATTGTATTGTGTGTGTCCTCTTGTTCAGGAGGGTTGCGCTCATGCACACAGCGCACACACACAATATTCAAACACAAAGCGACCGAGTGACAAATCAGGATATAAGAACACGTACAGCTCTATGGGACGAGCTCATTCATCAATCGAATTGAATTGGGAAAAGTGGCTGCAGAGAGCATTTTAAGGACATTATAGGTGTAAACGGATACAACCCATATGCGGGATAATATAATGCTAAACTGATTGACGACTAAAGGTATCGTGTGTACACTGTACAGTGTATGTGAATTAAGGGTGCGTGTACCGAAACAATTTTCCATGTTAACCTCGTTATATCATGGGTTTGCCTATTCATCTCATTAATTGTAAGTTAAAAAGTTATACAGCAGAAATTTGTTTGGTCGGAGGCAGATGTTGGTTTCTTTATTTTTTGTTCTGCTTGGTGTTGTTTTTCCGTCTTCTTTGGGAGGATTAACTGTTTGGTTGTAATTAGTACGGAAATTGTTTGAATTGGGCTAGGCAATGGTAACCCTTTTAAAGGCGAATTTATCACTTTAGCCGTTTTACTTTTGGAATTTCCAAATGTCTATACTTTTGCCGAGAAGGGTGTAGATGCCAAAGGTATCTTAGGAAGTGAAATGTCCCGCACAATGTACCAATGTATTACAAGGAAATTATTATAGTACACATATTTTTACGGTTCCAAAAATGCTGCACTTAGATCACAGCTCACTCATCGGCAAACCGAATAGTCGCTTTACACTCCAATGACCACTTAACTTGTACAGGGTAGTGGGCCAACTATATAAGCGTCAGGGGCATCAGTCGCCTAAACATCGCATAAAACTCGTTGCTCCATTAATGTCGATTACAATTACAAGATCCTGTGGTGAGTGATCTCACTGTACCATCAACATCGTCAAACGATTCAAGACCTTCGATGTAAAAAAATGTTTGTGTGTCGTGTAAATTCCTCTCCTTCTTCTTGGCGAAATTGTACAAAAACCACAACCCAACCTCTGGTATTGCCAAATTTTTCTAAAGTCTGTAGGTTCAATTCTACGCGGTGTCGTATTTTACATGACAAATTGCGCCACTTATACTTTTCTCGATTTATTCGCACTAAGTGGGTATAGTGAGTGATAATCGCTCTAGGTAGATCACATTAGCTAATTTTATATGTTTTATATTTCTTTTAAAATTCCGCCATTGCGACTTCGTTAGTTGCCGAAAAATGTTTATTCGTAACGAACCATTATTCTCTGATGGAATTGACACCATTGAACCGGTGTATTTCGCTGGACTGTAAATTCTGAAAGTGACATCACATCACAAACACCGAGAGAATTGCGCATGTAAATTCCTGCTTCTTTTCCCTGAGAAGGTAGAAGCACTTTTCCAGAAGCACTGTAAAAAGATATAAGACCTTTAAAGTCCAAGTCCTGTTATATGTCACATAAGTATGGACATTATCGCATTCGGAGCAAGATATTCTTAGTCGTTATGAACGCAACATTTTAGAAAGATTTTCGGTCCCGCTTTGCGTTGACAGAAATCCTACTTAAATATAGGAAATAAGAAGATGCCTCTCCAAACCGACTTCAACACAGATGGCCATCCCTGGGCCGGTATTCTGTAAGGCGAAAACGTTTAAACGTTTTCGTGCACACGAACAGTTTGCTTCATGTAACATCAGAAACGGAAGAAATTCTCGTGGGCGCGAAATAAACGACCGAACATTTTCTTTGACGTTTTCACTTTTCTTGCTTCATGTAACCTTAAATACGCACAGAAATTTGGTTCTTAGTTAAAAAGTTGTTCTTTTATTTTAGTTTTGTTCAACGTTTTAGGTTAAACAAAGCTGCCTTTAAGTATGTGCTGGACAATATTCATTTGCAAACAGGTACACGAAATACATACGTGCCTCCTATTTTAAAACTTTCCTCAACGTCAAAACAACTTAACGAAAATAAAGCTACATACTGAGACTGCCAAACTATAATTTTGTTGTCACACAGTTTCTCAAACCTAAAGCGAATGTGAACAAAAAAAAACGTTAGGAGTTACATGAAGCAGATTTTCGCGTGATTTATTTCGTATTTTGAAACGCGAAAGTGGTTTTCGTTTCGTTTTTTACAGAATCCCACCCTTGTAAAGCGAGAGACCTAAGTCGTTTTGTGGTCCGCACAAGACGATGGTTCTGAGTGCGTATCTGTCAATCTTTTTACCAACGCCCTCTTGCGTTTTAATGCGTAATCTTCGAGTTTTGAAAAGCTCGGCTTAAGAAAAAAACAGTTTGGTGTAGGTACTCTTCTAATGGCGTGATGAAAAATTTACTTCGCGAAGTTCAGTTTTTCACTAACCTTAAGCCTTTTCAATTCCAATTGTTTGTGACTTAAATGCAGATCTGTCACATATGACAAATCATACTGGGGGGTCAGTATACAATTATACATGGTTCTTTTTCGATCATTTAATTCTGAACCAAAAACTAAAGCAACTTCTGGCGTCCCTCAAGGTGGCCACCTCGGACCAATAGTCTTTATATGCATGGTAGCTAGGATGTCAGAATTTGCTACTTTTTCAGATAATTAGAGCATTTCTAAGACCTTATCAAGTCGACTAACATATTTTTTTTAAGCTCACTGTCATAGAACGTCAAGCTAAACTCGTTTTTGCAAAAGCATTCCTTGATCCTCAAGAGAATTCTTCATTTATGGTAAGCTGATCACTGTACATCAAACCTGTCTATTTAAATAAAAGGCAATATTCGTATTTGTGTGACTTTTAAACTAAAAAAATGTTTCTCTTATTTCTCGGACAGTTTGGCTCTCTATTTTCCACAGTGTTTGCCTTTAAATGTCTTTATCTGTAGGACCACGTCAATCTCGACAATCATTGAATAAATTGGGTACGGTTTTCACTGTCGTCATCTGCATTTTCGTCCATTTTCGTCCACTTTAAATGGATGTCTCTAAAACCTTCTCTATCTGTTACGGTCTTAAAGATATCCTTATGAAAAAATGTATTTATTGGTCAGGTCTAGAATACCTTGGCAGTCTGAAAAAGCAACATCTGTTCATGCTTAAAGTGAAAGAGGCTCCGTCGGCGTTCCCGTTCGCATCGAAGGAGAATTGCGGTTTTATTTATTACTTATATACAGCCAAGCAAAGCTTAAATTTAGTAATAGAATAGCATTGCGAAGCCCACTAGTTTCCAACAAAATGGGTAGGTATAGTTATTTTTAAAAAGAAGTCACTTTGACGATGATCGTCTAGGGTCAGCGAGTACGTCTTTCTTTGGTCTTTTGTGGGAATCAAATCCCGCTCCCTATGGAAGTCTTTCGGCCAAACTGCTAAAAACTAAGATACCTATTGTATTTTTTGAGTTTATACATTTTATGAAATAAGTAATCTAAGTTAACTATCTTACTAACATCACGCTTTTTATTTTATTTTGTTATAAGGTTTTGTTTTAAGAAATGTACGTAAGGTCCCAAAATAGTTTCTTTTTCTGTTTATTTGCAGGTAAAGTCAGCTTTTATTATACGACCAAGCTCATAAACAACATAACTCAACCTAGCTCAGACGGAGTCAGTCCTGCAAATTAAAAAAAAAAACACCTAAGAAACTATATACCCAATTGACCCAACCCAGGCAAGTAAATTTGTCATACCCCCATTAATTCTGTTTGTATAAGATAAGTGGAAGTCATGACATATTCGATATTCTGTACTGTAAGACGCTATATGTGTCGAATTTACTCCTCATAAATGAGATTATGTTCTGCAACAATACAAACATTTTTCTGTTAATTTTGGCCCATCAAAAGATCAAACGAATTTATTATGGAATTAGGGCGATATTCCTTTTTCCGTCGCCTATACCTATAGCTAGTTCACGGATAAAGCATTCAGCACAGGGAAAACGCTCAGAAAAGCAATAAAAATTGACTTGATTCCGTAAACGTAGCTCGCTCAAGGCGTTTGACCTATTGACAGACCAAATTTCTCAGGGAACCCATTTCCAATTTTGTTCAATTTATGATATAAAATTTTCAACGCTCAAAATTTACTTTTAGTCTCACAGAAATTGATTTGGGCCGTAGTTTTGCATCTCTTCGGAGACTATAACCCGATGTAAGGATATATTAATTTTAAATGCGTCAAAAATGTAAATTTCCCGAGTCAGAATTGTCAAAAAACAGAAACGAAATCTGTCACTCATTGCTCACTGGTCACAAGTCTGCAAAAAAAATCACCACCATTTTTTAAATGTTTTCTTAAACAAGAGACAGATTGACACAGCGTTGTCAACAGAAACTTTGACAGCTGCAGCACACTTTTAATAACCACTTCTCTTCAACAGCTTATGACATAATCATAAAAAATATCGCCATCGAAGTAAGATCTAAATAATACTTTCATATACTGAAATATTCCTGCGACACGCACCAGATGATTTACAAAAATTAACAACAAATACGATATTTGCTGCTGAAGTTGTTCCTGTTATCAAAGTGCCTAGTTGATGTTGCTTTGTTTACCTGTTCCTCACTTTACTCTCGTCATAACTAAGACGACTGATTTGACGTGGTAATTCTAAATATTTAAAACGTTCAACACAACATTGGTTTGCTTCCAAACAATTGACGCAATAAGTCACCGCCCAATGCCAATGCAATGGCAATCATATGGTTTCTTGATTCTCAACAAGCAGGTAAATAGCGCTTATATCCACACGGCTGCTTCGCAAAAGAAAATGTTTCGCTTGTTTTTATTGGCCTTTTGCAAAGAATTGCCACTTTTCTTCTCCTGTATTAAGGACTTCTGTATCAAAAGAGTAAGTGGTCGCCGGAAGGCGTATTTTTGAAGGACAATTTGTGCCACTTGTAGTTATATCTTGAGAAAATTGTACCAACAAATTACATCCCTACACTGAAGGCCCAATTTTTCTAAAGTCTGTAGGTGCTGGTGCATTTATGCGCGGTGGCGTATTTTTACGTGACAAATTGCGCCACTTGTACTTTTATGGATTTATCGGCACGACCGACGTGGGTCATCACAACACAGTGGCCCTCAGTGATAATCGCTTTCAATTTATGCTAGATATAGATCATAGTAGTTAATTTCAAACGAGAAATATCGCCATTGTGACTTCGCCGGTTGTCTTAAAATGTTTATTATTGCCGCTGAACTAATTTTAAGTCCAAACGCCGTCACGCTTGTTCACTTTTTCACTACGTTCCGGTATTTTTTACTAACCCCCACCTAATTAGACAGAATTTATTCTAAAAATTGCACTCACCATAAATATCACTCTCCTTCATCCACGGCCGTCCTGGATGCAGCATCGGATGCGTCAGATGATACGGTGTCATCTCGTCTGCGAAACTCCCATTCGCCGGCAGGTATTGTCCAACATTATGACCGCCAATCAAGTGTGCGGCTGCCGCAGCCGCCGCTACCGCTGATCCGTGACTGCTGCCATTCACATTTACGCTTTCATTGTTATTGCTGTTACTGGTGCTCGTGTTATTGTTGTTGTTATTGCTTGGAGTATCTGTTGAATCGCCGCTGCCGTCCGTCGAGTTGTGATTCACATTGTTGTTGCTCGTGCTGTTATTGTTGTTATTAACAAGTGCTGCCGCGGACGGTTCTACTGGTGGTGGTACAGCGGCACCGCCGCCATTCACTTTCAAGTCGGCACCATCTAAGTTCAATATGTCCGATATGTGAAATCCCGATGACCTCTGCGACGACGGAACTTTGGTATCGAAGAGTCTGCAAATGAATGGACATAAAGAGAACAATTAAACTCCATGGCAACTGACATTTAGCAGGATATCGATAATGTTGCTGCATATAGTACTATTGATATTCATTGATAAAAGGATCAGAGGAGAAGGTGCAACCATCAACCAACAACCAACAACCAGATGTGTTACTTGCTGCGGAGGGAAATCCCATTGAAAATAATAAAAACGAACCTCGGACCTCTTCGATTATAGTGCGTGAGCGCTCAGTGTGTATGCATAGGCTTCCCAGAAGCCGCCTCTCAATCACAAGATATATCAATTCAGCGATTTCGGCCGCGATTATCCTGCACCGAAGGCAACTCGAAAACTGGGGAATTCTAGAATTTCCAACAGACAGCATCGTGCACCCAAGCCCAACATATGGATGGAAATTTGGCCGGAAAACCCACAGCAATCTAAAACATGTGTTTTGAATTTATCCGTGATATTGGTCGCACCTTGTGCAGGTAAAATTGCACGGACAAGGATTTTCCCATGAGTGCTATTTTTTGTTTATTCCGAAAAGGTATATATGTATATCTATTTCAAATGACTGAGGTCACATTTTAAGGGGATTATTCGCACTTGCTGCTGGTGCTGGCTGAGCGGGAAAACTCGTCGCAATGTTGGTGTATGTGTGTCAAGTCATGCTGCAAATATTTGTCTTATCCCCGAACTGACAAACATTGAGATGATCCGATGATTTGCATAAACAAACGAAATTGAGAGAAGTTAATTTAATTTTTATTTGTATTTTTTCGGTGTAAGTCAGGGGAAAGGAAAGAGAATGAGGATGAGGATCTTTGAGGCTTTTGACGGATTTGGAAAGATTTTTTGTTTTTCATTTTAATCGGATCGAGAGGGAATTTCAATAAATGCTTCCGGGATGTGTGCTAATTTTGCCAGTTGGGCTTAGAATGGAGCGGAGATTTAAATAAATGGATAAAGGTGGCAGTATTTTGTATCAATGGATTTTGTAAATTGTATTTAGGTTCTGACCAAGGTCTTTGTAAATTAAGTTGGTTGTTGTGCCATCCAGGTTGGTTTATATTGGTCACATGGTGAAGGTTTTGCTTAACGGCCGAAGGGCATCGGAAAGGTCCATAAGTTCGCGTTAATATCGCAAATGACGTGAGAAATGTCGCTTAAAAGTTTAGCAACTATTGCTATCTTGACGGCTAATTAACGCCCGCTCTTCGAGAGATTGTGTGACTAACGAATTTTGTCTTCTTATATTTTGAATAGGTATGTCAACTTGGTATAGGACCTCAGTCCTGTCAACTAACCCTTTTCCGTAAAAAATACTTTTCACGTGATCAACTGAGGTCAATACAAAATTCAGACAAATGAGGCAACAGCCGCCGGCTGTCAAACTAAATTAATTTTAACTTAAAACGTCCCCATTTTTGCTGATCTTAAATCATAAATTACGTTTTTTCTATAAAGCAAATCTGTGATTGTTTTTCCAAATTTTGACTGGTATTCCAACTGTCACCGATACAAAAACCGTTTAAACGTCAGTTGGGCTTCAGGTCTTAAACATTTTGAGTTTTGATAGAAAACCTGTCCGAATCTTTGAAGCTTACGAAAAACGAATAGTGAAAGATACGAAATTGAAGCGTTCTGGAGCCATCAACGCAATATTTTCAATCGACAGCTTTGTTTTGTGGGTGTACTGGAACTGCTCGATCAGTTACTGAAGGACTGGACGACTTTTAAAAAAAAATTTGCCGAAACATAACTTCAATTTAGAAATCTAACGATTTCAACGTGTTCTATGAATCGTTTAGCGCTCCATGTTAAATGGCCGAACTTAATGACAACAGAATGCTCGAATTTTTTCTTTTAAATATGGCAGCTGTCTTCTGTCAAATTCAAACTTGAATTAAGGGAATATATTCTTAGGATTTCGAATAGTTCTTGAATCGCATAGCGAAATGGTGACGATGCCCGAACTTAATGACAAGAGAATGACTGTCAAAGTTCTATTTACAGTGCAGGCCTCGTCAGACCACAAAAATTCCTCCAATTTTTTGAGCCAGTTTATGTCAATGCTGAGGTTTAAATTCCTATCTCCTTGGCGGTGCTTTAAAGTGTTCCGAGATGGGTCTAAAATGACAGAAGGAACGTGTGCGAAACTCTTCCTTCAATCACTTGAAATGTAGAAAACTTTTCCTGTCTAGTTCAGCGTATATTTCAGCAAAAGTGTTTTCTATGCACAGTGCGCTGAGCGAGCGGTCTTAACAAAATTGAAATATTAAGGATTTTTTCCACTGCTGCACATTTTGTAACTGTCCTGAAAAAAGCTTCTCAATTCAGTAATTCGAACAACAGATTGTTTGTTTTAAAAAATGAATTATTCCTAAAAGACGATGTGTCTTTATTTTACTTTACTTTTCCTTGCTGAGATCGAATATAAAAAAAGAGGCCTGATATTAAACTTGGACAGTGTTAAAGTGCCTTGGGAATTATGTTGTTTTTTTCTTAACAAATCCGAGCTAAAAAGCCGCTTTATTAAGGAAGAGAATCATGCATGGGATTCGGTTTTGTTAAACCGAAATATGTACAAATATATAATCTTATTGCATATTTGCTTGCAAGTCTCATCCCTTTTAAAAATAACTACTATATACCCAACTAAAAAAAAGTTACCTAGTTACATAGACTTTATTCAAATTTGCTATGTCACTTCTCTGTTTTTTGTTGATTCAACAAATATAGGCGTTTTTCTTCTGTTAATTTAGAACAGACCTTGAACTGACAAAAAGAATTTTGCAATAGTTTTTCTTTTCATTCGGAACAAGGTCAGACGTCAGAGTTGAATAGCAAGATATTAGCTCAAAATAAATTTAGTCTGACTGAGATGTTTCTGTAAAAATCAAAGGGATAACGTTGCTTGTTCTAAAAATTTAAATTAACGAGCGAATGCTATTGTTTTTGTTTAATAAAAAACAGTCACAGGCAACAAGTTTGTACTGAGCGGTACGCAGTTGAAGCGAACATTTTTTTGTCATTATTCAGAACGGTTGGAAACTTGGCAAAACTTCTTCAAAACGGGTCCTCTTGCTTTTCATTGACGACTTTGGTTAGCAATTTATTGGCACAATAAGGAAAAGAAGAATATCAAATAAACAGAAATGGAAAATGTTCAGGGCAAAAATATCACCAATTAAATGCTAAATTAAATTTCGAGCTTGGCAAAATTTGTTCAGTCAGATTTGTTTCAACTCGATAGATTATTTGTAATTGGCTTAGTGAAAAACTCGAACTCCATTTTGAATTGAAAATATTTTTTTAACTGTTCTCGGGAATCGCATTAATAAACTAAAATGTTAACGAGTGATAAATCCCCCTCATTCAGCAAGACATTATTAGTTAAATACCTTTGTCCTATTTAGCGAGTCACCAATCGTGCCCAAGACTCCAAAATCTGTCTCCTTATATAAAATTTTATATTTCTGCAATAAAAAACAGATAAAAACCTCAATGAGAAGGACACCATTCGCATTCACCGCATTAGTATATAATTGTAACTTCATACAATTTATTACTGACTATAGTGAGTGCTGATTGATATAAGCTGTCACAAATGACTGATTTATTTGCCAAGGCGCCGCTTCAATTTCCTCCCATAAATTTTAAGTCAGGTCAGAGAAACCTATACATCTAAATATTTACCAACAATTTATAGCATCAAATGCCAATAGGAGCTAATGACAGCCGTTGGAATTGGAAAGTTAAGTGGCGAGGTGTCCTCTAATCAAACGCAACAATAGCATATTTTAAATTGCCGCCATTTTGAAATTGGACCACCTTTCCACATCTGGACCACACCTGAAAAAAGTGTTTCATGTGAAAAATCGCATTCTTTTGACAGCATGTACTCGTATTTCGATAAGTACCCAAGGGCGTTTTACTTTTCACAAGCTAGAAATACGTGTACCTATACTGTCAAATGAATGTGATCGTTCACGAGCGAAGTCGTTTGAGAATGTGCAAGGAAAAAAGAACAAGTTCAAATAGATAAACTCTAGTTTTAATTGCGAACATTATTTTAGCTCATCTTGCGACTAAAATCACAAAAACCTATCGATGATCTTCACAATAAAGTTGGGGATAAGAGCGCATGGGCATATTTGTCCATTATACAAGTTCACCTTATTTTGGCTGCGAAAACTGTTAGATTTGGTAAACATTTTACTACTTGTCGTACAATCTCATTGTTTGTAGTGTAGGTACCTACGGCTCCGCTTGGTACTAGTAAAGGAACTATTTGAATGAAAGTAAAGAAATTTGATTTTACATCTTACGAAGACAAAATAAAATCAATTCAGCTCACGGGCTACTGAGGCATAAACTAAATGAACTTCAGGAACGTCCTACTTCAGTACCTAGAAAATTTTAAATTAAGCTCATCTCACACCTCACGTCACAAAACCTTGAACTTGATTTGAACTTTAGGAGATATGAACTAAATTTATGGCTAAGCATAAGCATACTATCAAATTACAACTCAGGGTTTTTTCACTACGCCACCTCTCGCGAACGTCTGACAAACATCCGAGAGTATAACTGTCTTGAAAGAGCTTCTCAATTAGCCGTTTGGAATCGGCATAAAATTGTAGATCCCTTTCGTTCCAAAAATTAAATTTCACACAAAACGAATGGTTGTGAGAACCTAGGCCTAGGGTCCCTACGGACCTGTTGCGCCAAAAAATTATTATATTATATACTATCAAATGAAGTAGCTAGCAGAAATGTGATGTGCTTTCGAAACAATTACCAAATTAGTTTACCTGGCTCTAAGTTTTTCCAATTGTCGAAAATTGATTGTAATTTGTTATATTGTTCCAATGCTAGGTTTCTGTACAATTCCGATCAATAAAAAATTATTATACAAATCGAGGCCTGTTAAAAAACATTTTAATGGATCTTGTCAAAGGAGTCAGAAATGTCAGTTTCGTTACCTGCTCTTTTAAGAGTCAACAAACTACATACTTGACAAGAATACATTTTAGATACAAATATTTGTGCAGTACAAATGGGATTTAGTACACTTTTAGTACCAACTTACTTACTGTCTATTTAGCTAGAATTGCTCTGCGGCTTGCAAAATGACACTATAAGGAAAACACCTTTTGGGCGACCTCAAATCGGTGCCTTCAAGACGTCACTTTTCCGACTAATGTCGCACAAGTGATGGACCTTAAAAGCCAGCTGCCAAACTTATAGACCCAAAACTTAGCTTATTGTGGTTGCAAAAATTTGAACAACGTTCAGGTGATCACTCTCCTATATTTCTAAGTGAAGAGTGGTTGCGGACTTCTTGACTTTAAATGACAATAAGGACCTCTATTAAAATTTTGAAAATTCCTAATAGAAACATAAAAATCCTATTCTATATTCCAAATCAAGTTTACACTAAACTGATTGAACCAGAGTGGAATCGGTGTCGCGTCGCGCTGTCAAAGTCGAGTTTGTATAAGTACACCCAAAAGTTATAGCGTTCGGTGATCGTTGTTGCACTCATGAAGCTTTCGACCCACGTGTTTTAGGAACAGCACACACCTATAGTTTATGTTTTGTATTTAATTTCGACAGAGCGACGCGACACTATAAAGCGACCTTATTCTGTTTCAACGAGAGCATCTCTATGTTGGTCTCATTTTATTGTTTATTGAAGGTATCAAAAAAGTAGTACACCTTTTCACAAAAAACCTCCAGTGTCTTCTACCACAGGGCTTTGCAATCAGACCTGTTTTCTTACCCGGGTAAAGCATTCCTCAGCGCCGCCGGGTAGAATGCTGCTGGCAAAAGAGCGTGTCCCCACGGAGGCAACAATATCGGCGACCACGTTAGGAATGGTGCCGCCGCTGCTGCTGCCGCCGCCGCAGGATGGTGATGCATCAGGCTGCCCATGGTATGTCCAAACGAGGGTATTCGCAGCTCGTCCTTGCCCACTGTCTCAATCGGCGACCGCGAAGTCGACGAAGACCGCTTACGTTTCTCAGCCACTTTGGAGTCGGAAAAAGTCTTCAAATCTCAACCGAAATGTACACTTCCTTATATAAACCACATTCACTTTCGCCCAATAGGTTTGGTTTTTCAAGCACTTGTCGTAGATATATTTCACAAAAACCGATACGTGGTACAATGTACACACGGTCACGCGCGAGTTGGCCAACGAAATTTATTGCGTGTTCAATAGCGAACTTCCGACGACGAGGATCGACGAGGAGATAAATATTTTTCGGCTTTCAGCTGAACTGAAGTGTCATCGAGAACTAAAACAGCCCAGCGCACGATAAGTGGCTTCTCATGTCCTTCTGGCTGCCTCTCGAATGTCCTCCTCTTAACACACACACACACACTGATGCGTCGTCACACAAAAAAAAGAAAAAAAAACGAAAACAGGAGAAAACATTAACATTATTTATTTTTGAGTACGATACGCCATCACTATCATCTTGATGTTCTCGACTCAACCCCGACAACGAAGCCACTTATGGTGCAGTATTCTAACGAGTGGTTGGCCTCTCTAAGCGAACAAGGATACGGCAGCCAGACAAAAACACACGCACACACATGGAATCATGGCCAGCCAACCAACCAACCAACAAAGTGCTCTTCGGCTGCTTGTACGCGTTCTACACCCCGGCCATTGTTTGAGGCCTGTTAGGTACTCGGGGATTACAAGGGAAGATGCGATGATGACGATGGTGCGCTGAACCAATCACAGTGTTCCTGGCTGGAGTGGTGTGTGAAGAGGTCTCTCGTGCGAGTGTATTCGTATAGGCAGGCGCATGAACTTGAGTGCAGATAGTTTGAAGAGTCCTTTTGAGTCGAAACAGCATACACAGCGAGTGTACACGGCAACAAGGACACAAGGGTTGGTGGTTGGAGAGTCTGAGGCTTTCTGTTACATAAGAAGGTACTTGCGGCGTACTTCAGTTCAGAGCGCAATGTGGGCACGCCCCTTATTTGGGAATTTCGGTGTCGGTAGATGGAGTATCCCGGTTTTGTATACTTTATGTGCTGAGTTTTTTTTTTTTTTTTTTGGTGTTTGTTTCGTTGGTTCTTTTGTTGTTTTTCGTGCCATTATAGGCTCCTGGTTTATTATTATTATTATTGCTAGAGAGCGAATCCTTTTTTTTTTGTTGCCTCTGTGCTAAGGACGACTTCATTGTTATTAAGGGTGTATGTCTATCCAACGGGCAGATGTAGGCTATGCGCTGAATCCATTATTGGATCGAGGTACTCCTCTCTTGTTGTGCTGTGTTCAGTGGCGAAAATGGATTTAATCCTTAGAACAAGAAAACTGTGATGTGATATATTTATATATAGGGGGGGGAGGAAGCGCATTATTTATGCCCTCCAAAGGACGACGACGTTTGAACATTGCACATACCTACAACTTACAGCCTGCAAGCCATGAGTGCCATCGAATAGTTAGTGGTTCGGTTATTATAATTTTTTGCAGTTGTTGTTGTCTGCACTTGAGCGCGACTTATTGAAGGTCTAACGGAAGGTAATAAACTGTAATTGTGTGTATAATACGTATTAATGCATGCATGCTAATAGCAAAGTGTAGGGACGAGTCGTCTGTTACGCAATATAGGGTGCAAGTAGCTAACGATTTGTTACGTACCTACAAAGTCGACGGAAAAATCGATGTAGATACCTAGGTGTAGATAGAAATATAGAACTGGAAAAGCCAAGAAAAGATGTTATAGGTAGGCTTTAGGGACCAAATTGGCGAAGGACTGAATTGACTCGTAATGGTCTACCTAACTAGTTTACATGTCAAAAGCTTTTGTAGGGTATATGGACTTCTGAAGATATGCTTAGTAAACACTTTATTTTTCTACTTCAGCTAGCAACCACTCCTCTTACTTGAGAAGTGAATGAAAGCTAGAAATAGCATTTTTTTTTTTGGATCTCTAGGGACCTCTATATGGGGCTAAATGTTGAAGATTATTATACAAACTACTTGTTATACGAGTACCTGTTTATAATTAATCACTGTAGCCTTTGTAATGTAAGCTTTTTTATAATTCAATTTGTTTATTCCTTCCATACATTTCATACATTGTTCTTTTTTTTTTTTGAATTCTATTTTGCAAGAGGTTATTGGGCCAGTGTTTAGATGGAATTTTTGTGAAATCATTATTTGCAAAACTTAATGCAGATAATTACCATCTGTAGAAATATAAATTGGAACTCATATTGAAAAAGGATGGAGCTTGGAAATGGAAGCATGGAAGAAACTTGATGACTAAGCGACCGTGATTATCGGGCTATCTGTGGAGGATAGTCAACTTCTGCTCGTCAAGAAATCGAAGTCAGCACCAGAGGCTTGGGAGATATTACGAAATCATCGTGAGAAAAATACGTTAGGTACGATTAGCAGCGTTCGTCCCATGAGGAAGGTTTGTGGAATGAAGTTTTTCATGTATTCCAATATATCAGATCATACCTACCTATTATGGAAATGAAAATTCATTTCGAAAAATTGGAAGCCATGGGTGAGCAATTTTCAGAGCGGTGGTTAGTCGCTATGTTGATTAGTAGTCTTCCATCTTCTTTCGATACGTTGGTTACTGCACTAGAAGCTCGAAAACTAGAGGAATTGACGCTTAAGATTGTCGAAACCAGTTTGATTGACGAACCCCAGCGCCAGACGGGAACTTGCACTTCAAACGCGATTTTAAAATCGTTTAATAAAAAAGAGGAACGAAACGTTAAGAAATGCAAGATCAAAGGACACATTAAAAGAGATTGCTGGCAGTTGAAGAAATTAAGGACCAAAAATCAAGCAAATGAAATACAGGAGTTTACTAAAGACCACGATGGTAGTTTTTGCTTTTCAATGGCTAACGACAATAATATTTGGGTCGTTGATTTTGGTGCAACTTGCCACGTAAGCACAAGGATGTCAGATTTTGTTGAAATGAATACCTCAGTTGGTGAGAAAGTAACAGTAGCAAACGGAGATAAAGTGGTTTCAAGTGGAAAAGGACTGTATCGCATTAAAATTCTTAATAGTAATGGTGAGAAAACTATGTACATCAAATGTATAATTATTATTCATACTGTCATTGCACGGAAATTTATTTTCAGCTAGAAAAATTTAAAAAAAAATGGGGTTTAAATTGTTGTTTGCAGGACTTAATGTGTAGTATTCAAACGAAGACAGGAAAAGAAATTGCGGTGTTGCTGACTTGTCAATTGGCTTATTTGGTTTACGACAACAACTGGAACAAAAGGCTTTGGCTGTGGAGTGCAAATTACAGAATTGTCAGCACTATTGGCATAAACAATTTGGACATCGAGACATTGATGCTGTTAACATTATGCAAAAAGAATAAAGTGCACGACTGGGTCGAACGAAACTTTCTCGATACTAGACAAAAGAAAACAAAATTCTCTTTTGGATATAACAATATAAGTTTTATAAGGTCTTACTCCTCACTTGATTTTTGAGTACAGGACAAGCGTACCTAGTAGCAGTTTCTGTTTTTGACCTAAGGATATGTTTTTGATTTTGATTGGAATATGATTTAAGGTTTCAATTATTGGAAGTAGGTATTCCTCGTGATAGACCGATATCTTTAGATAGATTATGTAATAATTCAGGCATTTGTGAATTTGCATTAGTAGCTATAAATTGAATATCCCGATGCTCGTGTGTGCGATGCAAATGAAGTTTTTGTTTTTGTAAAATTATCCAGACATAACAGTTGCAAATATTGCAATGTTTAGTTGGAAAAATACTATTGCGTAACTATTAAGCTGAAAACTGACTGTATGATATTGTTCCGGATAAAAGAAATACTTCGTTTTTGACATTTTATCGAAATAGAAGATGGGGTTTTTGATATATGAGCAGTTTTTAAAATTAGCGTTTTCGGTGCTTCGAATTGAAAATTAAGGACACAGTAGTTTTGAAAACATCCATTTGACTCTAAGTTTGCATTTTCGTCAAAATCGTTATTGAAGTTTTAAGTTAACTAGACAAAACTATATTTTTAAAAAATTACTCTTTTCATAAATCCATTGCAACTGAGGTTGCATTTAAGTTATAAATGACCACATAACCTTATAAATTAATTTTTGCTACAATCGTATCGACCGTTTTCGAGATATGTCGAAATTTCAAAAGTACCGTTGTTCGAATTTTTAGCCAAAAACTGGGTACGCAGTCATGGTAACCTAAACTACTTAAGCTTAAATATCAATTTTGATTGAAATCGTTAGAGCCGTTTTCGATCAAATCAAACTGGTACGAAAATGTTGTATGGGAAGTACCATTAATATTGAGGTTACCTTGCAAAAAAAAAACACCTCCCGAGCTGTAAGCCCAAAAACTCCAAATCCGAGGTTTGAACGTAGTCCGGGAAGCCGTTTAGGCTGTAGGCCCGTGGAAGGACGGACAGACGGACAGACGGACAGACCGGACAGAATTTTGTGACCCACTTTTTTGAGTTCCTCTATCATCGTAATATCAGAATTGATTAAAATCTCGAGTTCGAAATTTTGTACGAAACCAATATCTTTCTCTTACTACGTAATGGAGAAAGTTAAAAAACGGTACCTAAGTGATTGGGTATACCTACCTCAAGTTACTTTTTTGCAAACTCACTTTTATGATTTCGCTTCTTCGTGACGTATTTTTTCTTTTTCTATAAATCGAATTCAACAAATTCAAAAATTAAAGTAATGGACGGATTAATATTTTCATTTTCAGTTAATGAATGTAACCCTCATCGCATGCAAAGCCTATTTGGCTCAATTTTGTATTTTTTAAACAAAATATTTTTTCAAGGTTTTTTAATAAAAATAGTTTAAGGAAATCAGAACAAAGCTAAAACAATCGATTTTTATGTTTTTTTTTTATTCGGGTAGTTTCATGCAGTAAAGGGTTGAGCTATAGGTGTATTGCGAGCCAATATTTTCATTTTATCTCACAACGTTAGGGACAAGTTTTTAAAAATCTTTCTTTCACGCTGTTGCACCTTTCCTTTCCGTTATTCACCATTTTTTCTATGAGCTTTCTGTTCTGCAAAATTATCTATAACATCATCAGAGTTTTAAGATCGAGCCAAAGAATTTTCAAAAAACAAAAATAGTCCCACAGAGTTTCTTAAATAGATTCTTATTAATTTAAGTTTTGAAAAGTTATTTTTGCAGTAGCTGAAGTCACAGGAATTGTTACAAATAACATTAATACGGTACATATACATACGAGGGGAGTTCACTATATTCGCGGTATGGGGGGGATACTCCAAAGATGTGAAAAAAATATTTCGTGATTTTAGTAGCCCCGTTATTCAAGTGTTTTACTGTAAAATTTCATTTGGCTGTGATTATAAGTTTACTTTGTATTTTGTGTTGAACGAATGTGAAATGGCTGGTGTCGCGATGATCACTAAAATTGAGAACCGCGCTGTGATAAAATTTCTTACTAAACAAGGAAAAAGTCAAAAAATTATTCACGAAGAGATGGTGGCTGTTTTTCGAGATTCTGTGCCTTCGTCGTCAACTGTTCAAAAGTGATCAAGTTTATTTCTGACTGACTGCACCGGAGAAAACATTACACTAGTCGAGAAACTTGTACTTGAGGATGCCCGCGTAAAGGTTAAAACGAATGCTGCGAAGATTAACCTTTCTATTGGTACTATACACACCATTCTTTATGACCGTCTAAATCTTTCAAAAGTCAGTGCAAGATGTGTGCCTCAAATGCTCACTTCGCTCACAATGCTCCGGTGCACACATCACGGATTTCTAAGGCTACTGTACTGAGATTCAACATCCACCCTATAGTTTGGACCTTGCCCCTAGTGATTATTTTTTGTCTCCAGATTAAAAAAAAAACCTTCGTGGTAAGCGATTTACCGATGATGAGGAACTCAAAACTGCAATAAATGAACATTTTGGAGAGAAGGTATAGAAAGTTAATTTCAAGATGTAATAAATGCATTAATGTATGAGGAGATTATATTAAAAAATAAAAATATTTTTAATTTAATTCATATTTTCCTTCATGTTGATACCGCGAATATATTGAACTCCCCTCGTACTTCACTGCATATACCTAAATAAATTGCAAAGAAAAAATGTGAGTAGAAAACAAATAAAATATAGAATTACTTGCTGACCAGCGAACTTCGTTCCGCCCAAATTCGTTAATTTAGGTAATGAAATTAATAATTCCGAGCTTTCGCTTCATGTAAACCGGTTAATTAAAATTATTTAATCAAAAGTTATATTAAAATTAAATACAATTGCAATAACCGCAGCAATTTACTTGTCGGTCAACCTACCGCTTTTTCACTGAAGTGTTTTATGGTTGTATCGTATGGTTCGTTCCATTTACGGGTGTGTACAGTGTACACGTACAAAGCGAGAGGTTTGCCGACACGTGAGCACGCGACATACAATTGACCATGTGAGAAACATAGAAATTCAAGATTTATGTTACACGCATCCAGCGATTTTCCTTGCGACTTATTAATTGTCACAGCAAAAGCGAGACGTATGGGAAATTGAAAACTTAAATATACGAATGGCAAATCGTCCTGAATAAGTGGAATCAGTGGAATAAGAACATATTCGCCTTTGAATTTTCCAATCAAAATCGTTGCTTGAATAATATTTGATTTTAGATTCTTCACAATCATACGTTGCAAAGTTTTGGTGTATTGAGGTTGAGCAACAAAATAATTACTGAGCCGACTTTGAATTTCAAATTGTGTGAAGGAAAGCCTGATACATAAAAGGAGTTCAAAAATTTAGTGGGATAGTTAGGTGGCTTCGTTTTCAACCATCACGGAGTCGACTGATTTGTATGAATGTAGCTCACCAGAGATTTGATTTTGAATGACGAAATTCAAATGATCGACATTCTTGTTTTTCGCTGCCAAAATCTCTCTTACACTTAGCCAATCATGGTCATTATAATTCTTAGCGATATTCGGGAAAACATTCATAATTAGTTCTTCTAGGTGTCGTTGTAAAGTTGCAAAAATTGTATGGAAACTCAATGAGGCCGGTGTTTAAGTCTGCTGGAATCTCGCCATTGCCTATCGCCAACAATTGCCTGGAGAACTCTGCAGCGGACTGGTCATTTTGTAAAGCAACTCGTATGTTCGCTTTCAAATGCAAGTTCTTCCTGTATGGCCGGAGTTGATCTCGGAATGACAGACAGCGTTTGGCGAAAATCGCCTTATAGCAAGATTATTGCGCCACCGAAATTTAGGATGTCATTACGTAAATCTTTTAAAGTACGTTTGTGAGTCATTGTGGATCCGATCATCTTACATTGCTGTAGTACTTTCTCCATCGCAGTGTTCTTTGAAATGTTGCATGTAGGTTCTTCATCCACTTGCAGATTCAATGGCAATTTCAATGCAGAAAGAGCTATTCAACCGCCTTCTAAACAAAGTAGCCGCTATCTTAGAAGAGGCGAGGGCCATCAAGGCTATCTCAGATCGCTAACGAATCCTAGCCAAAATCAGTGTAATCAGGAATGCTTTCCAGTTCCACCGGGCGCATCAAGGAAGAAAATTCCGCCATTTTCGTTATCGACTGCTTACATCAATTCATCGTACAGTTTCTTTTGTTCTTGATAAAACATTGGCACATTTGTTCGAACAGCTAGACTCAATGCTATTCGAACGAAATCCATTTCTCGCTCCAATTCTCGATTAAATGCGTCTTGCATTGAGCGATTTGGCTGTGGCATCCCCAATTTGCACAACAAATTTCACTCATGAGCAGACACAAGATATCCTCGATCAAAATCAAAGTTTTGTTGTGCATTTCATTGGACATCTCCAGTTCATTATCTGATGTCACAGTACGAATTCGATGCAAAATAATCGTCGCCCATATAATCCTTGTATTTATTCCACAAATCTTTAGGAAATTATGATTGCGAAGAGTTTCCTGAGTTGATTCGCAGGCGCAAATGTTTGCGTTGGCTGGCTTCTCAATATGTAGCACACAACACACCGTCAACAGCCCGCAGCGCTTCGAAAAAAGTAGGGCCACAAACATTGACCAAAAGCATTGTCAAATAAAATTTATGATAGGTTTTTTTTTTTTTTTGTATTTGAATTGTCCCTACTCGATTTCTACCCCGTTTATTTTTTTCAAAGTGCATTTCCCATACAAACTTTAATAACCTCTTTCATCCCCTCAAAGTTTTGTTTTCGCGACAAAAAGTAGCATATGTCCTTCCTTGGTCCAAAAGGAAACCGTCAAGCCCAAAATCGTTTAAATCCAACAATCCGTTATCGATTTATGCGCGCACACACGGACTTCATTGTCTTTTATATATATAGGTACATCTTTAATATATATAGAAGATATATAGATCTCAACAAATTGTAAAACAATGCACTTTTAAAGGATACAAGCAACAAAATCAGCAGCGAATACTATGTGCATTTATGGAGAAAAACCCGGATTTGGCTAAATCATATAATAAGCTTTGAAGTAAGAAGGGAAGGTAAGCCAAAAATACAAGTGGGAAAAATTAAATGCATCCCTTTATACAAATGGTCCACCAACAAAGAGCGTTGCTATGAGTGGAAACGGGTGAGATTACTTTTTATTACTTTTATTTGAATTCGAATTATCTATAACTAGGTTTGGTCACTTCGAAAGTATAGTATAAAAAAGAAGCAAATGAAGAATCAAAATTCACTTCAAAAAACTGGTGGAGGACCATTCAATGTGAAGACATTGGACGAAACCGAGGAAGCAATTGTTATGGCATGTGGAATGGAGGCTTTAGTCAGTGCGGCATTAAAGGGTCACATATTTTCGGTAGCAGTGCCAAAGGTAAATTTGTTGTATATATTGTTATCATAGACTTTATATATATTTTTTTTAAATATTTGCAGATAGCATTGAAACTTAAAAAAGCACTAATATGCAGCGCATCGCAACAGAAGAAAATATCGACCAGTTACCTTTCCCACGAAAGAAAATGGCAAAGAATTGTGAAAAAGCGGAAGATGATGCTTTAAAGAAGCAACTGGAATTGCAGGAGTATTTCTTTGCTACACAAGTACAACAATGGAACCAAATAAACAAATCGTTGGTGGAAATCAGAGAAGTCATAAAGGAACTTTCAAAATAAAAAGAAAATTATAGGGTGGTGTTGATGGCGATGAAGAAAGCTTGAATTAGAAGTGTCATTTATATTAGACAACTATGTATAATGTATATGCATATCCATGTTTACAAGACCAGACATACTTTTTAATTGGCCAATGAACCTTTCAACAATTGTTTTATTGTTATTGCATTGTTATAAATGCATTAAAAACCTACAACCATACATTTTATGATATGTCTGCCCTTACGGTTGAAAAAAAAAATGTTCATTTTCGTTCGGCCGATGTATAACAATATGACGGACTATCAATGTAGCCTATAACTACTGTAATATGTAAAAATTAATAATTTTAGGACTGCACAATAATTATATCTGTTTTCGCCGCACCGGTCACCGGATTAATCGAACTCACTCAAACGCCGTTGTCATAAATGACAGCTCGAACCATGCGGTTTGAGTCTCCCGCTTTTTTTGTTCGTTCATAGTTCTTCTGCGCGCTTTCGACTTGATCGGACGTCCTCTCTTTAATTCATAGTCCTTAACTTTCCACAATATATGTACTTACATTAAAACCAGCCAGTTCTCTTTTTAATTCTCTAATCAATTGCATTTTTCTTATGACTCGGGATGTCATTTAAGCTACAGTACTTCGATCCATTGCTGCAGCCCTGTCAGCCCCAACTTGCCTTTGGTAACCGCCGGCAGAGAAGGTTTAACGTTACAGCTAGTTACAGAATTGGTGATATATGCGTTAATCTTATAGCCCATCTGGCAAGTCAAGCAATCTCAAGGCATTTAGAAAACTTTTTGATAAAAGCAAGTTTTTTAAAGAAACTAAAAAGATAAACAATTATGGATAACGACAATAAATTGAAACTCACATTGCATTTGGAAGTTGAAATATATTTGATTTGGTCCGTAAGTTTATTCTTAGGAGGCGCACATTGAAATAATTCCTATCTTCTTCTCTTGAATGAGAAAATAAATGTAGCTAAGTCAACATATTCACTTTTGGTGAAACCGAAATCAACAAAAATGTGTGTAATTTATCTTAAAATGATACATAAATAGGTGTCACACGAAAACGATCACAAAAAAACGATAGTCACGCAGTCACCTTACGTCCTTACGTAGAGCAAAAAATGTGATTGTGACCATCAACTATCGCAAATCGCCTTACAGAATTCCACCCTTGTAAAGTTTTGGCACTGTTAGGATTAGGAGCGTAACGAAAAGCTTCCACCAACCCAATAGTTGAGTGGGTTAAGCCTTAAGCGTCTTTGAATACGTTACGCTGCAAAACTAATTACTCTTATTCCCCTATCACTTGAAACATCATGTGGATTAATATCTTAAGTCCCCGAATTAAAGTTGGTGACGATACACAATCGAGATGCTATTCTTCTGTAAATTATAATTCCCATATTTCGACTCCACTTTCAAGTGGCTATGGAAATAAAAGTGAACAATTGCTTCCCCAAATGCAGTGTACCCAAAAATAAATTTTTCTACAGATCAAATTCTAGGTAATTTAGCTGCACCTTTGAGCGATCGCTTCCGCTTGAACATTTGAATGCTGGCATTTCACCCTTTAGAAAGCCTTCTTTGTTTGTGCTCTGCCAGGAAGTGCTTCCAGTCAGTTGTTTATGCAACTTCCACCAATTATTAGATACAACAGAGATGTTAACAGCCGCAATGAATTTTTATTGTTGCTTACAAAGTGTTGTCGTTGTCGCTGTCGATCTCTCGAGTTTTCTTCTCCTTTTTCAAATCGGTCCGCTCCAATACCTCAAAAGCGCCACTCCCGACCAAAATGACAGATCACTCATTCAAGTACAGTCGCACATTCCTATGGAAATTATCATACCCCATATACGAGTATGACTATCAATCAAACAGTTGAATAGGTACACCTTGTTCAAACAAATCCAATTGCTTACACGAAATTGGAAATTGCCTTATCAATTGGTATAGGGCTTTTGAAAAGGCTTGTATATTTTTTAATTCCAAGTATTTTGTCAACATAAAACGTTTTTTAATTAATCTTCTCCACAAATAAAATCTAAACTGAAACAATCGCTTCCATAGGTGTACAAATATAATAGACGGAGACACTTGAAGCAAGCCTACTTATGCTATACAGCCGCACACAGTATTGTGCAATAAATCAAATGTTTTCTTAATTTATAAGTAATACGCTTATCGCACTTGAAACAAAAGTAAATAAACCTGGGCTGTTTGTGTTTTTTTTCTTTTTACTTCGACTCAATGCATCATTGGCCTGGTTTAGATCGATAAACTATTGTTTACGCTTTGACTGCGTATATATTTGTTTTATTTTTCGCCGTTTTTTTGGGACATACAAAATGGATGTTGGAATTTTGTTGCACAGCTTCTCAGTTGAATTTAAAAACTATCATTTTAAACAGCAACAGTTGATTTAAATAATTTAAGTAAAAAAATATCTGTCATCTCTGTGAACAGCGGACGATATCGACTCTCAATTCGGTAGCTGATTGTTCGAAATTTCTGTTTGGCGGCCTGTGTACATTCAGCAATGTGTGGTTTCGTTGGTGTGTAAACCATCTCATCACCTGTACAATCTAATCAATCGCCTAGCAAGATTTCCTTCACCTGCTGGAGAACAAGTTTCGTATGTATAGAACGAAGAGCTCCGCCAGTAGAATAGTTATTATCGGATTTGTTTTACACGAAGTCAATTGATCAATCAGTGATAGTATTCAAGTGAACAATATATTGAAAAGCCAACAGATTAGGCGAGCGCACACAAAACACAAAAACACAAAAATGACAGCGTGCAAGTGAGTGGTTAAATTAGTGTTGGCCACTTGCTTAGGGAGAAGAGAGAAGGAATTCATTTGGAATGGGGAATAGGATATTCTTGGACGTTGTTAGCTGTTTGGTGGATATAAGTTAATATAGGGGCATAGGAGACCCCCCAAAAGAATGATGACAAAATCCACAATCGGTGCGAGGGCTTTTTGCAACTCACAAAATCGGTCTTTAAGAACTCACAGTAAATGGCGCTGAAAGCAATCTCCATAAAGGCAGATGTGTAAATTAGTTTGAAAGAATTTTACAAAAAAATGTCGAGCTCCGGGCCATCTGTTTCACAGCCTGATCACCTAATCTGTCAGTTTGGAATCGAAGTTTAGATTTTAGTCTGTAAATTAACGACATACATGTTTTCAAAAGTGAATAAAACTGTTCACTTTGAGTACCTCGAGAGTTAAGTCTATGATAATCACCCGCAGTCTGTCACGAAATCATATTCCCTACATCCTGCCCAGCCTATTTCAGCCCGAAACACGGTACCCTCTTCCAACAGTGTGTGCAACTAAATGGTCCGCATTAGGACGACTTAATTCCTAAAAAATTGGATCCTCATTCTTTTTTCATATTTCTAGTTTCATTAATTTTTAGAAACATAAATCCACCACCGGACACACTGTACTTCTCAAACACATTAAGTGCAATTTATACGGACAATTTGTTCAGATGCTGTAAACATATATCATTATTATCTCCACTGTTTCATTATTATTTCCAGTACCCCGCTTATTAATTACAAGAGTAGGATGCAAACAAATTTGGTTAAACATGCGAGGGTTGCAAGTGACACTTCGAAGATAAAGCAATAGGAAGCTTTTACTATAAGAAAATAATTAAAAAACATTAAAAGTCTTACTTTGCTAGCTCCTACCCGAAATATCAAAAGCGTAACGAAAATTGAAACACTTTGAACTTACTCATTGGTAGCTGTTTGAGCAGACCATTCAATACCCGATGTGTCACTTTTCGTTATGGTCCTCTTTTTGAACATTTTAACTCAGTCAAATGCGACATAAAAGCTTAAGAGCGTAACGAATTTTGAAACAAGCCAAACTCGTGAAAAGTGCAATTTTAGTTGAGAAGACAATCTCCTTTAAGTTATGAAATAAGCCTATGCATCCTAAAACATGCAACCTCCAACCTCAACTTGCACTTTTGGATTGCTCTGTAAAAAAAGCGTTTCATTTTTGTTATGCTTTTCTTTCCAAGGTAAGTGGATGCTCTTGTGATGGTTATCACAGCGGGTCGGGTGCAACTCATACCCAGACGCAGGGGATGCCCTGCCAAATTTGCCACCTAGCCCCATCTACATCGCAACTTTACAATTAACAACCAATAATCGCATCACTCACTTTAAGTGTTTATTTAATTATGCAAACAACCATATACAACAGATTACAATTAAGTATCTATAAAGTGTAAATGAATATTATATGGTGTTACCATATCAATCGAGAATTATGTTGAGTGCTTGGTTAAAGTTTCTTTAATAATTATGTTTGTTGAATTCGGAAAGATATAATATGGGGGAAGAAGGTAGGTAAAAAATGTATGCTAAGTAGAAGGTATAAGGTAGGGAATGGAGTTATACGATTCCAAGACGGTAAATATTATTAATTAATTTCTATCTATTCGCGTGAATTTTTTACTTTTATTTGCTCAAATTCTCTGAAGCTAAAAGTCAATTTCTTTTCTCAAAAAACTTATTATTTTAACTTTATAGAATCTGAGAAAATAAGCCACATCCATACAATATATGTGTTCGTATTCATAAGTGAATATAACCTGCCTACTCCATTTCACAAAATGGTTTACACACCACCAAACATCGAACACAAATTGATTTGGAATATGGTAACACTTATTTTTGACATTAAATACCATTGATTACAACTCGAACGATAAGGGTGAGTAGTAAGAAGGTAAATGTCCAGTTGTAAAGTTGAGATGCAGATGTCGGTAGGTGCGGGGTATGAGTAGTCGGGGGATGAGTTGCGATGACACCCTTGTTGTTGTCACTTTCTAGCTTTTCTTGTCTTTAAACTGTATTTACACGGGACAGAGAGCTTCGTTTGTCCATAGGTACAGTCAATGAGGATAAAGGCGTAAGAATGAGATCACAGATCAGACGCCTAAAGTGTCATGGATGGTCTACCCATAATTATAGATACCTAAAGCGGAACAACATTCCTGCAATCACTTGAAAACTTTTTCATTTCTGATTTGATACAAGTGAAATGAGAGTGGTAATTAGTTCTAGTAAATTAAACCAACAATTCATCAATTAGTTATACGAAATAAATAAATAATTGACCATTCATCACTTCCGGAAGCCACATAGGAACGCGGAATTTCGTAAGGCCCATTTTATTCACTCGAAGTTGAAAACAACTTCGGGATTTTTATATGGAAAACTTCCCAAGTTGTGTTCAACTTCGAGTGAATAAAATGGGCCTAAAAGTATCAGCATGCGGAGTTTTCATATAATTCCTACCACGTAAACAAGATGGCCGACCAAAATACATGTTACGGTTTTTTTGCGCGTTAGATAATGTTGTTCAGTCACACCAGTTTAATCTTCCGTGTTAGGAATGTGTGAACCTGTAAATGCAGCATAGTCGTATTATTCGAAGACAGAGGTTGCGCTGAAGCGAATAATAATTTTTAATTTGTTTTAATAATTAGTGAAATATATTGAGTATAAATGCTGTGCTCAACACTGTAGTTCTACCTCTCAGCTATTATAATTCGGACCTTCAACTCTCTATCCCTGTCCCCAAAGTTTTGCTAAAATCTTCCAAGCTGCAATCCAGGATATTTTCTTTCTTAGAATAAGCATGGCTATATGTTTTACGGAGTCTCCTATCATTCATTTCCAGGGTTCAAAAGAAGAACGTAGTCCACATGCAGTCTTAACTTTGTGAGAACGTGGTTTGGATTAGGATCTGGTAACTTTAATGGTTTTTGTAAGAAACACCTCAAAAGCTGTTTCAGTTGATCGATTTCCGCAGTCTGACCAAGTCTGATCATAGCCTTAGCCGTTGTTTGGGGGATATGGCATTTAAAGCAGCGTCTACCTCTTTTTTACTTGGCACATTTTCACAGGTGGTATTTTTGCCAATTTTCACTCCCATAAATGTTGTAGGTACTCAGCTTCAATTCTTCATAATTTGCGCGCTCCTTTCCGAAAGATCGTATAATCTTTGGGTTTGACAGGTCTACTTGAAGCTTCCATTTTGTTTTCTTCGTTCGTGGTAGCTGTTAGCTTCGAAACATACCATACTGGAACTTCTGAATTTTCACAGCTCAACGAATGTAGAGACACAGTCCATTATCGGATTGCTAGGATTAAGACATTTATTCTACTTCATCCGATAATAAGACTTCATTGGGTAACGAATATTGAAACAACAGAGTATCTGTTCAGTTACGCTTCACTTTTTGTTATGTTAGTCGTCCTTCCCAATATTTCAGCTTAACCAAACGCGACAGTAAAGATTGAAGAGCTTAACGAATTCTGAAACTTGTTAAAAGGGTGGGAAGGAACAATTTTTGGGTATCTGGGAATAGAGTCAAACTCATCAGCCTTATTTGTTTGACCTTATTCATTTTCTGTATCTGTATCTTTGCGGGCGATTGCGGCACCAGACTTCGTTAAAGCGGCAACGCAATAGTACCTAAAGTGCATCTTTAGTGTTGTACCATCCCAACTATTGTCACGGCGAGCATTCATTAATAAACTTGGCCCTTCGAACCGACGATTCAGCCCACAATTCAACATCCTTTGTTGCACGCATTTCTATCGGCAATTCATCTGATTCCGGTTCTCTGTTCGTTGACAGGTCACCTCCATTCATAAACATTAGCCCCGTTTACCATCAGCTCTCTCTCTCTGGTTGCGAAATAATACAATAATCCCGAATTACAACTCCTGAATAAACATCAACTCGCCGGCCGAACAAAACTTGTCAAAACTACTTATTCAGCAAAATTGGTTCCTCTGTCAAAATTCAATTCATGTTGCATTCACTGAGAAACAGAAAAACATTATTTCCACTCTGTCACCTTTGGCATTCTTTCCAATTTGCTTGAGGATCAGTTGCATGCACGTAAACACCGTCGTCGGCAAAGGTGGATCATCCACAAAAGCAGCGATCGCTTGTAATTGGTTTCGAATCATACCTTCGGATAATCCTCACCTAATACCGTTTCCATAATGGAATTTACGAAAATGTTTTCCCACTTTTTCCGATCTGTCACACACACACACGGACACAGGTTCTGTCTGTTTGCAAAAATAGGATGTCAATTATAGAAATGCTCTTAAGCTGTGTTTTTGTTATCTGAGTCGCAAACACTCGGCTCAGCTCTCGCATATGTGGCGGTGGAGGTGGAGGGAATTTCCGTGTTCAACTCGTCGTGGTACCGGCCCAAACATAGGGAAGACCGCAGCAGGTACACAAACATTTTGTATATCTCATGTTTATTATTTTTATTATGCCTCTACAAGAGCGACTCTCTCACCCGCCCAATTATCATTAAGGGGTCTCGCTCGAAAAAATATGAAAAAAGTCAGAAGTTGGAAGAAAAAAATTGCCGGTGGCTTTTAATCCGTAACGGCGCGGGAAATGACGGTGCACAAGCACAGCGTGTACTTCAAACGATGAGAACTTTTGCAAATGGCACTGGCATGTCAAGGAGGGGTTTTTTTTTCAACTCCATTAAATTGTTCTCGGTAGCTTCTTCTTTTCTAACGACTGCAAGAGATATAGGTGGAAAAAAAGAGTAACGGCCGGGTTTAGAATGCGCCACATGCATGTGGCTCGGCACTCGTGGCAGCACAATTTTGGGGTCTTATAAAGTAAATTTTTTGTAAGTGGATATCGTGACATCCGCACATAAAAATCATGAAAAGCGAAAATTGATATTTGTTCAATAATAACAAAGAAACGAAAAAAAAGAAGCAGAAAATGTGTAATAGACAACAATGGGGGTTACTTAGGAAAGTGTTGCGGGCCTTAAAATGTTATTTGGTTCAAGTGTAAGCACTTGGTGGCATGCCTCGAAGCGGTACTCTGCTGGTGCTGCTTGGTTATTAGTTCTAGAAATTTTAAACGGCTGACGGGACGACTCGATTTTATCGTCAATCGAGGGTCTTCAGATGGCATCTGGTTAGGTGGTTATATAGGAAGCTATTTAATATAGGCTTTGAGGCATATTTTTCGAAAGTCTCAAAGAAAAGTGTTGGAGCTGGACTCTTCCTTGTAACAAGCATTTCGACCCACTGTTGTGGTAACAAAGCGGCACTTGGAGCGGCTTCAATAAGCTTTGACATATTTGGAATCGAGGTACTTCGCTCGGGAGGCTTTTTGCAAATTGTAAACCAGCAAGGTTGGGCGTGATTGGAAAATTCGACAACGTCCGAGGCGAGCTTTAAATATACACCTCATGCTCACAGTAGGCTGTACAGAGGTCATCAACCTACCAACTTGGAACCACGAAATGAATGACCTAATCTTCTTAAAAATCAGAACGAAACGATGTAAACGAATAACCCGCAGCGGAACCCAGTTCTCGGACATGTGTGCAAGTTTTAACAAGATCAGAACTAGACTTG
This sequence comes from Cheilosia vernalis, assembly GCA_949126925.1. Lineage (NCBI taxonomy): Eukaryota > Metazoa > Arthropoda > Insecta > Diptera > Syrphidae > Cheilosia > Cheilosia vernalis. The sequence goes on along the minus strand of OX421360.1, from coordinate 5,638,221 downwards.
TAACTGTAACACACAGAACTATGTAGCATGAAAGTGTGTCAATGTTACTCAATACCTTAACAAATCGGAGCATTTGATAAGCTTGCAAAAGGCAAATATGGCTTATGGTTGGCAATTCGTCAAGATTGTCGGGGAAAAAGACTCCGATGTGGAGCATTATATAACTAAGATAGGATAGTTACAGATATATTTATTAGACATAATTCTGCAGCTCTTTAAATTCGTTAAATTCGCTAATCTTATTTGTATTTATTTCAAAATCGCTTACAAAGTAAGACAAGAGTCTTATAAATTTTTGAAAGCCTTTAAATTAATTTAAGAGTTAGAATTTAATTTAATTTTTAATTTGTAGCTATTTACATCATTATATATTTATTTAAAAGAAATCTAAATTTAAGAAGAGAAAACAAATAAAAAAAATTAATAAATATATAAATATTATCAATGATTTGCCAAATAGTTGAAAAGTAAACATTTAAATCTTCTTGTGCTTTTTAATCTTCTCATACTTATGGGCAGCGAGTTCCAAAGGCGAATAACATGGACGAAAAATTGACGCTCAGTAATCAGGTAGCGATCTCATTGCGGGCGACACAATCTCCCCAATCCTCTCTGGAAGACAGTACAAATTAATTCGAAAAGTTTTCTTGCAGAAAGGTGAATTCAAAGTTCGCTCAAGTCCGCACCGGCCGAATACAACCTCAAAGCAGCTTAACGAGAGAGACAGAGAGTATGAAAGTTCAATAATAATAGAATTTATGGACAGATGTATTTTCTTATTTTTCTGTCGTGGATTCCTCTCTGAAATTTAAAATTCGTGTTTTTTCATTTATTATTTAAAGAGACAGTTAAGTTGAAAAATTCGATAATGCTTTAAAAATTACAAAAATCGAAATCGAAAAATTACAAAAGGAAACTTGTTTCAGTTACTATACGCCTTGCTAGAAATTATTTTTAATCTTCACACTAAATATTTTTGTAGGGCACAATGTGAGTAAAATTTAGTCTGGACACTAAATAATATGATTATAATATAAGTATCGCGCAATATGTTTTAGACAATGAGCCTCAAGAAGTACATACACGGCAAATTATTTAATAACAAAAAATATTTTTAGAAATGTCAAACTTAAGTCGCCATTTATTGATTATATTCTAGTACATAGTTCAGTACGTCTGACAGGTGGCTCACTTTATGTGTCTCAGTTTTGTTTGGCCTAGATCGGTCACATGAACAGCTTTTCCAATTGACGTTTATGGAGGGTTAGCCGACTAAGTTGACAGTTCGCATATAAGGCTGATGTATAGGAAAAGTGACGTTCCCGACCAATCTGGTTTTTGGATCGAGCTTACATCTAGTCTAGAGCAATTCATTCGACTTAAGATAAATATTTCTTTGAATGTTTTATTAACAGTATAAGTCACTTGCGATATGGGCGTTTAATTCGCTTCGAACTGCGCTCGGTTTCTGTTTCTGTTTATGTTTCGCTTAATTTCAATCTGGTCAATTATGACAGTTTTGCTCGAAAGTTCGATAATAATGGTCGAAAATGAAGAGAATCACCATTTTCTGCCGGGAACTTGTGTAAAAACCCATCCACAAATTCGCACGACCAGTGCTTTATCAAATCTTATTCCAACTGATAGTAGTTGCGTTCGAAATTTGATACTTCAGTGAAAACATGGGGAAAATTACTCCTTTCTAGAAGGAATATATTATGTATTTGAAAATTGTATTGTCTGATTTTCACTCTAGACGTGCAGGAGTTTGTTCCACACCTTTTTTGTCGAAGTGTCAAATTTGGTACAGTCGAATAGGTTGTTCTAAGTCTTTATAGAAAGGATAGCTACAGAAAGGAAAGCGAGAGTTTCTAATTGAGAATTAACTATCATAATTTTATCGCTATTTTTACAAACAGTGCTCAAATGAAATTGCCAACTGCATTCCACCCCTTCAACAATTCAACCGCAATACTCGCCAAGCCAGGAATGCCCATCAGTTTACCCTTCAGCCTATTTTCGGTCGTACTCTGAAATATAGAGATTCCTTCATAAGCCGTACAACTCGAATGTGGAATGCCTTGCCCAGCTCGGTCTTTTCCCCTCGGTGCAATTTGCAGACATTTAAAACCAATGTGCATCGGAATCTCCTATCTTCTCTATCCCAATTTCCTTAATGCCCGCGCTGTGTACTTCAAACTACACCATAAGAGTAGTCACAATCACAACCTCTTTAGCGCGTGTTTATTATAAAAAAAAAAAAACTGATTAATCGGAAAATTCAATTCAAATGTAAATTTTTATTAGAACACAATTTGGTCGAAAATAGATGTCAAAGAAAACAACCCAGAGAGAGGAACAAAATCACCTCCTTCGTGGGAGCATTGATCTGTCTAAAAGGTAAATATGCCCAGGATTAAGTACTCCCAACTGACATCCTGGATGCAGAAACGGGAACAACTTTTGAAGCTAGGCAACAGCAAGCAGGCTGTATTCATCGACAGCGAAGCGAATTCACACTTGAAACTTTGTAAGTGGACTGCTACTACCTTCGTTCTCAAATACAGACCTTGCCAGTTACAGGGGGAGCCTTCGTTAATTGGAATTGTAGTGTAACGCATGCAAAATGCAATTAAAAATCGAGTCACTTACGCTCATAAATTCCCTCTGACAGAGTGCGATTTTAGCTCGGCTAAAAAAATGTGTGTTGTTGAAAGAGTCGAGTTAAATTTAGTCCACTATCTGTGTAGGAGCTATATTCACAGTATTACTAATTATTTGTTTTTAACCGGATGTTGGTTGATTTTGAATAACTTAGCAGTGCTCTCAGATGAAAAATCTGAAAATCGTATTTCTCCGATATATAGCTAAAATCTGTTATTCAATATTTTTCAAAATATGAAAAGAAGGAAATGTAAAACACAATTTTGAACATACATCTTACATAAATATCGATAGAAAAATGATTGCTCATGAATGCTATTGCTTTTTGGAATTTCTGAACATATTTATTTATGGCTTCGAATTTCATTGCCTATACCTGTCAAGATCAGAGCAATACGCTTCATTAACGCTTAACAAATCCTTTGTAAAGATTCAAATTTCAGCAGTTTCAGTACTCAAACCATCACAAATTTTTGTTTTATTTAAATTGAATGAAATACCTTAAGATTGAATAAAATAAAAACATAGGTTCGATCGGGTATTTTGTTGCTAACGTGGAATTATGAAAAATTTGCTAACAAACTGTGCGAACGCATAAAAATTGAAAATAAAAATGAGAGAGAAATCCATTTCCTCTTTTTTAATTCTTTTGTAACTTCTACACGCCGAATTTCGACTTACTGAAAAATTAAAAGTTAAAACTGACAATTAAGTGACAGCTTAAAAGTTTGGCAAGTATAACTCTATTTATTTTCGTCTTCAACGATGTCGGAGGAAGAAGTTATAAGGTCTGTTCCCTAACGATAATGCATTTGAACACATTAGTCAAATTAAGTCAAACATCGGTACCTTAGTGTGCTTTCACACCAGATGGAACAGACAAACAAAACTGTTTGTCTCGTTTTGTTTTGCCTTATATAAGGCTTTTTGTTCCATCCGGTGTGGAAGCTCCCTTAGAAAGCCAAAAAGAGAGAACAAAACATCTTCTTTCCATAAAAAAAACTGTAAATATTAGCCCAAGAAATGTCCTTGGGCTAGTTGGTTTGGTTATTGATGACAGAGGTTTTCTAATCCTTCAAATTCTTATTTGCTACAGACTTTTTATTTGATTTCGTTTATAATTCGTGCTTGTATAGCATTAGATGTAAGAAGCAAAAGAATTGAAGTTTTTATTTCCTATAATAACAGCAATTCAAATCTTGGTCTTAAATATAAATTTGGGCTTCTTCTACTGATATTTTAATATGCCTGCCTTAACAAAATTTAATTTTTTCAAACTTGTGATTAAACGCGTTCCTTTTCTTTTTGGTTATATTTCATTTCGGTGAGCGTATCTCTGAGAGAGAAAGTGACATATTGCCAAAATTGCACCAGAAAGTAAGGGAACAGACATACAATTGAATGTTCTATCAGAACACTTTAGTGCATTCAAAATGGTATTGAGCGTATAAGAATGTCAATTCCAGCTTATTTTGTAGATGCTGTATTTTAAGAGAACCTTGTCAAATGTCAAAAAAAAAAAGACATTTCTTACATATTTTCTAAGAAAACCGGTCTGGTAGTTTTCTGAAATTGAGAGAATTCTCTCTCGATTTCTGAGATTTGACATTTTTCTTTTTTTCTATGCTGAATGTAGGTACACGAACGAACCTCATATTAGGTCTGTTTATTTACTTTTAAATCTTAAGAATTTTTACTCAATGCTGTTCCTTAACTCGAAAAATTCATAAAATAAAGCTTTGCCGAGAGAGCAGCATATTACCCCTCCACCGAGAATCCAACGAATTTTTACTTACTTTACTTGGCAGATTAGATTAAATGACCTTAAGTCAGTCCATATTAATTTTACGTATAAAAACGTACCACACATTCCAGTCTACATTAACAACAATGTAGTAGAATTTTCTAACACAGCTAAATATCTAGGCATGACTCTAGACGCTAAACTGCGTTGGAAAGCGCACGTTAAGAAAAAAAAAAGATGAGTTGAACATGCGATACAGTAAATTGTATTGGCTTATTGGGAGATACTCATCCCTGTCCAACTACAATAAGTTATTGCTATACAAGCAAGTTCTAAAACCAGTATGGACCTACGGGCTCCAATTGTGGGCATGCACATGCCAAACAAACTTACAAAAAATTCAGGTTTTCCAAAACAAAGTACTAAGGAACATATAGTTAATGCACCTTGGTACATACGCAACGCCGATCTGCATAGGGATCTAAATGTTGAAATCGTTGAAGGTGAGGGCTCGGAGGCATAGAAATCGGCTTCTCAACCACGTAAACACAGAAATAACAGAACTTTTAAATAATGACAATGTAATCAGGAGATTGAGACTGATAAACCTCTTGATCTGTAAGATTTAGCTAGGGCTAAGAAATTAGGTATTAATTTCAAACAAAACAAGTTTAAAAATCCGTTAAACGGCGGATTTATCTCTTTAAATTCATTAAACTATTCAAAATATAATTTGCTGATTAGTCGTACGACTAGGTGCCATCTTTTTTCGGGATGGCTTATGCCAGTCCCCCGGGAGTTTTTTTAGATGAGTTAAAGTCCATCACTATTGCAGAAGCATCCCTCGCGTATAGCTCTGCAATGTCTTTCGATGATTTGTTACTTCCAGCGAATTCCCAACACAAAAAAAAAAAAAAACTTTCTTAGTAACTATCAAATTCCTTGAGTTTATCAGACATTTTAACGACTTTTCGAAACACTTTTTTGAATATTTGAATTATGTATCTGCCATTTTTCATAGATTACTGCAAAAGCGACCCCTAACTTTTTCGTAAGTGTCTCACTCTGTGAGAGAATTTATCCCCATCACTTCCATTTTGACAGTCTTTTCCATTTTTCTACAAAAGTAAAGGAACAGAACTATTACCTACATCAGTTTTATTATCAAATAATTTCCTTATCTGAGAGCTGACGGAAATGTTAGTAAAAACAAAAGTTGTGCATGGACTCTGTTTGGCGGACATTATACATTATAATGGAATTAATAGAAAACGTGTTCTTCAATAGAAAAAGTTGTTTTAATTTGTTGGATTTCGAAAATTATTGATATCAAACATTTTCAAATTTGATGAATTTGAGGTAATAAGTCTTGTACATATTTTGGAGCTCGAAAATCTTGCAAGAAAAGATATACATATCTTGTAGTCTGGCATCACTGTACTAGTAAGTAAGTGATTTTGCGGGAGTCGGGACTGTAAAAGAACAGTCTCTGCTGGAGACTCAGCTGCTGTCCGTCTTCTGCAATCGCAGCAGGCGAGCATAAGTCGATACAGACTATAAGCTCTTCAAAATGCGGTCTTTAAAAAAAAGTTTTCCCTTGTCGACTTAAACCCCTGAGGCCGAGCTTTTCGTCAGACTTTTTACATACCCACTTCAATAGAGTCTCTTCCGCGGAATTTCATAATCTACCTCGGCTTTCGGTCTTTGAAAACAAACATTTTCGAAAGCAGTTCCTGCTTAATCGTCTTAATTCACAAATTGCAATTTTTTTCTTTATAGAAACCCCTTGTCCACCCTTTTGTACTATTTTCGCTCCGAATAATTGATCATTCAGCACAAGTACCTCTCTCTCTCTCACTGAAATGCCTAATCCACTCAAACCTGTTTGCCATGGAATTCTATTTTTTTTTTTGTGTACAAAATTTTGAATTGAGAATTTTTTTCTTTTCAAATTACCAAGCTAATTTCGTCTGTCAATTCAAATCCCGAACACCCTATGTACGCATCCACCGCATCACAATGGAAAGGTGTCGGGGTATAAATGGAATTTAGGAAAACTCTCTAAATAGGCAATTATTCAGTGCGGCGGTACTCTAAATGCATCGCATAGGCATACTCCATACTCGTACATGAATATCCATTTCCCAATAGCACTGCAGGACATTCATATGAAACAAATTGCAATCGAAAGGAAAAACAACAGCACACACAGGACGGTAAAATGCGAAAGCCATTTGTCAAGATTCAATTGCTATTGCTGTCCGGTAAATAGCAGAGGGGAGTGCATTTTTTTCTTCCACTGCCAGCAATTCATTTTTGAGGATTGTTAGGAAGTTACATCCGGTAACAGGAAATAATGCACACAAACACACACGCATGTACATGAGGCACAAAGGTCGTCTGGCTGTCTCTTGGTGTATCGAAACCCTGACCTTACGACGACGGAGCTGCAGAGAACGATTTCCAGTCATTGATGGCAACTACAATACCACAATGGGAATCACTATTGGTTTGTGTTGAGCGAGTGTTTTTTTGTTTTCTTCTTTTTCGGTGTCCTACTACGAGTACCTATGTGTTATGTGTAGTACAGGTAAAGGTGTAAAAGGAGGCCCGAGATGTGTGTGCACAGCTTTTGTGAGCATTCGATTCGCAATGAAAGTTGTTAATGGAACGACTCAGACCCATGACTGTTTTCCGACGGATTTTTTTTTTTTGTAGTTAATAACCATCCAATGACAATTGAATAACATCGATTTATGAGCCGGAATCAGGAACAGAAGACAGAAGGAAGTACATTTCTAATTGTGGGTCGATGCGTGTTGTATGCCGTGTTGCGCACTTGAAGTGTCACCTGGTGGCACATGACGGAGCATCTGTCTGTTTGGGAGTGTGTAATTTTACGCAGATTGACTTTTTCAAATTTCAGGGGAGAGATTCGAATAAAGGCGGGTCCATGTCATGCATATACCGACGACAAATTGTTTGGATTACAATGGACAGTATGTCCGATCGCATCGGTCAGTGATATTGTGACAAAACCAAACTCAAATTTTGTGGTGTTCAACGAGAATTTTGTTCCCCAGTGAGTAAAAAAAGTCTGACAAATAATTGAAAAACTCATTTTCTTAGATTATTTGCTTATTTTTGACAGATGAAAAGAACAAAATGGGTGTACCTGTACACTGTACAGGTCATAAATTCAAATGGAAATTATATCTTGAAAAGAGCAGAATCGTGTTTTTAATTGTTACATAATTTTTAGTGTGGAAAAGGCAAAGACACACTGAATATGGACTGCTTGTGAAATGTCATTTTCATACATGAGAAAATATGTTCCAAAACAGCACAGGCGCTACTGTTTTACAGCGGATTAGCAATATAAATAACAAACCAATTGAAAAATTACTATTTTAGCGATGAATATTTCAGGAGGCTTTCGAAAAAAAAACAAAACATATAATGGAAAGATAAGCAAAATCAAATTTTGAACATCTCATCTGATTCTGTATACCCGTTTTTTTTTTGTTTCCTCTGAACATTGCACTGTCAAAATTACGAACATTAAGCTACTTTGGTTTTGGAGGTGCCGCAGAGGCTTAATTTTTTTTCAATACTCACATCAATTGATAATGCAAATCGAACTGAGTTTGTACTTTGCTATTTGCTACTTTGGTCTGTCAAGATATTATGTTTTACGAAAATGGGCTCGTTCAGATTTCTGGTTAACCAAGACTGAAAATAATCTGCCAGTGTTTGTATTTTTGTTTTTGGTTGACCTGTATACTTAAATTGAGTGCGCTTTTGAAGCTAAAATGAAGCCACCATACAAAAATTTGTTCAAAGATCAAATTTAGTTTTTAATCGAACTAGCGAATAAATTGGAAAATACATTTCTTCCTGTAGCTTCATTTTGACAAATCCAGAAAAAAAATCGGTGCATACATCACATCTTTTAATCGAAATAGTAAGCATGATAATATACTTTTAAGTGACAGACATTTTAATAATTATATAAAGACATCTGACGGATTCGAATTTTGTTTAAGAAGATAAATATTTCAATAGGGAATATTCCATATTTATATAATATTGATTTAGAGATTAGAGGATTAAAAACGTGATTTAGACAGTCCGCGGTACTAATAATCATTTTTAGTGTCCAGACTAAATTTTTCGAACTCACAATGGCGAAATTTTCCATACAAAACTGCATATAGTGATCTAGTGTGAAGGTTAAAAATGATTATTGGTAAGGCCCAGTTTTTTTATCATTCCCCTGAACGTTGAACTGTTTGCTATTTCGGATAACTGTTCTATTATTAACTTTGGGATGGCGTTTGTCTCGAAATAGTTAGTGGAATTAAAAGTGTAAACATATAAATAAAGAGTTGGCGCAATACCTGTATAGTATAGGTAGGCAATGCTTCCCACAACCATTCGTTTTGTGGTAGTTTTTTTTTGGCTGAAATGTACTAAAATTTTATACTGCTGGCAGTTTTTTTCTTTCACATTTCAACATTATATGGTATTTGGCTACCGTCACTTTGAAGTTGCGGTTATACCTACATTCGTTTGAAAATTTGTAGTTGCTTTGCAAACAATTGCTGACGCTTTTATAATAAACATTTTGTCTCTTTTTACACGAAGTTGACATTTCAACATGATTTAATGTGATGAAAATGAGGAAAAAATGAGAACTCAAGCCCTTTTTGTTCATCTGTCAAAATTTAGTTTCCAATGATATGTTTGGGTGTGCTTAGTCTGACAGCAGAAGTTATATTTTTTCGTTAATTTACCTATATATACATCGACGAATTTTCAATTGACGTTTAAAAAGTTCCGAAACCGTTTTATGCAACTTCCTGTCAAACCGACTGTCAAAAAATGCAAATCTATAAGTAGCCAGTACATTCGGGACATCAAAAATTTAGTTAGAGACTGTCCAAACTAGAAATCGAAGCTGTCTCAATGTTCCTCGCATTTATTACCCAAACTAAACAAATGGCGGACAGATTCCTGTACAGTGTCAGAAGAAAGTTGTCAAAAATTCAGTTTTTTTTTTAACTCTGAGGGAATTTTGATCAATAAGCAAGTTTAAGAGTAGTGCATAACTAACAACAAAAAAGCCCGTAAGTGAAACCAATCTGACAGCTGCCATGCATAGCTGTGACATAAGTTTTACCGACGGCTTTTTTCACCACGGACACTTCGTGCCTCCAATTCCAGTCGGGTAAAAAGTAAGAACGCCTGATGGTAAAATGCAATTTTAGGTCCCGTCACAATCCTCCCAAAACTTACTCGTATTTATAGTCGTAATCCGTTTGCATGTGATGATACTCTTGCGGGTACACATTATTGCTGTAGCTATTGTAGGCATTGTACTCGTCGTAATATCCACAGTTGGGGTTGTAGTGCGCCATTATGCTGGCTTCCCTTGTTCCCTTTGACACAAGAACAAAAACCACGTTTTGGTGAAGCTTCTCCAAAGATATGTTCGTTTCCGGTTCACACTCGAATTACACATTAATACCAAATACGCGGAAAAAATTCGTTGTCCCTCACTAAGCGATTATCTGGCAGACGTGCTCTGTTTCCCGTAAAGTTTATAGTTTTTCCAATAATAGTTGAAGACCGCGATCGACGCTATTGATATCAGACAACTATCGTCAGTTCTACCAAACTGATCCTAACATCGTGAATATTAAAGTCATAAGGCATTAAAATCGATTGATACCTGTGATAGGAAGGACGTCGTCGATAATAAATATAATACCTTATAGTCAATCTTGTTATCAGGGAAATACATGCACACCCCGCCAGCACGCAGTGTGCGCAACAAGTTATCAGACACACCAGCGCAGAATTGCTCTTATCTTAAACCTTACAGAGTTACACTTATATAAATAACTATAGCTATGCCTATTCATGTGTATGTTTTTTTTTTATAAATAAAAATTTAACCCATCAAAGGGGTTGTGGTGGAGATGTTTGGGGATAGGGGAAGTCAGCCAATTGTTGTTATTTAATTTTTATAATGACAAAAACGAAGCTCTACTTATTTTTTGATTATTTTTGTTAACTGTCAACTGTCAATATTTGCTTAGCAAGCGATATGCCCCGTTCAGTATTCGCCGTAGCGCGTTGAGGCATACGGCATACCTATCGCTATCGTGTGTGCAATGTGCATTTGTGCAGCGAAAATTTATTTTATCAATTCGATCGTTATATTGACGACGAAAGCGATGACATTATTTATTTATTTTCGTTGGTTGTTGTTTGAGTATAAGAGAGATATGGTGATGGTTTGTTTGATTTAGGTTTTCCTGTGGAACTGGCTGAATTTCGTGGAGTGGGGTGGCCTGGTGCCCCCCTCACCCCACCTTAATGTGGTGTAATGGGGCTATAGTTGTCGCAGAGACAAGTGTACAAGTGGGGAGCGTTGCTGAACTGATTTGATTTATATGTGTGGCAAAAAAATTACTGATTGTCCCGTACTCAGTTTTTTAAATAGCGACAACGATTTTATTTGTTTGAAAGATAGTAAGCCATAGTGCAATTGCATTTCTATTTGTACTGGCGTCTGAAAAAGAAAAATGGAGGAAATGCCAGCAGTATGTTGACATTTGATTAAATTGCCTGTTTTTAATTAATTTAATTTTGCACTTAGATAAGTGTCACACGCGAAATATTGTGGTTACAATGTTCGCAGTAGTTTCTTTTTTATGCGGTCTTAGAAGACGTGGCCAATAGTGTGAAGTAGGCTGGTTCGATTCGTTCGCAACTGTTCGTCGGTGCAATGTTGGGGGAGGTGCCTTTCAGTGTCAATGTCACATTTGTAGGACACGTTTTTAATACTCGTTCTGAGAGACTCTTGAAAGGGTTTTGCTAGCCAACAGCAGCAAAGATTCAAAGAAATAACCCTTTATTTCGCTTGTAAGATTTCGCCTCAAAATTGCCATTTATTCACCGTCAAAATCATTTAGATCTGCTTCATTATCATATAAGTATTAGGGTTATGAGGTTCAACTTTTACACTAGTCCTAAGAGAGTTCTAGCAAAACTTTCCATAAATTCCAAAAATGGCGGAGAATCGTATTAAAATCGCACAAAAAAGGCGGCAAATAGCCCCGCAAACGCTGTGGCAAGACTGCACTTCATTTCGCTAAAGAATACATTTCCATCTGCTAGAGAATTGCCAGAAATTAGACCAACTTGTTGGACTCTTTGAGTATTCCATAGCGTTTCCCCTTATTTATGGTTACCCCAGAATTTCTTCAGTGTTATTCCCATAGCTCGATTCGCCTCTTTATTTTGGGTTACGTTTGTAGGCTAGTGAGGTGAAATCCGTGTCAGCCTCAGGTTAATACTGATCCACTCTGCGACCCGTCGGTGTAGAGAGGTTGTCCCTTAAATCGCTATACGTGCTGCAATTTATCACTTACTGCTTTGCTACATATAAACCATTCCATTTAACGAAGTTCATTTCTGTCTATTGATGTGCTAAATAGCTCTTCTAGGTTATGGAAGAAAGACTTGTTAAGGAATTCGTTCTTGACGTGTTTTGGCAGTATGCAGTCTCTCATCATCGTAGCCTCTACAAATTTCTCCTTCTGTCAGTCGCATTTTCATCAAGTGGTTGAATCAGTTACGACTTACACAATCGTAGAAAGGGATCTTCTGTCCTTTCGGTCTTATTCTTCTTGTTGTAAGAAGAATAAGACGCATCTCTGGCGGTCCATCTGTAGTTCGTCTGGTCTTTTTTGTCCGCTTCGAGCTTAAGCGCACAGGTATAAATATTCAAAGAAGGATAGGTTTGTTCTAAGACCATTATCTTGCCTTGCTAAAGATAATGATAAAGAAAACAAGATCTTCTATTAAAAGACTTTGCTAAGGTCTAAAAGGCGTACTGGGAAGACTTGATTCCCAGAAATTTTGCAAGAAAGCGACCCAAAGGGCTCTACATGGATTTTCATGGTGGATCATAAAACGGCCCAACCACGAATGTGGTATCAGAAGGGGGGCTAAGAGAAAGCATAGACTGAGGCCAAGGCGGTTTAAGGCACTTCAAGCTAAAATATATATTGTACTGTCAAATAGATATTTGATATTTTGTATCAAACTACCTTAAAGAGTAAAGCAAATATGGCCACTTTTGCCGACGATTTGCTCGAGATTTTAGAAAGTTGCCAAATAAGTTAGTAAGGCCTGCTTTAAGCGACTTTCTCTACTCCAAGCTTGATGGCAACAGGCTTAGCCTTTGTAGATCCTGCCTGAAGTTCATAAAGGTTCGTTCTTCTTTGGATTTATTTCTCTTACAAATATACAACCTTTTCTTTAAAAGGGTATTCAAAACTGCCAACAGAAATCAAGTTTTTGGTTGTAGAGTGATTTCATAAACTTGCTCTTGGGGTTGAAATTACGCCACTCAAGTTAGAGCCAAACACGATAACAAAACCACCAAGACAATAACCAAGCATCGTCCATAAAACAGGTTTTCTATTTTTGAAGATGTGTCAATCGCATGCTTATTTCTTTCTATTGCAAATGGGGGAGAAATCCACCGGACACAACTATTCTGTCAGATTTTAGTCGTTCTTTTCTCGTTCAGCTTAGAGCAGTGAAGAGGCTCAAGGTCGAGCACGTCGAACATGTTCTCAATGCGAACATACTCGAGTTATTTGTGAAGCAAATTTGACACCAGCTGTCAGCTGAATATACTCCAAACGTCAACAGCATTTGTTATATTTCTTTATTCTGCTACACTCTTTTACAATCTAATTTACTTTTCTGTATGAGCTTCCACATTCGTGATCCTGATCAGCAATAATATGTTCAGCTGTCAAAATATGCTGTGCTCAGATTTTCACTTATAATATTCTGAGTTCATAGAGGGCGCTCTTAACCATAAAGAAAATCAAATTAAGACCGCTGATGTGTGGCAGTTGACAGTCAGGTTTCTGCTCTGAACTAAAAATTGCAACCACTTATTTTCAGTGATCGGTTTCTTTTTCTACTGGTGCCGTCGGTAACTAGTAACCACTGTATTTATATATTCACTGGCGCCATATTGCTTTAAATTAATAAAAACATTAATTCTTCCTCAAATAACTCCAATACGTTGTAACTTCATTTCTCATTTCGTTCCTTTTGCTTTATTCCATTCGTTGCTTAGCCCCCAGTTATAGCCATACGTAAAATACAACCGAAAAAGTTGGAACAGTTCGAAAATGAGTTGTTTTACGTTTAGGCGATCATAGTAAAAATACCGTCCGAAAAATTTTTTCCTAAGCAAAACAATTACAACAAATCAACCACCTGACGTTCCTGACGGTGGACCAGTAAAGAAATATTTCAGTTCAATGATTTGTTTTTTTTTTGTGGAATTGACTGAGAAGTACATCGGAAAAGTTTTTCGTACGGAAAAAATAATAAATTATATGTATTTCTTGAAAATTTAAAGATTATATTTTTTTTCGATAAACTAACTTTTTAATAATTCATTAGCAACATTTTAAGACCAAGAGTGAGTTCAAACATTCGGTTTAATTGTTCAAAAATGCAAAAGAAAATTATTACGGTTTCGTTTTACGTATGGCTACTGCTAGGGCCTTAGAGTTTTTTCCCCGTGGTTTTCTTAAACGATAAAGGTAAGTATATGACGAGTATTTTCTATCAAATAATTCAACAGACTACCATTTAAAATGGACAAGATGAACTTATAAAAACTCAAAGGAAATGCCCGGGGAAAAAAAGATCAGTGACACCCATTATGATGGTATATCAAACTATAACAAAAACTAAATTCCCATTCAAGCCAAACCCTTCACGTCACCGACATGAATTTTCAGCCCATCATCAACTTGCACTTGTAGAAATGCGAATGTCACTTGCGCTTTCAATCCTTATGACAGCTCTTGTCATAGATGCGTGAATACAACTTTTGAGGACCTGCACCTACCATTTTATGACAGCTACTATTTGAACATTTTTACTACATCCTCTTCTAAAATGGAGAGGTATTGATTCTTTTCAACTCGAGTGTGTTTGGCGAGAAGTGATTTTATTTCCAGTACTCTAGTACTTCAGCAGCGTGTGGATCATACGATGACACCTACCTCTATTTTCAGTTTACCTTTATCTACAGTCATAAGCTAATCCGTTTTCAAGTTCAATAAATTTGTATGTCGGTTTGTAACTGTGGGTTTTACGTGAGCAGTTTATTCTAATCGATAGTTGGTCACGTTTTTGAAGTTCACCACTCACCAGTATACCGCGTTCAGTCAATAAAGTAATAAATCATTTGGTTCTCTTTTTTTCCACCCAAACAAACAATGGCGACGACTCATCGATCAGTGGAACTCAACAGCTTTCGGTACGAGTTTAACGGTATATATTGATGGACTTGAGTACACAAGGCTTAAGGTGTCACTGATCAGTATCGTGGATTTGTGGCTGACAGAGGTGGCTTACATTTGACTCGGTAGTGCTTCTTTTGAGAATGGAGGTTGCAAGAGTCTCTGACGGGCGAATACATGTGACTTGTGAAGGAGTTGGGGTGATGTGGTTCGACATCTTGCTGAGTTGTGTTCACTTGCTAACAGAAGAGAATTATGACACAACGAATGAACGATATCAGGATTTTTATTGTCCAATAGGTATTCAGAAAGAAGACAACACCTACAACAGGTCCTGCTTTAATTTACATCTACCTTGCCAATATTTAGAAGTCATAAGCCTCAGGAGCATCGCAATAGATCTATAGATTGAACTAAATGACTGACGCCCCTTAAAACTATCGAAAAACTATCCGAATAATAATGTTTAAAACGCCGCAAATTATTCCTCGAAAACCTGTCAAAATGCACCAAAAAAACTCCTCGCAAGTAGCCCCGCAAAAAAAAAACTCTCCACAAAACTGCTCAAGAAACGCCTGAAAAACCAAAACCGCCCAACGTGTCGGCCAAAAAACTCATTTTAACAAACAGGACTGCTCGCGAGCTCTACGAGCAAAAGTGACAACAGGAACATCGACTACTTAGAATGCAAAAGAAAGAGCATTAGTTGCGAGGTGCTTTTGGAGAAGTGCTACTTGCCATTGTGCAGAAAATTTACGTTATAGAGAACTTGTCAGGGTAGGAATCTCGTACAGGAATACCTTTAAAGATGTCGAAAGAAGCCTTGTTATAGGAGCACAGTCGCCGCTGGCCCTAAGAATGTGGAAAATCTATTCCTGCAGACTCAATACAGTCAACGAAGACCCGAATCCCGCTATTAAGCAGAACTTACTATTCAGAATATAAAGGAGAATAGACAAGACTAAGACTGAGATATATTGAATATTGTTATACAAGCTAATGACAAAGAAAAGTGCTTGGGCGGACAGTTTACCCACCGAGCTAATTAGAACCGGTGTAGACTACTTGGTAGAGAGCATGCTCATTTAGGTTAGGTTAGGTTTATGGGTGGGTCCGTCAGAACGAGTCCTGCCGCACCCCACTTAGGTCCATGTGGACCCATTGTGATGCCCTTATTGGGGGGTTAGCCGATGTTGTTGGCTTTAGAGTCATTCCCTCTTGGTTACTCGACCTTGTCCAGCCATCCTGATGCATTTATGAACCTGTAAAGATTAGATAAAGATATATCTGAAAGTTCATGTATGTCATGGAAGTAGTATCTTCCAAGTGTTCTATTCCTCAAGTGACAGAGACTTGGGCATTGACAGAGGAAGTGAGGTGTGTCCTCGTGTACCTCCTCGTCGCCGCAACCCCTGCATATATCGTCATTCTTGAGTTTCAATTTCACTGTGTGGTATCTTAGGAAGTTGTGACCCGTTAGGGCTCCTACCAGTTTATACATCGACATTCTGTCAAACCGCATAAGCTTGATAGTTGTTGCGACTTTTCAAATTTCTGGACCCTATTTGCACGGATCGCTTCTTGGCATGCTTGCATAACGCACAGCTAGGAACGTCGGATGGGCGGGGAACTTGATCCGCAAATAGCCAGACACAACACGGAGAAAAAAAAAATATATTCATGCCAAGAATAAAAAAAAACCTCGAAAACGGACGGACACTATTTCACCCTCATACACTCCTTCGCGGGCAACAGGTGTAGCGTTGCCTTGAGTACCTACTTCCCTCCCCCTAGCACCATAAATGCTCCATGACAGTTGCCGTACTCAAAAAAAAACAACTGCCCCTAATTTGCAGCCATTACATCACTGTTCACTCACGATTCACATACTCCCCGAAAGAATCTACAACGCACCACAACTAACCCCATCAAAACACAAATTTAGTTCAACATTTTGGTAATACTATAAATTTATTCATATTATGAAACAATTAACTAACCACCCCATTTATAAGGAAAGTAACCTTATTTAAAAGAACAAAAAATTTAAATTATTTAAATTATAGCTAGAACAACTTCAGTTAATAAAAATCACAAAGTAGTTTTAGCTTGGAATTGGATTCGGAGAATGATAGCAAAAGAAAACGACTTACCAATTGTCCGTCGGAGATTGTGCACAATATCCCACGTTGACTATAATCCCTTTCGGATTGCACGGCGCTAAATATTTATGGTTAATAAATCCCAAACTGTCACTAGTACACTTTTAACTTTTAGGTTATCATAGCAGTAAATAGGTAATATAAGTAGGTGAAATTCAATTTTATAATTTTTCTTAGGGTGGTATAGCAAGCCACGAATAATATATGTTACTATTATTTTTTATAATTTTTTTTTCACGTTATGTAGGTTATTTTAAGTAAACAAATTTTTTTGTTTTTCCAAATTTGACGTCACCAAGCACTTGTAATTAGGACGAGTGATAAGTTTGGTAGGTAGGCTATGTACACAGTACACCTCACTAAAACCGCAGAACCGGAACTCGATTAGAAGCCACTATATCCGCACACCACACACCCGACAACCACCGATCAACCGATCTATCAATCAACGATCGACATACACTTCTCATGCAAGATTGGTGTTAGCTTTTACGAAATGCTGCTGGTGAGCTACTGTGGCAGCGCATCAACTAAACAGCTCGGTGTTTCGAAGCACGCCTGAGCCGAGTTGGTTTTTTCGTTGACAATCAATAAGTCTCCAAAGGGTGTTGGGGATCGGGAGATGTTTCGATGGATGGTTGCGGTAATAGCTCTCTCGAGTCAGGTAGCGGACCGTTTACGAGCAATGTTTCGACGCAGGGAAGTGGGGTTTTATGGGTTTTTTTTTTTTTTTTTTTGTACACTAGGTATGCTGAGCAGCTCACTGCAACGCTTTTGGTGGCTTTGGCTGCCGATGATGTTGGCGTGTTCGTTCTTTTAGGTGTTGATTAGGTTTTTTTTTTTTTTTGTAGACTTTTAATTTTCGTTTTCTTCCTTTCTCTATCGATGTTTTGTAGATTAGGATTGGGATCTAGGGGATAATCACCATATCCCCTAATTACCTAAGTAATAAATTAAGTTCGTTTTGTAAAAACAAATAAACTGGGAGGTATTGTAGGGAGGGAATTACCTGTGTAAATTCACACAAAACTTTCTTTGTGAAATTGCCTGGACCCAATTCCTTTTATTCGCTGCGTATTGACACGGAAAGAAAGCACTATAATGTAGGCTAGTGGGAGCGATTTTTCCGGATGAGCAAGACACCGGTTGCACAGGTCTGCTACGCAGGGCGGTCAAGACAGAAAAAGACCAACAAGGTGTGACTTGGTAGGAAATTGGGTAGGGTAAAAGAAGAACCGAAAAATACTGGTTCCGCTCACAAAATGGCTATAGTTTTCGAAAATATTACCTTCGAATTCCGGATGTTATATAGGGTGACGAGGAAGTTATTTATTTATCATCGCGTTTTTGTGAACATCCGTAACAAACCTTCTTTGTTTTGACAGTAATATTGTCCAAACAAAGAGGAACAAGGATGGTCGTCTATTCACTTTGATTGCGTCGGTATCTTCAAACTCTATTGCCGAATGTCCTTGGCGTGATACTTCCCTATTAGTTTGCCTCTTAAATCCTCCAGCTCATACAGACAGTTTCCTATTCTTTTTCGAATTCGACATTTTAGGAATTTGGGCAAGAATTTTGCAGTTTTAGATTGGGCAAACGAACTCTGCTCGAAGTTCCTGCGAAACACTTCCTGTCCTACCATAAAACTTATATTTTTCGCTCGGGTATTATATGTTTTCTCAGCCTTTAAATGAGCGCTATGCAAATTATCTTTTATGCGATTTCTAATAAGTTGCATTCTATCGGAAGTGGGAACAGTGCAAATATCAGGCTCCGTAAGGACTTGCAGCTTTCTCAAAACTGAATACTCACTTCCATCCAGTACCATATTTTGACCGAACAGAGCGAAGTACGGCGAGCAGTTGGTAGACGAATGGAAATCGCTCCGAATGATGGCTCCAATCAGGGACAAATACTTATCCCATTCATTATGTTTGCTGCCGATGAACACTCTGATTTTGGAGATGATCTCACGATTAACTCGTTCCGAACAATTTGCTTGGGGAGAATACAGCCCTGTTTTCACATGTCTAATTTTATAAGCTTCCATCTGTTTGGCAAACTCAACTGACACAAATTGTCTGCCGTTATCGCTATGAATGAACTCAGGAGTTCCAAACAGGTGGAAAACTTCTTCCTCGAGGTAACGGCAAATAGATTTAGAACAGGCTTTGCGGAGTGCTTTTAAAAATACGAATTTCGTAAAATGGTCAACGGCTATAAAAATAGTGGTATTTCCCGCTTTACTCCGAGGATACGGTCCCAAAAGATCAACGTACAGTCTTTGCATCGGTCTTTCCGTCACAATTTGCATGCCCATTTTTGGCCGAAGGGTTGCGTTTGGCGGCTTAATACCTTTGCAGACATCACAAGCATTAACGAAAGCTTTGATCTGTTTAACCATTCCTGGCCAATAAAACTTTTGACGGATTCGATATAAAGTTTTTCCGATACCACCATGGCAACCTATTACTGAATTATGCACACTTGAAATGGCTTCAGTTGTTAATTCCTCAGGCAACCATAATCTCCACAGACTATCTTCTTCATCTGGTGAACCAGCCCTAAAATGTACGCGTTTATATATGTATCCATCGGAAACACAAGTATCGGGAAGATTAGTTTGGTTAGCTATCACGTTTTGCTTCAATGCTTCATAGTTTCCGGATGTGAAGAATGGTGAATTCAGATCGATCTCTATATGGTTTCCCATCGACATCAATTCACACATATCTAACCGCGAAAGTGCGTCAGGCACAACATTCAAACTCCCCTTTCGGTGCTCTACCGTGAAATTGAACGACTGGAGTTTTAAACACCATCTAGCTAGCCTTCCACTCAAATCTTTTTGTGTCATCAGCCACTTAAGACTTGAGTGGTCGGTAACTATTTTGAAGGGTAGTCCTTCAATATACGGCCGGAATTTGTACACACATACAATTGCTGCCAGACACTCTTGCTCCGATACGGTGTAGTTTTTCTGCGCTCTGTTCAATTTCTGCGATACATAGGCGATTGGGCGCTCTTGACCATCATCACCTAGTTGATACAGTACGCCACCTACCCCAGAGTTGGATGCGTCGCACTGCACCACAAAAGGCTTAGAGAAGTCGGGCTGTGCAAGAACGGGCGCAGTTGTCAAGGCTTCCTTCAGTTTTTGGAATGCATCTATTGCTTCCGAGGTCAAAGCAAACACTTTGGATTTTTTTAGACAATCGGTTAGGGGTGCTGCGAGATTAGCGAAGTTCGGGATAAATTGTCGGTACCAGCCTGTCATACCAATGAACCGACGGATCTGCCGCACTGTTTTTGGAAGCGGAAAGTCGGTTATTGCTTCCAACTTAGTAGGATCAGTCTTTAGACAACCTTGGCCGACAATATACCCCAAATATTTGATTTCTCGCTGACAGAATCTACTTTTTTCCACGTTTATGGTAAGCTTGGCTTCGTGTAAACACTTCGCAATCTCTTTCAATAAGGTCATATGCTCCTCAAACGTCGCCGTGCATACAAGTAAATCGTCTAAGTAGACAAAAACGTTTTCACGGAATCGAGACGGAATGACTCGATCCATGAGACGACTCATTCGTTGTGGAGCGTTGCATAATCCGAAAGGCATGACTGTAAACTCATACAGTGGCCGGCCGGGTACTGCAAACGCTGTCTTTTCTCTAGACGTCACTTCCAGCGGAATTTGCCAGTAAGCATCTTTTAAATCAATTCCGCTAATGAAGTGGGTGTCCTTTAGTCTACTTAGTAATCCACCTATATGTGGCAACGGATAAGCATCCTTCTTCGTGACGTTATTGATTTTGCGAAAGTCTATACAAAGCCTCACTTTACCTGGCTTCCGAACCAGAACAATTGGAGAACTCCAAGGGCTGTTGCTTTCTACAATCACCCCAAGCGAAAGCATACGATCTAGTTCGGCATAAACTTCTTCTTGCCGTGGTGGCGAAAGTGGAAAATGTTTGGACTTGATTGGTACAGCATCACCTGTATCAATAAGGTGTTCTTCCATGTCCGTCTTCCCTAATCCTAACTTTGAGCACGACGGAAAAAGTTCGACAGTTGTTTCCAGGTTATACTTCTGTATGGGAGATAGTGCATGGATGTTAGCATCCGGAGAATTAGCTTCCAAGGCAGAAATCTCTGGTACAATTTTCGGAACAATGTTAAAACTTTTCCAAAAATTAATACCTAAGTATGCCGTCTGTTGCAGAGCTGGCACTACATAAAAGTCTATTAGTTTTGACGTGTTATTGAAAAAAACTTGAATCTTACAGACCCCATGAATAGCTTGTTTGGTGCCATCTGCTGTGCTTATGTTTGACTTTAATGGCTTCATAGGAATAGCATTGCGTTTCAAGAAGTCAAAGCAATTCTTCCCTAGAGCACTGACTGATGCACCTGAGTCTAAAAGAGCATACACATTCTCATTCCCAAGCTTGACATTTAGAAATGGTCTCATGTCATTTGAATCGTCAATTATAGCTGACTCTAAAGCTTTTCTGTATGCCTTCCTGCTACTGTATCGATTTCTACACATAACTATTTTTTTTGAAATTGCCGGTTTGTCTGAAGTACCAAAAATTCTACTCTTCGCGTTTTGATAGCGCTTAAATCTCTCGTGAAGAGAAAGGTGATTGTAAATATCAGTTTGTACGGATACATTGTTACTTCGTGGTGGTGGTTGTAAAAGAGTCACCTTATTTGTGTGTGGTACAATGGAACTTTCGTTTTGTGTTTTGGTATCTCTAAATAGTCTATGACTATCTAGAGATGCATTTGGAAGTTTTAATAGCTCGGGGGTTGGGTCTTTGAACGAGGGTCCCCTGCAGCCACCTCGCTCCCCTTCCTGTTTACCGGATGATTTTTGGGACAATTTGGTGTCGTCACATTTTTCTCTCCGCACCGGTAGCAGAAGAGTCTCCTGGAATCCGACGTGCACTCATAAAAGGAATGCCCAATCTGGTCGCAATTCCAACAGGTAAATTTGGTTGTATCAATGGGATGCCTCAAGTTGTCGAACTTGTTGCCAGTGGAATAGGCGGCAAGTTCTGAACTTCCATTTCCTTCTTCACTAACGTACAAAACCGATTCCTCAATTTCGTTCACATCACGGCGATAGTTCGAAAATCGATGAGCCGTTTGATGGTGAAGGAATATTTCTGCTTGTCGCGCTACATCTCTTAATTGGTCTAGGCTATTGACTTGATAAGGGAACAACATCCGACCTAAACTTTCCCTGGAATTTTTCTTCAACAGATCTATCATTTTAGAATCACTTAATGGCTCTCTCAAGCGAGAATTCTTTCGTAGCAGGTCGGTATAGTAGTCATCAAATGATTCCTTATGACCCTGACGACGCGATAACATTCGAAGAAGTTTCTCTTGATCGTTCTCAATTTTACTGAACTCTTTAATAATCGCGTGCTTCAGGTTGCTATACGATGCAGCTGGGTATTTTCGGAGGAAAAACCAAAACCATGACTCGGCCTTGCCTTGCAGAAGGACATGAAAGTTCGCAAGAACATGGTCCCAGCTGCATTGCGAACGTTCCTTAAGCGTTTCGACTTTAAAGAGAAAGTCGTGAACATTCTCGGTGCCATCGAATGAAATTTGCCATTTTTCTATCTTGCAAACCGAGTTTGCCGACAAGGGACTTGAATGTGTGCTGTTATTGCTTGCAGGTGGTATAAGCTGATTGTGGGTAGAAAACGCGGCATTATGTAAGAATTGATCGAAATCTGAACGAGCATTTGAAGGACCTGGCAGGTTGTCTTGAACCGCTGGTGCTGGTTGGACAAGATTTGGCGCATTTACATTTATATTATCCAGTCTTAGAACCAATGTATCTTTAATTGACTTCATCTCCCTCAAGAATACCTTTTGGTTCGCGTCAAGGATGCGCTCAAATGCGTGCGCTAAGGCAACTATGTCATTACCGCTGTTTGAAATAGGTACAGATTGAGCATGATGATTGCTGCTACTGTTGCTTGTACCAGGATTATTGTCTACACTAGGTGTCAGGATTGCAGGAGTATTCCCGACTTGTGGAAACTGTTCCAAAATTTGTCTTCCATTGGAAGGTAGTTCTTGATTTGCATTGCTGCGATCGAGAATGGGATTCGGTGCATTGCTACAACTGGGCATTACCGATGGTTCGATATTCGCAGTACTACCACTAGCCACAGCATGCACTTCGTTATTAGCATTACTGGTTGGTGGTGTACGATTAACGAGAGGCCTTGATTCAATCGTTCTCGAATTATTAGTACGATTACGGGAATCAATCGAGTTTCTATTCGAATTGCGAGATGTATTGCCCCTATAGCTACTACCTCTGCCTCGAGAACGAGTATTAACTCCTGTCCTAGTCTCCATCTTGAAATAATTTCGCAACGCTTGGATTTTAAATTTAATTTTTCAAAAAAAAAAAAAAAAATTATGTTTATAAAATCTAATTTTTAATAATATAGTATCATAAATATGTTGGGGTTTGTGTGGATTGTTTAAAGGATATCTTTCGGTTCTTTGTTTCTATTCAACTAAAAAACTGGATTTAAAAAAAATGCAAATCGTGTGTTAAGTATTTTATATAACAGACGGACTGGACTATAAACGCAAAATTGAATGTACGATGGTGAAATAATTATGATAACAGTAGCAACATTCTCCAGCTTAACTTAATACCAGAGACGGACTATACTGTTGGTAAAGAAATATATACAAATTCATATGCAACACTTTTTCCTTATTTGGAATACAAGTCGGACTAATATGAATTAAAAGCAGCACAGCTTCGTCTGAAACCCTACAGTCACAACGCGGATCACATTCGTATGTATATTCCGGGACTTACTGCGGAAAATCATCACGAAACCGAACTAAGCCTGCATGGAAAGCGATATTTGCTGTAAGGAGCTTTCCTATGCCTACAAGTTGGGCGCCATTTTTCTTTTGTTGCGACTTTTCAAATTTCTGGACCCTATTTGCACGGATCGCTTCTTGGCATGCTTGCATAACGCACAGCTAGGAACGTCGGATGGGCGGGGAACTTGATCCGCAAATAGCCAGACACAACACGGAGAAAAAAAAAATATATTCATGCCAAGAATAAAAAAAAAACCTCGAAAACGGACGGACACTATTTCACCCTCATACACTCCTTCGCGGGCAACAGGTGTAGCGTTGCCTTGAGTACCTACTTCCCTCCCCCTAGCACCATAAATGCTCCATGACAGTTGCCGTACTCAAAAAAAAAACAACTGCCCCTAATTTGCAGCCATTACATCACTGTTCACTCACGATTCACATACTCCCCGAAAGAATCTACAACGCACCACAACTAACCCCATCAAAACACAAATTTAGTTCAACATTTTGGTAATACTATAAATTTATTCATATTATGAAACAATTAACTAACCACCCCATTTATAAGGAAAGTAACCTTATTTAAAAGAACAAAAAATTTAAATTATTTAAATTATAGCTAGAACAACTTCAGTTAATAAAAATCACAAAGTAGTTTTAGCTTGGAATTGGATTCGGAGAATGATAGCAAAAGAAAACGACTTACCAATTGTCCGTCGGAGATTGTGCACAATATCCCACTATAATCCCTTTCGGATTGCACGGCGCTAAATATTTATGGTTAATAAATCCCAAACTGTCACTAGTACACTTTTAACTTTTAGGTTATCATAGCAGTAAATAGGTAATATAAGTAGGTGAAATTCAATTTTATAATTTTTCTTAGGGTGGTATAGCAAGCCACGAATAATATATGTTACTATTATTTTTTATAATTTTTTTTTCACGTTATGTAGGTTATTTTAAGTAAACAAATTTTTTTGTTTTTCCAAATTTGACGTCACCAAGCACTTGTAATTAGGACGAGTGATAAGTTTGGTAGGTAGGCTATGTACACAGTACACCTCACTAAAACCGCAGAACCGGAACTCGATTAGAAGCCACTATATCCGCACACCACACACCCGACAACCACCGATCAACCGATCTATCAATCAACGATCGACATACACTTCTCATGCAAGATTGGTGTTAGCTTTTACGAAATGCTGCTGGTGAGCTACTGTGGCAGCGCATCAACTAAACAGCTCGGTGTTTCGAAGCACGCCTGAGCCGAGTTGGTTTTTTCGTTGACAATCAATAAGTCTCCAAAGGGTGTTGGGGATCGGGAGATGTTTCGATGGATGGTTGCGGTAATAGCTCTCTCGAGTCAGGTAGCGGACCGTTTACGAGCAATGTTTCGACGCAGGGAAGTGGGGTTTTATGGGTTTTTTTTTTTTTTTTTTTTGTACACTAGGTATGCTGAGCAGCTCACTGCAACGCTTTTGGTGGCTTTGGCTGCCGATGATGTTGGCGTGTTCGTTCTTTTAGGTGTTGATTAGGTTTTGTTTTTTTTTTGTAGACTTTTAATTTTCGTTTTCTTCCTTTCTCTATCGATGTTTTGTAGATTAGGATTGGGATCTAGGGGATAATCACCATATCCCCTAATTACCTAAGTAATAAATTAAGTTCGTTTTGTAAAAACAAATAAACTGGGAGGTATTGTAGGGAGGGAATTACCTGTGTAAATTCACACAAAACTTTCTTTGTGAAATTGCCTGGACCCAATTCCTTTTATTCGCTGCGTATTGACACGGAAAGAAAGCACTATAATGTAGGCTAGTGGGAGCGATTTTTCCGGATGAGCAAGACACCGGTTGCACAGGTCTGCTACGCAGGGCGGTCAAGACAGAAAAAGACCAACAAGGTGTGACTTGGTAGGAAATTGGGTAGGGTAAAAGAAGAACCGAAAAATACTGGTTCCGCTCACAAAATGGCTATAGTTTTCGAAAATATTACCTTCGAATTCCGGATGTTATATAGGGTGACGAGGAAGTTATTTATTTATCATCGCGTTTTTGTGAACATCCGTAACATAGTCCGACTTGGATTGTATTCCGGCCATAGCTTCCGGGTTATTTCGCAAGTGGTTAATTCTTTCCACCTGTTGTTGGCATTCATCCGGGTCTTATTTTCTACCCTCTCTCTGAGATTACAGAGTGGTGGTTTGATTGAATTAATCGCCCGATCTTGGTCCATAGCAGAACCATTTCTTGCCAATTCATCATCCATCTCATTGCCGGTTTTGTCACTGTGTCCAGGGACCCAGCAGAGACGCGCGGTGTGCTGCGAGCAGAGAACCTTATACCATGTTCCCACCAACGTGATTTAGCTAAATCCACTTGATTTAGCTAAATCATCTCATAAATTACGTGATTTACCATACATTTTCGTGATTACTAATTACGTGATTTAGACGTGTTTAATTTTTAATTACGTATCTGCCATCGCAAATCCACACAAAATAAAATCGAACATACCTGCAGCGGTTTCAATCCAATTCAATGTTATTCAACAAACAAAAAAAAAACAACACAAATGTCAAAAATATTATCCCAAATTCAATTTTCTTCGTGTTTCGGTGTATTTTGGTATTTTTATTAAGTATACAACAATCATAAACTGTTTTATTTTTGGCAGAGGTGTGATAACAAAAGAAAAACAACGAAAAAAAAAACTACCCTCTCCGAAGTGGACGAATTCTTTCTGCTGGATGTCAAACTAAATCACGTAAAATTCGGTGGAGACGCCTTTCGTGATTTATAAATCATATGAGCTAAATCACGTTGGTGGAAACATGGTATTAAGCTCTTCACGGCAGCGGTGAACTAGCTTCGATTTTATTTCGATAGCAGATACTGGTTTTATAGCCGCCTGGCTGTCAATAAATATAGTAATATCATTATTTGGTATTGCTAACATTGACACCATATGGGCAGCTTCGGCGATTGCCAGAACCTCCGCTTGAAAGACACTACTGTAATCAGGTAATCTGATTGAGTGGTGTATATTTAACTCTTCAGAGAAAATTCCAGCACCTGTTCCACGGTCCATCTTAGAGCCATCTGTGTAGATGGATATCGATTTTCCTTTTGTGGGTTCATCTGTGTTCCATTCCTCCCTGCTGGGGAAATAGCATGCTCATTTACACATCAAGACATTTGATGTCGAAAAAGGATTAAGACAAAGCGACACACTGTCGTGCTGCTTCCCTTAAGTTGTACTTGTAAAGATTGCAAACTTTGGCTGGGATCCGCCATAGATTGTGATGACAATATCTTTAGCAGAAGGCAAATGAAGAATATCTAACTCTTCGAAGATATATCCTGAACAAGTTAGGAGATTCTGTACAAGGCCTTGATCGTCCAAAATCCTACTTTATGGCCCTGAAGCTTATACTCGGTCGCTTCGGGAGAAAGTAAATTTAGGTTGTCGAGCGGTTTGTGATGAAAGAAAAATTATCTTTTAATAGATAGGGTAGAATATGAAGCGCTCTTTCTTGTCTGTACTCAGACTTCAATTGTGCCGTTTACACGTTGCGTTTAAACGCACTGTTTGTAATCCGTAGTGTTGACGCTGCGCGTTGCACTGCTTTGTCTCGAGGTTTGCAGGCGAGCAATATGAAAACCAATTGCAAAAGAAACAGGAAAAAGCGCTCTTCGTCTAACTTCAGCTCAATTGTATTCTCAAACTTTATTTAACTTTTTGCTAATCTTTTGCTTTTACATCCAAACTCTTTTTACCCGACTGTACACAGGAAGGGTTATGATCGTTATGTGTTTCGAGGGTATCCTATATACGTTCCTTCACACGATTCACCGATTTTGAAGAGTGAGGTGTCATTAGATTCGTTGTTCTTTAAACAAATACAAATGAAAAAAAGTTAAGACAAAACACAAAAAAAAAAAAAACCGACTATACTTAACTTTTGACTATACTTTTTGGCAGTCGGAGGGTAGGTAAAGGTGTCAACAGTGGACCGGGTAAAGTGAATCACTTGCTCTCAGAATGTCTCTTTTTCTATTTTAAAATAAATCTGGAAAAAGAAAAGAACACATTTTCACTTCGCCTCGCAACAGACTATAGGTCTGCGCGATCGCGATGTCGAAGACGGATATCCTCGTGTGTTTGCCTTTTCTGCATAGGTAAGTATTTTTTTTCTGTTTTATTTTTCATCTTATTAAAAAAGTGTGTATTGTTACTTCATTTGCGTCTATTATTTATACTATTGCTTATATATCCTTAATAATTCTTGTCGATTTGATTACTTTGGTGAAATATCTTATAAATTATTAACAAGTTTTTGTGAAATGAGAGCAGTGTACACGGTGAATCAGTTGAAAGTGGTACACAGTAAATCCTTCGAGGCTCCAAAATTTTTCATTCCATGTGAATATTTCAAATTTGGATGTTCGATGTGTACACCCATGGTACACTGTACACAGTGGATCACATGGGAAGGGTAATTTTAAATAATTTTTGTATTATCTCAGCATAAACCAAGCTTCGAAATCTTGTGCTTAAAATGAGGATAAAACATTGAAAAAAAAACTGTGAAAAAAATGCCATAGATATACCTACTGCTATAATTGCGCGCTCAACGGAGCAAGAAGTAAAAAGTGATCCACTGTCAACACCTTTACCCTACTCATATTTTTGTTTAGCTGTGTAGGTATAGTCTCTGATTGTTAGTTCTTTTTTTTTACAGTCAGTCGGGTTTTTTGTTTTTTTAAGCTTAACTTTTTTAATTATTTATTTTGTTCCTAATGTAAATATATTAAGATTCCAGAATTTTGTAAGCATCGTAACGTTAACACTTGATGCGTATCATTCTCAAAGGAATTGCTCCTGTTACGATGTAAATGCAACGAACATGAGTAGAATTTTTTTTTTTTTTGTTTTTATTGTTTATTTCTTTAATCAGCACAGGTTTGCTTACTTATTTATTTGAATGTACATACACAAATATTGTTTATGAGTGTTTAAATATAAAATAATACCAGAAACAAATAATGGATTTCTTTAATTCATTTACCTTTCTTTGTTATTATTAATAATTTTGTTTATATACTATTTTTTATTTTATTTTTTTGGTTTGTATTTTGAGAAAGCAATGCGCATCCATTGTGTAATACGTTTTTCTTGAGTTGAGTTTGTTTTCTTTTATCCTTTTCATAATAATGTCTTACTTCTTTTGGTTTTTCTCTTGTTAAACTTCTAAATATAAATTGCAAAATATAATGAAATTACTTATATTAGTTTATATGTCATCATCATCATTTTGTTGTTGTTGTTCTGTTTTCCTATTAGATTATATACACGTATATAAATCCAATTTGTTTTTGTTTTTAATTTTTGTAAAGAAATATATATATGAAAACGAATAGTGATTTGTTTTGTTTTATTTATATGCATTTTGCATAAATATACAAAAGAAAAATGCATAGATCGAGCAGATAAATATACTTTATATATATGTATATATATAATCATTATATATATCAAAAAGAACATATGATTACAGTACACTTTTGTTTTTTTTTTTGGTTTGTTTTTAATTTTTTTTCTTGTTTTTTCATTATTTCTTTATAAAATATATTGTGCTAAACTATATGATAAACGCTCTTATACTCTTAACGTTTTTTTTTTGGTTTTTCATTTTATATTATTTATTTAAGCTTATTTTCATAAAAGAGGACGAATTGATTTTTCAATGATTTATTTATTATACTTTCCATATATAATCATTGTTGTTTTTTTTCTGTTTTGTTGTTATTTTTTATTTATTTTAATTAAATTGTTTTTGTTATGATTTTGAATATTTATTTAGATTTTCGAAAAAGAAGTAGAATTAAATTCAAATGAACAGTTTCAAATATTCTCCACTAAAAACGAAATTAAATGGAAACTCGCAAACGAAGGGTAAATTTTGTTTTGTTTAATATGTTCTTATCAGGGAGAGTAAGGAGTATTAGCGGCGGCGGGGGTATTGTTAACGAGCAATATTTTTGTATTCATAATGGGTAGCCACACTACAGTTAATGTAGTTGTTACCTTTTATTTATATTTTTTAGGTGCAACTAATATGATTCCGTTTTTTTTCGTGATTTAGCAGCTCAGGAAAGGTAATATCAATATATATTTATTTATACATAAAATATATATAAATATATGAGAGATTCTAAAGGTTTTGTTTGATTTTTTTTTTGTTTTTTATTTGTTTGTTGAAAAAACTTGGAGGGCAGCATTGTAAATATGTTTTTAGTGTTGTTTTTTTTTCTTGTTATTTTGTGTTTTTTTTTTTCTTTAATTTTGGTATATAAAAATAATGTGAATAAGACAATTACTTGTTGTTGTGTTTTTTTTTTTAATATTATGTTGTTTGTTTAATTATTTTTTTTATATGTTATTTGTTTGTTTTAAAAAGCATTCAATAAATATTCTGTATTGTATATAAGTATTTTCTTTTTGTTTTGTTTGTTTGCTTAGTTTTTATTATTAGTATTGTTTATAAATGTTATTGTGAATTTTCTCTTTCATTTATATGTTGGATTTTGTTTTTCTTTACGTCATACAGCACAAATGTTACGTGATGTTCTGTGCATCTGGGCAAGTTTTTTTTTGGGGGAAAGATTCTTTTTTTTAGAATCAACGTTTCGCTAGAAGTTTGTAGACTTACATTAAGAGAGGCTACAAGCATTATCGATCAACGCTTTTGAAAACTTTCAAGCTGAGCTTATACTTTTGTACTTTGATGAAGCTCCCTATAATGCTTTCAAAATTTCAAATGCATTCTCAAACCTAAGGGCTCCACGAATCCCCTTTCCAGGTGGTTCAAAGTGGAAGATGAATTAGTTGGTTCTAACACAAGCTACAGGAGAACTGGTTAAAGTTGCTTCATTGTCAATTTTTCGCATTTAAGGGGTGCGAACAAATTCCACTGCTAAACATTTTTTTAAGATATTGTTTTCCCTAATTGGCAGATTTTATTAAGTTTTGAAAGGCCGAAATTTAAGGACCGAGTTACTAGTTTCGTAGGTCTATCGTTTAGAGACTTAAAGACTTGAAACTGATTCTTTGATTAACGATAGTCTTTCGATTTTAACAGAATCTGCAGAGGACGTTGTGAGGTTTTCTCTCCCTTTAACCTTTCTTAAGAATTGATTTATGATCAATCCAAACGAACGTCTTTCGAGTTTCCTTTAAATTTCTAGAGACATTGTAAATACTTGTAAATTCAAAAGACTTACTTGGGCTATTCAACCAAGTTTTCATAGAGAAACAAACCAGCTGATTCAGGCGGTTGCCTTGTTCTCTTATTGTGCAGCTTTTTAGACAACAGCTTTCGGAACGATAGACCTATAAAACGAGGATCTCTGGGCATGCATTATGTCCAGTTGGGTTCAGAAGTTGTATGAAGGATCGTCACATGCGACGATTTAGTCTGATTTTGAAATCACGACAACTTGTTGTATCCTGTATCGAACACTTATGAAATAAGTAGTCACCAACCCTTCAGTTAATTAAGGGAAGTAGTTCGACCGCCTTCCGATTTGCATAATGAGGATCGAATAGTTGCATATTACTGATCAAGCTTTCAAGATCGCTTCTAAAATTCCCAGTTCGTAGAACACAAAACCATGAAGAGCAGCAGTATTAGCTAAAGCATTTTTCTTGTTGCACAATGATTGATGTAGCTCCAACCCTGATTTAAGAACCTTGACACTTATTAAGGTGTCTAACATCAAGCTCAGAGGATCACTGATCTTGCCAAAACAGAAGTCGAATCATTAGCTCTAGTCGATTAGGGTTGTTTTGTTTCACATCGCACTGAAAATGTCTTTTAGATGGTTTAACACATATTCACAAAAGAAGTACGATTTGCGTTATTTTCCGCAATTCCCCACGTAATTTAACGGAAACAATAAAACTTCGCCACCCACAAGACCAATCAGACGATCAGTAATCGTGCAAGAGTACTAGTACCGTCATGAGGTATATCAAAGGCTTTTTATTCGTTCTTCATGAACAACAAAGGTCAACATTTTTCGGGTTGTTAACTCTTGCTAAAAAAAAAAAGCTAAGAGATCCTCTATTAAGTCATCCATGTCACAAAAGTTTTGTCAAAATATCAGTTTATCGTCCGCCACAAGATCAAGGGCAGTTTTATCAAGTCAAAAATTTATTAAACCCAGAAATCAACTCTTCGTAGAACCTTCCCACCTCGATTGATTTAAAAACTCGCCCAAAAATTATGTCTACCGCGTTAGTGCGCAAGAGTGTACCAATATACTTCGAAAACCAAGTCCCGACTTTAGAGTTCGAAGTGTCTCCGAAGTGGAGCAAATATTAAAATTCCGACAAAATGTATCACTCGTACTCTTACATGCTAACCCGTGTTAAATGTTGCTTAATCGATTAAAATTTACAAAAGAAAAATTATTAATAAAACAATGAGTGCTACTAATAACCATTTTTTGTGTCAATGCCGATGTTACAAATTTTACGTTCAAACAACAGCGTAATTTTTTACAAAAAACAAAAACTTACCTAAATATTGTGACCTACCAGTTGTAAGGTGAAGTCGTTAAAAATGATTATTAGTAAGGCCCAATTTATCTTATTGTAAAAAATGTATTCCCAATTGGATTATTGTTTGTCTGGTGTGATTATTTTCGAAAGTAGTGTGATTGAATAAAAATTGTATTTATAATATTGAAATTACATTTGATTATATTCAAAATTGTATGTTTGCTTGTTTAATTAGTTAAAAAAATTATGTCTTATCGATTTATTACTATTTGGGTGCTTGCGGGAGAAACAACAAGGATACACATACAATATACACACATTTAGTCATTTGGCGTGGGGCGGATAACGCACACTGGTATGTTGTGTGGTTGAGATAGTGATTGCGACGAGTGAATCCAGTTTGGTTTTGTTCTTTTAATTTCTTTTACAGTTTTAATTTTTATATATATATATAATTTACATGTAAAAACCAATAAAGAAAATTACTTATTTTTATTTTTTATGTATTTTTTTCCTATATCCTAGCGTTTTTTTTTTTTTTTTTTCATTACATAATTATAATGTCTATATTTAAATTTTAACTTATTATCCTTGATTTCTGTTTTTTTTTTTTTAACCTTTCTCCGCATTTTTTCCGAAACGCATATTTTGTTCTGAATCTTTTGATTACAATTGGGAGAGAGTTTTTTGGTTGAATAGTTTGAGTTTTTTTTTAAGTGAAATGTCGAGATCATATATCACATAAATAAATAAATAAATTAAATTAAAACTAGTATGACTAGAAAACAAAATGGAATTAGTTTAAATGATTTTTTTTTCAAATTCACAGCAAGGATTTTTACTTTTTTCTTCTTTTTTTTTAAATAATTAAATAAATTATTATGCTATTATTGTTTTCTCTTAGGTAGTTGCTTTAACTTATAATGAGAATTACTTTTTGTTTAAACTGAAGAACAAAACTAAATGTTATTGAGTGTGTTTTGAGTTGGTTGTTGGTTTTTAGTGTTTTCTTTTCTTATTTTATAGCTTCTTCTCTTTTTTTTTTTTTTGTTGATACACATAATCCTAAACAAGAACAACAAAGAATGAAAATATAACTTTTTTTGGTTTTGCCTTTTTTTTTTTGTTATGAAAAATCAAAACTGACGACTGCTGGTTGTTTACTTAAATCATGCTTATTCCTTGACCTCGAAGTATTTGTATGTTGGGTTCTCGTAGCCGTTGATTTGCATGTTCGCGACGTGTTTCTCTTCTGGTGTGACGGGCAATGCCGCGGTCTGGAATACATAAAAGGGGTAAACGTTTTTAATAGAAAAAGTTGTGTATTTCACTTGAGTACGTTTGTGATTTAGAATCTGACTCGCCAATGAGAGTTGCAGCTTTTACAACAAACTGTTTCAATCAGTTAAAAGTCCTCTAAGAACTGTAGCTTAAATTGGGTACTCTAGCTTTTACCCCTAAGTTGTTGTCCAGATATGACAACGCAAATGCACAAAACAAGTCGAAAGATTACGAAGTGGAAGAAGTCAGGTGATTACTCCTTGTCATACCAGTATCATTCTAAAGTAGAGGACGACTCTTTGACATTTGCAAATCTCTATATATAGACATACGCTATTAAAAAATGCAAATATTCTAAGCGCATTGGCTTAGTTCGACTCCCGCAAAAACTTAAAAAATCCAACTAAGGGCTTTTTTTGCCTGCGCAACCTCTCGCCTACATCTGGCAAACATCCGAGAGTACAACTGTCTTGAAAGAGATTCCTAATTAGCCGTTTTCGCGCGGTCAATTCTTAGACTTTATCATTTAATCGAATGATTCGTTCCCAGCATCTTCTCTTCGGGGAAACCGAATCGAACGATATGCGAATCGCCTGCGCCAGATTCTGTAAGGCGAAAACGTTGAAGCGTTTTCTAGACGAATGATTAGGTCTAAGTTGCAAAAGCAAATTGTTAGTGCACAAGAAAACGTTTGAGCGTTTCCCTTATACAGAATTCCGACCACGCGATTCGCATTTTGTTCGCTTCGGTTTCCCCGAAAGATGATTTCATTCGTCGGAGAGTTCGTCTGAGAATCCTAGGCAGAGAGAATGCATTTCTCTTATGATTTTGCGACAAATGTCCACAAAAGAATCCTAAGTTATTCGCCTAAGAAGCAAATGTGGAGATCTAAGAGAAGTGCATAAGAATATTGGGAAACTAAATTCAAATTAAGCGGGTGGCTTCGGTGATAAAGAAATATATGAAACATGCATCACAGTTTTCGCAATTATTGTCCTTCGGAAATACGCACCCATTTAGCCTATATTACCCACTTTTTGATGAATCTTTAGCAAATTGGTTTTCACATGTTTTACTACTCTTGGCAATATTCCTCCCCGAAAAAGAGGACAGTATTTTTACCTCTTAGATACCACATCACTCATGTTATAACAATTTACAGTGAGACGACGTATAGCCAACCAGTGGTTAAATATTCTTTTGTGGATTCTAAATCTAAAGCTTCTACTTGTATATTTTTTACCCAATAATTGACAAAACTCTCATCTTGAATTTGTAACTATTTTCGACCAGTTCCGAAAAGGCGACATTGAGTTCCAAAGATGTGCTTCTCTGCAACGTGATCTGACTATTGGGTGGGATTGAGGCAAGCAAATCAGCTCCCGCCTTCTTATAAACGGCTTACTCATACTCAGTCAGTATCCGCCTTTGCTTTTAAAATGATTTGACTACATATAAACTTAGCTTGCTTAGTTTGATGCAAGAGCATTCTATAGAAAAAACGAACACCATACCAAGCTTTACGACATTATCATGGTTCCTTTATTTTTTTTTTTGTAAAATTTGACAGTTTATCGACATCCAAATAAATTGGAAATTAGATCGTGATGCCATGTTTTATTATATTGTGACCTAACTACGCAGGGTAAGACAAATTTCAGAGCATTTGTGACGGAATAGTAAACACAATACAGCGTCATGCACATGTTTTCCTAACCACTATGTATCTTGATGCGTATATGAAAAGTTATTTTGATTTATGACTACGCACGTTGTCAAAATCAGCGTTGTAAAAAGTGCCCTCTGCTCTATGTCTATGCCAACGAAGCGCGCTATCTTTTTGTTGGTATATCTCAAAAGTCCACACAGATTTACTTGTATACTTTCTTTCAGTTTGTGAATTTTACTTAATTTTGCTCTCACTCGATTTTGCATTTTCTTAAATTTGTATTTATTTTCGAAGGACTAAGAAACTGGTGGAAAAATGGGCCGTGCCGTTGTTCACTCGGCGTTATATTTTAAAATGCATCTCTATTTCCGTCGTCCCCATTTCACCACACTCTACAAATGATGTCAAAAGAAACAACAAGCACAACCGCAATTTTTATCGAAATAATGACTGGTGTCTTTAGCCATTTATTAAAAAAAAAAAAAGTACTAGATTAGCTGCAAATTGAGAATAATTGCAATGCAGAGAGCATTTTTTTAGGTGAAATGTCTAGAGAGTTATTGTGGTAACAAATAAACGAAAATCGTTCTACATTTATCTAACTGAGTCGCCTTTTCTTTAAACGTACGGAATTAAGTGGATTTTACAGACACACCCATTGCTCGTTCAAGAATAACGGGATTTCGCTGTAGGTTCAAATAACTAAATTTTTCTGACCCGTAAAAACATAATAATTTATTGGGACACAGTTCTTAATAAATATAAATATTCGCTTTCTGGATGTAACTTGTGAGTTTGTCAAAAAAGCCTGTCAATATTTTTCTGTGCGACTTGTTCCGATCGCCATAACCGTCACCTTAGAATCATGGCAATCCAAGGCCAGAGATGCTTTTTGATTTTTTTTTTTTGTTTTTCGATCATGTTGCGATCTTCTGGTGATCAGTAATGAGGTTCTCAAAACGTCAGTTGTACACAGAAATATTGAACTTCACTTTTCAATTGGTTTCAATTTTCAACCCTCTCGATAAGATGGAGTTAAGAGTAATGCATATATGCCAAACGGGTTCTTCTTTAAGATTTAAAAACCAATCGTTTGTAACAGCACTTTTGCCTGTTCACCTTTCCCCTCTCTAAAAGCAATATCAACGCTTTTTAAACGTGCCAGGGATGCAATAAGAATTACACCCCTGCACCACTATTTTATACATTTATTTCATTTCTCCAACATCCACAAGACGTCACTTGTCAAACCTAATTTCGTCCTCTTTTCATTGCAGAATTCCGACATCAACCGTCAGCCATTTTCAATTTATTTACCTGATCGACTTCAATGAAACCTTGCGCATGAGGTGAGCGTGAGGTTCTCCATTTGGCCACAGCGACACCGACAAATACGGCCGCCATTAATGCGATGCCTGCAAATGATAATGTAAAGTACACATTCCTGCCCTCCCTGGGGGAATGCGTATGGAATTCTCTACGAAGAGAGAAGCTCTGCAAGCAAAAAACAAACACTCGTCCATGACACATTCAAACGGCTTGAAATTTCCTACGAACCGATTCCCTGTGACCCAAGTCGTGGGTCATAAAATGCTGCATCTGGGGCTCGGCCTCTTGGTGGGCAACAGCAGCTGCCACGTCTTCGACGGCACGCTGGAGAGCCTCATCATCGACTGTAGGTAATACAGTTTGTGTTTTAGTGCTGGAAGAAATTTTGCTTGTGAAATTAAAATCGAACTTGTGATGGCCTATAAAACCTACCTAGCTGTGGCATCACTGTACTCCTCTGGTGTGGTCTCCTTCTCGCTGTGTGACATCTTAGTGGGGTCAACAACTGTGATGATGTCCTTGGCCTCCTTGGCTTGCAACTCTTGATCGGCTTGAGTCTTCACTAGTTCGTCCAGTTTCTTGGCCTCCATCCGGAGTTTTTCCTCTCGCAGCTTCTCCCGTTCGGCGGCCCGAAGTTCTTTCCTCTGTTTCTCAGCCAATCGCTGTCGCTCCTTCTCGGAGACCTTACGCTCGACCTCGATGCGGTACTTGTCTAAGATGGCGGCCTCGGCTTCTTCGCTCATGCCCAACGCAGATCCGGGAATATCATCTTTGCTTCGCAGAGCCAGAATGTAGTCGTTCATCAGTTGGGAGATTTTTGACGAAAGGTCTGGGTAACGCTTGAGCATGGTCATGGATTGGTTGACAGCCCGATCGATGTCGATCAAACGTTCCAATGTACGGGGCCTCTCTGAGGCGGCTGCCTCAAGTCCCCCCGGACCGCCCGAGTTCAACAGATGACGGTAGTGGGCCAAGGCGTGAGCACGGTCCTTATGGAGAGCTCGCAGAAGCTTCTGCAGGCATTTCTCGACATGGTGAGCCTACGGACAGACAGATTACTCGGAATCCCTTAACAAAACAAAGGAAAAGGTTACGTTTGGTGGTTGCTCAGTGAGTGCCTGGGTGTAGCAAGTCATGGCTTCGCGCTTCCTCTGGTTGATGTGCGCCAACACCCTCTGCTGATGCATGGCGGCTAGTTGGTGCTTTTCAGCGTTACCTTCCTCCTCGAGTGCCTGAACAGAAGTCTAAAATTACATTCCCATAGAGTCCACATGAACACCAAGATATAAAAAGGACAACGTAACGTAACACAACATGGCCCTACCTACCAGTGGCCCGACTACCAACAAAACAAACTCCAATAGACAAACAAGTACAAACCTGGAAACGGGCAGTCATGCGCTGCTTGAAGCTCTGTGCCGCTTTGGGATCGGCCAGTCGCATGTCCTGGTACTTCTCCTCGAGGTCGGACCAATCTTTCATCACACGGGTGACCTTCTCGCGGTGGTTCTCCTCAAGGCGCTGTTGGGCTTCCTTGTTTTAGAATATGTCATATCGTGAAATTGAAATGGAAAAGGGATCACTTACTTTCTGACTTACTTTGTAGCTCTGATGCTCATAGTGTGGGTCAAAGTGAGTGAAGTAGGGATCGGCTGTTGGCTGACTTGTCGACGATGGCTGTTGCGGTGGAAGTGGCACAGCATCGACTGCTGGCTTGGCGATGACAATTTGAGCTGACGCTTCAGACGAAGAGGCTACTTTGGATGTTTCTGTGGTTTTTGGTTTCACGTTGGCTGCGTTCGAGTTCCATGCCTCATCGTTTTGATCGTCCAAGTCCTCGTAGTTTTCCAGCTCTTCATTGGAGTCGTATTCGGCGTTTCCTTCATCGGCAACGGCATCAGTTTCGGCGGCTTCATCGGCAATCATGTCATCGTCCTCGTCGTCGTTCATTATCTCGTCGTCATCGTCGTCAGCAGAGTCCTTCGAGTAATTGGAGTCGTCGTCTTCGGTTGGAACGATTTCCTCAGGCACAACTACTGGCAGGTCGGTCTTCTTTACTCGGATTTCTTCTACAAAAATATTGTATTTCACAAGTTATGATTTTATGATTTGTTGAACTTATGACTTACCTTTAAAATGTTTTGGGCAGCAGACAAATTCAACTCCAGAAAACAGGGAAATGCCGCATGGCAATAGCATGGCGAAACTTCTCATTTGCATGCCTCGTTCTTGGCAAGCAGCTGCTCCAGTTTGGTTCCACCTGACGAATGGCCAGCAACGGGATGCGTTGTGAATGTGATCAAAGAGACATCCTTCGGGCACCAGCAGAGCATCGGATTGGAAGGGACCTTCTGTGAAAAGAGACCAAAAGAATGGGTTAAAGAGAGTCTTTTGGTAGGTGTTTTTGTTTGTTTCAACTGACATGACGGGCAGAACTTTTTTTTAGAACCACACTTTTCATGGAGGATTGAAGCAGGATTGGTTGCTCGGCGAGCGTTTTTCTAGTAAAAGCCTTTATCTCACACATAAGTCATTCAGGCTTTAAACTCGACCTACTGCCCGCTTGTGCTTTATTGGAAGCCAGAGTCTGCAAGCACTCTTCCATGGACATGGACAGTTATGATCGGCGAGCAGTCTTTTAATGGAACCCAACCTACTGTTCATTTAGGTTTTATCGGGTGACTAAGTCAATAAGCAGACCGATGTGGTCGGCGAGCACTGATTCCTTTGTAAACTCCGATCGTCTTGACGTACATTCTAACATTGTGATGAAGGGGTTTATTCCTGTGTTCCGCCAGTAAGTAATTTGAAGGCCGAGCTCACAGACCCTCGTACACAGTAAATTGTGCTCGGTGAGCACTACCCCCTAAAAATATTCAGCTGTTTACCCATCTGGACATCATTGTTTAGTTAGAATACCAAATTTCTAAGAACTCATAAGTCATTATAAATGAATGCTCGGTGAGCACAGATATTGACTGCTATTTTACCGAGCATTTCAATGAAAAGCGTTCTTCTAAAACAGTCAACCAGCTATTCATCGATGTCTAGGTGGTTGATAGAGTTACATATGCACTTGATTTTGCTCGGCGAGCACTGAATTACAAAAAAAGGTGAATATCATTGTCATTTCTGATTACCTATAAGCTCTCATAAACAGTTGAATGTGCTCGGCAATCACTTCCTTGTGGGAAAGGCACCTATCTTGCCTATAATAAGCATTTTGTCCATTCAATTGTGTAGTAGTATTTTTGTGTAATCGGTTGTGCTCGGAGAGCACTGTCTTCACACAGATCATGCTGATGGAACCGGTTTTCTTTATAAAGTCGGACACCACCTCCATCAAAGCTAACTCAAAAGACTGAACGACAGACCATCAATATTTATTTGCAAGACCGAGTTATCAAGCAATCTCAGGTAGTAAGGTATGCTCTATGAGCACTGCTGTATTAGCGAGAATATAAATATGGTAAATGTTTCTTATTAAGTTGATCTACCATCAATCAGTTAGTGTACGACCCTACTGACATTCATGTGTAGTCGGCAATGCTCGGCGAGTACTGTCTCATAGGGGAAGCGCTGCTGTACCACAAGGGTCGGTTCTTGGACCCCTCCTGTGGAACATAATGTACGACGGGGTTCTCCGATTAACGCTGCCACAAGGAGTTAAGGTTATAGGCTTTGCTGACGATATCGCTGTGGTTACTGTGGCCAAACATATCCACGAGATAGAGTCCGCTACGGATGAAGCAGTAGCCAGAATCAAGAATTGGCTAGAGTCTGCAGGGCTAGAACTAGCTGACCACAAGACCGAAGCTGTGTTGATAACCAGCCGAAAGACTGTGGAATATGCATCTTTCCGTGTTGGAAACCAACTAATTAGATCAAAGGAGTCACTAATGTACCTAGGAGTAATGCTCGACAACAAGTTAAGCTTTAAAACGCACATCCAGTACGCCAGCAAAAGGGCGTCACAGATGCAAGCAGCTCTTTCCCGGATTATGCCAAATATCGGTGGCCCTGGATACGCCAGAAGGATTCTGTTATCCAGGGTGGTCAGCTCAATACTGATATACGCTGCACCGGTCTGGGCAGGGGCTCTTACAATTAAGGAAACAAGAAGGAAGCTCTCGTCAGCATACAGGCTCTGCGCAATAAGAACAATAAGCGGATTCCGAACAATTTCGGACGAAGCAGCCTGCGTTATTGCGGGAATGATTCCCATCGACATTCTCGCCAACGAAATGCAAAGGATCTACCTTAGGCTAACCGACAATAGGCAAGAGTCCATCATAAAGAAAAGGATAAAAGAAGAAGAAAGGGCAACATCTCTAGCACTGTGGCAAGTCCGGTGGGATAACACGGCAAAAGGCAGATGGACCCACAAACTGATCCCAAACATCGAGGTCTGGACAAGAAGAAAAAGCGGGGACTGCAACTACCACCTCACGCAGTTCCTGTCCGGGCACGGCGGCTATCGAAGTTATCTTCACAGATTCGGCCACGATAGCTCGCCTCTATGCCCCGAATGCCCAGATGAAGAAGAGGATACGGCGCACGTAATGTTCCACTGCAGAAGATTTTCAGGAGGAAGGGTGAACTTACCCACTCCACAGCTTCTCATAGAGCGTATGATGA
Source organism: Cheilosia vernalis (assembly GCA_949126925.1). NCBI lineage: Eukaryota > Metazoa > Arthropoda > Insecta > Diptera > Syrphidae > Cheilosia > Cheilosia vernalis. Next base: position 5,596,926 of record OX421360.1, on the reverse strand, counting down.
GCTCAGAAGACGACTGGCTGGAAATATGTTCATACATAACGAGCGTACAAAACGAGCTAAGAAGAGCCGAAAGACAAAGAAGGGTCGAAGTGGCAAACGTTGACGATTTAGCATGAGTTGCTAACCAGCCCCGCGAAGTAATACCTAACAGCAGTCCCGCGGGGAGAGTGGTAGAAGAGTACATGGGTGTGGTTTAGTACGTAAGGCGCGAGGCACTGGAGAGACAACTAGTATCTTTCGAAGATTACACATCCTTTGGACGCAACCAAAAAAAAAAAAAAAAAAAAAAAAGGGGAAGCGCTGCTATCTAGTAGAGTATAATAGTGATAGTCATTTTATTTATAGTGCGCCGACGTAGTCTTCTTCAATGTCAACTCAGAAGACCAAGTTTACGATCAATGCTCAATTACTATTACTATTTCGTCGAGCACAGTTTTATGAGGAAAAGGCGTCTTGCACACAGAGCACTCTCAGAAAGTCCTTTTTACGTGTCTACTTGTTACATTTCATAATCCCACCAAATCTTATCATTTTTGCAGGTGTCGAATATTCAGTTATATTTGAAGTTTGTAATTATATGCACTATTTTGCAGACGCAAAAGGAACGTTTTGTTTCCTTTTTAAGGTTATAAAATAAATTCATACCCAAACTAATGAGTTGCTTGGTTCGTGTGTTAATATTTCCTGCACGGAACAGCGGTCTTTAAACAAAAAAACATCTTCTAGAGGATTTTTCTAATTTTTATTCATACTGTTTAACTATACTGTCGCATTGTCAAGTGCGGATGTCACATAAACGCTCATAAATATCGAAAACTATGTTAATCTGAAATTAAATTCGGCTCAGGCTCACGTCATTGTCACCTTCGACTCATTCATATGCTTGTACGAAAGCAAAAAAAAAAAAAGAAGAAGAAAATGTCCTCCCAACTCAAGTGCACTATAGTTTTCAAGTTGTCTACTTTCCACCTTTTCAGAGCTTAAGAAACCGTGAACACGTTTTCATTTTTTGTGTCTGATTGCAATCAAATGCCAGCGCAAAATGGACACTTTACCAATCAAGGACGACTTTGATTGCAATTGTGTTCATTACAAGGAGAAACCGAATGAAAAGATTTTCCTTTCACAGTTTTCTTCTCTTTCTTTTTCACGGAATGAATGTTGCAACTAAAGTGTCAAGAAAAGTGGTAGGCACTTTGAGAAAATAGTTGATAATTTCTTACTTTTGTTTTATGATTGGGCTTGTTCAGTTCTGTATGAATTTTAACAGGAGAATCGTTTATTTTTTATTCAAACTGGACTGGAGAGACCCTTCCTGCGATGGAACAATTTTCTATGTAGGTACTTTTGAATAATGAGTTTCGTTGTTTGACCATTGGCATTGAGTCTTTATTTAATGTTTTTTTTAGTTCCTTCAGTGGAGATGCCATTTCAGGGGTTTTGCGTCATCTTATGAGTGACGTGTTTATGTCCGATTGGATTCCGTGGTGAAATTATTTTTGTTTATCGTCCAGCCGATAAGCAGTGTAATCGACGATGACCGATGAGGGCTCAAAATGATTATTCAAATGCCCATAGTAAAGAAGCAAATCTACTCACGTTAAAATGTGGAATCGATGTAAACAGAAATCAGTTGTCAGCTGTCAAATTGATTGTCGCTTTGCACGTTTTCAGAAAGTAGCAGATAAAAGCATATAAGGCTGCAGGATTTAATGGCGACTATTAAATGAAGTGTTTCTTTATTGATTATTATAAACTACTACTACAAATATTATATTACAATTTTCACTTTCATTTCAAGCGCTATTGTACATGAAAAATAATACATATTATTTTACATAAAAATATTGCAATCTATTGCTTAAAACGTACATTTCCAAATATGTAGGCATATATAAAATATTGAATTTAATAATTAATTGGTATTCTTTGAAATGAATACCAATGAAATTTATGAATTTTCATCTACAAAAATTAAATGTAAATGAAATATCCAATCTTTCTACCTGCATACAACCATACTCACATTCAAAGTTTCATTGAGATCGGTTGAGTTTCTCAAAAAAATCCTATCTATCCTATCTTTCTAGCTGCATCCAACCATACTCACATTCAAAGTTTCATTGAGATCGGTTGAGTTTCTCAAAAAAATTGACAACAGCGCCACCTATCATGTGTCGGTTTCTCGGTGTCGATATCTCGGTGTAGATATCTCAGTGTCGATATCTCGGTGTCGATGACGCGGTATCGTTTTAAAAGTAACCCGAATTCATTAATTTCTTCCCATCTAAAAGTGCCCAACGCGCCTAAAGAAGTAACACCTTAATAAATTAAGAGCTGAATCTGACATAAGTGCCTTGAGATATTACGTTGGAAGTGTCTATGTGTGGTATGTGAGGTGCCCACATTTTACAATCACTTGGCCACGCACAATATACATCGATGTATAAAATTTATCAGCTTAAGCTCCATAACTGCCAAGATAAAAGGTTTTAAATCGTTTTGGGTATGTAAAGCTCCACGTTTTTCCAACATCGCCCACATTTTACAATAGGTTATATAAATATTCATCTATTTAGCAGATTTTTAAGCTAAATATGACGTCAATGCCGAAAGAGGTAGCTTTTTAATTACACCATATCAAAGATGCCACGCCTTTCTACTCACCGCCCACATTGTGCCAAGTGCCTTAATAAAAGAATATACACTCGGCTAAGCATATCTTTGGCGTAAGACTGTCATAAATATCAAGATGTAGTAGTGCTTTGAACTAATTTGCCACATGAAAGGCGCCACGCCCCGTTGCTCAATGTAGGCCATATACGCCCATGTAACAAATTTTACAATTATGACTGGATCATGTGCAAGGAAATGCGTTTTAAGATCTTTTTTTCCGAGCGTCTTACGGAAAATGCCACGCCCCCTAATCGGAAATCGTTTGTCAAAAGACCAACGGAAGTTATACGGTCAATGGCTGTGATGTCGGATAAAGATTCTTGAAACGTAGAAAGGACAAAAAAACAAACAGACAGACAGGCTTTTATAAAAATGCTTGAGGGAGAAAGAAGATAAAAGCTGCTCGAGTATTTCTCGCTTTTTTTTAAACGGCTCCCATAATCTGGGGTTGCATCAAATTCTTATACTCCATTTGGCCCTGATAGCCGTGTCATTTTTCCCTAAATGTTCGAATTTTCCACACCATACATCTTTTGTAAATACCTCCAACACATTTTTATATTTGTTTAACTTTTACTCCGTCAGTTGAGTTTCCATTTTCAGTGTATAAATTCCTGAAAATCTGTTCAACAACTTACCCAAACACCTGAACGGCTTAATCCATCGGTGAACGCCCTTGCATTTGGCGGAATTCATGGCGCCCTGGCGACACCATCCGCCGATTTTCTGGTAGTGGGACGACTCGACAATGTTGGTGATGTCGCGATTCGGGTAGACCTGTTCAATACAAAGACAAAAATCGCCCATTATACAAATTGAATCTGTAATTAGTTGCATAACACACAATACAGAGCCTCCTACAAAATGTCATCGCTTTGTGATGATGCACATTAAAACGAGGTTTGCATCCAAGGTTATGTATCCTTAATCACTGGTGCAATGAATTAAATCCCTCATGCGTAATACATACAATGCACGTGTATTGATTTTGCATTTTTTTTATTTTGTGCTCTCTGTAAAAGCGGCCACAGAGCGCCCTCGCACCGACCACGCAAACCCAATGAAACTAAGGCTTCTCTTGTTATAGTACATAAATATACGCCGCTGGGCAATTCGCCTGCTAATAATGTCCTTTTCAACAAATTTTCTTTTCGTCGTGTTCTTTTTTTTATGGTATTTCCTCTCCCTCCCACACAACTTAGGAAGAACAAAAATAATTCTAGAGTGTATTTTCCGGGGCCATCATCGTCGTATCCTTCTTCCGCAGCAGCGGCAGCGTCATCATCATCATCATCGTCGTCGTTCTCATCATTATAGGACGACATAGAAAAATAAGCGATGAAACAAGGAATGAAAGGCAAAAAGAATGAAACCGTCGAGATGTGCATGAGGCAGAAGGAACAGCCTTGAACTGAGCTAATTTAAAATTCTATATTGGGATAGCAGCGCGCATCATTAGGAGTCAACATGTGAGAGAGAGGAAATATTTACATTCTACTTATATTCTTTTAGTATGTATCCTCTGTGTGTGGCTGCATATTGTACTCGAATATATATCTACATCCAGCGTGCATGCATATCGTATACTAACCTTTTTGCAGTAATCCAAGAGATCCATTTTGTCCCGGAGACATGTTGAGCTGGGTGTCTTCTTGCTCAAGTCCGTTACCCATCGACCTTCTTCCGATAGGAATTGTGGTTGAAATACTTGTCCAGCTTCGCAGAGCACTGCAATTTGTGGTTCCCATCGGGGCGAGGCAGCCTAGTTCACAAAGACACAGAATTGTAGTGGTTAGTCCAAGTGTAACAAAGAGTATTGGAGAAATATATAAAAGAAAAGCGGATTTGAATTCTTGATTAATTTTCTGTTATACGCTGGAGGGATTCGCATACATATATGTGACGCTGAATATCCGCATGTCAATAGCAGAGAGAGCTACTTACTTATGCGGAATGAAAAGCCTGCTATCGGCGAACTGGGTTACACAGCAAACTGAAACCTAAGGGGTATTTGAGGCAGAGAGGTGCTCGAGATGTGTAAGGATAATATATTCGAACCCTGCCAACAATGGCGATTACGATTGATACGACAAGTCTACTTGACATTTGGCCGGTGTGGGTATAAAACACCAGCAGCTTACATCTGTCGAATGTGTAAATGGTAAAAATGCTGCAAACAATGGGAGAATATTCCTAGAAGGTGTCAAAGTTGGGGTATGTGTGGATGGATGTGGCATACTGCATACATAATGAGGACTGATGGGTGGATGTACAGAGGGTTTTTGTTGACAAACCTTGGGAGTGTTAGCTGATACTTTAGAGACGATGGGCCTGGCAAATAAATATTTCTATTTTGAATTGTTGGCTTTCGTTTTTCGTACAAATGTTGAACTTGTAAGCTCCTGTATATTTAAAGCTATGATTAAACTCTGTCATTAGCAAGGCGCAGTGTAAATCTTAAATATTGGTTGAATGTTTCACTATTTTTTTTGTGCAGAGATAATAGTTTATAAATGTCAAATAACTATCGACAAATTTTTCAAATAAAAACTCTATCTCTTGTCGAATTTCCTATAGGTCCCTAATGATGTACTTATACTCACGAAAAGGAAAAACTCTTTGTTTGAATATTTTATAATTCAATTTGAAAAGAGCCTTCGTAGGCTTACAAAGGCCAATGAAAGATTTAAAAATGGCAGCGATCTTACTTGATCGTGAGCCGTCTTAGTCTCTTGACGGATTGGGGTCAACATTCTGATTTTTAAAATTCAGATTTTCAAAACTCTGCTTTTCTAGATTCTACAAACAATAAAAAATATTTAAAAGCGCGCCTTTTAACATTTTCCATATGATTTTTTAATTGTTTGCTGAACTTTGTAAAGCAGAGATGTAGGGAACATTTTTCTTTTTTTAACCAATATTTTAAACATTAAATTGTTAGTTGGAAAAAAGCTGAATTTTGTAAAGCAGAATTAAAAAAACCGAATTTTGGTGTGAGAAGAGATAGCAAGCTCAGTAGTGCAGCACGTTAATAGCTGAGTCACATATTTTTAGTTGTCCATCAGGATCTTAAGACAAGTTAGCTAGAAAGATGTTAAAAAATGTAAAAGTTAGATACTGAATGGCCTAGACATCAACTACCGTATTCAACAAGAAAATATCCTACTCAATGAAGAATCTTCCTCGAGAAATCCTTTGGTAATAACTGTCGATGGTTTTTGAGTTTCAAACTTGCCACTTCTGATAATCTTAACTGCTACTTCACAATATAGCCTGAAAAAAAAGAGTGCCCTGTCCTAACGTTCTCACTTTCTGTTCGTGTAGCCCTACTTAACAAAGAGATGAACTCAAATTGTTCTGTTTATAATTCAATATTACCTCTTGACACATAAAGAGCAATTGATACTTTAAAAAAGTCCAACTCATCCGGAGCTGGTGGTATTTCTGTCACAGTTCTAAAAGGTTATAAGATACTTCCAACAGCTGTGTTATTGAGTAGTTCTTTCTCTCACATACTCTCACATACTAAGCAGTTGTTCTTTTATTGAATCAAGGTTGTCCTATTGGAAGGAGTAGGTCTTTCCAAAAGCTCTAAAATATGTAGAAGTTGTTCTTCTATTTAGAAAAGATTGTCCTTTTAGAAAATCTATCTGCAGAGCCATTTTGCTTCTCCTTGTTTTCAGCAAAATCTTGAAAATAATTGTGAAAAAAGGGTAGTGAGTTTTGAATAAAAGTGATAATAAATTTGTTGTTCTAGGAGCCTTTTAAATCATAAAATTTTCTTGACCAGACTGAAAACAAATATATTTTGTAGCTTCATTCTGGAATGGTTTTGGTCGTACTCACAGTAAAAGTCGCAAAGTCTGAAGATGTAGACGAAATAAGGAGGAAAATGATGATATTTAATTTGATTGTACCACAAGGTTCGTTTTTGGGGCCTATTTTGTTTCTAATTTATATGAATTCATGGTTCTGCATAGTTTTGCAGATGACTTAAGCTATTTTTACAGCTTAAAAAAATGTCCTAAATATCTATGGAAATATATGGCCAGGCTATATTTGACGAACTCACAAAAGCGAATAGATCACCTATTGTGACCTACACAATATTTAAATTAAATGTTTAAAATAGTAAGGCCCCTAGTCTCTGAGATTAAGTACGACGAATTTTTTCTAGTTTGCTGAACACAAGTTAGGAATTATAAATTTTAAAGCCAATATTTCTAACACACACCGAGTGCCTGAAATGTAAACTGTCTCCTGCTCGTCTTGCTCTAGCATAGTCCGAGATATTCACAATCAACCGGGTAGACTAAAAAGTTAGTTATTTAAGTTAGTTTTTGAATTATCGTTCTCAAAAATGTCTACAACCCTTACAAACACTCATTTATATTGCTTGTCAAAATGAGCCATTCGCACAAACGCCAACGACAAGTGTTTCCACTTTTTATATCCGTCGATCATTTCTAATTTATTGAATCAAAAACCCATCGCCGTCAACCTTTTAATATTTAAATTTAATTATACATAACGAATAGCAATTGAAAACTATTTCCGACAGTGGCTTGCACAGTTTTCAAGGAGTTGCATTTCCTTCCTTCTATATTTTTGTCCACCCCCCACCACGGGAAAATATTTTTGAAGTCTCTTGAATGCACTACTAGCTAGCACACTTTACAAAGTTCCTCCATTCAATTCCCATGATCCGTACAAAACTGATAGGCAAACATACGGCTATCTACTCAAAACCGTATAGTATTAATCAATAAAGCAAACGTGAGTGAGTATACGATTTCCGAAAAGCACAAAAGTTTAGCCATTCAACAAATATAACTTTATAGAGTGCATCAGATAATCGAATCCTTTTGGCATCCATTGGAAAAGTGCGGATGTAGGATATTTTGAAATGATTGATGTGTTTGAAACACAAATAGTGGGTAGTTTCACTACGCCACTCGTATGAAGTGTGTTTTTCGATTCGAAATTGAGGAAGCTATTTAGTTTCATAAATACATGCAATGGTTATAATTGAATTTTAAATGGCATTTGGTAAATTTTCTATTACCCAAAGTACTGGAACATATGTACCTTTCTCATGGAAAACCTTATCAATAGGTGGCGCAACAGGTGTAGCAAACGTACAATCATTCGTTTTTGTGTGAGTTTTTCATTTTCGAGACGATTGGAAGGGATCTTCAATTTTATGCCGCGTCAGAACGACTAATAGAGAAGCTCTTTCATAACAGTTCTGCTCTCGAATGTTTATCTGATTCGCGCAATGGAAAAAAAAAACTCAAGATGGAATTTTCGGTTTTCCCTTCATTTAACATCCTATTGCACAAACATTTCTTATTCAATCCCAACAAAAAAGGACACTTAAGGCAGTCATCACTTCCATAATAGTTTTAAGCCATCGGCTTTCCGCAAAATTTATCCTCACAAAGACGTTATTTTACTAAAATTGTGTATATTTTTTTTACAATTTTAAGTACTGACTACCAAGCCCATCTCTGGAGCAAAATTCACAAACGATTTATCCCTTAGAGAACCTTGATCTCGTATATTAGCAGTCCTACTTAAGAAATTCATTTGCTGGATAAAACCTGAAAGCCTTCCTGAGACACTTTTTGGTGATAAAGTTAAGAGACTTTCCGTAAGATCTACCTATGTCTCAAATGTCACCTTCTCAGGCCTTCTACTCTTCGAGTTGTTGTTGTGCCAGAAGATAGCAAATTGATTTGAAACTTTGCTAACTTGTTTCCTTTTCTTTCTTTAATAAGCTTTGACAGCATTAAAAAATATTGAAGCTTGATCTTTGTTACTGTTTATGATGTTATTGCCACCTTTTTGGTTTTCCCCAAACTCCAGTCTATGAATGGAAGTTTTTTTTACTTAATAAAAATATATTATACTTACTGACCCACCCTGTATATTTTAGATAACAACAACACATTGAGTATTTTTTAACCTTCTATCTTATGTATATAAGTTTCAAGAAAAATATATTATTCCCACTTTTCAAAAAAGGAGATCGCAGCGATCCTCGTAGTTACAGGGGCATAAACTTCTTGAATAATGAAAATTTTACCGGAATAATCTTGGACAGGCTGACCTCATGTGTGCAGATAAACGAATTACTCAGTGAATTTCAAGTGGGATTCAGAAGGAACTATTCCACTGGGGATAATATTCTTACTTTGACCTCTATGGCTAGGACTTATCTCCGTAAGGGCAAGAAATTATACCCACTCTTCGTGGACTTCAAGGCAGCTTTTTATAAACTTTCTAATCTGGGATTGTCAACCAAAGTACTTCAAGTTATACAAAGTGCCTACGAAGAAAACAAAACGGCAGTATGGAATGGTCACAACATATCAAACTGGTTTGATTAGCGTGCAGGAGTTAAACAGGGATGTATCATAAATCCCCTACTCTTCTCATTGTTCCTGGATGATCTACCAACCTGCTTGCCAGGGGAATTGAATTTGGCGGGATAAATGTAAAACTCCTCATGTACGATGAGGATATAGTAATTTTATCGGAAACGCCAACTATGATGCGAAATACGAACAATAAATTGGAACAATACTGCAGCTTGTGGAACTTGGAAGTCATCATAAGTAAGTCGAAAATTATGGTATTCCGGAAAAGTGTCGGGCGATTCGCAAGGAATGAAAGATAGAAGAGCTAGAAAAGGTAAAAGAGTACAAGTACAACGGAGTTTTAATAACACCACGCCTGACTTTTAAAAAACACCTGCAATAAAAGCTAAAAGATGCAAAAAGAACAATAAATTATAGTTGGAGAGGCGTACTTCTTAAAATAAAGTGCACGACTGGGTAGCACGAAACTTTCTCGTTTAATGCGAGTCTGACTGACTTTCAGAGTCTTCAGCAAATCGAAAATTGAGGACACGATAGTTTTGAAAACATCCATTTGACTCTAAGTTTGCATTTTGATCAAAATCGTTATCGCCGTTTTCCGGTAAACTAAATTTTTTTTTTTTTTAATTGACTCTATTCGTTTTTATTTTATATGGGAAGTGACATTAATATTGAGGTTACCTTGCAAAAAACAAAACCCTCCCGAACTGTAAGCCCAAAAACTCCAAATCCGAGGTTTGAACGTAATTCGGGAAACCATTTAGGCTGTAGGCCAGTGGAAGGACGGACAGACCGGACAGGATTTTGCGACCCACTTTTTTGAGTTCCTCTATCATTGTAATATCAGAATTGATTGATATCTCGAGTTCGAAATTTTGTACGAAAGCAATATCTTTCTCCTACTACGTAATGGAGAAAGTTAAAAAATATGGATTTAGACACAAAATACGAAGAAGTGGAAAAATTGTTGAGATACTTCTTTAATCAATTATTTAGATTGCCTGAAAATAGGTACACTAAAATAAGAAGAGCATGCTTTGGAACACTACGTTATAAACAAGCGAAGTTATTTCAATACTAAATTCCGGAAAATCGATTTATTCGCATTTTTCACATTTTCCACAAAAGAGTTTAAATTATGAAAATGTCTCAGAAACGATGCTATCAGTTTTGAAAACAGTTTTGGAGTTTAAAAAAGTTAAGACGTGCCTTTTATTTTTTTTATACTCCAATTGTAATGGAAACGATAAACTCGTTGAAATGGGCTTGTGAAATATATAACAACTTTACACAAAACAACTTACTCTGCAGGCTTACGAACTTTTTATGGTATTTTTTACTGAAGCAGAGACAACTGACTCGGAAATTAAAATCATTTTAATGGACGGTACTTTTTAAAAATGTATTTGATTTTGATGTTTCTTTATCTTTTTGAATGCATTTCCTCTAAACCGGTTATTAAGAAATACTTTGATGTAGCTCGACTTCCAAAACGCCAAAAAAATGCCCATTGTGAATGGACACTGTTTTCCTGACGCCAGATAATAAATGATTTTGGGCTTGTTTTGCATTTGTTAACTATTACAAAATAAATTATTTTATTCACGACTCCGGCGATGAGTTTCATTTTACGGTTCAAACTGAAATGTCAAACGTCATTTGCATCATAATCATTCACGATGCTATGTTAACGCATTTGATGCATTGTATCATAGTAATCCGTAGTCATGCAGAAATAGGGTAAACTGCCCACAGTGGCTCACGTCCCACAGCGAACCTTTTAATTTTACTTAATCTCTACTTATAAGAGAAAAACGAAGTAAGGAGAAAATAAACCGCGTAACGATCCTTTGTGAATTTACCTGGGAGTTGAAGTAGTGCGCACGTCTGTGTAAGTTGTGCTCAAGAAAAAGTGATTTTACTTATAAGTAAATTAGAAATCGTGCTTCTTATTTTTGTTCCATTTAAAAAAGTATTGTGCTTTATGAGATTTGTTTGATACAATTTAAAATGTTAATTAGTATTATTAATTAATATTAGTATGTCAATCAAATTTGTGAAACGGTTTTTTTTATAAAAATATTTTTCTCCAGAAAAGGCACTTGTCCAACAGTGAACCAGCTCCTAGTGGTACACAGTGAACAATGGTAAATATGGTAGCACTTCCCAGATTCAGAATTCCATATTTTTATTAAGCATATAGCAACGCCCTTACAGCATTTAACATTCGTTACTATTATTTTTCATTAGTTATAAGTTTTGTGATATTACTGAAGCCCTTGAAAGTCATTTTTGTTAATGTTTTGCTATTGTTTATTGTTGTTATTACTTTTCGTTGCTTTTTTTACTTATGTTTTTGTATTGTTTTGTTTTTCTAATGTTAATATTAAATAAAAACTGAATTGTACCAATTACTTGCTTTTGTTCTTTATTTTTCTTATGGAATAAAAAAATAAACACTATAGGTTCACTGTAAACTACCCGGTGGTTCACTGTGTCCACCCTCTAGTACACAGGGAACCATTTGAGGTGCGTCTTAAAAAACTAAAAATTTAGTATTTTCTACGTTCTTTCTAAAGCTCGATGTGGTTAAATACAAAGCTAATAAAGCATATAATAAGTACCTTCAAACCGTTTAAAGATTAAACGAATAATTTATAAACTAAATCACTGTTGGATAGTTTACCTGCGGGTTTTGAAATTCAGCCGTAATTGTACGTACTATATGCATTTTGCGCTCTTAACGTCTATGAATTTGACGTTCAATAACCTTGGGGATAGCAAATTACCTAATTAAATCTCAATATAGCTTTAGAAGTGCTCTAGCGATTTTCGTATTTTACAAATGTTGCGGTTTTTTTTTCTGAAATATTTACGGAAACTGCACATACAAATTTAAATGAGTTGCAACCGATGGCTACATTCCAAGTTCCGTCGTTCTTATTAAATGAAACACAACACTGATAATTAAGGTAGTTCTAAGAGAGAAAATTTCATTTAAATTCCCCTGTCAACGGTTTCCAATTAACAGAAACTAGGATGCAATTCGGCACAAAGGAAACTTTCAATCGTTTTCGTTTTCATAAACGTGTTGCTTCAGTGCCTTCAAAAACGATAGGAATTTTAGGAATTTTCGTGTGCACGTTAGCAAAAGCAAACGAAAGCTAATTCATTGACGTTTTCGTCTTTTTTCCGATTCATGTAACTCCAAAAGCGAAAAACTTTTCTGTTTCGTGCGAAAGGTAAATAGCTATTGTGGTGGGATTCTGTAAGAAACGAAACGAAACGAAATTTTTGAAAATAAAAGTTAAAAAAGTCAGCTAACAGCTGACAGTTTTGAATGTAAATATTTCGTTTATTGATATTTTGGTCGTAAAAAAGGCTAACATTCGAATAATAATGTAAGTTTACTTTATTTAAAAGATAACCTTCTGGCATTATAATTCAAACATAATTTCTGGCATATGACCGCCGAGGCTGGCTTGTACGTAGTCTAATCTGGAGGTCCTAGACTAGCGACTTCACATATCCCCACAGAAAATAGTCAGGCGGCGTTAAATCGCACGATCTTGGAGGGCAATTCACGGATCCGCAACGCGAAACTATGCGGTTACCAAACGCTTATTTCAATAAATCAATTTTGGTACGAGCTGTGTGACATGTTGCGCCGTCTTGTTGAAACCACAGCTCCTGCATATCATCGTCGTTGATCATCAGTAATCATGGGTCTCTACTCTCTAGCGGTCACCATTGATTGTAACGTTCTGGTCAGCATCGTTTTTAAAAAAGTATACAGACCAATTATTCCACCAACCCATAAAGTACACCTCACAGTCAGTTTTTGTGGATGTAACGGTGTCTCAACATATACACTTGAGGATTGTCATCACTCCAAAAACGGCAGTTTTGTTTATTGACGTCTCCATTCAACCAAAAGTGAGCTTCATCGCTAAACATAAATCGCTTATAAAAATTGACGTTGTACGCGATACGTATTTCGAACAGAACCATGATTTTCAAAATAAATTTACACAATTCGGAAGCATTGTTCAGGCGTCAGCCTATTCATGTTGAAATGCCAAACCAAACTAAAAATAAATCTCTTGACAACTGACAAAATGGCTGCCATTTAAAATAGTGTTGCCAACTGAAAGTTTTATACCTCTATTTAAATTAATTACATTCTTATCGGACGTCAACAACAACAGCACAAACGCAATAAAAAAGTGGATGGAGAAGTACCATTTCCTTTAGCAAAAAGTATACAAGATAATGTTTAGTGAAGAGATAAAGCCGCAAAAAAATGTGAACAGTTGTGTGAAATAAAATGGCCCGCCCATAAAAGAAAAATTTACACAATCCTCCACATCGCTTTCATCACTATCGCTTGCTACTAATAAATAATTCACCATCATATTTTTTGTGAAATAAAAGGGACTTTTTCGCAAACTTAAATTTATTTAAAATCTGCTAAGAAACTGTGCGAATGCGTTCACGTACTGAAAAATTGCAAAAAATGAGAAAGAAATCCATTTCCCCACTTCTCATCTGCAGAAAGTCCATCGTGGCGTCTGCTGTGTGGCATGTAGCCCAATCTTTCTTGAATCACATATCATCTACCTTCATATCGTTCAATTTGGGCTAAAAGAAATCGGTTAGCTTCGTTCTTTACCAAAATTGGGGGTCCCTTCCAAACGCTCCGAAGTTCAGTCAACGAACAAATGGCTTTGTTTATCATGTTGTCATTAACTTTGTGCTTTTGGGTCAGCTCGATCTTGTACCCAGTCAAACCCGCCAAGCTTCTCAACATTTCAGCATTCTCGGTCTCATGTCTGTCGCTCATTCTCAAGGATATAGCAGGATAGATCCCCTACAATGCTGTTAACATAGTTCCCCTTCGATGAAGCACCACTGTCCCACCTTTTTTCAGTCTCTACTCCGCCTACCGATGGAAACTCTTGAGGCACTGGCCCAAGCATACACAAATTTCTGTCTGAGTACTGTAATATCATTAAAATAACCAAATCCCTATACAGAAGTCCTTTTGCAAAATAATGACAAATATCTCGCAACACAATCTCAAATTTTGTCGGGCTTAAGTTTGACAAATATGCGAAGCTATCTCCTAACGTGCACTAGATAAGACATATTATACGAAAATTGGCCACCATTCCGAGGTCGTCATAAAGGACTATTTTACTGTGCGTACGTCGGAGAATGTCAACGAAAATATTAACACACTCCACGCTGTATTAAGATGCAAAGATTGAACCTTGGTGAAACAATAGAACCCCTTCTATTATGGACATTGCTTTGCATCCCGAGATTTCCCAGGAATTCCACTCAGCAACAGCAAAAAACGTCCTCTATCCAATGACAAAACATCACCGCATCATTAGCAGTTAGTTGGGAGTAGTAGTCTCTTCAAAATTTCATCATCATCGTGAACACGACCAAAAAAAAATGAAAAAAAAAAAAAAAAACCATCCAACGAAACTTAACATAATTAAAATATCTTTGCATTGTTGCACACACACTCGGGCCAAGGCACAAAACACACACATACACAGAGAGAGAATGGGAGCATTTCTGTTTCTGTTCTATTTTCTCCGTAATTACACATTCTTTGTGTGTGGCAGAAGAATATGTTATTATTATGAAACGAGTCGAAACACATCACTGAAGATAAGGAGATCCACCAACCAACAGGGACAGGGAGGAGGAAAAGGACACGCACAAACAATGCACGGAACGTATGGGTTATGGGAATCTGGAAATGTAGGACATAATATATTATACTACAGCTTGAAAAGGGTAGTCTTTTGCAGCTCTCCATCTGCATTGGACGGGTGTTCGTTGCTTTTCATCGTGTGTGATTTTTTGCGAGCTCCCAAATCCTGCATGAATGCTATTGGCGAGCAGAAAAATTCAAATAATAACAACACGAGGAGTTATTTTTAAATTAAAATGCTAACATACGAGTATACAAATGCAAATAATGGGTGTCGTCATTTTCTGTCCAAGCGCGCGAAACAATAGACTCAGATACAGATCCAGCACCCACAGCGACTCGATTGTACAGTGTACACATAATATTAAATCCTTGAGATGTCTTCCATCCCCCACTCTCTCTAGAACTATGCAAAAAGTTTTTTGTACCCCATGGGGAAATATTAAGGCTGCCTGCACGTTTATTACTAGTGTACGCGGGCGGGATGGGGCAACTCATGCTGAAAGATGATTGAAATAAAATTGTTGCACCATGAAGCTGGGTTCGTTTTTCGCCTTTCGTTTCGCTTTCTCCGAATGACTATGATAAAGGATCTGATTTGTAGGTCAAAGGGTTGTTTCCTTAATATGTCAGCGATATTAAAACCACCCAAAACAGGCAGCGCATTCAGGCAGGGACTGCTCGCAATTACAACCCTGCAGTAAGTCTTTGCAGCGTTTTTAATCAGCGCCACGAATGTAATAAGCTGCAAAGACGGAACGGCGTAGAGGACTTTGTTATTTCCACTGCGCTCCTAACATCCTATTTCAATGGTGTATAGCAGGTAACTTTGAGGATAAGTTTTCTTCTCGCGCAAAGAGGTTTAATTGCACGCTGGCCTACAATGAGCTACGAATTAACAACGACGACAACATTCCGAGACGTTGTCGTCGTCTGGGATGTGGGGGGGAAATTATTTCGTTTCGTCCTTCTTATTGTCGGTATTGCTGTTGTTTTTCCCTCTGTTGCACGAAAAATAAAACGGATTTGTTTTTAACTAGTTTCGCTACTGCCATGGAACTTGTGCGAAACTGTGACTTTGACTTTTCGAACTGATTAGAAAGTTGCAAGCGGAATGGGATTAATTAAGGTGTTAGCAACTGAATGCTGCAACAAAACACTAATTGGCTTCACTTTGATAATTAGGTAGAGTATTTTTATTTCCATTTATTTTTTCACTTATAATTGATAGTTGTTGAGCTGATTTCGTTTGGTATGGGTTTTCCTTGAGGGAAATTGAATTTGTTGCTGAAGTCGTTGCTCAGAGGAGATGTACGGTGGTTTTGAAGAGCACTGGGAAAGAGACATTAAACTCAGTGTATTACTCAAGACAACTTGACAGAAAGTTGACATCGCATAAAATGACAAAAGAATAAATGACTGTGGAAAATATCGTGATTAGGTAAGTAGCGAAATCCGCTGGGAGTTGAAGTTTCGGGACCCAAAATGCTTTGTTGACGAGTACGTTTCCCGCAAGGTAAAGCACATTTGTATCGGTTAAGTGAAAAGGGTTTTGATCGTTAAGAATGACTGCTGGCTAAAATCCTTGAAATAGTGACGAATAGATTTTAGTCTATTCAATGGACGTTCTTTGACAGTAGGTACATCTGATAGGCAGAGGAATATTGAGAAACGTAGTTTGAAACGGTAGGCTGACCAAGACAAGATGATCGGTTCAAAAACAACCTCAGAATCTTGACATCAGGAATAATTAGTGACCATTGACCAATGGAAGAATACGTCTTTACCGCATTAGCGTGTCACGGGACCTACATGCAGTCTTGAGAAAGATTGTCCTCTCTCATAGAATAGTCATAAAGGTGGCTCTCTTTAGTCTCATGAAGAACAACCTCGTCGAGGAAAACGGTGCAAGTCTTTCTGGCATACCTCCTACCTGACTGCCTTCGGAGTAAAAAAAATTGTCTGTAGAAGGTCACTAGGGATGGTACAAAAAGCCCCATGAAGGCTCTCCCGACTAATAATCTAATCCAATCTATCTATCATTGAACCAAAATCATATTCATGAGAAAGTTAACCAATATTATTAAAAATTCTGTGAACTCTTTCATTGATATGATGAAACTGATTTTATCAATATGATGAACAACAAAGGAGTTCATCATTCATCAACTTTGTTCATCAACCGAAATTCCTCTTTAATTTCATCAATGTGACGAATGTATTCATTATATTGACAAATTTGTTTATCAATATGATGCACACTTTCTGTTATGTCAAATAAATTTGTTTTCATATATTTGTAGGATTGTTTACACAACAAAGAAAATTAAAAAAAATACTGATAAAAATCGTGAACATTGCACCTTCTACCTTTCACAAGGATACTAGGTTAATGGTCTGATTTTAAGTCCAAAAAAGTGCCAGCTAATTTGTTCAAAGAAGTGTTACAACATTGAAGAGTTGCAGCATATTTTTCTCAATTCAACGAGGCTTACCTTTTCTGACACCGTGCTAAGTCTTGGCTATAAACTTAATCAACTTAGCCACTGACCATGTTCACTTTATATTTTATAATAGCCCGTATTCACGGCTCTTTTCTATCTTCTATGCTATGGTTATCTATTGTAAATTAGGTTCCCTCTAGCAGCACAAATTACTTGTCGCTTTTAATGATGCGGTTCGGTATGCTTTTGGAGTTAGAAGATATGAACATAAATATCTCATTACCATAAGCATGTGCTTGGGTGTTCATTTATTAATTTCTGGGAAATTGGATGCTGTATGTTTTTACATTAATACATATTCAATCGCCACCATATTTATTTGAAAAATTCAAATATCTCCAGTCACCGAGAACTTTCAATCTTACTACGCCCTCATCAAATTACTTTAACTCGTCTCGTGTCTTTCTTGTTTTTGCTGCCAGACTGTGGAATTCATTGCTAACCACCACTAAACACTACTAACTGTAGGAGCCAAGCAGCTTAAAAATTGCACTATTTGCATACTTGTAGTCTATTATTTTCTCTTTTTTATTATTCTTCTTCCATCGTTCTTTTGCACCCTGTTTCTATCTTTCCATTTGTGTTCCCCATTTTTCTCCGTCCTATGTACTTGTTATGAATATTTAGTTTTTATTTAATTTAAGATTTAAGTTTGACCTACTAATTTTATTGTTATTGCACTTAATGTTTAATTGTGCTCATTATTTTTATAACTTCATTGAATGTTCCTAATTATTTTACTTTGAGCTTTCATGTGCTATAAAAGAGCTTTGTTCTTATTTATACCTTGCCAAATATAAATTGAATTGAATTGAATTGATTTCAACAATTGAATTTCTTCGTATAGCCGAGAGGAAAATATTCAAATGAAAATCTGTTTTACCACGAATGTCAATAAGTTGTAGTGGGAAAAACGCACGCACTCAAGTAATGTTGAGGATTTATAGTATTTAAATTTATTTCCGAGTTACCCTTATTTTTCTGTGACTTAAAAAGCATTTCAATGGCTGTAAAACTAAATGAAAAATCTCTTAAATTTAACTAGCCCGCATAAATTTATTAAAAGTACACGTAAAGCACTTGTCGTTGTCTAAGTTGTTTTTTTCACGAATGAAAAAGCGACATCTATCTATATATATAAAAGGCAATGAAGTCCGTGTGTGCGCGCATAACTCGATAAGGGATTGTTGGATTTCAACGATTTTGGGCTTGACGGTTTCATTTTGGACCAAGGAAGGTTATAGGCTACTTTTTGTCGCGAAAACAAAACTTTGAGGGGATGAAAAAGGTTATGAAAGTTTGTATGGGGTGGAAATCGAGTAGTGATACTTCAAATATACAAAAAAAAAATATTTTTAATTTTAATGGCAATTGTTGTTGTCAATTATTTTAATTATTTTTGCAAGCAAATTGTTGTTGCCAACAATTTTGAAATTTCTTTTTTTAAATACACCTAATAAGTTTGCTTATGTTTACTATGTTACACAAGTATTAAGTAGCTTTTTGAAATGGAGTATTTTTGTTTGCCAAGTATTTTCAGGATCCTTGCATTTGTATGAGTGAGTAAGTTGAAATGTTTGAGATGACAATGATGATAGACAATACAAGAGTTGTTGAGCGTTTTGAGTTTTTACGCGCATAACTCGAGACAGGATGGTTTCGATTGGGCCCAAGGAAGGCCATAGGCTACTTCATGTCTCGAAAACAAAACTTTGACAGGATGATATAGGGGATGAAAGTTTGTGTTGGATTCGGCGATTCCAAGACAAATTTGACCATGCCGCCAGTGAGAAGGGCAAACGTTTCACGCCGCAGAAAATCAGGACGAACAGTCAGATCGGAATATTAACACTCGAGAGAATATGTCGGAACTCCGGGAAAGAATATCATGCAGTCGTCCATACTGGAGACCGAGATAGACAACAACACAATCGTCATTAGCATAGCGTTCCATGTTTCTCACATGGTCGGTTGTATGTGGCGTGCTCACGTGTCGGCAAACCTCTCGCGAGCTGGACTACAACTTACAAAAATGTCGTAGACCAGCACCTCTACAATATGCAATGCAAGCTGAATGAAATAAGATAGGTAAATTTAATCTTCAAATGAACTCCAACCGGAAAATTTCAACAACACGATATGGAACAACCATCGATGCTGTCTTCCAGCGTAATCTAGATAGATTACAGTCTCGAATGTACATCTTATTTCAGCTATACCACAATCCGATTGTATCTATTCTACCGAAACTAGCACAGAACGAATAAATTATTGAGATTTCATAATATATCAAGAATGCGGTTATTACAACTCCCTCTTTTCTCAATGACGTGTATCAAGCCACACACATACCGCACGCACGGTTTTACACATATATTTCGGGACTGTTGGATACAGTCGCACATTTTTTTTTAGTATAACCATATCTCGGGAATAGATTCTTCCGTGTTAGAAATGGAAACGAATACTCGGAGCTAAAATAAATTTCGGCCGGTGTACCGCAAGGAAGCGTCCTTGGTCCGCTTCTCTATTTGTTATATATACTCGCGATGTACCAAGGGAAGATGGCACTACCCTTGCTACGTTTGCCGACGTAATACAATCGAAGAAGCGACTACAAAACTGCAAGCCGCAGTGAATAAGGTAAATGAATAGACAAGGAACTGGCGGATCGCCCTCAACGAAACTAAATCTGTTCACGTGAATTTCACCTATAAGAAAACTAATGACTTGCCAATTTTTCTAAACTTGGCCCGAATACCCTTTGCAAACGAGGCCAAATACCTGGGAATGACACTCGACGCAAAGCTGAAATGGAGTTCGCATGTGAAAATGAAACGTAAAGAACTCGATATCAAATATAGAGAAATGTACTGGTTACTCGGAAAATATTCCCAGCTCAGTACTGAGAACAAACTGCTTTTATGCAAGCAAGTGCTAAAAGCCGTTGTGGACCTACGGTATACAACTTTGGGGTTGTACCAAGAAAACAAATGTCAATATTCTACAAACTTTTCAAAATAAAGTGCTTAGAGAAATTGTTCAAGCACCATGGTATATTAGAAACGACGATATCCATAGAAGCTCGAGAAAGCATAGAAACCGACTAATCGGACATATCAACAATACAGTCCGACAAATCTTGGACGAAAGCAATTTATTGCGCCGACTACGACTTGGCAAGATAAGATTAACCGCGTCTAATTTGCGGAACACGCAGGATCTTTCACTGGAAATTAACCTGTCAAAAGTTGTTATTTCATGATAGAAAAATTACTTGATAAGTTTTATCTTAGTTGCAGTATCTAACAATCTTTAGAAGGGTGGTGTTATTAGTCAGCAAAATCTGACACTACTATGAGAACGCGCTTGCTATTCTCATAGTGTCTTTGGAAGATTTTCACCTACCCTCGGATAAAAAAAAAAAAAAAAATATAAATAATTTTTGAATAAAGAATTTAAATTGACCGGAAGCGAAAGCTCGGAATTATTAATTTCATTAACTACATTAACGAATTTTTGCGGAACGAAGTTCGCCGGGCCAGCTAGTCTAAGTATAGAAAAACTACGCCCCCTTTGAAAATAAGTTCTTTAGTTGTTGTAGTTGATTTAGATCGAAGTAGGTACGTCGCTATGAAAATTTGAAGCAAACAATTAACGTCATGGAAAGTGGTTGGTCAACACCTCCCAGGTATACCTATGCACCTCAATTAAAATTATACAATAACTGCATTTCCTTAAGGTAAATTACAGTCCTTTTTGGGTAAATGAGGGGCTCGATCGGAAATAGGTTCACCAAAATGCTCTCAATTAACTGATAAGCGTTTTGTATGGGAAATTTCAACTTAATTTTACCAGTCTTAATGACGACTAAACAATTTTTTGTTTGTGCACATCTATGGCACAGTACCCTTCGAATAAGTTTTATTCTACTGATTACATAAAAAATACTTTATACATACATATTAGTCTATTAATCGATGCTATTTATTAAATGTTGATAATATTTTATATAACGTGAATAATCGTAATTATTCTACAGCTTACTACAGCTTACTACGTAATTATTCTACAGTTACTCACAGATGAGTAACCCAAAAGTGGATTTTATATAACGCTATTGGTCTTTTCTCAAATATTTGCCTACCTACCTACCTAATAAAATAAGAAAACAAATAACCCAGACTTTTGATGAACGAGAAAGTTTCGTTTGGCCAAGTCATGCCATTTATTTTTTGTGGTCCTCCAGTTAGCACGGTCCTTAGCTGATACTGTTTTCAGTTGCGCACACGAAGCTGGTTGAGGTATCCTTCCACTTGTGAGCTGCACTTAAGGCAAGGTTTTCCTACTGCATTATCTCTCTGGGTTAGAGTCGAAGACTGCAGTACAAAGGACGAATTTTCTTTTGGGTTGTATAGTAACATGCATTGGAAAATCCTTCATAATTAGCAAATTTTTAATTCAATGAACGTCCTTTAATGCCATACAGAGGTGACCAATCGAGCCATTACTGCGGTTTAATTAATTTTTATTTGTCTAACCTCCTACTCCCAATTTGGCTGAATAAAAAATCCAATAAAAGAAAATTTGAATACAAATCGAATCGACAAGAACAAAAGCAAACACGTGGTCACCTGGACGTATACGCAACATTTTTACCACATTGCACTTCGGGATCCAGGTTCCTTCTATTCATAGTTACGGTACTTTTTTTCATATCATTCTTAAACAAAAAATTGTTTTTAGGTACCATTAAATGTTTTTGTTGGTATTTTTCATTGTTCAAATTAATTTCCCATAATGTTTTTTTAAATTTGATTTCGTTTGACAATACTTGATGTTTTATAGGTGCCCCATATATTGATATAGTTAATATAAATTTTACTGCTCTTTTTCTGTTTTATACTCGTATACATATAAGAATAGCAACTGCAACATGTTTAACACCGCCTGCTGTTGGACTTGTCACGATTGTCCAATTTTGCTTTATTGAGCCTGAACGCAGCCATTCAACAAATGTAACTAACTTCACTTCTAAGAAGGACATAGCTTGCCGGGAATTTTATGAAATACGGAAATAAAAAATAAAAAACTTAAAAGGAAAATCGTCTTACAGGACTAATAACTTGACTATCTTCTCTCAATTTGTTCAATAATTTCCTGCGATTTAGTTTTTGAACTCTATTTCATCAAGTATATGCATGTTTTCGACAGTTTAAATAATATAATATAATTAATAATTTAATATTTATATGGCTGGAGCTTTTGACCTCCTGTAAAAATCGGACGCAAATAAAAAAACCGTTCTTAAGCTTTCAAGAATCAAGTATTCAGTGTAAGAATAATCATAACTATTTTCATACATCATTGCCAACAATCTCATTCGCAAATCATATCCGTTGAAGTGTGTTTCCTGTTAAGCTGACAAAAGCATGAATTTTCCAATTCCAAATCGTCCATCAGAATCTGATTTGTCCCTTGGCAGACACATTTCCTTTTTATTCTCCCTAACCTGCTCTTGGGCTAGGAAAATTAATCTTTCGATCTTCTAGTTCTAAACAAGAGATTCCTCAGAATTAATGCGTCTTGCAATTGCAATACATATTTAGTTTGAACTTAAAATTTAAAGAGGGTACCGACTTCTTCTCACAGTTGTTTTGCTGAGAAAAATTCTCATTAAAACAGACCTATTGTCTCTGAAAACTTCCTAAGAACAGCCAAACAATGCGCCATCCAAAAGCTGCTAAGCAGCAGAAGGGTTTGTCCCTTCAAATTGTCCAAACAAAGTCCCTCCAAAAATGAGCAAACAAACTCTACCAACACCAGTTAATTTATATCCCATTCGTGGCCTTCCTCGTACGAGTATGGCCACAAAAATGTATGACGGAATTTATTTATTTGCTCGACCAAAGAATAGGTGGGCTGAAATAGCATTGTGCAGAATGCAGATTAGTATGTCAGGAGAATAATGGCGAAGCCAACGGTGTGAAAGTAGTACGCTGGTTAAACAGAAAACACCGCACACAACAGTGCACAAGATGTCTGGGTCATGTGAAATTAATGAATAATAAGGAAACTAGATCTTAATCCCACAACCATGAAAATAAAAGTCCCGTGAATGCTGCACAAAACAGGTACTAGGTAAATTCTGTAGCAATGGGAATTGGTGGCACATGGGAATAAGGCATTGTGGGTTGAATGAAACATGTGACACGTTCTTTTGGATTTCTTTTACAGCTTGTAGCTGTTTTTTTTATTAGTGTTTATACTTAGGGAAGATGCCATTTGATTTAAAAAAAAAATTGACAGAAGGGATGGTATTATTGACTTATTGAGATGTGATTTTTCTAATTCATTCAAAAGCTGCGCCTAGAACTATGCAGTGTTTGCCTCAACTTTTTGAGGTGATTATAGGAAAGGGTTGTTCTAAGTGAGAGAGGACTAATACCGACTCTTTCGTTTACTGATGACTGATGAGTGATCGGAATGGGACTTGGTAATTGAATTGGAAGGGGGTAATATATTTTAAAAATAAAAACACTTTGGTTGGCACTATATCCATTTCCAATCTATTGAGTGATTGTTTGACCATTTTTATTTGTGGAAACAAATTTTCTATGTAGTTTAAAGCTCAAAAAGGTATTTCTAAGACTCAATAAAAATCAAACAATCAATTCAATTAGTACCCCGAAGGATTAATTAACAATATGGTTAAAAAGCGCTATAATTCCAACCAAAGTATTTTTATCTACAAAAGGTCAAGAAATATTATTGACAGTGATACAGTTTTTTTTTAATGGCTGCCAAGCCAGTTTGATATGTGTTTGCAGGAGGCTCTTACAAAAATTTTACTCTACAAAGTAAGTGCTTCAAAATTGTGAACGCAATCAGTTACATGCCACTAAGGTATTAACAGAAACATTGCCCACACCACTGACAGCTAGATGTTTAATGCCTTTCTGTATGAAAAGAAATTACTTCTAACAATTTCCACAAGAGCTCCAGCCAACATTAGCTAGCTAGTGGTAGATGTCAAATTGATTTATGGCATAAATGCTTGGTTATCGATTTATTTGTTTGATTTGTTGTGCTATGCTGGAATAAAGTCAGTCACTCTGGTGTACTAAATTGTGTCAGCTACACGCCTCACAGCAAATGGACAATTTGTCTTAATTTTGATTGGGAATTTTTTCATTGTTGACGTTTAGGAAGGAACAAGTTTCCCCACAACTTACTCCACTGAGTGCTTTGTTAACATATCGATTGTATGACTGTATTTTGAACATACCCACTGTCTTGATTGAAAACGCGGAGGGATGGCTATCAACTGACATAATCGAACGGTGCTCCCTTCAGTGCCTCATTTAAGAGTCTGAGTGAGTGGTCAAACCCTATAATTGCCAGCGATTCACCTGCACGCATAAATAAAGCGTCAGCAACTCGAGGTATAAGCACTCAAATTAGCGCTTGTACTACAGCGCTATAATATCGATTTCCCATTGTGGTTACAAGGGGTGATTGTGTCAGATGATTGCAGTCAGGTCAGAAGCATACGATACTTCCCTTCTCGATGACGATTTCAATCAATGGTTGGCGAAAAGCCTGTGCCAGACACTTTCTTGCCTTTACTGGTGGTAAATGTTTGGTCAAATGACGTTGGCGAATTCAATGGGTAAATCGCGATAATCCTTATAGAAATCAATGAACATAAACGCAATAAGTCCAAATGGCACCCTAACTTGAGCTCAGTGATTGAGGTTAGCCAGTTTGAAATGCAATGCAAACAAAAGGAAAACATCGATTGCAAGCTTTATATTTATATTGGCAGCTTATTTCGGTAGCGGGAAGTTCTTAGTCGTGTGCCAACGCAATAGTGAGTGATGAGTGGTTGTCATTTTTAATATTCTGGTTAATATTTTCGTATCTCATACAAATTTGACTTTAGGTTAGGGTAGGTCCCGGTGGCAATTGAACTTGACAACTGTCGCTCCAGGAGAATCTGTTCTAATGAGAGAATCGGGCAATACCTTTTAGGTTACTTCTTATAAGCAAGTTAGGCCACACTCTCTTTAAATTATATACAAAAGATCGAAATACACGTAGCTATCTTTTTCTAGAAATGTAGTTTTGAAGGTTGATTTAGGGCCAAAGGTGGCGGCCTTGAAGTCATAAGTTCAAGTCACGGCAATACTCTACCACCTTACCAAGAAAATTGGAATGACATGGGCCAGACTTCGAGTCTGTTTTGAGAGCTTTAGAATCCCCTTAGAAAGAAAAGGCCGACCCGCAATATTCCATGAACGGGCGATTAGTAAGACGGAGTTAATTCCGTGACGGGGTAGTTTGTTCGCGAACTTATCCCAGTCCTCTGTCAAATAAAGTTTCGGTATAGCGGCTTCAATAAAACCACAACTTGACGATATGGGTCCACTTAGAGAATCAACGGTCCAGCTCGTGGGACTTAAACGGTTTTATTCATGCTTTCAACTTTGCTTTTTCAAAATTACATCTTTGACGGAGTTTTCGATTTTCATGAGGGGTTGTAATTTTTAAGTAATTGCCGTCTGATAAATCAGTTTGTTTCTAAAAGTTGCCATCACATATTGGACGCAATACTTGGGTCCTTAGACGTAATTGAAAATGAAAGAAAGAAACTAGCACACGATAGCATCTTGCAGTTCCTACACTTTTTTTTCTGTGTCTGTGAATTTTCCTACACATTTTTTTTTTTTTGACTAAATACGTTGTATTGGCAAAGTGACGCGACATTGTATAGAAAAGTGCGTCATTCGTCTATTATAATTCGTTTTAACTTCGACTGTAGCTCCTTTTAGTTTGATTCAATGTATGTATGAAAATCTTTTTTTTCGGCATCTACGTCAGCACTTCTATATACTGCCACTGCCAGTGCCAGTAGTCACAAAATAGCGCATTCATGTGCCGTTAAAAATGATTGTAACTACTACAAATGCTTTTGTGGTATAATTATAGTAGTACCGATGCTCATAAATAAAATTAAGCTCATTATTATTAACAATTTCCTACCTTTAGTTCATTTACGTCATCAGTCAATGGCTAAGTAGAATTTCTGTAAACTTTTGGCAGGAGTAACCTCTTCTGAACCATTTCTTCAGATATAATAGATATAATTTCAGCTGATAAATGAAAGAAATATATTGCTGTGGATGTCCTTCTTCATAATATGTTCGACATAATACGTTCTACTGACGAAGTGACGCATTATCATATAGGAAAAAGCGTCATTAGCATATAACAATTTATTTTTAGCTGGATAATAATTCCTTTCAGTCTTATTCACATAAAGTTTAGTTGGGCGAATGTATTCCCTTACCATCTTTAACGAAGAACAGTTTTCTACAAATACGTCACAGGTTCAGTGGAATTTCTATAAACATCTGGCAATCGTAAGCACTTCTAAGCCATTTCCTCAGAAGTGATAAACGAAAGAAATATATTTCTGCGGATGTTCTTATTCAAACGTATTCGATGTAATATGTTCTATCGTCAAAGTGTCGCAACCTTATATAAGGAAGTTCGCCATGCGCCTCTTTCAATCCATTTCCTCTTCATTTCAGTCTGATTCGATGTGTAAACAGATTCGTATTACAAAGGCACATTCCCTGACCGTCCCCAATTAAAAACAGTCTTTAAATACAATACGTCATCACTTAAAAAGTTCAGTGTACCTCAATAGACAGCTACCCAAAACCATGTCGCCATACAATAAACGATTAATCTCTAAAGTACCACCAAAGCCTCACCATTAACTAGGCCAGACTATTACAACTTCCACAAAGGCTGAATGGAAAAACTTTTCCAAATGACATATCGCACGTTTTTGTAAAACGGAAACTTCCTCGAAAGTCATCCAATAACTAAACCAATCTATCATCTATTGGCAGAAGCAGCATCTCTTCAGGGCAAGACAGGAGAAAAAAAAAAAAACGACAAAAACCTCTCTCAGCCTCCCCAAAAAGTTACTCCTCATAGTCAGGCAATAAAAAAGGCTTTTACTTCGTTCTTCTTTCTTTTTTTTTGTGAAATATTCCCAACCACATGTACTGCCACGAAAAGTGTCCCTAATTTGCGTTCTTCTCGATATATAGCCCACGTGAGACTGGGTGTGGTAGGCAGCATCTCTTTTTCACTGTCATTGTGCTGTCGCATATACAAGACGCCCTTTCCAACAAACTAATATGCTCAGGAAATTATTTTTAGAACACCCTCTCTCGTGACAGGTATGTAATACATCAACCGGTACGTAATTGCTCACATCACCATAAACCAAATCGTACTCCAAGCTAAATTACCATGAAATTCAAGATATAAATACAGATTCCAATCAGCGCAGTGGCTTTTACTCATCGAGGACAGTTAAGTGGGTACCTACACTCGAGATAGTTAATGTTTTGGACACAGGCCTGACGTAGGTACAAGGCAATCGATGGGGACCATTACCAATTCATGTTCATGGCGTTTTTTTTTTTTTGTTGTTGTTGTTGGCACCCAAAACGTCGTTATGGTTACACGAATCGAGGATTCGATTCATTATACCAATTTCGTGACTTAGGTCGTTGCTCTGCGAGAAAGAAAGGAACAAAAAAAAAGAAGATATTTTCTCATATTCTTTGCTAATCCAATTGAGAATTTTTTCGAAACTTTACGAATTTTCTTCTCGATTTAAACCCGTTTAACCCCTCTCGGCATGTACTCCCTAAATGCTTTGTCTGTTCGTTTTGACATTTACTTTTTGATCGTTGTATGGTATGAAATAGTGAACGGAGTGAAAAAAAAAACAAAGGCATGCCGTCTAAACGTCCTTTGTTCTGCACAGAGTCGTTCCCCCCCCCCCCCCCCCCCCCTCCCTGATCCTTTCGCACAGACTTCGGAAAAAGAAATTCCTCCCAGGAGAAAGGAGAATACAAAGCGGATACGACGAGAGAGAGTGTGGATGAAGGGAATTCGAAAAAAAGTCTGCACAGTTTTTTTTTCTGTTG
The DNA here is from genome assembly GCA_949126925.1 of Cheilosia vernalis. Classification (NCBI taxonomy): domain Eukaryota; kingdom Metazoa; phylum Arthropoda; class Insecta; order Diptera; family Syrphidae; genus Cheilosia; species Cheilosia vernalis. The sequence continues at coordinate 5,568,614 of OX421360.1, read as the reverse complement.
GTTCCTTTCTCTGCTTTGTGTATGACTAATGAAATATCCTGGCCTGGCTCGTAGTGACTTGGGTGACTCACCAAACGAAGTTATGCAAGAGTGCGCAAGCACATTGGCTACAAGCGATATGGGAATATCCTTGCCAATTAAAGTGTGTCCTTCCTCTGCCCACCGCCCGTGCCGCCGCGTACAACTATTTCTTTAAAAAGCGGAATCAAGTGGCGTGCAAGTGCCGAGTCTGTTTTATCATAAAAGGGGCGTCTACTCCCCTAAATCTTACACCCGCACCAGATACACCAACACCAGGCAATAGGCAATGCAATTAAATTCATTACAAACGAGTGTAATGGAATTTACAGTCATTAGCATACATCCCATTAAATATTTCTGAAATTCAATTATCTCGACTAATTGAGTATCTATACGCTGAGAAGAGCAGAAAATTGAAAAAGAAAAAAAAAAGCAACTAAAAAAGGAAAACTCATCATACCATCGCCTACAAGCTACTCGTGCAGCCATCCGATGAACTGCTCTAGGTAGGTTGTAGGTATCCTTTTGGAAAACGTTGGCTGCTCTCTCTTGGTGTGTCCTGTCGTTTCGTTTTGCCTGGGGGACGGGTGGTCGGGTGGTCGGGTGGGCCTAAACTAAACACCAGCCACCACAGTGTGTAGGATTTAAATGGAATGTTTTCAAAAACGGTCCTTAGTACGGCCCAAGTATCTATATAGGTTCAAAATAAATAGCTGGCAGGCTTTTTCTCAGCACAAGGTGCTGCTACTGCCACACACTACTATTGCTTTGCTATTGCTATTGCCTGAGTCGAGTGGCGTTTGGTGTACCGTACCTGTATACACAGAGTGCCTGTGCTGCTGGTGGCCCGTTTTTGTGTTCTCTGTTGTAACCGCTCTCTCAGGTCTCGGGGGCAGGCTGGTGGATGGTAGATAAATGTGTGTTGGGGTTGGGGTCGCCTTTCAACAGGAAAATGTAATGTATAAGTGAGTGCTTGGGTGAATCACTGAAAACTGAATGCATGTATAGGTAGGTGGTAGTTTGGTTTTGTATGGGGAATTCCTTAAAGTGTCGATTTTCTGCTAGCCTTCTTGCTGCAAAAGATCGATATCCTTCGACTGACTAGTTTTCTCATTTTTCACCCAGCGCTTTGTACATTTTTCCACAATTGAAACTGATTTCTGAGAATACACAAACATTAGGTGCGAACCCGAGATACATGCGTACTAACGTCCTCAACATTTCATTTTCCAAGTATTCGACTTTTCTTAGCTTGTAATTAAGGTAGGTACTTATAGTTCCTCCGACTTGTTAGAATTCTAATTGGAGCCAGTTGACATTTGTAAAAATTTAACGCACAACTTCTACTTTGACTTACCTGTAAACTGCTGACGAGCACAAAGCCCATCAAGCACGTAACAAAGTATCTCGCCGATGACGACATTTTGCTGGTTTTTCTGTTTCTTTTGCGCACTAATTCCACTTTTTGAAAACCCACGAATATATCAATTGCTGTTTTGGTTTTGAAAATTTGCAAAAATTTAGAAAAAACTCCGACGACCCGTTTGTGTGTTCGCGTCGAGAGAAAAAAATCGAAACTACCAGGCACACCCCTAAAATAAAGTATCTTGCTGCCTAGTACTCTCTCTTCTATACCCACTGCGGATGTGTACGAAATGAAAAGAACGAAACGCGAAATTTACGTTCAAAAAAGAGTTCACTCGATGGTTCGTCGATGGTTGTGCAAATTTTCGAGTTGCTTTTACATGGTAAAACCACAACCGAGTCTGGCGGATGTGATTTGCAAAGAAATGATTTTATCTTGGCTTTTCCGGATGATTTTCTTTCGATTTGGTTTTGCACTTTGGTGGTTCTTCGACTGTACACGACGATACTGGGATACACTGAAACGTTCCGATTAATGTCTACCTTAAAATCTAAATAAAAACTCCGCCGACCGATATTAAGTTCGAATCTTCGAAATTTTGTGTAGAGAAAGACATGAAAGACTGTCGGTGGTGCCTGGTGCGTATGCGTTTGCGTTGTGGTGGTGGCTAGTCGCCTGTGGCGGGGGTGCGCGGTGCATGCAAGTGCGGTGGAAAAGAAGGGGCAACAGAAATGGATGTGGAAGTCATTTGAAAGTGACGAGGGTGGAAAGTACAATATGTTCGAAGGACGAAAGGGATGGATTTTTTATTTTTTTGTTTTTGCTTCATCGAGGTGGTATGGTTGGAGAATAGCTTTGGAGATTTGTTTTCGAATTTTCCGTTCGAATGGGGATTTTCGTTTGTGGATTGCAGGTTCTTGGGAAATAACTGTCATTTCGAAGGGTACAACAGTAGAGTAGTCGTTATTGGGATTTGTTTTCAGGGCGAATTCTGTTGCTGCGTTTAGGCTGTGCATTTTAACAGATGATTGGGTTCGTTTCATTGCCGCGCATCAATCGAAGTATTCGTTTATAAATGGTTGATCCATGACATTTATGGCAGATAGCACTGTTCCTCGTTTGTTTGTTTTTCAACTAAACAACTAAAGCTTTAGTCCGCTGCTCAAGCTAAATTTAAACTCCGACACAAAATTCAATTAAACATTTATGTATCTGTCAAAATTTTGCGATTTTGCTAAATTTTAGCTCCCAAACAAAATTTAATTCAAAAATAACTGGCTTAATCTAAGCGAGTGATACGTAACTCGAGCTAAAACATCTAACTTTTGTTTCCAAATGTACTTCATGTAGATATCTGTCAAAATTATATGTGTCCATTAACAAATTTTCTCAAACTAAATTTTGACAGATCGTTATGTTCTGTTGCGTTTATGTGCTACGGAAAAGTAAGCAAGGATGAATTTTTTACTGACTAAGAGGGAATTACATTTTTAAAGGAAGTTTTTTTCAAACGGACTTATCCACAACGTTCTCTATGTCTAAATTGAGCTAAGATTTTAGCTAAAGTTTGGAGAGCAGCTATAATTTATTTTAGTTCGAAAAGCGTACTAAGTTCACTCAACAAACAGTAGGCAAACAAAAATGTACGTTGCATTTCAGCCTCACATTTGCGGTGTCAGATTATTGTCAGACTAAAATGCTTATGTCATTTTCCATTTGGACAGAAAAAGCTCTTTTTTCAGATTCAGAGCAGTCAGCTTTCATGTTCCACTGGCCGCAAAAAATGGTCAAGATTCACACCGACTTTCACTAACACCAAACCATTTGTCATTTATCAATTTAGAGTGTGTTATTTTACGCTTTTAGAGACGAAAAGTATGTGAAAAAAGGAGAAAAAATTTACATTTGGCCGCTACATTGGATATTAACATAAATTGAATAGATTTTCATATACACAGATTACAATTCAAGTACATGAATTTAAAGACACGCACCACGTGATATGCGAAAAAAGAAAAATCTCGTTTTATGTTCCATTGGGCACGAAAAATCTGAAATCTGACAGCAAAATCTGAAAATCACAATGGAAAACAGTTTTGTTTGCTAAGGCGTTTTGTTCCATCCGGTGTGGGTTCAGCCTTAGTGAAACCAACTGCACGTTTAAGAATCGTTTCTTTTCATTGAACTTTCCTTCTTTGAACTACTGTCACAGGTGTCAGCGATGTTTTTCATTTAATAAACAACGGGAGTTGCAATGTCGCAAAAAAAAAACTTCAAATGTTGTGTTTTTCTGAACTAGATTTCTTCTTAACCCAGAACCTAGAGTGTTAAACGTCACTCTTACTACGGATGCCATAATCAAAATTTCAACTAAGTCTAATGTCGTTTTCCATTGGGACCACCAGAAATCTTTTTCAGATCTCCAGTGCGTGTTTCGAAACACTTTCCAGAGCGTTTTTGTGACATTTTTCGTATGATTTTTGATACTTGTTACTATCGTAGATTTTCTTGATCACAGTGCTTCAGGTTAGGTATTTTCACCTCAGTCTTAGAAGAGGGAAATGGATCCATGATACCATGGTTGCGCGACCACTTCTTTGAATTTTGCAATCCAGAACATACCATTGAGTTACAGAATCATCGCTTTAAGCAAGGGAGAAAATAATTCCATGGTAGTGGAAATTATTGAGGAAATGAAAACGATACAAGTTGGTGGAGGTGGCTACCTACCTTAAAATCCTTCTCCTTCGAACTTCGTAAATGGATTACATTGAAAAATTATGACCGGCTGACCGAGACCCCAGTTGATACTTCAATTGTGTCAAATATTCCTGTGTACTCATTTTGAAAATGTGTGTTTGGCGTATTAAAAATTAAACTGCGCATCAACGTAAAAAACCTACCTACGAGTAACTACTTACCTACCTACTCTATTCGACTTCTGTAGCCACATTGCCGTCGATAATGCAGGTCTTTGCTTATTTCCTTCACGTAAGCTTACCAACTCGCCCCAGTAAAACATCGCACATAACTGTCAAACTCGTTCGCTCAGGTGCTGTCATTTCTCATCACACGTGCGATGTGCGAGTGCGACTAAAAACAAACCGTGTTCTCTTAAAATAAAAATTTTAATTTAAAAATCCCTACAAAAATGGGTAAAAAAGTGCATAATGCTAGAGCTCGACAGAACCACAAGACCGTCATAGATAATTCCGAAATAAAAAAAGTACAAAATCCTCAACATGCTTTGCAGCAAACCACTAATTCACTCACTTTTGTTGCCATTACAGATAAAACTTGAGCTCGGAGATTCGATTGCAACAAGTTCTGGCTACGATGAAGCGAATGCCCTGGTATTGCCTTCCAAGAAGCGCAAAACCAAAACCAAGATTGAAGTTGAACATCATACGAAAATCTTGACCAAGAAGCAGAGAAAACGCCTTGAGACGATTGTCAGCAAAAAGCGAAAGAAAGAACAGGTAAGTTTGAAGTGGACGATCTTGTGAAGAACTCAAACAATTTGTTGTGCTTCTTTAGAGAGCATCGATCATTGAAGGACTGGAAAAAGTGCGAATTTCCCCAGAGGAGCTGAACTTGTACCAATCGATTAGTCAAATCCAGACGATTGGTGTAAGGAAATTGGGTAACTTGGATGCCCTGTTGGAAAAGCAAAAGAGAAAGAAAGAACAAAAGCTGCAGGAAGCAGGAGCTGGCAGGGTTAGCAGCATAGCTGGGATAAGCAAACGCAAACGGATGGAACTGTTGAAGGGCTATAATGATGCGGAGGAGAGTGACAGTGATGGAGAGACAAAGGCAAAGAAAGTCAACCACAATATCGTCGGCTTGGGTGAGGACGATGATGAGTCGTCGGATGGAGAACAGGATAAAGTCCCAGCTTCAGAAGTTGTCACAGAACCGGTAAAACAGGAAGAGAAACCACCCAAATTGGTGGAAAAAGTGCCAGTTTCCTCGAAGCCGGCTGTGTACGTCGCCGTTAATCGCGATCCAGACATTCAAGCAGCTCGCCTGAAACTTCCCATTCTGGCTGAGGAGCAGACAATCATGGAGACAATAAATGAGAACTCCATTATAATCGTTGCTGGTGAGACTGGCTCCGGAAAGACGACGCAAATCCCCCAGTTTTTGTACGAATCTGGGTACGCTGCGCACAAACTAATTGGAGTCACCGAACCCCGGCGTGTGGCGGCTATTTCCATGTCCAAGCGTGTTGCTCGCGAGATGAACTTGAGCGAGAAGGTAGTGTCCTACCTTATCCGTTTCGAAGGCAACGTCAGTGATCAAACAAAAGTCAAATTCATGACCGACGGCGTGCTCCTTAAGGAGATTGAATCGGACTTTATGCTCCTTAAGTACTCTGTGATAATCCTTGACGAAGCTCACGAGAGAAGCGCCTACACTGACATCCTCATCGGCCTATTGTCGCGTATTGTACCACTGAGAGTGAAGAGGGGCAATCCTCTGAAGTTGATAATCATGTCAGCCACGCTTAGAGTCGAAGATTTCCTAGAGAATTCCAAGCTTTTCAAAATACCACCGCCACTGTTGAAAGTGGAAGCACGCCAGTTCCCGGTCACAGTTCACTTTCAAAAGACCACGGCAGAGAATTATGTGGACGAGGCCTTCAAAAAAACGCTGAAGATCCACTCGAAGCTGCCGGAAGGTGGAATTCTTATCTTTGTCACTGGACAGCAGGAGGTCAATCATCTGGTCAGGAAGCTGAGGAGGATGTTCCCATATAAGCCCAACGACAACGGCCCTACGACAGAGGTGGAAAAGGACACAGCAGCTCCCGAACAGGAGGAGATCGACGACGATGAGTTCGACATGAAGAGAGCCATAAAAAACGTGAAAAAGTCAAAGAAGAAGTTCCTCTCCCAGATCGCCCTGCCAAAGATCAACTTGGATGACTATAAACTGCCAGACGACGACACTGAGGCTGACCTATTGGAGAACGAGCATGATGATCTGGTAAACTCTGATGCCGAAAACAACGATGAGTCAGACGAAGACGATGACGAGATTGTCGCGACAACCTCACAACCACTGTGGGTTCTGCCATTGTACTCACTGCTCTCCTCTGAGAAACAGAGTAGAATCTTCCAGCCGCCACCGGAAGGCTGCCGGTTGTGCATTGTCAGCACGAATGTGGCCGAAACCTCCCTGACCATCCCGAACATAAAGTATGTCGTCGATTCCGGGCGGCAAAAGACCCGCCTCTACGACAAGATCACCGGAGTGAGTGCATTCGTTGTGACGTTCACGAGCAAGGCTTCCGCCGACCAGCGAGCTGGCCGTGCAGGGCGTACCAGCGCAGGCCACTGCTACCGTCTTTACTCCAGTGCTGTTTACAATGACGAGTTTGAGGCTTTCGGCACACCAGACATCCAGAAGAAGCCCGTGGACAACTTGATGATGCAAATGCGTTGTATGGGCATCGACAGAGTGATAAACTTCCCATTTCCCTCGCCCCCAGATGCCGAACAACTGCTAGCGGCAGAGACGAGATTGATAGTGTTGGGAGCCTTGGAACCGAAGGCGAACCCCGACGACCCCAAATCTGTAACCACAGTAACTCGGCTTGGACATGTTATTTCGCGATTCCCAGTGGCACCTCGCTTCGGCAAGATGTTGGCTCTGAGCCATCAACAGAACATGTTGCCCTACACGGTGTGTCTGGTGGCAGCCCTGTCGGTGCAGGAGCTGCTCATTGAAGCGGGCCCCGACAAGGAGACGGACATCGGGATAGCTATGAACAAATGGCAGCGGCGTCGGCAGTCGTGGGCTTCAACTGGCAACTTTGAACTTCTCGGCGATCCCATGGTGCTGCTGCGAGCAGTGGGTGCTGCGGAATATGCCGGATCCAAGGGCGAACTGCAGAGCTTTTGCAATGAGAACGGACTGCGCCACAAGGCGATATCAGAAGTGCGCAAGCTGCGAGTGCAACTCACCAACGAGATCAATCTGAACATGACCAACGTCAATCTCTGCGTGGATCCCGAGATGGTTCCACCCACCGACAAACAGGCGAAGTTCCTGCGACAGATTCTCCTTGCTGGGATGGGCGATCGCGTCGCAAGAAAGGTTCCACTCAACGACATCAGCGACAAGGAAGAGAAACGGAAAATGAAATATGCCTACAACTGTCTGGACATGGAGGAGCCGGTCTTCATGCATTCGTCATCGGTGCTGCGAAAGAAGCAGCCCGAGTGGGTGATATACCAAGAAGCCTACGAGACGAAAAATGGCGATTCTACGAAGCTCTTCATCAGAGGCATTACAGCCATTGAATCCGAGTGGCTGCTTCTGTACGTCCCAAGGTTGTGCAACATCCGCTCGATTAAAGAGGACCCGCTGCCCAAATACAACGAAGAGGAGGGAAAAGTGTTCTGCTTTGTAGATGCAACGTTCGGCAAGGCCGCCTGGGAGATCCCACTCGCCGAAATCGAGATGCCTCTGAGTGAGAAGGCCTGCTGGTGAGTTTGTCTCTATGATGTTGACCTTGTGCTTTTTCTCATCAGCTGTTTCGTTTCAGCTACTTTGGCATGTTCCTCCTTAACGGAGATGTCTGTCCCAAGCTTAAGGAGTTCAAGGCAAAGTTAAAAGCCACACCAACGTCGATCGTGAAGAGTTGGTCGAGCCTGAACGAGAGCGTGACCAAGTTCAAGAGGGCACTCGTCACCAAGGAGATCAATTGCAGACAGAAACTGTTGGACGAATGGAAAAAGGATCCCAATTGTAAGCGACATCAAATGGATGGCAAAACTTGTACTAAATCAGTTTTTATTTTCAGTTCTCCTGCAGCAGTACTGTGATCTTCTGTACGAGGTGAAACTGGCCGAACTCTCAGCCTATTGGCCTCCGATAGAATCAACTTAGACAAGTGGCCAGTTCATTGTATATAGATTTAATAAACTAGACCTAAACTAATTTTGTCGTTACACAAGATACACTCGAGTTGAACAACAACCCGCTCTAAAGGTGCAGCTACACTAAATATATCTGGTATTGATCAAGAATGATGTAAGTTCATTAATGAACTACTACCCAAGAACAACCATCAATCAAGTCGCCCAATGTATGTATTACACTCACATTTCCTGGTAGCTTAGATGATTAATTCAGCCGAGAACAGTAGTGTAGTTGTAAAGTGTACAGACAGTCGATGGTTTGAAATGCCTCCCAAACACTAGGATGTGCACTGCAATCAAGTGGCTTGGTATTTACACAGATAATAGGAGATTAGCAAAGCGATTCTCATCGACTCTTTCTTCCCTGGTTTAGTAAAGCGCTAGACAGAGAATTCTGCTGTTCCCTGCTTTTGTTGGTATCGAGTAGCTCTCGTGCGTCAGACTGTCTTGCGGTTTTTGTGTTTTATTCATTTGTGTCAGTGTTTCTTGAAAGTTTGCCGCCTCTTGTGTGCCTGTGCCTCTATCTGTTCAAATAATGGTTCGGTTAACACCGCTATATAGTTCCGCGGATCAAGTCCCGTAAAACCCAAAAAAAATCCAACTCAGGTTTTTTTTCCACTGCGCCACCTCTCGCGCACGTCTGACAAACATCCGAGAGTACAACTGTCTTGAAAGAGCTTCTCAATTATTAGCCGTTTGGAATCGGCATAAAATTGTAGATCCCTTGCATTCGTTCCAAAAATGAAATCTCACACAAAACGAATGATTGTGAAAAGCTAGGCCTAGGGTCCCTACGGACCTGTTGCGCCAAAAATTATATTATTATATATATGCACAATATCAGCCTTTTTTTTTGAGCTTCTATCTCAGCAAAGCAAAGTAAAGTAGGATTTTCAGCACGTAATTACCCATCAACCACTTTGAGTACTTCTTCATGATATCTACGACGACGTCTATGAATCCAGGGGTCGAATTGCCACTTCCGTTAACGAGCTTTACGTTCATGGAATTATGTTGATTTGACATGTGAAACAAAAACAAATTCCGTCTCGTAATGCTCGTTCACGGACGACGCGATTCGACCCAGGGGTTGAATTACCGCATCCGTGATCGAGTAATACGTGACCGAATTTGTCATTGTTTTGCTTGTAAAATCCACTAAATTCAGCGACGCAAAGCTCGCTCACGGATGTTTTAGGTTAGGTTAGGTAGGCGGGTTGGCGTGGAGTAATCCGTGCCACACTCAGGTCAATGTTGACCCATTGTGATGCCCATTGGGGGAAAGGGTTGTCCCTTACACTCATGTTGACCCTATCTATAAATATTTGTGATCAATTACTCACTGTGCCGTTGGATACAAACCATCCTGTGGATTTGATGAAGCTCATTATCTTGTCTACTGGTGTGCTAGATAGCTCGTCTATGTCGTGAAAGAAGTGTCTCCCTAGGAATCTGTGCCTATTGTGTTGGATGCTCGGGCAGTGGCATAGGAAGTGGGTTGTGTCCTCAAGAGCTTCCTCATCACCGTAGCCTCTACAAAGTTCTTCTTCCGTCAAGCGTAGTTTCTTCATGTGATACCGCAGAGTGTTGTGCCCCGTTAGGATTCCTACGAGGGTGGAGAGGGATTTCCTGTCCTTTTGTATTAGACTCTCGGTTCTTGCTTCATTAAGGCTTGGCCATAGCATTCTTGTAGTATGGCAAGTTTCCAGTGTGGTCCATCTAGCGTTCGCCTCCCTTGTAGCTTTTCTCCCGGCTTCAAGCTTTAGTGAGCAAGGCGGGATATTCAAGAGGGGTCGGCTTGTTCTAATACAGCTGCTGAACCTAGTCTAGATAATTCGTCCGCTTTCTCGTTGCCTGGAATACCTTCATGTCCCGGAACCCAGCAGAGCAATACCTTATGCTGAGTGCCAAGAACATTGAGTTCTTCGCGACAGCATTTCACAAGCTTTGATTTTATTTCTGTTGCAGTTAATGCTTTTATGGCTGCCTGGCTGTCGATAAAGAAGGTAATACCTTCAGGTGGTATTGCCCTTATCGCAGACTCACGGGCTGCCGTTGTCACTGCCAAGACCTCTGCTTGGAAGACACTGCTGTGGTCGGGGAGGCGTATCGATTTAGAGATACTCAACGACTCGGAGAAGACGCCTGACCCCACTCCGGTTTCCATTTTAGAACCGTCTGTAAAAACGGCTATGGATTGCGCATTAGGCACAAGTCCTTCTTTCCATTCCTCTCTGCTGGGATAGGCGCTCGAGAATGGTCTTGTGAACTCCAGATATGGTGTAATATAATCTGTGTTTGGTACATAACCAAAATATTTCTGTAGGATCAACGAATGCCCCTTTCCATTCAGTTTCCAGTTTACTGATTGGCTTATTCTCATGGCGCTAATGGCGGCTGAAAGTTGTATAAAGATATCTAGCGGCAGCAGATTGAGGATAGCCTCAAGACCTGCGGTTGGAGTTGTCCTCATCGCACTGGTGGTGCCGATGCACGCTAGTCTTTGTACTTCCGTGATAGCCTTTAGATAGGTGGCTTTGTTTGTTGCCGGCCACCATACGAGGCTGCCATAGGACAGTATAGGTCTTACTTTAGCCGTATACATCCACAGTTTAATTTTGGGGGATGGTCCCCATGTTTTTCCAAAAATTCTGCTGCAGGAGTAGAAGGCTATTGTGGCTTTTTTGATTCTTTCATAAGTGTTCAATTTCCAATTTAGTTTTTTGTCCAATATAAGTCCCAAATATTTTGCACTATCAGATATTCTGAGGGGTGTACCACCAACAGAAGGTGCGACAAACTGTGGTATCTTTCTTTTATTTGTAAATAAAACCAGTTCAGTTTTCTGGGGATTTAAGGATAGGCCGGAATTCCGGGCCCAGATGTCGAGGGTTTTGAGAGCGCCATCAATTAGTTCGGTGAGTGTTGGAAGGAATCTTCCTGTGGCCAATAACACTACGTCATCGGCATAAGCCGTTGTTTTGAGGCCACTGTTTCTAAGCTGCATAAGAACCTCATTTAGAACTAAGACCCATAGCAGTGGGGAAATAACCCCACCCTGAGGAGTCCCTCTAGAGGCATAAGCTTCTCGCTTAGAGCCCCGAAGTTCGGCTTTGATATGTCTTTCTTCGAGCATGCTGACAATCCAGTTTGTAATGAAATACTCAATGTTAAGCTTGCTCAACGTTCTGCGTACGGCATCCGTTTTGACATTGGGTCGTATGAATAAAAACTAGCATTTGCTTTGAGCAAAAGGTTTTAGCAAAGTAAAAGCCCTTAGCAAATGCTTTGAATCGGTATGAATAAAAACCTAGTTTGCTAAAGTAAGTTCGAAAATTCAAACATAGCATTTACTTCGCTGTACGTGTACTTGCCTTACAACTGTCTGGTGTTTTGTTTATTTTGAATTTATTTTCAAATCAAATGTTGCTTGTACGTTAAATGAAGCAACATTCTTACGATTAATATATTCATCGCCATGTATAGATGGCTTTTTTATTGCAATGTGAGTGCAATCTGTAGCTCCATTTGCACCTGGAAACATAAATTTTATTTGCCAAATCGCTTGGTGATGTTTGATATCTTCCTCAGTTGTCGGAAAATGTATCCAATCATCGGCTTGTTGAACTATTTTTTGACACACATACCAATTAGTTAACGAAACGGTTGACTTATGAACACCAAGATCTTCTCCAACACCAACCTAAATACATACATTTTTCACTGTTATTAAGCCATGAATTTTTAAATGTTTACCTGAAACCCCGGATCTCCTAAATACCTTAGGAAAGATTTAATTTTCTGGATATTTGAAAGAGCACCACCACGCATCTCAAATCTATCATTTAAGAAAGTATTAGCCAAAATGTCCACATTTTCATGCGTGAAACGGAACAATTGCTTAAAGTTATTGTCGTCACCAATTCTTCTTTGTTTATACTGTTTTTTATAGGCACGAAAGTTAACAACAAGATGTAAAACATGTATAATGTGAAAACTTATCGCATTCATGTTTGGTCTGGTTTTCCTGCACGAACAAAACTTAATTTATAAACAAAACTATGTTAAAAAGTTGCGTACAAAATATTTAGCAAAAGGTCTGAGTCAACTAAATAGCAGACTCAGAACTTGCATAGCATTTGCTTTTTCTGACAAGTTTTATTCATACCGATCTGTGCCTTGATTTTGTGCGGTTTTTGCCGCAATGGCGGTGTCGGAAAGGGTTCACGTATAGGCGGATTCTATAAATGTGTGAGTGATGTCGCGAACTGACAACTTCCAATTTTTCCTGTTCTTATATCGCATTGTTCCTGCAAATTCCAGGCGAGCTTTCCCACACGCGACCTTTTTAGGTAGCGAGAAGGATGTCGGATGAGAAGAAATGACAACAGCGTGACCGTTGTGCGACAATTTGGTACCTTTTTCGAGGACACTAATACAATTTGTTGTTCCTTTGTTCCTTTTTATTAGTTGGGAAATTCACATTTTAGGACTATTCACATGAGAGCCAATTGCGAACGAACAGCGAACAAGCGAACATTTTTGACACTTCAATCATTTTTCAATGTTAACTTCGATAGAATGTTTTCATTCGTGGGTTTGTGGATCCGCGAATGTTTTATGTGGATTGTGAATACAGTGGGACAGTTCGCTGCAAGAATTTTCAATTGCTGTAATAATTGTAAATCAATTTTCAATTCATAAATACAATTAAATTCATTTATTCGCAACTCGCGAACTTCAAAAACTGTGATTTCAAAATGAATATGTTTAAAATATAACGCGGTTCCCCATCATATAGCGTAAAGCCGGCTAATACTTGCTAAATACTGGGAGAAAATACTAAATTTACGTAGTAGCATCAGAAAAAACACATTTTTCTTTCATCGCCCCTTTTTTAGGGACTTTTTAAAACTAAATTGAACGCGATCTTAAAAGTAGATATAACAATGAGTTGATAGGTATAATTTATGAACAATATTCAATTAATTTTTATATATTTATAAATAAAAATCAAAGCTAAAAGGTTTTCATTTCAAAAATTTATTTGAAAACGTGCATCTACTGTTTCATAGAAGTACCTAGTGTCTAGTGTCTAGCTCACAAGCGGAACAATCTAAACGACATTTAATTGTAAAGTGATTTGGTTCAATTTATAAAAGAAAAGTTGTGTGGGAATGATCTACGAGTATTTACAGTCTATATTGTATTGTAAAACTAAAACTCCAATTTATAACCTTTCTCTAACAAACCGGGAGATTGTTGCAAAATTCTGAAAAGTAGCAAAAAAAAATAAGAGCGGTGTAAGAAAAAAGTTTCATTTGTAAAGATTCTCTGAAATTTAAGAATTTTCGCACAATATTTAACAATTGTAACACTATAATCGTGTTCTGATAAACAGCAGCGTTATATTTTACTAAAATTCATTTGAAAATCACAGTATTTCTAAAAATTGCAAAGTTCCTTTTCAAACTAAAAAAAGGGAAAAAGTAACAACAAATAGTATGAGGGTCCTCGAAAAAGTGCCAATTTATTGCACTACGGTCACATTGGTCACAGCGCGCGGCTCACTCACACACTCAAATCCGATTCGGAACGTTCCCTAGCGACATCGCCTCAAAAACCGCACAAAATCAAGGCACTGAGTAAAAGGTCAGTGCCGCCGCTTTTCGAACATGTCAAAAGTGGGAACTAACTCAAATTGGTTTTTATTCATACGAAACGTAGCAAATGCTTCGCTTTTGACATTTCTCTTGAGTAAAAGTAATTGCTACGTTTTATTCATACGACCCATTGTTGAACGCTCCTTCAATGTCCAAGAAAGCCGCTGGGATGTTTTAATTCGGCCCCAGATTCAAGTAAATATCCCCAAATAAAAGGCGCGACTTCTAATTTGTGTTTATATTAATTTTTATTGAATTCATTTTTACGAGAAGTATCCTTAAATAAATTTTGCTGATCTATTTTGTTTTGTTTTGTTTTGTTTTTTTTTTTTTTTTTTGTTCCTATTTACATAATAACACTTGCAGTATTTCACTAGTTTTCTATACATAATATATATAACTTTAATTCGTTTTGTTTGTCTATGATTTTAAATTTAAAATAAATACACTAGAATGCAGTAAATGTTTTCTCTATTTATGTATAGGTATCTCTTTCTTTTCTTTGTTGTATTATTATTATTATAGTTCAGCATTTTTGTTTAATTTTCTTTAATTTAACTTTAATGAATAATTAATTATTTAACAGTGAAAACTTGTGTAATTCAATTAGTTTTAGTATCCAGTGTGTTTTAGTATATAGGTAGAGAGAGAGAGAGAGATAGAGTAGTCAAACGTTGTTAAGAAGAATAATTAGAACAAGAAGTGTTAATAAAAAGCTCGAATCGCTTTTGCTTTCGAGTAGGCCGTGTGGGAGTGTGAGTCTTGTAGGGGAATTGTATCGAAAGAGAAAACACGATTTACTAGGGAATTGTGAGATAATACGTAAAATTTTCCTATTTACAATTAAAACAGTATTTTGTTCAGTTTTTTTTTTTTTTTGTGTACTTTTTGCAACAAGAAGAAGATGGTGGTGCTTCCTTTTCTATATGCGCGGGTATTTTTTTTTTTCGATTTTATTTGTCTCTACGCTACAGTAGTTGTTTGTGTTTTTCTTTTTTGATTTCTCTTCTAAAATGACAATGAATCCGATAAAATATAGAAAATCAGTCTAATCGTTTAAGGCAACATGAGAGCTTATCCATAATACATATTTGTGTTTATGTATATATTATTTTTAATAATAACCATAATCAATTGATATCTTTATAAACAATAGTCTGTTCCATCTACAAATATATATATGCACTTGTAAATATATATATACTTTGGGAGAGTGGGTAATATACGCGCTTCCTTCGCATCTATGTACAGGGAAAAAGATAGACAGAGAGAGAGAGAGGGGAGAGTGTGAATTAGTTAATTGAAAACTGTCGCCACCAGTATGGGAAACAGGAGCGCTCTTCCTCGGGCGACGGCGGGAAGTAGTACACCATTACTTGTCATACTTCGCTGGTTGTTAGTTCAGTCATTGACTCGCTCATGCTGGTCTCCTGGTCGATGGTTGCGATGGGCTCGGCACTGTTGGCAGCTGTCATAGGGCCGCAAATGGCTTCACGTGAATCCAGCTCGATGGCATTGGCCAGGGTCGACGAGCGGCTGATACTCTCTTTGCTGTCGATGATTTGGTTGTACTCCTTGACGCCACATTCGCCCACCGGCACGTAGTGGTCGCCGATCTCGAGGAGGTAGAGCGTCCGATTGACGTGCGACCGGAAGCGCTGATCGGCGTGGTTGGGCGACCAGTAGTGAACGACGTAGCCGACCATGCCCTCTTTGGGAGCCCAGTCGTTCCACGAAAGGCGTCCCCCGTTGGCGCGCATCCTCTCGTTCGGCCAGACCACGTCGATTCGACGGCCCATGTCAAGGCAGTCGTAGATCTGTAAACACAATCGGTTCAGTTGTTTGTGAGAGGGTGGACAAAACAAAAAAAATCTCGACTTACCTCCATGCCATCGACAATGATGACCTTCTTGTTGAGTTCGATGGGCGAGGTAATACTGTCATCGGATTTGATGTCGGTGCGTGTAAGGCTGATGGGTCCCTTCGACTTGCGCGGGTAGTCGCCGGGCCTTGTGATAATGTCGCGGTAGCCCAGGTTGCCCGACGACGTCGACATCTTGGTGTACTGGCTGCTTTCCGAGAAGTCAGTCGGACGCAGCTCAGAGGTAGTACTGCTTCCGCCCATCGAATCGTTCAGCTCCCTCGAGCCGGCAGCACTCGTGCCCATTACACTTGTGATGGGGAGTGTTGCTCTCCGCTCGCGATCTCCGCGAATCGCGCGTACGTGTCCCTTGCGGACGAGACGATGCTCTCGCTCGCGAACTACGGGCACATTCTCTTGGTTCTCCCGCTCTCGATTCAGCAGTCCGGCCAGCAGAGTTGAGCTGGTTGGCTTGTGCATTCCCACCAAGCCGGTTCTGGTTGCCGGACCTGCCAAGCTTTGGCTTCCGTAGGTAATACTTCCCCCGCCGGGGTTGGTAACTGGGTTGGCGGAATAGAAACACATCGATGGGATGTCGGGGAAGGTATCGCCCGTCGCTTCCACTGTCGCACTGCCACTACTGCAGCCCTGGCGGCACCGTTCTCTCACTCGATGCCACCAGTCGATGACGTTCGTCCTTATGGAGTCCAGCGTGATGGGACCACCGATCACACTGCACAGCTGGTCGTTTGTGTCGGCGTAGGACGTGGTCAGCGGCGACACGTAAATGGGGTAGCCAATCGGCTGATCACAGGACGAGTTTATAATGTTTCTCAACGCTTGCTTGGCGTTCTGTATGCTGCCGCGTTCCGGATTGCGATTTCTCAGGTAGATCAACTCCTGTTGTTGCCCAGCCCACAGACCGCGCACACACTCCCTATTCAGCTTGATCACACGAAAGCTAAGAAAACGCTTCGTTAGTCGAATGATGCGGTACTCATCGGAGCCGTCCTCCATGACATGACGCAGAGCAAGCAGATTCGGCGCTCCTCGCAGCACAGCACTCCGCCAGACGGGGTCCGCTTCGTGGGAAATTACCAGATCTTTGGAGTAGGCCGTGATCGCCTCATGCAAAGCAAGCGGGTCCAAATACTCATCCGGATTGAGGATGTGGTCCTGCTGCAGTTTAAGAGCCATTTTTACCGCTGGCGCCACTACGGCATGCAGCAGTTCCATGTCGGCGAACACCCACTCGTCGCGCGCCGACGTTATCCGGAAGTCGCCCTTGAACAGGGCATGCAGACCGTGGAGAAAATACTCAACCCCCGCAAGGGGGCTATGACTGGCCGTTGCTAGCGAGCGGCGAGCGAGAAGTCCCAACGCCAGACACAGAGACACAATAGACGAGTCTCTGGCTATCGTTGGCGATCGGTTTGGCAGCTGTGGTTGTGATTGTTCGTTGGCGTTTTTGTGCTTTGGCTCCACGTTGATCGTTTCCTTGTTGGTGGGTGCAGCATCCTTTGGCTGTGCGGGCGCTTCGTTCTTTTCGTCCCAGCAAAACTGAATCCAACCGAGGTATACCGAACAGAAGCTCGATCGGGTTATACCCAGCGCGCGTATATCAAAGTCTTCGTCCAGATTGCAGTTGAAAACTGGATCCAGGTCGACGAACTGGCGATTCAATGTCTCGGCGAGGGAGTCCTGAATCGGACCGGACGCAGACAGCCATCGATCCACTTTGGGGTTCTTCAACACGTAGTAGATTATGCTCTAAAAAAAAAAACATCCAAATTAATCAAGCACACGCAAGTGGTAGTGTAAACCTCACCTTCATGTAGTAAGTAATCAGGACCTTGCGGTACTCGAATACCTGCAGCGTTGCGCTGGCCAAATTGTCCGAAATGGAGTACCCTTCGAGCACGTACTGGGCGGCGACTACCTGCCACGCCAGCCAACGTGTGGAGAACATCGCATTTGCGCTCAGCATTCGTGGCAAGTGGCCGGGATCACAGCAGCAACAGCCGTCGTTGTCCTCCACACCTTCGGTGATGGCCTCGACTTCCCGCTGCTGGCAGTAGGTGCCGCGAAACTCAAGGCCGCGCATTTGGAATGTGCAAAGTCCGTTGCCCAGTTCGATGATGTGAACCAAGCAGTTCAAATAGTCCGACGCTAGAACTGAACAGACAGATTAGCGAATAAACGAACGACAGAGAGGCTGTCGCACTTACCGAAACAATCGCCCTGATTGACGTTTCCCCATCGGCCCATCAGTAAATCGCCGCACAGTGAGTGCTGCAGCGACCGCGTTAAATGCTCATAGAAGATGCTGTTCAAGTTATTGTCATCGGCGCCAAGGTCACGCTCCAGTTGTGAACTCAGCCGAGTATTGGAATGGTCTATGCGGCGGGTGTTGTAGTCCCGTTCCCAAAACTTGATCGGTCTCACGTACGACGTGAGGAAGATCGCACTGCCGAGGAACGGATTCAGCGGTGTCGAGAGTATCGCACTGACTGCAGCCTGCAGGAACAGCATCGCCGAGTGAGGAACACTGAATGGCTGAGCAAAAGCATGAAATGCAGAGCCCCACGTTATCTGCCAGGGCGCTATATACGTCACAATGAATTGCAGCTGCAAGGAGAGCAGGTCATACGGATGGATTGAATATGCATATCGCCGACAGACTTACCTTTAACAAAAAATCACAGCACTTGCGGAAGGCCAACGACACAAAGAAGTAGTCAACGAGAAACGTTTCGCTGGCAAATACAAAGTCAACTTTAAAGAAGAGCACCGTGAATATGACGATAAGGTACTGGTTTGTGGCGTCCGAATAAGCGTTCCGAACAACTGCAGGCGGAAGAGAAAATAAGGATCAAGAGGAAGTCTCTTCGAATTGTACTCACATTTCAAAGAACACACGACGATGACCAGCGTGCCCCAGCCGACGCCAAACTTCTGGGCGATCGCCAGCGAATCGGCGGTCAGCGCCGAAATGGCTATCAACGGGAACAGCACGTTGCGCTCCAGCATGCACAGGTAGATGTACAGCTTCTCGAACCACATCACCTTGGCGGCATCGGACACCTCGAACTGGCCGAATTCCTTCTGCCGCAGAATAGGACGGGCGAAGCACAACCATGGCATATGTTTGCGCATCTGCGGTATCACGTAGTGCAGCAGTAGTCCGAGGACTCCGGCGATTGAGTACAGCACAGCATTGAGGTCCGGCTGCAGCACTGTAAACACTGTGCTGCAGTGCAGTCCGAACATAATCACCGCCAACAAGGTGGTCACCACGATGTCGTTCTTCAGGCGAGTGTTCACTGTGTGCTGGAGTTTCTTTGGCAGCGGATCGGGCGAATCTGACTCGGAGCCAGCTAGAGTTGAGACGTCAGGGTTCGCCGTGGTTGCGGTGGATGATTTTTCTTCTTCGGTGGATGGACTGTCGGCTTCGTTTGATGCATTCTTGACGGAGGGGTCGTCGGTGTGCTTGCCTTTCATTGATGACATTTCAATGTGCTCCCCAGTGGCTGGGGTTTTCTCGATGGTGACTTTGTTGCTGCCGCCGCTGAGTTCGTCCTCATCGTCGCGGTACGTGCTGACGACACTCGATTTGATAAGGGCCCACAGGTGGCTGAAGTCGCTGGCCGATCGCGACAGGTGATAGCCCAGAGGGATGAGCATCCCACAGAAGATGGAGAATATGATGAATTGCGTGCCCTTGCCCTCGGACAGAGCGGCATACAGCGGCCCGTAGAGCAGCATAACACCCAGCATCGATCGTATCACACAGAGGAAGGCTCCGAGGAGACTGCTGTCGGCGTTGCCCCCGAAAATGTGCATGTCCACCTGCTCGAGGAAGTACATGCTGAAGGTGTTAATTTGCGGGAAGAGGCCGAGGCTGAAGATGATCGGGAAACACAAGAGCACGATGCACATTATGTCGAGAAACGTGCCCAGCAGTACCTCGGGCACGAATGTTATGCCGAAGAAGTTGAACCTCTGGTGGATGATTGTGGCGGTGACAGTCTCCGCATCGCACTGCAGCATGTGGTGCAGCAGCAGCAGCAAAGCCGAGCAAAGGGTGAAGTAAATCGCTCGAGAGTAGGCGACAGTCTTGTTGAATCCGTGAATCGGTGAGGCAGCATCGGGCTGGACACTCTTCACCAGGGAATACTGGCTGCCCGCTATCACGGCGCAGAAGAGAAATGCACACAAGTCCCGGTAGTACTCGAGCTGGAGGATGGTGGCACCAAACAACGAAACACTGGTGGACAGCACAACGGCCAAGATCACATGGAACCAGTTGAGGTCGCGGTCGAAGAGGGCCAGCAGCTGGAGGCGGTCCATTTCGATTTTGAGTTCGCGGTGGCCGCCGAGAAAGTTCAGTCGATATTTGTAGAAACGTTTAGGCTGTGCCGCCTTTTCCACTGCCGTCGACAGGCTGCACGCCGGTCGCCAGTAATCACAGTAACTTTCGTCTACGTTGAGGATCGCCGCTGTCCCACACCTCGCCCGGTTGTGATCCACTGCGGTTGCCGAGGAGCTGTCAAAGTCACTGATCAAGCCCTGTATTGAGAGCGTGGCGGACACTGCAGTGGTGCGGTTGACTGGCAGAAGTGCCACCGGAGGGAACTCCTCCAGCTGCCCTATTGAGGAGTTGCCGCCGGGATCTGAGTTTTGCTTCGAGGATCTGCGCAGTTTCTCGCGCATGTACTTCACCGAGTGCGCAGAAAGTGGCAGCATGTACTCGCCATCGAAGTTGTAGCTTCCGCTGCCGGCGGGTATGCCCGCTTGAGTATCATTTGCGGAATAGGGATAATGATGATGATGGTGGTGGTGGTGTGAGGATGAGGCCGTGTTGCTGCCCGAAGGTCCACTGCCACTGGGGCCGTACATCAACCAGTGGTCCTTGTAGAAAGTCTTGTAGATGTCATTGGAGAAGCTCTCTTCGCTAAGGCTCCTCGACGAAGTCGACGATGACGTGCGACTCGATGTCTTGCGCTTGTGCAGCTGTTGCTGGTTGGGGTCGTCTCCACCCTCAGGGGCACCGTTGCCGCTTGCGCTATTGCTAGTTTCGTTGATTTCCCTGTATTTGACGACTTTTGGAATAGCACCAAGGTTCTTCGATATTTCCTTGCCGGCCGGTGGCGTTGTCGTCGTCGTGGCTAGCGCCACTGCCGCCGCCGCTTCGTCTTCGTGCTGTGCCTCGATTTGATCGACCAGCACTTGGATTTGCTCCATTGGAGCAGGATTCTTTACATCGATCGCGAGTAGCATGTCCTTGGAACTGGCACTGACTTGCTCGCAATCACTAGATGGACAGCCGGAGTCGCCTTCTCCGCTCTTGTTGCGGTTCATGTCGATGATGTGCTGCCGAATACTAATGAGCGGCTTTGGTTGTTTGTTGCTGTTGGTCATGGACTTGGTCAGCAGAGGCGACCGCGAACCGTTGTTGTCGGTTTCAGAGTCCGTCGAGTGGGTACGGGGTCGTTCCACCTCGGATTCCGACTCAGTTGTCGAGCAGCGTTGCCTCTGTGGCGGCGGATTGGCCATTGCCCCAGCAACTTCTTCTTCATCTTCCTCGTCCTCTCGGTGTTCTTGTTCGTTGTTGTCGGCAGGTTCGTCGTCGTGATGCCTGTCATCTGCATCATCGTCGTCGTCTTCATCTTCTTCTTCTTCGCCACCTTCGTCCTCATCCGCATTTTCTTCCTCGTGCACGGCGATCTTCTCTATGCTGTAAAGGTCGACGGATGCCTTTTCATCCGCCTGCTCGACAATGGGATAGACCGGCTCCATGATTGCGGCGTTCGAGTTGGTAAAGCTGCCAAACTTTGGACACAGATTGAGATGAGGGTTCCGCACGAGGCACTTACTTGGCGGTGGCAACAGCGCCGAAAGCGGGTTCTTTATCTGCTGACCGGCTATCGCTTCGACACTGTTCGGGTGCGGGGTTAAATTCGATACAGAGGGGTGTGGGCAAGAAATCTCGAGTGCAGCGCTTTTGATGCGCCGTACTGTGGACGCTGAAGTCGAGGGCGCCATGCCGCCACCGCCCAGCTGGGACGCCTTGTACAAGGATGTCGCGTTGGAATGTCTTCGTTTCTTCATACTGCTTTGTTTGGGGTTGATGGATCCAGGCGCCGTCACAGGCAACTGCAACGCAGACATTGTGCTATTGGAGTCCTTCCTCATGGGAGTAGGCTGATGGTGATGCAGACCATGCAACGGGTGTGGATGCTGTATCATCAGGTAGCCCACCTTGTTGCGGTTTGCGGTTCTCGTGTGCGAGTCAATTTTTTCAATGCCCAGGTCGGACTTTGTGTAGCAGTTGTCCTCCAGATACATGTCCGAAGAGGAGCCAAGCACCCAGGAGGACTGCTGCTGCTCGTGATGGATCGGCAGGAACAAATGCCGACTGTTATGCTTCTGACGTTCGTCGTGCGTTTCCGAACTTCGATGCCTTTGGAGTCTCGATGATTTAATTGCGGTTGAGTTGTGGTTGTGGCAGGGATTGTTGTTTGTTTTTTGCGACTCGCGAGGTATTCTTTCGATACGGGATAGAATCGTTGATTCGGCGGCTGCGTCCAAGCTACTCTGTCGCTGCAAACGGCCTTGCAAACGCCTTCGGCGGCCCCCAGTAGTAGCGCCTGCGACTGCAGCGCCGTCTTCCACCGACACGGGCTTGTGCTCGTCGCTTTTGTTGCGATGGTGACTTGACGAGGAACATGAGTCTTGTGCTTTTGGTTGGTCCTCGTGCTCTGGGTACACGGCGAGGTATTTCGTGTTTAGCTCAGATTTGCTCTTCGCCACAGCTCCGCGTGCGGAGCATGTATGATGCGGTTGGATCGCTATTGCATGGGACTTGGATATCGATGGATCCTTGTAGTAGCTATTCGTATGACAACTTGTAGCTCCTGGCAGTATAGACGCTGCATAGAAAGATATGCTCTCGATCGACTCTGAGCTATTTTTCCTATGGACATCTACTTTGAGGTCTGCAAAAGAAAAACACAAATGTAAAGCAGAAAGTGAGTGTGCATGCAATTTACCTATGGTGCTGTTGACATTCTCCATCGAAAGAATACTGTTCTCATCACTAGCCGCGTTGGCCTGGTCCACCGACGTCCGCGAGGGGAGATCGTTGCCCAGGACCTGCATTTCAATTCCGCATTCCTCTTCCCTATAAACAGCAAAATATGGCTTACTTCCGTTTATTGTTCAGCCTCTTCGGTTGTCTCAACTTACCGTTCGACACTCTTCGGACCTTTAAAAAAAGGATTCTTTAGATTGGAATCGGACATTGCCTGCGCCTTGTCGTACAATCGATGCAAGGCCATGTTGGCCATCTTTAACACGGTTATGATTAGGGTCGTTGTGAAACAGTAGGTTCCCCATGTTATCAGGGTTTTGGGAAAATACTGCAAAGATCAGACGTTAGTCACCCGCTGAAACAAAGAATAGCAAGAAACTGTCTCACCAAATACGCTACAAAAGGGGTGCACAACAAAAACAACCACAGATACAAATGCACTGTATTGCAGAATACATCCTGATGCGGATCATAGAACCAGCCTCCGGTTAGCGAGGCCCACACGCCTTGGCGAAGTATCTCCAAGGTTTGTGACCCCATTGCAACACTTCATTTCCCCCCGCACAGCGGGCACACACAGCTAAGAAAAAATCTGTTTTTTTTTTCTGTTATTTCCCTGGTTTTTTCTTTTTCACACAACTTTACATCATCTTGGATGGTTTGGCGGAGCACTGGGCAAACTTATGTGATCTTATTTAATTGTCTTGGAGCACTTTTATCATATTAAATTGGAGTTTTTTCTTATTTTTTTTTACTTTTGTGAATCACTTTTCCTTGGAATTTCTCCTGATGTTGGTTGATTGGTTGGTGTTGCTTCTGCGGGTGCTGGTGTTTGCAATGAGATCTGGGGAGCGCGAGGCCAATTGGGTAGTTCACTCTGTGGTTTGCATAGTGTTTGGGGTGCACTTATGTTCTGTATACGATCGAGTTGGTTGTAACTCGAGTTTTTATTGGAATTTAGTTGAATTTTCTTTACGCAAAAGAGGTCGAATGTCGTCGTTGAGTTCTTGGACTAAATTTTTCTTCTGTGTGGCTGACAGTAATCGCTCGGTGAGAGTTCGATTTGATGACATTCGAAATGTCAACAAAAAAAATGTTGCCTTCTCTGTGGGTGCGTTCGGTTTGCTTGTGTTTATTCTATTTTTGTAAACTGTTTTATCGACAGAGTGCAGAATACCTTCCTACCTACTTTATCTTGTCCACGTAAGGGAGAGTGGGGTCAAATGATTTAAAATTCAATTTTAACAATTTCTGATCAATAAATAATGTGCTGGCACGCCTCTTTCGGGTTGTTGCCATATTAATTTTTTAGGGTAATACTGCAACCGATTAAAAAAACACACAATCTTACGCTGAGGATAAATTCAGTTTAGAGTTCAGACGCTCGTGCTTCTTTAATTCCTGAGTAACTACTAAAAAAAAATGCAGACTTATATTTTATAAGGATTGGTACAAACTTCCTCCAAATGCATTTTGTTCTACTAGGTTTTGAATAGTTCTTTCATTTTCACCATCTGAGAGCTGTTGTTAAAGAGCGAATTGCGAACAACAAACTAGCGAGTATTCGTTATTTCACTCATTTATGTTGCAGAAATTCGCCAACTAAGCCGATTCTACTTTGAAGTTGAGTTCAAACGAGCTTTTGGGTTCACTGGTCTACTGCCTAGACGAATAAATTGATTTTTGTCGTTTCTCTTCTTACCTCCATGATATCGAAGAGCACTCACGTGCCTAAAGGCTTCGTCAAACAGAGCGCGTATTTAACGCCGCGGTGAGATTATTTTACGCGGCGGTAATATTATTTGACTGCGACGTTCCAACCGCCGCGTTAGAGGACGTCAAACAGAATTCTAGCTGCCGTAGCTGTCATCACTTTTTGCAAAATGTGAAGCAGCCCGGAATATTTTTTTTAATTGCTGCGCTACGTAATTCACGGAAAAGAAAAAGAATTTTGAAGAAGAAATGAATCGTGAAAATCCAGTATTTTGCGTTACCTCTATACATATTTAAATAGGTAGTATCTGCAAATACAAAAACAAAAATTTGTATGCTTACCGTCCTCATTCATTTCTATTGAAATTGTATCCCATATTTCTCGTTCTTCGACAACCTTTTTGTACATTTCATCACCCATATTGTATAGACATAGGTAATTTTGCACACATTCAATTCATTTTCCATTGTAACGCGCCGCGTCAGTAAAAATAATCTTTAATTTTTCACAACACCGCGTTTCACCGCCGCGTTTCAACGCCGCGGTGAATTTGACGCGACGTTAAAAACGCGCTCTGTGTGACAGGGGATGTGTATTGCAGTATATTACATCACAACTGTCAAACGCGGCGGTGAAACGCGACGTTAAAACGCGCTCTGTTTGACGGAGCCTTAAGTTAGCATAAATGTTGTATGTTGTATGTTGTATCCACTGTAGCAGTTTCGGTCATTGCCAGGGGGCCAACCAGAGATGAATGAATAAAAAAGATGGTTATCTTTCGTACGTCTATCTCCCCAAAAACCATTTGTTTACATTGTTGTTTTTGTAATTTCAACCCCCGTCTGTGAATACGTGTGACGAACAAAAAAGCATGTTGCTCATGACCGACCGCGAATCATCTTTCTTTTGTTTTGTGTTTCATATTGTATTTGTTTGGATTTTGTGGAGGTGTTGATTAAACTAAAAAAAAATAGTGAAATACACATTAAAAAATACTTTATTCTTGCAGTAAAGTCCAATTCATGAACTCACATATACTATAATAAAAATGAGCAGGTGTGTGTGACTTCATGAATTTTTCTGGAAAACAGCTTGTAGGCAGCCGCCTTTCCACTGGAATGTTATATATCTCTGTATTCCATTATCTTTGGGGCCAACTATGTAATTCGATTCTTCAAGCAAAATGTTCCAATTCGCAAGATCCGTACCCTGTAATTCTATTAGTCAGTTATGAAAACGAAATTCAAACAGCTCTAGTAGTGCCAATTCGTTTTGTACACTTTCGCATATTTGTGGAACTACCGAATTTGTATTATTTGTATTTGTAAATGCCAGAATCGTTCGAATCTGCTCAAATTCCTCGATATCAAATGTGTTTGCGAGGAAGGGGTAAACAATCATTCGTATGCAAAAAATGTAGGTACTTGGGAGCAATCCACACTGCTTCAAAAATGTAATCAACAATTTTATTTTCGTATTAAATATTACGCTATATGTGTTAATATTTTATCTACTAAATGTACAAACACAAAACCCTGTCAGTTTGAAATATTGGTTCAATATATGACAAGGCATCCCGACTTATCCAAAGGATATTTAAAAACACCGGAGGCCAGGACGAAGATCCTTGTATTTGTGGACAACTCTATCAAGAGATTTGAATGCCGAAGGTCTTACTATTTTATCAAATTGGGTATGGAAGTTTGACTTTGGCGAATGCTTAGTTCGCTTGACACACTTTTCAACAAATATGTAAAGGTATATTTTGAAAGTCAGAAATTTTTTACAAAACTGAAACGAAATGATTTTCATCATCACAATAACAAATGCTTTAAATTTTTAACAAATCTTTTTTCGGATAGCTCCATTATATTGGATTTAACGCGAATTCGTCTCCGTTCAATTTGATCATAGCGATCCTGATTATTTTCGGCATTAGCAAACCAAAGTGCGACACTATCCATGTTTACAAATCACAATAAATTATTTGTTTTTCTTTTATCTATCAAACACTTTGCGAGACTCGTTTGAAAATTGGATTTTTTTGGGAAAAACTTGGCATTACTTACATTCGATTCTTATTTCATTTATAGTTCTGTTTGAAGGTAATCGGAAACAACTTTCGAATAGAATCGAATGTAGAATCGAATTACATAAGCCGTGTTTTTTTGAGCTTCGATCTCAGCAAAGCAAAGTAAAGTAGGATTTCAGCACGCAATTACAACAACTATTGCGAGTCTCGAAGTATCAAATATAGCGTAGTTGTTGTAATTAACATGCTGAAAATACTACTTTACTTTGCTTTGCTTAAATCGAAGCTCAAAAAAACAGGTCTATAGTTGGCCCCAGGATCGGTTATTCAAATGAAAGACGCATTTATCTTTAATTATATACTTTTATTATTAAGGATTACATTTTTCTCCGCTTCACTGACAGTGCAATTCAATAGACAGAAACCATAGAAGCATTCACATAATTCTGAGGACCTTCGCATTTTTCTAAGTCAGACAGTCTGACAGCATTTGTGTCTCTTTTGGTTGGTCTAATTTAATCACATGACCAATTTTTCAATTGAAAATGACGATGGGGTGTCGACCATCTACTCAAGATAATGGGGACGTTCGAAAACCTAGTACCTATAGTAGGTAAGTCTTTCAGCTGACTATTTATTTGAGTTTTCATTAGCCTCCCTAGAATGGTTCCTTTAATAGTTTCTTCAGTTGACGTTTATAGGGAGTATGCTCCATACTCAATTTACATTTCGAAGTGTCAAAATTAAAAATAAACAATGAGAATACAAAAACCTTTTAAGTTGCCTAGTCAATGCGTTCGTAAACCTAGTCCAGAGAAATCTAAATGACGTTTTACATGAACTAGGTATACGAACGTTGACATATCGAGTGTCATTTCGGTGCCGCTTCAAGAGCTCGTCTTTGAATTCAATTGACGAATGGAGGCTAACCCCTGGCGGCAAGTTTTCGCATCGGTAGGTTGCTATATATTTTGACAGCTGGTGTGTTTTTATATGAAAAATCAATAAGTTATCGTGAGAAATTGTGTTTTTAATCGAAAATAAACATTTAATACAGGAAAAAAGTCGTTTTATAACAGAATAATAATATTGTTACATTCAGGCTGGGATTCGTAAAGATAAAACACTATTCCGTTTAACTTCTCTAATAAAATTCACTTTTATTACACTTATATCGACTATTCTAATATTTCACTTATTAAGTACCAGAACACTATTACTTAAACAATTCTTCAACGTTTCAAACCAATCACTTTATTTACTCTATTACTTTTCACTTATTTATCTTCACAAACTATTACTATCTCGACCTTTAACCAATCACTGTTATAAATCAACTGTCCCGCCCTCTTCTAAAAGCTGTCCTTTTATACCTGCTCCGCCATCTGACAAGAACTTTCTAGCTAATTCTAATGGGTTCTAGAACTAGCTCAGTGGTGAAATACATTTACTTGACAGGTTCCAGTCTCCAATTGGAAGTGACACTTGGGTGGAATTTGTTTGGTGACTAAGGGGTTGTTTTCACTTCACCATTTTAGGTTACACGATACATTCCACACCACAATGTCCCCCTCTTAAACTTGTTCGTCCCGAACAAACTCGTTAAGGCGATAAGCCTTTCCTTCGATGAGGGTTATATAGCCATACCAGATCTCCTTCCTGGAATCCTTTAGTTGTCGTTTTGGTATCGTACCTCGTTTTCATGCGGTCACTGGCTATCTTAATCTTATCCCTAGTGTCTCGATGCACGTCCCTGATGATATCCCTGAGGTCTGTAACGTAGTCCTCCTCATTCTTGGGCTCTTCGCATGGATATCCAAACATCAACTCGCTAGGTAGGCGGACTGTTCGACCAAATAAGATTTCAGATGGAGTATGTCCTGTGGTGTTATGCACTGCACCTCGATAAGCCAATAAAAACATGGGAATCTGCTTATCCCAGTCTCTCTGGTCTTCGCCAACGACCTTAGAAAGGTGTTCATTCAGTGTCCTGTTGAAGCGCTCCACCATCCCATCTGATTGTGGATGAAGCGGGGTTGTCCTTGTCTTGTGAATCCCGAGTAACTGGCACACTCCTGGGAAAATCTTCGACTCGAAGTTCCGTCCTTGGTCTGAATGCAGTTCCATTGGTACACCGAATCAGCTTACCCAGTTATTGACGATTTGCTCCACCACGGTTTTAGCTTCTTGATTTGGGATAGCAAATGCTTCAGGCCACTTACTGAAATAGTCCATAACAACGAGGATGTAACGATTTCTATTGTTTGTTTCAGGAAACGGTCCCGCAATGTCAACTGCTATCCTTTCGAAAGGGGCTCCAACATTGTATTGATGCATTTTGCCACGGACTTTCAATCTCGGACCTTTGCTGGCCGCACATGTAACGCATTTCCTGCACCAAGTTTCAACGTCCTCCCTTGAATGAATCCAGTAAAAGCGTTCCCGCACTTTTTCGAGCGTTTTATTGATTCCCAAGTGGCCTCCAGACACTCCATCAAGCAATTCCCTGAGCACTTCCATAACCTTTGACCTGGGTACAACAAGCTGCATTACGAACGACTTTCCATCCGGGCTTTCCCATCTTCTTTTTAGAATACCGTCTTGTATGTGAAGGGAGTCCCACTGCGCCCAGTATGCCTTTAGCTCGGGGCTCCTATTGGATATCTCCTGCCAGTCTGGTTTTCCCTCATGCTCCTTCCAGGCGATAATAGGTTCGATATCCGGATCTTCCCTTTGAGCGTCCCGTATTTCCCGCGCACTCCAGCCACCAATGGGCATAGCTCTCACCCTTTGAACGGACGCGACATCTTTTTCCTCGTGTCCTAAGCAATGTTTGCAATTTGCTTTGCACGGTCGACGGGAGAGAGCGTCTGCATTAGAGTGAAAACTTCCCTTTCGATGTTGTATTTCGTAGTCGTACATCTGCAGCCGTTCGATCCACCTTGCGACTTGGCCTTCAGGATTCTTAAAGTGTAGTAGCCACTTTAAAGACGCATGGTCTGTGCGGAGGATGAATTTTCGCCCATAAAGGTACTTATGGAAATGTTTTGTTGCCAGTACCAAAGCAAGGAGCTCGCGCCTGGTAACACAGTAGTTCCTTTCTGGCTTTGAGAGAACTTTGCTAAAGTAGGAAATTACTTTCTCTTGGCCGTCATGCATCTGGGAAAGGACGGCTCCAACTCCCACATTACTAGCGTCTGCATCCACAATAAATGTTTTCCCAGGGGTGGGGTACGCTAGTATGGGGGCGTTGCACAACTGTTGCTTAAGTTCCTTGAAGCTGTTTTCGCACTCACCTGACCATTTGAATTGTTTGCCTTTTTCTGTCAGTTGATGCAAGCTCTTCGCGATCCTGGCAAAGTCCTTTACAAATCGTCTGTAATAGGTCGCAAGTCCCAGGAAACTTCTCAATTGATGTTTGTCTTTGGGAACCGGCCAGTTTTTCACTGCATCGACCTTCTCCGGATCAGTCTTGACTCCTATGGAAGAGATGATGTGCCCGAGGTACTTCACTTCTGGTCTAAATAGCGAACACTTCTTCGGGTTAAGTTTTAGTTGCGCACTTCGTAGCCTTTGGAACACCTCCTTAAGGTTATCTCGATGTTCGTTAAATGTTTTTCCTACTACGATGACATCGTCCAGGTAGACCAAACAGGTTTTCCACGTTAGTCCCAGCAAAACGCGCTCCATTAGACGCTCAAAGGTTGCTGGAGCATTGCACAGTCCAAATGGCATTACTGTAAACTGCCAAAGCCCGTTTCCTGCTGTGAATGCTATTTTCTCGCGGTCTTCTGGATGGATCTGCACTTGCCAGTAGCCACTCTTCAGATCAAGAGTCGAAAACCATTTGGCTCCGGATAG
This sequence comes from Cheilosia vernalis, assembly GCA_949126925.1. NCBI lineage: Eukaryota > Metazoa > Arthropoda > Insecta > Diptera > Syrphidae > Cheilosia > Cheilosia vernalis. The sequence continues at coordinate 5,538,074 of OX421360.1, read as the reverse complement.
TGTGTCCAGGGTGTCGTCAATTCTTGGCAGGGGGTAGCTATCCTTCTTGGTGACGTTGTTGAGTTGGCGATAGTCCACGCAGAATCTCGTACTTCCGTCTTTCTTCTTGACCAGGACGACCGGCGATGCCCACGGACTTTTTGAGCTTTCAATCAGTCCGTCCTTTTCCATCGTCGACACCATTTCTGCAACCTCCGTCTGCTTAGCCAATGGTAGTCGTCGGGGAGACTGACGAATCGGTCTCGCATCTCCGGTGTCGATTCGTTGTTGTACGAGATGTGTTCGGCCATATTCGCCGTTCTGTGAAGCAAATATATCAGCAAACTCATTGATTAGACTCCCTGCGATGGACCGCTGCTCCTGATCCAGCTCGCACTCTCCGAGTATATTCTTTTTCATTTCCGATATCTCCGTAGGTCTAACCGGTTTCACAGGACTTGCATTGGACAACTTTGTGACCGCAGTAATCGGTACGCACTTTCCAATCACTTCCCCTTGCTTTAGTTTCACGCTTTTGTTTTCCACATTGAGGACACGAACGGGAACCAAGTTGTTTTTAGGTTCAACCAGCATCTTTCCGACGATATACCTCTGATAATAATTTTCTGCATCTGGCTCGACTAGGTAGAATCGGTGGCTCCCAGGGTCGCCTTCCAGCCTTGTCCAAATAACTGTTTCTGACGAAGGTGGTAGTATTTCGTCCTCACTTACAACTGTCCGTAGAGCTGCGACGTTCTCGTTCCCGTAAACCATCGGAATCTCGACGTTCTTGTACTTTATAACTTGCAAACCGATGTCGAGTACTATATCGTGCGTCTTCATAAAGTCGATTCCGATGATGCATTCGTCACATATATCAGCCACTAAGAACGCATGGGAGAAGACTATTCCTGCAAGGTTTATCGTCAAGAGTACCTCACCATACACCTTTGCTGTTGCTCCAGTTGCTGTTTTCAGACAGTAGCTGCTGGTGTTGTGCAGCCAAGATTGGCGAACGATGTCCCTTCTGACTATGGAAGCGGTGGCACCTGTATCGATTGTGGCGACATACTTTTTCTGGTCGATATGGGCTTCCACTGTCAAGCTTCTATTACACCGTTTGGTCTGGGAAACCTGAATTGCGGTCCTGGGGGCGTCGATTCCAGAAACCAGCTTCTGCCCCGCGAAGTTGGTTCTTACTCGTTTCCCGACTGATGGCTTTGAGACGTTCCATCCGCCGAACGCTCAAACGCCTCCTCGTTCGTAGTACTGCAATGTGGACAATTGCCCCGTCGACGTTCGGCTCTGCACTGTCGTTGTAGATGTCCAATTTTGTTGCAGTTCCAGCAACGGATCGGTCCCCTTCGAGAACTGTTACGGTCTACTACTTCGGTTCTCTGGCACGAGCATTCAACGGATGTCATTTCTCTCACGCGGTGAAACCCTTGAGATGCTTGGTCAGCAGCTTTCATCGTTAAGGCAAATGCCAGTGCCTCAGGAAGAGTTTTCTTTCCAGCCATTCGTAAAGCCATCTGCAGTTGTCTGTCCTCTATGGCTTGTGTAAATGCCTCAATAGCCATTTCATTGATGACATCTTCGCCGGCATTGGGATAAGACAAGTGCGCTAGCCTTTCGATATCCGCTTGCAACTGTTGGAGTGTTTCCCCCCTCTTCTGGATTCGACTGCGAAGTTGCACTCTATATACTTGCTGCATATGGTCGTCACCAAATCGCATCTCAATAGCCTTCATCAAAGCCACGTAGTCGCGTTGTTTTTCTTCGGAGATAGTTTGAAGCAATTCTGCAACTGTACCTCGTAATGCGAGCGTTAATGCAATCGACTTTTCCTCGTCGTCCCATCCATTGGTCGTTGCAGCTGCTTCGAACTGTCTCCTATAAATTGGCCATGATGTTTGACCATCAAAAACGGGTGGTTGCATCTCCTTCCTTCTTGGGCAGTCAGCAGAATATTCCCGAGCCTTCTGCTTCTTGACTTTTTCGAGCTCTTTAGTTATGTTCTCGATGTTTGTGCCGAATTCTCTGGCTATGTTCTTGATGTTTGTTCCAAGTTCTTTGGCTACGTTCTCGATGTTTGTCTCGTGTCTATGAAACGTTTCATTAATTTCCTCGAACTTGGTTTCATGCTGGTTTAATTTCTCATCAATAGCGTCGATTTTTACATCTAGAACATTCTTAAATTCTTCCACGGCGTCTTTTTGTGCGGCGACAATGGAATTTTTCTGTTCTTCTAAAGAATTCTTTTGTTCTTCTAGAGAATTTTTCTGTTCTTCTAGAGAATTCTTCTGTTCTGCGAACTTCAATTCCATAGAATTTTTCTGTTCTTCTAGAGAATTCTTCTGTTCTTCCATCTTGGCAAGAAGTAATTCCATCATAGAGCTAATGTCAACGCCTGTACTTACTTGTTCTTCTGACACGTCGAATAGCATGGTTTTTGGATCTTCTCCCTCGTTTTGGACAGCTTCCTGCAGACGAAGTATGAGGTCACTTTTCCCTCCAGCTGTGGAGAGATTCCGCTTTTCTAGTTCACTTTTCAATTGGGGTATGCTTAGATGTAGTAATATACGACCCACTTTGTTTGTCTCTTGTAGTTTAGAAAATCACAAATTCACTTTTTTTTTTTTTTTTTTAGCTGCACTTAGACACTTAGCACAGAATAAGTTTTATCCCACTTCTGACACCAATGTTACATTCAGGCTGGGATTCGTAAAGATAAAACACTATTCCGTTTAACTTCTCTAATAAAATTCACTTTTATTACACTTATATCGACTATTCTAATATTTCACTTATTAAGTACCAGAACACTTTTACTTAAACAATTCTTCAACGTTTCAAACCAATCACTTTATTTACTCTATTACTTTTCACTTATTTATCTTCACAAACTATTACTATCTCGACCTTTAACCAATCACTGTTATAAATCAACTGTCCCGCCCTCTTCTAAAAGCTGTCCTTTTATACCTGCTCCGCCATCTGACAAGAACTTTCTAGCTAATTCTAATGGGTTCTAGAACTAGCTCAGTGGTGAAATACATTTACTTGACAGGTTCCAGTCTCCAATTGGAAGTGACACTTGGGTGGAACTTGTTTGGTGACTAAGGGGTTGTTTTCACTTCACCATTTTAGGTCACACGATACATTCCACACCACAATATCTTAAAAGTGAGTGCGTTAAGTGTTGATTGTAAAAGTGAATACTAAGTTTTTATTTTTGTAGAAAATGCAGAAAACAATCGAAGCTCAGCATTGTGGCGTTCCTCAATACAATTCATATCGCAAAGAATGAATTACATTGTACCATCTCCCAAAAGAAGTTCAGTGCCTTGATTTTGTGCGGTTTTTTCCGCAATGGCGGTGTCGGAAAGGGCTCACGTATAGGCGGATTCTATAAATGTGTGAGTGATGTCGCGAACTGACAACTTCCAATTTTTACTGTTCTTATATCGCTTTGTGCCTGCTAATTCCAGGCGAGCTTTCCCACACGCGACCTTTTTAGGTAGCGAGAAGGATGTCGGATGAGAAGAAATGACAACAGCGTGACCGCTGTGCGACAATTTGGTACCTTTTTCGAGGACACTAATAGAATTTGTTGTTCCTTTGTTCCTTTTTATTATTTGGAAAATTCACATTTTAGGACTATTCGCTTGAGAGCCAATGGTGAACGAACTACGAACAAGCGAATTTTTTTACACTTCAATCATTGTTTAATGTTAAATGCGATAGAATTTTTTCATTCGTGGGTTTGTGGATCCGCGAATGTTTTATGTGGATTGTGAATAAAGTGTGACAATTCGCTGCAAGAATTTTCAATTGCTGTAATAATTGTAAATTGAGCTATTTAAATCGATTGAGAGTCCGATTTTTTTTTAGATTAGACTTAAGATTAATTTAATATAAGGCTTTGGTGGTAAATAGTATACAAATCAATTTTCAATTCATAAATACAATTAAATTAATTTGTTCGCAATTCGCGCTCATGTGAATAGTACTTAAAAAAGTTTTCAAAAACTGTGATTTTAAAATGAATATGTTTAAAAAAAATAACGCGTAAATAGTGTAAAGCCGGCTTATACTTGTTAAATATTGGGAGAAAATACTGAATTTATGTAACAGCGTCAGAAAAAGGCACACAAAACTAAATTAAAAGAGATCTTAAAAGTAGATATAAAAATGAGTTGATATAATTTATAAACAAAATTCAATTAATTTTTTATATATTTATAAATAAAAATCAAAGCTAATAGGTTTTCATTTTGAAATTTGTCATTTGAAAAAGTACTAAAGTACTGTCTAGCTTACCCGCAGAACAACTTTAAAGACATTTAATTCTAATGTTATTTGGTTATTTTGGCTTTATTTATAAAAGAAACGTTGTGAGAGAGTGATCTTTTTACAGTCTATATTGTATTGTAGAACTAAAACCAAAATGTATAACCTTTCTCTAACAATCCGGGAGATCGTTGCGAAATTGTGAAAAGTAACAAAAAAAAAAAAGAGCGGTGAAAGAAAAAAGTGTCATTTCTAAAGCTACTCTGCAATTTAAGGTTTTTTCGCACAATATTTAACAATTGTTGGCTCTCCTAACACTATAATCGTGTTCTGATAGACAGCACCGTTATATTTTATAGAAATTCATTTGGAAATCACAGCGTTTCTAAAATTCCCAAAGTGAATTTTCATACTAAAAAAAGGGAAAAAGTAGCAACAAATAGTATGAGGGTCCTCGAAAAAGTGCCAAATTATTGGACTACGGTCACGTTGGTCACAGCGCGCGTCCTCACTCACACACTCAAATCCGATTCGGAACGTTACCTAGCGACATCGCCTCAAAAACCGCACAAAATCAAGGCACAGAACTCTGAACTGGTATATTGTGCTTCGGATGGGGAAATTTGTTCCGAATGTTGCAGTCTTCACTTATGAGATATAGACATTTTGCGACCGAACACACGGGATGGTTTCCAGCAGTTTTCAGTATAGAACCAAACTTGTGAAAGGAGCCTAAACCTTCCGATATCAGCAATTCCTTCGAAGAAACCAGGCATTATACGATTAAGGCGGCTACTACCTCGTTCAGCTGCTTTTATGAGTAGAAGGTACTACATTTCCTTTGCACTTTTATTTAATGATTTACGTTTAATTTATCCTCTAGAATCTAGATCTATATATATGACACATCAGCCCACATTCGCCAATAAACAAAATTTTAATTTTGTTTGACAGTGAAATCAGTGGAACATTATGTTGCCTAACAACGTTACGGAGTTGTGTTTAGTTAGTAATAAAATGTTACTTCCCTAATAAATGGCCATACTGCGACCGCAATTAATAATGTGGGCACATAAAGATTGTAATTAGTAAAAACAACGTGTTCTTTGTATCAAACATTTATTGTTGTTCCAGGTATTATTAAACAACCTGGAACCGTACTCTACCTGCGAATTTAAGTTGACATTTGTTGACAAATAAATTTTTACGCGTCCAGACAAATCTAGTTGACATTTTACATAAGCTAGCTATCCGAACGTCCCCACTGATAGACCTAAGTGTTGTCATCATTAAGCTAAGATTAGACTGTATGCCAATTAAGCATATGAATGCCAAAAGGCAAATGACCAGATTAGCTGTCAAATGAACAAAATGCCACAGTTATCAAAACTGTATATTAGACTATATGACCGAAATTACCATTATGGTCAATGGTCATATTTGCCTCGATGGTCATTTAAGGCATTTGTTATTTATTACCCAATGTTGTAGAAGGGTAATGCTGGTAGAGAATAACAAATCAAAAAAGTTGAAGTTGGAAATTTATTAGTAGCACAAAGCAAACAGAAAGCAAACAGAAAGCAAACAATTTTTACACAAACAAAGTTTCACAACAGGAAAAAAGTATATAGGTACACAACCACAATTAGGGACAAGAACAAGACCACTAGTTAAACTGAAAAGAATTACAAACAAAAAGACAATTAAATAGCTTACGCAAATGATAGATTCAATAATCCACAAAAAAAGATAAAGAGAACAAATCCCAATCCTCATCAAACACCGATGACAACAAAATAATACCATCAAAAATAAAAAATGCCAGCAATGCCATAACGAAATTTCAAGTAAGTGCATATGGGCATAAAGGCTTTATGCTGGCATTCGTGCTTATTGTCCCATTACACTATATGCTATTTCGGCATTTTTATCTGTCAAAATCAGCCTGGTCATTTGTGGCATTCAGGTCATTAGAACATATGAGATATGCCCATTACACTGTATGACCATATTTTGACAGGAGAACTGTCAGAAATTGGCATTTTATGACCCCTTGGCATACAGTCTAATCTTACCTTTACAGTCATATATACCTCTTTCTGTGGGGATGTTCAAGTAATGTCGTTTCCCACTGGGACCACCAGAAATCTTTTTCAGATCTCAGATTTTACGAGGCAAATGGAATGGAACATGCAACGAAATTGATCTGATTTTGTAAATGTATTAGTGCGTTATTTGGCAGCAATATCAGCTGTTCAAATTGCATTTGTTTTTGCAAAAAATACAAATGGATATCGACTTGAAAAATGTTTCCCCTATTGCACATACAAATGGAGTATTTTTGGTAACTTGTAATGTTTAGATGACGAGGAAAACTATGAAGATAATAGTTCCTCTTAAATTATATCCATGGCTATTAATGTATTTCGTTATTTTGGTTTTCACGAAACTTCGCCAATTTGTCTTGAAAGCAAACTGCTTGAAATGACGTAAAATAGCTGTGCGAAGTATATTGGTATTGTGAGAGTGTGTGTAGATCTGAAAAAATATCGAGATCTGCAAAAAGTGCTCTGAATCGAAAAAAAAGATTGATTTTTGGTCCCAATGGAACATGAAAAGTGATTTAGATCAAAAAAAAGATTGATTTTTGGTCCCAATGGAAAACGACATCAGTTTTGATTATCTTGGATCGGTCATTCAGTTGACGTTTATGTAGGGGTAGCCGACGAATCTAGTCAGAAAATACTTGACAGTTCGCTTATGTGACTGATGTAGGAGAAGTTACGTTCCCGAAAATATGGTTTTTACTTTTAGCGTAGAACCTGCACTTCTTTCGCCTAGTTGTTAGCCTTAGTCTTCTTCCACACACATCTACTGCGAGGCTACTTTTGCATGTTCAATTTCCGTTGTATAGTCGTATAGTCTAAAAAAAACTATTTACTATCTCTATTACATGGACATAGGCTGCTCAATTGGAACATCCACAACCCCTTCCCCGACTGTAAATCTTACTGCCGTCCTGGTGCTCCTTAAACGATCTCCGCGAGTCTCAAATCGATAGTTTGTATCCGCGGTCTTTATCGTTCTGTCTGTTGCCAATCTCACAGTTTTGACCACAACTAATGTGATATTCGAGAAAGGCATTACATTGGGTGAATCTATTTTTGTAAATTATTCATGTACAAATATTTAAAAATCAACTGGGACGGATATTTCTAATGTTTTAATACAAAATTTAACCAGGGAATGGAAAACGCTTAGAGTACACGCATATTCAAGTCTCATACGAACTAATAACACAATATAAAATATAAAATTGACATATCTGTCACAAAATATCGACATTCGGCCCCAATCTACATTTCTGCTCCTTCAGGAATGAAACTCCGTTTACTTAAACCTCTCTACCTGTTTCAAAAGAAACGCAAAAATAAGTTAGCCCAACAGTTACTTTGCGTTGTCATATTAACAATTGAAAAAACAAGTGTGCAACCTTTAGCAAACCTCACCATGTTCTTCGAATCAAAAACGAAGGATATTGCATTCACTTTTACTAGCATAAAAAAAAAACTAGGAAAAGAAACATGGCCAAGGCACATCGCCGCCCTAAGGTTTGATAGTTAACATCAACCTTTCATTAAAACGCGTTAGATGTTACATAAATGACGCTGCATAAAAATGTGTTCTGTTGGTTGCACCTTTTACTTAAAATTTAAACTTGCAAAAGACATAATAGCGCGAAACTAATAATCATATTTAGTGTTCAGGCTATATTTTAGGAACTCACAGTGGTGAAATTTTCCGCATAAACTAAACCACTGTGACCTAGAAAATATTCAGTGTGAAGGTTAAAAACAATTGCTAGGGAGGCCCATAATCTTTCTCACACCACATTCGTTGTATTCGCATTGAAAAAAAAAACCCAAATCGTTACCCTCGGGTCTCGGGTGTTATTTTACAAAATCCGCAAAATCATGAATGACATTACATCTCTCTACATTTATTATGATTACTCTTCCTATTCATTTAAAGATTAACACAAAATTCCCACTTACTCATCGTTTTTCCATCGATGCTTTCAGACTAAATGCTTCTACATTTGTATGAAAAACCTTTCAGCTGTCAGGTACCAAATTTTTAATGCTCGTAATCTTAAAAAAATCATTTATGACTAAGCTGAAGCACGGAGCTCTTTACTCGTTTGAAATATTCCAGATCCAGAGATGAGCCAAAAGCTTGCCAAAGCTGCGAATAAAAGCACCAACTTTAAACTGGAGGTGATTTTTTTGTATGTGTTTTGTACTTGTGCTTCGTGGAATATTATATACTTGTCGACGTATAGATAGACAGATGTATGCAGCTACGGAGACAGATAAGTTTGTATGTGAAGCATTTCAATAAACAATGCACTTTTGAGGTTTTTGAAAAATGTGCTTCAATACTTCTGATCAGAGACAATGAGAAACCACCAACTCCGGTCGATTTTCCGTTACTTGCCTACAAGCTGTGTATATTACCATGGGGTTGTGACGTTTTTTTGCGCTAGTATTGAGCACGTTCAAGTATCTAGTTTAGTAAGTCTGACAGCTGTCTGACTAGATCTATCTCGATTTTTATTGACCCAGAATGGTCCCGCGATTAGTTTTGGCAGGTGACGTTTATGGAGGGGTAGCCGACGAATCTAGTCAAGATATTCATGACTGAGTACTAAGTTGACATTTATTTTGCTGCCATATCGTGAGCAAAGAGTAAGCTCTCTCTCGCTCTTTTTTTCCTGTCTGTGAATACATGGAACTTTTCAATAACAAAAAAGAAAAACAATTTGTAAATGAATTTATAACAATAAATGTAAAAGGAATAAATGTTGAATACGGTTTTCTATATAGCTTGACTTGTTCTCTATCCATTTTAGGCGCCAAAAAATATTCATCCATTCACATTTCAGTTATTTTTCATTTTCTTTACATGAAAAATAAATATTTTTGACCGAAAAATTCATGCAACTACTTTTGGGAGGTTAATACCATGGAAGTTAAACCCAAGTTTTCACAAGGGCCAAAGTGATTTTTATTTTATATGTTGGGTGTTTTCAACTTGTTTTTTTTAGTGCCATATCTGTACAAAATCTCGGAACGTAAATTTGTAAAAACGAGTACATAATGATTAAACTCGTAACAAAAAGAAAATATAATGTGGCATTTAATCTAATTCTGCGATTTGATCCGATTTCAGATTTTGCGTATTCAATCGAACGTGGAATCGAAATTGTTTTGTTATTTATTGTTCGCATGTTCTCTTTCGTTTTCTATAGATATATAAGCCTCTCTAAATTATTAATTAACAAAAACTATTGAACTTATTATGCTAAATCCTTTACTATGTTTTTTTTATGGGATTTACCAGAAAATGAAAAAAAAAATTAATTTAACAAATGTATACTTGCATACGTTATTGTTCAATTATGCATTTTAGGTACCATTTACAGATTTAAAATTGTGCTAAAACAAAAATATTTTGTTTTCCACAGCATGAAAAAACCATTTCACAAAACTGTGTTGAAACACGTATTTTGTTTCAAAATGACTTCGAAATATATGCTGCATTTACATGGTCACACATTCCTATCACGCAAAATTAAAGGGATGCTAAATACTAAATAGCCGTGTGACCGAAAGGGACAGCATTACCTAACACGCAAAAAAACGTGACACGTATTTAGGTCGGCCATCTTGTTTGCGTGATAGGAATTATAGGAAAGCTCTGCATGTTGATATTTTTATAGCGATGACTAAAAAAATTTCGCATTCTTATAAAACAATATGGCTTCCGGAAATGATGAACGGACAATTATTTATTTTTTTCGTGTAACTGATTGATGAATTGTTGGTTTATTTTACTGAAACTAATAACCAATCTCATTTCACATGTTCCAAATCAGAAATATTAATGTTTTCAAGCAATTGCAGAAATGTTGGTGAGCGGAACCTGTGTCTATTTCCGTTTTACGTAATAGTTATGGGTAGAGCATCCATAACACCGTAGGCGTCTGATTTGTGATCTCATTCTTACGCCTTTTATAGTATTGACTGCGGATAAACGGATCTCTTTTCGGTATTGTTGCAAAATTGCGCGTGCGTGATGGTGTAAATGCGGTTTAAACGATGATTTTGTTAAGGTATTTGGCATTGTGATGAAATTAGGTATAGCAGCAATTCAATTTTAAAATATTTTCATAAACTATAAAAACCTTCAAACTGAAGTGCGATGTGAACGCCGTGTAACTAATGGGCACCAAACTGCCCACTTAAATCCCACGTCAAAAAGTGACGTTCCCGACCAATCTAGTTAGTTTTTGCGTTCAGGTTATATCTTATCCAGACCAATCTAGTCGACTTCAGATAACTAGATTCTTGAATGCGGCCATTGATACATAGAAATTCGTATTGACAAATGTCACGACACTTCAAAAATTCCGGCTCACCAACCCATACTCAAAAAAAGAGCACAACTTCCGCTGCTTCCACTCTGGCTTCCGCTGTGGGCAAAGTTGCTGGCAGCGTTCGTAGAATATTATCCGTTAAATTTTAAATTATTCGTTACGTGTGGATAGTATTTTTAAGGTTCCGTACCCAAAGGGAAAAAACGTAACCTTATTAGTTTCGCTCGGATGTCTCTCCGTCTGTCTGTCTGTCTGTCCGAACCCACTAGCCCAATTTTGTTACCAGGTCTATCTCAAGAACCGATTGACATAGGAGGCTAAAATTTACACACAACATCCGGTATAACCTCTAGTTAAACGACAAATACCAATGGAAGGAATACATCGATTGGTTTTCGATTAATTAGTAATCTGGTGAAAAAAAAATATTTTCATTCGCCCAAAAAACGGTTTATTTCTTGATTCACAAAAAAATACATAAATTCCTTTTTTGTAGATCATGTTCTTATCTATATATGTGTTGAATACTGTTTTGCCGAAAAGTTAATAGTTTACAAGATATTTTCAAAAAAGATAATTTTACCATGTAAAATACGTTGCTCTCATAAGTTTTAATCTCTACTACGCAGTTGTGCACAATTGACCCCATCAAAGACAGAAGAGAGTCACTGGTGGTATACCACCAGGGTTCCCGCTTGCTAATTTCGTTGGGGAGTATAATACATTTTTTTGGGGAGTACAGAACAAAATAAAAGTAATATATTTTTAGTCAATAGTTTTTAATTGGGACAGGTCGCATACAGAATGGAAAATTGGCGTGGGTTGGGTACTAGGTAATAATTAGAAAATGAGATTCATGTGCGAGCAATTTTTGAGAGTAAAAATATTAAGTAATTAAATTAAACTAAATTGTGATGAATTCATGAAGAGGGGAAGGATTGAATGATATTATAGATTTCAAATAATATCTGATGTGTTGGACTTTAGCCAAATACGGAACCTTCGGTGCGCGAGTGACACTCGCACTTGGCGGTTTTTTTTTTTAGGAATAAGTGTACTTTTTCTTAAAATATTTATGAAATATCCACAATGTAAATTGTTTGAAGGAAAATAAAAACATTCAAAAGCGGAAAATACACAACCAGTTTCCATTTTATGTTCCATTCGCAAAAATGAATCGCCGTAATCAAGTGAAACCAATTGAACACGACATAAGAATCCAACACAGACCAACACTGACAAACAGCTTACACCTAAAGAACTATAATAATTTTTCCATTGACTTTCCCCTTTGAACTATCACAACGGTTCATTTAATTAACAACACCCGAATTTAGAAACGTAATCCATAAGGAACTTATGACGTTTTCGATTTGGCAAACAGATCAATCTTTTTCAGAAAAAAACAATTTTTTTTTATCGAGATTGCTTCTTTTCATGTTCGATTTGCCACAAAAAACAATCTTTTTTTATCTCAGATACCTGTAATGTAGGCTTATATTCCATGTTGACGGAATCTCTGAAACGTTGTTGACAGTCCAATGAAAAACCCGTGGAACGATTTTGCCACAAATATTCTATGCAACCGATATTCGACGGATTCAATGGGACATTTCGATTCGCTATAAGCATGAACATTGACGTTTTGACGCATGTTTTTTGTTTTGCTCTTTACGACAACACTACTATATCTCACACTGTTCCCGTAGATCATAAGAATCGACGATTATAAGGGAAATTTGTTTATTAATACGAATTTATTCCTCATTTCTTGGCGACAGCCACGAGTTTATTTTTAGTATCGAATATATATATAAATGTACCAATACAAATATTAAAATTGTTGGTAATGTTTGTTAATGTTTTTTTTTTCTTTTCTTTGATACGTCAGCCACATAATTATGCGAACTGTCATCTTAGTACTCAGCCACGAAATGCTTGATTAGATTCGTCGGCTACTGCTTCATAAACGTTAACGGAAAGAACTGAAAGAGCCAATCAGAACTGATGCACGCAAAGCTTCTGGCCCAACTGTCAGACTTACCAAACTAGATTCTTGAACATCCCCTTTGTTTTTCCCCTTGAGTTTAGTAAACCTGTCGTTCGTGTTGCCAAGCCCCTATCACTTTAACCAATTTGGCGATGAGTACTAAGGCACAAATTTTTGATAACAGTGGGGATCTGACTATTGCTGGACAAAGTTTTTGTCGGATTCTCCAGTCTTATTTGCTTTTTTTTTAGTTCCTTTGACATGAGCTAGAGGGTATTTTGTTGGGAAGAATTTTTGGTTAATAAGTCTGTTTTTTCGTTAATTTATGGTATTAATTCGTAGGTAATACAGTGTTTTGTTGTCGTGAAACAAATACAATTTCCGCGATTGGTGCAATTAAAGATTACATAAACTTCTGAAAATTACGAAAAAAGTAGAGTAAGTGGAATGTGCATTTTAAAAAAACCGCGTTCAAGTGATGAACTTGATGAAGCGAAGAATTGATGAACTTCCAAGAAAATTAATAAAAGATTTCGAAATATTTTGCGGAAAGTTACACAGTCGTTAGAAAAACTAAAACCCTTAAGCAAGCCGAATTAACAATGTCAACACGTACCTAATTACCTAAGAATGGATTCATCGGCAACGTTTAAGATGAGTTTCGGTATAAATCAGAAAACACTAAACATAAAAGTTGCGCAGTGGCTGAGTGGTTAGTGTGCTCAACGACTGAAAGAGGAGTCTCAGGTTCGCCTCCCAAAAAATAAGTAGTTCATTAGTGTGTTTTTTTGCGTCTGACAAACCTTTCGACCATAAAACTGTTTTAATAAGCTTCTTAATTCACTCTTTCGGATTCGGATTGTAAGTCCCTCGTATTAAAAAACCGCACAACGACTGATGTCAGTCCGACGTTTGGCCTATGGTCCCGTCCCACATGAACCTGTTGGGGAAGCATTGGTTTATTAAACCTGAAGTCGTATACCTCAGTATTGTTATCAACCTTCTCGAGATCGGTTTTCAAAATTTAGCGACCCTATTTTCTGATCCCATTATTAACATCATGTAATAAATAACAATTTGCCTTTCACGCAGCCTTTTTTAGAATGGGTATGATTAATTTCCTTTCTAGTGATATTATATTCAATGTCTTGACTTTGATTAAAGCTGATTTGATGGATTTTATATTTGGCCTTGTTTTATAAGGTTCATCAATAAATAGGTCTCAAATCCATACTTTTAAGAACAGAAATCTTTTGGCTGGTATTTCCAATTATCCATGACGAGCTCTAAGCTAAGCCATCCCTGTTAAACGAGTTTAGACCGTGACTTTCCTGCAATTTAGCAATCAAAAGTTGAAATAGGTCTATCGTGTACTTTCTCGAGCCAAGCTCTAAAAAATTCACCGAATCACTCTCTCAGAGATCGGATAGTATACTCCAAAGTACGTGAATAGTCTTCGAGCTACTTCGAGCCACTTATACTTTTTTGACATTTACTAGTGTAAGTTACAGATATCTGAGGTGTGCCTTAAAAAAAAAGAAGAAAGCTAACAATTTGGACCACCACCGAATTTTATTTATATTTATTTGATTTTTGTGAGCAACTAACTTTTAAGACGTATCAGTACCTACTCGTAGGTTGAAATTCTCTGAGCTGTTCCGAGGCAAGAGAGGAACTGCTTGTTACTCGAAACTTTGCTAGTTTTCTATTTTTCTATAATTTTTTTATGAGAACGTGTTAAGACCTCTTGTGCCATAGCGATCGCTTTAGACTGGACTCGTTAAATTCGAATCGCGTACGCTAATGAACCCAACATTATTGCCGTTGACAAATAGGTAGCGATACTACCTGTCAATACAAGCCTGAATTTAACCTCAACTGCAATAGTGACAACTTGACAGCTCGAAATTCGAGTACTTCTGTAACCCCTCATATACGAACAGTTCTTAAGCTCATTTAATTATCAACCTGTCAACTGGACTGCTCTATTACCTTCACTTACACTTTATGCTGTGTGATTCAAGTACCCCTCTATCATCAGTTTTTCGTCGCCTCTTCATTTTTGCAATGTGCTTATTCTAGCTGCGTAGTCCCATTTCTTAATAACATCCATAAATTGAGTTTATTTTTGATAACATCCGAGAAAAGAGAAAACAAAAATACTCCCTCAAGTTTGTATTGTAGTAATGTAAACTGTATACGCGCGCCAGCACCGAGATAGCCACACCACAAACGCAAATTTCAAATTCCACCCTAGACGAACACATTCCAAAGTAGTCTTCGTTTTAGTTGTAGGCAGTTCGGTTCTATGCCAAGTCGGTTCCTCATTTGATTAAAACGAGACGCACATGTAAGTGATTACAGCTGATTCTGCTGCGAGCATAATATAAGCAGTTGTTTACATTGCTATTTACATCGGTTTCAGTTTGAGGTATGGCCCAACCACAGAAGGAAATTCCGCCCTTGAAAAGGGCCGCCCTACAAGTGGTAGCCGGTGGATCAGCAGGGTTTGTCGAAGTTTGCATCATGCAGCCGCTGGATGTTGTCAAAACGCGCATGCAGTTGCAGAACACAAAAACACTCTCAGAGGTTAGTCCGAATAACTTTCACAAAACACAAGCCGCGCTTGTGCCTCAAGCCAGACAGTCACAAATGACGTAACATTATCAAGTGTCACAAATGGTTACATTTATTTTTTTTGCTTTGTAACTGCGTCTGGACAACCTCCGTGTCCAATGTCCATGGTGTGTTGTACGCGGTTTTGGGTCGTGTGTTTGCTTATTTTAGAATTATTTTCCAATGCGTGTTCAGCATCTAGTCGATGATTCGATTCGACTCATGCCCCAATTGACCTTGATACTACATTATAATATTATTTTTAATTTTTGGTTTAATCGACTCGCTGAATCTATGCAATCAGTTTAGGCACATTTTTTTTTTTTGCTAAAATGCTTCTAATCTAGACGCTTATTATTGATTTAATTGCATACCTACGCATTATCTTATCGCACTTGTACCTACATAGGTTTCGAGATATAAAGCAGCAAATTGACACAAGAAATAAGCGTGTGGTTGTAAGTAAGCAAACATTAAAAGTGACAGTAGCGGCGGAACATAATTGAATTAGTGGTGATGTTTTTTTTTTTTCTCATGTTCGGTTAATTGAAGTCATTTGCATGAATTGAACTGACAATGTGTTTGAACTTTCTCAGTTTTTGTCTGTTTGACTTTTGACTGATAGCCTTTCGATTTTCTACTGATTGGTTGTCAAATAAAGTTTTTCTTGGGCGAGCGACGACTATGACTTAAACAACAAGCTTATCAATTTTTGGTCTTCTGATTTGAATTGGAGGAGTAGTCTTGAGTTTTGTTTTATGGAATATCTTGTGCTATCTCTTACAGGAGATCGGGTGTGAGAATAAATCATCAGCGCGTTTCTTTTCTCGTTCAGACTAGAGATCTGATCTATTTGTGAAGCACATTTGGGAACAGCTGTCATGTGAACAGCTTTTGTCGTACTTCTTAAGCCTTTTACACTTTTTACAATCGACTTTCTTTTTCTGTACCGGCATTCGTATTCCTGAATCCTGATCAGCAAACACATAGTTAGCTGTCACATTTGTGTTATGGTCAGATTTTTACTCAAACTGTTTAGATATTTACCCCCAGATTAATAGGCAAAAGATAGTTAGCCAGCAGACGTCAGTATAAGAGCCTACATAATTTGACGCAAGCACTATGTTAGTCAGTTTATTCCGAGCTCATTCAGTGCGTTCTGATCATGCTCATAATTATAAAAAAGAAACAAATTCCAAACAACAATGAGTGCATTCACGTATATATACTAGACATTTGTGAAGTCACCTTGAATGCGTAGCCATTTTTAACTGTCGATTTGTCACATAATTGTGAGATGTCAGAAATAGGTGCTTATAGGTCCGTTCTCTTTAATTTTTAAAGTATAGATAAATTTGATCTGCAAACATTTTTTTTAAATTAAGCTGCATTCCAAGCTCCCCCGTTATTTACTAAATTTACTTCAACTTTGACAGTGGTGACAGTTCAAGTTTTGAACAACTGACAAAAGTGTTGTTGATTTCGCTGTTAGTTTTTAGTCATCACAATTTTCGTTGTTGTTGAACCCACCTATTCAGAGTCAAACCTGTCGATAAATTTTATTTCTGACATTAATAACAAAAGCTGTCGTAGAGTCAAAACTAAGAAAACAATCGATGTTCCTTTAGAATATTTAGAATTGTATGGAACCCTGCGCAGAGCAGTTCCCTAACACATATTTTTTTTTTTTGTTAAATTAAGTTGCAGCCAGACGAAAATCGATTCCCCTTAGTGGGCATATTTTTTAATGCCTTGTTTCAGTGAATAAAATAAAGGCTGCTGCCACGAATAGTTCGAGACACAGTTCTGTAACAAACAAATGTATGGGAACATACTTAATAGCTGTCAAAAGTTCTACAGAGCGCATACAAAATGAATACGATTAATCACCTTAAGTCAACCAGTCAAGCTGGACTATATTTCCTCTGAACGTAGGAACGGGATTTGACGGTAACGTCAATTTTACAACGTAATCCAAACATGCGAATTGTCATTTTAATACTCAGAAGAGGAGTTCGTGACTAGTTTTTTGTTCATCCAAAAACGTCAACAGATGGCAAATAAAAACGGATATCGGATATACGACACTCGCCTGTTGATACTCGCCGGACTTAGGTCGTAAACAAGAGCTCTCGACACTTGTTAATAAGTATCTTGCGGCAATTTTAAAAAGTTTGTGACATTTCAAATAATCGCTTTCTGAAATAAAGCTGCTGGGGGCAACCTGTAGTGACAATTAATTTCTTGTGTGTATTTTTAACGTCAGATGTCAGATCTAATGACAATAGACAGTTTTTTACACCATAAAGCTCACCGCTTTCAAACGCTTAATAAGCCACTAATAACATGACATTCATGACATGACACAACCCGGCTGGACCAACTCGACTTGCTCACATGTTATATGAATCCTTTGAAAAGTTCCGCTTACTTTTAGAACCAATACAAAGGCGTCTTCGATTGCTTTGGCAAAATGTACAGAAAGGAAGGCCTGTTGTCTTTCTGGAAAGGTATCCTGCCACCGGTCATTGCCGAAACCCCCAAGAGAGCCATCAAATTTGTTGTATTCGAGCAAGCCAAGCCGCTGTTCTTATTCGGATCAACCACTCCAACACCATTGGTAAGTATGCACACCTTTCAAATTCTTCTACTGTCCAATAACTTATGCTCTCATTCTCATGGCAGACCTTCTCATTGGCCGGTCTGACAGCTGGCCTAATCGAAGCCATCGCCGTGAATCCCTTCGAAGTGGTGAAGGTAGCTCAACAGGCCGATCACTCCCGCATGAAGGAGGCCCCCGGCACATGGGCTGTCACCAAGGACATCATTCGCAAGGATGGTCTCGGTTTTCGTGGTCTAAACAAAGGAGTCACCGCCACCATGGGTCGTAATGGCACCTTCAACATGATTTACTTTGGATTCTATCACAGTGTTAAAAATTACGTCCCCGCCTATGAAGATCAAACTAAGGAGTTCCTACGAAAAGTGGCAATCGGTTTCACTTCCGGCACCATAGCCTGCTTCGTCAATATCCCCTTCGATGTGGCAAAGAGCCGAATTCAAGGGCCACAGCCACAGCCCGGTGTAATTAAATACAAGTCAACATTTGGATCTATATTCACCGTGTACCGAGAGGAGGGATTCAGGGCGTTGTATAAGGGTATTGTGCCAAAGATAATGCGATTGGGTCCGGGTGGGGCGATAATGCTTTTGGTCTTTGAGTATGCTTATGACTTTCTGCAGGAAAAATGTGCATAGTAACTTTAATAAACTTTAATTGATGGACATTGCTTAATTTAGCATTCAAATGAACTTACATAAAAGTGGTTCTTATCTAATGATCGGTGCCGAGTTAGCCACAGAATCCAAGGTAAGAGCCAACAAGAAATTGAAAGTGAACTGCGGGCGTTTTTTTTGTTGCTCTATTTTTGAGTGTTCGCTTTGGGGTTTTAGTTGGCGGATGGACTTTATTTATCAAATATAATTGGGCAGATGACTTTAAAAATTAATTGTGCTGAAGAGTATGGGTTGTTTAGTCTGATGATCTACTACAATTTTTTGGACAACCTACCTCTTTTTTTTATGTATACTAGCATTCGCATTCCTGGTTATCAATGCTGAATAAAAATAGTTGGGGCTTTATTAAGGCCGCGTCGCAATGGCGCTCAATAATTATTAAAAAAGATGACACAACAGGTCCGTAGGGTCGCTAGGCCTAGCTTCTCGTAACAACTCATTTTGTGTGAGTTTTTGATTTTTAGAAGGAAGGGATCTAAAACTTTATGTCGAGTCCAAACGGCTTATTGAGAAGCTCTTTCAAGACAGTTATACTCTCGGATGTTTGTCAGACGTTCGCGAGAGGTGGCGCAGTGGAAAAAAAACCCTAAGTTGGATTTTTTTTTTTTTTTTTTGGGATTCGAACCTGAACCCCTTGCTTAGTAGTCGAACACACTGCGCCCACGCGCTCAATAATTATTCACGGATAATCCGAAACCACTTTTTCTCAATTCTTCTGTTGGCCAATTTTTTTACGTTGAATGTTTCTCTGAGTTTACTAAAAGTAATAATAGAAAGTAAAAGATTGATTTTGAATCGATTTAAATCGAGAAATCTTGAGACTTGAGTTTGTTAAACTTTTCTTTTCCGCACTCATGTCAATATCTGTTTATAATTAAACGGCAACTGAGGGCACATAATCACCTATGAACATTGACTGTTTATTGTCATTGTTGTAAATATCACACTGCAAAACTTTTTTGCGTATTCACAGACTGAAAACACACAGTTGAAAACTTTAGAGAGAGGATTTTGTGTCTAAATCTGAAAGATGGCTTGTTTTATGAGAAACTTCAACCCAAAATATTGAAGCAAGCTTAAACTTAAACAATACTAAATAGACCTCTGACTAAAAGTTAGAGTTCTATCTAATATGCTTTTCACACCAAGCCCAAAACACACGAAAAGTTCATCGAAAACATAAGTTTTCCCATACATATTTCAGTTTTCAAAACGTGTCGCTTGCACTCGTTTTCCACGAAAACGACTTCAAACCGTTGGGTTGTTGGAACAAACACACCTTTTGCAATATCCAGCAAAATGGCTGACCGAACAAATGTGACAATTCACAAATTAAAATCATTTTCCACAATTAATTGATGGGCTAATATTGTTTTTAAATGCACTAAATTCATTTTGTTTGTTAATAATTAATGCGATTGATTTGTAACCAAACAAATTTGCACCGAAGTTTAACGACTAGTGTCTCAGAGCTGATTGGAACGTCAAACGAAAACGAGTTGGTGCCGTTGGTGGTCGGTGTGAATGCATCGACGAGTTTTCGAGGAAAACGCGGTTTTGGGCTTGGTGTGAAAAGCCTACAACACGTTAAAATATGTACCTCATACCATTGAAATATTATATATGGACTGCTAGTGAAATGTCAGTTTCATACAAGCTCTGCCCAAAGAAAGATGTATAACTAGCGCTTTTGGTTCAAAGCGAATAAAAAGTGTACCTACCTTACAAAATTCCAGCAATCTTGGATCTCTCCATAGAATGCTAGAGGCACCTTTTGGGTGTTAGTAGATTTGCTAAGTAAAACGGTTGAAATTGTTTCGGAATGTTTTGCAATAGATGGAACCAAACAAATTTCAATAAAAAATCTTATTGCAATGCCCCATTATTTGCACAATTTTCTTATATTATTGGCGAATGAGTTTTTTCTGTTGTTTTACAACCACTTTATTTCAACCATCGAAGTTTTTTGGACAGTTTTACAAACTTTGAAATAATATTTTGGATGGATTTATAACTCTGGAAGATGTACCTACTGGCGGTTCCAAATCGTTTGGAATTCCCCTTAATTGTAAGCTTTTTTTTGTCTTCATTGTATTTCAAAAAAGTTACTTCCAGCAGTTCTTATATAATAAGTCTATGCCTGATACGTATAATTAAGTCAGCCTTGTTTTTACTTGATAGGAATAATTGGAAAGGTCAGCATGGTGGTATTTTTTTAGTGATGGCCTAAGGAGTTTCGCTCTTGACCGCGGAAAAACAGACGAGGCGTCATCGCATTTCAATTATTTTTTTCCGAAAACTAATACCTCGAATGTAATTGATATCCCCGCCGGAACGGAAAGTTGTTCGCAGCGCATATACTGTAGGCTCCTCGCTAGCGACGATTAATAGCACTTTTTGTCTGAGCTACAAGTCAAGAATAATCTGTACAACTTTCCCATGAGAGCTTTAGTTTATAGCTAATTGCCTATATTTTGTTAACGCAACACACAAAAGGGGACATTATTAACCCGTGTAAGATTAAATATCTCTTTTCCTGCCTTGCAGAGTTCTCATCGCCTTTCCATAAACCTTCAGTTTTTATGACACGAAATTATTGGTCTTTAAATGTTTCAAATGTGGCGTTCATCTGTCTGGCGATCACTAAAAATTGAGGTTTCTTACTGATAAATCACTTGACACTTGTCTGTATATGGTATATGATGATGATCACAAACAGTCGATCTCTGTATTCTTTATATGTCTGGGACCGAGCCCATAACGGATAATCAAATATCCCGGATAATAGATTTTTCTCTAAATTTATATCTTAGTTTCATGACACTTTATTTCTTTATCTTATAAAACAAAAACAAACATTAAATTCATCCATGAACACAACAATTCATTTAAAATAAATCAATTTAACGATGAAAGAAACTACAACGTTATGACGAAGAACTGGTAAATAAAAATTCAAACATTTAAGAGGAACATCAAACAGATACACGAAATGTTTTGTTTCTATTACGGATAATAGAGTATATGCCGGTTAGTAGAGTTACTAATTGGAAATTAACGGAAAATAATTTTTTATAAAACATGCCGGTTAATAGAATGTCCCGGTTAATAGAGTTTCGACTGTAAAACAAAAGTTTGCAATCGTCTGACAGTTGAAATTTGGGATTTGTTACGCTTTAATGAAGCGTATTGTTATGATCTAGATTAGAATTAGCAATGAAATTCTTAGTCATAAATAATTATGTTCCAAATTCCAAAAAGCATTACCATTCATTTGTGACCAATAATTTGTTCATCGATATTTATGTGAGTACATAATATATAGTTTACCTACTATAATTTTGTCGAAAAATAGATAGGTATACGTTTTTTTTTTTAAAGCATTCCATAATGGTGTTTTACATTTCTTTCTTTTTATATTTTGAAGAATTTTTAAAAGCTGATTTTTTATTTCGGAAACAAAAAGGATTTCCCAATTTTTCATCTGGGAAAACTGATTGTACTGTCGGTAACAATATCGTGGCCGACGCCATCTTTACTGCTCATGGCTCATACCTTTCGAGTTACTGGCCAACCTGGTGCGTTACCTTCTTTTCTTTCTTTTTGTTCGAGGCATTCTGCCCGAGCTGCATCGACACTTGAGCTACTTTATTCAAATTCCCGTCGCTTTTTCGTTTCATCTTAATTCCGAGCTACCCAACTGATCGAACATTCTGCCCTAACTTTCTCACCAAAAGCGCTACTCCCTACAGTTTTCTGTCTCTTTTTTCGTTGAGTTCGAAAAAGCTGACAATCTCTTTTTCGTTTCCGTTAAGTTTGGAACTACAGCTCAATAAGTTATTATTTTTAGAATTCCACTTAAAAAAAAACAAAGTTTTATAGGGTTTTCTGGGCGATTCTTCTGATCTGTTAGTGTAATACGCTTGTGTGCCTAGGCAGTCGTAACTTTTAGAGTTTGAATACGCTGTGAAATTCCAATTAGGCCCTCAAAAACTGTGGGCCTTAAGTACCTAATAATCATTTTTAGCATTCACCATAAATCTGTTATAGGTCACAATCGGTACCTAGTTTCATATAGAACATTTTGCCATTGCGAGTTTGTAAAATGTAGTAGCCCTGACACTAAATATGATTGTTCGTATCGCGCTACGAGTTTCGTGGAGGTATAAAGTTCGCCTAATACTGTCATCTATATACAGGTATATCTTTAACATTCACCGTAAATCTGTTGTAGGTCACAATCGGTAGTTTTATATAGAAAATTTCGCCTTTGAGAGTTCCCAAAATGTAGTAGCCCTGACACTAAATATGATTGTTCGTATCGCGCTACGAGTTTCGTTGAGGTATAAAGTTCGCCTAATACTGTCATCTATATAAAGGTATATCTTTAACATTCACCGTAAATCTGTTGTAGGTCACAATCGGTAGTTTTATATAGAAAATTTCGCCATTTCGAGTTCGTAAAATATAGTAGCCCTGACACTAAATATGATTGTTTGTATCGCGCTACGAGTTTTGTGTAGGTATAAAGTTAGCCCAATACTGTCATCTATATAAAGGTATATATGACCTTTGAATATAAAGCTATAAATGGACAACTTCAAAGCCCCTAAGCCTACACTTTAGATTTAATTTTGAATAGGAATTAATTGAAAAATCGTTTTCCCCACTTCCGCTAAATTCAAATTCTACACCCCAGCGTCAACATGTCCGGCTATTATTGAACTTCATCGATAGACAATCGCTCGCTTTCCCAACACTCAACCTGATGGTTGCATTAAAAGCCACCCCATATACTTTCAACACACATTCAGCAGCAGTATCTCAAATAACATCGTGTCACAAGATCCACCTGACACCGCACAGCAAATGTTGAGAAGTGAGAGTGGAAAGTGTATCCCCCAAAAAGCCATACAAAACTATACACATACTCACACAGCATTGACTCAAAGCGCGCCATTCATTCGTAACGCTTTAGTTACACCCGGCAAAGATATATACTAACTGTACGCAATCTGGACCACAAGGCGCACAATCCCCCAATACGCTGTGCAACAAGACAAAGTCACAACAATAAACTTGTTTGGATATTTGTGGGAGCCAACAAAGACTGCATAGAAGTGTAACAGTTCAATCGCTGCCTCCTTGCGCAGAGTTAACCTAGTCGAGTAGTTCGCAAAAGAATTAGAAGCGTAAAGCACTGCTCTTGGAGTGGATTTTAAATAATGTTTTGGATTAAGTACGGTTTTATCGCTTTGCTGGTGGTGGCATGGTGCGGCAGCTCGCCGATTGACTTCGAGTCGCACAGCAATCAAGGAAACCGCGAGAAGCGCACCTTGTTATTGGGAGCGATCTTTAAAAATCTGTTACTGCAGCAGTCGTTGTCTGGGAATTTCCAGCCGAATGGTGCAGCTGCACAGAGGATGAGGGGACCACCGCAGAGAGGTGTACTCCCTCAACAGTTAGCACAAGTTGGTGCACCGCCACCGCCGGCACCTCCATCACAACAAGGACCACCGCCAGGAGGGCCGCCACCAGCGCCAGGAGGGCCGGCACCACCGCCAGGAGGGCCGCCACCACCGCCAGGAGGGCCGCCACCACCGCCAGGAGGGCCGCCACCACCGCCAGGAGGGCCGCCACCACCGCCAGGAGGACCACCACCGCCAGGAGGACCACCACCGCCAGGGGGGCCACCACCGCCGGGGGGGCCACCACCGCCAGGGGGACCACCACCGCCAGGAGGACCACCACCGCCAGGGGGACCCCCACCGCCACAGCAAGGGCCACCGCCAGCACAACAGGCACCCCCACCACAACAAGCACCACCACCACCTCAAGGGCCACCACCACCACCTCAAGGACCACCACCACCACAACAAGGACCACTGCCACCACAACAGGCACCCCCACCACAACAAGCACCACCGCTACCTCAATTGCCACCATCGCCACAACAAGGACCCCCGCTACCGCAACAAGCACCACCCCCGCAGCAAGCACCACCTCCGCAACAAGCGCCACCTCCGCAGCAAGCGCCACCACCGCAGCAAGCGCCACCTCCGCAACAAGGAGCTCCTCCATTCGGATTTGGGCCGTCTGCAGCACAAGGATCAGTGTTTCCACCCAACTTCCAATTCCAAGTGCCTAGTCCACAGGGTGGCCCACCACCAAACTTCTCATTTGGACCAAGTGGTGCACCACCATCAGGCCAGGGAGGAAATGGATTGCCGCCCAACTTCTCATTTAACCCATCCGGACCATCACCAAGTGGACCAGATGGCAACGGCTTTTTACCAAATTTCCCATCGGACAACAACCTGCAGCAACAATTCGAGCAACAAGCGGGGAATGGACGATTCGATGTGAGCCAATTCTCTGGCGGCGACAACAATGACTTTGATTTTGCTCAACAGGGCGGTAAGCTTTTAATTTAAAACAGAATACGGCATATGGGTAATTTTATTGGTGGCTTTCAGTGCATTATGTAAAAACGAGTGCACATGTGATTCATTCCAATGCAACTGCAACTGGTTTAAGTGTTCAGGTCGTGCTTTAATAAATCACAACTTGCCTTGGTAAATTTGCGACATTTAATGGGTTTAACTAACAAGTCTTAAAATATTTTGCGTTTGTTTCTTTCTTTTTTTTGACGAAGTGAGTGGCAAAAGGAAAAGCTAAATAATTGTAACCCTCTCATTTTTCTAGCAGCTTCGGCAAATGACAACGATGGTCAGCAGCAATCGGGATCGCAGAATGGATTCTTCTCGTCGAGTGGAGGTCAAGAGTTCGGTGCGTCTGATACAGGATCCAATTTTGAATTTGACGAGCAACAGTTTAGATTCACATCGCCATTCCAAGATGGAAACAGCTTCCGTGGAGGTTTTCAGCATGACTTTTTTAATTAAGTCGCAACGCTTTGTGTAACTAGTTACAGCTTTTGTATAGTTATTTTTTCACATTTTTTTTTACACTGTTTTTTAATAAATGATAAAAGTTTTAATGGGAGTATTAATTTGTCAGTGTTCTAAGCGTCTGTCATATGTGATAGGAAATAAACTTTTCAGAGTGTACTTTTCATAACATGAAATAATTGTAGCTTTTAGGACTGAAGTGTAACTCCTAAATGAATATTAACAGCACGATTCTGCCGTTGTGAGCCCTCACAAGTAACAGGCTCTTGTGAGGTTGTTTTGTTGTGAGGTTTGTTGTGATTCGATAACTTTTTCAGAATTCTACGATAACCCTCACAACAAAACTCACAAAAAATTCACCTCAGAATGGTCACTTCTAAATTGGCACAAAATTTTCCACAAAAGACCGAGCTCGCACACGAAGTTATTAAAAATACATAAAATAACATTTTTTGGCCACAATACGTGAAATATGTTTTAGAACTGAAGGATACAAAATAATTAACGACATTTGTCACAAATTAAATTCGATGCCTTCCTCAGTTTTTTTATACAATAAAATGTATTTTTTTCCGAAATGGTTATAAATGTTGCATAAAATGCGGTGTTAAGGTCATAAAGTGTGTGGAAATATAAAACCCACCATCAAATGCAATAATGATTGCCATTTGTGAGCCGTTATGACTGGTTTTTAATTTTGTGACCTGCTCAATAGGAGATCACAAATTCGATTGTTTTTGTGAGCCTCACAAGTTGTGAGTGTACTGACAGAATACGAAAACCTCACAAAATCAATTTCACCTCACCTTGTGAGGGTTTTGTGACTTGTGAGGTTTTCCAGAATCGGGCTGTAAACACAGTTTGGGGAATTCTCTTTAAGCAAATTTTAATGAAATAACAGCAAAAAAAAAATAAATGCATGATTTGAATGAACAGTTTTTTTTATTGAATCTGAAGCGAGTAAGGCCCATTTTATTCACTCGAAGTTGAACACAACTTCGGGATTTTTATATGGAAAACTTCCCAAGTTGTGCCCAACTTCGAGTGAATAAAATGGGCCTAAAACTCTTCTTCATCAAAATCTTCAAATGAATTTGCTCCGTTTTATTTTGTTTTCCTTAAGTTCCCAACATATTTAAATATTTCGAGATTTGAATTTTGCAATATAAATGACAGATGGGAAAGGGAGTCCATACTTAGGGAGAAAAAATACTAATACGGACATTGTCGAATACTAAAATAATTTTAAAGTGGGCTTTATCCGACTATAATTTTGCGCCATTGTTTATTGACACTTACATATATTATGCATACAACCTTTCAGAAGACTTTTTCTAGTTCATCTTTGTGTCAAATTTTTGCATTTAAAAAATTTACCAGCCTTACTTTTTTTTAGCTCTTTTTTTAGCAAGGAGATCGATAAAAGAAAAGATCTTTTACAAGAAGGCAATATAAATTGCCCGACCGACATCGACCTGAAAGCCGAGAAAATGGTTGCTGTTTTCAAAGAGGCATTTGAAATAGTATGTCCGGTGGCAAAACGGAAAACGAAAATATCACCTCCATGGTGGAACAAAAAACTGGCCGCTATCAGGAAGGAAACAAGGAAACTTCTTAACACGGCTAACCGAACGAAAATGGACTCTGACAGGGATGTATACAAAGCAAGTCAGAGGAATTTCAAGAACGAAATTCAGAAACCCAAACGCCAGTCGTGGCAAAATTTCTGTGACGAAATAACGGGTACTACAGAAACCGCGAGATTGAGGAAAATCCTAACCTAAGGGACAATCCTTTCCCCCAATGGGCATCACAATGGGTCAACATTGACCTGAGTGTGGCACGGAGTACTTCACGCCAGCCCGCCTACCTAACCTAACCTACCAGCCGAAAGTAATTTTCTGAGCTATATCGAACATAGATAGGAGCTACTCGTTAGTTGTTGCCTGTTATTTTGCAAATTTTCTCTTTCCCGTATATCAAAAAAAAACTTGATTGGAACCCTTAAGCCTTTTGTTTTTGTACGTACAGACTGCACAGACGAATTTCTCACGTTACAACCAGAATATTTACAACTGAATATTTTCAGTCAATTTCGTATGTTTCGCATATTTTGACACTGCCATACTGGTTTCTATCGTCAGTGACCAAGTTTGACTGATCGCTAGGCACAAATTGAGGAACGCCCGCTAGAACTCTAACGTCAGAGAAAAACAATTATTACATTTATACCTACTAATTTTCGTTTGACGTTTCTATCTTATAAATTATAAATTTCGATTGCATTAATTAGCAAATAAAATTAATTCAGAACATTGAAAGACTATATTAGCCCATCAAATAAGTGTGAGAAATAAGTTGTAAGTCAGCTATTCTGCTGAATTTGCTAAATATTGCGAAAGGTGTGTTAATAATACAACGATTGGAAGTCGTTTTCGTGGTGTTTGCCTGGAAACGACTTTAAACGACTCGTTTTGAAAACAGAAATGTGTATGGTACCTATTGTTTTCGCGCTTCATTTCAATCAAAAAAAGTTTTGACACTTCGAAGTTTCAACTGAGAATGGAAGCAGAATTTTTTTGACAAGGTTTGCAGACTAGCACTCCATAAAAGTCAATTAGAAAAATAAAATAAAAACTGAAATACGCATCAAGTCAGTCAGCTATCAGACCTTCTAAATTAGAAATCCGAACGTCCCCTTTGACAGTTCGTTTTTTTCAGATTTGAGAATAATTTTGCCCTTTTTCATTAAAAGAAACGCCGCTTTTCTGTGATAAGTGGTTGTGACAGTTCAAAGAAGGGGAAGTTAACTAAACTTACAGCAGACAAAACTTCGATTGGATTAGTTGCGTAAATTTTGTTTATTTGGCAGTCTTAAAATTTTTAAAATATCCCGCATAATTTTTGAAACGATAGTCGTCGAAACGATTGAACAGAACGATATCGTTTTCAGTTTGCTCCATGTTACGTCATCGTCGTATCGTTCAATCGAATCGTTCATCCTTTTCATTTTGATCAGTTTATACATGAATGTAAACTTCTGACAGCTAAAAAATCCAAAAAATGTATGGAAATAGTTTTTTTTTTTCTTGAATTTGTTTATTTTTCTGTGTTTTTTTATTGATTGGCATGGATTTACCATTTTATGCAGATGGAGAGGTAGTAAGGAATAAGGAAAGTGACATTTTAAGTGAAAGTGTACGCATATACGCAGATAGCCAAAATTGTGTAGGAACCAACCATAGCCCAATGGACTTTGGGAGTGATATTCCAAACCATATATTGGATGACGAAATGTCAACGAACGGGTAGGTATATGCTAAAGTGTGCACATTTGTGGTAGGGCAGAAGAATTATTGTTTTTCGAAATATAGATTTGTATTTATTAAATCAATTAAAACGCCAATGAATTTCTTGCATTTTTTGGATTTCAAGGATTTCATTCTTTCACAACTCGGATAAGAGCGAGTCACCTCCAAAGAGAGAGAACATAAGCATGTTTTCCTTTAAATATTTTGCTATACTTTTCTCCAAAACTGAAATTCCCTATTCAAAACTGCGAAATAGCTGTCGTTCAATCGAATCGTTTCGACGAGGGTATTTGACGTTTGAATTAGTAGCGTGAATTAACAATAAATGATGATCGTCCAATCGTTTCGACGATTATCATTTTTGGTTGTTACACGAAGTAGAAGTATCGTCGAGACGATAACGTTCGATCGTTTTGTGCTTACGCGATTAGACCCCAGATTGACTAATGATCTGTCATTGAAACCAACTGAAAACAACTTCAATTCTAACCACACATTTAGCAAAAAGAGGCAATATTTCCTATTATTTTATTATTCTTAAAAAATTAAATAAATATTACAGTAATGACAGATCGTATCACTGAGTTTCCTTTGGCGGTTAAAAGGACGTCCTAGTACTGGTACCCTCGGTTGTTGTTTTGCTGCAGTTGAACTTGGAAGTTGGCCTGTGCAATGGCTCGTTGAATTTCCTCATCGGTGAGACCCTCGAGCAGGTTGGGCTGGATGCGCTCGCCTAAACCGTAATGATAACCTTTTTTTGCACATAGATTTGTGGACTTTAGGATAGAGTGTTTTGATTTTGATTAGTGTTTGTGACTTACCTTGTGAATTGCTGATGGGAATTTGTCCCGGTGAGAGGGCTTCTCCACCTTGTGGTCGGCTATGGAAGGGCGGCAAAAGGGTAATCGAAGGTCTGTTAAAGTCGGAAACGGTTGGCACCGCTGTTGTCGGCGGCTGCTGCGGTAGAAGGGGTTGTTGTGGTTGCTGTGGTTGCTGAGGTTGTTGTGGATTGAAGATCGGTCGCCAGGGCTGCTGAGTGGGCGATGGTGGAAGTGGTGGAAGAGGTGGCTGTGCTGGAGAGGATCCCGATGGTATTTGTGGCGCACCTTCAGCACTTCCGCCAGACGGTCTTAGCGGTCGTGCTGGTGGAGCGGGCTGAGAAGGTTGCAGTGGGAGGACACCAATGTTGGGGAAGAACTGTGATGGAGGTACTGCTGGGCCAATCGGAACCTGTGAGGACGGTCTGGATGGGATGACTTGGAGGAATAATGGCGGGAAGTTGGGCTGAGCTGGTATGGCGGGAATGGCTGGACTCTGTGGCGGTGCTGGAGGGGCTGGCACAGCTGGTGCTATGGGGATTGCTGGGGTTGCTGGTGAAATTGGTATCGCTGCAATGGATGGATGAGCAGGGGCAAACTGAACGGGCGGAGCTACAGGAATGCCTGCAGCAACACCAGTGACAGCTGGGTATGCAGCGTTGGCCGGCGCTTGCAAATAGTGATGATGGGGATAGTTCACATTGAATGACGATACAACGGCTCCGCCTGGCTTCAAAACGAAGGGTGTTCCATGTGCACCCACACCTGGGGCGTGTGACTTGAATTGCCATGCATCGTGAATTGCAGGAACTTGTACTGACGGTTGGACCCCATGAAAAGCGTGCACACCATGAACTGGTTGTACCCCAGCGACTGATGATTGAACTCCGTGAAAAGAGTGCACACCATGAACTGGTTGTACCCCAGCGACGGATGATTGAACTCCATGAAGAGCGTGTACGCCATGAACTGGTTGTACCCCAGCGACAGATGGTTGAACTCCGTGAAGAGCGTGTACGCCATGTTGCGCGCCATGGTGTACTGACTGGACCGTTGGTACCCCTTGCAAAACAGGAACACCATAACCAGTTGGTATTCCGTGCACAGCTGGATACCCACTCACAGGTGGATATCCATGGGCGGCTGCCGCGTATCCATGCACAGCTGGATATCCATGAGCGGCCGAGTATCCATGTACAGCTGGGTAGCCCCGCAACGCTTGTAGTCCATAGGCGGGCAGCTGAAGATTATATCCAAAAACTGACGCGTAATTGCTGGGCCATCCCAAGCCGCCGCTATACGCTCCATAGTGAAGTATTCCACGCTTGTGTTTGCCTGGCTTCTCGTCCTTGCCTTGGCTTTCGCCAGCAAGCTTTTCGTCTTTCACACTCACTACAGCCGACTTCTTGTCAGCCTCCTTTGGCTGCGCTTTTGCAGAGCCATCACTTTCACGCACCGTTAATGCCAACAAAGCCAAAATGGCTATGCATACTTTTACTTTCATTTTGACGAACCCTAAGCGTTGCACAGACCGACCGATTTCGCGACGTTTTCTGAATGAATGGGGCACACTTCCTAAGTTGTTGGTGTATTTATAAAGCGGATGTGTCGCATGTGTGTGCTGTAATTCGCACTCGCACAGCAGGTGAATATTTTCTATTCAGTGCCTTATGCTGTGGGTATACTCCCACCACTGACGCGAAATTGAACGCGGAGCTCACACACGTCATACTCATTGTTAATTAGAATTCTAGCCACGTGGAGACATGCGATCATTGAGTGGTTACTTATGCTTCTTGAAGACACCGATTGACCGATCTACCGCTACTGATGATAGCTATTGACAGTGGCGTATTTAGGGGCCCTAAGGGGCGCCGAAAAAAATTGAAGTAATCACTTGTTACATGAGCTTAAGACTGCGTCATTCGACCTAACGTGAGTCAGATAAAACAACAGTCGTGGCAGATATACACTGCGAGATAATTGCTCTCATTTCTCATACAAATGATAACTTAGGAAATCGAATCTGCGAGATAATTGTGATGAAGCTTTTTATAGGAACTGAAAAAATGCAAGTGAGTCATCGTAGACCTTGGAGTCTTACTGCGGAAGTTCTACAATACACATGCACAAATAAAAATAGAACTTCTGCTTGAAAATGAAGCGAATTAAAATAGACGAACAGTTTATTTGAAGAAAGTTGCAGTGTGACTGACGATATATTTCAGAAAAATCCCATCACCCAAGTAAAAAAATTCCCTTTTTGAACAAACCATTTCATATTCATTAGCCACATTTAATTCTACCTATAACCTAAAAGTTTTCCACACAATAAATTAAACAATTTCCACTAAATCCTTTTGTGGTCCTTTGAAGTTGTCCCTGAAATTTAAACTGCTACAAATTTTCCCATGATATTGAGAAAGCAGAGACTTCAATTGAAGAGAAGCTGTTTTGGAAAAAATAACATTTAAAGGCAATGACCCCGAAAGCATCGAGACCGAGCAATTGAATTTTTTTTGGCAGACTGATTTAGTTCTTGAATCTGTCGGAACTTGTTTCTTATAAAATTGTCACGGATCTATCACACTCCAGTAATAAACACAGCAGAATGTGATAAATTTAAGGACTGTTCGAATGAGAGCTAATTGCAAACGAACTCTTTTGTTAGTCGAGTCTCGAGTGGCAAAATGATCTTGTGGTTGCAGCTTTATAATCATGGCTCTTATTATGATACGTTTGGAGTTGGACACAACAGATCCGTCAAGAACGGATCACGCCATTTAGATTTTAGTACCAATGGGAGAAACCCACAATTTTATGTCCAATCTCAAGGACTGAATTGGGAAGCTTTCTAAGGATATTTGCACTTTTGGATGTTAGTCAGCTGTTTTGACTTTTTAGTTTTGACAGCAAAACCGTCATCTTTTCATGACAGTAATCATGATATAGTATTTCTAATGTGCAGTCAATTCAATCACTTTTTATTTATGGAGTGTTGATTATAACAGTCGCTCAAAGTGCAAATCCATAAATAATAATTTTAGGTACAAACATTGGGCAATGGCAATGTCGTCAACAGTTACGTTAGTCGTATTGGCAAAAACTTTTTCTTCCTTAACCTCAACCCACACGCGATAAGGCTTGGATTTCTAGCCGGTCCTTTGATCATTTTTGGCTGTAACATTTCCTTTCCTTTTTATTAACAGATAGCTTAGTAAGTGGTTCACATGTCATTAGTTCACTTTTTTTCCGGGAAACACTTTTTGGCATTGGAACTGCGGACATTTAAAAGCTCAATGGTATTTTTGTTTTTAATAACGAAGATGCTCCATTCTCTTTCTTTTGACACTTCACTTTTTAAGAATAGTTTGAGGTGACAGTGGCAACAGTTAAATAGTATGTGTGATGCAAGTGATTAAGAAATTTACTAAGCAGGAAAAAAGGCAAAGAAACCCCGTAGTAGCTACCATTCAAATTTTCCCTTGTCAATTTGACTTTTTTTGCTGTCTTAAACGCTTTGTAAGCACGGTGTGCAATTCGTTTATAGATCGAATAAAGCTTGGGAAAGATAGGGTGGATATTGTTATTGGGCAACTTAAACGTAAAATGTCCTACCGCTCATACTCTAGAACCACTCAACAGACTTTGATATGTTATACTCGTCAAAAGAGCGGATTGTCCCTACGGCGATTACGATGATCTTTTAGACGGCGCGGCTTTGTTTTAAATTTGAAACACTTTAATAAGCTTCATTCAAAACGTTTTAGTCTCAAAAATTTACAGATTTGATCCTATTTTTGGTAAAAGATGAAGATTTCTCAGCAATACTCTTTTCACTTAAGAATTTGATGGTAGTAATGCGAAATTTGAATGGAAAATAGTCTAAATTATAAGATATACGCAATAAATATGACTTTAAGTTAAGAAATAGTTAGATTTGAGTCAAAGGTCTATATAGGTTTCGAGAGATATCAACAATTGAAAAAGTTCAATTTCACTACATTAAATTTCAATTACCCAGTTGTGTACAAACTATATGATTACGGGAAATACTTTTCTTTCGTTCTTCATGCCCGTACAAACTACAAACGACGTCACGAAAGGGAGTCGACAGCCGAAAGACAGTTACAGTCAAGAGTAGTCAAAATATAATGCTCTTATGACTCTTAAGGTCTAAACTCATTCTCAGAAAGGAAATCTAAGAACTAAGAATTTTTAAAACTTGCGTGGGAATTGGGTAGGTGCGCTGACGGTCTATCCGATACGTGACGCTGTTGTCGATTTCCGAAACCACTCAACCGATTTCAATGAAATTTTGTGGATGGATATGGTTGGTTCCAGTTTTAAAGATAGAATAGTCTTGGACCCGACTGTTCCAAATGAAAGGCACGGCCAAACCGGATGGGTAGGTACCCCTATATATAAAAGAGACTGACGTTTGTGTGTGCACTCATAACTCGAGAAGGGATCGTTCGATTCTTACGATTTTCGGCATTTTTAGTTTGGACTTTAAATTTAAGTATATATATAAGTATATATATATATATATATATATATATATATATATAAGTATTATATATATATAATGGCAATATTTTTCATACACATTTCGCAATTTTGAGCTTCTGTAAATTTAAAGTCGAGTCTTAAATTTTTCACAGTAGGTACAGCGCAGTTTCTTCGGTTGTCGAATAGCAGCTACCTATTCCACATGTTGAACTCACAGTACAATAATTGGGCTTTTTTGTTCAAAAATTTGACTACCGGTTAAACATAACAACAAATTCTGCTTCTATTTTATATTTTTAATCAAATTTTTACTGGAGAATATGTTATATTTGCTTTATAAATAGTTGCGTTGGAAAAAGAATTTCCTTGAGAGCCCCTTGCAGCCGCCCCTGTCCCATCATAGTGATATGAAAATTGAAATTCCTCAGACGAAAGCAAAAACCCAAACTATCACCATTCTCTGCGTGTGAGGGTATTTCTAATCGAAAATAAACGAAATGTTCATCAAAATATTTTATTAATATTATTTATTCGTTTGAGCGATTTTCACTTTTCCCACCGACTGCGACCATTGGTCTAAGAAGGTGCTGTGTTCGTTCACCCCTCCTCCACCATGAGTTAGATATACATATGTGCGCCCACTGACCAGACCACGTCCATCAAATGGCAATTCTTGATGGAGCAACAGTTTCGAACAGCCCAGAGTGGTCAATCGCAACGGATTCCTTCAAAAATCCAATCACGTCCATACATTGAGAGATTTATCTACACGCATTACATAGCAATCGCGGACGATTTTTCAGATTGTGATATAATTTTGATTGTTTTCGTAAAAAAAATGGAGAAATTACTTTAGTTTTTGGGGTTTATTTGCGTTGCTTTGTCCTGCCGAGGTAATCGAGAGCATGTAACAGGCCATAAATATTCAGCATGTAAATGGGTTAGGTATAGGTGGCTGACAGGTACAAATATGTTGTCATATTCGGCTCTAAATATGCGAAGGTATTATAGTTATTGCATTGTTGGGCGGCAAAACACTTTCTTGACATCGATAGAAATGCAATTAAATTTTTTTACACAGTTTCTTGGCGTTCCAAACAAGCTTTAGCTCGGCGGGGTTCGTGTTGGGCGGTTAATATCATCATTTGAATTGTCATACACACGATCGAATTCGTCATGAAAAATGCTTTCACCGCGGTGTCACTCACATTTCAATCGAGAGCGATCCAATGTGGAAATGTTTCCCAATCGCGGAGGGATCGCCAATTGTTATGCAGTCGATGTGTCGACCAGGGAGGTGACATTTGATGGCCTCTTAAAGAGATGTTAACTTTGGCAAATGGGCATGTAATTAGTCAGATTAGGTTGCGCGAAACATGCTTCTTGTTTCGTAGTACGATGAAGGCAGATACTACTTGGCTGTAACGCCCGCGGTGGTATGGTGATGATTTTTTTTTTTAAGTTTTCGAAACAATTCGTGTGTGCAAACTATAGCACATTAACTGAGCCACTGCGCCCACGATACGTACCATCTATCAATTTTAAAGTTCGTAAATGACATTTTTTGAAAACAACTTCACAGAGCCACGTCTAGTTTTGACATCCTTCGCAAGCTTCGCAGATTGTGCAGAATGATGACGGAGACGTTACAAAATAATCGCACTGAGGCTTTTGATCTTAAGAATGGATTCAAGCAAGTTGATGCGTTGTGTATCAATATTAATGTCAGAAAATCCAATCCAACACCAACTAGAGACCGACGAGGATGACATCGACATCATTGAGAAAATACAACGAGCTGTCACTGAAGGGCTTACCAAATTTGTTTGCAAAAATGGACTTCAGTTGTGCATGAGTTCTTTTGTTTTGCGGTAGAAGGACGGAAGGTATGG
This sequence comes from Cheilosia vernalis, assembly GCA_949126925.1. NCBI lineage: Eukaryota > Metazoa > Arthropoda > Insecta > Diptera > Syrphidae > Cheilosia > Cheilosia vernalis. Next base: position 5,502,016 of record OX421360.1, on the reverse strand, counting down.
ACAGGACACCAACGGACAAACATCCGTTGTTAGTTCAGAATAGACAGAAGTACTATCGGGCAAATCAGTAGATATTTAATCAACAAATGCCTCACCAATAGAATGATGAAACGATTTTGAAAACGATTTTGAAGCCGACGATTGACAGCTCTCTTCCGCGACAGACCGATTTGTTTCGTAACAGCCGCGCCAGCCGCAAAAGGCATTACTTCGCAGGGGTCGGAATAAAGATTTGGCTTTATTTATTATGGGAACTATTTCTTATTCACGTTCGCGCACCGTCACGCTCTTTACATTTTTGCACTAGAATTTTGGTCGTTCTGATGTAGGTAATTTACGACGTTATCAGTTGTTGGCCTCCCCAATTTGGTCCCGTTGGGCGATTCTTTCGAAGGCAATGACAAGACGTGGTGACAGTTTATGGGATCTTTTTATGTCCGCGTTTTAAAAGATATTCTCTATAGCAGCCCTGAACCGCCAAGAACTGATTAAGATAAAAAGTTTTTTCACGACGAGTTTGTTTAATCCATACATAGATAAATAAATGTTTCCAGAAAATACATTTCACTTGTCAGAAAAGAGCTCAGGCATCTTTTAAGTTGTGGTTGTGTTTTTGTCACTCTTAGTTGCATGGTTACATGCTTATTGCCTTTGCCGAGCTCGGTTTATGCATTTCTTACTTTTGCCACAGGTTTTGACATCGTGTTTGCTTTTCTTCCTCTTTGGCTTCATTTCTTCTTTTTTTTCGGCTTATATCCTGGTTGATGCACCCAGTTGGTGGTTTGGCATACTTCACCCGTCAATGTCAGTATCCCTCCTTGTAGCCTTTTCCCTTTTCTGAAACAATTCTTGCTGCTTCGAATTTTTTTTTTTTTTTTTGTCATTCTAGGAGGACTTGTTTGGCCATAAAAATTATAGTCACATCGAATGTTGAACCTTTTGGAGGTATTCACGTCCACGATCTCAACCTTCTTTGATGTTCGCCAGCAATTCATATATTCTTGCCTCAAAGTCGTTTCTATTCTATCTTTTGGTTGCTTCTTGCATGACTTCGCTCTCTGGCTTTTTACCATTGTACCTATACTGATAGACAATTAGGCTGCAATCAAACTTATACCGTCCCTGATATTCTCTAAAGTTTCGCCTACGATCCAACAGCACCCTAGCCACTTTATGTATGTCTTTAATTTGAATCTTGTCTATAGATTCGCAAGAGATTGTGGTTGAGTTCAAGACGAAGTTTGAGCTGCCAATTGCAGGAGCCTTATAGCTTCTCACGGGGCCCGCTGGTTGCAGAACTATCTCTCTCTCTCTGCCAGCTATGCCGGGTGGTATTCTGTCTTGTCGAAGAGATGAACACTGGCTTTCTTTAGACTCCAAACTATATAAGTCATTCAGCTCAGGCTTGCAACTGCAATTAAACTCGCCCATGACTATCTTGCGGAAACTATCCAAGTTGTAGCAAAGGTCTCTTCGTATAGAGTTAGGAAATAGTCGACTTTGGTATTTTTATGATTAGCTTTACCTTCTACATAGCTTGCAGTCTAGGGTATACCAGGGCTTTATGCCCATTAAATTTACTAAGCTGTCTGAGCTAAAAGCTGAGCACGGGATACTTTAATGCTTTTCATATGACAGCTACCCTCATCAGAAACCTGAAAACTGTATAGCTAACAAAATGCGACCTACAAGCTACACAACCTGTAATAACAGAGAACAGAAATCAAAAACCACAGTACTAAATTCAGCTATCGCAGTCTCTGCAGTCAGGAAGCAGTCCGTCCAGCGTAGAGCATAGAGCTACACATCAGAAGCTTTAATATTTGCGCCATCTACTTTTTAAATGTTATCCGCCGTAGCTTGTTCGAAGAACCATGTATGTAAACGGCTGTCCATACCTCTTCAAAGAGTTAGAAGTTGTGCGCAACTATGGTAGCTTCTTTAAAGAGCTGCAGTACCCACATACAGAGGTGTTAGGGCTTCTCTTCATATCCCTATTAAAGCCTAAAGTACACTCTTTAACAATTTTGTATTACAAACTTACTTAACTGTCAGAACCTATTTAGAAATCTAAGTAGCTCATAGCCAGGCTCACGTATTAGACCACTTGGTCTTCAGCTATCAAAACAAAAGAAACAAACCCGCCGAAGGCTTATAATATTGTAACTGCAGAATCCTGTTTGTATAAGGCTCAAAAACCAATTTCAAATCTAAAAAGTTTGACAGAAAACTCAATTTGAATGTTTGAACACTCAAATTGTTTAACCAATCAGCGTATAGATCACTAGCTCTTTAAAACACTTTCCTGTTTTGACCAAAAGGATTCAAACATAAAAAAAAACACATGTTTAAAAAAAACGTTCCTTTCTTTGTTTCAAAACAGAAAATATTCACAACTGTACAAAGCTATCTATATATATAAAAAAAATACTGTTACTAAACTATACTCCTAATCCCTTTAATGGAAATGATGATATCCGCCAAATCCATGTGGGTAGCCGCCATACCCATGTCCATAGTAGCCTCCATGTCCATGCACAATCGGATATCCAATGCCGATGCCGTGACCATATCCATGACCATACCCATGTCCACCGTATCCACCATAGCCATGTCCTACGCCACCGTATCCAAAACCTAAATGTCCGCCACCGTATCCAAAGCCTCCGTAAATGCCGCGTTTCTCAGTCTTTTTACTCTCACCCTCCGCACTGGCAGGAGAACAGACAGCAGCGCCGATCAATAGAACAGCAACAACGAGGGCACTCTGTAAAAATAATGAATTTTCACAAATTAAGATGTTATCCGTCGGCAGTCGGTTAGATATGTCTCACAAGGAATTTCATGATGACAGCGAATGTAGGTATTTAGTTGGCTTGGTTAACTAGTTGAAGAGCAGAACTGTTTCTGATGCTTTGAATCTCGTTGCAAAAGGTATTTATACCCACAAGTCAGCGGAGCAAGCTTGTAAGGGCATAACCGTGCTCTCTTCGTTTGATTGTCTCCTCTTTCGGATGTAGGAGAGATGAGGAAATGCTGTGAGTGGGGAGTGCACACTGCACATAGTGGATGACGACGGCTGGGAAACGACTTGAGGCGATCCAACTGCAATTTGTGATTTTTTCTTGTGATATCACCAATTGTTCTGATAGGTTTCCTAATCGTTTCGGATGCTGGGTGGTGGGTCAAGTTGAGTGGGTGGGTTGCTGTAAGTTTTCCTGGGGGTCTCCCCCAAGGTGTGGTGTGGCAATGGCTGGTATGATGTCGATGGCTTTTTTGTGATAACTGACTCTGAAATCTGTAAGGAGTAGTTGGGTGTTTAATTGGCCTGTTACTCCTTTTTGACTCAACAAAGTCACAAATCCGATTCGTTTCTTGTTGGCATTTCGGTGTCATATTTTATTAATTTTTTTTTTGATAACCATTCAGTACATTTAGAGGCTATCTCGAAAGTAAAAATCCCCATTGATAAGCTCGCACAGCTCTTCGCAAGTTCCATCCACTGCTCGTTTTTTTTTTACTGAACAGAACATCTATCCTAGCAAACCAAAAGGAAATCAATATAATAAGCTAGAAAATTGTTTAAAAAAATATATATATTTATAGACTTGCTCTGAATCAGCTTGTAGGTATGCAAGTATTTCTGATAAAGTGCTGTAACTTGGTTATTTTTTGTGCTTTCCTCTACCTTTAGTTTGGATTGGGTTTGTGGGCTGACGAGGAGTAAGTCGTTACACATACTCAGGTAAATACTGACAAGTTCTTCCGTTGGGGGAGGTGTTGTATCTTATCTTTCCCATGGTAACCCTTTCTATACGTATGTAACTACTTCCTGAGCTGCTATATACTCGTACAAGCTATCCTGAGGAATTGATGAAGTTCGAACTCCCTTATCACAATCTGTGCATAGTTCTGTCAAAGAGTCTGCTTGTTTCGTTGAAATTCCTGTAAAGATTGGGAAGACAGATTTCGGATAGTTCTAACCTAAAGTCTGTCCATTATTGAGTTGGTATAGTGGAGGGTACAATCTTGTCTTCTTTACCGCAGCCTCTATATAGACCGCCATCTACATAGACCGCCATAGTGGCTTTTAAGTAGGTTACATCCCGTGCCCTACCTCGTGCTTGTTTAATAGCAGTTTGACAGATTAGTGAGCCTCTGCCTCTTCAGGGCTATTGCTATTAATTTGTATGCCCTGAGTAGTCTGAGAATTTAGCAGTATATTAAACGGGAACTCACAAGCTTAGACTTTCTTTTGACAGCGGAGATTGCTTATATTGCAGCCTATGACTATCGATGAGAGTTGTAATGTCTTATGTGAAGCTAGTTTCGCTATATCTGCCAAGGAACTATAAATCCGCCTGTAGGACACTGCTTTGATCAGGGTGTCGAAATTTGTTTGTTCAGCTTAAATGCCTCGGAAAGCCATGCAGTTTTGGCGTTTTCCTCTCTTTAAAGGGATAGATGGGTATAGATTTATCTTCCAGTTGTTTAGCAGGCTTTTCGCTGCAGATTCTGATTGATAGTCTTTTAATTTATAACTACGTTTCCTGTCGAGTACGACGCCCGGTAAATTACCCACATTATTTTGTGCAATCGTTAAAAGTTGTTAGTGCACGTTCAAGGAAGATAGAGACTGGTGAAATTAAACCTCTAAAGAGGAGTATCAGAGGTTCTGTCAATTCTGTCAAAGAATGCGGTAGGGGGAAAGCGGGAGACTTGAACATATGGGAGACTTGAGCCACTCTCAATAATTTGCTCAAATTCCATTGAAATCCAACAAGTGTAAGTGTATGCGATGCAGACAGTGACGAGCTAATTGCACACAAAAAGAATTCTAAATCATCAGCTGTCTCTGGTTGGTGGAAGAGAAAATGTGTTTTGCAGTGCCAATAGTAAAAAAATTTTTTTTTTCTTTTTTCTCTATAAAATTGATCTGTAAAGCGTTAAATAAATCAACTTGATGTTACCTAACAATATTGATATTCTACATTGTAAATATTAGTATGATACCATTCTAGTTTGTATATAACAAAAATTATGAATATAAGTTTGTTAAAAAATGCGAACGGGAGACTTGAGACAGTTTCCAAAGGGAGAGTTGATCAGTGGCTCAAATCTCCATATGCTCTGATGAAATGTTATGTAAGTGTTTTAAAGCCTTGTGTTTAATTTTAATAATAAAAAAAAATAATTTAATTAAAAAACTCAAAGAAATAAACCTTGTAATAGGTTATTTAAGTTATTGATTTGTTTTCGTTATGTTTCTGAAGTTTAGTTTTTGTTTACCTTTTTTTACTTTGTATATGCTAAGAAACTGAAGTACCTAAACCACTAAACCAATAAAAATAAATTATAATCACATAGGAAGTGGATAAATTATTCGTTTTATTGTTTTTCTCGTAGGATTTGAGTATGTTCAACTCTCCCCGAAGAGGTGTTCAAGTCTCCCGGTGGTGCGGGAGACTTGAGCCGAAAATCTGTTTTCAAACATTTGGCATTTGCCAAAAATTTCTTGCGTTTATTATAAGTTTAAGAGACCGTTCTTTAAATAGATAAATGTAGCTATAAAAAAATCCATTTAACAGGTGGCTGTGATTGATAAACAAATTTTTATTAACGATCTAACAAAAAGTGGCTCAAGTCTCCCGCTTTCCCCCTAATTATCGGAAATGGACAACCTTTGGAAAGAAGCTCCTCTAACTTCGTACGTTATTATTATTTCAAGCCCAGCATGCTGTTCCAGGAAAGCTAAAATTAAGAGCCTCTCCAATGTTTCTCTCCACTACTTCGCTTTATGTTCGCATAATTTTGACAGTGTAAGTTCCGTCAAAAAAAAACTATGTTGGCACACCTGATCGACTTGCTCTGTTTAGTCACTTGGTACTTTCTAAAGAAATTTCTAAATTCTAAAAGAAATTAAATTTCTATGTGATTAACTAACTGTTTATATGCTTTCGTTTGAAATTTTGTTGCGAATACCGATATTTTCTCTGATCTGTCAAAATTTTGCTGTGGGAAAATGCTTTTTTGTGCATTAATACGCTTACTTAAATTCTATAGAGATTTTTCGTAAAGCAGCTAACAAATTTAGCTTGAACTGCGTACTGCTTGGCTTAACTGCTTTGCTTAATTTTATCTTTGGAGACTTTTTTGTATGTTAGTTAACTTTCAAGCTCTATTTCTAAAATTACTACATCGAAACTGCTGTTCCGATTTCAGCCAATCAAAACCGAGATACATCTAGTCAGACAGTTGTCACTATCGTCAAAAAACAAGTCTGTTTCTTTACTTTTAAATTTTACAAATTTTACTCAATGATGTAGCTTAACTCAAAAAAGCAAGATATTACCCCTCCACTCAGCATCTTAAGAATTTTTACTCAACAAAGTTCTTGGTGTAAGGACAACTGATTTGAAATTTGCTGCCCTATTTGGCCTAAATGCGTGCATTTGTTTTGATTTATTGCGTATTAATACGGTTTCAAAAGGCGGAAAAACAAAATTGAATATTCTCCTCAAGATTCTTTTCGAAAGTGGCAAAGAAATTCTTAATCGCTGACGCAAGGAGTAATCTCCATTATTTAATTAATGCAGTTACGCTTTTTCCTCTTCTCGAATGCTTGTAGTTCAATCAGTCAAACGCTTCCACATACTCGGATTCATCAAGAAGAAGTTCCATTAAGTTCAGATCACTTGCAGCGCTTCCTATACTTAGGTGATATAACTAATTTTCTTAGTAAATCAGGAAAGTCCTCGAGTTTATCAAACATTTTAACGACTTTTCGTACCATTTTTTTGAATATTTCAGTTATGTATCTGTCATTCTTCATAGATTACCTACTACAAAAGCGTTCCCTAACTTGTTCGTAAGTGTCCCTCTCGGTGAGATAATTTATCCCCACCACTTCCATTTTGAAAGTCTTTTCCATTTTTAGTACTAAAGTAAAGGAGCAAATCCAATACATTACCTTTATTGGCGTCATTTACAATAAAAGTCCCACAGACTGTTATGAATCGTCCTAACCGATGTGTCAATTATGAATTTTTTTAATGAATAACAGTTGAAAACGAATCAAGTTTTTATAGTTCTGTTGATCAGCGACACAGTGAGTAAAATATAATTTAACGCTCAAGTTCAAGGATGTGAATCGACATTCCATTGCAAACCAGTAGACCAATTTAATGATATGCAAGCCGGGCGTATTCAGGAAGACCACGCGACGATAATTACCATAAATATGTCCACAATATCCTCACTTTTAGGCAGCATGTAACTGGTGGCGCAAGAAAACCTATTTAATTAAGTGCAGACAGACTTTTGAAGTTTTTGTTGTTGTTATACTGAAACTTGAATCAAAAGTAAGCATGGGCGTGTTTTTTAAATGAAATAATTTACGCAAACTATTTACCATTTGACTTGTATTTTTATGTTGTTGATCTTGATTTTTATCCTAATATCCTTGGCCAATATTTGACCCACAAATGAGTAGGTGATAAGCATACAGGGTGTATCAGTTTGAGGTCAATATAAATTGACGGACTCGCCAATCATATTTAAAAAAATGGTGGCAGCCGCGATTTAAACACGAGTTGCAATAAGTATAGATTCGAATTTTGCGGAAAAGGTTTTGTTTAACTGTTGTTAAGTCAACCCAACTCTGATTTAAAGAACGATTAAGTGTCCAAATGCCAGTAACAATATTTATAGTTTGAAAGCCTGATGCCATAAACTAATAGGCACGTCCGGATTTCTAGTTTAGTAAGTGTGACAGCTGACTCATTTGATTTATTTCAGTTTTATTGGCCCAGATTGGTCACGAGAATAGTTGTTTCTTGAGTTGACGTTTATGGAGGCGTAGCTGACAAATCTAGTCAAGAAAATTTTATGAATTTTTACTAAATCTTATGAATTTGTTCGAATTTTCATTTTTAACTGGAAAAATTTGTAAAAGAGAACAGCTTCGAAATAGCATGATATTAGGTGTGTTCCTACATTCTGTTTTATGTCACATTTCTCTCATTGCGTGATGCAAGAAAAGGAACCCGTTGAGCGTTGAAATATCAGTAGAACGAGGTACAAATGTATATTTAAGAGGAAGAGTTTCATTGCTTCTATTGCTGAAATTAAAAAAAAAAAAAAACGCTTATTTTCCAAATTCAAAAATTCCGGCCCACCAACAAACTCTCAAAAAATATGAGCAACTTATTAGAATTTTGTCAGTTAAGTTTGAAATTATTCGTTACGTGTCGATAGTATTTTTAGTAAAAATAAGTGTAGGTACTTTTGCTTAAAATATTTATGCAAAATTAACATTGTAGATTGGTTGAGGGGAAATAAAAACATTTTGAGCAATTTATCTTCAGTTATTTAAGAAAAATGTACTCCTAAAATCGAAGTTTATGATATTCAAGAGCGGCAAATACACAACCATGTTGTCCTTATATATTTCAAGTATCTACATATATAGAAAAAAATCTCATTCCGATAGTTTTATTAACCAAACAAATTATATTATTCGCCTTTTAAAAATTAATAATAACTAACCAATAGCATTTAGTAATGCAAAAATATCTTATTCCCGAACTCAGTCACATTCCCCTACAGTTAGCCAGCGGTTGGTGGCATTTATTTTATTTGTTTGGTATGTTTTTGCAGTTCACACGGTTTCTAAATTGACATAACACCGATAGGAAAACAAAATGGCGAATATGAAAAAAAAAATCCGGGGTCAGCAGCAAGTTGGGGGTCCAGTCTCTTCTATTCACTATTGCCAGCTGATTTGAAACTGGTTGTCCTATTTGGCATAAATGCGTGCATTTGTTTTGATCTCCGGCGTATTCGAATGATATCACTTACTTACTTTACTTAACGGGCTCCGGACCCGTGAAGAGTCTTTGCCTGAGACACTGCAGCCTTCCATCCTCTACGACCCCAGGCACGCTGCTTCCAGTTGTCCAGACCAAGCGCTCTGGCATCCGAGGAGGTTCGGTTCGGTCTTCCTTGTCTTCTCGAACCTGGGAATTCGAAAATCCTCTTAGCTGGAGCTTTATTGTCCATTCGCTCGATGTGGCCGAGCCAATGTAGTCGACGTATTTTGGCTTTTTGGACTACATCAACATCTTTATACAGCTCATAGAACTCGCGGTTGTATGTTCTCCTCCATTCGCCCTCCTCGCACACAGGACAATTTGGCAACTGTTTTGCCAAACCGAAGTAGCAGCGGTTTTCTAGGGTAATTCTCCGCCGGATCTCCACTATAGGATGTCATTCGTCGAGTTCATGTTTACTCCGAGGTAGATGAACTCCTTAACTACCTCGAAATTGTTGCTATCAATAGTGACGTTTTGTCCTATGCGGTGGACAGATGTTTGTTTGTTTGTTTGTTGAAAGCATGTAGGTACTTAGTCTTGTCCTCGTTTACTTCAAGACCAACAGATTTCGCCTGTTCTTCAATCGCCGTGAAAGCTCCTATCACGGAGCGCTGAACGGACCTCTTGAAGATAGTGCCTTCTGAGGGGGAAGTAATCAATATTTTTGAGTGGTCCTTGAATACAGATTTGCTACTTGTGATTGCATGCGAATTCGTTTGAATACACTGTGATACACTGTGATTCACCATGAATACGCACAGAAAAGTACCTTGAATACACCTGATTACTTCCCCCTCGGTGCCTTCCGTGTTGACACCTGCCCTACGTACTATCTTCAATTACGTGGAAGTGAAGAGAACATTCAATTTTGTTTTCCCGCCTGTTGAAACCATTTTAATATGCAAAATCAAAATAAATGCACGCATTTATGTGTGAAAAAAGTATTTCGTGATTTTAGTAGCCCCGTTATTCAAGTGTTTTACTGTAAAATTTCATTTGGCTGTGATTATAAGTTTGCTTTGTATTTTGCGTTGAACGAAGGTGAAATGGCTGGTGTCGCGATGATCACTAAAATTGAGAACCGCGCTGTGATAAAATTTCTTACTAAACAAGGAAAAAGTCAAAAAATTATTCACGAAGAGATGGTGGCTGTTTTTCGAGATTCTGTACCTTCGTCGTCAACTGTTCAAAAGTGATCAAGTTTATTTCAAAGGGGCAGGGAGAGCATTAAAGACGACCCTCGCTCAGGCTGCCCACTAACTGACTGCACCGGAGAAAACATTACACAAGTCGAGAAACTTGTACTTGAGGATGCCCGCGTAAAGGTTAAAACGATAGCTGCGAAGATTAACCTTTCTATTGGTACCATACACACCATTCTTTATGACCGTCTAAATCTTTCAAAAGTCAGTGCAAGATGTGTGCCTCGAATGCTCACTTCGCTCACAATGCTCCGGTGCACACATCACGGATTTCTAAGGCTATTGTACGGGATTGTGGTTTCGAAGAGATTCAACGTCCACCCTATAGTCCGGACCTTGCCCCTAGTGATTATTTTTTGTCTCCATATTTAAAAAAAAACCTTCGTGGTAAGCGATTTACCGATGATGAGGAGCTCAAAACTGCAATAAATCAACATTTTGGAGAGAAAGATGAAAACTATTTTTTTGAGGGTATAGAAAAGTTAATCTCAAGATGTAATAAATGCATTAATGTAAGAGAAGATTATATTGAAAAATAAAAATATTTTTAATTTAAATCGTGTTTTCCTTCATGTCGATACCGCGAATATATTGAACTCCCCTCGTAATTTTAAGATGACTGATAGCTTTTCCAATTCTTACACCAAGAAATGCGTTGAGTAAAAATTCGTAAGTTTCTCAGTGGAGTGGTAATATCTTGCTCTCTCGAAGCCGCTCTCTTCTACGCATTTTTCGAGTTAGGGAATGGCAAATTGGTAAATATTCGTAAGAATTCGTAAAAATTTGTAAAAATTCGTAAGATTTAAAAGTAAGGCAACAGACCGACTATAAAAGAAAAGGAACCAACCTTATACTACTTTGTCACAAATGTCACTTAGAAAAGTCCTGAGATAGGTGTTACAGGCTTTGTTTTAAAAATAACTGCTTCCAATACCAAAAAACTGCATTTTCCAATAATTTATTTTGTTTTTGCTTTGACCCACCCTTTACAAAAATTGTTGCAAAATTGATGTCGATAGGCAGATGTATGGGCCGCTTAAGTCGTTGCTGTTCTCATAGCGCATTTCTGATGCAATGAACGCAGTTTAATATACTCTGTTGCTGTATAATTCACAAAGTCCGCTTGTTCCACATTTGGAGGCCCCATCTGCCAATCCAGGAACTTGAACCAACAAGAGTCGCTGCTGGCTTACTTGCAAACAATGAATTACAGATTTGTTTATCAAAAAGGCATCACTGCATCGTATAAGTATCAATTAAAATGTTTGCCGCATTACTCACACCCACAACACCCTCTTCTCATGCTAATCTTACCCGAGTGTGTAATAGCCGCCGCCTCATTGTTACAAAGGGTTCGCAAAGCGCGAGATTCTAATCCAAATCGTGACCGCCAATAGGCATCATTGCGCATACAATAGCAGACTTGTGGAACACAAAGCATATAGCCCGCCTGACTCTGGTCAAGGTCGTTGCTAAGCCAGTCGTTGCTAAACAGTTATGCAACACATCAGCGACTATAATATCTCTTTCATCCCTGCGTCCAAGCATCGGTCCGTTCCTATTCTATGGCCATAATAAATCTCAATTATATAGTATACCCATGTTGAAAGGTACGTAATATTTTCCTGGCCCAATGGAATCCGCTTCAAAACGATTGCAAATCGATAAAGCTGATGGTTGGATGAACAGCAACAGAGGCATTAGAAGCGTGTGGTCTTCCTAGGCGAAGACGTGCTCTGCCTAGAAAAATCACGAACAACAAAGAGCTAACCAATGATAATGATAGTCGTTGTTTCGAGAGCGCACCACTTTGCAATTATACATTGCCTAAGCCCCGATGCGATACCTATAGACAGTGAAAGTGCATATAGACAATAGAGGAGACGTTGACTCTGGAGGGTATCGAATGAATGACAATTTTGCTTCCGTCGCGTCGCGTCGTTTACTTTGCGACGACTTGTGTTGAAATTCTATCCGATGGGCCACCGATGGAATTGCATTATGTGATCTGGAAGATTGTATAATTTAGAAAACCTTTTCTGCCTGTATCGAGTGTTTTATTGTGCGTAGATGGCGGGAAGGAGCTCTGTTGGTGGTACGGCAACTAATACGGATGTCGTTCACTTCTCTTGTTAACATATCGCATTTTACCAAGCTATAGGTCTGAGACACTCTTTTGAAGTGGTTTCGTTTTCTCTTATAGCTTCTACACGCGTGCGGTGTGATGAAGGTGTAATAATAGCTGAGGGCGAACTGGAGGGCGGGACATTAACATAATGATGCGAGACGATCAGGGGGTAAGTTTTGTATAAATTAGCAAGGGGTTAAAGAAGAAGGTTAAATCGGCTGAACCAGCACGCTTAGACCAGTAATAGGTCCATTGTGATACAGCTTGGATAAAAACAAAGCTTCTAAACTTCTAGTGTCAGTGTTAAAAAGATCGCTAGTATCACTAAAGTAGAAAGCCCCAGGTGAAGTCTTCTTCTTTGTGTTGTGTTAAACTTCATATAGAAAAAGATAGTATTTTACCACAGCTGTAAGGAAATTAACAAATTTAGAAATTGTTCGCTTGATTTCTAGATGCATTTGGTTCAATCAATTCAATGAAAAATTAAACGCACCCACTCAAATATTTGATATATTTGACAATATATGCCGCTAAAATTTTCAAATCCATTGCCTCACAACATGACCTCAATCTCCTTCAAAAAGATATAAATAGTTTTTCCACCTGGCGCCCTTATAATTGTTTAGACTTTAGACCTTAGACAATCATGTCAATCTATCAGGTTCTAAGAGAAAGAGGAAAATGCATCACAATAAGACAGTTTGACACTTAAAAAAAAAACCATCAATAAGTTATTGGCCTTTCCTAGAGACGATATCACCAAAAAACTAGATTTCCAAAAGAGCTTTGTTACTAAGCTCAGCAATAAGAAGAACTGGAGCAATGAATCCACAATTCACAGACTAAGTAATTACACAACAAAGTTGGAGACAGACGGGTCGAGAACTGATGAGGGAACTGGAGCGGGAGCATTTGGCCATGGAACCAAATATTTTGAAGCAAAAGTACCAGCATCTTCCAAGCTGAAATATATGCCATAGACAGGTGTGTCCAAATCAACCTTGACAGAAACAAAGTCAACTGTGATATAGCTAATGTTAGACAGCCAGGCTGCTATTACGGCGCTTAATTCCTACATCATTAAATCCAAACTTTTATAGGATTGCTACAAAATCTTAATGAACTTGGTAGGACAAATAATATAACCCTCTGCTTTGTGCCTGGCAACGTAGGGATAGAGGGGAATGAAATAGCCGACTCCCTAGGAAGAAAGAGAGCATCAGAAACTTTCATAGGTTCTGGACCATACTGTGGAATAGGGGATCACAACTTTAAAGAAGAATTTAGGAAACAAGAGAAAGAAAACAGAGCAAGAACCTGGCATAACACTCAGGGCATGAGGCAGGCCAAGAAACTTCTGGGACAATACAGCCGGAAAAGATTCCAAGCTTGCATCAGCATGAGCAAAAATAACCTTCGTATCCTAACTGGCTTCCTAACGGGGCACCTGTAGACTCATTGAACACTTTAGGAAACTGGGTATATCTGAAGAAGGTCTCTGCAGCTTCTGCAATGAATCCAGTGAAATTCCAGAACACTTGCTGGGATCATGTGGAGCACTGACCCACAAAAGACTGAAATACTTGGGCAATTACCAACTATCCGATGAGGAAATACTATCACTGGAGTCAGCTCAGCTCTCATCCTTAGATTCAAATTCTTAAAAGAAACTGTCAAGGAGAAAGAAGAGTACAAAAGCCTCTAAAATGATTCCGAAAGGAATTATGCTATGAGGGGAACTATTTTGAGGGAATAGACCTTTCTGAGGCGTAAGCAGACCAAAAGGTCGCAGTACAAAAACCCTTTCACATAATAATAATAATCAGGTTCTACAAGCTTACAAAAACCCTTAAGGCCACAGCAGAGAGAAAGAGGAACTGAAGGTATTTAGAAGTCTTTTACCGAAGTTATCCCAAAAAGTATCGTCTTTTATAAAATATCAATCGAAAACGATCTCTGATATGAATGAGCTTCATAAGAAATGATTGACGACCAAACTAAAGAGGTATTTGCTTAGCCTAGAACTATAAATTTGTATTTTTAACAGGCTTTACGTTTAAAATCAGGTATAAATGGATCTAGCCCAGATTTGATTCTTCTGTTTTACCCAGTTGAATAGAACCTTTGTATATACAAAGATAGAACGTTTATTTTTTATGTTGGAGCTACATAGATTGGTATGAATCTCATACGTTCCTAAAGCTCAATTGCAACGTGATCCTACGAGTAACCAATGAAGTCTGTTTGTCTACTAGAACCACCCAGATTTGAGTATGAATCTCAGGAGTGCATTGAGATCAACATTCTTCAAATAATCTTGGCAACCTACAACCATAACCACAGAACCTTGCACTAAATACCAGACCTCATAAACGTACTACCAATTGTGAACAAGCGTGATATGGTTTCAATTCCATATACAAATGTTCTGCTGCGGATACGTACCCACTAGTAAAATAAAAATTCTATTGAAGAACCTTTCAACTGTATTTCTCAACTAAACGCAACCACCGTCCGTACATAAACTAATTTTCAATTTGTCGGCATAAAGGTCAACTTCTCGTTGAGCTGCAACTGTGTCTTGATCAACTGCGACAGAGTGACCACCATCAACAGATCCCTAATGTTAGCGTTGAACATCTGTGTGAACTGTTCGTGGCTCATGTTTGGCACGGAATGAATCAAGTCCAGTAGCGAACGACCGACAGCATTGTTCGGCAGCTGCTTGCGTGCAATGACATCCTCGACATACTTCAAGATCAAATCCAGTAATCCCTGCAACTTGGTTGAGGCTTCAGAGATCTGAGCCAAGTCCAACATGGGAGACACTGTCTTTGGTCGGTTGGGGCTGGACACACTGATTGTCTTCTGGAGGAGCTTCAAGCCAAACACCTCTGGCTCATAGCATGTCACCTCAACGTTGATCGGAGTGAACATGCATCCAGTCTTGCCGCCGGGAACTCCCAACTGTATGCAGACGTACGCCTTTAATCCCATTCGACCACCCGATAGTGAGGTGTCGACGGTAAGATGCACTGGGTTGTTGCACTCGCGGGCATAGTACTCGTGAATCACGGAACTGTGATTCGTCACCTCGTTGCCAGTGGCCCACCAACCTGTGCGAAATGAAACCAGTCAGAAATAAGCCTGCGTTTGGAGGTTATGTAGAGTGTATGCACTCGGTACTCACCCACAACATTCTCGTTGTTGTTGACTTTGCGATTCAGGTCGTACAAGTCCATGGCGTAGCTAAGTTCGGCTTCCACTTGATCATCGTGCTCCTTGTGGGGAACGCAGAAGCAATTTGTGACCTCAACGACTCCTTTGTCGATCGAACCTACGCGGACAGAGGGGTGGGGGGAGGGCTTTTTGTAATCAAAGAATTCAAGGAAATCGAAAGTGAGTTTCTCACCTAGAAGAGTGCCAATTACACGATGGGAATCGGCATTTCTGCGCTCGTAGGCATCCACAACTTGGAACAATACCACGGGGTGTACTTTAACAGTCAAATTTAGAGCCGACATTTTTGCGTGGAACTTTTTGTTAAAAAGGAGGAAAGTTTTTTTTTTTGACAGCACCCAATGAAGTGGCTGTGACAGAAACGTAATGGGAATGAAGTGGTACGAAGTGAAGTTTAATCGCAGAGATGTGCGCGAAGTGAGAGAGTGAAATTGAACGAAATTCATCTAAAAAAATTTGTTCTACTGTGTGTCCCAAATGGGTAAAATAACAAATAATTACACAAACGGTACTTCTCGGCAGCTGTAATCTGTATTCAGTTTGTTTTCGGGCAGTAGTTTTCGCACGCGTATACCATATTGGGCTAATTTTCTGACAATATTAGGCGTTTTTCTTTTTTAGTTCAGAGCACAACCTGAACTGTTATACAAAAAGTTCGTGTTTCTTTTTGAAGCGAATATAGCTTTTTTACGGACGGTCGGTGGGTCACGCATATAAATTATTCAAAAAGATGGGGAGTAAACCGAAAAAAATCGTCACCGTAGCGTTAACTTCCCCCTCCATGGCGCACTTAGAAGATGAAAACTCGAGAACGGCTCCACCGATTTGGATGATTTTTGTTTTGTGTTGTTCGTCTTGATTCAGGGATGGTTTAGGAAAAAAGAAAAGTCGGAAAATTCTCAAATATATGTGTGTAGAGAGCGAAAGAGGAACAGAGAGAGTAATCTAAACTAACTGGCACTATGAACCGAGAAAAGGTGAAAGCGGTAGCGTATATATCTTTTCTCTCTATAATATAGATAATGTAAATAACAGAAGATATATATAATATGTATGTATGGATATATATGTATATATGTGTGTAGAGAGCGAAAGAGGAACAGAGAGAGTAATCTAAAATCAAATAGGCCGCCACGTAACACGGGCCAATACTTTACGTCCAATGATTCGCTTCTTTCGGCCGTCCCAAGACAGCTCGATTTTTTTTTAGCTCAGACACTTCAGAGCTCGAATTTGTGTTTCTTTTTTCGCTCAGAGCATGATCAGAGCGCGCTCTATGAGCTCAGAATAAATTGACTGAGCATCCTGAGTAAAAAGCTGAGCACACATGTACATGCACACTTCCAGTCACATTTAATGGACAAAAAAAAACAGGAAAAACAAAACATCCTCTGAACGCTCTGAGCACGAATGGTTCAGAGCGCGCTCATAATGCTCGAACTCTGTTCAGTGCTCAGCTCTGAACTAAAAAAGAAAAACGCCTATTGTGATGTACAAACTGCCATTAAAGTTCTGTTTACCTGCTGTCAGTTGTTCTAAATGTGCAAAACTAAAGCTCAGTTACATGAACTAAAATCCTGTCATATAAATACAACAGTGAACATACGTTTTGAATCGGATTATAACTTTTGATGGCGTTGTTATTTTAATAAATAAACACACGTCAGACTTTATGTCCAAAAGATTTCCTATTTAATTATATTCATATTTTCGAAATATGCAAGCTAACTACTTTTCCACCTCGTTCCTTCAAAACTGGGCACAACAATCCTTTCCTGAACGCCAGATTATTGATTTTTCGCACAACGGCAAACAACATCATCATCTCGCTCTGATTCTGCACAACTTCCGTCTTGACCTAAACATAATTATAATTATTTAAAAAAAAATCATCAATTATTACTGCACAAAATGAAAGGTTGTCAATTTTCCATTCTATTTTCCGTGTTTTTATTAATTGAAACCGTTCGGTCGAGCTCGTCTAATGGAAGCCAACACGCTCAAAATCTCATAGTATTACCGCCTTGCAAATCCTGCACCGTGTTCGTCAACTCACTTCAGAATGCGAAGGAAAAAGCCTCCACCGGACGCGGTGATGCAACTACGCTGCAGCTTATAATGGATAATGTGTGCAACGACGTAGTGCGCGGGCAGGATCAATGCTATAAAATTGCCGAGACATACGCAGCCACAATTGAAGAGCATTGGAAGGACGACCTGTTCGGGGTACTATGTATCGAGACAATGAAGGTGTGTTGTCCGCCGGACCACTTTGGAGCAAAATGCGAAAAGTGTCAGGACTGTCATCGGAATGGGAAGTGCAAAGGTGCCGGCACTAGAAAGGGCAATGGTCAGTGCTCCTGTAACCCGGGATACACAGGAGAGCAGTGTAGGGACTGTGCGGTGTCATATTATGCTGCCTTTAAGGACGAATCCAAGTTGCTGTGTTCAAAGTGTCATGATGCCTGCGCGGCTGAGGGGTGCACTACTGCAGGCCCCAAGGGTTGTCTAAAGTGCTTGCCTGGGTGGAGAATGGACGCCACCAACGGTTGCACCGACTTGAACGAGTGCCTAGAATCTCGCAACACCTGCACCACGCAACAGTTCTGTGTAAACAATGATGGCTTCTACAGCTGTTTGGACTGTGACCGATCCTGTGTTGGATGCGATGGAGACGGGCCGGATATGTGCAAGTCATGTGCGGATGGTTTCACATTGATCGATGGGAAGTGCACGGACGATTCGTCACAGCAGCGCGAGCAGTACGTGAATATGACCAGGTTCCTAACCTACCTCGGGCTGTGCATTGCCACCTGTGTCATCTTTCAAAGCTCAACCACGAAGGCATACCTTGTGGGCGCAGCAGTGGCCGCTTACATCGCCGCATCCGAGTATTGGCTGAATACAAAACCGGCACCAGACGATCTCAAATCGAAGATAAACAACAAGAAACTTGAAGACTTGATCATGAATTTATTATAAACCGTTAATTATCATAGCAAATAAATAGTCCACTTTGTGAAATTACACTTGATATCAAAGACTTTATCTTGGGAAGTGCGGTTTTCAAATCGTTTTTATTTTATAACTATACACACAGACAGTGTTTAATATTTCAATTCGGGTGCCTTGTCGATGTTCTCATGAGAACCTTCTGCAATCATTTTCAGTTCTTGGCGCTGTCTTTCCGGCCGGATCACGGTGATATAGCGATAGACGCGCACACCTAACAAGAATGTTCCGTACAGCGTCACGCCGATACAGGTGTACACTACTCCTCTATGCAATTTGTCGAAGATTGTGTTGCGGTTGATTTGTGTTTTTTTCATTTTTAATTCTGTTTAAATGTTCTTCCCAAAAGTGCGTATTGTCGATTTTCTCTTCAGAATTGGTTAAAAATCTTTCGAAATGTCACAGCTGTGTTATGTCATGTCAATATGAAAGGAAATTTTGAAATTTCCCTTGGGGAACATATCAAACGCGTTCAGACGTTGTGGAAGAGGTCAGTACTTTGTCTTGATCTTGAGCAATAAAGAACGAGACATGGATTTTATTAGAACTGGAATTGACAACCAAACTTTAGTAGGCAACAAAAGTTGTTCATGTCTTCTTGTTGAAATTAAGTCGAATGTAAATTGTTGAGAAGTGTAATGCCGTTTTCGATTTTTCTTTTTAGATTTTGATCTGAGATTTCAGATTTCTGCCGGCAAATCGAGCATGAAATATGAATTATATTGGTTTTTGTGTGTATTGAGTTGACAGCAATAAAAAACATTTTTGCACTTGCACCCGAAATCAATTTCAATTGATTTTCACTTATTTGTAATAATGTATTTCGAAATAATTTAATACATACGCGTAAAATAAATAGTTCAGTTAAAAAAGCAATCCTTCCAACGATAAAAATTTCGATTGATTTTGAAACATGCAGCGCGACATAAGTTAAAAGTTTGCCAATATCTACTACAGCCGCTACTACACGCTGCAGTGCCTCCGCCCATTATGTTCACGTTACTTGTCCATACCGCTACTACAGCGGCCTCTTTGTGTTTAGGCAGTTATGACGCTTTGCTTATCTCCTCGTTGCTACTGCAATTTCGTCTTGCAAAAATAGCGATTAGCAAAATGGTTCATTCCTTCATTAGCGAATTTCTATTTTACATTTTATTTAAGGAAAAAACTCCAAGCGGTTTCCTTTTTTAAAAATTTGCTATATCTGTCACTTCGTTGAATACATATAATAATTCTTGGAAGTTAAGTTGTTTTCCATTGGACGAAAAGAACCGTCCGGCAAAATCACTTCTGAAACCGTTCCATTGACACAAAAATTCTCTTCTGGCGATTCTGAATAGAGAATTTCGCTTTACGATTTTTAGTCAGAATCCACTCAAGAAGCACCCACACAAGTGTAGTTTGTGTATTTTATACAAGTCAGCTGACAGCTGCCGTAGATTTTTTTTGGCATTTCACCAATACTTTTGTGGATTCAATGAGAAGCAGTTTCTTAATCCATTGGATTACCTACAGAATGGCCGCGTTCCACTGCCCGCTAGATGAGCAGTGGCATGTCAAACTCCATATAAAAAAAATTGACATTTTACCATTTGCGCTAGTCGTCTAGCACTTTTTGTGAAATATCCCTTTCAGGGAAATTTCTCAATCTAGCGCAAAAATACCCGCTGCTTTGAGAGAAAAAAAACAAAAAAAACAGCTGTCAATGGAAATCGTTCAAACGTCTACAAAATAAAAACAAAAATACGAAGCCGAGCTGCAATTGTGATGAAATTGGTAATAAGGTAAGTAAAATAGCCATTCCGATATTATTATGGTTTCTATAACATGTACCATTTCTTTTTAAATGCAGTTTGGAAATAATTATGCGACACGAAATTATTTATGAAGGAAAAGTCATATGTTTTTGATGCCAACAAGTTAAATGTCATTTTGCCGCTGCCGCTGCCGCTGCCCGAGCGTTCCTTCATCAGGGATATTTTGTGCTAGAAGACTAGCGGGCAGAGGAACGCGGCCAATGAGTGGATCCCCGAGTAAAAACATTTCATTTCAAAATCAAACGCAGCCCCTAAAAAAAAAAAAAAACTATCCATTGAACACACTCATTCACCGCTGAACTCTACACCATGCCCTGCTGAACTCGTTCGCGAAAAACAAAAACTGTCAAATTTCCACACAGCACGGTTGTCAAACACACTAAAGTCAAAAGTGGAAAAAGTTGTGTCGGGTGAAGAAATTTATCGATATTTACTACCAACAAATCCATTTAAAAAATGACATCCAGAAGGTATATTATTTACGAAACTAATCCCAACCATGTGGTGCATAATTCCTTCCTTCGTCAGGCGCTTAAAATTTGAAAATTCTGCCATTCCGATCGTTTTTGTTTCGTGCAACAGAATTAGGTCAGCCTTTTTTTGTTGCTTGACGTTTCACCCCAAAATGTTGTATTCCCCTTTTTGCTAGGTGAAAGAATTTTGTTCTCTTCACTTTGCACGGCTCTCGCCCGCCGCCCATCTCCACCACACGTTCCCATGGTATATACACATATATTCCCACATCTATATATCGACTCGAAACGATAAAAAAAACGTTATAATGCCCACGATGAATGAGAAAATGCAAATTCCTTCTTTCAGATGGTTCCATCCGACGATATCTGGTATAGAAGCAGAGACTTTGCTTCAGGAGCAGGGCTTTGACGGTTCATTCTTGGCCAGGTTGTCTTCATCGAATCCGGGTGCGTTCACCTTGTCCGTGAGGCGTGGACAAGAGGTTACCCACATCAAAATTCAGAACAATGGTGATTTCTTCGATTTGTACGGAGGTAGGTTGTCATCGCTTTTTGACTGGGATCTGCCATATGTAACGCGTTCTCTACTACTCTTTCTAGGTGAGAAGTTTGCAACGCTGCCGGAACTGGTCCAGTACTACATGGAGAACGGGGACCTGAAGGAGAAGAACGGCCAAGCCATCGAACTCAAGCAACCGCTTATATGCGCCGAGCCAACAACCGAGAGGTAAGCTGGTACTACCTAAGTATTTTTTACATTTTCGCTGTACATGCAAGGCGGTTGAACTTTTTGTTTATCAAAGTTGGTGCGGGGAATACCGCCTAGGATTTTATCGCGATGCACTTGAAATTTAATAAGAACGGCGCGAGGGCAAGCTGTCTAACTGGGAGTTGGTCGATAAGAAACAACCCACCACCACCAGTGGATTGAGAGTTTTTTTTTCTATTTTATTTATGACAAATGTGCGATAACACCACACATGGTAGCGACGAGGAAAGTATAGTTGAGATTTGTTGATGAGTCAAAATCTGTTCGTTTTAATTGAAGTATTCGCAAACAGAAGGTGACCACTTTATAGTTACACGAAATCATATTGAGCACCTTCATACGCATAGCTATTATTGCTGAGATAATGAAGAGGCGAGGTTACTGCACCGGTCGTGCATACAAGTCGAGCAAACGTTTCCGTTAGCTGGGAAATGTTGTACAATCACGTTATGCGTGTATGATTTATTTTCATGAGTTGCCACCAGCTGTTAACCGAACCCATTTCTTGTATTTGTTGTTTCTACTCAATGGAGCTACTATTTTAGCTAGCCCAATCAAAGATCGTCTACCAGTTCAGCAACAGTAGTTGTCAATATTCGCCGGTGAGGTTTTTTTAGCACCTTGCGTGTGAAACGTGTAGCAACTTACTTTCATAACGTAGTGCGGGGACATTTCAAGTTGTCCATGCAGTCAAGTCGCGATAGCCATCGAGTACACAGTGCTTCTGGAGCGGATGTGCTGGATAGTTTATTGATGAGCCCACTCACGACATTGAAGGTTAATAAACCGACAGCTGTTGGAAACGTTGTCAATTGCAGACGATTTCTTGAAGTTTCCGGTGTAGCTTCCTCGGTGTTGGTGAACTTTTCATCACTGCGCTGGTCGTTGCCAGGATTTTCGCAACAAAACTGGGCAATGCATTTGCTTGAACTGCCACTTGCACTTGGGATTCGATTCCATCTCTTTGAGAAATGATGGGCAGGTGTCCAGGAGGGCAAATTTGTATCAAAACATCACCCTAACAGCCTTTTTGGTTTCAGTTAAACAAACTTCTTTTTGAAATCTTCTTTTCTGGTGTTCAAAGCACTTCGGAACACATTAATTCCGCACTTCAGTTGGGTGGTGCGTAGGTACGGTCCTTCGTATTTTCATGGTCAGTTGAACATCCGTAACAATGTCTTGAGCTCTGTTTTTAATTGCTCGTGTTGTTTTAATCGCAGGAATCTTCGAGCCATTTAAACGTGCTACTCTACAATCATGACTAATCATCTAACAATCCTCTGAGTCTTTAACCTCCCTCTGGCAACTCCAAGTTGTTTGAGGTTATTTTTCTACACCACATTCGGAGAGATCATTTTCTACTCCCTTGACTTTCCTTATCACAATCAAAGAGTTTGTCAGCTGAAGCCTTCAATTGAATTCGCTTTAGATTTCCGAGTCATTTGCGTCCAATCCGAATTTTTTTTATTCAAAGTCGATGTAGGAATACAGCCCGTGTAGATCGTCGTCTCATCCAAAACCAGTCAACGCAAAGGAAGTCAAATATATTACGTAACATTTTTCCAACGAAACGACGAACAATGAGCACATACGGTCAAAATCTATTAAACGACGTGTTATCTGTTTGTCCGTGGTAATAATCTATATCTTGGGTTGCACCATACCTTCTTCGCCTGCAGCAGGTGGGAATCCAAAAGAAGAGAACTGGAGACGAATATCGGTATCATCACTCCAGACAACATAACCGAAAAGATGCTGGCCAGCGAGCAGAACTGGAACAAGATCTGCGCCTACGTCCAACGCATTCTCAGAAGAAAGAAAAGAGAAGAAGAGCAATCCCGCGAAACAGAGTGAGCCCGAAAGGGCGTATGATTACAGCCCCCCTGAAGTAATGGGAACAGCGGTCCCAGGGGGGCGGGTCAGAAACCGAAGGGAAGGAGGAGTTTTAGTCCGTAAACCTGTAAACCTTGTACAAACGCATTGTACAAATGGGAGTCGGACTCACTGGGATGGTCAACGCCAAAAAGACCTACCTACGGTGCACAAAGCATTTCTCCTCAACCCAACAGGAGAAAAAAAAAAAAAAAAAAAAAACTTTGGTTGCAAAAGGAAAAGGTTCTTTCAAACCATACAAGGCTAGCTGGTTCCCGTAGCTATTTTTGCATTGAAGTTCTACGTTATACGCGTCACTAATAAAAAAAAAAAAAAAAAAACATGGAGCTGTCGTGGGACGGCCGAAAGAAGCGAAGCATTGGACGTAAAGTATTGGCCCGTGTTACGTGGCGGCCTATTTGAAATTCATTTTAATTTTTCATAGTGCCAGTTAGTTTAGATTACTCTCTCTGCTCCTCTTTCGCTCTCTACACACATATATACATGCGCCATGGAGGGGGAAGTTAACGCTACGGTGACGCTCACGATTTCACTTTTTTTCGGTTCACTCCCCATCTTTTTGAATAATTTATATGCGTGACCCACCGACCGTCCGTAAAAAAGCTTCTTCGCTTCAAAAAGTAGCAAATACAGGAGCGCAACAAAACGCCTGCAGAGACGTCACCATTACCGGTGCGTGGAGACTTCGTCCTGAAAGCATATCTTAAGGTTATTTCGGAATGACAGATTTGAACGTTATCTGTCCTAGTAGGGTATTTCCAGTGACGGTTGCTGTTTCCTCACGGATATTCTCGAAGAAATATTTACCGATGATTGTCGTCAAACATTGTATCTGAGCGGGGGCAATTGACACTTTCAGTACCCCACATTCAGCAGTCCAATTTGGTTACTACTTCTGGTATAGAGACATCTTAAAGTTCAAGTCACAAAATTGAATGTAGTAATACTGTGGAGGTGATCAATTGAGTAACAGGTCGAACGGTGTATGTTTGTTTTAAGGAAAGTGCGTAGGATGTTCTGTGCTTTCACGGGAGAGCTGTTGTGATCCCTTTTTGTTTTTTGTTTCCTAAAAGTTTTGGTTAGGTTAGGTTAGCAGGTAGATGAGACAGGGGGAACCTGCACCCGCCCACTTAGATCAATGTGATGCCCTTGGGGTTCTAATATCCCCGATACTGTGGAAACCTATGAAACCGGGTAGTCAAGCCATCTCGAGGATGATATAAATTTGTGTAAGTCTTTTATAGACTTGCATGTTTCAGCATGCTGTGTCCTGTAATAATGCCTAGAGAGAATAACGATTGTTTCCTCATTTGTAGAATTTTTTCTGTCGCATTCTCCTGGTTATGACACAGGATTCGAGTTTACTCCATCTATTATTCGTCGCTGTCAGTATTTTGTTCTTCAACCGAAAACGTTGAAGAAAACTAAATAAAAAATTAAGAACATGTAAACTTACAATTCAATACACATCAATAAAACAAACTTTTCATCAGGCAGCGTAAGAGGATTGGAATAATCCCGAAGATTTTTTCGCATTTTTCTTAGATTTTGATCTTCTTCACCGCATCATCGCTATCACTTGCTATTAACAAATAATTCTCCAGCATATTACGTATGGAATAAATAACACAACCATCAATTTAGCAATCAAAGAAAATGAGAAACGTTAATGATTAAGCTGTCGTTAATCTGGGCTATCACAGAATCCGTCGTATTCGGAATTTTGCTACGAACCCCGAAAGAACTATCATAGAATCCGTAGTAGGGCAAATTTTTTGCTACGAATTTAGTCGTAGGGGAAATTGATGGATATGAATTTCGAAATTCCTAGCAAACATTTACTTTCCGACGGATTCTATGATAGTTCTTTCGGGGTTCGTAGCAAAATTCCGAATACGACGGATTCTGTGATAGACGTGAATTTCTTTTCCCTCAGAACGAAAATATCATTCGTTTTTAGAGTTACATGCAAAATAAGCGAAAACGTAAACGAAGTGGATTTCGTTTTTTAGCTTTCGTTTTTGTAGTTATATAAAGCAAACCGTTTGTGCAAACGAAAACGATAGAACGTTTTCATCGTGAAGAATCCCACAACAGAATATTATTTAAGCCGTTGTTGTTTAAGACATTCAATTCTCCGACCTTTTCTTGGGGCAGGATTTCTTCCCCAATAAACATCTGAATCGTAAGTGACCAATGAACCATGTTGGGTTGTAAGCTTTACTGTCTAGTGGAGGTTTTGGGTGTCTGTATTTATAGTAGGAATGGATCATATTTTCATCATTCTAATTAAGAACGTGTGTCCTAACTTATAAGCTATTCACACCGAGCAGAAAACCGTGTTTTCGTCGAAAACTCGTCGATGCATTCACACCGACCACCAACTAGTTTTCGGTTGACGTTTCAATCATCTGTGAGACCCTAGTCGTTAAACTTCGGTGCAAACTTTAATAAAACAAACGAAACGACTTTAAATTGAAATATGTTTGGAAAAACTTCTGTTTTCGTAGAAGTTTTCGAGTGTTTTCGCGAAAACCCGGTTTTCGCCTCGGTGTGAAAAGGCGTTGAACTCCTTCCTCTTCACACTGCATCGAACTTCAGGCTTGAGTTTTCCTTTTAACTACAGCCAGTGACTTGAGTGGAATCGATCCGTCGCCCGGTGTCCATCCAAAGCCATGCCTTATCGTCCTTTTACCTGTTTATCTGTCTGTCACAATAGCGACGGCAGTTAAACAAGCGCGGTGCTTTTAATTTCTCCCTAAACTGCTAGGGTACTCTGCAACTGATGCGGTAGCCCTTCTTTAAATCTGAGTAGGTACTGATCGCACACATTTCACATTTCTCTTCGAACACTCTGCACCTTAAGTGCCCACCAACCTGCTACACCATTTCTAGGGCGATTTTATTTGTACAACTCTATTACTGTTCCGGAAAGTCTGTATCGAGTTCCATACGCCTTAAATCTGTAGAAGGAAAACCGCTCCAATCAACACCCACACACACGTCCGCCATGCGACAAAACCGATTCCGGTTCATTGAATGGGGAACAACCTTATTAAGGTCACTAGACCCCGCGCTCGCATCTTACAACAAAAATCCATAAGCCGATCTCATGACCGCTCTGCCCATTTTACAACAACTTGTAATGCTTCTCTGTTACACGTTCCTTTCGAATCCGTGACTGCTACTGTTCAACTTGGCAATGAAATGCGAGTGGAAAGCAAATCGACAAAAAAAAAACACCGCACAACGCTATTGGAATACTAAGTCGGGTTGCGATAAAACTACACCGCACCATAGTCCACATGCCAGGCAACTAGCTTTTAATTAGTTTCTGAAAATACGATCGCAACACAAGATGACACCCTCGAGCCTCACGCTGTTTGACCGCAAGTTGAAGGAGTTCCCCAAACCACACAAACTCTGTGGCTTAGAATAAAATAAAATCGTATAGTCCACTCTTGACAACACAATGGTATCGAGGAAATTGCTTCATTTTAAACAAGCACCGGGACTCAGCCAGTGGCTATGACTAGTGATCAGCGAGCAGTGCCCAGTGCGAGTATGTGCAAGTTGTCACGATCGTTGCCCATCCAAATACTTGGTACGCATGGCACATCGTGTGCAGTTGACATTTTGTGAGAATTCCATTTCGACAGTTTCATGAATCAAACCCGAAGCCAAATATCGAGAGAACTGTGCTCTGACATTGAGCCTTGGCAGCGCTTCCTCCTAAGCCCATATTCGACACGGCTCTGATGAGGGTTTTGATCTTTTCGATCGTATTTTGTGTCTCTTCTTGTTAATGACCGCGATTTATATGCAAAGCGCGGACAGGCCGTTTTATCTTACGTCCATTAACAACCACAAACATTGTATGGGGTGGATTTTATTTTTTCTGTCTAGTTGCTGTGGCAGCATTGGCGGATTTCCGATCGTGTTCGTGTTGGGTATGTACGCACTTTGCCCGAGATGAAGTTCCCAGAAGCGATTTTGTGTTGGGTAGTTAGGTCATAATTGTTTTATGGCGGCAACAGAGATAATTAAAACGGGTGGCTGGTGACATTTAAACTTTCTAATTCGTGGTCGGGATGCGAGACGCACCGACATTGGACGAGGTGAAAGTAAAACCTTTCACTTTCTTCGCAGGAGGTTAGAACGTTGACGTTGGTGGGTTTTCTCAAGTTGAAAGAATGCATTAGAACAGACATCGAGAGTGTGGGACTTTGTGGAAATGTATATATAGCTTTTGGAGAGGTCTTGCGTTGGCTTGCAGCTCATTCAGTTTTGTCGGTGACTTTGTATGCAGCATTGAGAGTTGAGCATACGTACTTGGGTCAGGCGCAAATGTCTATATATTGAGCTGTCAGGTAGAAAATTTCGATTTGATGTTTTGGACCCCCTTTCCCAATCGTGTCGTTCGGACTAAGTCTTATGCAGTCTTGGCCTAGACTGTGCGGACGTCTAAATTAAAAAGTGCAACAGATAGTAGGTAACCTCTCCTCATTGACAGCCTCGAACCACCCTGGCACAACTTTTTGCGTTATAAATATATACACTGCCGCTCATTTGAATAGGTTCAACTTTTTGTTCACCTAACTGTTAGCCTCTCTTCATATATATTGCAATGACACATATTTTTTATACATGTAATGAAAGAGCATCATTATGCGCTTAGTTTGACAGAAAAAATGTTGTCTTAAAGCTTACCGTTATTTTCACACGGTGGCTTGACTAAATGCATTCATAAAAACAAACACATTTTTTGGTTCATTTGAATAGGTTCAAAAGCAAAAAATTAAGTTTTCGTGTAATTGCGTCGGTGAATTGTACTAATTTTTTTTCGGCTAATAAACCTTATTGTGTTCATCTGTTAACGACGAAAATGGGTCGCGGAAAATCTTTAAGCGAGTAAGAAAAGGGCAAAATAAAGGCATTTCGAGAATTTGGCCTAAACCAACGATGCATGGCGAAAAAAATTAACAGAAGTCAAAATGTAGTAAGTGGTTATTTGCGGAATGTTGAACAGTACGGAAAAAAAATGAAAGGTGGAAGTTATAGCGCCACATCAAGTGCCGATAGACGTGCAGTCATCAGAGCAGCATCCAATTCTCATGATTCCGCGTCAAAAATTAAGACAAAAACAGGTGTAAAATGTAGTTTGGCGACAGTAATACGGGTGATTAAAACTGCTAAAAATTTAAAAAGAAAAAAATTAAAAAAAAAACCACCAATAAATGAATCGAGACAATAAATTCGTCTCCAATTTCGTAAAAAATACATGTCGTGGAAGTCATAGTGGCAAAAAGTGATTTTTCAGATGAAAAAAATTTAAATAATGTTCATCTTTTCGAAGGTCATGAAAATAATAATTATACCCGTCAGGGCCCTTTAAATTAATTTGTTTTTCATCTGAAAAATCACTTTTTGCCACTACGACTTCCACGACATGTATTTTTTACGAAATTGGAGACGAATTTCTTGTCTCGATTCATTTATTGGTGGTTTTTTTTTTAAATTTTTTTCTTTTTAAATTTTTAGCAGTTTTAATCACCCGTATTACCGTCGCCAAACTACATTTTACACCTGTTTTTGTCTTAATTTTTGACGCGGAATCATGAGAATTGGATGCTGCTCTGATGACTGCACGTCTATCGGCACTTGATGTGGCGCTATAACTTCCACCTTTCATTTTTTTTCCGTACTGTTCAACATTCCGCAAATAACCACTTACTACATTTTGACTTCTGTTAATTTTTTTCGCCATGCATCGTTGGTTTAGGCCAAATTCTCGAAATGCCTTTATTTTGCCCTTTTCTTACTCGCTTAAAGATTTTCCGCGACCCATTTTCGTCGTTAACAGATGAACACAATAAGGTTTATTAGCCGAAAAAAAATTAGTACAATTCACCGACGCAATTACACGAAAACTTAATTTTTTGCTTTTGAACCTATTCAAATGAACCAAAAAATGTGTTTGTTTTTATGAATGCATTTAGTCAAGCCACCGTGTGAAAATAACGGTAAGCTTTAAGACAACATTTTTTTCTGTCAAACTAAGCGCATAATGATGCTCTTTCATTACATGTATAAAAAATATGTGTCATTGCAATATATATGAAGAGAGGCTAACAGTTAGGTGAACAAAAAATTGAACCTATTCAAATGAGCGGCAGTGTACATCATGCATACTAGCATACTTCTAGTTGCCTCTGGGAAAGTCCGGGAATTTTAAAAGCGGTCAAGGGAAATTCGAATAATTTTCTAAAATTATTTGCTCTGAGCTGTGCCTACACGTTTGCTGAAAAATGTTTCTCTTACAGTGCTTCCTGATTTGTCGGTGGGGGTTCGTTGTCTTCGGCTTTCTCGTATTTGCTTGAAGCATACACTTGTATTTCAAATAGTTCTTCCTGATTTTTCCCATAGAAACTGGATTGTATTTAAAAAGACCAACATTTTATATTATGTTCCATCGAAAGATGTACAAAAAAAGCAAAACCTAATCAAAAACTATTTGATCTATATAAAGGGTGTTTTTTTTAGAGGTATAAAACTTTGAAATGGAATAAAACAAATATGAATTTTTAAATTGGCATGAAATTTACTTTTTTTGGAAGATAATCTTCTGGCATTATAATTTAAATATGATTTCTGGCATCTGATTGCCATGGCTGGCTCGGACGTAGTCTAATCTGGAGGTCCAATTTTCGTTGACTTTTTTCAACATTTGTGGCCGTACATCGGCAATAACGCCGCGAATGTTGTCCTCCAAGTGGTCAATCGTTTCCGGCTTATCGGCGTAGACTAGCGACTTCACATATCGCCACAGAAAATAGTCAAGTGGCGTTAAATCGCGCGATCTTGGAGGCCAATTCACGGGTCCGCAACGCGAAACTATGCGACTACCAAACATTTCCTTCAATAAATCAATTGTGGCACGAAGTGTGTGACATGTTGCGCCGTATTGTTGAAACCACAGCTCCTGCACATCATGGTTGTTCAATTGATGAACGAAGAAGGCAGTAATCATGGCCCCATTGACTGTAACGTTCTGGCCAATATCGTTTTAAAAGAAGTACGGACCAATTATCCCACCAACCCATAAAGCACACCAAGCAGTTTTTGTGGATGTAACGGTGTCTCAACATACACTTGAGGATTATCATCTTTCCAAATACGACAGTTTTGTTTATTGACGTATTCAATTCAACCAAAAGTGAGTGAGCTTTATCGCTAAACAAAATTCGCTTATGAAAATTGACGTAGCAGTGCGCGATACGTATTTCGAACAGATCCATGATTTTCAAAATAAATTTGCACAATTTGTTCAGGCGTCAGTCTATTCAAAAAAAAAAAAAAAACACCCTTTATAACAGGGTTCAAGTTGCGTCGTTCGTGAACGAGCATTACTTGACGGAATTTTTGTTTGTTTTACTTGTAAAATCAACTTAATTCCGTGAATGTACAACTCGTTCACGGAAGTGGCGATTCGACTCCAAGGGTCAGATTCTGTAGGGCGAATCGATCAAACGTTTTCGTGCTCATGAATGATTCGCCCTATGTTACACAAGCAAATTTCTTCAGTCCCACGAAAACTTTTGAACGTTTCGCCTTACAGAATCTAACCCCAGATCTTTTGTGCTATTAAGTTAGAAATAGTTATGTGCAGAAGATTTCTTATTTTTAACAGTTAACAGTTCTCTGAAGCTTTTGCAAAACTTCTTATGAATGAAAACTGATTTGGGCGCCACTGGCTTTGTACTCAAATCGGTGTCACACAAAGCAATTAAAAGTATTCTACTTTGCTACTTTCGTAATCGCAGTGGCTTAGTGGTTAGTGTGTTTGACTACTAAGCGAGGGATCCCAGGTTCGAATCCTGCAAAACCCCAAATTCCAACCCAGGGTTTTTTTCACTGCGCAGCCTTTCGCGAACGTCTGACAAACATCCGAGAGTATACCTGTCTTGAAAGAGCTTCTCAATTAGCCGTTTGGAATCGGCATAAAATTGTAGATCCCTTCCATTTGTTCCAAAAATTAAAAACTCACACAAAACGAATGGTTGCGAGAAGCTAAGCCCAGCGTCTCTACGGACCTGTTGCGCCAACTATTATTATTTATTTTTACTTTGCTGAGTCAGAATAGTTTGAACTCACATTTTTTACATAAAACAATCTAAGGATTGTGAATTTTCGATGCTTTTTTTTTTATGAAAACCAACTTAATGTGGGTGCGATAAGTTGGCAAGCTGAAGAGGTGTTTTCATTTCACCAGCTTTATATTTCTCTTAATTGTTCGGAGGCTTCTTTCTAGGTCTTCTTTCTCTCAGAAGAACCTATCTTGACGAAGAGGTTTTCGCGTTTCACTATAGTTTCATGAGTCTTCTTCCTGCTCTTTGTTCGGAGTCTTCTTTGATCCTGAAGAGCCTATCATGACGAAGAGCTTTTCGCCAGTTTCATGAGCCTTCTTTCTCTTTATTGTTCCGAGGCCTCTTTCTCGGTCTTCTTTCTCTCTGAACAACCTATCTTGACGACGAGTTTTTCACCAGTTTTATGAGCAAGGATTCATGTCTTTCTTTCTCTTTTTTTGTTCGGAGTACCTACACAACCTCGATGAAAGAGGAAATTTCGTTGGTTACACGAACTTTACTTGCTGCGTAAGATGAATGAGGATTGTAAAATCCTATTTTATGACTTCAGAGTAAACTTTGAACCTTAGGTCGAGACTTACTTAATTTTCTCTGCAGCTTGAATAGGCCCGCATGGTATTCCATTCGGGTGTTCATAAGTCTCTTCGCTTTGTTGAGTTTTCTCTATGCATTTTCAGTATAATTCCTTCTTCAGTCATTGTGAGATATTTGGCGGGACAGGTCCAACTTGAAAGCTTTGCACTGCTTCACCAGGGATTACCTTTCTCTAGGAGTTTTCCTTTCCTATCCTATCCCAGTTCTCTGATAGGGAATTGAGCCACTAGACATGGCTCTGTGTAGCTTGTCTCTTAAACTGCTGTCATATACGGCCTAAAATTCGATATACAGGTTGTGGGTGTCGATTTGGACTTCTTGTGTTTTCTCCAACATCTGCCCTAGTGTGAATATTTGTTAGGCTATGGACTTAGCCGACCTAAAACCGCACTGGTAGTTCAGTTCGTTGGGAATTGGTTTCAGGCGTATACACACGGGCTCTTATATTCGACGTTAAGGAGACTGATGTCTCTATATATGTTGTTGGCGCAACTTAGAGTGTCTCCTTTCTTGTAAAATAATGCTGAGGCTCCATTCATCAGGCATACTTTCCTCTGACCAAATCTTGGAGACAAGTTTGTGTATAAGTCACCTCCCGCAGCATTGAAAAGCTCCGTCGGTAAGCTGTCTGGTCCAGCAGCTTAGTTGGACTTCAGCTTGATGGATATTGCTATATTAATTTCATTTTGGTCAGGTAAAAGGAAGTATTGGCTTTCATCGCCCGGGTTGAATGGTTCATTCTGCCTGACACCGGAATTCGTGCCGTCTTCTCCGGTACGGAAGAGTTTTAAAGTTAGGAGAGGCGGTAGTCTTCTTCGAATGAGGACCAATGCACCACTGCGTTCGTTCGACTGTACTAAAAAACCATCTCCTCGGATGTTTTAGGTGGTCGAACCTCCAACTCCTTTATCAGAACTTGGAACCCGCAGATGTTTATTGTACCGGTGTACGAGTAAACAAGTAACCAACGTAGTTGTACTATAGTTCCCTGCATGGAGTATTCCCATCTCAAGGATGAATCGCTTCGTGGTCAATTACTGTGGGCTAACGCGGACCTCGCCACCCACTTCCCTGTGCTTTTCAGACCTAACCAAAGTCCTTCAGTTACACTTTAGAACATGACAACGTTTGAGTGGGCACAGGTATGACTCGCATTCACTCCCACGAGCGTCATTCAGATCATCACCCCGCATGTGATTCACAGGACAGAGTAGTCCCAACTGATGCAATCAATCGATCAATCACCAACAGTAGTGTATTTTAAAATTGGAATTGCACGACTGCACCAGGTATCCATAATTAATCGCCTCTACACGCTGTCTTGCGTCAATATACACTGCATGAGCCTGCGCGCTCGGAACCATAAAGTGCGGTGATATTTCTTACTCGTTAGCGGTTCTTTAAAACGTCTCGCAATATGTGCTGGCAAACCTGCTGGCTGCGGCTATAAAAAGACCGCTGAACTCTAAATTTATCAAGCTTTGCATATTTTTGTGCCATCGCGAGCTAAGAATACCTTAGCCTGGAATATTGACGCACTCAGACGCAACACCAAAATCGCAAAAACCCATCGATCGCGACACAAAGTCTCGGTTCTGCCTGAATCGGAGCAGATAAAAATAAACCCCGCTTACGGAAATTGTCATCAAAAAAGGTCAGCGCTCTACAACAGGATTTTTTCGTTTTTTCTTCCCTCTCGCTGAATCCTTTATATCGAAATTTCCGGTTTAGCACTCGCTGCGCTGTGTAATGACTCAGTCACGAGACCAGATATCGAAGCGATAGATTTAGAGTAGCCAAGCCTTTGTCACCTCTAAGCCACATGCAGTTCAGCGTACTTGCGAAACTCGTACATGTTTTGCGATGCAGTTTGGGGATTTGAACTTGATCAACGGCTGGTGGCGGTCAGCCGCATGCTCTTTTTCTGGGGTTTTTGCGGTCAATTAGCCTACGTAAGTGACGGTGCTAGCGAATGCCGGGCACGTACCCCAAAAAGCCACAACCAAGATATATCTCTGTTGCGCATTTCGCCGATCGCCGACACCGTGTCGGTTGGTTAAGAAAAGCTTTTTTTTTTTCGTTACATGCTCTCTGCGGAGCTTTAGAGTCGTTTTTGTCGGTGCGCTGACAGGTGTCATGTTTTTCATTTTTTCTCTCTCCACGCCTCAACTCGTATAATACTCATGTGTGGCTGGTGTATATTATGGTCAGACGGAACGATTAAAGTTGTTTTGTTCTCGTTCTCATTCTCGTCCTCTCCGGGGGCACTGGCGAACTAATAAAACAATAACATTTCGGGTGCTTTCAGCTTAGTCGCACATTTCATACGATCCCATTTACACGGAAGATCGCGCGCAAAGAAGCAAAGAAGTTGATTCGATATATCGCGGGTTTTTCTCCTTAAACAGTGCGTTGTTCTATATCAAAGTTCCTTTTGCTTGAAAGCATAACTCGTGTCATTTCTTTAAAAACTGCACTTGCAACAGAAACTAGTGAGCCATGTCTTCAGGGTTTGTGTTTGAGCATCTGACCAAAATCGCTGTTGTCGTCAAAACCGGTGATAACTTCAAGTCGGGAGCGAAGAAGTAAAGGAATCCGAGGTTCCGTGGTGTGAAAGAAGAAATAAAACTATTTTAATAATGTTCAGCAAGTATATTGGAAAGATAACCAATAGTATCGGTACAGTGCACATTGTGGAAAATAAACTAAACAGCAAACATTCGATGGAGTGCAAAAAGAAGCCAACCAAGTGTGATGAGAAGAGGACTAGTCATAGCAATAGTGAGAGTTCTGTGGACTCGGACGAAGAGCACAATCTGTTGAACCAAATGTTGGCCAAGGATCGAACTGGTAGTATGGTAACGACGCCGTTGCTGATCCTGCCAACGGCGCAGATTATCATATCTACTGCGTTAGCCGAGCTGAGGAGGACACTGCTTTTTTACCCGTTAGTATGATTTTTTTTTTTTGGTTTTAAGGTTAAAAGTAGTCTATTTTTATCGCAAGTGAGTTCGAAAAAAAACGTGCGCATCAGTAATTACGATCGCCAAATTTAGTAGAAGGACGCCTTTGGCAGCAGAGAATGCCTTTGATTTCTCTGGTGTCGAAAAGGCCCTTTCTATTATAATTTGGGGAGATTACAAAAAAAATTTTGTCGAATTCATTGGTGACATATACTTCGAGGATCGTTGATTGAACATGTTGACCAAATATATCTAACTGTCAGTCGTGGTAATCTTTTTGTGATTTTATGTATTTGGGTTCGTTCTCCGGACTTGTATTACACATGACCTGTTTTCAACAGCGTCGCCGAATTTGTTCGATTTCATTTTCCAAAGTAAAACAATTTTCGGAGTTACACAATTTATAAATAAAAATGATTCCAAGTGATTCCAGATGAGGATGCAGTATTTTTCGAAGTGGACAGAAGTTAGGTCACAAAATTAATGAAGAGAAAGCAACATGTCCCAAGGCCAACCTATTCCTTTTGCAAATTATTAAAAACTTAATAAAAGCCAAACAATTTTTTTCGAAGTTGACAGGGTTTTTCTTCATTCGTTCGAAGTCACGAAATTAAAAATGATTCCATGAAATTGGTGAAAGTGAAGCTTTCATAGTCAATGCAATTATAGCATTGAACAAATTTATGAGAAGAATGCTATATATTTCGAAATATAAAAAAATATGTGAAAGGTATGCCGTAATTTTCGAAGTCGAACTGTTTGTGGAAATTATGACTGCATATTTTTTTAAAGTCAACCAATTCACAACTTAAAACTTCATCAAAGTCAAACGATTTTTTTTAAAATGATGTAACCTTTTTCGAAGTTAATTCACCTTACTCCCCACATGGTTTCTTCTCTGAGAAGTAAAGTACTACCTATACATATAAGAGCGAAATGTGAACTGCAAACAAGTGAATATTCGTATTTTCTGACATTTCATTCAAATAATTTTTAACCCATAATTCTATACACACCCTGTTGCTACAATTTAGCTGTCATATTTTCTTTACGCGGAAATTCATTTTGAAGAGCCTTTCATGAAGAATTTGCTGATTTAAAATAGTATAACTATGATTTCATACAATAAACTGTTTCACTTCTTGACAGTTTGACATAACCCGACAGTTTGACACTTTGCTTGTATGAAATTCTCTCTCTACACAAATTGAATAAATTTGACTTCGCTCTCTAGTGGGTTTTCAAATCTGTTTCGATGAAGTTAATTGACAGAGCTATAAAATATTGTTTACCGCAAAGGCACACCCTCACCGGCGCGATAAATTTGCAATTGGAATGCGAATACTTTTCCATTCTGGTCACGTCTAGTATCCTCTTTCGTTTATATGTATTTCGTTTACTTGAAAATTTTGTTGTGGAGAGCGAAATATTGTTTGCAATTTTTCAAAATGTCGTTATTTAAACATATGCCTTTTTAGTAATAATCACTTTAAATAGGTATTTGCCTTACATATTTTGTGGGTCACCGTAGTTAATAGTAGATGGAAATGAGGTCTTTGAATTTAACTTTTAGGCCTAAAGTAATCAGTAGTTGTGCAGTCTTCAAATTATATGATGCTGCTTAAAGTATGTCGTTTTAAGCATCCAGGTTAAGTTTTGCAAACTTTAAACAGCTGAATTATAGATATACAATTACCTATTGTGACCTATAAAATACTAAAGGCCAACAATGATTATTAGTGAGAAAGTTTGCAAAGTCTTTAAATCTGCAATCATATAATTTATTGACGCTTTTCTTGTTCGTGAATGTGTTGCTACCCTTGATCACTAACAATTGTCATTTTTACACCATATGATGGATAAACCGACAGATTCGATTTGTTTTTGTTTTTTTTTTGGCCATGACTCTATTAGAAAAGTGTGCCTTGATCTTGGGAAATATATGTATTTAATAGTTGCATTCCTGATATAGGAATGCTTATTAATAAATTGCACTACATCAGCTGTCAGTTTGACTGCTAAAAATCCTGAGTAGGGTAAAAAAAAATATCTGATACTGTATCAATGGCAACCGCTTCCTGAAAATGTTGAGTGAACTTTGTCAATTGGGTGAAAAATCCACAACCTTAGATACCCATTGAGAATATAAAACAATTGATGTTGACTAGTCAAGTTCTATACATAGTCCTGACAAATCCAGCTGACGTCATGAACTATATATCCGAACGTCCCCATTGTCAAACAACTTGAAAGCGAAGCGTTTCTTGCGGTTTGACAGATCCACTTCCTACTCATTTCTTTTATTTTTTCCTTCAATGAAATCCAGTTATCAAAATTATGTACAAATTACATAAATTCCTTGTGCTGTCCAAATCTCTTTGTGAAATTGACTTTATTCCAAAGCACAAATTGTCAAACTTCCTCTAAAGTAAATTCAGTCGGTAGATTGAGTCAAAATGTGCAGATAAAACAAACTGTAATTTTTATTCAATTAAAACAAACGCCGCGCGCCGGTGGAAAAGGAGTTCGTTGATAAAATTGGCAGTATATTGATTTAAAAGTTTTAAACTATATAATCTCATGGGAAAATAAGTTTATTATTGAAATCAAATGCCATTTTATAACGCTGGCGATAGAGTTCTGGTTTTACCGTTCTTTCATCTAGGATAGTATGTGATAGACACGTCTAGCAATCAACGGAACGCGGCTATTTCGATTTGTAAAACTTTTTCAAACCATACTAACTGACAAACAGTTTAGCGCAAAATGTTTTCAACAGTCTTAAATGACTTCAAGTAGTAGAGGAGTTTAGAACACTAGTTTACTAATTCTGACAGCTGTTGGGCTA
The DNA here is from genome assembly GCA_949126925.1 of Cheilosia vernalis. Taxonomy (NCBI): domain Eukaryota; kingdom Metazoa; phylum Arthropoda; class Insecta; order Diptera; family Syrphidae; genus Cheilosia; species Cheilosia vernalis. Next base: position 5,464,054 of record OX421360.1, on the reverse strand, counting down.
AATTTATAACTTGAACATTTTTTTATCAGTTGATGTAGGTAAGTATAGGGAGAGACTGACAAATCGACTCTAGAATTTATTGACTAAGATCTCAGTTCTTATTTGGCAAACGACTGTGCCTTTGACTTTCACAACCAATCTAGTTTCTGCGTTCAGGTAAAACATTCAGTGGACTTAAGTTTAAGACGTCTAAATCTTTGAATGCGTCCATTGTAATATGTATTGGGTTGTCAAAATCCACAACCACATGTCTCCAATTGGCGTTAAAAATGTGATCTTGAGTTTAGCAATTTAATTGCAGCAATTTAATTTTACATATTTAAGATTGATGTCATCTGCCCTTAACAAACATTTTAATCTATTTTCAAATGTCTTAAATTAGTTGTCTCCGACTATCCCGCTAAAAGGGATTTCGATGAGGAATTTATTAACTCCATGAAATACAGATTAGAAATCATTTTTAACCTTGAATTGATATATTCTGTCACAATAGGTCAGGAAAACTTCGCCATTATTCCATATGCCGCGCAATCACTTATATAATTTCATGGACATAGTTAGCAAATTCCATTCTGCGGGACAGCCTGTCCTTCACTGTACGCCCTCACTAAATTTAATATACCTTTGTTTAGTTGCATGCGCTGTATAGTAATTATGCAATTAGATGCCTTTCTTAATGCGGGTCACCAGAAACTCTTCGTAGAAAAGATTACGCATCAAATACCGCGCACCATATAGGGGTACTAAACGAATTCACTCTAATTGCTTTAATCAGCAGAAATTGTGACGACCTTATTAAATAGGGCCTTCGTACTACTTAATCGTGTCTACTTCTGTGTACGAGTACCTTAATTGCTTCCGATGGGATACGTTTATAGATGGTTACATATATACCTACGTTGCTTGTCAACATGTCCCTTATTAAAGGAGCCATGTGATGAGCTTAATTATGGGTGATCTGTTAAATAAATTTAACGAACTCACAATGGTGAAAATTTCCATATAAAATTACCTATTGTAACCTACAAAATATTTAAGGTGGATGTTAAAAATGATTGTTATTAAGGCCAGTGTGCAATAGTAACTTATAGACGTTTCTAGTTGATAGGTTACATTTAACGAGGTCACAATGGCGAACTTCTCTTCACAAAATCAACTATTGTGACCTAGAAAATATTTACGGTGGAGGTTATGTCATTTTAGTGAGGTCCGTTAAAGTGTGGCCACATTTCTTTAACTTTGTCTTGGCAGGTTACTGTGCTGGACTCCTAAGCGATTGGTCAGACATTCCGCCCTCGGAAGAAATACGAATTAAACAGTTTTGAACCAGTTTTTCACAGTTTTTATGAGAAGTAAGGCCTAGGGTCCTAATGAGTCTGTTCGGGAAACTATTTTTTTATTCAAACAGCTAAACTGAGAAGTCAAAGAGCCTTTTGCGGAGCTCTAATACATTTGTGCATTTGCTTAACATGGGATAACCCCTGGTCCTTCCCAGTAGTGGCTCCTTTCAAAGTTGTTCATCAAATGGACCACCTTTTTGCACGAGTGACTAAACCTGGTTATTGTCCTCGTCTAACCCCGCTAAGTGGATTCTTTGTTCAGCTCGAGCACGTCTCGTCAAAAACTCCTCAACCATAATCGGACTGCCCTTTACCTTTACCGCACCACCCAAATTTTCGGACCTTATTAGGATGTCAACGCAAATGAAAATACAATCTGTCTGTTGTGTACTCAAATGTTTAGTCATATCGGAAAAATAATGAAAGGCAAATAATTGTACTCGCGTACATAACATATTCCGGTCGCTAAAGTTGATCACATGTCGCGCATACATAGCAGATAAACGAGTACCTCGCAATTGGCATTGCATATCTCGAAATTATGGTGCTAATTGGTTAAGAATCTGTTGTTGTTGTTGCGGTTAGGGCTTTTTTTATTATTTTTTTTAATATATTCATTAAACAAACGAAAAGTAGGCACTTTTCCGACGCGCGTTTGACTCATTTGTTAGCATTGAGTGTACCCGTTTTTGTGTGAACTTGGACGTGCATATTTGTCGCACTCATAAACGAATTTTAACATTTTTTAGCGATAAATTGTCGGCTCCATGTCTAGCCTAATTGACAGCCTACAGAGTTCTGGGTCTCCAGACTTGATATAGAACAAAGTTGACTACCTGGTATTGTGTTGGTTAATTTCCGTCAACATTATCGATGGAAGTGCGCCTTGTTTTGCACCAATTTCGGTTTAAGTAACTATAAATATTTAATCACAACAATGAGTTAATTTTCCCTCCGCCAATTACCCATTTAATGGCTCGTAATGGTGTTTAAGCCAAATGCAAAAAAAAAAAAATAAACCTGACGTCGTACTTGTTTACCTTTGTTTACACAAATGTGATGAGTGTCCGTATTACAGGGGTGAATCAGCGACGGAGAGATGCTGCTGTCATCCAAAATCGGTGTTTGTGTTTTAGGAAATACCTCCTTCCCAGTGTGGCTTGGAAAATGGGATGCACGAGGTCGTAAAATGGCAGGGGGTACAAAATGCATAGAATCTCATTTTCCAAAGGCACACGGTGATAGATCTGGGAAGCACTGAGCGATCACGTTTGTCATTGTGTAAAATTCGCACGGTAATCCACCATAATTCACGTGTTCTCAGAGTGGCTTAGACACATGAAGTGCTCAGGTAGTAAACACGTTCATAAGATTTCAGGTGGAAGCCTAATTGGACAGTGAGTGATTATAGATCAACACGTTGAAGATGATCTATTTTCGCCGCAGTTCCCAGCGCTTTGTAGTATAATCACGTTTCTGCTGACGCTTATACTCGAATTAAACGGAGTTAATTGGCTAATAGTATACATATTAACCGAGCAATTAGTCTTGGTGGTTTTTTTTTGTTGTTGTTGTGCTTTCGACTGGTTCTGATCGTGCAATCGTTCAGTTATACTGTTTTCTATAGACCTTAACTATGTCAATAAAAATTTAATTAGTTTGGCAGCTCTTGCCTGTAATGGCCCATTGAGTTGAAGAGACACTTAGGCCAAAGTTACACGGGCTTCCATTTTGTCGCGCGTAATATAAAATCAATACCTACATCTTTGTACATGAGCGGCTGCGATTAAAATAAAGTCAGTGACTTTCCTTTGGCCTAAATGATGGTTGTCAGGATCTGGGTTGACAAGATTCTACACATGGCTTCAGATCTGTGGAAGAATTTCATTCATTTTCCAACATCCTGGCCATTTTTTTTACAAATACACTTGAGATCCAATGTATCTAAGGCCCTACCCACGTGCCCCTATTCATCTAGCGGGCAGTGGAACGCGGGTATTCCTGGAGCAGTAACGGTTGCACTGCAAAATAGCTGTTTGTCCACAGTTTAAGCGCCATTGTCAGAAACCAAATGTCATCGTGAAGGTTTTCAATTCACACTATACTACGATCTAAACATTTGTGAGGATTAAAAGGGAAATGAAAGGAGTTTCTTTCGTTTTTTTTTTTTCAAATTGCGAAAGTGGCTTTCGTTTTGTTATTTATAGAATCCACCTCTTGTTTAACTGCATTTTTATCAAACTGTGCAACCTCAGAAGAAGTTGCTTGCTGTTTGATAGAGTAATTTATATTAGTCAAGCACTTTGACAATTTTTAACTTGAACATAATTTATTTGTTCAATGAATTGTTCAAAAGTGGTATTTAAACTTCACCTTACATATTTTGTAGGTCACAATGAATAGGTTTTCAAATTTAACTTGATTTAAAAGATTACTAGTCACAAGCAGTCATTTTGGTTTTTGCCAACACGCCAGTCTTTTGATGAAATTTTCTGTCACATTTTGTAAAACTTGAATGGATTGAACTTTGTGTTGTTTTTGAGGATTGCAAGAGACTGCCGATTATTATTTGTTAACACGAAGATTAGTCTTCATATCTCGGGGTTTACGGACGAAGCTCCATTTTGTTGAAAGCACATAAGCAAATAGGATATGTTATTCAGGTGCATTCTTTTTAACTTTCTCCATTACGTAGTAAGAGAAAGATATTGGTTTCGTACGAAATTTCGAACTCGAGATTTTAATCAATTCTGATATTACGATGATAGAGGAACTCCAAAAAGTGGGTCGCAAAATTCAGTCCGGTCTGTCCGTCCTTCCACAGGCCTACAGCCTAAACGGCTTACCGGATTACGGTCAAACCTCGGATTTGGAGTTTTTGGGCTTACAGCTCGGGAGGTGTTTTTTTTTTCAAGGTAACCTCAATATTAATGGTACTTCCCATATAAAATTTTCGTACCAGTTTGATTTGATCGAAAACGGCTCTGACGATTTCAACCAAAATTGATATTTAAGCTTAAGTAGGTGAGGTTACCAGGACTGCGTACCCAGTTTTTGGCTAAAAATTCGAACAATGGTACTTTTGAAATTTCGACATCTCTCGAAAACGCTCTATACGATTGTAACAAAAATTAATTTCTAAGGTAATGTGGTCTTTTATAACGTAATAGCAAACTCAATTTTTCTCTATATTATCGTACAATGGATTTTTGAAAAAGGAATTTTGTAAAATTTAGTTTTTTTTTCAGTTTACCGGAAAACGGCAATGACGATTTTGACCAAAACGCAAATTTAGAGTCAAATGGATGTTTTCAAAGCCATTGTGTCCTCAATTTTCGATTTGCTGAATACTCTGAAAGTCAGTCAGACTCGCACTAAACGAGAAAGTTTCGTGCGACCCAGTCGTGGACTTTATTTATCCCTTCATTACCTCTTAGAACCAGGAAAGTGCTATTATCCTTTCGGACGAGTTACCGCACTAAATTTTGAGTAGAAGTGTATACAAAGCTCGCGCCGCTTTTTTTCTTTATTTATGAAGGTAATAAGTTTGAGTTCATATTGATCTTGTTTTTTAAGCACCCTGCCGGTTCATTGCAATAAATGAATTTCGTATGAAAAGTTTTGCGAATCCCTTATTAAAACTCTCCGCAACGATGTCTGTGGGATGTTTATCTGAAATGAGGTCCGCCTCGGTCATGTCTACAAATGTTCGTCAAAATACCTCCACGCGACTTAAGCTGTCATGCAAACATCCGGGCGTGGATCTCATGTGAGATTGTGACAGTTCACTTTCTGTCAATCACTGACGTTATTTTGTATTAACAATTTCGTCACAAGTGTTTTGCACTTTCTACCACCGTGCGCAGTTGCGTCACAACATAAGGAAGTCTTACGTCAATATATAAATTCTCCATCATTTCGCTCTCAAATTTGACCACAAGAACCTGGAATCGGGCTTCTTTGATGGTAGAAAACTAAATTGTTTTCCTGCGGGAAGGTAGAATAAGCCCCCAACTTTAATGAAGATGACAGTCCATAACAAGCTATAATAAATTGTCCTTTTCTTTATTTAGTGCGCAAATATTGACAACTGTCACAAATTCTCTCTTATAAACAGAAAATCGCTGGCTTTCTTGAATTGATATGAATTGAATGAATCACCCGCAAGAGGTCTTCGACGTATTTTGATCTCAGCAGACGACTGCTTCAGTTTACTCTGCCTTTCTCGAATGCTCAGGCTCACTGGGGAGCGTAGCTTTTAATGCCTTTTCAATTGATCCATTTTCGCCAAATTTTGTCACCGTTTTCGGGATGATTGTCATACATTTCCGTTGACTTACTTACTACTCCACTGTTTAGTACCCGTCGTAGGTATATTTCATTGACGTATACACTCCGCCGGCAGAGGCTATCTGACTGCTGCTTTTGCAGGCGTGTGCTGAATATGAAAAGTGCAATTCAAAGTTAGAAATTAATCTTCTCTGTAATAATAATTATTCCTCATTATACGTCCAATTCGTAGGCGACTTAATGCGGATGAGCCTTATTGGTATTCATTGGAATTTTCTCAGAATTGTACGGCGGGTGCGTGTTGTCAACACTACCTGCGTCATTACAACTAGCAATAAAACTGATTTTCTTTGAATTTTCGGGGCTTATCTGTCGCCCGAGCGCCATAAAACCTCAATCTACGACTTCCTAGTGACAATTAGTGTCCAATCTGTCCATTGTCGGTGGTCAAAATAGCTTCGCCCGATATTTTCACCCAACTGCCGGGCGATTGTTATGCGCGCAACGTACTCCGAAATGACTAAAGTTAATGACTGGGCTCCCCCTCCTATAACACATTAAGTCATCCAATAAATAACTCTCCACGGGCAGAAGCGTAACTGAAAGCAAAAACAGTGGCGCTGACGAAAACGTTGTATATGCAAAACCCAATTTGAATTGTTTTTGTATTCGTCTCGAAACGAGTTCTCTCCTCTGTTATTGTTTACTCGAGATACTATTACCCCTGTGCATACGAAACGAATGTAAACCAGACTGGCTAAAACTATGCAGGTGCGGACGGACGAAACTAAACTGAACTCGCAATTGCAACTAATTTTCTCCGTTTTAAGCGATCAGCGCGCGGAAAAACACCTTCGAGCTGGTACAACGACGATCAATCGAAGCCGCGATCTTGTGCACCGCGAATGTTGTTCTAGAGTTGCTCCTCTCTCAGTTGAATAGTATATAAATAATTTTTGTAGTGTCGCTAAATATATTTCGTACTAATCCCTGTACGTTTCTCTTTGGACAGATGGTTTCACGGGAACCTATCCGGTAAGGAAGCTGAAAAACTGATTCTGGAACGCGGAAAGAACGGCTCGTTCCTGGTGAGGGAATCTCAGAGCAAACCAGGCGACTTTGTACTCTCCGTGCGGACAGATGACAAAGTAACGCATGTAATGATCCGATGGCAAGTGAGTATTGAGGTTTATTTTTAACTTTTCCACTTTTTTTTTTTTTTGTGTGTAGTTACCTTCCAAGTCGTGTTTCCTTAAGTGGAAAAGTTGTGAGGTAGAGTGTCTGTCTGTGGGTCGGTCGGTGTGTCCCCGTTGTTAGCGTTTTGACCTTGACGGAGGCATAAGCCCGAATAGGCACAGTCATTCTGTATTTTGTTGCATAAAACGCTGAATGCGTGTGTGTGTGTGCTTGTGACTTGGATTAGTAACACTGTGTTGGCACTGGATTTGTACTTACGTTTGACTTTGTTCTGTTTGCCATAGGATAAGATGTACGATGTTGGCGGTGGTGAACCCTTTTCGACGCTTAGTCAATTAATCGATCACTACAAGAAGAATCCAATGGTGGAAACGTGCGGAACTGTGGTGCACTTGCGGCAGCCCTTCAATGCGACGCGGATCGCTGCAGCCGGCATCAACGCCAGGGTGGACCAGTTGGTTAAGGTGGGTTTTTCGCAGTAATTTAGCAGATATTTGTTATCATGCTTCCATTTTGAATACACGTTGCTAAACTGATTTCTCCTCTTTGCAGGGTGGCTTTTGGGAGGAGTTTGAATCGCTGCAACAGCAAGATAGTAGAGACACATTCTCACGGCGTGAAGGCTACAAAAACGAGAACCGCAACAAAAATCGTTACAAGAACATTCTTCCCTGTAAGTTGAACAACAACCAACTCCGATCCTCTGACTAATTTTGTTTCATGCCCATTTAGATGACCACACGCGAGTGAAACTTGGCGACGTGGATCGCAGTATTGCCGGCGCCGAGTACATAAATGCCAACTACATTCGCCTACCCACCGACGGTGATCTGAACAACATGAGTTCGTCATCGGAAAGCCTGAACACGGTCTCGTCGTGTCCGGCCTGTACCGCCGCACAAATGCAAAAGATCTGTCAAATATGTCAAATGTTGAACAAGACATGCGTACAATGTGCCATGAAGACGGCAATCCTGCCGTACAGTAACTGTACCACCTGTAATAAAAAATCCGATACGATGCACAAGCATAAGCGCAGCGAATCATTGACATCGTCCAAGAAGGACGAACGCGAGATGTTCAAAACCTACATCGCCACTCAGGGATGTTTACAGAATACGATTCAGGACTTCTGGAACATGATTTGGCAAGAGAACACTCGTGTTATTGTTATGACCACCAAAGAGTTTGAAAGGGGTAAGTCGCAGCAGGTAATTCTACTCAGAAGTGACTGCTAACTCTTTGTCTCCTTTAGGTAAAAACAAATGCGCCAAATATTGGCCCAGTGAGGGGAACACCAAGGAATGGGGCCATGCCAAGATCACTTGCTTGTCGGAGAGTTCAACCAGCGACTACACGCTGCGGGAATTTTTGTTTTCGTGGCGGGGTAAGCCGGAACGTCGCATCTTTCATTACCATTTCCAAGTGTGGCCCGATCATGGAGTGCCCGCCGATCCAGGTTGTGTTTTGAATTTTCTACAGGACGTCAACACAAAACAGAGTCAGTTGACGCAGGCGGGAGAGATGCCTGTAAGTTTTCAAACCCTATAAAATTACTCTGCTGTGCTAACAGTGTCTTCTGTTAATTTTTAGGGACCGATTTGTGTCCACTGCTCGGCTGGTATTGGTCGAACAGGAACATTCATTGTCATCGACATGATTCTCGATCAAATCGATAGGGAAGGTATGTTCTTTTCACTCGACGGCAACCGTTTGTCAGTGAGTAACACAGACATGTTTTGTATTTACAGGCTTGGATACCGAAATTGACATTCAACGCACAATCCAGATGGTTCGCTCCCAACGCTCTGGACTAGTACAAACTGAAGCACAATACAAATTTGTTTACTACGCTGTACAGCACTACATCCAGACTTTGATACAAAGAAAGCGCGCCGAAGAGCAGAGTCTGCAAGTGGGCAGGGAGTACACCAATATTAAGTGAGTATGATTTTTAAAGTTGAAAGAAGCCTACCAAAGTGGTGCTCAAATTCAGTCGCTTGTTCATCTTCAGTTGCGCGCTTAGAGTTGGTTGGAGGCTCTTCTCGTTTGCCCTACTTGATTCGTTAGTTCGCTTCGCAGCGTAGACACAATCTGTCGCATGAGCTGTGATGCATTTTCGTGGTAATTTGGGGGCGCAACCGCTATACGTTACGGAATAGGCTCGATTGTACCCATTAAAGGAAGCTCATCCTTACGAGCCCTAACCCTTGTTGAAAGACTAGCAAACGCATAAGACACTCGTATGCGTTAATAGAGTTCGCAGGAAATGGTTCACACAGCAGCTGGTGTTGCCCTCACTTGTACATCGTTTTTGCAGCCTAACAATTTGGCAGACCATTAACTTTAAATTCGCACACAGTTTCCTTTACAGTCAGCGACGAATGTATCAATCGTCCTGGATACCTTTGCTTTTTGCAATTCTCCATCGTGATAAAAAAAAAACGTCAGTCTTTGACGCCATGTTGTCTGTGTAAGATGAATGCAAGCTGTATGTTGATTTGTTTCGCTTGCTATTAGCGACTGATATTTCTTCATCCGTTCCATAAATTATGGGACGTGGTTGGAGTTGGAAGTTTGAGACTGGGTTGGGTGCCATACTGCATCCCAAATATATCTTCTTTGTCAGGCGACGCTCCTTCGAAGTGTTTATGATGTTGAACTTTGAGGAGTCCCTTAAAGACACTGATGCACAGACACAATCTTAAAAAAATTTATCTGTCGAAAAGCCAGAATAGAGAAAGTGTTTAAATATTTATCGAGACTTAAGCACTCGCTGCCTATTCTGACGCCTTTTGCAACGGAGCCTTCAAGGGTTGATCGCGGTCAGCATTTTGTAAGCCGAAACTTTCAAAAGTTTTCGTGTGCACGAACGATTTACTTCTGAAACTAATAGCAGAGTCGTGTCCACGAAAACGTTTTAATCTGACCCCTGATTTTTCCCTAACAGTTGCACTGTGCTACCACTTTCCCTGGATGTGGTGTTCGATTGAAATGCTGTGATGGCCGCTTGGCTATCAGTAAAGATATCTTCCCTGTTTGTGGGGCCACGATTTAGTTTCATGCAAGGCTCTCCTATCGAGAATAGTTCGTTTTGTTGTCCCCTTTCCAGTTAATGCGTTCCTTGGCTAAAATACTCCACTTGCCCACTCTATTTCAGGTTGCTCTCCACTTTATCTTTGGCAAAGGTTTCCTAAATCGTTATTGCTCCGAGTTGCAGTCGAAGACTCTTTGGGACGGAGCGTTAGTTGGCATTCGCTTCAAATGTTCCACCCTTCTCAGAGGAATTGGACGCAGTATTCTGATTCTAGCTCTGCTTTTATTTGCTACTTCAGCCTTAGCGTGCTGTAGTGACTTCAGCGTAGAAACAATTTGCATTTACAGCTTCATCCCCGAACCGAATGGTCCAAGAGTCGCTACTGCCTTGGCTATGCTAAGCTCATATCTCCACCGAGGAAGTGTTGTGGAATCCACGCTACGGATCAAGTCAAATATTTCTCTTGTACTCGTACGGGGATTGACGCTTGTAAAGGGCTAATGAAAGTGAAATTTTAGCATTTTTTAAGGCATTGAAAATTTCAATGTTGATGCAAGTGGTTTCCATGACACTTCGAGTCGAATGTAGGCACGATGTTGCTGCCAAACTGTTAGTTCATGCTTATTAGCCGTCCCGTTCGAGATTGAATCTGCACGGTCCGCGTTAAAAGAGTCCGCAGGGCTATTGCTTTAGCCTATATTTAGACTATTCCACTTGGAGCGGATCTACTGTCCTTCAAAAACACTCAATCACAATGTACTTACTAAAATCTCTCTCTCTTTCTCTTCTTCCGTAGGTATACAGGTGAAATTGGCAACGATTCTCAACGATCTCCATTGCCGCCAGCAATTTCCAGCCTAAGTTTGGGCAACAAAAATGACAATACGCCAAATTCATTGAAACAACAAAACCTACCGCCACCACAACCAGCACCAAAACAACCAATGAGATATCCAGTCAACGAGGCGAACATGATCGTCAACAAACAGAACAACGATTCATCAGCTGCGGCTGTAGCGGCATCCAATGCAACTAACCAGCAACAGCACCACCACCATCACCATCAAACAGGTAAGCAGCTGTCCCCCAGGTCCGGCATTCTCAAATTGTTCACTCCAATCATTTTTCAGCCTACGAAAACATTCCCAAAGACATGAGGCCACCGCCTCCTACACCACCGCGTAAAACATGACAGTTAAATTTCTAGAACAAACTAAACTTTTTTTGATACAAAAAAAAAAAAAAAAAAAAAAAACAACAACAAAAACAAACAGAGAAAACAAGTGAAAAGAGAAAGCAACTGGTCGGAAAACGTTTAGTTTTTATAGTTTATTTTTTTTTGTAATTATTTCCTTTATTCAATATTTATCCTCCTCCCGTTTATGCACACACACATCCACTTCCGTTTATTGTTTGCACCTTCCGCTGCCACGTCCCCAAAGAATGAGATCTTTCCTCCCAAATATTCACTTTGTGTTTTGTTTAAGAATTATCTATAAATTTATATGAATACGCGCTCCATACGGATGAAATCCACTTGGCTGTTATAAGTGTAACGTAGTTTTACCTGCAAAAGAAAGAAAACAAAAAATAAAAATGAAAAAAAAAAAGAAAAAGAATCAAAAAAAAAAGTTAAATTAAGATTTACAAATATCTGTCGTTAATTATAAACAAATGGGGTGTGTTCCAAGAGTTGTTGAGTCGTTTTTTCTACAAAATGTTGGAACACCATTGCCAAGTCTGTTGAAATGAGTCTCGGATTTTTCTTAAATGAACGCTTGACTTGTACTTTGCAATAGTTCTTCTTTGGGATTGTAAAAATGCAGCCAAGTTTATGGTTTCGGAGTGTAGGACAAGGAGTGAGAGTCTGCATGCGGGGGAGCATAGTGACATCACACTAATAATAATAATAATAGTTGGCGCAACAGGTCTGTAGGGACCCTGGGCCTAGCTTCTCGCAACCATTCGTTTTGTGCGAGTTTTTCATTTTTGGAACGAATGGAAGAGATCTACAATTTTATTCCGATTCCAAACGGCTAATTGAGAAGCTCTTTCAAGACAGTTATACTCTCGGATGTTTGTCAGACGTTCGCGAGAGGTGGCGCAGTGAAAAAAAAACCCTAGTGACATCACACTAGTTGTCAAATTATTTCAAGTAAAACATTTGAGGATCTGCATTCGTTTCAGAGATGAGCTCATTCAAAATCCAAGGCCACTGCAAACAGCTTCGAAAATCGGTCCAGCGACCCACGAGTGACTGAGCAACGTCGCTCTAAAAAATTACAAAACATCAATCGTATGGCGGTGGCCATGCAAGCTCTGAGCGATTAGAGATTTTGTTGTTGCTCGTGAGTGTCTGGGTCAACTAATAGTTTCTAATGGAGCGATATCCGTTTCATCCTGACGAGCGCCTAGGTTAGAAATATCTTTAGAGGCATATTGTGTTGTGACCAGCAGATTCGATACTTTGGATTATCCATCGAACAGTAGTTGCCAATGTCTGGGCATAAGCGTCAGTACGACTCCAGTCCAAAAGTAGATCTTTCTCCTTTCTGTCTATATCAATATTTTGTTAAAGTAAACGTTTGACTAACTGCTTTAACTCAATCAAACAAATTTCTTTAAGTGCTATACTAATCGCTGGTGGGCAAACTGCAACATACGTGCAGATATGGACCACGCTGGATCTCGAGAGCTTCAACTATCTTAAAACACTAAACAAATCCATTATAAGCGCAATGGTGGGTGTCAGTACGGGGCACTGCATTGTTGGGAGACATTCTCCCAGGTTGGGCCTACCTGCAAATGATTTCTGTAGAAGCTGCACGGACGAGGCGGAGACTCCTTCACCTCCTTTGCACGTCACTAGCCCTCTAATCTCGTAGAGAACTATATCTCATAGAAAAATATGTCTCGAAGAACACTACATCTCGTAGAAAACTAGATCTTGTAGAGAAATAGACTTCGTAAAACGCTCCAAAACGCATTCTTTTTCGCTCCCGTCGGTTCAACGGGTAGTTTTGAGAGTTTTGATTTGGACATGGTCTGGTCTAAGTCTTGCTGACTTGTTTCCTGCCACCCAAACCTAACTGCCTTAAATTGACGGAATATTTCTCTTGGGAAACCCATTTGCACTTAAATAGTTGTTATTTGTAATCCTCCTCCTGGCGATATGTCGGATTTTACGGTCTCAAACTTGCTTGTCAATTTAGTCCAAGGAGGTATGGAAAAGTTGTGAACTGGCAAGTGATGTCTGATGTGCATTAGTTGGCTGTCTTCTAGGGTGCTTTCTCTCGTCCTCAAGTAAGGTAATTGCATTTTAGGGACCTCGTTGTTGGTCAAAGGAGGAATTGCTTCGGCACATATTTGATCCACCTCTTCCGATCCTCCGAGTTCGCTTAATTCACAATCACGACCACGATCTTTCTCGACTTCTATTTAGTGGTTACGCCGCCGGTACCTATTGTAGAACCACTTGACCTGGGTAAGCCCGAGTAGTGTCAAGGACGCCTCTTTTAAGAGCCCGTAAAAAAAGGGTTTCTCTGCGTTTTGTTAACTGTTTGTTTTGTTGTTTGCCTTTAAAGCACTTTAAAGCTTTCGTTTGCTTCTTGTTGCGCACTATTAAATTGGTTGAGGTGACTTTTATTTTCAAGGTCTTCCAATATTATTGGGACCGGGGCGTTGGTGTGGATCTACTTAGTCATCTTAGAGAGACTGTGTTTATTTCCAGTGTCCCGCCTATCCATTGCAATTATCAGAGGAGTGGATCCTCTGCAACTCTCGATTTACCGCCACAAGGCTCTAAATCTTAGGATAGATGCTGAAATTGATCCAATATGACGCGCGGATTCCAATGAATTCCTAGAAATCCACTTTCCATAAGTGGACTTTGTTTGCATTATCCATGAACAAACTTTGTTCCGTTTATACGTTCACTAGTTCATGGGTGCCCCCTTTTATAAAGCGTTTTCCAAGTAGACCTGCCTTCTTAAGAGTGACGAACTCCTCATCTTATTCGTGCATATACTGTCATGTCTGCCTCAGCAAACCGCCCTCCTTCGACCGAAATTCCACTAAACCTGGGACAGTCCTCCCCTCTGACCAGGCGTAGTCCTTTTCATGCGACACTCATTGAAAGTTGGTATTTAGTTAGACAAAATTCTGATCTTCTCAGGCCAGTAGTAAGCATGATTCCATTTTTATAATTCCAGAAAATGGTCATCTTACTTATTTGCTTAAGCGGCGCTACTCCTTGAAATGGATCTGAACACAACAAAAACCTCTGCAATAATAATAATAAAATCAGAGCTGTCCTCAGGCTAGCAATCGGGGAGTTTAAGGTCTCCTCGTCCCTTCCAAAGGCGAAGAATACACCTCAGAGCCTAGATTGTCGCCACTGCTTGCAGGTAAGGACTACCGATTCAGAGAGAAGCACCAAACAGCTGCAGAGGAAGACACAACTCCTATGTTGTTCCTCGTTACGAAAGTTCGCAGAGTTCGAACGCAGCTGAGCCGCCTTTTAGTCGGAGAAATCCACATATCGGCCAGTTTTATTTTTTTTTAAACTGAAAAAAAGAAATATTTTGTCGAAGGTTTTTGGCCTCGTGAGGCCTTTTTTAACATCCATCTCAAAGACTCTTTCTCTCTTCTTGCGAAAGAGGGCGCCATCGAGCATCTTTTTGACCCCAACTGTCCCAAGTATCGAAACTGTCAACGATTCTAGAAACACCCTGTACATATACAAATAAAATATATATACATAGCATCGCATACATTTTTGTAGCTTTAAATGTCCTTTAGAGATTCAATTTGAAATTGAAAAAAAAAAAATAAAAAAAAAATCAAAGAAAACTGTACGAAAAATATTTTAACTTGTTTTGTAAACGGGCATGTTGTTCGCTTCACTCGATCCACATTGAATTCTGAAACAATACAAGCTACCATTCTCACCATTTTCTTTGAGTTTAATTTTAATTATTAATAATTATTACAATTAGTTTGTAAGCAGCACCAATTGTGATTTTTGATAAACAAACAAAAAAACGAAAAAAGAAAAAAAAAAAATTATTACGAGCGTACACGAAAAGCTGTTGTTCATTTGCATTGATAATTTTTTTTGTTTACGATAAAAAAAACGTAGCCATATGAGATTGTTTTTATTTACAAAGAGCAAAATTGCAACAAATTTGAAGAGAATTCAAAGGAAAATGATTTTCGATTTGATTGAGAGAGGGGAAAGTAACTTTTTCTTTTTATTGTTACATGATGATGTATTATTATTATTATGATTAATTAATTATTATCTATAGTAAACAGAGGATTATTGGCGTTTTTTTTTTGTTTAATTTGTTTAGTAAACAGTACGCCAGAATGAAGAAACGAATTATTATTAAATAATATTACAATAAAAAAGAAAATAATGTTTTGTATTTAAGTGAGAACAAGAAGAATATATTATACACCTCTCTACTGATACAGAGAAAAAAGAAACGAAAAGATGAATCAAAAATAAAACATTTTCGTAGTCGATATGTGTTACTTCAACAGTGTGGTTATGTTATTTTTTTCATTTGTTTTCGCACTTCAATTCCGGCTGACGTTTGTCGGGTTCGCCTTATGTGTCCAATTTGTTAAGGTTGTCATGAAGTATGTTCCTTTACTTTTGTAAAAATGGAAAAGACTGTCAAAATGGAAGTGGTGGGGAAAAATTATTTCACAGAAAAAGTTAGGGAACGCTTTTGTAGTAATCTATGAAAAATGACAGATACATAATTTAAACATTTAAAAAAGTGGTACGAAAAGTCGTTCAGATGTCGGATAAACTCGAGGACTTTGCTAATTTACGAAGAAAATTAGTTAACATCATCTAAGTAGCGCTGAAAGTGATCTGAAAATAATTAAACTTTTTCTTGATGAATCCGGGTATGTGGA
Organism: Cheilosia vernalis; assembly: GCA_949126925.1. Classification (NCBI taxonomy): domain Eukaryota; kingdom Metazoa; phylum Arthropoda; class Insecta; order Diptera; family Syrphidae; genus Cheilosia; species Cheilosia vernalis. The sequence goes on along the minus strand of OX421360.1, from coordinate 5,448,259 downwards.
AGAGTTTGACTGATTAAACTACAAGCATTCGAGAAGAGGAAAAAGCGACAATGCATTGATTACATGATGGAGATTACTCCTTGCTACAGCGAGGAAGAACTTTCGAAAAGAATCTTGAGGAGAATATTCAATTTTATTTTCCCGCCTTTTGAAACCATTTTACATAATACGCAAACCAAATGCACGCCTTTATGCCAAATACGGCAACAAATTTCAAATCAGCTGTTAATTTTAAGGTGACTAACAGCCTTTCCAATTCGTGCACCAAGAAATTTGTTGAGTGAAAATTCGTAAGATTCTCAATGAAGGGTAATATCCTGCTCGACGACGCTTTCTTTAACGAATTTTTTTTGAGTTAAGGAATATCATAGGGTAAAAATTCACAGATTTAAGCACATTGGGCGAACTTTGTCAAACTTCGTTCCCTTCCTAACAACTTTTGCGTGAGGTAACGAAGTTTAACTAAATTTGACTAATGTCTTCGAATGCGTTTTTAGGGGCCAGCCCTAATCAACCGAGCTATCCATTTGGAAAAAGTTCCGATACAAAAGTCAAATCTCATCGGAACTCAAATTACGTTCGAAGTATCCGTTTTGGAACAAAATAAATGAAAAACGCGTTTATTTCAGATTAAAATATTCTGCAGCAATTAGGTGTCGGAAGCGGAACACATGTGCCGTGTAGCTGTCCAAAGTGGGCTGCTGTCAAGTTATATATCCAAGTTGAAGTGACTTGCTGCTGTCAAGTTGTGTGAATCGCAAATCTACTTTACTCACGAGTTTACTTTACATTGCTTTGCTGGGAAATTTATTTCTTTAAAACAGGTAGATGCCATTTAAATTGTTTCGCCAAAAAAAAAAAATACGGACTTTACAACGAAATGGTACATTAATCATTAACAACAAGCGACAACGGGGAAAGAGGTGTTGGTCTTTCAAGTTGCAGATTAACGTCAACGACGCAAGAATATATGTATTGACAATGTTTTGGTACGTAGCAATGCTGTTCTCATAAATTGGACTGATTGACTTTGATGCGGGGCGTAACATTCCTTATAAATATTCTTATCTGATATCTGAGACGCCTCACCAACGGAGAATCAGGAGATTTTGCACTTGAACGACAACAGTTGCAAGAGACCGCCAAAAGTGGTAACGATGTCCAGAGAAAATCAAACCCGCCGCATGGTTTTTACCGGTATAAAAAAGAAGAAGGAGACGAGGTAGCTATACTAGAAAGCCCTTGGTCGGATGAAGAGTGCTGGTTACTACATGTAGAAAAACAACTCTCAAGGAAGGAGAATAGGGGCTCGTAAGTTCCAGAAGTGAAAACCGCCGGGTCCTCAGGACAAAAAAAAGAATTACGAGCACTAGCTCGAGAACATAGAGAGCTGCTACTCCAGGAGCATTACTTGGAGGCCTTACCAAAATCTAAAATGATCGTGATAAGACTTGGTCGGAGGAAAGTATGTCTCAAGAACGAAAGCATCGTTCGCCAGGTTCCCTGGAAAAAAGACGCTGCAAATTGTCCCGACCACAGATGCTCCAGCCTCCCTAACATCGCACACAATATATTACCAGCTGTGCTGTTTCAAAGCCTAAAAGCTAACTCATTGGCTCCTCTCGTGTGTTTATCGTTTGACCAAATCATCTTTTGCAATGATTTGACGCATCGCACACTTTGTTACTCTTTTCTATTCTAGTGTCACCTTTTTAATCCTGTCTCCTGTAATTAATCCTGTCTCTTTTTTCAGTTAAAGAAGTTCCTTAGGACACGTTTGAATTGAAAACAGGATCACTCTGGGCACCTTTCACAAAATATTTGCAAAAGTGCAATTGATGGAAACATGGAGATTGTGTTTCTCCTTGCAGAGTATAAGAAGATTGGTAAACAGCTGTAAAGACCGCCTCATACCACCTTACGAAGTCTCGGTAAGAACCATATACTCTTCTATACTGTTTTGTGTATCTACTGTCTTAAATTTCATTTAATTTATTCAATCTACGGTTTATAATCCACAGATTTCGAAAACAATGCAATCAGTTATAATATAATATTATATTATAATAGGTATGTTAAATATGAATTTAATTGGTGATAAGCGAAATTAATCTTTCCTTAAAAATATTTCTGGGCAAAAATATACCCAACTCGTAATAGAACAGATTAAACAAAATTACAAATTGAGATAGGTTCCGTTGCCCATTCAATGTAGTGTGGCTACTTTCAAATAATAGTGGTTATGTTACCCAAAAATGAGGCAATAGCTAACGCTCGTATCTTTTTGCGGATAGAAAAGGGGATAAATGCCCGAAATTTTGAGATTTCAAGGGATATCGCATATCAAAAAAAAGGATATATAGGGGATATGTTTTTAACTTGTTTTCTCGCTGAAAATGATGAGACTTAACCATAATATCAACACAAAAAATTAATGTAAATTGTGTTTAATAAACTATTATTATTTTTTAACTACATATCTGTTCAAACAACCAATGTGCCGTCATCGCCATCGTCGTCATTCGCATCTGAATAGTTTTCGATAGCAATAATTTCTCCACTTTTGGGTTTCTTCTTATATTAGTCTAATACAGCGATTGAACGAAGCAATTCTGGCTTTGTTTTCAGAAATTTGTAGAATATCTTTCAGAACGTTTGGCGTTTAATATGCATTTGCCTTTTGTTGTTTTCGGCATTTTATGTTTTTTTTTTTTTTACAAATTCACAAGTAAAATAAAACCACCAGAAAAGACAGCCTGCAAAAGTTGAATTCACAATGGCGTGGTAGGTCGGTTCGCTTACAGTAGGTACCTCTATATGACGATATATCGTTAAAAATCTGCTATGGTAAAAAGAGGAGTTTATAGGATAAAAAAGGGATTTTGGAAATTTTCAGGGGATAGTTTCTTTGACTTTGAAAAAAGGGATAATCTCCTTAAAAAGAGGATAGATACGAGCCACGAGCGTTCGCAATACAAATGTCCCATACAACCGATCAAAATGTCCCAACACCCCAAAACGAATATTTGTACCACCTCTCAAATTTGTCACCTCGAAGAACACAAGACCAAATTTCATGACAATAACACAAGCACCACTTATGTATATGAACTGAAAAGCAGAGCTGAAAACTATCCATATCCAACCATTCATTGCGAATACCAATACCATTACCAAAACCATATTCCATTCAATTCAACCCAATAAGGAGAGTACGCAATTTCTCTCAAATCCTTTTATGAATATACTCAAAAAAGTGCCATTCATTTGAGGATTTGAGAGGCAACACAATTGAGGCCTCATTTTCTTCCCTCAGACTGCGTACATTTAAGGCAGTCAACGCAACCAAATTCCAAAATAGGGCGCACAATACGAAATAATGCCTTAAAAGTGTAAGGATCTTTCAAGTCTGCAGCATTCCTTTTAATGAACCCTCATAGGGAATTCGCCCTGGAGAAAACATAACTTGGCATCAAAAATGACACCAAGTTCTTTAAAGTCGCCAACTACTTTTATTCTATCACCATTTAAAGAATATTGTGGAAAATAGAATGAAAAGTTCTATGAAAGCTAGTACAAGCACTTTCGCTGTTTAACATTAAATCGTTTGAACAGCACCACTCAGAGAAAGCGTTCAAGTCCTTTTGTAGAAGTAAACAGTCGTTTATTGTTACAAAAAAGAATTTTATATCATCTGCAATTCTGCATACATCAGGGGCACATCAATCAAACAGGATTTCCTTAGAAAAATAGTACCCTTTAACGACATATTGTATCCTGCCATGTAGGAATTAAACCATCGAAGTAAACTGCCATAAAATCGATATGCACTAAATTTTTATAAGAGAATCATTAGATCAACTCTGCTGAACGCTTTCACGAAGTCAGTGTTAATCACATGAACTTGTTTATGGCTTCCTAAAGACGCTATACAAAAATTTGTGAGTTCCACTAAGTTTGAAGCAGTAGATCTGCCTTTCCAAAAACCATGCCATTTCCTGACTTGTTGCTTGATTGTAAAAGCTAGCTTTTCTTTTACAAGGTTCTCGGAATAACTGAGAGCTCAGTAATAGTTCTGTACGACGTCCAAGCTTGTTGTGGAATGCAGGGAGACTCTGACCAGGGGCCCTACTCTGTATTTCGTTCCGAAAGTGAAAATTTTCGAAAACGAATATTTCGTAATCTCTATTTCTAAAGTGGAAAGAAATTTACTACTTTTGGAATGACAATTCCGAAAGTGGAATTTTCGTACCTGGTAACTCGTTTATGAATGTCGAAAGCATTCGAAAACGGAAAATTTGTTTCTACAACCAATGTGATGACGGAAATGACGAAGAATATCTTTAAATGTATGTTTTTTATAGAAAAACTTAGTTTTAATAACAATTCAAGCAAATAAATTTAATTATAGTGAATCTTCGAGCAGAAAAATGGACACAAAACAGAATTTTTGAATTAAATATTCACGTTCATACGAGAGACTCCATACATGTGAACCATGTGCTGCACCACCGTACCTACTTTGCATTTACTGCCCGTATGAACAATTTTATGGTCACATATCTATAATTTGTAAAGGCACTTTCATTGTTTTAAGAAATCATGAAGATTATGTTTTTTCTTACGTTTTATTTCACTCATTTTAAAATTTATATGTTTTGGACACAATACTTTTACTATCGCACTGCAGACATTTGCAACAGCACTTGATGTGGTTTGTTGTGCTAGTTTCAAGATAGTTGGAACTGCAGTTGATCTTAAAGGAGCAGAGTTCATCTTAAAACATACAAAAAAGCGTTCTTCGAAAGGAGAAAGTTCTGAACAAAACTAAAATAATAAACAATAGTTAAATAGTGAAATGAATCTTTGCTACCAATACCTAAAATTTTACATTTTATCACACATTTTCATTATATTTGATTTGTCCCGTATAATTTTTCGTTCAATACGTTCTTTATTATTTTCTACATCCATCCAAAGTGCAACCGAATCCATTTTTTTTGTTTTATTTTTCTTTCAAAATCGCAATTTTGTCTTATCCGCCTTGTTTGTTATTTGTTTTGAATTCTTGATTTGGCAGATTTCATGAGAACTAATTCGAGACTCGAAACAACCAATCCGTAAAAGGGAAAAGTGTTTTTTTCCGTTCCGAATGTTTAACAGAGTTCAAAATCAAAAGCGGAACGAAAAGCACTTTCGAATAGAAATGACTTTCGGAACGAAATACAGAGTAGGGCCCCTGGGCTTGTCATCGGTTTGAAATCACTCTCGTCTGGGTTCCCGGCCATAGGAACATTGAGGGGAATGAAAAAGCCGATGAACTTGCCAGACGTGGCTCTGCTCTTTGCGTGTCTCATGCGGAGGAAGTCTTCCCTCCGCTGGGATATGTAAAGAGAGAAATCCTTCTGCTCTTCACCTCAAGGGCTGAGATTAAATGGACGAACCTGACGAACTGTGTCATTTCAAGGAAGATCTGGCCAACCTACGAAGATGCCAGAACGCGTATGGATGTCGTCGCCAGACTAACGGCAATTAGTATGGGTCATTGGCCTTTAGGAACTCACGCTGACACAAATAAAAGTGAAACAGTGTTCCATCTTTTTTTGTGAATGTTCGGCCCTAGCCAAAACCAGACGCAGTGCACTATGGGTCATCCCTTTTTTGATGACCTTTCGGCCATCCAGTGTCCATTTCAACAATATTATCAAATTTCTCAACTCCACAGGCTGGTTTTGAGCTCTCTTAACGTCCTTCATCCCCCTTCATTTCAGGTTCCGATAGTTGCGGTTTCAAAACGGCGCTCAATGCGCTATTTGTGTTTTTCCCTCATCGGTAACGGGAAATACAGCCACCTAAACCAACCAACCCGACTTATAGACTGGATCTTTCCATTCATTTAAAAATATCCTCTTAGCAAGGAATTCATTAAACAAATCTAACAACGGAAAACAAAGTGAGCTAAAACAAAAACGTAAAAGGATAGCGCAAAATCCCAAAATATCTGGCTTTCTTTGTGGTTTTAACATTTTTTAAAACAATCTGAACTTCACTGACGCCTAACGTGGACAACGAGCAATCAAAAACAGATGGGAGGGAACGAATATGGTTAAAATCAATACAAGTTGAAGATGTAGAATTGTAAATAAATGAATAAAATGCATTAACCTCTATTCTATCTTTATGCAGGTAACTGATAGGCGACAAAAATCGCCTGAAAAGCGGGACAACTTAGACCAATAGCTCGCTCGCTGCATTATATGGGAATTCAAAGCTCAGGGCGGCCGCATTAGCACAAGAGAAGCGTGGCGTGCGATGTCACATGTCACAAGACCAAATATATGTATACATCAGTAGACTGGCTGCGGAAACGCAAGATGCAGTGAAGTGACCGTTTACAGGTAAAACAAAATACATATAAAAATTCAAGAATAATCCTATAAACTAAGGCACTTCATATTTAACTTTGGTTTAGCAACCTGCGCGGCGCTGTGGAATTTGCGTGATACTTCCTCTAGCTTATGTAGCTCCCACCACCATACTGCAAAGTATAAGAGAAGAAATGGATCCTGGAAGATACTATCGACGCCGAAAAAGGAGATTTTCGTTGTGGATCCTTCTGGGTCGACACATTTACTACTTGCTCTATACCGAAGTGTTCCAAATACTGATACTGACGCCTGCCTGTTAATTAATTTCGAAAAGGCATTCTCGATATAGTCGGCAAAAGCGTTTATTTCGCTTGCCCTACGGTTGATTACCGCAACAACATATAATCTGTCTAAATGCGTGCGCCCCTCTGCACAGAGAGAATTTCTGTCAACATAGTTTGAAATCCAAATCGGAGTTCTACTGGGCTGATTTTTATATCAACATCGTTAGATATGTCCGTTGCGCTGCTCTGTCGAGGCGACGAAATCTAATGGACAATGAATATGACGACAGACATCGTGTTCCTGCTTTATCGCATGCCGGACCTTTCACGTGAAATCAAAACCATATTTTCATATTAGCTTTTTATAACATTCGGTATTTCTATTCAACTAAAGTACTCATTCACCATTATTGTTCCAAAACACACGACTTACAAATAATATAAATGTAGGCTTTGAAATACGAGACACGTAAAAATAGAACAAATACACACACGTATACTTTATTTTTTAATTATATTTCGAACAACGGAGAAACTCTTAACTTATACTTAGTAACTACTCGATTTATGTTAGCTGCCTTACGAATGTTCGCTTAAAATGTTTTTATTTGTTTGTTATTGTTCAGAATTGTTCACCTTTCTTCTGTGTCAAATAAATATACAATTATTTTTAAAAATGAATCACTGTCCACACAAAATCTAGTTTTAACAATTATTTTCAAATTTAACGGATAAAATTCTATGAACGCGACAGCAAATTCGCCCACACCGGTAGCCAGATTTTAAGCAGAGGAAGTTGTGACGTTTTTTTGAGGGTGAGTTGGTGAGCCGTATTTTATGAAGTTTCGCGATAACAAGTCAATACGAATTTCTATGTATCAATACTACTGCAAAAAAAACATCACAAGCCCATGGTCTCTGATCTAAACCTTCTGCAGCCAACAGCTGATACCATCGCTAGAATAAATTTATTTACAAAGCCAAATAAATCGCTGATTGAAGTGATCTAATCATATCTAACATCTGAGCAATCGCAATCGATAAATATAAACAAAGAAATAAACGCCTCGTAGACAAGGGCGATTCTGAGCTGCACTAATTATCCACATCCATACATACACGAGTACGACGGCAAACATGAAGTAATATTCCGCTTGTCGCTTATTAAGCAGTCAGTGTCAGTGCAACTCGAGCACATAATGGGACCGGTTTTAATTTTCATCGTAGTCATCTTTTGCGTGTACATAATCCAGACTAAAGTTCACCTCTTTCGATGTGGCAGTCGCATTCCCGGGCCATGGACAGTTCCACTAATCGGCAGCATACAGTTCATGTCCCAAATTCGGCCAGAAGGTGAGGAGCGATCTATATGACCTATTGATTGATAACGTTTCGAGTTCTTTCAGCTCTCTTCGTATTGGTTGACAAACTGCGAAATACCTACCGCAGTACGTTTCGCATCTGGCTGGGTACACAGTTGTGGGTCTTCCTCTACAGCGCCGAGGAAACGCGCCAAGCTCTAAATGAACCGTCTTTGGTGAAGGCAGACACATTTCAACTGCTGAACACATTGATTGGAAATGGACTACTGATAAGTGAAGGTAAGAAGAGCGGTCGTTTAATCTGTAGATAAGACTATCACACTCAAGCTATTTTAGGCAATCACTGGCACGCACATCGGCGGGCACTTGGACCGGCATTTCATCCAAATGTATTGGCTGGTTTGACGAACCGTATTCATCACCATGCGCAGATATTTGTGGAGAAAGTGCTGACGAAGAGGACGGTCGATGTTGGGGATTTTATATTTCCGTGCGTATTTGACACGATTTGTGGTTTGTTGAGAGTTTTACTTTCGGAAAACCGCAAGTATAGGGACTGACTTTTTGCAGACACATCAATGGGGAAGGATTTGAGGACCCAAGAGGATGGCGACTCGCCGTATACACAAGCCTTTCACGAGTAAGTTAGATGTGCATTGAATGTGAGTGCATTGATTACATAAACTCTCCAATTGTCATGTCAAAATCTGATGACTAAACTTGTACCTACCTTCTTTTGCAGAACCAGTGAACTCCTCTTTAAACGAATGGTAAATCCGCTGTTATCATCGGACTTCATTTACCACCGCACGGCATCATACGCACGTCTTCGAAAGGCAGTCCATATCATTCACGGCATGACGGACGCAGTCATCAAAGAGCAGGCAGACTACCTCAACTCTCATGACACCGAAACACAAGGTAAATACAATCGCACTCTTCTGAACCTTCTGTTGACTGCTGAGATCGACGGTCAGTCATTGCCATTCAACGACATTAAGGACGAAGTGAACACGTTTCTGTTTGCGGTAAGTTGCTCTGCAATGTACTTTTCATCTCTTTTTGGCTAAAACCCTTTTTAAATACCTGCAGGGAGTGGACACCACAACAGCGGCGATGGGTTTCGTGCTCTATTGCCTGGCAAAGTATTATGCCTGCCAAGAGAAGCTTGTTCAAGAGATTCTTTCCAACCCAGATGACCACCCGAATGAACTTCATTATCTTGACATGTTCATAAAGGAATGTCTGCGTCTTTATACAATCGTTCCGCTGACGGGTCGGCAAGTCACTCGGGACATCCGAATCGGAAACTTCAATTTGTGTCGAGGAACCACGCTCTGGATTAACATGTATGGCCTGGCGCACGATGAAAAATATTTCCCAGAACCCAATCTCTTCAAGCCGGAGAGGTTTGCAAAGGGTGCACCCGAAGTTCCGGCGTTCGCTTTTATTCCGTTCTCTGGTGGACCACATTCGTGTATAGGGCGAAAGTATGCTTTGCTCATTATGAAGATATTGACTATTCGGACATTACTACGAGCGAGAGTTAAGCTTAGGGACCCGGATGAGGAGCTTGTTCTGATGGCGGAAATGGTATTGAAGTCAAAAAATGGAATTAATTTGATATTTGACAGGAGAAGTGGGATGGTTTGAGGGTAAGGCGGTATTGTGTTAGGAACTTATTCAAGGAAAACACTGACACACGGGTCTTGGGAAATGGAACTTATTTTTTCATGGTCAAACGAAAAATATTTATCAACTATAAAAAGACACTCCGCGTCTCGTCAAACAAACAGCAGATCGTTTTCCAGTCATACACAGACACAGATCAATACTTCCATAAACCATTCGTTTAATTTCACGACGAATAAAAGAAACTTCCTAGTCACTGATTAGGTTATTGTAATCGATTGGGCGCTCTCAGAGCACTTTTTTTGCTCTCAGAGCAATTTTTATGTTCGTTTGGTACAGGAAAAAGCAATCTTTTTCAGATTTCAGAGCACTTTTGCGAATCTAGATATTTTCTCAGATTTACCAATACAAGTGCGTTTGGGTTTGACAACTGATGGAGTTTGTTTACATTTTTAGTGAATTTTTTCTCCAGCAAAGAAAGGCATTGCATCGGGTGAATCTATTTTTGTGAATTCTTTATGTATAAATATTTAGAAATCAATCGGGACGGATATTTCTAATGTTTTAATACAAAATTTAACTAGTGAATGGAAATCGCTTAGAAAAGTGTCCAAGACTACACATATTGAAATCGCACAAATATCAACACAAAAAAGAGCAAGTGACGTTTTTATGTTCGATTAGGCACACGAAATCTGAAATCTGAGGGCAAATCTGAAGAAGCCCAAACGAATACCACATAACTAAACCAGTATATAAAACAAAATTACAAGGGAATGTGTTTTTCCTTTTACAAGAGTATTCACATATTCCATGAAAAAGTACTACGCATTTCTGTATAATCTAGTAAAATGGCAGCAATAGTCATTCACTTTCCGAACACACTCCCACGAAGCTGACAGAGTGACAGCACACGTAACAAAAAAAAATGTAAACAAACAACAGAAATGTAAACAAACGAAATCCAATTTCATGGAATGGAATGACCTACTACTTTTCATGAGCGCCTGGCGCGAGAAACCGAAAAATTGTGCCCGAGCCAAGGCAATTTTATTGTGACGTTGTTGGAGATTGAAATTGCATTGTAACTCGTTGCTGAAAATGGAACTGGTGTTGGATAAGTAACTTCGGGGAGTCACGTATGACGATCGTCACCTGTAGGATATCCTTTTCGAGATTTGTACGACGAAAGTAATTGATTTTCTAAAATCTAAAGGATTCTGTCTATCGGCCGATTTAATTATTAGTTATTACATTTGTGGAGATAGAGACTGAATTTGGCGGCGCAGAAAGTTTAAATCTCACGGCGTTTATCGTTTGGAAGATAATTTTGTAAGAAGTTAAGTGATTTGGGCGAGGATTGACGCCTGGGGCCAGATTCTGTAAGGCGAAACGTTAAAACGTTTTCGTTTGCACGAAGAAATTTCCATGTGTAACATAGGGCAAATCATTCGTGCGCACGAAAACGTTTGATCGTTTAGCCTTACAGAATCTGGGCCCTGGATTTGACAATTATGCTTGAGATTATGAAAAGCATTCATTTGTAATAAGAAGGGTCATGAAAATGTCAGCTCTTTCCACTTTGAATAGTAGAACGATCACAAAAGTGCCTGCAACTTTAGAAGTAGTCAAGACAATATAAAAGACACTTGGCAGATCAAAATTAGCGCATATTTCCTTAATTTAAGGGGTGGTTTATTAAAAATCTGCAACAACCCCTCATTTGTGCAGAGAACTTGACTGACATTTACACAGGAGGCATCTCCAATCATGGTCCAGATCGCCATTTTCGAGAACGGTTGAAGTTGACTTTATAAACGAAATCAAAAACAATTGCCGTGATGTGTTACTCGTTCATGGATGATGCAATTCGACTCCAGAAAAGTAAGAAGCTTCAGTTATCAAAGCTTACCTTCATCAAGCTCCGGGAGACTTGTCAAATTTTTTCGCAGATGAGAACTTACAGTGGGTTTATGAAAACTCCGCTATTCCACCAAAAACCACTGCAGCAGACAACTTCAGTCTGCCAAAGTGCCAAGCTTACCTCCATCATTCTTTTACACAATAAATTCTATTGCTGTTTAATATTTATGGCACAAAACTAAACATTTAATTTGTGTATCAAACAATTAGTTGTCTTTGTTTTAATTTCTATATTCGCATAGGTAGGCACACTTTCTTGACCTTACAATGGTTGTCTATTACAATAAAAGGAAAAAAAAAACTGTTTTCACTTTAAATTAGTTGAAACTTCACTTAGAAACTAGAGGCAGATTTTTTTTCCAGCATTTCACAAAAGCACAATTAAAATTTGATCGTAATTTTGACGTTAAAAATGGCAGGAGGACTTTTTGTCCTCAAACACATCAATATCAATCGATATTCAACAGTTTGTTGTTTGTATTGATTTTGTAAACATCTCACTGTCAAATCGCGATGCACTAGGTTCGTTCGGGTACTTTTTTGCAAACGTAAATTTATTTAAAATTTGCTAAGAAACTGTGAAAATGCGACCACGTACTGAGAAAATTTAAATAAATGAGAGAGAAATCCATTTCCCCTCTTTTCATTTTTTTGTAATTTTCTACTCGCCGAATTTCGACTTACTGAAAAATGAAAACTGCCAAATAAGTAACAGCTCAAAAGTTTGACAAGTAAAACTATTTATTTTCGGCTTCAACGACGTCAGAGGAACAAGTTATAACTGAATGTTCTCCTAGAACATATCAGCGCATTCAAATCGAAAGTTTAATAGGTATTTAGCTTGTAAAAAATGCAATTCTAATTTATTTTGTAGATGCTGCATTTTACGATTACGCCAAAATGACATTTTTTAAACTTTTTGTAAGAAAACCGATCAGGTACTTCTCTTGAAATTGAGAAAATTCTCTCTCGATTTTAGAGATTTGACATTTTTCATTTTTCTATGCTGAAAGTACACGAACGGACCTACTATATTTATCTCTTTCTTAAATTTGTGGACACACCCACTACGACCACTGACGACTGACAGCGCGCGAACAACAATGTTATTGTAAACAAAAGGAAAATGATGACGCTCGTAATGGGATGGATGGCTGCTACTTTTCATGGGCACCTGGTGCACAGCAGCCAATAAGTTTAAAAACGCCGATTTTTCTGTGACGGTTTGTTTTTCTTGGTATGGCATCACAGTAGTCCGTTCAGACGTTTTGACCATGACAGACAACCACTTGATGGTTGGAGAATTAAAGGAATTTGCATTTATTTACAGAATTCCTTGGTAGGCCTGAAACGAAGGAAAAAGTATTTCTCTTTCATTCGTGGTTTTTGCAATAAACAAGTTTGAGATTAGTTTTATATTTGAGGAATAGTTATAAATTAATTGAAATATTATGAAAGCATTATATAAGTTAGTCAATTTCTATATAGAATGGCACATTCAAGGTGTAATTACCAAAAGTGTCAAATTACTCGTCCAATTGGGCAATTTTCTGAAGTTTTCTTTTGCTTTTGATATTTGACAGTTTATAGAAAATTGCTATTGAATAATAGTGTGACATTGGAGAACACTAGGTCAGTTCCTTTACTTTTAAATCTTACGAATTTTTACGAATTCTTACGAATTTTTACTCAATGCCGTTCCGATAAAGGGCTGTCAGTCACCAAACAATTAACAGCTGATTTGAAATTTCTTGTCATATTTGACATTCGATTGAATTTGTTTTGATTTCTTGCGTTCTATTGAAATGGTATCAACAGGTGGCAAAATAAATATTGAATGTTCTCCCCGAACATTCCATCGTATTGAAAATATTCTTTACCACTGCAATTTATGGAATTATTTATCTGTCATATCTTTTATTTTCATAGTTTACTACAAAAGCGTTCCCTAACTTTTTCGTAAGTGTCTCTCTCTGTGAGATAGCGATTTATGTAAGTCGAGCTACCCTTCCCTATTTGGGGGTTAGTACATATTTGCAATCGAAAGTATAGTCTTCGAGGTAAAACATAAAAGACATGCTTTTCCGCAGGTCAATGATAAATATGAGATAAAGCGCAGATCGTGTAGTTGCAGCTTGCAGTCATCGAACCTTTGAAGACAAATTTGGGACTGTTTCATTTGTTATACATAAATTTATTCCAAGGGAAATATGAAAACAAAAGCTCAAAGGAAGCAACATTCCTTCGGCACTACAACATATATGTTTCTCTTTCTAAATCATATCATATTTTGTCCCATGGGTTTGGTAGCATCGTATTCCGAAGTTCAGCACCAAAGACAGAGATGAATGAATAAAAGAGATGGTTATCTTTCGTACGTCTATCCCCCCAAAACCCATTTGTTTACATTGTTGTTTTTGTAATTTCAACCCCCGTCTGTGAATACGTGTGACCAACAAAAAAGCATGCTGCTAATGGACGACCGCGAATCATCTTGCTTTTATGAGTATCGCTGTGTTTAATTATTTTGTGTTTTGTTTTGAATTTGTTTGGTTTTTGTGGAAGTGTGGATTAAAATGAAAAAAATAGTGAAATACACAATAGAGAATACCTAATTATTGCATCAAAGTCCAATTCATGAACTCACATATACTATAATAGAAATGAGCAGGTGTGTGTGACTTCATGAATTTTTCTGGAAAACAGCTTGTAGGCAGCCGCCCTTCCACTGGAAAGATATATATCTCTGTATTCCATTATCTTTGCTCATTTCTATTATAGTATATGTGAGTTCATGAATTGGACTTTGATGCAATAATTAGGTATTCTCTATTGTGTATTTCACTATTTTTTTCATTTTAATCCACACTTCCACAAAAACCAAACAAATTCAAAACAAAACACAAAATAATTAAACACAGCGATACTCATAAAAGCAAGATGATTCGCGGTCGTCCATTAGCAGCATGCTTTTTTGTTGGTCACACGTATTCACAGACGGGGGTTGAAATTACAAAAACAACAATGTAAACAAATGGGTTTTGGGGGGATAGACGTACGAAAGATAACCATCTCTTTTATTCATTCATCTCTGTTCAGCACAATAAAGACGAAAATAATTTTTTATCTCGTTTAACTCGTGATATTTGAGACGCTTTGATTTGCTGAAATCGGTTATAATTAGCAGCTGTTTCAGTTGACGTTTATGGAGGGGTTTGCCGACGAGTCTAGTCCAGAAATTCTTGACTGAGTACTAAGTTGACAATGCGGATATACGGATGACGTAGAAAGAGTGACATTGCCGACCAATCTAGTTTTCGCGCAGGTTACATTTTATCCAGACCAATTTAGTCGACTTAAGATAACTAGATTCTTAAATGTGGAAATTCTTATCCAGCACTGCAAACCAAGTCTAACTGACATCTAAACGTTTCTCAAGTGGTGCAAAGTCTATCCGCGGTACTAATAATCATTTTTAGTGTCAAGGCTAAATTTTTCAAGCTCACAATGGCGAAATTTCCCATACAAAATTGCATATTGTGACCTAGGAAATATTAAGTGTGAAGGTTAAAAATGATTATTAGTAAGGCCGTATGAATCTAATGCTACCATCAACAAATTACTCTCGTCTACTTTGCAAAATCTAAAAAAAAAATACTTTTCCACTCACTGTCCTCTACAAAATTATTTAATACGAATATTTACATCACAAAAGCACACACAGACACACAATTCTCCATCTAAACAAAGGACAAAACTCTCGACACGACCATGCACGGCTGCGACAAACTCCTCTTGAAACTCCTGCCTATTCGATTCCGTCTCCGATCATGGAAATGCGACCTGGAAAACAATTTATGAAGAACTTTTCCAACTGTAAAAATATCCATCAAAACAACGATCAAAAAAACTAATTGCGATCAGTAGAACAGAAAGTGGCAGCACTCACTCGAAAATTTTGCTACTGTGATCGATAAGCAGTTTCAGACAATCGGCATACACTTCGCTCTCCTTCAGCACGACGTGAATGTCCTGGTAGCGCACCTCGCCCGTGACTGTGTGAAATATGGACGGCGTGATCGAGATCGCCAGCACCTCCGAGGAGACGTTTTGCAGCGGAACCTTGGTCAGTCGATGGAAGTGTGAAAAGATGTAGTTCAAAGTGTCACGGTTCGTCTCGGGCAGCATCTTCACTAAGTTCTGGAGTATTTCGATCTTTTTCGGCATCGGCTTCAGCACTAGAAGAGAAAAGAAGGAGGAGGAGTCAGTAAGATGGATTTCCAGGAGCAATGTCCACCATCTTATCTTACACCACTGATTCGAGGGGCCAATGAAAGTCTTGATTTCTGTCGTCTTCACGAGGGGGCTCTTGATCTCGCGTAGGAACAGCTTCAGCACACCGGTCAAAGTGTGAATGTCGTTCACCTTCTTTAGTGATTCATAGTCGTTCGAGTCGATACTGAAGCGAAGCGCTTGGATTTTTGTGTAGTCACCGGATGTGCGGTACAGCCCTTCGACCGCGTGCGGTGACTTCTTGAATTGCTGCTCAATCAGGTCGACGCAATCGACGACGATTTTCGGGATCGTCGTGTAGACTTCGTGCTTCAGGGTCAGCTCCAGCTCGGTGTCGAAACAGGGTTCATCTGCAACAAAGGGAGAACTAATGTCTCAATCTCTCACTCAACAACAACTTGACTTACCGTGGAAAATATTGTTCTCCTTGAGCGTGTCGATGGTCGGCCGTTGCTTCCACCAGTTGGAGAGCTTCAGCTTCGAGACCAGCCTCGAGGTGGAACTGGTGTGCTTGCGACCCCTCTCCGGTGTTGCGGGCAGCAGTTCTTCCAGTCTCTTGGTCAGCTCCACCACCTTCGTTTCCAGCCCCTTCTTGTACGATTTGTCATCGGCACACTGCTTCTCGAGGAAGGCGACTTTCCTCGACAGTTCCTGTATTTTCTGCACACAACTGCCATCGCACTGGCGCACATCCCTCTGACTGGAGCTCTTGGACAAACGCTGTTTGCGAGTCTCCTCCGTGTAGTGCTGCGGATCCGTAAGGTCTTTGCGACTTCCGCCGCGATCCCGAAAACAGTTCATGATTGTTTTGTTGCGTCTCTCAACTGAACTCGGATACATAGTCGATAGGGTACGTTCGTCAGCTGGCTTATCGCATTGGGCGCAGCACATAAGTGCCAAATGTTGTTGTTGTTTACGTACGCTTTTATCTGAGTTTCTATTGTTTTTTTCTTCTTTTTTTGCGAGCGAAAAACCACAAGAATCCGTCTCGATCTAGGGAACCGAATATTTGTATTGTGCTACACCCAAGTCGGACCGAAAAACCAACTAAACTCCGGAGACTTGGGTGGGAAGAGGAAGACACACACTACACAGCTCGCGGGTCTGATACGAGTATCTTATCAGGTCGGGCGTTAGTGTGTGCCGTCGTCGGAATAGTTATGTGTAGAATAGAAAGTTGGCTTGTAAATAAAATAAGAGATAGGGACACATCTGGGTGTAGGACGTCGGAGAACGCACCGATATCGATAAGCTTTGGATATCGCGCTGGTGTTTGTATAGTGCGAGTGATAACGCGCCGGTGAATGGTATTTTCGTTAATGTTGATTTTGGTGATAGCAGCCGGACTGATGTATATAGGTCATAGGTGATTGGAATCGAAAAGAAGCCAAGTCGAACTGAAAAACATCAATATGCTGACCAGTTTATGGATTTGTTTTATCCCACATGTAGGGAATGAACGCTGCGTCATAAGGCACTGGGCAGCAGAAACAAACCAGCCAGTTTGGTGCTTAGTCAAAGTGACTAATGACCGCCATGACTTTGGTTACCAGTGACAAAGTAGACGAAATATGTATTGTATTCGCACTTTTTGATTCCAGTTCACTTGAGTACACTGACTCAAACAATCAAATGAACGAATATATTCTAGGATTAGGTTTTGTGGGTGCAAAATCTGCTCAATTGCTGCGACAAACGAGTGCCATTATGTGTAAGAGATTCCGAAAGATGCCGCGAGTCTTGTTTGTGCAGGATAAATTATCTTGGGACAGCTTAAAGTGTTAAGAACACTACTTCTAGACTTTGTAGTTTCAGAGGAAAAGATTCGACGATGAAGTAGACAAAATATGTAGCTTCTCCCAAACGGCTATTTACAAAATTATTGATTCGTTTTTTTACGCGTTTTCGACGTTGAGCAAGTTTTCTGACATTTTTTTAAAAATATTTGATGAATGTAAACTCAATGTGTTTCAAGATAACTCAAAATTCACTTTTATTCATCATTACTTCATATAGGTACAATTATAATCTTTTTGACTAACTTAATTAAAATTAATATAATTCTGGGCTTTATGCCTCGCCACGCGCTACCGTCTCTGGCTATCGTCACCAACTCACTGACTTGCTACAATATCGTCTTACCAAACATTTCTTGTTCA
Source organism: Cheilosia vernalis (assembly GCA_949126925.1). Taxonomy (NCBI): domain Eukaryota; kingdom Metazoa; phylum Arthropoda; class Insecta; order Diptera; family Syrphidae; genus Cheilosia; species Cheilosia vernalis. The sequence goes on along the minus strand of OX421360.1, from coordinate 5,430,278 downwards.
AGTATGAGTGAGCGTGAACACTACACACTCCCCCTCCAGCGAAAGCGTTGTTTGACAAAAAAAAAAAAACAAAAAAAAAGTGATTCCCTTCATAGAATTGTTACTACATCTTCCTTAAGAGTGGGTGTCCCTCAGCTATGAACTCCGAGCTCATGTAAACATGCTTACATGTATTAGTGCACAGAATTTCAAATAGCCGAGCACACCCTCCCCTTTTAAGATCACATTTGTGACTACAGAGTCTGTAAAATGAGAACTCGCTCAACGTTCACTAAATAAAAATAATAACAAATTCGCTGCACAAAAAATCAAAACAAATAAAAACAAAAAACAACAAAAAGGACAAGCTGGCTGCCTAGGGCGATAGGCTAGCTGTATTGAGCTGCAAACTCTGTCTGAATAGACTGAAAATGTCAGTGTGTGTGATATCCAGTTTTCTACGAATTACGTACAAATCCAATCGCAAATTTTCTACTTTTCAAGATATGTACTATCCAAGATTCAATAATTTATATTTTTATATAAAATTGGTTTTGGCTTTTTTGTAGCTTTTGCCTTGTTTGCGGGTCTGGGATGGGTTTCTTGTATAGTTAAACTTAGAATCTATGCGAAACGCCCACCGAACCTAGCCTAGGATAATGCACTATTCATTTATGTATTTATTATTGTCCTGTCACGGAATTCTATACCAAGGGGTTGCACAATCTTTCTTACCGCTAATATTATTAGAACTTTTCTTAATTTTTAGCAAGCTGAAAGTTGTATCAATTTGTAACTGTACGTTTCGGCCTTTGTGAGAAAATCGAAGTATATGGCTGTTAGTATTCTGTACTACTAAGGCGATACATAATTACATACATTCATTTAATGATATGTGGGTAATCTACACATTTTTGGGAACTAAAAACGATATGTTCAATATGTTATTACGTGTTTTATTATATCAACTGTGAACTTGCAGTCTAATTTAAGTCACGCTAATGCTTAGCAAGTTAAGCACTTTTATTATCTGCCAATAAGAAAAGCAGAGCTTCTCTTAGTCATTTTTATACTCGTATTTAAAAACTTCAATTCACCAAAATATTCTAGCCTAATAACTATAATGTACGTATTATGTAGTCAGTTCCATATTACTCTTACCGATTATTAGATTATACCTTAGTACCGGTTTTTCCTTAGGAATCTAATGTCGAGCGGAAAGAAACAGGATGGGAAGTGTTAGTACTACTTTTTAACCAGACAGGTTACAGGAATAAGGTGATTTTTTTTACATCTGAAAGTCATGCTGAGCATCTCTTCCAGCACAATGTAAAATGAGATTAAAAAAACAAGAAGAATCAAACAGGCCATTTAATCTAAGCAGGAATTTACTTATGGACTTTGTTTTTTGTTAGGTGTTCGATACTTGTATATGCCTTAGATTTTCTCGGATTTTGCGTTTACATTTCTCTGAATGCATCTTCTTTTAATTTTAGTAAATACACAAAATCATAGGGCCCAAACACTGGAAAGCTAAATTATCTCTTGGTAATATGAACTTGCTCTTAAATTTAAAAAAAAGTTTTTGAGTTGTGAGTTTCTATCAGCTCCAAATAGATATTCATAATTTATTTTCAAACTATTAATTTCTTTTTCTACACCTTCCATAATTATTAAGTCTCTAGAATCCAGCTGATGAAGGGCAATAGAAAGTCCACACCATTCAACTAATACCATTTTCACTTTGTATTAGTGTTGACAATGCACTATACAGGCATGTTTTAATTACATGACCTATTTTAATTATTTTATTTTGAATTTATAAAGCAAAAATAATTAATATTTTAAAGCCAAATGAATGTGTTTTTATTTTTAACACTTTCGGCATCTTGCTATTTTTTTTCAATTATCTGAACTCGTAACAGTAGACAATAGTAAGCAGATTATTTCAGAATATCTAAATAAAAACACAAATATTGAACGTTTGCCTTTTCCAAGGAAATATGTATAAAACAATAATATTTGAAACTCCTACAAACAAAGCAAAAAATTCAAACACATCAACAACAACAAAGTCATCACCCAGTCCCCACCCACTCTCACATAAATTTTTCTCGGATTATCAAAATTTATCTCATTGTTGCTTTCTTCACTTTATCAAACAGCAGGAATAATAGTATGTATCTATCAGAAACCCAAACAAAACGAAATAAACAAATTTTTGTCATTTTTTGTTCAAGCAGCTCTAGTGAGCAAAAATCTGCAAACTATAGATTCTCAATAGAGAGTAAATTTAGAGAAAAATCGAATAACGCCATGTCGGATATTTTGTGAACTACATTGCATAAGTGTGCGTAAACTCTGAAACAAAATTCAGAATGCAGTAAAATAGTAAAATTTTCAAAATTCGAATTTAACTATTTTATGAACTAAACATCAAACTTTTATTCATTGAGCAGACATACAAATATGCAAAGCCCATTCTCTTTTTTACAGATTAAAAAAATAGTTCCTTGTTCCTCCACAAAGATTGTTTGCTTTTAGTAATGTTAACCTGCAGTTTTAAGATGGTAAGCACAAAAAATCAAAATTGTGCTTCAATAGCTACCTCGAGCAGTTCATTGGTAACAAAATTAAATCATAAAAAAAATAAAAATGTTTGATCTAGGGATTGCCCCACCGGGGCGCAGAAAAAACACCCAAAAAAGGGGGTTTTTGTTACTTTAGCCAATATCAATGTCGAAAAATAGAATTGTGCTTCAATAGCTACCTGCGTCTATTTACTGGCTATTGAAATCCGTTTACTCCGGTCGATTATCTCTTAAGAGCTGCGAGAAACTACGGGGCGCAGAAACGTCTACCCCTGCCACCCAGCCTTAATCGAATCTTACTTTTTTATTAGCTGGCCTGTCGTTTGGTTCTGAGACAGTAACATGTGCTGGTTTTAAACGATCAATAGAGATAGAGACAAGTTTATTTTTAATCTTTACCACGAATTGTTTCCTTAATTTTCGAATCACCTCATAAGGTCCTTCATACGGGGCAGTTAAGCTAGGGCGTACTTTATCTACTCTAACAAAGACAAACTTGGACTCGTTTAAGGATTTGGGGACGTATACATCCGATTGTGCTGTTTTTCGTGTTTCAGATGGTGTTACTGCTTGCATTGCGTTTCTCAGCTGATCAATGAACGGAGAACTGGTGTCGACGTTCTCGCGAGGTGACGGTTTGGTGATAATAAATTCCCCGGGTACCTTTAGCGCTTGTCCATAAACCAATTCCGCAGCTGAACAGCCAATGTCCTCCTTTACCGCCGTTCTAATGCCAAGCAGCACTAGCGGAAGCTCATCGCTCCAATTTCTAGCGTCTCCACGAGCGATAATGGAAGCCTTTAACTGGCGATGTAGTCTTTCAACCATTCCATTGGCTTGCGGATGGTAGGATGAGGTTCGAATGCGGTGGGAGCCTAGAGTGTTTGTCAGTTCTCGAAACAGTTTTGACTCAAACTGAGTTCCTTGATCAGTTGTGACTTGGTCAGGCGTTCCGAAACGACAAACATACTGCTGTATGAACACTTTCGCTATGGTAGAAGCCGACATGTCCACCATCGGATATGCTTCTGGCCATCGAGTGAAACGATCGACGATCGTCAGAACATACGAATATCCATTTGAGATTGGTAGAGGCCCGACAATATCCATATGAATATGTTCAAAACGACCCTGTGGTATCGCGAAGAAGTCGAATTTGGACTTCGTGTGTCTATGAACCTTCGACCGTTGACACGAGATACACGTTTTCACCCAGAGGTTGCAGTCTTTATTCATTGAAGGCCAGAAATACCGTGCGGACACCCTTTTTCGAGTAGCTCGTACCCCTTCATGAAGCAAGTTGTGCAATGTGTCGAACACTGCCCGACGCAGCTGTTGGGGAATGAACGGGCGGTGGGTTCCAGTACTCGTTTCACACCAGATTTTCTCATCTGTAAAGGGGACCACGAATTCCTCAAATTTTATATTAGTATTCTTCTCTCTATTACCTGCCACGTATGATTTCAGTTCATTATCGTCGGATTGCAACTTGGCGATCTTCTTAAAATCAAAGTTTAGTGTGGTAATTTCCTTGTTTTCTTGTTCCCCAGACCGCGAAAGAAAATCCGCCACAACGTTTTCTTTGCCTACTATATGCTGTATATCACTCGTAAACTGTGAGATATACTCTAAATGGCGTGCTTGACGTGGGCTGCGCTCGGTTTTAGACGTTAGCGCTGTCGTCAGCGGCTTGTGGTCTGTATAGACAACGAAGTCCCTGCCCTCAACAAAAAATCGGAAGTGCTTAATTGATAGATAGATCGCTAACAGCTCGCGATCAAACGCTGAATATTTTTGTTCTCTATCTGACAATTTTTTCGAGAAGAAGGCCAGGGGTTCCCAGTTACCATTGTTGTGCTGCTGAAGAACCGCACCAACCGCGGAATTTGATGCGTCTGTTGTGATGCTAATCAACGACTCCTCAACTGGGTGTGCTAATAATGCTACTCTACACAGACTTTCTTTTGCCTTTTCGAAGGCATCGTTACAGTCTTCGGGCCAACTGAAATGGTCTTTTTTCTTTTTGATTTTTACTAACTTGGCCAGGTGTGTGTGTATGGGTGCCAGCAACTCGGCCAATCTCGGAATGAAGCGGTTGTAGTAATTAATCATCCCAACAAATTGCTGTAACTGACGAATTGAGGTTGGCGGTGGTAACCTGGAAATTGTCTGAACGCGTTCCTCTGACGGAGCTATGCCATTCTTAGTTATTGTGTGACTGAGAAAGTCTAGCGATGTAACACCTAAGATACATTTCGATGCTTTCAAACATAGGCCAAAGTCACTGAGTCTTTGAAAAAGCAATTTTAAGTGTTCGCAGTGTTCCTCTTCGCTCTTACTAGCTATAAGGAGGTCATCTATGTACGCGAATACGAAATCGAAGTCTTGTACTACTGCATTGATGAACCTCTGAAACGTCTGACTGGCATTTCGAAGTCCAAAAGGCATCCGGACAAATTCGTATAACCCGAGCGGAGTAGTGATCGCAGTTTTGTACACGTCTTCGGGGGCGACTGGTATTTGATGATATGCCCTCACAAGATCAACCCTCGAGAATATCTTGCAGTTATTAAGCTGCATCGAGAAGTCATAGATGTGAGGGATTGGGTACCTATCAGGTATTGTGGCCGCGTTAAGTCTTCTGAAATCCCCACATGGTCTCCAGTCCTCGCTCCCTTTCTTCTCCTCCATATGAAGCGGAGAACAGACGGGAGACAACGACGGTCTACATATGCCTAAGTCGACCATATGCTGAAATTCTACACGAGCTGCTTTGTACTTTTTTGGGTTGAGCCGTCGAAACTTCGAAAACGGCAGTTGACCTTTTGTAAGGATGTGGTGTTGGACAGAGTGTTTTACCGGTCTATTGAAATTCGGAGTGGCTGTCAGCGCCGGATAATCGTTAAGAATTTTGTGAAAGATGTTACTGCTGGAAAATTGTTTAGGCGATGGAGAGTCCACTAGTGCATGTAAAGCATGTATGCCAAGCCGAGTCTTTGAATCGACGAGACGACGATTTGTTATATCAACCATTAGAGAAAATTTGTTGAGAAAATCGGCTCCAATGATGGCATGCTTTACTGCAGCCACTGTAAAAATGTGAACGAACTGTCTCCTAAGGCCCAGATTTACTCGTAAAAGTTTTGTGCCATACGTGCTAATGGGTGTCCCATTCGCTGCACAGAGGGAAACATTTGTGTTTCTTTGGTTTGTAGGAAACTGTCTAAATGGAACTACCGATAGGTCTGCTCCCGTATCAATAAGGAATGTCAAGTTGTTGTCTGGGTCACGTACAAAAAGGCGGAGTTGAAGTGGATCGACCCAACTGTTTTCCGCCAAAACAGCTGGTTTATTTAGTTTTTTTTAATTCTTTCATTACCTCCACTTTGAGTGGGAGACAAAACACCGTTGAATTTGCATGTATCAGTACATTTTCGAGCTTGAACACCAAATTGCTTATGGAACCAGCACCAACCTGCCTTATGGGCGGAATTACTTCGAGTACGTACCCTTCCTCTACCGTAATTTTTATTTGGATTTCGCCCTTGTCGCTCAAATGTTTCTGCTAGCTGTTTAACCATTGCTTTAACCTCGTTTAACTGAAGTTGTAAAGCATCGTCGCGGGATTGCCTACTACTGTGTGCTGTGGACCGAATCTCGGACACGCTCGAAATCGATCCCGAAGCTTCCCAAATTTTATCAGCTAGAGATGTTATCTCAGCTTCAGTTTTACCATCTTGAGAAATGAGAGCGATATTGATTACTTGAGGAAGTCGACGAACCCACAGTTTGCGCACTAAATCTTCACTAAAAATACCTGACGCACCCGCTAGTTGCTTGAGCGCTCTCAAAAACTCGGAGGGTTTCCTATCACCTAACTGCTCGCTGGACAATAGTTTCTCTATCCGTCTTTCTTCGCTAAGCGAATGGCGTTCTATAAGAGTTTTTTTAAAGCTTTGATAAATTCCGCTATTTGGAGGAGATTCGATAAAATCAAGGACAGTCTCAAGTACATCTTGGGGTAAAGCCCCTAGCACGTAGTGATACTTAGTCAACTCTCTACTGATCTTGGCAATTGCAAACTGTGCTTCTGCCTGTATGAACCAAACGGCCGGCGACTTCGGCCAAAACGGTTGTAATTTTATATGTACTGCGCTTACGTCCCCGTTGTTGCTGACGCTTGCGCTGGTGGTGGGTGTGGGTGCGAGGTCACTCTTTACCTCTTTCGTAGAAGTTCTCTCATCTGTTTCACTCATTATTGTTGCACTTTTAAAGTTTCCTTCTCAGGCAGAGTGGAAAATGTAAGAGAGGAGTGCGATAATAGACTGAAATATACAATTGGGTGTAGGTAGAGTTGATGACGATTTCCTTTTTCGGTTACAAGCAAATAATAATTATAGAGAAGATAGAGCAATAATAAAGAAAAATGGGAACAGGAAAATGGGAAAAATGTAATACATATTATATGAAACAATTTTAAATAATAATTATCAGAAAACTAGCAAACCCGACGAACTCCGTTTCGCCACCAGATGGCTTCGTTTTTTGTAACATTTCGTTTGAGGATTAAAAGATGAAGAAAAATTATTATTTTTTTCTTGTATTTATTTCATTTCACATCACGATTAAAGAAATGAAGTGTAATTTAGTTGAACTTCTCTAAGTAAAAAATGAAAGTGAATCCAAAGTAAATACTGAATCGAAGCGTTATACGTGTCCGCAAATTATCCGTTTCATTGAAGTGCTCTTTGGTAAACCACATTTTTTGTTTTTTGGTCTGACGTTAACACAAATAAAGCGGATGGTTTCCCAACTCGTGAATACGCAACGTATAGCTGCCCATGTGAAATACAATGATTTCCTAAATGAAAAATTGCTTGCAACTGTTCAATAATTCGTCTCTTTAACTGTTGTGTTCCCTGTATATTGCACCGCACATTCAGCTGATCCACCATCGACGAAATGAAATATATTTGCAGAAATTGATGCGGTTCATCTGGTATTGGCTGACCTGGTGAACTTCGTACCACCTAATTTTTATCTATTTGAAGCTTTTTTTTCGATTTAAACTTAGTTTGGTGATTAAATAAAATTTGTCAGTAATTCAAATTAATTCAATGCCTTTTATTTTCCTGTAAAATAGATGATATTAACATTCAATGCAAAGATTTGTAGTAAAAAATTGCAGTCGTTTGAATTCGAATGGTAAGTCCGTTGGAATCATCGGGATGCGTGGAATCAACACATCTTCTCCTCTATATTCTGCGGTATGCCCGGAAAAACACTTCGAATGAGCTCTTCCTTAGAATCGGTCATGTGGCAGAAATCAGTGGGCAAAGTGATAAGTCCGGTCGAGATATCAACTGCAATCTTTTCATTACCAATGTCCAACAATTGCTTCGAAAACACATCTGCAGTTTGATCTCGTCAATCGGAGTGTCTTGACATGAAGCCACAAATTTGATGCTTTCAAGCACGCATTTAGTTCGTCAGCTGCAATTGATCGTGGGAAAACTGGAAGAGTCTCCCGAAAATCACCGGATAATACAACCATGGCTATTCAAAAAATGTTTTGATTGACACGAAGATCTTTCAACGTCCTGTCCACCGCCACCATTGACCTTTTGTGGGGCCATCGTACATTCGACCCAATCGATCAATTTGCATCATTGTAAAATCTTCGCATTTTTTCTTCGATTTTTCAAGAATGTGTCTGGTTGATTTGCATGTTCAGTGGCAATATCAATGCTGAATGTGCAGTTCGGTAGCCTTCTAACAAAGTTGCTGTTATTCCAGATGAAGCCAATGCCACGGCAACTCATGCTGCGATCAAATCCGTGCCAAAAGCAATGAAATTAAGAACGTTTTGGCAGAAAGTAAATGCTACCAGTTCTTTTGTTCACAGCTTCCATCAAAGAGTCATACGCAATCTTTTGTTGTCGATTCAATTGCAGAACATTTTTACGAACTGCTTCGGCTATTGCTGCAGTATCGTATTGTTTTGTTGTTCTCTTTGCAATTCGTGGTTGAATGCATCGTGTATTGGACGATTAGGTGATATCATGCCCAACTGCGTAGTTTATTCGCCATCAATAAACACTAACTCTAAAAGAAATATTTGTAACTTTAACAGCCTAGAAGAAAACTAACCACACCTATCAACTTGGTTGGTAAGCCTTCTCCCTTCACTCTCCACACCGGTACCGAAGGTGTTATGGTAGCTTTGAGCTGCCCTCCCCATAACCCTACTCATGAATGAGCATAGTACCATGATTGTTACTCATTCATTTTTCGTAACAACCCCTTCGTGAACACTCAAAACGCTCAGAAACTCCTGTTGCCTGTCATCATTGTCCTCGTCATCTCAATCACCCCTCCATTTGAACTTACCCACCTATTCAAATGCAAGGATATTGAAAATAGGCACTTCCCAAACAAAAATGATGGATACAAACAAATCAAAGTATCTACTTCATTTCAAAAAGTTACTTAATGTAACATAGTAAACATGAACAAACTTATTAGGTAGCCAGCTATATCGTATATTAAAAAATAAAGTTCAAAATTTTTGACAACAACAATTTGCTTGAAAAATCATTAAAATAATTGACAACAACAATTGCTTTTAAAATATTTTTTTTTGTATTTGAAACTACTCGATTTCTATCCAGTTTATATTTTTTTCAAAGTGCATTTCCCCATGAAAAACGAAATATGTGCCTACAACGCCAACTGTTGAGAATTTTTCGACTTTTCTTTTTTCATAAACCATCCCTGATCTAAGACTAACAAAACAAAATAAAAATCATTCAAATCGGTTAAGCCGTTCTGGAGTTATATCGTCAGGAAGGAAAACCCGACTTATTTTTATATAGTAGATTTGGAGTTTTTGAAATGTGACTGACTTATCAAAATACTTTTACTACTTCTAATTTTATTTTAAATGATAGAACACAAAACAAATTCTTATTGAAGTACATGCAATTTTTCTTGATAGTATTTTATATCAATGGACTGGATGTCTGTTGCCTTATGTTTGCGGAGAATTCACGACATCTGACGTCACTGTTATATGTATGTATAAGTTGGTTTAGGTCCGCAGGTCGACTAGTGTTGAAGTGTTGGGTGATTTTTGGAGACTTACAGAGACTGGTCGAGATTGGACGATGGTTGCGGCTGCTTTCTGTGTTTGATTATTGTTATGTTGTGTGTTATGTTATACCTACTGTAGTTGTGGTTGTGATGTCCATATATGGATGAGCGAGAGAGAATTTGTTGAGCTGTGCTTGTGATTTTCGGTTTGATTTGATGGAATTGAATTATTTTATTCTTTTCGTACCAATCAAATTGTCCGTTATAGTTAACGTGTGATTTTATGATTATTACTTTTCACTTTTGGGAACTTTCGATACAAATTCTCACTTTATAGCACTTTATTTTTTTAGGTAGAGTTGATAGGTATTTGTTGTAAGTTCAATTTGGTGGTGCGTGCATGAACCCGCGTGCTTTATTACGCGTGTAACCTCGTTTTTTATATGTTCGTAACTCGGGGTCACCAATTGATGAATGTAAACTCAATGTGTTTCAAGATAACTCAAAATTCACTTTTATTCATCATTACTTCATATAGGTACAATTATAATCTTTTTGACTAACTTAATTAAAATTAATATAATTCTGGGCTTTATGCCTCGCCACGCGCTACCGTCTCTGGCTATCGTCACCAACTCACTGACTTGCTACAATATCGTCTTACCAAACATTTCTTGTTCAAGTATGAGTGAGCGTGAACACTACATATTTCTTGAAGCATTTTTGGTACGCTTTTTAATGCGTTTTTTGGCGCAGCTTTGTAGCGTTTTCTGAGTTAATTTCGCTGGTCTTTCTAACGTGTTTTAATAGGTTTTTTGACAATTTCGGGGGTGTCTTTCAAAAAGTTTCCTGCTCACTTATAAGTTTTCCGGGTCGCTTTTTGACGTGTTTAATGGGTCATTTTGGACTCGTTTTTTGGAGCTCCTTTCGATAAGTTCTCGGAATATCTAATTGGGTTATTTCGGACTCGTTTTCAGAGCGTTTTGGATCGCTTTTCGACGTGTTTTATGGAACGTTTAGGGCTCAATTTTTGCCGAGTCTTTCTTTAAGTTTTCCGGTTCACTTTTTGGCGTATTTTATGGGATGTTTGCGACTCATTTTTTCGCGTGTCTATATCAAATAAACAAGTCTTGTTTTTCTCCCAAAGATATGCCGACAGTTTATTACCAAAGCCTAGTACCTATATCCTACTCGCGCTTAATTTAAACGTCCCTATTTTAACATGATACAGATGGGACAAAATCCATGTGTGCAAGTCGAAGTTGACTGTCTCAATGTTTCCACAAGCCCCGCAATTTGTTTCATCGGATGAAAAGGGTTTTTCGGCTTCTTTTATTGGTCACGCAAATTTTTCCTCTAAAAAAAAGAGAGTAAACAAAAATCTGTTTATCGGTTTTTTATGTCAAAATGTAATGATTTGCTCTAAATTGCAGAAGTAAATTGTTCGTGCACAAAAAAAAAGTTTGAACAAATCGCCGTACAGAATGACGTCCCAGTACTTTTCACGCTTTATTATTAGGTACTTAAATTCAGTCTATTACATTTTTCGTCTTCGTTTCCCGTTGTAGTAGCCAAGACATCGGCCAAATGCCTCTTCATCACCTTAATGACGTGTTTAGCCTTTCCAACCACCAATATTCCAGCAGTTTGTACACAAACCCATATGGATATTTCGAAGTAATGAATTCGCTTCATCAATTACCAGCTGCGGGTAAAAGGTGAGCCAATGTGGTTGCGGACTTAAAAAGGTTATTTTGTAATACATATTTAATAACAAGCTTTAAATCTGAGCATTGGCGAAGCGTAGTTAAATTTTAAAATAAATGAACTTATAAACTATCGATAATGTGTATTCCCCTGAAACTGAGTTTCGCAAAAATAACTATTATTAGCACCCAATCAAAATGAAGTGAATTGTTTCAGAAACTCAATTCTTTAGATAAGCAAATGGATGCACAGACTTTGTATGTTTTGACATAGCCTTCCTTATTATAATACAATAACTTACCACATGCAACTACAGCACGCGCAAAAATTGTCAATAATCGAGTGCGATTTTTTCTCGGTTTTTAGATGAGGTCTCTGTTGAAACAAAAACGAGTATTCGTTGTTAAAAACTACCGAGCCGTTAAAAAAAAAATATACACACTTTATCAGTTGTTATCAAGCAAGTTTCTGGATTTATATATCAACCTAACAAAATAAGTTTGTTTAAATTCTACAGTGTTTATTATTTTCGACAGTAAAATATTGGAGGAAAATTGATAAATCTGTTATTTTTATAATCGAGTTTCCTTAAACATATTGACTAAGGTTATTTTTAATCCTTAGTGGATCTATAAAAAACAGTATTACTTAGTAGTGTATAACCGAAAGTTGGTTGATTTTAAATAAGTAATTTCTGCGTGAATGCAGGTAAAAAGCATTAACCCAATCATAGTTTTAAAAACAAACGTCTGATGAGCGTATCGATCGGTAGCTAGCTCCTAAAATTCTCCAAAGTGAAAGCTTAAAACGATCGAACAATTTTGAAACACAACAAATCTAATTCCGTCAGATCGAAAAAGAAAATAAGGTTCAAACAGCCCCTTGAACTTGCCTGGTCACACATGAGTAGGATATTGATATTCGGCCTTACTAAATCAAGCACTAATGTCGACAATTTAGCAAAAATATACAGCATTATTGTCAAACGGTACCAATAAACAACTAGACCTCCACGTTTACAACTTTCTTAGAAACTATTGCATTTGTTGTACAAACATTCGTAGTTGGAGGTCAATTATCTATACAATTTTAAAAGTGCTGCCAAATTAACACGTTTTGATGTTTTTGAGTCTTCTGCTCTTTTAAAAAGAGTAAACCATCCAACTAGTTTTTGGCTATGAATTTATTGCAATGACTGCCGCTGACTGGATTGATAGAAGCCCAGCCCAATTTTGATACACATTTTCAATGGTTTCCGGTTCTTTTTCACGAATAGTTTGACCAATTGTGTAGCTAAGCTTTGCTTTACCGCAATCATTGCTGGGCAATTTATTGTTAAACTTTACCAGTGTCGCTTAAAACCGACTAAGCGACTTCTCCCAAACGGCTAATTACAAAATTATTTCTTTTGTCATTGCAGAATTCATAATTTGTTTTCCTGAAAACAAGGTCGATGGTTTCTCTCACAACGGGGACTTTATTCTAAAAAAAGGAATACCTACATAAATTGCAATTAAATTGCCCAACAGATATCTTTCAAAGGCTTTTTGAGGCTTATTATAAGCAAACAACAAAACACAAAATAGGAAATGCTAAAAAAATCCGCTGATCTATCAAGTATCATAAAATAACTTATTCCCCATCGTTCGATCGGACACAGCTTTCGGTACTTTTTTAGTACGCTTTCAATCTTCTTAATATATAAAAACGTTCGTGCGTATGTACCTATGTCTGACAATCACGGCTGAACCACAGAAGCTATCCCCCTTATATTCACACCATATGTTTGTGTGGTGCTCCGGATGGTTTATGTTTATTTTAGACCCTATAGGGGGCGCTGGGGTCGCTTTTTTGAAAATCTTATTTATGGACCGATTTGGCTCAAATTAACACCATATAACACTTAAAGAAAAAGAAAGCTTTTGCCAAAGCTGACCCGATAGTTGGCGCTGGGAGATATTTACAACAAGTTAGATTTCCCTGCATATCAATTTTGTATCAACAACATTAAATGTAATTGTAATAATATAGTTGGCGTTGGTTGTCTATACTTTTTTGAATTTGACATTTAAGTACCTAATTCATATTTCATTTAGCTGTAGTAGGTACCTACAATTGTTTGACAAAAACTCCAAATTAGTTTTTTCAATTTTAAATAGGTAAATAACATTTCCATTCGATTTCCGGCACAAATAACATAACCAAGGGAAATGTTCTTTTTCAGCATACATAAGTGTACAAATTGCAGTGATATAATACTGAAAAAAGAATAAAATGCCTGGACGATGAAGTTTGAATATTGGTCGTGGTGCCCGACAAATTCCCAACAAGTCATGGGGAAATGTACTTTGGAAAAAAAAAAAACTGTATAGAAATCGAGTAGTGACACACTGACACCTCAAATACAAAAAAAAAAAAATATTTTAAATTTTAAAAGCAATTGTTGTTGTCCATTATTTTAATTATTTCCCAAGGAAATTGTTGTTGTCAACAATTTTTAAATTTATTTTTTTTTTTAAATATACCTACATAATAGGGGTATTCACGATTCGATGTAACAGGCCTAGTAAAATTGCGAAATTTAATTTTTTTTTTATCAGATCGTGAACACACTTTTTCTCATGTCTAGCAAAACTGAAACAAATGACAGTTCTAGTTGGACAATTGACATTTGTTTTGAAAAAAAATATTACAATTTTTTGAAAGGGGAAAATTAGCTTTTAATTGTTTACTACGTTTTCCATTCTCTTTATTTTTTTCTGATAGCTACACACAGCAACCAAAAATTTAAACGAACTGTCAGCTTCATGAGGCTACTCTGTTGTATTTTTCGGTTGCAATAGGGTCAGGGTATAGATAAAGTGCAAAAGTGTTGCGAAACTTTATTCCGTATATTTTGTTGTTGTAGTGCGAAATAAAATTACACTTTCGCATTTTCGCAATGATACAAGACCAGTTGCATCGAATCGTGAATACCCCTAATAAGTTTGTTTTTGTTTACTATGTTACTATGATGAGATTGGGGATAGAAGTTTGTATTTAGAAGAAACCTTTTAAAAAAAATAGACTGGATAGAAAAACGGTAGTGTCACTTCAAATACAACAAAACATTGTTAAAGTTTTAAATTTCTTAATTCTTTGGATGTTTCGGGCTTGCCGCTAAACAATTTGAAATTAAGAGTCGGCTCAGTTATAATTGCGAAACCTCAACCAATCGAAACTTTATAACGGATCCCGATTGATGTGAATGTGAAAAATCTCAACTCTAATGTCATGCAAGCGAAGATTTTGAGGTGCAAATTCAAAGGCAAACATTCGCATTTCCCGGATTCTATACTTATTCAGAACGATTTGCCATTGCGTCATTCATTACTTATAGACGCCTTTGGCAACAAATTAAGTCTTGGTCTAAATTAGAAGAAATATGACTTTAAGTTAGAAAATAGTTAGATTGGAGTTTTATCTCTTTAATCCAAGGTTTTGGTTTGGTGAGTAAGTCAAATAGACAATTGGAAAATAAGAATGACGCACACACAGTTGTAAATAACATTTTTTAATGCGACTTTGATCAAAGAATGTACCAGATTTACCAAATTCAAAATGTATTTGTGCGAATTGATTGTAAAAAACAATTCACAAAAAATTATGACTATTTTCTTAAAATTATTTCTCAAGTATCGGAATTGTGCCTAGAAGGCATAAGAATGCTGGAGTTAGCATCACTGATCATCGCTGACTCAAATATGAAGTCTCATTTGTCACAAGCGTTTTTACTTTTTCGAATTTCCTGTGCATGCTCGAAATTATTACTTTCATAACATTAACGAATTTGGGTGGAAAGAAGTTCGCCGGGCCAGCTGTTTTATAATCCCTTTCAAATTATTTACTAAACGGAACAAAGTTTATTTGAATTCTTTGATTTATTTGTACGCTGATGATGCACAACATCACAATTTAGGCCACCAATAAGTTTTGATTGCTTCGTTAGCAAGTGATGATTTAAAAAAAAAAAACAATAGAACAATAGCCGGTTCATTCATTTCGGAACAGATCAAAATATCACGTAGGAAGCTAGGAAGCGTGTTAAGAACTTATCGCTTCTGGTTTTTAAAATAAATGCAATTTGATCCATTAAAAATTGTAACGTCGTCAAATAAAAACTAACTACTTTGAGTCGTTGAATTAACTTTATAAATTTTTTTTTTATTTAAAATATAATGTACATAAAACAATTAAAATTAAATAGGAATTCAGTACGTTTATTTCATCAGGTTGCTTTGTTGAGACAATCACCCAAAGGTGCTTATGGCAAGCAATTGGTCGGACTATACTTCTTTTACTATACTTGGAGGGCTTCTCAAAAAAAAAAATGGAGACACTTCTTAAATGCTGTAGGGAAATTGATGGTTTGGGCGAATTAGTCTAGGGTTTTACCAGGTTTCCCTCGCGATGAGCCCGCTATGGTGTCTAGTGAATTTTTGGATGTGGGCGGTTTGCATTAGTCTATGACTTTCCATATTGCCTGGGCTGCGTGTGTCAGCGGGAAAATGGTTGCAAGTGCGTGGTTTGTTTATGTGTTACCACAATATTATTATTACGTTTCTTACTTAGAACTTAGAAGTTTAAACTCTCGCTGAAAAATATAAAGCGCATATTTTTATGCACGAAAGCTGTCATGTATCCTCTTCTATGAATTCACACATATTCTCGTACTACCTGTTACTCCTCCAGAAGTTAATAAACTTGTTATTTTGCCGATTGCTGGGAATTCTGTTCTTATAAGTGTATTTTCCGCGAAGTGGACCTTTTCACACCATCTCGGTAAACAAACTTCTTTTGCAAAGAGTTTGATAAAGGTTTGGTTGCAGCCAAATATCTAGCTAAGTTGCCTAAGGTTCTGAGGATTGTTGGATAAAGGTACGAGCCGTCCAAACTTAGGTAATAAGAAATTTTAATCTGTTTTAATCAAGAAAGTCTTGGAAATAGCCCAAACTTAAATAAAATTATATTTTTAGTATAAGCATCCATTCGTTGCATGCGAAGTATTTATAAAGGAAAACCAATCAAAAAACAAGAACCAGCGGTTAAACAGGATAAAACAGAAAAAAACACAAAAATATATGATTCACGTGTTTAGAAATAAAGCATGTAATATATTTTTTTTTTTTGCCTACATGTGTACAATTTTGTGTTTGTTAGACTTAAAACCCATTTTTATTGTTGTATTGCAACGAATTAAATTAGAAAACATTTACAATTTACTAACATTAATTTATAATTGTAAACGTTCAGGCTGAACAACAGCGTATTAAATTCGTATTAAATTTTGGACGGTTTGGCAACACTTCTCTTCAAAATGACATTAAGGGCGCATTTATTTATGTCGTGTTCCATTGGGATTTTCGGATTTTGCTCTCAGATTTACGATTTTTCGTGCCCAATGGAACATAAAACGAGAATTTTCTTTTTTCGCATTTGTGGTAGTGCGTGTTTTAAAAGTCAATCAATTGTAAATTATCTCTATCACAGACTTATTTTCTGAATACGTTATTCAAATAACGATCTTTGAAGTTTGACAAATGACAAATGTTTTGGTGTTACCTAGTGTTAGTAGGCGTAAATCTCGCTCAGACATCGAGATTCGCAAAATCGTTGTGCATGAAATCTGACAGCCAAATGTGTCAAAATAATATATAAACCATGCCCCAGAATAAGATAATTGCATTGAGGATTGAGTCTGCCCCCTACCCACATGAAAATTACCTCTGATCTCTGATGATTTGAAATCAGTGTACGTCACTATATAATTCGGCCGGCGAGTTTCATAACCGATCATCATTAATTTTGTTCTATAAGACTGGTCCCAGAACAGACCCTTGAGGAACACCGAGCATAGTTTTACACTTCCACGTCGTCTCGTCCGTGTTGTAGTATAGAAGGTTGTTTGAAAGTACATAGCTGGCTACATTTATGTTTTTTAACGCTCAGTCTATGCTATACAAATTGGGTAAGTTGAGCTGCTCGATGAACTGCTCAGGAAGTACAAAAAAACTCGACGAAGCTGCTTGAACAAATGGCCAATAACTTTCCATGGAAGATGATTTTTCAGTCAGTTCGACTTGTTTTTGAGACGTTACTAGCAAAACAGAAATAAGTCGTTTCCACCGTTTTGCTTGTCATCTACTCCTTCTTCACATTGCGTCCCCGAAATGAACAAATTGAATCGATGTCCGAGTGTGATCTTGTTAGGGGCACAACAACTGTCGGCATTGTTCGAAATCTATACTAGGCAACCACCAGATCTCTCCACTCTCTATCTCGTTCGCACTCCTTAAACCAAACAATCAACTGGCCATAAGCCAGCAGAGCATTCCTCTAATCATTACCGCAAATCTTAATGTTTCATCGGATTGTTTCGTGGTCGGCGCGTTGCATATTCCGATCCCGCTCCCGATTCCGATCCCGACATGTATTCCCCCAAAACCAAAGAGGCAAACAAAACTGCAAGTCCACCGTGAAACCGTGGCCATATTCCTGGAACGAATTCTGCACGAACATTGGTGGGTTATTGGCATTGTTGTGTTGCTATCCCTGCGCGTCGTTCTATACCTGATGTGGAACAAGTGGAGCAGTGGTTCAGTGCCGCGGTGGCGCCACTTTATACTTGGCCTGTCGTATAAATCAAGACCACCTACAAAAGACGACGACGACGACGAAGAAGACGCACACTGTGCAGTGCATGGGATGCTCTGCTCATCCTCAACCACACTGTCTATATACACTCGCAGCTAAATGTCAGCGTGCAGCTCTAAAAGTTGTCATTTCTTCACCTCACAAATTTTCGGTAGTCGCTGAGATCTCTCGATCTAAACAGCGTCAGCCTGCAGCTTGTTATTAAATTCTGTTTATCTCTGTCCCTCTCGGCGTTCGCTGATGGAAACATTTGTTGATGTTGCACGTATAACAAAATGTTACATGTGATATGGCAGGAGCGCGCACATTTATGTTCGACACGGTCACGTGAAGCTTATCTGATAGAAGACCGAAACGATGTCAGTGGCCAAGCTATAGGGAGGCTGGCCAGACGCCAGCAACCGAGGTGTGGACGAAATGAAGATGCTGAAATGCGAATGTCTCATTCTGGTGGGGAACTTTGACCGAACAGTCATTATGACACAACGCGCAAAGAAATCCATTGGATCTGTTAAATTAGAGGGAACGGAGCGCAAAGTAGGTCTGTCGACAGAGGAAAACAAGTCAAAACCTTCCGTTTTCCTTTAAAATATAACAGACAACGAGAAAGGAATGTTCGTCGTCGTTCCTTTATCCCTCAGTTAATTGTGCATTTGAAACAATGGCTGGAGGAAGACTTTTTTTTTTGTTTTTCTTTTCTGCTTGTGGCCAACGGATGGCATTTGCGATTTTCTGCTCTAGAAAATTGTCACAGAAGGTACGAGTATGTGTTCCGTTGTGGGGAGGGTCCGGTCAGTGGGGAAAATAATATGTGGGCATGGGAAATTTCGGTTTCGAACGAGGTTGTTGGCGGTTTTGTGCAATTGGAGCAAGAAATCATGCAGAAGGTAGACCCAGGGACACCACAATAGAAAGCTGACCAGATTTTTGTTTAAAAGTTGCACGAAATTATTAAGAAATATGGGCTTTTCTTCGCAGAGAGAACAGACCAATCTGACAAAGAAAATCTTCAACTGTTCAATTGCAGTGGGTTTAATTCAACCGAGGGATCTCATGATTTCAGAAAGAATTCTGCAAAACAAGTGCCGTCAATACAGACGTCTTTAAGGCGCTCGGGCAATATGGGCGGAACTGCGCTTTACATAACAAGACGAACCTTCAAAAGATGAGGGAAGATCATCGGTTTCAACAACTTATTGGCAGAAGCAGGCAAACACGAAGCGAGGTCCAGTAAACTATTCAACAGACGTCCATTTTCAGACATGTAGGGGCAGTGGCTTAGAGGTCAGTGTCTTGGAATACTAAGTGACGTTCGATTACCAACAAAAAAAAAAACCAAAACGAATCTTAAGATTTTTTTCCACTGCACCACCTCTCGCGAACGTCTGACAAACATCCGAGAGCCCAACTCTCATGAAAGTACCTACTTTTCAATAAGACGTTTGGACTCGGCATAAAATCGTAGATCCATACCAAATGAAAATCGCACACGTAACGAAAGGTTGTGAGAAGCTAGGAATAGGGTCGCTATTGGGGCAACTATTTTTTTTTTTTATCAGTCCTATAAAAAGATTTTAGCTTTGAACGTAAAACGCGTAAATCTGCTGCAACAAGGAAAACCCTTTAAAGTCTAGTTTAGAAGAAATTGAGTTTTTGATACAATTAAATTCAGCATGCCTAAGTCTTCAAGATCGATTTTTTTCTAGCTTTTATCTTCAAAATTGGAGCTCCAAGGCCTACTTTTAATAGATAGTCTTGAGTCTTGACTCTAGAACCATCATGAGTAATTTACAACTTTTTAGAAAAACTTTAATATACTCTCCTGGAAAAGTACCAAATTCGACTTCAGCGGTTTTTCCTTATTTCAACAGACATTTGGATAGAGGTTTCAGATGCAGTTAGAGACCAATACTTCAGTTTTGTGGAACGCCTCTGATGGTAGGAGGGGAATTAGAAAAATTCAGTTTACCATTAGAGCTTGCTTTTTGTCAATAAGGAATGAATTCGTCAAAATGGAAAACGAAAAGAAACACAACTTTGACAGCTTTCTATAAAGGTTTCACCATTTTTTTATTATTCATTATTTGGCTCAGAAAAACTCCAAACAAAATTTGCATCGATGTGCGGCGTTCTATGGGCTTTATTGAACCAATTTGGGACAGAAATTTAACTAAAAAGGGCACGTAACTTTCTCAGCAAGTTGGTAACACTAATTTATATAAAATGTTTGCATACCTTTTATCACGTTGCTGAAAACTGAAATACAGTCTCATCTAAACCGAAACGGGGCCCAAGAAAAAAGACCTGCAACATTAAAAGGCCCGGATTTTGGTGGTGAACACTTTCTTTTAGAGGAGAAAAGTACAGATGAACTGGGGCCAGATTCTGTAATGCGAAACGATCAAACGTTTTCGTGCGCACGAATGATTTGCCCTATGTTACACTTGCAAATTTCTTCGTGCAAACGAAAACGTTTTAACGTTTCGCCTTACAGAATGCCGACCCTGATTTTAGCGAGTCTTTGATTTACAAAAATGATGCTTTGCAAAATTCTGTTTTTTTTTCGTCCTGCTTTGGAAAATTCTGCTTTTCAAATTCAAACCAATACAGTTCTGCATGTTCTCCTTTTCCAACTAGCAAATATAAGCAACAAGAAAAAATGCTATTAATAAAAAAAAATTTAATTAGGCTAGTTGTTTTTTTTTAACAAACCAGACAAAAACTTTCAATAAATAGTTTGTAACATTATGATAAAACCGAACTTTCGATGCTGCTCAACCATTATATTCCTAAGTCAAAATCAGTACTATAAAGAAAGATTGCAAGAACTACAAGATAGTGGAATGGAATCAGAAGTATTCTAATGGGCAATATGTTAACTCCTATTTGGCTTATGATTGACACTCTAAAATGGTTAACCACAAACCAACCAATTTGTATTCAAAATGAAGAACGGTCATACGGCAAAGTATTAAACAAGTGAATTGATGTATGTGGTAGATGTTCAACCATGTAATTTAAGAAGTACTAGTGACTTCAGCCTTGTTTTTTATTTTTATTTTTTCAAATAACAGAACCCAGAATATTTTTTTATATAATGGATTAAAATTATTTAATAATCTACCAAGGAATGAACTTAATATTAAAGCCTTCAAAAGAATGTTAAAAACATATATTAAATTAAATTACAATTAAGTTATCAATTAGTTATTTAGATTTTTAAAAATAATTGTACAGACTTTGTAAAAATACGAATAGCTTAAGCTAAATAACTCAATCAATCAATAAAAACAAAAACAAATTAAAAAAAGAAAATGTTCTCCCCATCTCTGCTTTAAAAAATTCCGCAAAACAAAAGTTTTGGGAAATGTTCAAAAGCGCGTTTTTTTTCCTATTTCTTAACCTGATTTTATTGTTTGCAGAATATTGTTAAGCAAATTTTTCAAAAAATATGAATTTAGAAAAGAAGAATTTGGAAAAAAAAATTTTTGACCCATCCAGAATTTTTACCCGCCTTAAAAACTTTAATCAATATCAAAACCATTGTAGTTTTACATATAATTGTAAGACCTAGGGCTAGCAGCACAAGAATAAACTTCTCTCACCAAGAAAATAAGTCATCAGTAGGAGAAAGTTGTTATCGCGATTCAAAAAATTCGAACTTACATCGAGTGCGATAATTTTCTTCGTCGAGCTGAAGTCAAATGGCCTTACTAAGAAAAAGTAATCATTTTTAAATTCACCTTCACAAAATTTTGTATTGAAAAAGTCACCATTGTGAGTTGGAAATATTTACCCTGGACACTAAAAATGGTTATTAATTACTATTAGTATCACCGAGCTTTTGCAAAAGAGGGACACAAAAATTTTGTTTTTTAAGACAATCGCTTTTTTTACGATCTGTCAATGTCAAAACCAGAGACAAACGATACTGAGAACCCCAACTCGCAATCCTCTTGTTGCAGCTGGCCCCCACATTTTTTTTTATTTTTCAAATTCCGCATTTTGTTTTCCTATCGGTGCAATGTCAATTTAGAATCCGTGTGATATGCAAAAACATACAATAAATGTAAAACAAATGCTGCCAACCGTGGGGGAATGTGATTGAGTTTGGCATTACCACATTTTTGCATTACTGAATGCTATTGGTTAGTTATTTTATATTTTTATATAACGTGTGATTTTTTAGCTGGTTTGGTTTTGGCAACACTGGTTTTGACAGCTGACGTGTGTTTAGTACCTTGTGTCACTGTCAAACAGCTTCAGTTTGGTTTAATTTAACCATGGATCGTCTTACAAATGAACAACGCTTGCAAATTATTGAATTTTACTATCAAAATTCGTGCTCGGTTCGAAATGTTCATCGCGCGCTGCTTCCATTTTATGATCGGCATTCTCGACCTTCTGAGCAGTCTATTCGGAAGATTGTGACCAAATTTCGCACCAAATTTACTTTGTTGGACATTAAACCACCAACACGTTTACGTACTGTGCGTAGTGAAGAAAATATTGCGGCCGTATCAGCTAGTGTGACAGAAGACCGCGAAATGTCGATTCGGCGCCGTTCCCAGCAGTTAGGCCTTTGTTACAGCACTTTTAACAAACTTTTTTTTGCCCGAAATGGAAGTTCTTGACTTGCATGATATGTGGTTTCAACAAGACGGTGCCACATGCCACACAGCACGCGAAACAATGGCGCAATTGCGAGGCGAGTTTGGTGAACAGTTAATTTCACGTTTCGGGCCGGTCAATTGGCCGCCTAGATCGTGCGATTTGACACTATTAGATTATTTTTTGTGGGGGTATGTCAAGGCTAATGTGTATAGGGACAAGCCCGCTTCGATTGACGCACTGGAAGCCAACATCCATGCATTCATTCGTGAGATACCGGCCGATATGTGTGAAAGAGTATGCCAAAATTGGACTCAGCGGATGGGCTACCTGAGACGCAGCCGCGGTCAACATTTGCATGAAATTATCTTTAAACATTACATTGAAATAAATATTTTATTCATTTTTTCGAATTTTTTGTGTTTTTTTTTTTTTAAAGTTCTAAACCTCTTAAAATATCACCCGTTACTAGAAACATATAGGACAAACATGGTTGTGTACTTTCCGCTGTTGAATATCATTAACTTCGATTTTATGAGTATATATTTCTTAAAGAAAACTGAAGAAAAATTGCTCAAATTGTTTTCAATTTCCCTCAAACAATCTAGATTGATCAGTTTTCATACATATTTTAAGCAAAAGTACACTTAGATATTCCTAAAAAATACTATCCACATGTAACGAATAATTCAAAACTTAACGGATAAAATTCTATGAACGATGAGAGCAACTTTGCCCACAGCGGAAGCGGTTCAATTTTTTGAGAGTGTGTTGGTGAGTCGACACTTTTGAAGTTTCGTGAAGTTTTGCCTGTGGTCAAAACGTCAGTCATTCTTCTTATGAAGAAGTTCACAAACGAACAACATTTGGACACAACATATTAAAAATTACTACCGAATTTCTAAGTCACAATTGTAAAAGAGCTTACTCGGATTTTCGATCGTAATAATCGTTCCACCATACAGGCTGTTGATAAATTTTAGTAAAAATATTCACTACTGAATGTTCCTGTCCTAGTGAGACAAGAAACAACACACCGGTTGCAGTACCGAAAATATTGCAGCCGTAAAAGCTTCAGCTCGAAATAAGCCAAATCAGTAGTTTCAAAGCAGCTCATATGAATTGGGAGTTGAAATTGGACGAAATTTGCCAAGAAGTGATGTCTGTTGAACTTCGGAAGAGGCAAAATCATTCCGATTTAGTTTTGTATTCCCAATAGTTCTGATAATACAGGGTGTTGTATAAGTAGCATTATGATTTATTTGTTGTATAATTATGAATTTTTTTTTTTGGAAAAACTTTGGAAATTTGTGATGAAAAGACTCCATCCCAAAGTAGTTCAATCTTATTCGGCAGTTCGAAATTTCTTTCATGTTCGAAATGCGGCCAGTGCGCCAAGAATTTAGGGATTTCAGCAAAGGGGTCGCTTTGATCTTCCGCGTTCTAGGCGACCTCGTGCCGTTCGAAATGGACAAGGACAGCTCCTAGCCCTCCTCAGGTGATTTTCCTAGTAGTTGCGGTGATGTCTAGGCGGTCTTTGCAAGGATTTTTTACAGCAGTTACACCTTTTCTATGCAGTTTTACCCACAGCTCGTCCAACTATAGCTCTCCTGATTGAAATTGTTGGCGATCGGAAAATCGGGTGTGTCTGATTTAAACTGGCCCGATTTGACGCCTCTAGTTTTTTATTTCTTTGGGGCGATAAGCTAAGAACCATGCCACAGCTAAGGCCGAGAAAAAGAAACATCACTGGGACCTGGAACTTTAAGAAAAGTGATGAAAAAAGCTCAAGAAAGAGGGCGTCAGGTCGAAACAAACGTTGGACGCCATTTTAAAAACAAATGTAACATAATAAAATTCCAGTCTTGACTTTACGGAAGCTCACAATTGAAAAATTTCTAGCCAGTGTAAACTTCTAAAATTTAGAGTCGAAACTAGAAATGTTTATTGGTAAGTGTTTATTGTGGGCGCAGTGGCTTAGTGGTTAGTGTGTTGGACTACTAAGCGAGGGGTTCAGGTTCGAATCTCGCAAAAACCCAATTTCCAACTCAGGGTTTTTTCACTGCGCCACCTCTCGCGAACGTCTGACAAACATCCGAGAGTATAACTGTCATGAAAGAGCTTCTCAATTAGCCGTTTGGAATCGGCATAAAATTGTAGATCCCTTCCATTCGTTCCAAAAATGAAAACTCACACAAAACGAATGGTTGCGAGAAGCTAGGCCTAGGGTCCTTACGGACCTGTTGCGCCAAAAAAAAAAAAAAAAGGGCCAATATGACACTATTCGCAAACTATAAGCTACATTTTAATAAATGACAACGTTAAATAAAATCGGAAAGAGAGAAAGCTTTTCATTAAATAGAATAGATCATAGCGTTAATTATGCACCACCCTGTAGATCCAAAAGTAAAGGAACTCGAGGAACTTACCACATAAATGAAAGAAAGAGATGATTTCAGTAAGCCACGAACCCACGATTCAATAAATCGACGGCTTCAAAAGAGAGAGAACACGCATTTGCATTGGCTCGGTTTTTTACTAAATCTAAGGAAGCGAAGTCACCTTCAATGATTTACACTCCCACAGGGAAAATATGTATACAATACAGGCTTTGAAACTTGCAGTCTATAAAACTTCTACGCTTGTAAAAACAAGTCGAATTACTAGCTAACTGCTAAAGGGCTCAACAGCAACATTTAAAAAAATCACAATCAAATGACTGCAGATATTTAAAGAAGTGACTCTAAAAGATAATCTGAATGCGATCGATGACGATGAAAATAAAATTAATTACGCAAAGAAACGCTTTTATAATGAAACTACAGTCCGGCTTAAATTATGTTCTAGTCTATTTTATAATTTAAGGAAAATTACGTGACTTACATTTCGTATTAAGTCTTGAATTTTTAAACCGCAGCTCCGTTGGGTGTCGAGAAATAGTTTTTTTTTTATAGTATTTGCTTGGTATGGGAGGTGCCACGCCCCTTTGTCCGATTTTGAATTTTGACTAAACTCCACAGGATGAATGCCTGGATTGAGAAACAAGCAAACATTTATTTTTTTATATAAGAATATAGATATTAGACAGTGTAATAGAAAGATAGCTAAGCTAATAAGGTTAAAAGGCTTTAAGGCTTCCGGAAAAAGGCATACGATTCATGTATTCGGAAAGGTTCATTTGGGCTTTAAAAACGCAATTATATTTCCGATAAGTGTACCATTTGGACCGTTCAAGCTATAACTTCTGCATGCTTAAGTTTCCACCATCAGCATAGAAGATAGACGACCAGCACCAAGAGGGTTGTATTCGGTGGATTCAGGCAAACAAACTTCTGAAAGAACGCCAAGCTGTAGCTACTTAGTCCTGGTTTTTCTAGGCCCAAAAGTAGCTGCCACCACAAAAAGACAAAACCACCTCTTGACTACAAAGTTGATTGTTGTCGTAACTGGCTCAACTCTTGTTTAAGAGAAGACCAATCGCAAACCAGGTCGTCAATTGAACTAATAGAGAAAAAAACCAGTCCAACCGTCAGTTGGATGACGTTTGTGATTATCCTTCTTCGAGAGGGTAAACAATTAACAGCCTTTAAAGCAAATAGCGAAACAAAGGGTCACAGATTACATTTGGTTTTAGAAGACTGCACTACAACCAACCCACCCAGAATTAAAATTTGATTACTTGACGAAAAAGGGATACCGATGCCACCGCCGCACACTCTGTGTGACTAAGAACCAAAATCAAAATCAAAATCAAAACCAAAAAGGACAAGCAAGGAACTTAATCCCCATTGTGTATTCCTGTTTCGTTCGATTTGTTTATCAGACTTAAAATCAACGCTAAATTAAGAACGTTTATTCAACTAATGATGTCTTCAACGTATACATATCCCTGATGGTACTGGTATCAATAGCCTCTCAGGATGAGTCCTGTTTTTCTATTTTTTTTTTACCAGTTTTCCTTTGGTAAACAAATCTTAACTCTCGGCAGGACATAGGCATCACAGCAGCATCACACACAGCAGAGACGACAAGCAAACAGACAGAGGGCACACAACAAATGTATATTCTCGGTTGCAATTATCCTGATTATGCTGAATGGCCCGAAAGGGGGTGTAGCGTGTAGCAAGTTTCCCACACAAAATTTACCCCCACAATCAACCAAAGAAAAACAGAATAAAATATCTATTCACTTGTTTTTCGATATATAGTGCACGTAGAGCGGATACATCTCTTGGACGCTTCTTGCTCGACGAATGGATACTTGTGGGTGTCTATTGTGTTAAACTTGGTGAGTATTGCGCCGCCACCGCCACCCATGGAAAACATCTCGAGGGGATCTCCGTATGTATGGCTGTCTGTGGGGGTGGGGTTGTTGGTTTACTCGATAGCTTAACTAAGTCGATTATCCTTGGGATATTTGATTTGTTGTTTCTATGAAATGCGGCGGGGCGGCCCCTGCTTCGTCGTGCTGTCGGACAAAAAGTTCATTAAGAATCGCTATCAGTCATGATATCTTTTGGTATTCCAAGCATCATGCTCAAAACGATTGAAGGAAAATCGATGAGGTAGGAACTTAAAAACGGGATGAGGGTGCTGCCTTTTTACTCTGTCGGGGGTGGAAGCTGTCGTAGGAGCTGCAGAATTTGTTGATATTTTTGAAGCTGCAACTGTAGGGTTTGACGGAGTGGTATTGAATTGATCGAAGTTATAGTGGTCTAAGTTCGAGATTAGCTGCGGGTTATTCGATGCCTTTAACAAGGCCGTGGTTTGAGTGACTGACAATTTGCTCGTTTTTTTCGGGCGTTTTTTGACATGTTTTTCACAGGTCGAGGTCAAAATTCTGAATGGGTCAATATTCTTTTTACAAACTTTCAATATCGCTTACCGAAATTCTGCAATCAATAAAAAAGGTTTGGAAAATGTTTAAAATCGTGCGCTTTTTTGACAAAGTTTTTTCTGATAGTTTTTCAACATTTTACACGGGTTGGGGTTGAAATTCTGAATTGGTCAATATTTTTTCACCAAATTTTGCAACCAATACGCGCTTTTTTGACGCGTTTTTCGTGAGCTTTTTGACGCTTTTTGCGTTTTTTGAAGCGTTTGTTCACGCGTTTTTCAGACGCTTGTGGAAATTTTTGAAGTCGCAACTGTAGGCAGGAGTGAAATTTGTCTTTTTACAAAATTCTGCTTACCGAAATCCTGCTAACAATGAAAAAGATTTGGAAAATGTTCAAAAGTACGAGTTTTTTTGACACTTTTTCGTGAGTTTTTTGTCAATATTTTTATACACGTTTGTTGACGCTTTCGCATATTTTCTTACACATTTTTTGGACAGATTTTTTCGGGCTTTTTTAGACGGGTTTTTAGAAGCGTTTTTTTGACGGATTTTTTTCGTGCGTTCTTTGACCCGATTGGGAAGCTTTTTTTTCTGATTTTTGATGCGTTTGGCACGCGTTTTATCGGACCGTTTACAAGCAGAGTTTTGAAAGCAGCATTTTGACCCAATCCAGATGTCTTGATACTAGATCTCTCTAAAAATCCACCTGTAAACAAGATTTAAGAAGGTTACAAGTTACAACTAATAATCGAAGGTGCTCGTAGAATTCGCATCCAAAAACAATATTGGCCCTTTAGACAAGATTGAAAAACTTCCCGATTTCGAATTTTGAAGGAACCCCTCATCTTCAACGCAGGCCAACTTAAACCGATGAGAACTTGAATGTAAACACTTCTGTTAAAAGCAAACGAACTCCTTGTTGAAGCCGACAAAACACTTTAAAAGAAAAAACAATATTCTAAAATGATCTTTTTATATTGTCACTGAATATTTTATTCGTGAAAGGAAAACAAGTTTCCAGGAGAATTAATATAGAAAATCAAAAAGGAGATTTACTGGCGCAAAACTATAGACATCGTGTATAATAAGAGATTAGTAGATACTAACTAACACAACTCTAACTTCACTTTTTAGTTAATTATAAACGCTTTGTAACCTTCCTAAAACTAGTACCAACCTTAGAGTGCGTTCGACGCAAATTTTTGTCAAACACCCAAAAATGTACAGTTTGAGAAACTAAAAACAGTTTGGGGAATTCTCTTTAAGCTAATTTTAATGATATGACAGCAAAAGAGAAAAAAGAATTCAAAATGCAGATATGAAATAAGGAGTTTTTCATTTTTGAATCTGTAGCGAGTAAAACGCTTCCTCATCAAAATCTTCAAAAGGATTTCCTTGGGTTTTATTTTGTTTTTCTAAAAAACTCAAAATCTTCAAATACAGGTATTAATATCCTGAGAAAACATTTCTTTAAAAATAAAAAAATGTTTAATTTAAATTTTGCAATAGAGATTACAGATGGGAGAGGATTGAGTCTATACTAGGGGATAAAATGTATTTTTGGTGGTTTTAAATTTAATACCAGGTTGTAACTATATAGTGGGTATTTTGTCGCCTATAATTAGAAAAATGCTAATACGGACATTGTCAAGTACTAAAATAATCATAAAGTGGGCTTTATCCGACTATAATTTTGCTCCATTGTTATTATTGTTAGGTATTAACCAAGTAAGTATATAGTCCATGGATAGAAACTGGTTAACGAACACTCCTAACTCTTGTGGAAAATGGTGGCTTTTGGTAAATGACGCACCCGTGGCAATTGTGGAGGCATTTGCTTAGAAATCATTTCCCACAGTCTTTACGCTTTGCGTGCGCATAATAGTGGTCAGTGCACAGTTTTATGCGAAGGGAGGATGACCAGGAGCTTCCACGTGACAGTTATTATTTTCTGAGATTCAATTGCAATAACGGCCGCCTCACCCTCCCTCCGATACACAGGTTAATATGTTTTTAATAACCCCAACAGCCATCTGTGTATAAATCCACCGCTTCGTACTACCTCACGGCATGTCCTTGTTTAGCTGATTTGAGCTGTCGCTGCATGCGTTTATCACACCGTAGTGTGGTCAGAGAGAATACCAGCGAATTGGCTGTATGAGCGCAGGAGTTAGGACATACATAGGACCACACTATTTTACACCCTTTGCCGTAACTAATTGTCGTGCGTGATGCACCTACTTATTTGCGTAGAAGAGCACAATGCGCATTCCGTCAGACTTCCGACACCATCTGTCTGTCTGGTTGTGTAACCGCAAAATGCATGTTTGTGTCCTCCACCTTGGGAGATGCATGTTTCAAAACTAAGAACAGTGCCAAGGAAACCATCAGAGGCAGGTTCTGTGTGTCATGTGTGACTGTGGTTTTTCTCTGTCCAAACATATGCTCTTGACGAACAAAACAAAACGAAAAAGGACACACACCGGTTGTCTATACACAGCCCCCAATTTAATTGATATATCCTCGCATGCCAATTCGATGTTATCCCGAGAGAATTTTGCCGTTTGCTGTTTGCATGGGACACCACAGTAATTTATGACATCGCTCGTTTATTTAATTAGTGTCTAGCGCTGTCTGCCACCCATTGCACTCTCGGTGACTATGTGCAGTGTGTTCCTGTCAAGGGATCCTCTACACAGGCATTGAATAGAGTTTTGATTTCAATTGATTTTATAATGAGGTATAAGCCACCCCCGCTGTATAAACAATTGCACACTCGATACGCGCTGTTAATTCGTATAATAAATTTTACAATTTTGTCAAAACAAAACAACCCTCGAGATAGATTCGAGTTCGAATGATGTCACTTTGCTCGTTCGCCTCGGCGAGTGGGGGTGTGTTTGGTGTGCGCAATTCCCGATTAATGATGACATAAACACAAACATGGTTTTTCTAGCTCTACCTTTGGGTATGGATGCCAAATCCTTTGTATTTCGAGTACAACTTCAACCCCTGTGCATGATGAGTAAAGGTATGGTATGGCGTGAAGGTGCAACTACTCAGACTCACCCCCGCAGAAGATTAACGTGGAATGCGAATGGAAATCCATTAATGTAATTTTCCAGGGCAAGGTGAGGGTCAGCTTCATCAATCCGCATTGATTCGAAAAGAAAGGTCCTCTTTGTTCGACATAAATAGGCTGACAGTTGTATTGCGGAGCCCACGCATCTGACTTATTGTCAAAGAAAAGCCATTATAGAGCTGGGTTTGATTAATTTGACAGAGCACTTCAACTGGAACTGGAACAAGGGGGAAGCGGAGTATCGGTAAGGCAGTCAATATGGTCGGTAGCAGAGCACTCTGAAGCCCAGCTAAGCTGCGACTTTTTTTTTAAAGCACAGCTCATTTGCCGGAGGCTGCAGGGGAAAGACACCGCGGAGCCCAGCTTTAAGCTGTGATTTTTTTTATCACAAACAAATTCATTTGAAAAAGTTCCGACAGAAAGGGGGTCCATAAGACAAATATGAGATTGTCCCGATCGACTTCCCAAATATTTTCGTTGGAAAACATGGTTCGAAACATGGAAATGTGGGACTCGGAGCAAGAGCAAGCCTCAGAAAGACTTGTTTTAGGAGCTCGCTGAAACCGACTGCCCAGAAAAGCATCATTGAATATTTAAATTTTATTTAAGTCTTTTTGGGGGTTGAACCGAAGTAGTCCAATCAGTCTAACCACTGGACCACTGTATGGCGTCGTACATTAGACACTTTTCTATTACTATAAGTTTTCTTTGCTGAATAATATAAAATGTTTGGGAAAGAATAAATGAAAAGAACCTTCAGTTTTATTCCCATTTAAAACAACTTAAACTTTAAAAGAATGGAATAGAGAGGACTTGCATTTGACATTTTTTATACTACAAGACCAAGATAGAACACAAACACGTAAAATGTTGCATGAAGGAAATATGATGAAATTTCCGCATGAGTTTATGTTATATTTGTATACATAAGAGGTATAGAAACCGTCGTAGTATTTCAAATCCGGAATACTGAGGCAAGAACTTTGATAGAAGTGCTTTTCACTATAAAAGCAATTATCTGACTACAGAGAGGAACATAAGAAAATTTGAAGGGCAGCAATGGCCTTGAGCCTTTACTTTAAGGGCTGATATAACTGGCTCATTAGAAAAATAAAGTGCAAATTGGTTATGCGTCATCATTCATAATGAATATCTCTTTTTAGTTTTCAGTACAATTGAGAAAATTTGATTTGCGTAACTGACAGAACCACTCAGAAGTTTCGATAGAACTTTGACAGCTGACTGCGGCTATATTTGAAAATATTTTGTACTCTGTCAGTTACCATTTTATCAAAACGAATTAACGACCCTTCGAAGTCGAACAAAAATAAATTGATCGCAACTACTGATTTCGATAAGGTGCGGCAAATAGCGAAAAATAGAAATGAGGAAAGTAGTTCAGCCACTGAACTGTGCTATCACAGTACGTCAACGAAACGAAAATGCGAAAAAAAAAACTGCTGCTGTGGCGCAGTGTCCACGAAACATTAAACGTGTCGGTTTCACGTCTATCTCAAGAACTTGACCACAAAGAGCGATATCGGATCATTATCGACGAGTTTCGTTATTCTAAAACCAATCATTAAGGTATTGGCGACTTGCGGTTTCAAATGTCCGGTCCAAAGTGTCCCATACCGATCAAAACACCGATATAGAGGGTGAGGTCTACTTGTTGCTGTTGTCAATTGGCGCCACTTTAATGTTCTTAGACTTTTTTCTTTGGGGTTATGTAAGATCTCTGTTCTACACCAATAAGAGCAATTAAAATTGCCGAACTTTGGGATAATGTTGTTCGTATAAGCGGCACGGACTTACTCAAAATCGGACCACTGTGATGACCGCCGTCAAGCAAAGCCGTGGAAGCCTTTTCTTGTTTTTAAAACGTAATGATATCGGATATGTCTGCGTTCCAGGAAGAGGTATGTGTATGGGAAGCATGCCGGAAAGTAGGGCTATGATACCTTAGCAAGGTTCCTCATCTCACTAGAAATGAAAGGGCAACATATGCTCTCAGGAAATTATAAAAGCTGCTGCCCTTTCTAGGAATATCGATAGCCGTCGCCCTTCCTCGGTTAAGTCATCCCGTGATCGACGTATGCTTTCTCCCTATAAGCTGATCCCCGACATTGTAATGCTCGCAAACAAGATTCCTTAATGCACTTGCAAGTTTTACACTGCTTTTTGTCCTCGTACAGCATTCCAATCGCACTCGTTCTGCCGCAGTCAGTCAAACATCATTTCCATAGAAATGCTGTGTGATGCCAACGTGAGAATACAGGTGTCGCACACTTCGAACCGTCACATTCCATACTTCCATCGACGATGAAAAACATCACATAGCGCTCCACTCACCGATTGATAAGTGCAACATCGCCACAAGATTCCACTCGAGCATTGTGACCAAAAACAGCGCCTGATCCCAATCAGAGTACTCCATTCGAGAGCAAGTGCCAAGATTGTCGGCAAAAACGACTCCTAACTCCCTTTCTAATACGAGCGAATGC
The DNA here is from genome assembly GCA_949126925.1 of Cheilosia vernalis. NCBI lineage: Eukaryota > Metazoa > Arthropoda > Insecta > Diptera > Syrphidae > Cheilosia > Cheilosia vernalis. Next base: position 5,397,182 of record OX421360.1, on the reverse strand, counting down.
CAGCCCGGGGAAAAACACAAACTCAAGACAGCAGCAGAGGCTGCAAGGCTGCAATAGGGTTCAGAGTTATGTTGTTGCCAAAACACTTATTTTGCCTCCCTCAAGCTGCTGCTGCTGGCTGCATTATCGTCACTAGATCTGTGATGCTCTCGAATCCTGATTTAGCAACAGCCTCCATGGTGAGGTGCACTAGTAATTGCGCTGAACGAGAATTGCGATGGAAGAGCACACACAGAAGATAGGAGAGGAAAAAAAACGGGCGAGCAACAAGGTGATCCCCGATGTGCAGCAGAACATCTTTGGGGGTATGAAAAGCATGACTTTTCCAACACAAGAGGCGATTTTCCATCGATAAAGTCGTGACAGTGGCATGGGCTGCGCTGCACTGCACTGTGTGTTACCTGAACACATCTAGGTACCACTGTTTTGGTGCCCAGCAGTAGGAGTTCTCGCCGCGCAGTGGGTGACTCGCGGAGACCAAGACTTCTGCACTTTTTTCCTGCTGCTGCTGCCTGCCCACAATTGGACGAAGGGCAACAGCCAGACAGAGCAAGAAAGAGAGAGAAAGGGATTCGATAAGCATCTTGCAATCAAAATTGCAAACAAGCACACCAACTTGCAGCTTGACTCTGATTTGGGAGACCTGTCAGAAGACATTACCCGAACAACCCAGAACCGACCCCCGAAGCCATGGGAAGGGAGAAGACATATTTCTCGCACACCGGCTCACACCTTCGCGGAATCAATTAAAGCCGACCGAGTATAGTGGCTCTGGTCGGGGGGCAAAGCAACATGACCACCGGCGCGTCACTGCGTCCTGCAGCCAATTGCGAGCCTCGGCCGTCCGAAAGGGTACAGGAAAATGGGCGGCGCATGGAAAACCTTTATTTTTTCTCAACATTTATGCTAATGCCGAAGAGGTGGGGGCGCCGAGCAGCGCAAGGAGCCACTCATGATGGTCGGTGCTGGGTGCATGCAGCGCGACAAAGCTGTTCGACTGCTTCCATTGTTGTTTCTCTCACATGAATGTGTGGCGTGGCTCCGAATTATCATTTATTTGGTTAGCTGCTATACAGTGGGGCAGTGTTCACGGTAATGACTTTAAAAATTACGTACACTTCACGGTGGTTAAAAAGTGAAATTTAATGAGAATATGATTGTGATGGACATGATATGATTTCCGACGGACTCACTGATGGGGAACCACTTTCCATATAGAGAGAGAGGGACCTTTATAGGTATTTCGGGGAAACTATATTTTCATACGACGGACTGTGCAGGTCAAATGTTGGTAGGCCCACGAACTGACAACGAGAGGAGCTGGATAGGGTGGTCCAATTGAAGCTTTTTTTTTTGCTGAAGGTACTGCTACCTCAACAGCTGTCAAATGCTAGTTCTTGACCACTCATCTGATCTGCTTGCTGATAACATTTTAGTGAAGTAACGCAACCTGTTGAACGAACTAGCTGACATAGATTCCAGATATTTTCCAGAGGAATGCAAGAAGTGAAGAACAGACTTTTATAGGGTAAAACTATACAAAACGCCCCGTGAGTCTGGCACGTACATCGGTGTGGTTTTATGACTCACGCTAAGCTTCGAGCTATTTTCATTCCCTGGTGAATTTCGGTAGTTTTTTTGTTGTCGCTTTATGAAATATTTAGTGAAAACTATTTTTGGCACCCAAACATATTGCGGTAGATACAACAAACATTGTATGTTTTATATAAATTTATTTTCTGTTAATTTCCAATTAGTAACTCTACTAACCGGCACATACTCTATTATCCGTAATAGAAACAAAACATTTCGCGTTTTTATCTGTTTGATGTTCCTCTTAAATGTTTGAATTTTGTAGAAGGTAGTTTCTTTCATCGTTAAATTGATTTATTTTAAATGAATTGTTGTGTTTATTGATGAATTTAATGTTTGTTTTTGTTTTATAAGATTAAGAAATACAGTGTCATCAAACTAAGAGCTTTTTTTATAAATTTAGAGGAAAATCTATTATCCGGGATTTTTGATTATCCGTTGTGGGCTCGGTCCCAGACATTCCGGTTAATCGAATTTCGACTGTATAAGTTAGATTATAGTTTCAGTACAGTTTTGCTTATCTCTTATAGAAAGGGATGGGATATATACTTAATTTTAGTGGGGCGTTTTGCACTGCGAAATTTACAAAATACCCTAGTGGAGTAAGTCTATAAAACGACTCACCCAATATTTTGATAAACATGGTTATTAGAACTTCTTTCGATAATTATTTTTCAGAGAAATTCCGTGGAATTACAAAAGGACTACACTGTCGGCATCATGGTCTGAACAACACAACCAAAGACGAAAGTTCAGATGAAGATTGTAAAAGGTGTCTCGAGTAGGTACTGAAAATTATTACAAGACCGCTTCGTTAGAAGATTGGATCCAGTGTACATTGTGTCAGGGCTGGTTACATGAATTTTGCCGAAAAGAGAAAAGATGGACAATGCAACGTACTAAATATCCTAACTAGCTATCCTATCATCCATTCATATATGTCTTCTCAAATTGCATATTTCTTTGCATAGAAAATCTTTCGAAGATGCAATAATTTTATATCGTGTCTTATTCGCATATCTCGATTTTCTATCATAATTCAAATTACCCGCCATGAGTTTGTCTACCTATTTTATCCTAAATTCAATTATCCAAGTGAACTGGTCACTGCCAGCGTTCTCAAAGGTTTCATCTCTCACTATCAGCATTTTGTCACAAAATTAGGTTCGGAGGCAGGCCAGACAAATAAAATAATTCAGTTTGAAAAAGTGAATCGTCAAATTTTTACACAAATTTACACTCTTTGTAACAATAAAAATCCCCTCAAAGTGCAACAAATTCAATCCTAAACAATCGGAGCTACAAATTGAACACGACCACCAATAAGAACATAACAGGCCTGATAACAGGGTATTTAAGTTCGCTCCTATTTTGAAATTCGATACCGTCATTTTGGACGGTTGGGCAGCACTTGCCTTCAAATTCATTATTCATCATTTAACTATTCACTATCCGCGGTACTAATAATCATTTTTAGTGTCCAGGCTAAATTTTTGGATCTCGCAATGGCGAAATTTTCCATACAAAATTGCATATTGTGACCTAGGAAATATTTAGTGCGAAGGTTAAAAATGATTATTAGTAAGGCCCTATGTTTTTTTTATGACAAACTATAGGTAGGTATGCCCTGTTATGGCCAACTCTACGTTGCATGCTCCCGAGTCAGAAAACCATCTGCACTATTTGTTCATACAAGCGATGGTTAAAAAAATAACCAATAAATGTTGTTTACGTAAAAGCATTGCAATAAATGTCTTAATTTTATTTAAATTATTGGAAACAATTTTTTTGTTTGCCTGGCATATAGCCGGCGGGGGTTCAGCTAGTTTTATAATATAAGTTTCCAAGACTTTCTTGACAGTCGTCACATATAGAATAAAATATCTTCTTATGTCAATATCTATTGGGACAGAAAAAACACTTTTTTCGGATTCAGAACAGTTTTGCTGCTTTCGAAATCAGCTGGCTGTCTGATTCCATTGGCCGCAAAAAAAAAATAAACAATTTTTTTGAGAGGTGGAGAAATTTTGCGAATCTCCATATCTGAGCGAGATTCACACCTACTTACACCATTATTCTCGTTTTATGTTCCATTGGGCACGAAAAATCTAAAATCTGAGAGCAAAATCCGAAAAAAAAAACGAAAAACGAAAACGACATTTCTTAAGTTTGGACGGCTCACACATTTTTCCAACAACTCTCAGTACCTTAGGCAACTCAGATAGATATTTGGCTGCAACCAAACCTTTATCAAACTCTGCAAAAGGAGTTTGTTTACAGAGAATGAGGATCTCTCATGAAACAATGGTTGGCATGAAAAGGTTCACTTCGCGGAAAATATAGTTATAAGAATAGAATTATCAGCACTCAGCAAAATAGCAAGTTTATTAACTTCTGGAGGAGTAACAGGTTGTACGAGAATATGTGTGAATTCATAGAAGAGGAAACATGACAGCTATCGTGCATAAAAATATGTGCGCTTTATATTTTTCAGCGAGAAATTAAACTTTTGTCGGGTTCTAAGTTTCACGCATTAAGTAGTGTATAAGCCATTGTAAGAAACTTGATAATAATATTAATACGCTGCGGCAACACATAAACAAATCACGCACCTGCGACCGCTGACACACGCAGCCTAGGCAATATGGAAATAGCCTACTGCAAACCGCCCACAGCCAAAAATTCAATGACGACCGCAGCATAAAAGGAAAACCAAAAATCAAACCAGATTCTTGTTTATTCCATCAGCGCTTACTTTGCGAGATCGTCACAAAAGAACTAGACACCATAGCGGGCTCATCGCGATGGAAACCTGGTTAAACCCTAGGCCAACTCGCCAAAAACCTCAATTTCCCTACAGAATTTAAGAAGGGTCTCAATTTTGTTTGAGAAGCCCTCCAAGTATAGTAAATGAAGTATAGCAAGAGCAATTGCTTGTCATTCACCGAGATGGTTACTGCGATTTCCATTGAACAACAGATTAACCAGATTTTCTCTTACACAAAAGACATGAAAAATACGTTTAAATTCCAAATTTATGGTGACATCCTTGTTCCAAAAATACCCAGAGATGAACCGCTATCAGAAACGTCTGCCCCTTTTGTTCCCAGAAGCTCTACACCTCCGTTTGCATATTCCTCCCTTTCAATAAGGACACTTCTGTGCATCGCTCTCAACCTCATTTGAATGTTGTTAATTATTCACACTGACGCTAGCTATATGCATTACATTGTCCTTACGTACACGTTGTGCAATGTGCATCTATGCACACACCGGCCAGCCCACCCACTCAATTGCATCTATTATTTTCCATACACACATTCGACAACGACAACGACAACAACATGGACGTCGAGAATGCAACTCCTCCGAGAATATGCGCATTGTGTGCTGTTGACATGAGACAGATTCCGGTCTCCTAATAGGGTGTCCATTTTAAGAGGTTCTTGACACTGTATCGCTCGACAAAGGACTTGAAAAGAAAAGCTTAGCAAACACTCTTTCTTCGACAAAAAAAAAAAAAAAAAACAGCATGAGGAGTGGGCAAAAGAGAGTTAACGAGTCCTCTGCGAACCTCCACCCACCGTTCACCTATGAGATGTGTGTGTTGGTATGTCGTCGCTCAAAGAAACAACGCAACCAACGCTGGAGAAATGCATTCAAACTAAGTGAAATAAAAGTTTGCAATGTATGAAAATGAAAAGCAAATATTGGGCATTTTTCCCCATTCGTAGCAGGACATAGGTGACATGCCGGCAGGAAGAAGCAATTTCTTTGACAGCGCAACACTTCAGAAATTGTTTGTTTGTCCGTTCTGGATTTGAATATTTGTCCGGAAATTAGCCCGAGGCGAAGGAGCAGAAACAACTTGAAATGGGTGAAGGATAAGGATGGGCTACCAACAGTACCGAGGCGAGGATGCAAATTATTTAAAAAAAAAAAATAGGAAAAAAATAAATAAATTGCCGAGTGAAGAAGGTGGACTGTTAATTGTGTCTTATTGTGGAAGAGGTTTTTTTTGTTTCTTAAGCACTGCATGCATATTTTAATTGAGAGGGAAGTGCTGTCGGACTGTCAGGTTAGGTCAGTCTGTCAAAAGGGGATGTCAATGGGAACAAAGTTAAAAAACTTTGCGAATACAGATAGAGAGAGAAGAAATTCAGTTCTAATTACAGCTGCCTACTTCCGAGGACCTACATCAAGCCGTTTGCTTGAGAAAAAGCGTCAAAAGTTATACTGCGTTTGAAAGGAAAATATTTGTAGGGCTTTGTTTTTCAGCCCGTGTTATAAATTTGAAAGCCTGCAAGAGCTCAAGCTTCCTATTTAGAGGATAGGTTGGTTTATAAGTAACGCTCGTATCTTTTTGCGGATAGAAAAGGGGATAAATGCCCGAAATTTCGAGATTTCAAGGGAAATCGCATATTTCAAAAAGAGGATATGGGATATGTTTTTAACTTGTTTTCTCACTGAAAATGATGAGACTTAACCATAATATCAGCACAAAAAATTAATGTAAATTGTGTTGAATAAATTATTATTATTTTTTAACTACATATCTGTTCAAACAACCAATGTGCCGTCATCGCCATCGTCGTCATTCGCATCTGAATAGTTTTCGATAGCAATAATTTCTCCACTTTTGGGTTTCTTCTTATATTAGTATAATACAGCGATTGAACGAAGCAATTCTGGTTTTGTTTTCAGAAATTTGTAGAATATCTTTCAGAAAGTTTGGCGTTTAATATGCATTTGCCTTTTGTTGTTTTCGGCATTTTATGTTTTTTTTTTATACAAATTCACAAGTAAAATAAAACCACCAGAAAAGACAGCCTGCAAAAGTTGAATTCACAATGGCGTGGTAGGTCGGTTCGCTTACAGTAGGTACCTCTATATGACGATATATCGTTAAAAATCTGCTATGGTAAAAAGAGGAGTTTATAGGATAAAAAAGGGATTTTGGAAATTTTCAGGGGATAGTTTCTTTGACTTTGAAAAAAGGGAAAATCCCATTAAAAAGAGGATAGATACGTGCGTTATATTATGAGTGAACCAATTTTTCTCTCTTTTGATTTATGTGGCTAGGGCCTAGGGGTTGTCAAATTTCGTGTACATAAATAGATATTAGAACTTTCAAAATATTCTCCAATTACTCAAGGTTCGAAGAAAGCCCGGCTGTATTGATATTATCTTTACAAGGCATAGGTATTTTCTTTTTGTTTGGTTTTTTCCCAACGGCTAGCTAAGTTTGATGACGACACCGTCTTCTTTGCGAATGACTGTGATTGAAACGATGGTGGCGGTCAAGACCAAGATAGAAAGCGACAACAAACGGATGAAGCATTGACTAGACATTCGCAGTCTGAAGCAAGGCCTATTGCCTAAGGTCCTATATAGACCTCCTGCGGACATGTTTTAAGTACATAATTATATTTTTTAAGCTTGATTTTTAATACTCCTCCAATTAGAATAATTTTCCCCCCACATTCCCATAGACAGTCAAGTACCTATGGAGGCTCTAAGACAGTAGGTATTCTATCGAACCAAACTAACTCGAGACCTTTCTACGCCCCGTAGATCCTTGCAGCTTTTACGAGATAATGGACCGGAGTAAACGGTTTTCAATAGCCAGTAAATAGACGCAGGTAGCTATTGAAGCACAATTTTATTTTTTGACCGTGATATTGCATAAACTACCAAAAACACCCTTTTTTGAGTTTTTTTTATGCGCCCCGGTGGGGCAATCGTTAGATCAAAAATTTTTTTTGATGATCTAATTTTGTTACCAATGAACTAGGTACTCGAGCCTCGAGGTAGCTATTGAAGCACAATTTTAATTTTTTTTTTGCTTACCATCTTAAAACTGCAGGTTAAAATTACTAAAAGCAAACAATCTTTGTGGAGGAACTATTTTTTTAATCTGTAAAAAAGAGAATGGGCTTTGCATATTTGTATGTCTGCTCAGTGAATAAAAATTAGATGTTTAGTTCATAAAATAGTTAAATTCGAATTTTAAAAAGTTTACCATTTAGGTAACTGCTTTATTAATTTTGTTTCAAAGTTCACGCACACATATGCATTGTAGTTCACAAATTATCCGACATGGCGTTATTCGATTTTTCTCTAAATTTACTCTCTATTGAGAATATATAGTAATAGTTTGCAGATTTTCGCTCACTAGAGACTAGAGCTGCTTGAAAAAAAATTTCGTTTTGTTTAGGTTTCTGATAGACACATACTATTATTCTTGCTGTTAGATAAAGTGAAGAAAGAAACAATGAGATATATTTTGATAATCCGAGAAACATTGATATGAGAGTAGGTGGGGAATGGGTGATGACTTTTTTGTTGTAGATGTATTTAAATTGTTTACTTAGTTTGAAGACGCTTCAAATATTATTGTTTTATATTTGCTATTCGAATTTATTTGCACTAATACATGTAAGCATGTTTACATGAGCTCGGAGTTCATAGCTGAGGGACACCCATTCTTAAGCCCTGTGAATAACATCCTGGGCAAAAGGAGCTGCATGCAAACCCTCATGGTGATAGAGTGTGATGTGCTCGTTGAATCTTCAATAAAGTAAGCATCCACGTGCCTGCCGATCATAATCAAAGACTGTCTTCCTTTGTCCCCAAGCAATCAGATACTTGAAAAAATTGATCGAATCCACAAGGCATGGTAAGCATCACGGTTGTATGATGCGCTCTGGCAAATGCTTGTCGAGCATATTCAATGCAAATGTCTGATGCTCATAGAGAATGTTTAGGAGGTAGATTGACAGTACCAGTCGATTGTGACAGATGATGGCACTTACTCCGATCCAATAATGCTTGTCGATCAATCTCAGTGGTACATTTTGTACGAAAAATCATGATTTGTTGACGAATGCGCAGAATGAAAGGGTCGTAGCTTGAATATAAGTCCTTCATTTGTTTGCCGAGTTTCGTTGCTCGTCACATGATCGCTGATTGTGATCTTCGAGCGTATAAGTCTAACGAGCACAGCATCTATATGATGCAACTCCATCATACAAATAATATTCGAGTATAATTGACTGCAGCGCTTATCTGTATACGAGGAGGTAATTAGCGTGCTCTATATCGTGCTCGTAGAGCATTCCGAAAATCACCTTCTCTCACTCTAATTGACTATCAACAATCTCATTTCATTATTGCAAAAGCGTGCTGAGCCTATTCAGTGGAATATCTCATGCTCGCCGGGTGTGATCTTAGAGTTCCAACGATAATGTAAACAGCAAAATAGCTCAACGGCTGTTAGGAGTTTCTCACGGAACTGGTAGCCAATTATATCCAATGAAAGGGTTCTGTTCGCTCTCGTGATCGTTGAGTTCGGATTTTGTGTAGAAACACTCTTGAAAACGAAAAGACTCGGCCATGAAAATGCCTTCGGAGCGCCACTGCTAATATGACTTATTGGCCAACGTAGTGTTTGTGATCAGACTGTAGAGGTACGTAGGGTGGACGTAAACACTGAATAGTGACTGACGAGCAATGCGACTTGTACGCTTCTTTTGCTCGCAGAGTTTGATGTGTAAACTCCAAAGTTCCCAGCTCGTGGAGGGTTAAATTTTCTCAAATCTATAAGAAAGTCGATCGTCGTACCTCGCACGGCTCTTATACTGCTTATGTGCTTATTGAGAAAGAAATTCTTGTACTAGTTGCCACACTCATACTCGCATCAGAGGCTTTCAACATTCCTCGTGCTCGATATGTGGAAGTTCCTAAATCCTTCGTGGTCGTAGAGAGCTTTTTACCTCCGCCCAAACACAAGTCAATGAACGTGGGTCGTAAGACTCTTTAATAATTAATACATATGCTCACCGAGCACATTTGAAGAATTCTCTTGCTTGTCGTCATACTCGTAGGCGTTATAGGACAGTGTTCAATGTACATGGAGGAGTAACTTCTCTAAAACGAATGATGGTCGAGGGAAAGTCCATATACTCGTAAAGATTGAGCTGAGAGTTCCACTTACTTCGTCGAAAAGCCAAAGAATTTGCTGCCGACAGAAAAAGCACCTTTTTTTATTGTACGACTTGAGCTATGCCATCAAATTAATACAGAAAATGGTCAAAAACGTCAGAGAGACTCCAACACTTCCCTGAGAACAAGCAAAGGTATAACCACACACACCACTTAGCGCAACCAGGCAACGCACGCGCAGCCAGCATCACTATCTAATCAGCGCGTATTCTTGAAATTCCTGCAGCCTAGCTGCACACATCACGGAAAGGGCGGAGTAATCGCCATCGATCGCCAACGTGATCAATTTACTTGGCGCCATGTGAACAATGAGGTGCGCAAAGCTAGTGGTCGTCGCCCCATACAATTTCCAATTTGACTGCAGGCCATCGTTCCCAATCGTCGAGATTAAAATCTCATCAACTGTCACCGCACACATAGAGCATTCGGGCCGCTAAAGTGCCGCCAGTAGTCAATCTCCTCTCAGTTAACCCCATTTCCACACGACGACCCACCAGGCGCGCAATTCGCACCGTGCGCCGACGTCGCCGCCACCGCACCATTACATCGCCATCACAGCTCGCAAAGTGTGAGGATATGGACCTCATTATCCCAGCCACACACGGCGCCGAATCAGCTTCCTTCTTCTTCACGGAAAGTATCATTATACCTCTCTCGACCGAAAAGCAAACACAGCACAACCCAACTTAATAATTTTCGAAAATGTATTAATTAGACACTGACAGACGCGCACCGTAAATCATGCCGCCGAGCAGCAACACGACCATCGACGCTTGGCCTGGGTGCGCTCCGGCTCCCCTGTGCGTTTCATCAGCTGTCCCACCTTTCTAATGCCCAATTGGGGAACCCACAATGATTATGCCAAAGGTATCATCAATAACTTTAATGTTCTTGTTGATTTTTGGTCGACGCAGAACGACCAGAAAAAGATGAGTGGTCCCCGGGACCGAAACGCATCCCTCATACCTCAGAGCGAAAACATAAAACCATTACTCGGACTCCTATCCAGACAAAAAAACAAAATCAAAAAACACGTACAAAAAAAAAAAACCGAAGAAGATCACCACCGAGCAGAGGAATCTCTCTCTCTCGTGGAACTCGTCGTGTATGGGTCTGTTTATAGAGGAGCAACACGATGGGCGAAACCTTCCAGATATGTTGGGCAATTATCTGCGGGAGGTCTTGTTAGCAATGTGAGGCGGGAAAGAAAACAACCAACAAAACGACGACCAAATGAACAACCTGCACTACGGCGGCGTCGACGACCACGATGACGACTACGGCGGTTTACGTGTTCGTACAAAACGCTTTATGTGTTCTGTTTAAGCTCTCGGGCCGGCTCCAAGCCACCACACAGAGGAACCCCCAAATCGAATTAATTTCGTGTGGAGCTCCAGTAACTATACATATATCCAGCAACAACATGCGCACATGCGCTGGTGGCATGCGATAATCAGCGCCAAGTGAATTCCTCCATCTCTGGCATAAATGCTTCCTCTCGAGGAAATTGGGATGTTAGCTGGTTTTGGGTCTCCTCGGCAACTTTTGGCAGGAACACCGCATTAAAGTTAAGTACCTTCGAGTACATTTAGCTAGAGGAATTGTTAGTCGCATTCCTCCGTGCAGAGGTCTTAATTACTTACTCCGATCAGTTGGATTCATTTTGGCCATGAATAGCTGGTTTTTTTGATGCAGACAAATGTGGTTGTAGTTACATTGTGTGTGAGGAATGGAAGTCGAATCGATCATCGAAGAGCGTCATTAGCAGCAACCCAATTTGGGACTGAAACATTTGGTCTAAGGTGATCGAGTTTTGGTGCGAGACAATGTCCGAGGAGGGAAGTTGCAGTCGTAATTGTGTCACAATTGGGGTTAGATTATTTTTCAGGGTGATCGGCGAGGCTTTTTTTGAATGCTTAATCTTGTGGCATGTGGAAAGTAATTTCGTTTTGAAATGGGTGCTCATGGATCAAGATGGTTAAGAGAATAGGTCACGTAAGTGCAAGAGCTTAGCGTGGGGGATGCTTAGGCTGCATCCTTCGATGGATGCTCATTGCAATTTCATTCCTATGATCACATACGGAGCATGTAGCATGGGTGAAACGAACCACTAGAGACAATCTTATAGTAAAGTGCAAAGATTGGCGTGCCTATGCATTATCAGAGCAATGCGTACGTGCCCAACTTCAGCCATGGAGGTACACTTAGAGTTATCTTAGAGGACATGGCAGATAAAACAATCCTACGGATGGCAAAATAAGGAATCGGAAGGGAGAAAAGCATAAGTTCAAATGAATATGATGTATTGCTCGGAAAGCTTCCACTTCTAGCTATACCCAGAGATGATAGCATCAGGAAATTAAATTTCAAGAAGATTTTCATAACGAAGCTCAGCAATAAGAAAAACTGGAGCAATGAATCCACGATTTACGCACTGAGCCACCACACTGTAAAATGATATACAGATGGATAGAGAACGGACGAAGGAACTGGTGCAGGAGTGTTTGGGCCAGGAACTGAACACTTCGAATCCATGGGCAAATGTACCACCATCTTCCAAGCTGAAATATGCGCTATAGATAGGTGCGTTCGAATTATCCTAAAGAAAAACTACAAAAACTGGGCTCTAATCGCGTAAGCACAAAACGATCGAGCGACATCGCATCGTCTCGACGATACTTCTACTTCGTGTAACAACCAAACAATGATAAATCGTCGAAACGATTGGACGATCATCGTTTTTATTGCTTCACGTTTCCAATTCAGACGTCAAATACCCTCGTCGAAACGATTCGATTAAACGATTGCTATTTTGCAGTCGTTTCATAGTTTTGGTGCATTTTTTCAGTTATTTAAATGAAGAGACACTCTTTGGAAGATAATCAATCTTATCCGAGTTGTAAAAGAATGCATTATTTGCAAAAAATAAATGTTTATTGCTTGTTGCACTTGAGTTTCATTTGTTTTATCTTTACTATTAAGCAAAAAAAAATGTTCATCTATTCCACGAAATCTAAGATCTTTATTGGCATTTTAATTGCTTTAAAAAATACATGTATATTTCGAAAACCACCAAATCTTCTCTTCTCCTACATCTGCATACACTTTAGCATAACTATTGTTTCAATTCTTGCTAGACGTTCGTCGACAGCTTCTCCTCCAATATAAAGGTTTTGAAATTTTAACGGTACACTCTCACGTTTCACTCTGTTTGGGCGATGTGTTTACTAGCATCTTGATATTCACTTAAAGATTCCTTATTCCTTACTACCTACCCATTTTTGCAATGACAACGAAGAAAAATACACAAATTCATGAAAAACAATTTCCATACGTTTTTTGATTGTTTGGCTGTCAGAGTTTGTTTACAGTCACGTTCAAACTGTTCAAAATGAAAACGATGAACGATTCGATTGAACGATCTAACGATGATGTTGCATGAAGCAAACTAAAAACGATATCGTTTTGTTCAATCGTTTCGACGACTATCGTTTGATAAATTACGCGATGAGAGCCCTGTAATATAGCAGTGATGTCAGATAGTCAAGGCGCCATTAAGGCACTTGACGCCTATATCATAGATTCTAAGTTAGTATTGGAATGCCTGCACACGCTAAACTAATTAGGTAAGAACAACAGAGTAACCATCTGCTGAATATCTGGTCACACAGGCATCAAGGGCAACGAGGCTGCGGATTCTCTGGCAAGACAGGGCGCGGTGGAGCCCTTCATAGGGCCTGAACCATTGAACCATTCTGCGGTATAGGGGAACACACTACAGAAGAGTTCAGCAGAATGGAAAAAATTAATAAGAACCGCAGCTTAAAAAAAAACCCAAGGCTTAAGCTAAGAAACTTATATGGGTAACAATAACTTAAAAAGATTCAAAGCGTATATCGGTCTAGGTAAAAACTATATTAGAATCCTAACAGGTATCCTAACGAAACACTGTAGACTAAGAGAACGTATGAGGAAGCTGGGTTTATCGTAAGCAGGTCTCTGCAGATTCTGCGATGAGAGCTCTGGAACCCCAGACCACGTTCTGGAATCCTGTGGAGCACTAACCCACAAGAGGATTAAACATCAGTAGATATGGATATTCGAACCATAGACTCACTACTCATTCAGAGATTCATAAGAGAAACTGGACAGGATGTAGTGCTCTAATGTTGATATTCCCGCCAAGGCTAAGACAGAGCAAACTCTCAGATGGAGCTCTGGAAAAGGGCACGAACCTTTCAAGGTTATTAGCAGGGGGCACAATAGACCACAAGGTCGCAGTGCACTAGACCCTACCTATTATTATTATTATGAGTACAGCACTTCTCGTTCCCATTTCCCTTTTCCTATTCCCAACAAACAAAAATTTTAATTTTGCTTGTATAATAAAGAAAACTAGAATCGCTTGTGGTCGAAAATCGACCATACCTTTTATAAGTATGTAGCTATACTAAAAAACGTAGGTACTACAATTTATTCTCGTTATTTATTTATGTTTTTTTATAAACTAATCGAAAAGAGCGACATCAATAATATATCGAAAAAAATAAGTAAATACCATTGGAAACAGACTCTAATCTAAGATGATTTATATTTAAATAGGTTACTATGTTAATATGGTGGCGACAAATATAAAATAATTCCCCTAAATAAATTTCTTGCAATTATTGCTTAATTTTAGGGGCAGTGAAATTGCATACCTTTATGGGTAAATGATTCTTTCCAACAGGTTCTAATCTAAGATGATTAAATACGTTACTATGGAAACATGACGGCGACGAATTGATTGTCACCAAAATCCTTTTGTTACATGTTTTTTATATGGGGAATTCATAAATTAATTTTACCAGTCTTAATGGCGACATATACCCACGATTTTGTGTTTGTGCACATCTATGGCACAGCACCTTTCAAATAATATAAGTTTCATTCTCCTCATTTCATATTAAATACCAAAATAGCGTTCGGAAAGCTCGGATGTTCACGTATTAATATAACTAGGTTCGCCCAGTGCTCGAAAATCGACCACACATTTTTTTTATATCATTACTAAATTATATTACTTCGGGCAACATTATGATTAAAAAAAAAAAAAAGAAATAGTTGGCGCTACAGGTCGTAGGGACCCTAGGCCTAGCTTCTCACAACCATTCGTTTTGTGTGAGTTTTCATTTTTGGAACGAATGGAAGGGATCTACAATTTTATGCCGATTCCAAACGGCTAATTGAGAAGCTCTTTCATGACAGTTATACTCTCGGATGTTTGTCAGACGTTCGCGAGAGGCGGCGCAGCGGAAAAAAACCCTTAGTTGGAATTTGGGTTTTTCGTGGGATTCGAACCTGAGCCCCTCGCTTAGTAGTCCAACACACTAACCACTAAGCCACTGCGCCTGCAACATTATGATTACCTTTAACTTATAAGAGACAGAGTAGGTATACGTTACGTATCCAATCCAATCACCAATACGCGTGCGCATATTCCCTTCTCTTCTTAATTCGCTTAACGCACACCATTCACCCCTCACTATGTTACAGTTACAGCTAAATTAGAGTTAAACGCATACGCATAATAGAAACGTTCTCTGTGTATGATTCTCTTTTTTTAATTTCTGATTCATACAATAGATGGAGACAGTCACAGGACTTCGACTGAGCGAAAGAAAAATGTGACTTATCCAATTACCCATACCCAGCCAGCGTTGCCACAAAGATACAATTGTATCAAAAAGATACATTTTTGCTTCCTTGCAAAGAATTTGATACTCAGATATTCAATTAGATAGATTTTTCAATTTTCAAATAAAAGTCTGCAAAATCTCCCTTTTTCATATGTTTTAATTTTTTTTTTCAGACTTTCTAGCAATATCAATATCAATGTATATCAAAATATTGATTTTTGGTCCCAATGGAACATGAAAAGTGATTTAGAAAACGATATTCTCTTGTGATACATTTGATACATTTTTGAGTCTTCGAATTTTTGATACTTTTGATACATTTTTTTAAAACAATAGATACATTTTTCAAAAAGTCAACGGCAACGCTGATACCCACCCCTGCGCATATACTTTTCTCTCTTTCTTTGCTTAACTCCCATCATTCAAACGTGACACTCGCCGCACAGATAGCTAAGCTATAAAGCTATCTTTCTTTGTATGTTTACAATGTTGTTGTTGTAACCAAGGTAATTTAAAAACATTATTTTACCTATTTTGCAATAACTTTTTTGAAATTATAATTCTTTTCGACCGATCTATGAGCTGTACGCTTCAATTTGGTAAAAAAAAAAATTAAATTTTACTTCATTAAATAGGGTAAATAGGTATGTTCTGAAAGAAATTGGGTCGGCGATTAATATAGTGGATGATGTCCTCCTGAGGCAAAAAATTAAAGTTGATAGAACACAAATCGACGATTGTTGTATAATCTCACTTTACACTCGCTCAGAAAAGTTGAATAGTATTGCTCGTCCGTACCTGGACAAAGGAAGAAAAAAATGTATGCGTTCTTCGTAGATTTTAAAGCGGCCTTTGACACAATTGATAGAAACGCGTTGTTCTACAAGCTAAGTGCCTTAGGTGTGGCTTCAAAGGTGCTAAGGGTCATACAGTCTTTACAAAGATAATGAAGCAGCTGTTTGCGATGGTCACAACCTGCCCAACTGGTTTAATTTTGAAATGGGAGTGAAACAACGATGTCTCATGAGTCCACTTCTTTTTTCAATATTTATGGATGATCTCGTAACGTGCCTAACAGGTGGAATTATGTTCGGCGGCCAGCAAATAAAGCTGCTTTTATAAGCGGACGATATCGTCATTTTATCAGAAACCCCAGTGATGTTTAATAGACTCCAAAACAACTGCAATTTATATGGAACCTGAAAGTGAACACCGCTAAGTCCAAAGTAATGATATTTAGAAATGGGTATGGATGATACTCAAGGCAAGAAAGATGAACTTAGGAGAGCCAGGAACTTGAAGTGGTCAAGGAGTATATATACTTCGGAGTTTTACTTACATCCCAAGTATCCTTCAAGCCCCAATTGAGAGAAAATTGAAAGGAGGCGGAAAAAGGCAATAAATAGCTGTTGGTGGAAAAGTATCCCGTCGAGCTGCAAATTTAAGATTTTCAAGGCTGCTGAGATCAATCGTGTCCTAGTCTGCACAAGTTTGGGGAGTATTCGAGTACGAAGAGGTTGAAAAACTTTTAAGGTATTCCTTAAAAAATGTTTAGACTACCCGAAAATACGCCGACATGCATGTTGCACTTGGAAACTGGTATATCCCCTCTCTACATCTTTACATTAGATTACACTTTCTCTACATACTTAAAGTGATGGAACTTCCAAGATATCGCCTTCCACATATCGTCGTAAAATTTTAGAAACAACAAAAACTCCAGTTCTTAAAGCGGAATCTTGGAGGCGTTATCTGAACGAGCTATCATCCGCTATTGAAGAGTCTACCCGAGCGGAGTTTAGATTGAAAGCGCAACAATGTGAGGCCAGGTGTACATACCCCTTACTTAACCATGACCTATCTACGAAAGATTATTTCCACGATCGGTTCAATGTAGACGTAATTTCTAACAGAGGTTAACGACTTCAGTTAAACTTGAGACCACGACGGGAATGAGGAATATTGTTCTCTTTTAAAGTACATAGTTAATAAAAAGGATTTAATGTGCGAAGACTAAATATAGGCTAGAAAAGGCATTTCCTGAACTAAAAAATGGAGAGACGGAGAAAGTAGGTAATTTAAACGTTTTTACCGACCATAGCGACCTGTTAGAAAATTCGGGAGTTAAGTACGTGGACAAAATAATGCGGCCTTGGGGTCAATTCGCAGAAAACCGAGCTTGTCTTGCTCACGAATAAAATAATAATACCGCAACTCGAGCCACCAACTCTGGGTGGGAATACCCCTAAGGGTAGCAGATAATGCGAAAAATTTTTTGGTAATAATCCTTTTGACAGGAAACTTAATTGGAAGCCGAATGTCAATGCAAGAATCAATAATGCAGCGAATGCATCTTTGGTAGAAGTTGGGGTTGAAACCACAAAATTATCCTCTGGATGTATACAGCGATCGTGCGACCAATACTGACATGTGGCAGTGTAGTCTGGTGGCAAGCCACCATCAAAGCGACCAATCATAAGTCGATGCCTATAAAATACAAAGAATAGCATGTACAGGGACAACTATGAGATCATCACTTACAGCTGGACTATAGGCAATTCTTAATCTGACACCTCTTGACCTAGGTATATACATGGAAGAATCTGCTGCCATAAGGATCAGCCAAACTAGCACTTGGAAACCTTGCAATTTAGGGTATGGAGCTTACAGCTGGACTATAGGCAATTCTTAATCTGACACCTCTTGACCTAGGTATATACATGGAAGAATCTGCTGCCATAAGGATCAGCCAAACTAGCACTTGGAAACCTTGCAATTTAGGGTATGCGCAGATATTTGGTGAAAACGTAGGAAACGTTGCCACTTCTGACTATATGTCTCCCCGTCTGGACTTCGAGAGACCATTCTCCTACTCTTTTCCGAGTAGAGATGAATGGAGCACAGATGAACCCATAAAACGGATGGTTAAAAGATGGACTGTGGAACAGGTGCCGACGTTTTCTCTGAGGACTTAAATTTAAATTGCTCCATCAGACTTCCTGATAGCGAAGCGCTCAAGGTTCTTTAATCGCAGCTCACGACGAATCTCTGCTAGATCCCTGGACGGCAATGAGAGGGCGGATGAACTGGCGAGAGAGGGGTCCGTAATGTATCTTCATCGAGCACTTCAATCGATCCAGCCACCACTTTGCGGTCTCAGAGAGCGAGTGGAGAACAAAATTCGAATGAAATCCAACAACAGGCAGAAGGAACTCACGACCTGTGAAACATCACGGAAGCTTTGCCCAGCATATAACAGAGGTCGGGCCAACAAACTTCTACAGTTTGATAGGTCATAGCTATATAAGTTTCTAGTTGCTCTGACTGGTCATAACTGCCTAAGAAACCACTAAATCTCAAAGGAGGCGACATATGTAGAAGCTGCGAAGACGAGGAGGTACACGAGGACACACCTCACTTCCTTTGTCATTGCTCGAGTCTCTGCCACTTGAGGAACAGAACACTTGGAAGCTATTACTTCCATGACGTACATGAACTTTCAGATGTCTTGCTGTCTGATCTTTGCAGGTTACTGAGGATATCGGGATGGCTAGACAGCGCCAGGTAGCCACAAAAGCAGAAAGGATGGAGACCACCGACATAACACCAACGGTTAGCCCCAAAAAGTGCATCGCAATGGGTCCACGAGGACCTAAGTGAGCTTATGAAGGGCTGACCCTGCTCTACCTACCCGTTTACCTAACCTAACCTAACTTCATAACGAATAACAACTTGCAATTACAAACGGTGGTTGGGTGTTGTGTGAATAGGGATGGACATCTGATTGGCATCAACTTGGCGATGTCCAGTGTCGCAACTATCTCACGCTCACCAATTGTGCTTATTTTACCTCCCCGTGGTCACCACCGGGTACTGGTCTATGTCCACCCGGACTTGACTTGCTAAACTTATAAGCGCGAGTGTTGAACACGAAGAAAATAGCAACACTATAATGCTCTGTCGGATTGACTGTCTGCTCGAGTCTCAGAAGTCTTACATGAGCCCCTCAGAAAGAGGACGTACGGCGGATGAATTCACAAAGCTGAATCAACGGTGGCGTCAACAGTCAACATGGCAGATACCTCAATGGGCTACTCTGACGTATTTGGAGCTGAGGTCATTGAGGATTTTCAACACTAGTCAGGGTGTTGAAATAGAGATGGTGGCGGAAGAGCCCTTAATGGGTCAACGGCAGCTCTCACATCCCCGCAGCGGGTTACTGACTCCGGAATATCCCGGCTCCTTTTGTCCAAGGGGTCGCAAAAAGGGCCTGGTCCTCCAGGTTGGGGGTTGTACGCCGGGGTAACTGCCCGACTACGTAAAAATATAATAGTTGCGAAGCACCAACAAGCCTCGGATACGGATGATCTAACTGTTGACGAACCTGGCAAACGATCAAAGGACAACGAATTTCGGATCTGTACGTGGAATGTTAGGTCCCTTAACAGACCGGAAGCCCTGAACCACTATAAAGCAGATTTAACCGCCATCCAAGAAGTGCGATGGGATGGCCCGGGCAAGAAGAAGATGAAAAACTGCGATATCTATTATGGCGACTGCTATCGGCAACAAAAACAGCGCTTATTCGGATGTGGATTCGTCGTTGGCGCCAGACTTAGGCAAGAAGTCTTAAGTTTCAACTATGTAAACGAGCGCATCACGACAATCCGCATTAAGGCTAAATTCGGCAACATTAGCTTAATATGCGCGCACGCCCCCACGGAGGAGAAAGACGACGACACCAAAGAAAGGTTCTACGAGCTCTTGGACCACACCTACGAGCAATGCCCTGGCTATGACACTAAAATTGTCTTAGGCGATTTTAACGCCAAGTTAGGAAGAGAGGGCATCTTTGGTAGTACCGTCGGAAGGTGCAGCCTACACGACACCACCTCCGATAACGGATTTAGGCTGATCGACTTCGCGGCGGGGCGAAATGTTGTCATAGCAAGTACGCGGTTCCCGCATCTCGATATTCACAAAGGCACATGGAGATCTCCTGATCAATCAACCGTCAACCAGATTGACCACATTGCGATCGACGCAAGGCACTCCTCCAGTATTATGGATGTCCGAACGTTCCGAGGGGCCAACATTGACTCGGACCACTACCTTGTTGTAGCCAAGGTACGCCTTCGGATATCCCGAACGCCGCCAAAACAAGTAAATACTGGGAGGAAGTTTGACGTCGGACGGCTACAATCGCAAGAGATCACCAGATCCTTTTCCGATCGAGTCTCTCTCAATCTCTCAAGAGGTCCTATGCAGCCAGCATCAAGTATTGAAGACCAGTGGCAACATTGCCAAAAAGCCATCAGAGACGCCGCCTCTGATGTGCTGGGTTTCACCCGACCGCCACAACGAAACCCCTGGTTCGACGACGAGTGCTGGCAAGCACATGCAGCGAAGCAAGAGGCATACAAAGCGGCGCTGCAAAGGAGGACCAGAGCTGCTCGTGAGCTCTACGCGCAGAAGAGAAGAGACGAACACCGGCTTCTAAGGAGAAAAAAGAAAGAGCATGAGAAGCGCGCGATCGATGAAATAGAGAGATGTTACAACAGGAATGAGGTTCGGAAGTTTTACCAAAGGGTAAAAAGAACTTCACAAGGCTACAGAACCCGAACCGAAGCCTGCAAGGACGAACAAGGGAACATCGTAGTAGAATCGCAGTCGATGCTGAGGATATGGAAGAACTACTTCTGCAGACTGTTTAACGGCGATGACGACTTAAATTCCGCTGTCAGGCAGAATGAACCGTTCAACCTGGACGATGAGGATCAACAATACCGTCCACCCGACCTGGACGAGGTGAAGATAGCTATATCTAAACTGAAGTCCAACAAAGCCGCTGGAGCAGATGGCCTAGCCGCCGAGCTGTTCAAAGCGGCAGGCGATGACTTGGTTAGGAGCATGCACCAACTCATCTGTAAAATATGGTCGGAGGAAAGTATGCCCGATGAATGGAACCTCAGCATTGTTTGCCCGATCCTCAAGAAAGGAGACCCTCTGAACTGCGCCAATTACAGAGGTATCAGTCTTCTAAACATTGCCTACAAGATCTTATCTGCCGTTTTGTGTGAACGCCTGAAGCCTTTCGTAAACAACCTGATTGGTCCATATCAGTGTGGCTTCAGGCCAGGAAAGTCCACCATAGACCAAATATTCACACTGCGGCAGATCTTGGAGAAAACCCAGGAACTTCAAATCGATACCCACCACCTTTTCATCGACTTTAAGGCCGCATATGACAGCATTTATAGGGACGAACTATACAGAGCAATGTCTAGTTTTGGCATCCCTGCCAAACTCGTCCGTTTGTGCAGGATGACGATGGAGAATGCACGCTGCTCCATCAAGGTCGGTAAAGAACTTACCGAGACCTTCGATGTCAAAAAAGGATTTAGACAAGGCGATGCGCTGTCATGTCACTTCTTCAACATCGTTCTTGAAAGAATAGTGCAAAACTCAAACGCCAACACCAGAGGCACTATCTTTCAAAAGTCCGTCCAATTACTCGCATACGCCGATGACATTGACATAATTGGCAGAACGCAGCGTGATGTTAATGGCGCGTTTGTGAGTATTGAGACTGAGGCGGCGAAGATGGGTTTGGCGGTTAATGAGGGCAAGACGAAGTATATGCTGTCAACTAAAAAGGACACCCAACACCGACGGCTCGGACAGAACGTCACAATAGACAGATATAACTTTGAGGTGGTTAAGGACTTTGTCTACCTAGGCTCCGCTATGAACTCAGACAACGACACCAGCGCTGAGGTTAAACGTAGAATTACTCTTGCCAATCGCTGTTTCTTTGGGCTAAGAAGGCAATTGAGTAGCAAAGCCCTCTCTCGAACAACTAAAGTGACCCTTTATAAGACCCTTATCATCCCAGTTCTGCTATATGGCGCAGAGGCATGGACTCTATCAAAAGCGGATGAGGTAACTCTCGGTTGTTTCGAGAGAAAAATTCTTCGTGTTATTTTTGGTCCCGTCTGCATTGACGGTGAATGGAGAAGGAGATTTAACGACGAACTGTACGGGCTGTACAGCGACATCGACCTAGTCAGAAGAGTGAAGGTCCAACGACTGAGGTGGCTGGGTCATGTAGAGCGAATGGACACGAATGCTCCGGCCCGGAAGATCTTCGAATCCATACCCGAGGGAAGGCGCAGTAGAGGAAGACCGCGACTCAGGTGGCGCACGCAAGTGGAAGGGGACCTTAACCAACTTAGCGTGCGAAACTGGAGACAGCTAGCTAAAGATCGCGCTGGCTGGAGACGCTTGTTGGTTGAGGCCCAGGTCCACCCCGGACTGTAGCGCCACCTTAAGTAAGTAAGTAAGTAATTACAAACGCTCGACTATAGAGAAGCAAAACTAAAAAAACGTCTCTTAAAACTATGTCATTCCAAAAACCCCCCACCTGTGGGCTAATTCACCCCACAAAAGTGTGCTGTCACTCCCACGAGCACCTTCCCATGTAACCTAGGCCCGAAATCTCTTCGGCGGCAGTTTAATATTTACACTATGTCAATATGTGCACTGTCCCCCACGGTAAGAAGATGACGAAAATAATTTGGTAAAACACACCGTGATGTCTAAAACCAATAAATAAGTCAAATCACCAGCCACCCCGCCTGTCGTCGGGCATAAATCACCCTTCCGTATCCACCCTCTGACTTTTAATGCTTTAAAAACATTTAAAACAACCCAAACACGCAAACAACAACAACAGCGACAGCGAAAAAACTTGTCATTTAAATACCCATCCACACGCCGATACACCACACACCAGTAATCAGTGGCAACAGACTGTCATAGAATCCCGAATGCGATTCGGTGTACCATGAACAGACCTACGAGGACGAATGAGGACGAGAAAGGAGCAAGAAGCACCGAGCAACGGAAGCTTTGCGGCCACATTGGGTGGTGGCTTCAGATCGTTTAATTTAATTCATTTTCACCCCTCGTGATATTTGTCGCTTTTCGCGATTTATTTATTTAATTCTCGTGCGAACGTGTGAGTGTATCCTTGCGGCCAACAGACTGGGCTACTTTTGTGTCATGATTGTACTTCACACCATCGTGTCGGCCGAGAGTGAGACAGACACACGATTATTTATTTATTTATGGCCGCGTTCATATTTGGACGGCGGCTGTCATATTTGATTTTCATAGAGAATCGGTGTCGTTCCGTCATTTATTGGGCAAAATTTATTTGCAATTTATCCCCCACCGGGGCCGAGCGAAATAATAAATCGGGCGGCAGTTATCCCAGTCAAATCAAGAGCAAATTGTCAAACCGTGACGAATGCGATTCGTGCGCCCTTGTGTCCCGGCAAATATTTAATTTGCACCGACTGTAGCGAAACGCATTTAAAATGGTTCATTATTCTCGGTGGGTGTTGCGGGACACAAACTTCCCCCAAATTCGAGGGATGTAGCTTGTACCGGCCGTCGAATTGGACACGGACCTTCGACCGCATGCCGAATCGGCGAAGGCAATCTTAACTGCGGATTCATTTCATTTCGAATTTTTATTGCATTTGGTCTGTCCGTTTCTAAATCTGTTCCACTGTCGAATTTATTATTGAGCAGAGATATCGGTGACCGATAGCGGAGATGACTGCGCCTCACGGGAGTCGTTTGAGATGAGCATGAGAGCTTTAAAATGTTCAAATTTCCTTACGAATGGTAAGGTGGGGTCGGGGTGCTTAAAAAAAATCCTCACACACAGAAAAGAACAGAACAAACATGTCTCCGCCTCTGAACGCGCAAATTCGTTAATTTGAAGTTTCAATTTACCTTTCGCCAGCTTCAACGGTGGCGGGGGATTATCCGTGAGCTGCCGGTGTGATGTATATATTTGTGGCTGTGACTGTGCGCGCCACTGATGATGACATTCGTGCTTATTTGCATAAATGAGTCGACTCTGCGACGCAGTTAAACAAATTTCCAACATGATAAGGGTGTAACCCGTAAGTCAATGTCTTCGTCCTTGCGTTTAATTTTATATTCAGTGGATGAGTTCACATTTTCTGTTCGGCGTAGCTATAGATTTTTTTTTTTCACTGTTTTTGCCTTTTTGATTTAATTTAATTTTCAAATTTAAATAAATCGGAATGAGGACGGGACGGGTGTGAGCTCGGGGATGTGTACGCGAGTAGATGCGCCAACTGCCAAACATGCTGCCAGAGGTGAGAAGGTAACAGGAAACGAATGCCGGATGGATTTCGTTTGATTGGCTTTGTTTATCGATTGCGGAGTTGAGTCTTGCCATGGGAATGGGTTCATGTCAATCGGCGGAGCTCGGCTTTGGGTAGAGTAGGATTTTATTTTGTTGCCCAGCAGAGATTTTGGAAAGACACAAACATTCAATATTTAAATATATTGGCGTACGAGGGGACCTTTGAGTTAAAGCCCCAAGGTTTAAGGCGACTTGAAGACCAAATTTCGTCTCAAAGACCAAACTAGGTAAACGAGCTACCTGCCCAATATCGAATAGGATGTAATATTGAATCGTCAGGCATAGTTGCCGTAAGCCCAAAAGGGAATGAACGAATTCCAGTTCCCTGTAAACGACTTCAAGAAGGCCGCCTAACAGTCACACCTTCAGAGTCTTTCAGTGGGGCCAAGACACACTGGGAAAAATTTTCAAAGGTTCATTGACAGGGGATGACAGATGATATTGAGCTCGTCTTTCCGCATGTAAGGTATACATTTGACATAGAACGTGGAAGAGGATCAATGACCACCTCTCGAGCTCTTTTTAAGCATCGATTATGACACATCCTGGGTTTTTTTTTTGGCAAAGTTATGAGAGCAGGTCTTCAGCAGAAGTGTCGATTTGTAGGGCAACCGTTGTCGTACTTTGCTAAAGGACACGGTATACTGTAAACATGCGATAGAAAACGTCTGGTAATCAAGAATAATGTCCTAGGTCGAAGCTAAATAGAAGGTACAAGCTGCTGCCGTAAAAATCCTAAGGGTGACTCTCTGAGATCGTAGAAGTAGCAGAAAGAGGAGTAAGGCACTAACGTATAACAGATACTTCTCCAGACTATGCGGTTCTTTATTTTCGGTTTTAATGTGGCTGTGGCTTTCACTAGGTATAGGTAGTCCTTTTTTTCGACAACCTTAGCGACATTTCGACTCCACGGGTTGGATATAGGCAACAAATGTAGTTTCCCATTAAGTAGATACCACAGCCTATCCACCATCCAGTCTTTGACTCGTTGCCAAGAGTCTAAGTTCAGAAGAACTTCTAAAGCATGAGTCCGGTCTCAAAAATTCTTAAGTGTGTGAAAGTTAGCCATCAAAATGTATCACAAGCCTTAATATTCCAAGGCAACTAGCAAGACTTCGGTGGACCTATGCCATATTAAAGAGGTTGTCTCTCACAAAAATTAGACCATTCTTCAAACTGTTTTCCCAGGGTGCACCCATTTGAGGACTCAACTGATGAGAAACATAAGCAGCCAGAGTCAAATGTGCAAACTGTGGCGCTTTCATATTGTAAAGTGAAAGACGCAAACTTTATACGCCTTGGGAATTCGCCATCTACAATTTCAGGTCTTCAGGTAACACACCAATGAGCAAGTAGCTTTTGAGACGAGGATATCACGTAGAATATTCTGGCGCACCACCAATCACACTTCTCAGAAATTGCTATCCAATATTGACTACAGTTTGAGCTTGATAAACCACCTTTAGGACATCTTTCTAAAAAATCCATCAAAGCCTTCGCACTAAAGGGTACTTCTTACACACGGTGAGACTATTCAATCACCTGTCGAATTTGAGTCTTTAGTGCACAAAGACTTGATCCTGGTAACTTGTTAGCAAACTTGGGTACCCCCCATCATAAAATTGTTTGACAAATTTAGCTATGGAAAGGAACGAGCTTAGAAAGTTGGTTTCAGATACATCAGAGGCGAGGAACAAATAGTCAAAAACAATAGTCAAACTGAGAGATGGACGTCTAGATAATGTCAAAGTAGTTGCGTAAAGGTTAGCTCCTACTAAAAAGTCGTTAAATTTGTGAAAAGTGAAATAAGTATCTATTAATTCGGAAGAAAACTTCATAACAAACTATTGGCCACTGAGTGAGAAGCTCCAGATTGAACCCCCGGAAAAGGAAGAAATTAATTTCAATGTCTTTTTACCACCGCTCTAAGTCCCGTATAGCCAACATCTGAGGCTATAAAAACCTTCTTAATTCACCCGGAGCTATAGTGTTCAATTGTAGACCTCATCAATTTTAAACGAATGGTGGCGATATTTGTGACCTGTTGTGGACCTATCTCGCCTAATTCCTGATTTCATCAAGTAGCTTTTGTAAAGATGCGAGCATATAATGAAGTTCAGCTGTTTTTTGTTTGCGGAAAACAAAGTGGCCAAGTAGAGCCTGCAAGGCATGTCCACAGGGGTTAGAACTCAGTGATGAGGATAACTAGAGATTTTAAAACACGTCCACAAGGCTTAAGCTGAAGTTGAGTGTCCCTTCGCATATTGCAGCTTTTAACGTTTGCAAAGTTATACACGACTCTACTTTAGAAGACTTAACTAATCAGTACAGAGGGCGGGCTGTAAAAAGTACTAGTCATGTAAACATTAAAGCTACTCCGAATAGCCGCTTCCAAGAACGACCTATACGTCACAAAAATGGTACCGTTCCGATAAAGTACGTCCACATGATCTTACATTTTTAAACCTATTTTCCTACTGGAACCCATGTCTGCAAGACAACCACGATCCTGCTGAACATAACCCTGGTTATATGCGTGCTTAATACGGACTTCTTTAAATCAAACAATATAGAAGACGGACCAAATCTTGATTTATAAAACTCTTCAGTAATTCTTATACTTAGTGGCTAAAAATGCATGAAAGAGAACAGTCTGAAATAGGGACAGTCGGGTACTACAACAGACATAATTTTGCGGAGGACAGTCAGCTATAAGAAACCGTTGAAAATGGATTGCAGAAGAAGCTATGAAGCTTTTAACACTGGATATCCAGAAAGTGTCTGAGACTGTAAATCTTAAAACAAGACAAGCGTACGATTAAAACAAGACAACGAATCTACATTGATCTAAGTTTGGCTTGTACTTGTTAATGATTAAAACTAGAAGCTTCTCATAGCAGAAAAGATATAAAACATTGAAAACACATAAGTGTGCCATGTGAACGAAAAAGAAAAACACGCATATCTATATATGTAAGCTTAAAGGGCTGAGACTTAGAAACGTTTTTTATAAGCATAACTTGCTGATCTGAATGAAACGAAGCTAATACCGAATAACCTCCAATCTTGGTTAAGAAATAAGTACCTATAAAAAGCATAACTGATAAAATTGCGAACGCATTTGAAGAGAAAGAGAGCTGGGCCGCATTTTTCATTGATGATTAGAACAGGCTTCCCATAAAGCTTGGCTCAAAAGATTAATTCTTCAAATGCAAAAATAAATGCCGAAGCAGTAGGCACTCAGAGAACTGGTCGCCTTTTCAAAATCAAGCTGAAAAAAGAGTATATACAACAAACCAAGACGAATTAATATGGAGTAGGTACCACAAGACAGTGTACTAGGTCCTGGGCTGTTTTTGTATTCACAAGCGATCTATAATAAAGTAAAGACAATTTTTTTCTGATGGTACTGCTGTAGGTATTTAAAATAAAAATAATAGTTGCGCAACAGGGCTGTAGGGACCCTTGGCCTAGCTTCTCGCAACCATTCGTTTTTGTGAGTTTTTAATTTTTGGAACGAATGGAAGGGATCTACAATTTTATGCCGATTCCAAACGGCCGATTGAGAATCTCTTTCAAGACAGTCATACTCTTGGATGTTTGTCAGACGTTCGCGAGAGGTGGCGCAATGAAAAAACCCTGAGTTAGAATTTGGGTTTTTGCGGGATTCGAACCTCGGACCCCTCGCTTAGTAGTCCAACACACTAGCCACTAAGCCACTGTGCCTACACTGCTGTAATTGTATTTGCTGCAAGAAAAACTGTCAAAAAGGAACAATTAAGAAAGGAAAAAACTGCAAAGGGCAGTAAAGAAGCAACGAACTTGTGAATACTCTCCACTGTCCAACTACAACAAACTGCTGCTATTTAAGATATTTTGGACCTACAGATTCCGACTGCGGACATGCACAAGCAAAGCAAATTTACAAGCACACAAAAACTTGAAAATAAATAACTGCTTTTAATTGCGACTGAAGATTAGTACATTACAAGCTCCGACCAGCAAAGAGATCTGGAAGTTTGAATGGATGAAGACGAAGTAATAAATGTAGATAAAAAGAAGGGCTTCCCAGCCTTGTTAATTTAGAAATCACAAATTTAGAATGACAATCTAACTAGGGAGATTGAGAAGGGTGAGGACTTTGACAATCAGTAGTTGGGAGGTTCTTTTTAGAGCGGGTTAAAATTCATCACTATTGAAGAAGGTTCAATGTCTTCACCAGCGTGTTTTCCGTATCAAAAATGAGGCAAATACAACAATAAATAAAGAGGACATTATACAGAAGAAAGAGTATTTTCTGATAATTTTTGCCCAAAAGAACAAGTCCACAAGTCTAACAAGTGTCTAGCAATTTATTGACAAGTGATGTTGAGTTCAGCATTCAACTTGATACTTAATTCTATAAAATTGTACCAGGGCAGTTGAAGTTCACTTGTGGTATTTTGATAAAGTCAGAAATAGTGAGGCAACAAGCACTTGTGAATGTTGGGGTTCCCTCGACTAGAAGCGATATGAAGGACTTACTGACAGTGCCAACCCATCGTTAATCATTAAAAAAAGAGGACAAAACAGATAGATCTATTCTCAATTTAATTAAAAAAACTCCAAGTGCACCACAAATTTCTGGCCTCCGGGACACCTGTTTTCCCTGGAAAGGAAAAAAGTACCCCACCCACAACGAACTTGTTATGTCTGGCAGAGGCGCCAGCTTTTCGCGCAAAGACACAAAACTCTCTGGCAGTTTAACAGACGCCATCGCCATCACTATCATCATCGACTGACGCGCCAGTGAAAACTTTTCCACTCAACAGCACAATTGAGCGATCATTTGATAAGGGAAGACCGATGAGATGCTTTCGTATGCGACAGCGAATCAAAGATACACACACTTCCACTTGGCTTTACAAAAAAAAGAACCCAGCAGTAGCAGCAAATAACCAGACGCAAATACAATGGTCAGGAACATAGAGCCATCACGAGGGGCAACATGGAGCACTGATGTTGCTGTCTTTGTGTCAGAGAAGTCGTCGTCGCCGTCTCTCATTATTGCATTTGGAATTTCACTTTAATAGGATCGATTTGGATATTGCTTCTTTTCACTATTCATGGAACATGAAACGTTTTAAATTCCATGCCGTAGAAGACGCGAGGACATGCTTCCTGCAAGTCCATTTTCCAGGGGAGGAAGGATTAAGTTGGAGGAAACATATAGGTACTGCTGACTTGCTGTGTTTGAGATGCAAGGATACTTAATTGGAACAAGGCGAGTTTGGCTGAATCGATTGAACAGATGGATGGGGAGTGGGTACAGAAACAATTGACTTACCCCGAGCAGGTGGTAGGCTCCAGGAAGGCAATTCGGTGTTAGTGATTAATTTAAGCCCGTCTTCTGCAATTAAAAGGAATGGAGGAGCAAGTTTAATGTGGTGCGGATCTCGGGTGGTAAATTGGGTTAAAGAGATATAAGGCCGAACAATGCGAGGGGCTCTTTCACTCATGGAAAAAAAAACAAACGTGAGAAAAGGTCGTCCTCCGATCTGGTATTCAAAAATTGGTCACCAAGTGCAAGTGGTAAGTCAATTGTTGATTTGACTTTCATAGTCGTTTGCGAGAGGTGAAGTTCTGGTTCACTCCCTTTTTAAGAAAAATCGACTGCACAATTGAATTAAATTTAATAATCAATTGTTAAAAAATTCACTTAAAGATGTCTGATGAGGATTTAGTGCAATAGGTACAATTCTAAAGGAAATGCAGTCGTTTCCTCAAAGCACATACAGTAAATTTAACGCCTGGGAGGGCTTCGGGTGAAGATCTAATTACGCGAACATCCATAGAAAAAATATTAAACAGTTAGACGGCCTTCGGCCAAATCATTCAGGAATAAGAAGTTGTGTTTTTTGAGTTTATACATTTTATGAAATAAATAAATAGTCTACCAAACTAAACAAACTATTAAACAGTTTCCGGGGTACAACGGATTAGAAGCTTTTGAGCAAAGTGGTCTGAAAAGTAGGCAAAACTACAAAATTACTTGAATTACTCTGCATGTAGCCACCTCTCATAAAACAAAAATAGGGGCAGAATTTTCAATGTTCTGAATAAAGTACTGTAGAACGAGCCAACACGGAAAGAATTGAAAATCACCAATTGCAACATTTTGAGTAGCAATTCACGAATCATATATTTTTCGCAAATCACAGCGATTTTTTCTTGAATTGATATAAAAATTTGTAATTTGTCAATGAAAATGGCGAAAAATATCAAATTTTGTTTGTTGCATTTTGCGATTCAAAGTATTAATTCGAGCTTCTTTTATTTGTAGTGATTTGCAAAATTGTTTGGCGCAATTTACCACTTCAATAGGCAAATTTCTTAAACACAACTTTGCAATCTCAAATTGCGAAAAATATTTGGTGATTTACCACCTCTGAATGATGAATCAATAAAATCTTATAATAATTTACCACATTTAAATCGAAAACGTAAATTGATGTAGAGAAGTCGTGAATTGCAAAATATTTTTTGTAATTTCCATTGAAACTAACTACATAACGTGTGAAATGTTTTTATGCACAGGTAGTCGACAGTAACGATATAGTCCATGGGTCGAAATCCTTTTTTATATGGATCAATATACATAATAATGTTTGTGGTGTTGCTGGACAGTTGCAATCATGAGCAGCGACAGACAGTCGGTATTTAATCTTTGCTTAAGGCAGTCGTTTTTTAAGTATATCTATAGTTCTCAGTGATAGTGAGTGTACTAACCATTATAAAGCATTGTGGAATATATATCATGTAAGTACCTACCTATTTAATAATGAAAAAAAAAAAAATAAAACTAAAGTAGGTAGGTATATAAATCTGTACCTATTTTTATTTTTTTCAGAATGAAGATATAGCGATTAGAAAAGAAGTAAATTGGTATGGATATTAAAGTGTGCAGTCGAAAAGGTTTTTTAAGGTTCGTATCAATACAAGTTCTTTTAAACAATTTGCGTGTATTAACAATTTCAGCATAGACAGAAAAACCAACCCAGACAAATCCCGTTGTCTCCGGACGATATGGCGTCATATGATTCTCAAGGATATCAAGAGGAAACAAAAATATAAAATACGACTATGAATTCTGATTGTAAATCACAAGATATAAGTTGTAAATTGAGAATAAAGTTTTGCTTCAAATCACTACTCAAGAATTGCAAATTGCAAAATATGAATTGCAAATTGATAAAAGGAAGTTTAAATTTACGATTAAGAATTTGCAAATTGCAACTACTGAAGTAGCAAATCTACCCCTGTTAGTTTGCAAATCAGCACAAATGAGTTGCAAATCAAGAATAAATGTTTCCAATTCGGTAAGGGATGAAATCAAATTTACTACAGAGAAGTGGTAAATTGCGAAATGTTTTTGCAATTCACAACCATAGTAATATCAAATTTATAACTACTTGTTTAAAATTGCGATCATTGTTTGATCATTATTGACAATGAGAAGTGTTGATTCACGAATTTTGGGGGTCAATATCTTCACTTCTTACAATTTCTAAAATTGCGAATAAGAAGTCGTGAATCAGTAAATCCTGAGCTAAGCTCTAAAACTAGACAAACTTTTCATGATTCTGCGCTTATTTTTCTTGATTTGATCTTAAAATTTTTTCCGTGAAGCATTTTGCTCCACAAACTATCCTAATAGCGCACTTTTGCAAAACAACCAAGGGCTGAAGCTTCATTTGGTATAGGCATCACCCCTATTGGAATATGGAAGCTGGAAGAGGATAAAAACTAAGGACACTAGAACGAAAATATTGTTTTAAGTTTGAAATATGTTCAGACCAACTCATATTTTGTCCAAAAGCAACACCCAAATATTTAAACTGTTTTTAATTTTGAAACACTTAGTCCCACAGGATATTTGGTCATTAGACACCTTCCTTGCAAGTACCACATTACAGGCATAATTAGACATGCAATTTCGTATAAGAGTGTCTACAATTAACAATTGAAGCATTGTCTTATAAAAACCTAAAACTGTGCTTACGGTATAATGGATCGTAAAAGTATAGGGGCTACAAGACGAGATGAAAAACAACTATCTTAAAGCAGAAGACTTGCGTTAAGGTGTGAATTAGCCACACCTCGAAATCAGGGCTCTCATCGCGTAACTTTTGAAACGATCGTCGTCGAAGCGATTGAACAAAACGACGTCGTTTTTAGTTTGCTTCGTATAACATCATCGTTGCATCGTTCGATCGAATCGTTCATCGTTTTCATTTTGAACAGTTTGAAAATGACTGTAAACAAATACTGACAACTAAAAACAACAAAAATGTGTGGAATTTGCGTTTTTTTTTTCTGTAGGTGATGTGAAATCGGACATTTAATGCAAAAATTGAATGCAAGTAACAACTCTATCGAAGAAGCCAAACACAAATAGAATTGTGAAAGTCGGGTGGAAAGAATAAGAACAATATGTAAAAGTGTACGATGAGTAAATTGTGGTTATTAAAATATACTAGCTGACCCGGCGAACTTCATTCCGCCCAAATTCGTTAATGTAATAAAAATAATAATTATGAGAACGAACAATGAACATGCTGCTTTATGTAATTTGGTCAATTCAAATTCTGTAATCAAAAGTTAAATTAAAAACAATACAAATAACTAAAGTATAATCATTGTTGATGTGTTTAAATCAAACCGCAATGATTGACGTGCCAGCCAACCTTAATTTTTTTCACTGAAGTGCTTTACGGTACACGACGTACAAAGCGGAAGAGTTTGCTCACACGTGAGCACGCCACATACGATTGATTGATACGATTGAAAAACATGGGAATTCAATAATTGATGTCACAAATATCCAGCGATTGTCCTTGCGACTTATTATTTTTTTTTTCATAATAAAAGCGATATGCATGGGAAATTGAAGGCGCTCGGAAACCAATTGCAAATCATCGGAATCCGTTGCTTGAATTTTTAAGTCAAAATCTTCGCGTCCAAGACATTTGATTTGAGATTCTTCACATTCAAATCAAACCCAATCCGTTAAAAAAGTTTCGGTTGATTGGGGTTGCTCAACAAAATTATAACTGAGCCGACTTTTGAATTAAAATTGTGTAGCGGTGAGCCCGGAACATCTAAAGAATTTAAAAATCAAACTTTTGAAATAAGTTTTGTTGTATTGGAAGTGACACAACCCGTTTTCCTATCCAGTATATTTTTTTACAAAGTGCGGTTGCCATACTAAGATCTGTTCCCAATCTCATCCCCTTAAACTTTTATTTTCACTACAAAAAGTAGCATAATGTCCTTCCTAAACGAATCCTCCAAGCCCAAAATCGTAAAAATCGAACGATCCATTCTCGAGTTATGAGTGCCACACACAGACGTCAGTCTCTTTTATTTATAGGGATGCCCACCCGGTTTTTCTGTGCCTTTCATTTGGAACTATCGGGTCCAAAACTATCCTATCTTTAAAAATGAAACCAACTGGTTGAGTGGTTTCGGAGATCGTCAGCGCACCTACCCAATTCCTCGCAAATTTTGAAAATAGAATTTTTGCTTACATTTCCTTTTCTGTGAATTTGTTAAGAGTCATAAGAGCATTATGTTTTCACTAATCTTGACTAACTCTCTTCGGCAGTCGACTCTCTTTCGTGACGTCGCGTCGAATCATAATTTGTACACAACTGCGTAGTTGAAATTTAATGCAGTAAAATAAATTTTTTTTAATTGTTAATATTTTAAAAAAGTAAAAATGCAAAGATAAGCACCCTCAAAATATCTTTTTTTTTTGACACTTCTTTTGTTAAGATTGGTTGACCGTGTGAACTGCAAAAGGGAGAAACACACTACAGAAATTACAGAAATAATATAGAGGGGATATTTAGAACTAGTCTTGGCAATAAAGATCTTGGACTTCGTTGTACCTACATCAAACATCATAAAGCATCCCATTAGAATTGGTATTTCTAATAATTATCGAGTTATAAAAAAAGAGTTCAATGAATGCTATTTTATGATTACATTACTGTATTTCATATTATAACACAAATACTTAAATGAAAATCATTTGAAATTCGAAAATAAATACAATAATTTTTTTTTTTTTTGCAAAGCATACATTTTTTTCGCTCTGATAAGACTGAGTCCCCACCAAATAGAACATAAGTGTATGTCTTCCTTTATTTATTGTCTAATACTTCTCTCAGACCTAATTATAACTGAAGAAATACACCAAAAACGATGAAACGATTGCAAAATAGCAATCGTTCAATCGCAATCGCTCAATCGTCTGAATTTGAGTTATACGAAGCATTAGTGAATCGTTCAAAACGACGTCGTCCAAACGATTCAACCATTTTAGTGTTACACGAAGTAATACAATCGTCGAAACGACGTCGTCAGACGATCGTCGTCTTACGCGATGAGAGCCCAGGGGTCGAACCATCGTATTTGTGAACGAGCAGTCGATTTTAAAAACGAAACCATGAAAAATTGCATCGAGTTACCCCTGTCCACGAAAGGCTTACACAAATTCAATGAATTGAGAGGACAATGTCACCCAGCATTTCTTCCAAGTATTGGGCACTGGACCAGGGGTAACTCCGTAGGTATTTCGTTCCGAAAGTGAAAATTTTCGAAAACGAATATTTTGTATCCTCTATTTCTAAAGTGGAAAGAAATGTACTATTCTGAAAGTAGAATTTCCGTACCTGGTAACTCGTTTTCGAATATCAAAAGCATTCGAAAACGCAAAATTTATTTCTACAACAAATGTAATGAGGGAACTAACGACGAATGTCTTAAAATGTTTTTTTTTTTTTTTTTTAAGAAAAACTTTAGTGTTAACCTCCAGGGTACCGATTGGGGGACTTTGCGTGCGCCATCCACGACCGCTTTTTTGTCTATATTTCGTTCAATAATAACTGCTTTTAATTCCTTTTTTAGATAGTCAAGTTTTTTGGAATTCTTTAAAGAAATTCAACATGATTACACATTTTTGTATTTTTTTTTTTTTTAATAACAAAAGATTAATAACTGAGTAAGAGGGACTCAAGTTACCTGCACTTCATAATTTAAGAAACATTTTTTTTTGTTTTTATTATGTAAAAATGTCAAATAGTCGATTTGTCCGAGTCTTAGCTATACTCCCTAAATTATTTTAAGTTAGTTAGTTAATAGAATCGAAATCTTGCATTTGAGCAAATCTATATAGGTATTGCTAAGAAAATCTTTATAAACAACTTTTATCACAAAATTAGAAAAAATCGTACTATCTAAGTTGTTTTTTTTATGAATTTAAATAAAACTGAACTTTGCAAAATTTTATTTCTTAATGTATTTCGGCTATAAGCAATACTAAAATAAAGTTGAATAAAAGTTCAAACCTGACATTATGGTACCTCACTCCGTCTCTTGAGCCTGAAAATTTTCTCGGTACTCTAAAGATTAATAACAATTTAAGCAAATAAATTGAATTACGGGGAATCTTCGAGCAGACATAAGAGTAACAGTTAGTTTAAATATCGC
The DNA here is from genome assembly GCA_949126925.1 of Cheilosia vernalis. Lineage (NCBI taxonomy): Eukaryota > Metazoa > Arthropoda > Insecta > Diptera > Syrphidae > Cheilosia > Cheilosia vernalis. The sequence continues at coordinate 5,361,125 of OX421360.1, read as the reverse complement.
TGGAACTGCGGTTGATCTTAAAGGAGCAGAGAGTTATTCTTGTTAATGGCATTTAAAACATACAAAAAATACTTTTTCGAAAGGAGAAAGTTCTGAACAAAACTAAAATAATAAACAATAGTTAAATAGTGAAATGAATCTTTGCCACCAATACAATTTTACCTTTTATCACACATTTCCATTATAATTGATTTGTCCCGTATCATTTCGCGTTGTGAAAGGAATACCTACCAACCACCTTAAAGTTGAAGAGAGCTTTGATCTATCATCTGACCACTCACCGGTTATTTTAACATTGAGTGTAAAACTAGCCAATAACCTAGAGCCAGCGAGATTAACTGGTAGAAAAACTAACTGGGAAGGCTTTAGGAACGAAATAGAAGAGAATGTTGAACTGAGTGTTCCACTTACGACACCCTATGACCTTGAGGTTGAAGTTGATCGCTTCGTCGAGATCGTACAGATCGCCTCCTGGAATAATACGCCTAATCCAAGGAAAACGCCGGCCAAATACGGTTCCAATTATTCACTTTGGAAAGCTGTAAAAGGCACCAAAAGGCCCAAAATCCCCGCGCCGCCAATTAGAATTAATCAAAATGAATGGGCAAGGGAAGATAAGGAAAAAGCGGACGTTTTTGCCGTTCAAGAAACTTTTAAACCGTACGATGGCCAAGCGATCCACGACAATACTAATAGGGCGGAATCACTCACTAGTGCAACGCTAAGTGAACTAAAACGTGAAATCGAATCCCTAAAACCTAAAAAAGCTCCTGGTTATGATTTGATCACCGGAGAAGTTCTCAAAGCTCTACCAAGGAAAGCATTAATTAAGCTTCTTCATATTATAAATGCTGCGCTCAGACTAAAACACGTGCCGAGTCAATGGAAAGTCGCGGAGGTCATAATGGTTTTAAAACCAGGAAAACCGCCAAATGAAGTAAAATCGTATAGACCGATTTCCCTTTTACCAGTCATTTCTAAAGTCTTCGAGAGAATATTGCTTAGGCGCCTACAGCCGGTTATTGAAGACAATAATCTTATCCCTGACCACCAGTTTGGGTTCAGAACCAAGCATTCGACGATTGACCAAGTACATAGAACTACTGACGTAATCGAGAAAGCATT